>CM065803.1:61171500-63571500 GCA_033398695.1 Orobanche coerulescens
ACGCTTGCATAAGCAATTAATTAATTAAAGTTGTCAGTAGCTTAAATTGATTAATAGATATTTGATATCTTAAATACGGAAAATAATATATTTAAGAAGCCCAATTTCCTAAATTTTTAGTGGATTGAATTGATATTCATAAACTCGACCATATCAAGAAGAGCTTAATATGGAAGGTTGGGTTATACTATGAGTCCTAACCCTAATCCTCTTAAAGATCCCTGGAGTAGCCCAAAAGTCTAAAAATAGGAAATAATGCATGGGGGTTCGGCCGATCACATACTTTGTACACAATGGATTTTGGTTTTTTCTTCTAGTGTTTTATTATGGATCTTGACTTGTGTCTTTGATTCCACAATTAAGATAACGCTTTAATTCTTGTTAGTAATCGAAATTACTTGAAGAAAAATAAAAATGGAAAGTTGTGAGAAATTTATTTTCTGCCGATCAATAGCAGTCAAAAAGATCCTAGCTCATTACCCACACAATGATCGGATTAATACGGGGAGATATTCTAGAAGATTTTGAGGAAGAGATCAAAAGAACAACCAGTACGCTTTAAAGGTAATATCATATGATCTCTTGATCTAGATTAGGATAGTAATTTTACCAACAATATTATTTAATAAATAATAAATAGTATTCAAATCACTTATTAATCTTAGTAGTTAATTAACTAGCATGACCAAATAGATTTATGCTCGTGGATGCGTAAAACGTATTATTATATTTGTTCAAACTTCGCTTCCACTGCATTTTATTTCCAACAATTTGTTACTTGAAGAGTACGAATAATATTTTTTATATTGGCTCGTGGACCCGTGATTATATTTTGGTCATTGAGAGCTGAAAGAACTTTAGTTTGAGACCCTGATGATTGTGAAAAGATTTTACAACTAAAGATTGGAAGTCCTAGATAATTTCTATTTGATAAAATCCCCGAGATTGTGAAACATTTTCTGAGATTTGAGCTTGTTTTCCAAACTCTAAAACCTCTGGAGAACTTCTTATCAATGTTTGTCATTGTTTGGTTCATGTATGATATTTGCGTGGTATATTTTGCATAGCTAGAATACTTGTACTAGCAAATTCCAATTGCTAACCATTTAAATGGGGCAAATACATTTTCTGTGTTCCGGGTATTCTCGTGGGATAAATCACAGGGTCAGTATGAAGGATAATAAAAGGTGACGATGTTAATCACATGAGAGCTGGTGTATGATTTTGATTATTGAGTCTTGTACCCCTTCGTTGTGTATTTCTACCCGTGTATGTGTATTATATTGTATTTTTACCCCTTCGTAGGAATGAATTGTATCGGAAATTCATTTAAAATTATTACTATTAGGTCATTGGGTGGCCTAGGTGACCCACTTACGTTATTCGTTGACTTGTTGGTCTGCATTTACTGAGATGTTTGACCCTATTGGTCAGACCTTGTGGTTAATAGTGTAGGTCACAAGTCATCAGAAATTAGTCCAGAGGGGCGGTGAATAGACTTATTGAAACTCTTTTTCCAAGAAGGAATTAAGGAGTTTCTCAGTTGATGGTACAGATGACATAGAGTCGTCTGTATACAATATAAGTGCGGAAGTCAGCTGATGACGAATACAGAATATAAACAATGAAACACTAAGTATGAATGCAGCAGTTAGGTATGATGCTAAAACAATAAAGAACGCAGGCAATTTATAGTGGTCTCAGAGGTGGGGTAATCCTCTACTAATCCACTTTCTCCTAACCAATTAGAGATTAATCTACTATAATTTTCATCTACTGATAAATATTATAGTGATTCTACAACTTAGCTACAACAACTTCCAACCAGTGGAAATCTTGTCGTTGCAACTCCTTTCTGACTGCCTAGCACCACTCGATCTCCAAATCCTTGGATGCCTATAAGTCGGGTAACATCAACTAGTGAAGTACCCCGTACTCAGGTTTTAAGACAAGAGTGTTTTGTCTTCTCCAACTGAGAGCTTTCTTCTTATATGAAATGTGAATGTTGCTCTTCACGATGCTATAGATTTCTTGATCGCTTGATTGCTTTAATTGCTTGAGAGTATAGTTCATCGTCCTTTGCTCTTTCAAATCTTCAGATATTTATAGCTTGTCAATCCTTAGAGATTTTCTTCATAGCCGTTGCAAATCTGTAACAAATCCGGCCGTTGGAGAAATAGACTTCTTTGTTTTTCTTTCCAAACATTGCAAGGCTGGATTCCCTTATTTTAATCCATTTCCGACCGTTGTGAGGACTTTCACGTGATGCGCCGAATCTTTTGATTTTAATATGTCTAAAGTCTTCAGAGGAGGGTCTGGATGATTTATTTAATTCATATCCTTCCGAGAATATCTCCAATCTGTCCCTTATCGCCCGCATGTGACTTTCCGTAAATATTGACTTTTCAACGCATGCTGACAGGTTTACTTGGATGATTACTCAGACATGACTTATCTGATCTCTTTAAGTCAATCTGTCTGATGTGCAGTCAAACTTCTCTGTCGTCGGACTTCTCTGACGATGACTTCTCTGATGTCCTGACGAGACTTCTCTGACCTGACGACTTGTCTGAAGTCTTCTGACCTGATGAACTTGACTGATCTGATGGTCAAACTTCAGATGACTTGGGCTCCGTCTGATCACTTGACTGCAGTCTGGTCAAACTTCTTGTAGGTCACAAGTCGTCCAGGAATAAGTCTAGAGGGGGCTGAATAGACTTATTGAAACTCTTAAACTCTTTTCTTCGAAGAGTGAGTTTCTCAGCTGATAGATATGCGGAAAACAGCTAATGACGAAAATAAAACTAAGCAATGGAACAGTGAAGTATGAATGCAATAGTTAAGTATGAAGCTGAAAACAGTAAAACACGCAGGCAGTTATAGTGGTATCAGAGGTGGGGTAATCCTCTACTAATCCACTTTCTCCAAACCAGTTGGAGATGAATCCACTATAATCCTCAACCAGTGATAAATATTACAGTGATTCTTTTACTTAGCTACAACAACTTCCAACCGGTGGAAATCCCGTCGTTGCAACTCCTCTTTGACTGCCTAGCACCACTTGATTCTTCAAATACTCGGATGCCTATCAGTCTCGCAACTTCAACCAGTGAAGTACCCCAAAGTCAGGTTTTAAGACAAGAGTGTTTGTCTTCTCCAACTAAGAGCTTTCTTCAAATAAGAACGTCTAGTGCTGCTCTTATCACGATGCTATATGATTGCTTTGATAACTTTGATTGCATGAGAGTTTTGTTCGCATCATACTGCTCAACTTCAAATCTTCGGATATATATAAGTGTCGATCCTTGAGCATACTTCATAGCCATTGCAAATCTTGTAACAAATCCGTCCGTTGGAGAAATAGACTTCTTTGTTTATTTTTCTGAACGTTACAAGGCTGGATTCCCATATTTTAATCCATCTTTAGACCGTTGTGAAGACTTTGCATGTGAGGCACCGAATCTTTTGAATATAATAAGATTAAATTCTTCAATGGTAGGTCTGGATGAATTATTTAATTCATATCCTTTGTGGGAATCACTCTAATTTGTCCCTTCACGCTAGCATGTGACTTTCCGTAAGTATTGACTATTCAACGCATGTTGGTGTGGACTTGGAGTACTTGGCTGATCTCTTATAAGTCAAGATGTCTGATGTCCAGTCAACTTCTCTGCAGTTTGGACTTCTCTGCTGATGACTTCTCTGATATCCTGTTGAGACTTGCCTGATCAGATGACTTGTCTGAAGTCTTCTGTCTTTGATGAATTTTGACTTATATGTTGGTCAGACTTCAGATGTCTTGGTCTACTGATCACTCGACTGCAGTCTGGTCAACCATCACTGATGAATTTTTGTTTCTCTGATTTAGACTGACTGTGACTTCGGCTTTACTGCAGTGTTTGGTTTACACTTCTCTGAAGTACTTATCTGTACTTTTGTACTTAGCTGATTTTGAGCCTTACTTAAATGACCTATAGAAGATACTGATCTGGTTCTTCTTTACATTTTGCCAAGTATTTAACTTAACATAATTTGGCCTATGGAAGATACTCATCTGGTTCTTCCTTGCATTTTTGCCAAGTAATAAACATTTGAATTACAATAATGATATCATCAAAATCTAACAAGTATTCCTAACAAATTCCCCCTATTTTTATGATGGCAAAACTTAAGCAAATTATTCAAATGAACAGGTATGCACTTGAGTGCTAGACACAAACTAAAATCAGTCTAGTTTTGAGATAACTAGGGATTGTCGTTTAAAAGACTGTTATATTAATTTTTCTGTATTGTTTTACAGGTACGTCGCTTTCAATAATCAAACAAATACAGGAAAATTACAAGTACAAATTTTACATCAAAAATATGAGTACAAACAAATCATCTGCCTCTGCCTCTGCGGATAGGCTGCTTGGCAGGTCTGAGAGGCTTAGCTCCAATTGGCCTTCTCTTGATGAGGGCTAGGCCTTATTTTCTCCTGACAACGAGGGCAGCAAAGTCTTGTTCTTCTTGTGAAAATAACTTATGCTCGTCACACAGCTTCTTTATCTTCCTCATCCAATTCATTATTTGGTAAGGTGGGAGGATCTTTAGGCCTGAAGGGAGGAATCATGGGGTATGCGTTATATCCCTTTGCATGTTTTAGTAGGACGGCCCAGAGATTTGAATGTGTTGTTTCCATGAAGTTAATAAAAGTCTGCTGTGGGGAGCAATTTTTATCCTGGGGTAACTCCCAGATATAAAAATCTCTGATGAACTTTTTCTTTGCAGATCCCCACATAGGTGCAGCTTCGACAGGAAGGAAATCTTCAACAAACCACAACTCTTTACCTTCCCATTCCAGTGTAGGCTCGTTCCCAATTTTGATACTCCTTCTTTTGGCTGCAGGCTGATCATCAGTCTGCTCTTGGTTAGCTTCTTCCTTCCTCTTTGCAGATGATGTCCCAGCTGTAATTAATTGGACATCTTGCTTCCTCTTGGTCCTCACCTCCTGAACTCCTCTTACTTCCCCCTGCCTGTTTCCTTCCTCCTGTAACCTCTCTTCCCCCTTTTTGCCAACATCAACTAATAAAGTTAACTACTGCTCCATTCTGTGCATCCAGTCAGACATGCCAAGGGGCATTCTGTTGTTTGTAGGAGGAGGTGGTTGAGGGATATTTCGCTGCATCAAGGTATCTATCTTGGCATTAATGGACTGCAGGTCAGGAATGATTTGTGTGGCAAGCATCTCTCCAACAGTGTCATTCACAATTTGTCGTATCATCTCAGTCATCACAGGTGAAATGTGTGATGTCTGTGGAGACTGCTCACCTGAGCTTTCGACGCCTGCAGGTAGGTGTGCGGATGACCCACCTGTCTGCAGACTCCTATCTGCAGGTGGCTTGCCAGATGGGGTCTGCTCTGGGGTCCCCGATCTGTCATCCTCAGCTAGATCTGTGTCTAGGCTGGTATAGCGGGTAGGTGCCCCAGCCTTGTCTGATTCAGCTCTAGCTACTTTTTCTACCTCTTTCTCTTTTTCCTCCTCTTCTTCTTCCTTTTCTTCCTCTTCGTCATTATCCTTTTCTTTCTCAGTCTCCTTATATCCACCGTCATCCTTACCATCATCATCATTTTTGTCTTCATCATCATCATCCTTTTTATCATCATCATTTTTATCATTATTTTTATCATCATATTCTTTTTCCTCTTCTTCATACTCCTGATCAACTTCTTCTCCTTCTTCTTCTTCTTCATCCACCAACTCCACAGTTTTTTCGACTCCTTCTTCTCTAGATTGTTTTTCAACTAAGATATTTTCTTCTTCTCTTTCTTCCTGTCTCTCCTCTTCATCGTCAACAATAATAAATTCTTCTTTTTCAACTTCTTCCTCCACTAACTCTTCTATCCTTATCTCCTTCTTTTCAACTTCTCCTTCTTTATCAATAGATCCATCAAAAATACTGTACATAATAGTATGGATAAATTGGTCCATGTTGGTTTTAAAATTGGTCATGAACCAATTTTTCTGAAGTAACAAAATCGCGTCTGACTCGTTGCAAAAGTGCATCAGCGCTTCTTCAGTAGCCTGGGGATACTCCCAGCTAGTCACCTCAACGTAGGATTGCAGTTGAGTGCAAGAAAATGATTTTAAAATTTTCTATTCCTCATAAATATATACAAAGGAATGTTTTAGAGCAAGGGGTTTTACCAATTTGAGCTGCTCTATGGACAGGTTGAAGATATTGTTGCCAAGCAGGTTGAAGGTATAGTTTGCTTCAGGTATGTGAATTATCAACCCTGCTTCTTCTTCCTCTGACATGTACTGGGGAGTGATAAGAGGGACAATCTGGGTCTCCAGGCTGGCAGGAGTAGGCTGGTCTTCCATATGAATAGGTAACCTAGCTGCAGGGCTAAAATATTGCTCTGGCTGCTCCTCTTCACTAAACTGCAAACGCCTGGGCCTCTTCGGAGATAGTTCTGGGGAGGAGTGGATGACTGATGGTTTGCCAGGTTCAGGTCCCCTTCTTTTGAAACGGAGGGCTAGAGGGGTATTATATGATTCCGTATCGGACTGAACTGTAGGTGAGTCGCGGGCTGCAGCGTGGTCTGACTCGTCTAATATAGATGAGTGTCTGTAGGGTGGTCGGCCTACAGGCATGTCCTTCAGCATTTGGGCTGCTTTCCGTTCTCTACCTAATCTCCTCAGAGTCTCTTGGTCTAAGTGACCAAGTCTTTTATTGATGTGGAAGGGGTCAACACTTCCCTTTGCCACACCAAGCTTCTCTAGCATCCAACTGAGTTGCGTCCCAAACGCAAGCTTTGACTTGAACCTCTTCTCGTCATCAAGCCATTCGGTCTTGTTGACTTCTCGCACCAACTGTCTGTAGATGTAGTTAGCCCTGTCAATTGGTTCGTCGTGAATTAGTGCTCCCAGCACCATGAACTTGGCTGATGACAGTTGGTCGTAGCTTTCTGCCATTCCCATTACTATTTTGTTGGCGATATCCAATGCATAGCGATAGTCTTTTTTCGATTCACTCCTCTTAGCAGTCAGCTTCAATTTAGATGGCTGGTCTTGGGCCTTGATTTTCAGCCACGTGTCGGCTGCATTTTCTTTTAGGGCTTCGACCGCCACGCCATGGGACTCCATTCCAAAGGTTCTTCCGACTGATTCACGGATGATATCCACTTGGACACCACAGATTGAACTCCTTATGCCCGATTCAAGAACTCGATCCTCTCGATAGAACGCGATAACAGCCTCCTTGTAAAGATGTTTGGGGCTGATATCCAAAAATTGGTATATCCCATTCCTCTTCATCGCTTAATTGAGGTAGTGCACGTCGTTCTCCAGATTGGATTCCAGCAATCCTTCAAAGTCGACGGACAGAGAGAAAATGATCTGGTCTTTCACCGCCTTGAGGTTCACTCAGTCAAAGTAAGATTTCATTTCTGCACAGTAAGAGATTTCTGAGTGTATGTAGAGTTCGTACGAATTTCTGCTCTGAAGAATTAGGGCTTTGCGAGATTGAAGAAGGTAAAGTGAAAAGGCTTTTCCCGTCTTTAAAAAGAAAATGAAACGACGTTTGCAATTAAATATTCATTTATTTTAAATGGTGGTCCACCTTTTGAGGCTTTTAAAATTCAAATTTAGTAATCGGTGGTCCAGGTTTTGAGAATTTGAAAATGGACGGTTGGATTTTAATTGGTCACAGTGGAGGTCGATTGAACTCGTAGTTGCCACGTGTATTAACATATAGTATTATACCACTTGTGATCCAAATAGTAATATGATATTATACAAATAACAGATAATAATGTAATATTCAGAAGTCGGTCAGGTATAGAAAACTTAGCTGGTTGACTGTTTGACTCTTGACTACTCTGCATCAGGTGAGTTGACTCCTTTGACTTCTCGCTTGTGGTTTGATCAGCTAAGTTCCTCTGTCTGTCCTTCGTCTTTTTGTCTGCATAAGGTAGGGTCTGATTCCTATGATCAGCTTAGTCCGTCCTTCGTCTGATCTGCTTCAGCTAGCTTTTTCATCTGTACTAGATTCCCAATCTAATAATCCAAGTTCCCTGCTTAGCTCCAAAAACCTTTCTTCTAGGAAAGGTTTGGTGAAAATGTCAGCATTTTGGTAGTCTGTACTGACTCTTTCAACTCTGACTCTCTTGTTAAGCATGTGATCTCTTATGAAGTGATGCTTAACATCAATGTGCTTTGTCCTTGAATGCAATACCGGGTTGTTGGGTATTGCAATAGCACTATTGTTGTCACACCAAATTGGAACTTCATTGGCAATAATGTTGTAGTCCCTTAGCTGTTGTCTGATCCATAAGATCTGGGCACAACAACTACCTACAGCTAGGCATTCCGACTCTGTTGTGGAGATAGAGTTAGAAACCTGCTTCTTGCTAAACCAGGATATCAGTCTAGTTCCTAGGAATTGGCACGTTCCACTAGTGCTTTTCCTATTTATTTTGCATCCTGCGAAATCTGCATCCGAGTATCCTGATAGCTCGAAGTTATCATCCTTAGGGTACCATAGTCTAACATTGACTGTAGACTTAAGGTATTTGATTATTCTCTTGGCTGCATCTTGGTGAGACTGCTTTGGCTTGGATTGAAATCGTACGCATACTCCTACGACATAAGATATATCTGGTCTGCTTGCAGTGGGGTATAGCAATGATCCAATGAGTCCTCTGATATGCTTCCCTCATCTGCATCTAGATGAGTGCTTGTGCTCATAGGAATTCTTGCTGGTTTGGCTGATTCCATTCCAAATATCTTGATTAGATCCCGGGTATATTTGGCTTGATTGATGAAAATTCCATTTTCCATCTGCTTGACTTGTAATCTAAGAAAGAAGTTAAGCTTTCCCATCATACTCGTCTCAAATTCTCCTTGCATGAGATTTGAGAATTTCTCACACAGCTCTGGGCTGTTTGAGCCAAATATGATGTCATCCACATATATCTGAACTAGTAATATGTGGCCTTCGTGCTCCACTCTGAATAGGGTCTTGTCCACTTTCCCTTTGCAGAAACCGTTCTTCTCAAGAAATACAGATACGGTTTCATACCAAGCTCTTAGTGCCTGCTTGAGTCCATATAGAGCTTTCAATAGCTTGTAGACTTTGTCTCCTTTGACAAATACTGGGGGTTGCTCCACATAGACTTCTTCTTTTAGGATTCCATTAAGAAAAGCACTCTTTACATCTATGTGATAGATTTCAAAATCCTTGAATGCAGCATATGCGAGGAATAGTCTGATGGCTTCTAATCTTGCAACATGAGCATAGGTTTCATCAAAATCTATTCCTTCACACTATGCATATCCTTTAGCAACAAGTCTAGCTTTATTCCTAACAATAGATCCATCTTCGTCGCATTTTTTTTTGTACACTCATTTGGTGCCAATAACCTTATTATGATTTGGTCTGTCTGTTAGTTCCCAAACATTGTTCTTTTCCATCTGATTGAGCTCTTCTTGCATTGAATTGATCCAAGAGTAGTCTTCGAGGGCTTGCTCTGTTGTATTGGGTTCTATTTGAGACATAAAGCATGAAAACATTGTCATCCCTACGGGTAGAGTAGACTGTCTTGTCTTGACTCCATCAGTCAGCTTCCCAATGATCTGTTGGATAGGGTGATCTTTGAGCCACTTATGAATATCTTCTTCTTCAGGGTTTGTTCCCCCTGTAGATTTGCTTTGGTGGATTTCCTCTCTGTCTGCATCAGCTTGGTTCTGATCTCCTTGGTCTGCAACTAGATCAACTACCGTCTTATCATTTATAGGTTGGGATCTGGTCTGGTCTGCAGATGAGTCTTTATCAGCTACAGTTTGGTCTTTATCAGCAGCAACTAGATCAGGTAGGTTTGGTGGTCCTATCTGATCTGCAGTTGGGTCTTCATCAGCTACAGATGGGTCTTCAGGCTAGTCTGCAGGTGAGTCCACCATTCCTGTGTCATGAACAATGACTTCTTCTAGGGTTGCGGATTTGAGCTTATCCTCAATTAGTTCCACTTGTTTCCTGTACTCAACGGTAGATTCATCAAATACAACATGAGGTGTTTCCTCCATAACTAAGGTTCTTTTATTAAAAACTCTATATGCCTTGCTTCTTTGTGAATATCGCATAAAAAGACCGTCATCAGTTTTAGCATCAAAGGCATTTAGTTGGGTTTTGCCATTGTTGTGGATGAAACACTTACAACCAAAAATGTGAAAATAAGCAACTGTAGGTGTTCTACCATTCCAAACCTCATAGGGAGTTTTGCCATGTCTCCCTACTATCATACTCCTATTCTGAGTGTGGCATGCTGTGTTGACAGCTTCAGCCCAGAACCTCTTGGGCAGATATGCTTCTGCAATCATGGACCTGGCGGCTTCCTTTAAGGTTCTGTTTATTCTTTCGACAACACCATTCTGCTGGGAGGTCCTGGCTGCAAAGAGCTCATGCTGGATTCCATTCTGATTGCTGTAATCAGTGATCGCCTTGTTGAGAAATTCAACTCCTCTATCTGATCTGATCTTGATGATTGAGAGGGATTTCTCATTTTGGATCCTTCTCAGCAGCTCAGGTAACTTGGTCAAGGTTTCACTCTTCTTATACAAAAAGGTAATCCATGTGTACCTTGAGTTGTCATCCACTACTACTAAAGCATGCTTTCTGCCACTTAGAGTCCTTGGGTTGATAGGGCCAAATACATCCATATGAAGTAGATCTAAGATCCTTGATGTGAGAGATGTAGGCTGGACTGGCTTGAATGATGCTCTGGTCTGCTTTCCTTTCTGACATGCATCACAAGGAGCTTCCTTCTTGAATGCTTCTTCTGGAAGTCTTCTGACCTGCTTCTAAGAACTAATCTTGTTGATGGCTTTGAAATTTAGATGACATAATCTTTTGTGCCACAGCCATCCATTCTCAGCTATTGTCTTAGACAGAAAACAGGTATTAGGGGTTCCTGTGTTCCAATCTATCATGTAGACGTCTCTCCTTCTGAATCCTTGTAGCTTCACCTCTCCAGATAGGATATCTATCACCATACATTTCCAAATGGTGAAGACTACTAGATTCTTTTCATCACAAAACTGGCTTATGCTCAGGAGATTATACTTGAGCCCTTTGACATAATGAACTTTGGATATAGTGATATTTCCTCGGTGCAGCTCTCCAAAGCCTTTTGTTTGTCCTCTAGAGCTATCTCCAAATGATACGTCTGGATCTCTTTCTTTGGTATATTTTGTCAGCACCTTCTTGTTCCCGGTCATGTGCCTTGAGCATCCGGAATCTAAAAACCATTCTTCACCTCCAATGTTTGAATTTGTGAAGATGTGGTAGTAGTCCATCCACCTTTTCTGCAATCATACAAGCAGAGATTTAGGTACCCAAATCTATATGGGTCCTCTGGGGTTAGATGGTTTACTGGAGAATTGATTTCTCCTTGGATTGTGAAAACCAGATTGATTGCCCCTATAAGGTGTGTAAGATCTGGGCCTATATCCTCTGTTAGGATTATGTACCGGATATGCCTCATAAAACTGGTGGTGTGGGCCATGCCTAAATCTTGGCTGAGACCATTTGTTAAATCTTTGAGGTCTCCACACTTGTTCGTTTTGAAAATTAAGATAACCTTGAGGTTTCCATTTTCCGCTCCTATTTTGAAATCTATTTTTGGGGAGTTTTTGATAATAGTGGGCATGTTGTCTGGGCTGCTGCTTCTGCCTTGGCCATTGCCTACTCTCATGTCTAGGTGGCTGCCTTGTATACCTTGGCTGCAGCCTAGACCTGTGACTTGGTTGTTGCCTATTTTGAAATACCAGTTTGTATATTGGCTCAGCAGTTGAGACAATTGTTTCTCCCTTGATGAAAGTGGTTTTAGAACTAGAGGGAGTGTGTGGGTCATGTCCAACGCCTGATCTGGAATATAATGGCCTTTTATTTGTACACAGTTCATCCAGGGCTATAGATGCCTTCAGGCAGGTTATTTCCTTCGCCTGATTTTTAGTTAGCTGAGTCAGTTTTGCAAACTCTGCTTTTACATGAGTAAGTGCAGCTGATTTTTCACTATTTAAAATAGTTAATCGTTTTATCTCATCTGTGGTATTATCAGCCTGGTTTGTGGAGTTATCTGCAGCCTGTTCTTCAAGATCAGCTTTGGTTTTATTAAATTCTAGGCTGATTTTTTCAAAGTCATTTTTCAGCTGCCCATTCTCATCTTGCAGTTGCGTCCTCTCGGCTGATAAAGTTTGGTGTGCAGTTTTTAATCTCTAAAAATCTTTGAGAAGCTGATTTACAGACTCGCGTAAGTCTATGTCTTGTGACATGTCTGAGCTGTTATTATTTGAAACTGAGGGTTTAGATATTACCTCTTCATCAGCTAGGTTGGCCATCAGACAATCATATTCTTCATCATCTCAGAGAAGAATCAACTGCTTGATTCTACTCGCTCTTGATCTTCTCCGATGAGGGCCTTCCTTCGGTCTTCTTTTCTGCTCACCTCCTTCTTGCTCTCTTCCTTCTTAAGATCAGGACAGTCAATTTGAATGTGTCCTGTCTTGTGGCAATTATAACATTTCACCTTCCAGCTTCCAGCTTTTTGATTTCTCCTGGGGTTCTCCTTATAATTCTTTTTGTATTTGGAGTAATTCTTTCTGAAGTTGCTGAACCTTTGCATTATGAACACCATTTCTTTCTCAAAATCAAGTGGATTTGGAGGTTTTACATCAGATAGGCTCTTAGCGGGGGACTCGGCTGCAAAGGCTATTCCCTTCTCTGCAAGCTTGGTTGATGATGAACTTGGAAGTTAAAACTCATAAGCCTGCAGATCAGAGAACAGCTCTTGGATCTTTATTTTGTTAAGATCCTTGGATTCTCTCATGGCCACTGCCTTCATACTTCATTCAGGATTGAGAGATCTTAAGACCTTCAGCACCATTTCCCTATTCCCATATGATTTTCCCAGGGAGTTAATCTCATTGATGATTTCAGTGAACCTTGTGTCCACTTGGTCTATGGATTCGCCCTTCTTCATTTTGAAGTTGTCAAATTTTTGGGTAGCAATTGACAACTTAATTTCTTTTATCAGCTCCGTTCCCTCACACATTAAGGCTAATGTGTCCCATATTTCTTTGGCATTTTTGCAGTTCTTGATCTTGACCATTGTTGATTTGTCAAGAGTTTGGTACAGCACGTCTCTGGACCGGTTGTCAAGGTTGTCCAGCTTTCTTTCTTCAATGGTCAGCTCCGTCCTCTTTTTTGGGATCTTCTCTGGCATTCCAGCTGCAATCTCCTCAGGAGTGTTGTCCTTCTCGAAGATGAAGGGATCGTCTTCTATGATGCACCACATGTCGTCATGGATTGAAGATAAGTGTGACTGCATCCTTATCTTCCAAAGATCATACTCATCAACTAAAAAAATAGGTAATCTAGAATGCATGTGTTCCATTTCTAAAATGAGCTTAAAATATATCCTCGATATATGGATCTGGTTCTTGAAATATTGAACCAACCTCTCCGATACCACTTGTAGGTCACAAAGTCGTCCAGAAATAAGTCTAGAGGGGGGTGAATAGACTTATTGAAACTCTTAAACTCTTTTCTTCGAAGAGTGAGTTTCTCAGCAGATAGATATGTGGAAATCAGCTGATGCCGAAAACAAAACTAAGCAATGGAACAGTGAAGTATGAATGCAACAGTTAAGTATGAAGCTGAAAACAGTAAAACACGCAGGCAGTTATAGTGGTCTCAGAGGTGGGGTAATCCTCTACTAATACACTTTCTCCAAACCAGTTGCAGATGAATCCACTATAATCCTCAACCAGTCATAAATATTACAGTGATTCTTTTACTTAGCTACAACAACTTCCAACTAGTGGAAATCCCGTCGTTGCAACTCCTCTTTGACTGCCTAGCAACGCTTGATTCTTCAAATACTCGGATGCCTATCAGTCTCGCAACTTCAACCAGTGAAGTACCCCGAACTCAGGTCTTTAGACAAGAGTGTTTGTCTTCTCCAACTAAGAGCTTTCTTCAAATAAGAACGTTGAGTACTGCTCTAATCACGATGCTATATGATTGCTTTGATTGCTTTGATAACTTTGATCGTGTGAGAGTTTTGTTCGCATCGTACTACTCAACTTCAAATATTCGGATATATATAAGTGTCGATCCTTGAGCATACTTCATATCCATTGCAAATCTTGTAACAAATTCATCCGTTGGAGAAATAAACTTCTTTGTTTATTTTTCTGAACGTTGCAATGATGGATTCCCATATTTTAATCCATCTTTCGACCGTTGTGAAGACTTTGCATGTGAGGCACTGAATATTTTGAATATAATAAGATTAAAGTCTTCAGTGGTAGGTCTGGATGAATTATTTAATTCATATCCTTTGCGGGAATCTCTCCAATTTGTCCCTTCACGCTTGCATGTGACTTTCCGTAAGTATTGACTATTCAACGCATGCTGACGTGGACTTGGAGTACTTGGCTGATCTCTTATAAGTCAAGCTGTCTGATGTTCAGTCAACTTCTCTGCAGTTTAGACTTCTCTGCTGATGACTTCTCTGATATCCTGTTGAAACTTGCCTGATCAGATGACTTGTTTGAAGTCTTGTCTTTGATGAATTTTGACTTATCTGTTGGTCAGACTTCATATGTCTTGGTCTGCTGATCACTCGACTGCAGTCTGGTCAACCATCACTGATGAATTTTTGTTTCTCTGATTTAGACTGACTGCGACTTCGGCTTTACTACAGTGTTTGGTTTACACTTCTCTGAAGTACTTATCTGTACTTTTGTACTTAGCCGATTTTGAGCCTAACTTAAATGGCTTATAGAAGATACTCATTTGGTTCTTCTTTACATTTTGCCAAGTATTTAATTTAACATAATTTGGCCTATAGAAGATACTCATCTGGTTCTTCCTTACATTTTTGCCAAGTAATAAACATTTGAATTACAATAATGACATCATCAAAATCTAACAAGTATTCCTAACACTTCTCTGATAAAAAATTGTTGACCAGTACTTCTCTGATTTTCACTGACTGTGACTCGGCTGTTGGTCAAACTTCTCTGATTGTTTCTTGTCTGACCGAAACTTCTCTGATGTACTTATCTGTACTTTGTACTTAGCCGATTTTAAGCCTAACTTAAATGGCCTATAGAAGATACTCATTTGGTTCTTCTTTACATTTTTTCAAGTATCTAACTTAACACAATTTGGCATATTACATTTGCCAAGTAATAAGCATACATTTGAATAAACAAGTACAATGATGACATCATCAAAATCTAACAAGTATTCCTAACAAATTCCCCCTATTTTGATGATGGAAAAACTTAAGCAAATTATTCAAATGAAGAACAGGTCTGCACATAGTCAAATGCAAGACACAAACTAAAATCAGTCTTGTTTTGAGACAACTAGAGGTTGTCATTCAAATGACTGTTATATAATTCTCTGAATTGTTTACAAGTACATAGGCTTTAAATAATCAAACAAAATACAGAGAAATTCTACAAAATAAGAATTTTCCATGGTAAGTTACAGAAATAGTAAATTGCAAAAATATATCTGCCTCTGCCTCTTCTGATAGGCTGCTTGGAAAGCCTAATAGGCTTTGCACCAATTGGTCTCTTCTTGACAGGTGCTAGGCCATACTTCCTTCTGATAACAAGAGAGGCAAACTCTTGTTCTTATTCGGATGAGAATTTGTGCTCTTCACATAGATTCCTTATCTCTCTCTGCAATGCTAGCTCATCCAATTCATCATTTAATAAAGTGGGAGGATCTTCAGATATGAAGAGGGGAATCATGGGGTAAGCATTCCATGTTTTTGCATGTTTTACTAAGATGGCCCAGAGAGTTGGCCATGTTGCTTCCATGAAGTTGATAAATGTCTGCTGTGGGGAGCAGTCTTTATCCTGGAGTAACTCCCAGATATAGTATTTATCAATAAACTGCTTCTTTGCATCTCCCCACATTGGACCAACTTCAGCAGGTAGGAATTCCTCAACATACCAAAGCTCTTTGCCTTCCCATTCAAATCTTGACTCTTCCCCAAATCTAGTTCTCCTCTTCTTGACTGCAGGCTGATCTTTAGTTAGATTAGGAGCAGATATTTCCTCCTTCCTCTTTAGGCTTGATGGTCCAGCTTCAAGTAAAGGAATATCCTGCCTGTTCTTCGTTCTGAGCTTCATTCTCGATTCCTCAGCCTGTACTTGACCTGTCCCTTCCCTTGCTTCCCCCTGCTTACTTCTTTCCCTTTTTTGCCAGCATCAACTATTAAAGTCAATTGCTGCTCAATGTTGTGCATCCAGTCTGACATGCCAAGGGGCATCCTGGAAATTGTGGGAGGGTAAGGTACACCTCTCTGTATTAAGATGTCCAGCTTGGAGTTTAGAGTGTGAACAATTTGCAGGTCAGGTTTGACTTATGCGGCAAGTAGCTCCCCAACAGTTTCTTTGACAATTTTGCGGATCAGGTCAACCATCACAGGTGAGATGGGTGATGCCTGAGGAGAGTGCTCGCCTGAGCTTTCTGCGCCTGCAGGTAGGTGTGCAGTTGACCTACCTGTCTGCAGACTCCTGTCTGCAGGCGGCTGATCAGATGGGGTATTGTCTGGAGTCCCCGATCTGTCTTGTTGATCATCTGAGCTAGGGTTTTGGGCAGGTGCCCCAGCCTCATCTTCTCTGTCTTCTTATTTGTCTTCTTTTTCTTCTGCCTCTTCTTCTTCTTTCTCTTTTTCCTCCTTTCCTTCTTCTTTCATGATTGCAATTGCACTATTGTTGTCACACCAAATTGGGACTTCATTTGCAATGATGTTGTAGTCCCTTAGTTGTTGTCTGATCCATAGAATCTGGGCACAACAGCTACCTGCAGCTAGGTATTCTGACTCTGTTGTTGATATAGAGTTAGATACCTGCTTCTTGCTAAACCAGGATATCAGTCTGGTTCCTAGGAATTGGCACGTTCCGCTGGTGCTTTTCCTATTAATTTTGCATCCTTCGAAGTCTGCATCTGAGTATCCTGATAGCTCAAAGTTATCATCCTTAGGGTACCATAGTCCAACATTGATTATAGACTTAAGGTATTTGATTATCCTCTTAGCTGCATCCTGGTGAGACTGTTTTGGCTTGGATTGAAATCTAGCACATACTCCTACGACATAAGATATGTCTCGTCTGCTTGCAGTCAGATAAATGAGTGATCTAATAAGTCCTCTGTAGTGGGTTAGATCCACTGATATGCCTCCTTCATCTGCATCTAAATGAGTGATTGTGCTCATAGGAATTCTTGCTGGTTTGGCTGATTCCATTCCAAATCTCTTGATTAAATCTCTGGTATATTTAGCTTGGTTGATGAAAATTCCATTTTCCATCTGTTTGACTTGCAAACCTAGAAACAAATTCAGTTTGCCCATCATACTCATCTCAAACTCTCCTTGCATGAGATTTGAGAATTTCTCACACAGCTCCGGGTTGGTTGAGCCAAATATGATATCATCCACATATATTTGAACTAATAATATGTGGTCTTCATGCTCCACTCTGAATAGGGTCTTGTCCACCTTTCCTTTGATGAAACCGTTCTTCTCAAGAAACACAGATAATGTTTCATACCATGCTCTTGGTGCCTGCTTAAGTCCATACTGAGCTTTTAGAAGCTTGTAGACTTTGTATCCTTTGACAATTCCAGGGGGTTGCTCCACATAGACTTCTTCTTCTAGAATTCCATTTAGAAAGGCACTCTTCACATCCATTTGGTAGACTTCACAATCCTTGAATGCTGCATATGCAAAGAATAGTCTGATGGCTTCTAATCTTGCAACAGATGCATATGTTTTATCAAAATCTATTCCTTCACATTATGCATAGCCTTTAGCAACAAGTCTGGATTTATTCCTATCAACAGCTCCATCTTCATCGCATTTGTTCTTGTACACCCATTTGGTACCAATAACCTTCTTGTGATCTAGTCAGTCTGTTAGTTCCCAAACATTGTTCCTTTCCATCTGGTTGAGCTCTTCTTGCATTGCATTGATCCATTAGTAGTATTCCAATGCTAGTTTATCCTCAATCAGTTCCACCCGTTTCCTGTACTTAGCAGTAGATTCATCAAATACCACATGAGGTGTTTCCTCCACAACTAATGTTCTTTTGTTAAAAACTCTATACGCCTTGCTTCTTTATGAATATCCCATAAAGAGACCATCATCAGTTTTAGCATCAAAGGCATTTAGTTGGGTTTTACCATTGTTGTGGATGAAACACTTACAACCAAAAATATGGAAATAAGCAACTGTAGGTGTTCTGCCATTCCAAACCTCATAGGGAGTTTTTCCATTGTTGTGCGGCGATTTATACCCCTCGACAGCGATCGGCATAATGGCCGAGCGACCAAGCCAGCATCAAATAATCCAAGGCAGACTTGCCAAGCGTAGAGTCTAGACCGAGATCAGGTACCGAGCGATCGACGTCCAGGGCGATCGCCTCTTGGCACCTAGCGATCGACTCCGGTGCCCGACTAAAGACGGCCGCCTCATGCCACGTGGAAAACCAGCATCCATCAAGCCTACGAAGATCGAATCTCGGGATGAAGGCCCACGTGCAGATCCGCAAAAGGCGCCGCAAGATAAGGCCCTTTGACCCCAGTCTGTCACCAGCTGTCAGTGACAAGGATAGCCTCACCTACCGACAGACCCTCTGAAAGGTCCTAGGTGGGACCTCCCAAGACAGCGACATAGGACGCGTGTTTTCTTCTCATTGGTTCGCACATCCGACTGCCAGCAGCTGCTGCGGACTTTAAGGAGACCAACCCATGTGCTAAAGACGATCGCGTGCTTATTATAATACAGGAAAGGCGATCCCCTAACGACCTCCACTCATATAAATAGGAAACCTCCAGCAACTAGAAAAAGGTTCAGAAACTCTTAAATCCTACAGCTAAAAACACAGCACTCCATCGTTGTTACAAGAACTCACAGAGCATCAACTCTGGTTCTTCCCGCAATCATCAGCACTCAAGAGCTATATAGCTAGGGTCTTTACACTCATTGTAATTGTACTCTAACATTAATATTTGTACTCCAAAGTATTCGTATTAATAATATCTCGCGAGATCATTCAAGCCAAGGACTAACAACCCCGGCAAATCTTGTGTTATTTACTATCCCTCGGACGTGCTCTCGCATTTTGTTTGTTACTCATCCATTCCAGCAAACCCTTCCGAATAATATTTTGGGTAACAACAATTGGCGCTAGAAAGGAGGGCTATCTACCTTCATTTTCTCTCCGACCGTTTCGAAGAACACTCACTGTTCTCTGGAGCATATACTTGAAGAAACACTCACTGTTCTTCAAAGAAAAACCTTCAAATCATGACGTCTGCCACCACCTCGAAGAGAGCCACTCTCCCATCCATCGGATGTCTTATTCCGACTCAATCCGAGCCACAACCTACGGCGAAGGGTAGCCGCTGCGACGCATGACTCTCAATCCCGCCCCCAAGGGACGGACCCAGTCTCTCACTCGACCAGTTTCAAACCGCAGAACAGATCGAGGCCACGGTGATCCTAAGGGAGCGACGGAGAGCATGCGAAGAGCCCGCTATAACCCCCTCAGCCATCTGCCGCGCGGGCAAACGGAAGCTCAAGGAGTTACTTGTCGAGCAATCGTCAGGAAGCCGATTCACGAGAAAAGGCACTCGCGAGGCGGGACGGTTCCATCTTCAGCCACCTCGGAAGCAATCTATCATGGTGACCGGGTCATTCTGGCCCCAGCCATGAGATGACGGAGTCCGAATCCATCACCAGGAGTTCGGCATACCCAACTCCCAATCAAAAATAGGTCGGCCGTTTGGCTCCCATTCGCCAAGGAATCGAGCCCCGCGGTAAAGACATCATCTACAGCGGAGCCACGGGATCAGTACTTGATCGCCTCGGCTCCCGCTCCGAGAGCCAAGCCGCGGCGATGGCCGCTATGCAATGCCAGCTCGACGAGATGAAAGCGCTCATAGAAACTAGGGCAGGCGCCAGGAGAAAGATCACCGGACTGAGTGAGCCACTCGCGGTCGAGATCGAGCTTGCCCCCGTGCAACCAAGGATCGCTCCTCCTTAAACATCTTTGTATGAGGGGAGATTGGACCCCGAGACCCACTTGAGCAAGTTCCGGATCTACATGACCGGATGTGGGGCGTTAGATGCGACTAGGTGCCGAATATTCACATTAACATTGGGCGATCTGGTTCATAGGTGGTACATCTCACTGCCACTGCGATCAATCAATTCCTTTGAGAAACTAGCGAGCGACTTCACGTCATACTTCGCCGCCAAGGTCGCTAGACCAGAAGGTCCCCACCGCATGATAAAAATCAGGCAGGGGGAAGATGAGTCAAATGTAGATTACATCGACCGGGTGGATGAACTAGTCCTCACCGGCAAGCCCATTAGCGACGAGCTCGCCCTCTACTCGGTCCTGGGGGATTCTATGATCATTCACCCATGTTCAGGCACCTCACGAAGGACATCCCCCCAACCTATGCGACCTTCTACGCCAAGGCTGCCGATTTTCTGTCCAGGCAAAGGCTGCTCACCCTTCGCCTAGGCGAGGGGATGCCGCCTCCCGTTCAAAAGACGACGATCGCCAAGTCCAACAAGGCGGTCGCCAAGCCACCCGGTGATTTCAAGGCCTTCGAGGATGTGGAAGCCCATCTCCTCCACAACTTCAACCAAACTCCAGCCCATATTTTCTACGCCATCAAGGGGCACGAACCGCTAAGCAAGCCAAAGGCGATAAGGGACAATGGTCATCTGGACCACAATAAATTTTGTGCTTACCATAAGAGTCCCGGTCACAACACCAACCAATGTCGCGACCTCCTCAAACAACTATAGAGATTGTTCGAGGAGGGCAAGCTGGACAGTTTAATGGTTTAGCCGGAGCCCCGTAAATCTCCGAAACCGGTCGCCAGAGTCGAATGCGACATGCCAGAAGGCTGATATGAGTCGACCCCCCGATCAATCTCGGTGGCCGGATATATATGTTTCAATCAATAGGTGGGAACCTCGGAGGTCTTTTCTCGATTCCCACCATGTCAAATCAAAGGCTACTGCCTGAGCAACGCCTCAAAAAAGAGGATGACTCGCTCGCCCTCTAAAGTTTGTCATCTAACATGATGGACCTAGGCAAGCTATCGCCTCCCCCAGCACAACGTATACCATCGAGGATCGCCATCTAACATGACGGTCCGAGGTAGAAGGGTGCCGCCATGGTCCCGGAGGTTGATGAAACCGACGACCCGTCCATGCAAGGTTCCTTTGGGCAGAGATCGCTCGCCCTTCGTTTAAATACGAGACGCGCGTAGCCGAAATACCCTCCAAAACAAATCAGAGGATGACTCGCTCGCCCTCTAAAGTTTGCCATCAACATGAAGGACCTAGACAAGCGATCTCCTCCTCCTGCACAACGTATACCGTCGAGGATCGCCATCTAACCTGACGGTCCGAGGTAGAAAAGTGCGGACATGGTTGTGGAGGTCGATGGAACCGATCTCTGCGACCATGCAAGGTTCCTTTGGGCAAAGATCGGTAGCCCTTCGTTTAAATACGAGGCGGGCGTAGCCAAAGGACCCTCCAAAACAGATATGTGGACACTCTCGCTCGCCCTCAAAGGTCCATCATCTAACATGGTGGATCCGGAAAATGCGACACGTCCCTCCCCCCGTCACAACATATACCGTCGAGGATCGCCATCTAACATGATGATCCGAGGTAGAAAAGTGCTAACAAGATACGATTGTGGAGTCGATTAATCCGACGACGCCCCGTGCAAGGACTCCTCCAGGATGAAATCGCTCGCCCTTCGTTTAAATACGAGGCGGGCGTAGCCTATGGAGGACCCTCACAATTAAGTGAGTCGCGAGAAGTTGACCATCAGACGGAATGTCTCTCGCGCACAAGACATGGTCGCGGAGGTCAGTTCCATCGAACTCCACGATTGTGCATGGTTCCTCTAGGTTGGGATGGTCGGCCTTCCTCGAGGAATCTGAAAAATTGAAGACCGCTCGCTAAACAATTTATTTCCGTTCCCTTACTTTCACTAAGTAAACAAAAAAAGGGGGAAGAGCGGATCTATATATACCACGATCGTCTTTACTCAAATACACGTACAACGATCGGCATTGTTCAGATATATGTGCAACGATAGACTTTGTTCCAAAGTTACCAGTATGAGTTTATCAATTCACTTGGATCCGTACGCACGACGATCGTTCCTCAGACACTTGTATAAAATCATACAAGCAAGAAATCAGAAGCAAACATATTATCCCATTTCATTCCAAAAATGTGTACAAGCACGGTCGCCCAAAGGCAAAATACAACGAAAGCTATAAAAAATTTACAAGTCAAAAAGCAGAAAAGCTCAGGGATCGACGCTCGCTCCATCTCCAGCAGCAGGCTCTGCACCCCCATCCTCCGGGGCACCCGGATGAACAAGGTTGTCAGGCAACGGGTACCAGCTCAAATCGATCCCATGATCCGCGAAAAGGTCGAGGATCGGCACGGTGAAGTCTGGCTACAGAGGGTGCTTGAGCGCATAAGCTTTAAAATTTTCAGCCAAAGGGCCGACCTCGAGCCCTCCCTTCTTAGCGACACGGATCGCATCACCATGAGCCATATAGTAGGCAAATTCCCTGATATACTCCACGTTAAGGAAGGGATCAGCCTCAGTCGCCTTCAGCTTTTCCCTCAGCTCCGCAACCGTTTGGCTCACGACCTCGAGCTTGGCAGCTTTGGCGGCCACCTCTTCCTTCGAGGACGCCAGCTCGCTGGTCAGTCGGGCGACGGTCACTTTCAATTGCTCGGCCTCCTTCTGTGCGGCCGCGTGCGACCTACGGGCTTCCATCATCTGGTTCCGCATCCAATCAGTCGCCGCCCGTGCCCGGTCAAGATCCTGCCTCGCCTGCTTAGCCGCCTCCACGGAGCTCTTCTCCATGGCCGCGAGCCTGTTGGCAAACTCAATATTTTGTTTCCGTATGGCTTCGAGGTCCGCATGGAGACGAGCGGTGGATGGCCGCCCCTCATAGTCCCTCACGACCTGGGCAGCCATTGTTGCCGTCTGAAGGGCCAGGGCGAAAGTAGCCTACATCACGTCAGCAGATCGCCGGCGTCCGATCGCATCCAGATCGGTCGTCCAGGCCTTCGGCAGGGAGGCGGTAGACTGAGCAACATAAAAAGGGATATTGCTGACCTCGCGAGGAGCTTTGCTCGTCAGGAAGTCCAACACCATCGACGAGCAGTTCGGGTCGAAGTGGCGGATCCTGCACAAATGGCAAAAGTGTTAGTGTGTTTCCTACACAAGTTTCATAACTCGGCAAAGTGACCAGGCTTAGCTTTCGACCTTCTATGGGTCATGGCCGAAGAACGGCCTACCACGCGGAGTCTTGGCCTCAGCGGTCGCCATGGACAGAAGGAAAGCCGAAGATGGTGTGGACCCCTCCACCAGAGGAATCGCGGAAAGTGGAGGCACAAAGATCGGTGGCTCGTCAGCAGTGGCAGGGGCCGAGGGCTCCACAGTCCTCCGTTTCTTGTGGATGAGCCGAAGTTTCTCCTCCTCCTGAGGCTCCTGCTCTTCGACGACAGGGTCCTGGAGAGGTCTTGCCTCCATAGTCTGTCGCAGCGGAGCAGCAGGAGCTCGGCTCACCTTTTTCCCTTGATGAAGGCAGTTCATGACCCCCAGATTAGACATGGCAGTCGCAGCACGGGGCTCTAGGAAACAAGGGAAGCGAATTTCTGCGAAAGAAAGCAATCGACAAAGTTAGTAATCTTCCCCAGTCAAGACGACCGACATGTCAAAGAAGATCGTGAAAGTTCGTACCTGGAACCTTTAGATGGCGAGGGTAGCGAAATAGCCGAGCATCCAACCAAAAGGCTTCGTTGTTGATTCGGCATGCGTCTATATGGTCGTCAGGAAGACTCCGTATCTTCTCCCAGATGATCGCGAAATCAAAAGAGAGGTCGCCTGCCGCCGGAACAATAACACCTGCAAAAAGAAGGCCAAAATCAGATCAGTTCAGAATGTATCCGAACAAAGGGAGAGTCTAAATCCTTACTCGGACTCCTCTCCCGAAAGCCAGTGGGAATATCTAACTTGTCGGTTGGGTTGTCGCTTGCTGCCGACTTCCACGCGCCGCCGACCTAGAACCACTTCGACGGATCGCCCCTTACTTGATTTGAGACCCCAAGTATCACCCAGCCTGAGCGACCTTAGATGTGGTAGCCGCCGACAGAGCCTTTTTGAACCGTCAATTTGAAGAGATGGATTATCTCCAACGGCGAAGGAAGATGATACAACCGATGGCCACCAAACAAAGTGAGGGTGCAGACGATCTGCAGCCAGGTGTTCGGCGTCAATTGAAGCGGCACCACATTCCAGGCGGTCAACAGGTAGGAGACAGCAAACGGCAACGGGAATCGCAGTCCAGCCTCCATTATCGCCTCGTTGACGGCGACCATGCCCTCGGGAGATTGATTGGCTCGCTCGTTCTCGGCGGGCACGTGGAGGCAAACATCAGAAGGAACATGGGACCTCGCCCTCCAATGGTCCAGATCCTTCCTGGTCGCCGAGCTCCCGATCTAGCCAAGGGTCCACGGAGAGCGGCGAGCAGCCCGGAACAACTTCCGCCTTATAGGTTCATAAGGATGGGCGATCGAGTATTCAGTAAAGTTAAATTTGGGGAGTGGGCCGGCCAATCTCTCCATGAGTTCGGCAAAATCTGTGAAGGCTTTGCCAAATGCGCTGTTCCGCTCACAGTGCGCCTTCGCATCCATCTCCTCCTGTTTTAGCGAACGGATCCGCTCGGCCTCCGCCGCCTTGGACGTGTCGGCTTCATTAAAAAGTTCCTCGACCTCCGCAGGCTCAATCCCGGTGCGGATGGCCTCGACGGCAGTGTCCACATGGAACTCCGCAGAAAGTTCATCCCGAGCGATCGAAGCCCCGGCGGTAGAAGTACTACCCGCCTCATACACATTTGGTCTTTCTCCAGACATATTCAAAGAGAGGAGGGAGAAAAAGTTTTTGTTCTTACCTAAAGAATTTGAGTCGAACGACGATCGACACAAGAAGCTTCAAGGGAATTCGGCTATGTCTTCTTCTCAGACGAAAATGCATAAGAGGTTTTTACCCTGTAAACCTAGTACCTTTTATAGGCAAAGGCGGGGGCTTCTAGGCAAATAAACCGAATCTCGGGGGGCCAAAGAGCAAAGGTCGGGAAAGTCAGCATTTAATGCCACCCTCGAATCCCGCGTGCGCGTCGTTTCGAGGGCACGCCAAAGGACAGAGTCTGACAAACCATCGGAATCCCCCAACAGGAGCACGACACGTGCCCCGGTGACGTTTCAAAACCGCTGTCACTTCCCGCTCTTTTCTGTGACCGAGTAATTCGTCCAAATTCAAAATCAATCCATTCGAGAGACGATCGTCTGTCCCATAAAATGCTGAGTCATTCGTCTAAGTCAAGCGATCACCAGTAGAACCACCTCACCCATGTCTTTGACATCGGAGCGAGCTGGGGCAATTGTTGTGCGGCAATTTATACGCCTCGACGGCGATCGGCAAAATGGCCGAGCAACCAAGCTAGCATCAAATAATCCAAGGCATACTTGCCAAGCATAGAGTCTAGACCGAGATCAGTTACCGTGCGCTCGACGTCCAGGGCGATCGCCTCTTGGCACCTAGCGATCGACTCCGGTGCCCGACTAAAGACGGCCGCCTCATGCCACGTGGAAAACCAGCATCCATCAAGCCTACGAAGATCGAATCTCGGGATGAAGGCCCACGTGCAGATCCGCAAAAGGCGCCGCAAGATAAGGCCCTTTGACCCCAGTCTGTCACCAGCTGTCAGTGACAAGGATAGCCTCACCTACCGACAGACCCTCTGAAACGTCCTAGGTGGACCTCCCAAGACAGCGACATAGGACGCTAGTTTTCTTCTCATTGGTTCGCACATCCGGCTGCCAGCAGCTGCTGCGGACTTTAAGGAGACCAACCCATGTGCTCAACACGATCACCTGCTTATTATAATAGAGGAAAGGCAATCCCCCAACGACCTCCACTCATATAAATAGGAAAGCTCCAGCAACTGGAAAAAGGTTAAGAAACTGTTAAATCCTACAGCTAAAAACACAGCACTCCATCGTTGTTACAAGAACTCACAGAGCATCAACTTTGGTTCTTCCGGCAATCATTAGCACTCAAGAGCTAGATAGCTAGGGTATTTACACTCATTTTAATTGTACTCTAACATTAATATTTGTACTCCCAAGTATTCGTATTAATAATATCTCGCGAGAGCATTCAAGCCAGGGACTAACAACCCCGGCAAATCTTGTGTTATTTACTATCCCTCGGACGTGCTCTCGCATTTTGTTTGTTACTCATCCATTCCAGCAAACCCTTCCGAATAATATTTTGGGTAACAACAATTGGTGCTAGAAGGAGGGTTATCTACCTTCATTTTCTCTCCGACCGTTTCGAAGAACACTCACTGTTCTCCGGAGCATATACTTGAAGAAACACTCACTGTTCTTCAAAGAAAAACCTTCAAATCATGACGTCTGCCACCACCTCGAAGAGAGCCACTCTCCCATCCACCGGATGTCTTATTCCATCTCAATCCGAGCCACAACCTACGGCGAAGGGTAGCCGCTGCGACGCGAGACTCTCAATCCCGCCCCCGAGGGACGGCCCCAGCCTCTCACTCGACCAGTTCCAAACCGCAGAACAGATCGAGGCCACGGTGATCCTAAGGGAGCGACGGAGAGCATGCGAAGCGCCCGCTATAACCCCTTCAGCCATCTGCCGCGCGGGCAAACGGAAGCTCAAGGAGTTACTTATCGAGCAATCGTCAGGAAGCCGATTCACGAGAAAAGGCACTCGCGAGGCGGGACGGTTCCATCTTCAGCCGCCTCGGAAGCAATCTATCATGGCGACCGGGTCATTCTGGCCCCAGCCATGAGACGACGGAGTCCGAATCCATCACCAGGAGTTCGGCATACCCAACTCCCAATCAAAAATAGGTCGGCCGTTTGGCTCCCATTCGCCAAGGAATAGAGCCCCGCGGTAAAGACATCATCTACAGCGGAGCCACGGGATCAGTACTTGATCGCCTCGGCTCCCGCTCCGAGAGCCAAGCTGCAGCGATGGCCGCTATGCAATGCCAGCTCGACGAGATGAAAGCGCTCATAGAAACTGGGGCTGGCGCCAGGAGAAAGATCACCGGACTGAGTGAGCCACTCGCGGTCGAGATCGAGCTTGCCCCCGTGCAACCAAGGATCGCTCCTCCTTAAACATCTTTGTATGAGGGGAGATCGGATCCCGAGACCCACTTGAGCAAGTTCCGGATCTACATGACTGGATGTGGGGCGTTAGATGCGACCAGGTGCCGAATATTCACGTTAACATTGGGAGATCTGGTTCATAGGTGGTACATCTCACTGCCACCGCGATCAATCAATTCCTTTGAGAAACTGGCGAGCGACTTCACGTCATACTTCGCCGCCAAGGTCGCTAGACCAGAAGGTCCCCACCGCATGATGAAAATCAGGCAGGGGGAAGATGAGTCAAATGTAGATTACATCGATCGGGTGGATGAACTAGTCCTCACCGGCAAGCCCATTCGCGACGAGCTCGCCCTCTACTCGGTCCTGGGGGATTATATGATCATTCACCCATGTTCAGGCACCTCACGAAGGACATCCCCCCAACCTATGGGACCTTCCGCGCCAAGGCTGCCGATTTTCTGTCCAGGAAAAGGCTGCTCACCCTTCGCCTAGGCGAGGAGATGCCGCCTCCCGTTCAAAAGACAACGATCGCCAAGTCCAATAAGGCGGTCTCCAAGCCACCCGGTGATTTCAAGGCCTTCGAGGATGTGGAAGCCCATCTCCTCCACAACTTCAACCAAACTCCAGCCCATATTTTCTACGCCATCAAGGGGCACGAACCGCTAAGCAAGCCAAAGGCGATAAGGGACAACGGTCATCTGGACCACAATAAATTTTGTGCTTACCATAAGAGTCCCGGTCACAGCACCAACCAATGCCGCGACCTCCTCAAACAACTCTAGAGATAGTTCGAGGAGGGCAAGGTGGACAGTTTAATGGTTTAGCCGGAGCCCCGTAAATCTCCGAAACCGGTCGCCAGAGTCGAATGCGACATGCCAGAAGGCTGATACGAGTCGACCCCCCAATCAATCTCGGTGGCCGAATCTATATGTTTCAATCAATAGGTGGGAACCTCGGAGGTCTTTTCTCGATTCCCACCATGTCAAATCAAAGGCTACTGTCTGAGCAACGCCTCAAAAAAGAGGATGACTCGCTCGCCCTCTAAAGTTTGTCATCTAACATGATGGACCTAGGCAAGCTATCGCCTCCCCCAGCACAACGTATACCATCGAGGATCGCCATCTAACATGACGGTCCGAGGTAGAAGGGTGCCGCCATGGTCCCGGAGGTTGATGAAACCGACGACTCATCCATGCAAGGTTCCTTTGGGCAGAGATCGCTCGCCCTTCGTTTAAATACGAGACGTGCGTAGCCGAAAGACCCTCCAAAACAAATCAGAGGATGACTCGCTTGCCCTCTAAAGTTCGCCATCAACATCAAGGACTTAGACAAGCGATCGCCTCCTCTTGCACAACGTATACCGTCGAGGATCGCCATCTAACGTGACGGTCCGAGGTAGAAAAGTGCGGACATGTTTGTGGAGGTCGATGGAACCGATCTCTGCGACCATGCAAGGTTCCTTTGGGCAAAGATCGCTAGCCCTTCATTTAAATACGAGGCGGGCGTAGCCAAAGGACCCTCCAAAACAGATATGTGGACACTCTCGCTCGCCCTCAAAGGTCCATCATCTAACATGGTGGATCCGGAAAATGCGACGCGTCCCTCCCCCCATCACAACATATACCGTCGAGGATCGCCATCTAACATGACGATCCGAGGTAGAAAAGTGCTAACAAGATACGGTCGTGGAGTCGATTAATCCGACGACGCCCCGTGCAAGGACTCCTCTAGGATGAAATCGCTCGCCCTTCGTTTAAATACGAGGCGGGCATAGCCTACGGAGGACCCTCACAATTAAGTAAGTCGCGAGAAGTTGACCATCAGACGGAATGTCTCTCGTGCACAAGACGTGGTCGCGGAGGTCAGTTTCATCGAACTCCACGATTGTGCATGGTTCCTCTAGGTTGGGATGGTCGGCCTTCCTCGAGGAATCTGAAAAATTGAAGACCGCTCGCTAAACAATTTATTTTCGTTCCCTTACTTTCACTAAGTAAACAAAAAAAGGGGGAAGAGCGGAGCTATATATACCACGATCGTATTTACTCAAATACACGTACGACGATCGGCATTGTTTAGATATATGTGCAACGATCGACTTTGTTCCAAAGTTACAAGTATGAGTTTATCAATTCACTTGGAGCTGTACGCACGACGATCGTTCCTCAAACACTTGTATAAAATCATACAAGCAAGAAATCAGAAGCAAACATATTATCCCATTTCATTCCAAAAATGTGTACAAGCACGATCGCCCAAAGGCAAAATACAATGAAAGCTATAAAAAATTTACAAGTCAAAAAGCAGAAAAGCTCAAGGATCGACGCTCGCTCCATCGCCAGCAGCAGGCTCTGCACCCCCATCCTCCGGGGCACCCGGATGAACAAGGTTGTCTGGCAACGGGTACCAGCTCAAATCGATCCCATGATCCGCGAAAAGGTCGAGGATCGGCACGGTGAAGTCTGGCTGCAGAGGGTGCTCGAGCGCATAAGATTTAAAATTTTCAGCCAAAGGGCCGACCTCGAGCCCTCCCTTCTTAGCGGCACGGATCGCGTCACCATAAGCCATATAGTAGGCAAATTCCCTGATATACTCCACGTTAAGGAAGGGATCAGCCTCAGTCGCCTTCAGCTTTTCCCTCAGCTCCGCAACCGTTTGGCTCACGGCCTCGAGCTTGGCAGCTTTGGAGGCCACCTCTTCCTTCGAGGACGCCAGCTCGCTGGTCAGTCGGGCAACGGTCACTTTCAGTTGCTCGGCCTCCTTCTGTGCGGCCGCGTGCGACCTGCGGGCTTCCGTCATCTGGTCCCGCATCCGATCAGTCGCCGTCCGTGCCCGGTCAAGATCCTGCCTCGCCTACTTAGCCGCCTCCACGGAGCTCTTCTCCATGGCCGCGAGCCTGTTGGCAAACTCAATATTTTGTTTCCGTACGGCTTCGAGGTCCGCATGGAGACGAGCGGTGGATGGCCGCCCCTCATAGTCCCTCACGACCTGAGCAGCCATCGTTGCCGTCTGAAGGGCCAAGGCGAAAGTAGCCTACATCACGTCAGCAGATCGCCGGCGTGCGATCGCATCCAGATCAGTCGTCCAGCCCTTCGGCAGGGAGGCGGTAGACTGAGCAACATAAAAAGGGATATCGCTGACCTCGCGAGGAGCTTTGCTCGTCAGGAAGTCCAACACCATCGACGAGCAGTTCGGGTCGAAGTGGCGGATCCTGCACAAATGGCAAAAGTGTTAGTGTGTTTCCTACACAAGTTTCATAACTCGGCAAAGTGACCAGGCTTACCTTTCGACCTTCTATGGGTCATGGCCGAAGAACGGCCTACCACGCGGAGTCTTGGCCTCAGCGGTCGCCATGGACAGAAGGAAAGCCGAAGATGGTGTGGACCCCTCCACCAGAGGAATCGCGGAAAGTGGAGGCACAAAGATCGGTGGCTCGTCAGCAGTGGCAGGGGTCGAGGGCTGCACAGTCCTCCGTTTCTTGTGGATGAGACGAAGTTTCTCCTCCTCCCGAGGCTCCTGCTCTTCGACGACATGGTCCTGGAGAGGTCTTGCCTCCGTAGTCGGTCGCAGCGGAGCAGCAGGAGCTCGGCTCACCTTTTTCCCTTGACGAAGGAAGTTCATGACCCCCAGATTAGACATGGCAGTCGCAGCACGGGGCTCTAGGAAACAAGGGAAGCGAATTTCTACGAAAGAAAGCAATCGACAAAGTTAGTAATATTCCTCAGTCAAGACGACCGAGATGTCAAAGAAGATCGTGAAAGTTCGTACCTGGAACCTTTAGATGGCGAGGGTAGCGAAATAGCCGAGCAGCCAACCAAAAGGCTTCGTTGTTGATTCGGCGTGCATCTATATGGTCGTCAGGAAGACTCCGTATCTTCTCCCAGACGATTGCGAAATCAAAAGCGAGGTCGCCTGCCGCCGGAACAATAACACCTGCAAAAAGAAGGCCAAAATCAGATCAGTTCAGAATGTATCCGAACAAAGAGAAAGTCTAAATCCTTACCCGAAAGCCGGTGGGAATATCCAACTTGTCGGTTGGGTTGTCGCTTGCTGCCGACTTCCACGCGCCGCCGACCTAGAACCACTTCAACGGATCGCCCCTTACTTTATTTGAGACCCCAAGAATCACCCAGCCTGAGCGACCTTGGATATGGTATCCGCCGACAGAGCCTTTTTGAACCATCAATTTGAAGAGATGGATTATCTCCAACGGTGAAGGAAGACGATACAACCGATGGCCACCAAACAAAGTGAGGGTGCAGACGATATGCAGTCAGGCGTTCGGCGTCAATTGAAGCGGCACCACTTTCCAGGCGGTCAACAGGTAGGAGACAGCAAACGGCAACGGGAATCGCAGTCCAGCCTCCATTATCGCCTCGTTGACGGCGACCATGCCCTCGGGAGATTGATTGGCTCGCTCGTTCTCGGCGGGCACGTGGAGGCAAACATCAGAAGGAACATGGGACCTCGCTCTCCAACGGTCCAGATCCTTCCTGGTCGCCGAGCTCCCGATCTGGCCAAGGGTCCACGGAGAGCGGCGAGCAGCCCGGAACAACGTCCGCCTTATAGGTTCATAATGATGGGCGATCGAGTATTCAGTAAATTTAAATTTGGGGAGTGGGCTGGCCAATCTCTCCATGAGTTCGTCAAAATCTGTGAAGGCTTTGCCAAATGCGCTGTTCCGCTCACAGTTCGCCTTCGCATCCATCTCCTCCTTTTTTAGCGAACGGATCCGCTCGGCCTCCGCCGCCTTGGACGTGTCGGCTTCATTAAAAAGTTCCTCGACCTCCGCAGGCTCAATCCCGGCGCGGATGGCCTCGAGGGCAGTGTCCACATGGAACTCCACAGAAAGTTCATCCCGAGTGGTCGAAGCCCCGGCGGTAGAAGTACTACCCGCCTCATACACATTTGGTCTTTCTCCAGACATATTCAAACAGAGGAGGGAGAATAAGTTTTTGTTCTTACCTAAAGAATTTGAGTCGAACGACGATCGACACAAGAAGCTTCAAGGGAATTCGGCTATGTCTTCTTCTCAGACGAAAATGCATAAGGTTTTTACCCTGTAAACCTAGTACCTTTTATAGGCAAAGGCGGGGGCTTCTAGGCAAATAAACCGAATCTCGGGGGGCCAAAGCGCAAAGGTTGGGAAAGTCAGCATTTAATGCCACCCTCGAATCCCGCGTGCACGTCGTTTCGAGGGCACGCCAAAGGAAAGAGTCTGACAAACCGTCGGACTCCCCCAACATGAGCACGACACGTGCCCCGGTGACGTTTCAAAACCGCTGTCACTTCCCGCTCTTTTCTGCGACCGAGTAATTCGTCCAAATTCAAAATCAATCCATTTGAGAGACGATCGTCTGTCCAATAAAATGCTGAGTCATTCGTCTAAGTCAAGCGATCACCAGCAAAACCACCTCACCCCATGTCTTTGACATCGGAGCGAGCTGGGGCAATTGTTGTGCGGCGATTTATACGCCTCGACGGCGATCGGCAAAATGGCCGAGCAACCAAGCTAGCATCAAATAATCCAAGGCATACTTGCCAAGCATAGAGTCCAGACCGAGATCAGTTACCGTGCACTCGACGTCCAGGGCGATCGCCTCTTGGCACCTAGCGATCGACTACGGTGCCCGACTAAAGACGACCGTCTCATGCCACGTGGAAAACCAGCATCCATCAAGCCTACGAAGACCGAATCTCGGGATGAAGGCCCAAGTACAGATCCGCAAAAGGCGCTGCAAGATAAGGCCCTTTGACCCCAGTCTGTCACCAGCTGTCAGTGACAAGGATAGCCTCACCTACCGACAGACCCGCCGAAAGGTCCTAGGTGGGATCTCCCAAGCCAGCGACATATGACGCGTGTTGTCTTCTCATTGGTTCACACTTGTGGCTACCAGCAGCTGCTGCGGACTATAAGGAGACCAACCCATATGCTAAAGACGATCACCCGCTTATTATAATACAGGAAAGGCGATCGCCCAACGACCTCCACTCCTATAAATAGGAAACCTCCAGCAATTGGAAAAAGGTTCAGAAACTGTTAAATCCTATAGCTAAAAACAAAGCACTCCATCGTTGTTACAAGAACTCACAGAGCATCAACTCTGGTTCTTCCGGCAATCATCAGCACTCAAGAGCTAGATAGCTAGGGTCTTTACTAGTCTCATTGTAATTATACTCTAATATTAATATTTGTACTCCCAAGTATTCGTATTAATAATATCTCGTGAGAGCATTCAAGCCCGGGACTAACAACCCCGGCAAATCTTGTGTTATTTACTATTCCTCGGACATGCTCTCGTATTTTGTTTGTTACTCATCCATTCCAGCAAACCCTTCCGAATAATATTTTGGGTAATAGCCATGTCTCCCTACAATCATACTCCTATTTTGAGTGTGACATGCTGTGTTGACAGCTTCAGCCCAAAACCTCTTGGGCAGGTCTACTTCTGCAATCATGGACCTGGCTGATTCCTTCAAGATTCTGTTTCTTCTTTGGGCAACACCATTATGCTGTGGAGTCCTGGCTGCAGAGAGCTTGTGCTGGATCTCATTCTGATCACTATATTCAGTGATTGCTCTGTTGAGAAATTCTCCTCCTCTATCTGATCTGATCTTGATGATTGAGAGAGATTTCTCATTCTGGATCCTTCTCAGTAGCTCAGGCAGCTTTGTCAAGGTTTCACTCTTTTTATATAGAAAGACAATCCGTGTGTACCTTGAGTAGTCATCTACTACTACTAGAGCATGCTTTCTGCCACTTAGGGTCCTTGGCTTGATAGGGCCAAATAGATCCATGTGAAGTAGATCTAAGATCCTTGATGTAAGAGTGGCAGGTTGGACTGGATTGAATGATGCTCTGGTCTGCTTCCCTATCTCACATGCATAACAAAGAGCTTCCTTTCTGAAAACTTCTACTGAAAGTCCTCTGACCAGCTTCTGAGAACTAATCTTGTTAATGGCTTTGAAGTTTAGGTGACATAGTCTCTTGTGCCACAACCATCCATTTTCTGCTATTATCTTGGATAGAAAGCAGGTGTTGGGAGTTCCTGTTTTCCAATCTATCATATAGATATCTCTCCTTCTGAATCCTTGTATCTTCACTTCTCCAGATAGAATATCTATCACCATACATTTCCAAATGGTGAAGACTACTAGATTCTTCTCATCACAAAATTGGCTTATGCTCAAAAGGTTGTATTTGAGCCCTTTAACATAATGAACTTTTGATATAGTGATGTTTCCTCTGTGCAGCTCCCCAAAACCTTTAGTCTGACCTCTAGATCTCTCTCCAAAGGTTACATCTGAACCTCTTTATTTGGTATAATTTGACAGCACCTTCTTGTTCCCGGTCATGTGCCTTGAGCATCCAGAATCTACAAACCATTCTTCACCTCCAATATTTGAATTTGTGGAGATGTGGTAGTAGTCCTTCTACCTTTTATGCAATCAGACAAGCAGAGATTTAGGTACCCAAATCTGTGTGGGTCCTCGGGGCTTATTTGGCTTCCTGGAGAACTAATTTCTCCTGGGATTGTGAAAGTTGTTGTTATTGCCCCTAAATGGTGTGTGTTGTCTGGGCCTGTATCCTCTGTTAGGATTATGTATTGGATATGCCTCATAAAATTGATGTGAGCCATTTCTAAATCTTGGTTGAGACCATTTATAAAATCTTTGGGGTCTCCACATCTGTTCATTTTGAAAGTTTTGATAACCTTGAGGTTTCCATTTGCCCCTCCCATTTTGAAATCTATTTTTAGGGAGTCTTTGATAATAATAATAATGGGAATGTTTTCTAGGCTGCTGCTTCTGCCTTGGCCATTGCCTAGTCTCATGTCTAGGTGGCTGCCTTGTATACCTTGGCTGCAGCATAGACTTGTGACTTGACTGCTGCCAATTTTGAAGCATTGGTTTGTAATTAGGCTGAGCAGATGGGATAAGTGTTTCTCCCTTGATGAAAGTGGTTTTAGAACTAGAGGGAGTATTGGGGTCATATCCAAGGCCTGATCTGGAATATAGTGGCCTTTTGTTCATACACAATTTGTCCAAAGTTAGAGGCGCCTTCAGGGAGATTATTTCCTTCGCCTGAGTTTTACTTAGCTGAGTCAGTTTAGTAAACTCAATTTTGACATGAGCAAGTGCAGCTGATTTTTCACTATTCGAAACAGTTAATCGTTTTATCTCAACTGTAGTGATATTAGCCTGGTTTTTAAAGTTGTTTGCAGCCTGTTTTTCAAGATCAGATTTGGTTTTATTCAACTATAGGCTGAGTTTTTCAAAATCATTTTTCAGCTGCTTATTCTTATCTTGCAGCTGAGTCTTCTCGGCTGATACTGATAGGTGTGCAGATTTAAATTTCTCAAAATCCTTGAGAAGCTGATTTACAGATTCGTGCAAGTCCATGTCTTGTGACATGTATGAACTATTATTTGAATTAGAGGGTTTTGATGTTACCTCTTCATCAGCTAGGTTAGCCATCAGACAGTCATATTCCTCATCATCATCAGAGAAGAATCCGCTGCTTGATTCCACTTTCTCTTGGTATTCTCCAATGAGGGCTTTCCTTCGGTCTTCTTTTCTGCTCACCTCCTTCTTGCTCTCGTCCTTCTTAAGATCAGGATAGTCGATTTGAATGTGTCTTGTCTTATGACAGTTATAGCATTCCACCTTCCAGCTTCCGGATTTTTGATTTTTCCTTGGATTCTCCTTATAATTCTTCTTATATTTGGAGTAATTCTTTCGGAAATTGCTGAATCCTTGCATTATAAACGCCATCTCTTCTTCGAAATCGAGTGGATTTGGAGGTTTGACATTAGACAGGTTCTTGGCGGAGGACTCTACTGCAAATGCATTCCCTTCTCTACAGGCTCGTTTGATGATGAACTTAGGAGTTCGAATTCATAAGCCTTTAGGTCAGAGAATAGTTCTTGAATCTTTATTTTATTGAGGTCTTTGGATTCCCTCATGGCCACCGCCTTCATGCTCCATTCGGGGCTAAGTGATCTTAACACCTTCAAGGCCATCTCCCTGTTGCCATAAGTTTTTCCGAGGGAGTTTATTTCGTTGATGATCTATGTGAACCTTGTGTCCACCTGGTCTATTGATTCTCTGGTCTTCATCTTGAAGTTGTCACACTTCTGGGTATCGATTGACAACTTCTTTTCTTTTATCAGCTATGTGCCTTCACACATCACGACAAGGGTATAACAAATTTCTTTGGCATTTTGGCAATTCTTGATCTTGACCATGGTTGACTTGTCAAGAGTTTGATAAAGCACATCTCTGGCCCGGTTGTGAAGGTTGGCCAGCTTTCTTTCTTCTGAGATTATCTCTGTTCCTTTCTTGGGAATTTTTGCTGGTTTTCCTACTGCAATCTCCTCAGGTGTGTTGTCCTTCTCAAAGATGAAAGGGCCATCTTCTATGATGCGCAACATGTCATCATGGATAGAAGATAAGTGTGCATGCATCATTATCTTCCAAAGATCATACTCGTCAACTGAAAACACAGGTAATCTAGAATGCATGTGTTCCATTCTTAATGAGAGATAAAATATATATCCTCGAAATGTGGATCTAGTTCTTGTAAAATTGAACCAACCTCTCTGATACCACTTGTAGGTCATAAGTCGTCAGAAATAAGTCTAGAGGGGGAGTGAATAGACTTATTGAAACTCTTTTTCCAAGAAGGAATTAAGGAGTTTCTCAGCTGATGGTACAGATGACATAGAGTCATCTGTAGACAATATAAGTGCGAAAGTCAGCTGATGACGAATACAGAATATAAACAATGAAACACTAAGTATGAATGTGGCAGTTAGGTATGATGCTAAAACAATAAAATACGCAGGCAATTCATAGTGGTCTCAGGGGTGGGGTAATCCTCTACTAATCCACTTTCTCCAAACCAGTTGGAGATGAATCCACTATAATTTCAACTAGTGATAAATATTACAGTGATTCTACAACTTAGCTACAACAACTTCCAACCAGTGGAAATCCTGTCGTTGTAGCTCCTTTCTGACTGCCTAGAACCACTCGATCTCCAAATCCTTAGATGCCTATCAGTCGCGTAACTTCAACCAGTGAAGTACCCCGTACTCAGGTTTTAAGACAAGAGTGTTTTATCTTCTCCAACTAAGAGCTTTCTTCGTATATGAAATGTGAATGCTGCTCTTCACGATGCTATAGATTTCTTGATCGCTTGATTGCTTTAATTTCTTGAGAGTATAGTTCGCATTGTCCTTTGCTCTTTCATATCTTCAGATATATAGCTTGTCAATCCTTAGAGCTTTTCTTCATAGCCATTGCAAATCTGTAACAAATTCGTCTGTTGGAGAAATAGACTTCTTTGTTTTTATTTCTGAACGTTGCAAGGATGGATTCCCTTATTTTAATCCATTTCCGACCGTTGTGAGGACTTTCACGTGATGCGCCGAATGTTTTGATTTTAATATGTCTAAAGTCTTCACGGGTGGGTCTGGATGATTTATTTAATTCATATCCTTCCCGGAATCTCTCCAATCTGTCTCTTATCGCCCACATATGACTTTCCGTAAATATTGACTTTTCAACACATGCTGACGTGGACAGGTTTACTTGGCTGATTACTCAGACATGACTTATCTGATCTCTTTAAGTCAATCTGTCTGATGTGCAGTCAAACTTCTCTGTCGTCGGACTTCTCTGGCGATGACTTCTCTGATGTCCTGATGAGACTTCTCTGATCTGACGACTTATCTGAAGTCTTCTGACCTGATGAACTTGACTGATCTGATGGTCAAACGTCAGATGACTTGGGCTCTGTCTGATCACTTCAATGCAGTCTGGTCGAACTTCTTTGATAAAAAATTATTGACCAGTACTTCTCTGATTTTCACTTGACTGTGACTCGGATGTTGGTCAAACTTCTCTGATTGTTTCTTGTCTGACCGAAACTTCTCAGATGTACTTATCTGTACTTTGTAGCCGATTTTAAGCCTAACTTAAATGGCCTATAGAAGATACTCATTTGGTTCTTCTTTACATTTTGTCAAGTATCTAACTTAACACAATTTGGCCTATGGAAGATACTCATTTAGTTCTTCCTTACATTTGCCAAGTAATAAGCATACATTTGAATAAACAAGTACAATGATGACATCCTCAAAATCTAACAAGTATTCCTAACAAATAGTCGGTGTTCAGCTTGGTAGACCCTTACGAAAAGGGTCTACAGTGCTATATTATTCCCGGATCGGACCGGGGGTGTTACAAATTGAAGGTTGTATATGATGTGATAGAACCAATTAGAAAGTATGTCATATAAGTTAGCAAGATAATGGGTTAAATTTTTAAAATCAAAACAAATGCAACCCAAGATTTTTAATTCGGATGAAAAACATAGATGGAACTCGAGATGTTAAATTCAACTAATGAGTATAAATAATTATTATGTAAAAGTTTTGAAAACTATTTCCACTTAGAAAGATTTTCTTTATTGCCCACCTTTTTGGATTAAACAAAATATTTACTAAAATTATTAAATATTTTTAAAAATACAACTAAATATTTAAGTGGTTGTTATTATCCTACCTCGCCTAAAGTTTCATTTCATTGTTGATTATTATTTTCAAAATAGATGCTTGTAGTAATTTCTCAAGATTGGAGAATGTGATTTATACTGTGTTTAAAATGGTTAAAGTATTTTAATCGTACTTGTGATGTTTTCTTGACTAGTGCTACTTTATCTCCCGGTTTGAGTTCAGTTCAAGTACAACAATTACTTGAAATTTATTATAAGATTCTTTCTAATATGGATTCTCTTAATATTGAGGATACTTTTGAAAGTCAAACCATATTTGAAAATATCCCTAATATTGAACAATTTAAAATAGATTTAAAAAATATTTATGAAACTCTTTTTGCTGAATATATAGCTAAATATGGAGATAGGATTCAAATTCAAAAAAATAACATCTAGGACTATCGATACATTTAACATAGAACTAGAGAGAACTCCACTAACTTATTTGAATAGTAACTCTATAATATAGTAAGAAATGTGGGTGGTGGTAACATGGGTCAAAGAAATGACCTTAGTTGGCTGACTCGTGGACTCCACAAGTCGGATCCGGACTCGACCCTGACTTTGACCACTCTTGAAAAAGTCAACGAACATCTTCAACTGGAGTAAAGTTTAGCTCGAGTAATACTTTATTTTACTCCCGTAGTTAATAATATAAACAAAAAGTCATATATTTGTATTCAAATATAAGTAAATTTTTTGTAGTTACAACCAATTTAATATTATTATTTCTAAAGTATCCTTAGTTTAATGTTGAATATATAGAACCATATTTCTTTCGGTCTAAAACTTAGAGAAAGGGTAATTTATATAGCAACCACAATATTTTCATAAAATTAAATGACATCTACAAACTTTCACATAATGCCTCTTATTTTCAATATTTTGGAATTATAAATAATATATAATTCAGTGTAATTAATGTACAATTCAGTGCAATTAATGCACGTAATAAATACTTTGATACAACCCTCATGGTTGTTGTTAGAAACATCCGTAAAAAATTATTATTGTTATATGTAAATAATACTCCCTCCGTCCATGAGGAGCGTGGTCCAGATGGAGTGGCACGAGTCTTAAGAAAGTAGAGCGTGGTCCAGATGGAGTGGCACGAGTCTTAAGAAAGTAGAGGAGAGATGTATTTGTTAGTGGGAAAGTAGAGGAGAGATGTTTATTGAGTGGAGAAAGGGTAATATTTTAAGTGGAGTCATTTCCATTTATGGAAAAACCACAATTTTTGTGGACGACTCAAAGAGGAAATAAGACCATATTTTTTGTGGACAGAGAGAGTAATAAAGATTTACAAGTTTAGGATTGTGAGTCAAGCGTCTTCATTTTTTCAAGCGCACCCAATATTTTATCAAATCGGGATTTTATACTTGTCATCTTTATTTATTTTAATTTGATTTTGTTGTGGCATTAGTGGATGTTTAAGGAACAAATGTTCCATTATATGGCAACTTGCATGTAAATGCATGAAAACATACTTTCAACTTGTAACAAGTAACCATCAAGGTGGCAATTGACTAGCATATTTAGTTCATGCAATTAAGCTTATAAATAGGGGTCTTGTTGTAATGTTCCACACATGAATGAAATGAGAAATCAACCTAATTGCCATATTACTTTTATCTTGTATTTGTTCCTAACTTTTCAACTCACTTCTTTACACGTCTAATAATTTATACCTCTACTTCGTTCCTTGTATAAATATTTAAATATATATAATTCAACAATCCATATTAGCATAATCTATACATACAAACATAATCTCTAAGCTAATAGGCATATTTCCAACACCTTTTCAGCATGACTAGTCTAAGTCGGGGTTCTGCCGAAATTTTGGAAAAATCTGCAAAAATCATTTCAGGTAATTTCTACTTCCCTTTTCAATTTCTTTAAAATGACTAACCTGGAAAATCTCCATTTTGTCCTGTTAGAAGTTTCTGGAAACAATTATATGTCATGGACTCGTAATGTAAAGATGCATCTCGCATCAATGGGCTTGGAAAGTACCATGGCCCCTGATAAAAATTCTACGAGCCAAGAAAAGGCAAAAACCATGATCTTTTTATGCCATCATGTTGATGAATCTTTGAGACGGCATATGCAATCTTTTTATGTTACTCTTGAATCCCCACGCGAATAGTGGGAGAAGCTGAAAAAAGATATGGGCATATGCAAATGACAATATTGCCCAAGGTTCATAATGCATGGCATAATCTGCGACTACGGGACTTCAAAACGGTCTAGGAATACAACTCTGAAATGTTTAAAATCACATCTCAGTTAAGGAAAAATTCACTGATGATGATATGTGGAAAAAATATTCTCCACCTTCCATGCTTCAAATGTGGTTTTACAACAGCAATATCGCAAAAGGTGCTTTAAAAAACATTCTGATCTTATTCATTGCTTGTTGGTAGCCGAACAAAATAGTGAACTGTTGCTGAAAAATCATGAATCTCGGCCTACTAGTTCTGCCCCATTTTCGGAAGAAAATGCAAACCAGGCAGAAAATCAGATGCGTGATCATGGGCGTCCCAGAAATTAAAATAATCATGGTAGAAATCAAAACCGTGGTCGGGGACCCCAAAAATGATTACCGAAACGAGCCCCATTTTGATCAAAATTGCCGAAATAATGACAGGAGGCTAAATAGACCACAATAGAGACCTAATTCCAGAAACATATATGATGAACCATGCGATCGTTGTGGAATTAAAGGTCATTGGGCCCGAGTCAGTCGCACGGCCAATCATTTGGCCCAATTGTACCAGGCTTCGGGGAGAAAGGAAAGAGCTGAGGCTGAAGCAAATCTGGCTGCCCGCGATGACACATTTGATGATGTAATATATGAAGATATCACGCATCTGGATGCCGATGATTTCATTGAAACAAATGATGGCAATAACTAGATGAATATTTTGTATTGATGATGCTTTTGGATTTTGTAATCTTGATGTTTTTGGAAATTTCCCCATTTTGTAATCCCTAATAGTGAATCCCTCTTCCCCCCTGTTTAAATACTTTTGCAATGGTTATGTATGTAAATTATTACTGATATGTTTTGTTATTTTGTTACCTTCTTATGTTCTGAAAAGAAATGGATGCCAAAAATCTTAAAGCCGGTGATGATATATGTATTATTGATAGTGTGACAACGCATATTAGTTTGAAATATAAAAGTTTTTTCTCCCACTTAAGGTTGGGAAAGATCACGGTAAAAACTATAAGAGGTAATGCTTGTGACACCCCCAGACTCAAACCGGGAATATTACACGCCGCAGACCCTCTCCGTGAGGATCCACCAGGTTAGACATCAAAACAACACATTACATTACATACCGACGTAACAAAATAACAAACCAATAGACCGATTTGGTCTTTTATCACTAACATACAAATCAAAGCATACATTTCTATATCGACTCATACCCATGCAAGGGTAAAATACACTCATAAACAAAAAGTATGACAGCGGAAAGACCATACAACGAACTCCAACTGACTGCACCCAAAACTAGTCTTCATGTCATTAGTATCATTCGTCTTCCATCATCTTTCGCACCGATCCTGTGTTTTGCTCCCAAAACCTACATGTACCTGGACGCAGAACAGACATCCACCCCCCGAATACTCGGGGGTTAGCAAAACTCCACTGTTTTGCTAGTACAAGTATAAAATGTAAATACGAGCCATACACAACACATTCCGAGAATACAACGAAAGGCTTCCCGAAATATATTATTTAGTTAAAATAGTTCAAATCTAGAAAGTAGAAACGAAACAAGTAAGCACTTTGAAAACACTTCCAAATCTCGGGAGTTTTGAAAACATTTGAAATTGAAAAGTTCTTAATTCCTCGAAAGCCACTTAGGGTCACAGCCCCAAGGTCCATTTTCCAAAATGTAAATCCATTAACAAAACGCAGAGTCCACGACCCAACCATTCCGATCATAAAACACAGGGTCCACGAGCCAACCATTCCGGTCATAAAATGCAGGGTCCACGACCCAACCATTCCGGTCATAAAACACAGGGTCCATGACCCGATTATTCACTTCAAATCACTTGAAAGGACACATTACACATAATACATTATTCTTATGCCATTCTAGTCAAACACCAAGACTCGATATATAATGTATCTCGACCCTGAGCACAAAGCATTGTGATACTCCGGACAATATCACAATTAATGAAAACATCAACATCATCCTCAAGATGAAAACCACACCTGGTAACCCGCGACCGTACCCCTTAGTATCGGGCCCCAGACGCCCCGTCGAATGCTCCGAGTGGGAAACCACTTCCGCGGACGTACCCCTTAGTATCGTCCCCCAGACGTCCCGTCGAACGCTCCGGGTGGAAGTTCAACCACACACGCACCCAAGTCCACTTCCGTGGCCATACCCCTTAGTATCGACCCCCAGACATCCCGTCGAACGCTGCGGGTGGAAGGAACATAACTCACGCAACTGAAAACCACAATTTAGTTGCAAACCACAAGCATCGAAAGTCAATCACAGTATATATAGTTGAGGTATCTTACTAGAATGGCCAGTTCATCCAACACATACACACGACCAAGTAACGATACAATTAACACTAGAATTCAACGATGCAGCTAGTGCCATTCACATAGCAATGAGAGAGAATACCTTTCCAACCACGCCGAACGGCAAAACCTCCTCGTAAGGGAGTTACCATCTATATCTCATAATGACACATGATCATCAATAAACACATGATTCCCCACACATACCTCAACGAAAGGTTAAACTTTAAAATCTACGAACGACATGATCACACAAAACGATACCCTATGAAAGTAAGGTATTCTTATACTCAGCACTAATACACACACTTAGACAAGTACATTTAACAACGAAAAGATACGAGTCATCTTTAAGGAAATATTGAAAAACATATTGATTCATTTGAAAGTTAATTTTAGACATTCATTCAGCACATATCGTCGGTTACCAACTATTAAATCCACAAAACACATAATATATAGGCAAGATACTTGCCTCGACAATTGATACCGGACACTCCGAAGAACACGGCTCAACCGGGAAACCTCAAACACGTGCAATTCTTCGGCGAAGACAATGAATACACCCTCGATCGGAAAACTTGAAGAAAATGACGAACGGAAGAGTTCCGACTCAAGTTCTTTGCAAGGAACCTGACCCTAACATCATACCATCAATAAATTAACGATAGAACGAGGAAAAATAATCGTAGAACGCCCGAATCCCCTTTGTGACATTTTATCGAACACCTTCAAGGCGTCGATAAGAAACTCAATAAAACGACGAATCCTCGGCAATCCAACCGTGGAACAATAAGGAATTCGATAGAATACGACTTAACAATCATCAATCCATCACTATTCTAAGTTATTTCGGATTAAACGGACAAAATCAAATAAAATACCAAAATTCTCCAAAACTAGATTTCTGGAAAATCTGACCTGATTCGCTCGATCAAAGGATGTTATAGGATGGAAAATCAATGATATGGACTCTAAGACTTCATAGATTCATTGCCGAACAACATGCCTCCATGTTCATGAAACCTCCAGCTGCGGAAGGGAAGGAAACGAGTGAGAAAATGGGTGAAAAACCCGTCTGCTGGGCCTTATATTGGCAGCCTGCCGACCGCCTTACGTACGTAATCGGCCATGGCTTACGGCCGTAACCGGCCATGGCCAAGCCTTCTGCCCAAAAATGTGGGCAGCGTTACGTACATAACCGGCCAAGGCTTACGCATGTAACCGGACTTACGACCGTAACTGTCGGGCCCTTACGGCCGTAACTCGGCCAGGGGTGTCCTGGCCCCAAAATGCCCGGCCATGACTCGGCCGGAGCTAACTCCGACGGCCCGGATGACCCCGAAACCCGAACCTTAATACGAATCGAAGATCGGTTATGAATTACTCGCAAAGAAGAATTCGATCACTAAGAGATCACACGATTCCGACCACCCAAAGGCTCGAAATTCGACAACGGAAAGTAATTACCCCAAACTTTGGAAAATTACAAAAATGGCCCAAAACGTCCGAAATACACGATACACGATCGAAACACCAAGCCAAAGCTCGCAACATGAATAATAACATTAAATGAACTTATGAGAAACTCGAAACAACAGTTTCGGACGAGATTCGCAAGAATCGAACCAAAGTGCGGAAAAACCGCTTAAGAACACGGAACTCAACAAAACGATACCGAAACGAACTCGGATGACAAAAGGTGTAGAATTAAATACTCTCGGAATGACAAAACGATCATGAGAGATTCGTCAAAACGGGCTCCCGCCGATAAAAAGAAAATCACTGAAATCCGAAATTGCGGATATTACATTCTACCCTCCTTAAAAGAAGTTTCGTCCCGAAACTTAAAATAAAAGCAAGGCGACTCTAGATAACACACGTTATCTTATACTGACAACTCATCATAGCTCCATGCAGTACAGAGCTATTGCGGTCCGATTCATTACGCAAGATCATTTACGAAAAGCAACGAACATGAATCACAACGGTTGATAAATCCGAGCAATACAACAATCAGAACACAAGTCCAACGTTGAACAAGAATGAAATTCCAATAACCTCAAATGTTTGGAAGATAAAATACGAAGAAAATTTCCCAATACTTATGGGAATTATGAAGTGGCCCAGATGTTCAATAATCATGATTACGAGATCAAACAATAATGATTGGTCAATGACGAACGAATAGCAATGATATGATCAACTATGAAGTTCACACCTTAAATCAAGACATCGATAAACTCGTAGGAACCACGAGGTGTTAATTCCATATGCGGTTCACAGGAAATCGATCCGAGTCGATACGGTCGAACGAAACGGAAGTGAGAGAAAAAAATGGGTATTACATCATATCATCTTTAAAAGAGGTTTCGTCCCCGAAACCTAAACAACGAGAACGAGGTGCTGGAATAGCAACCTTCCCGGCCATATCCTCTTGGTCCCGCATCTGATCTCCATGACCAACTGTACCGCGGTCACGACTGCGTCCTCTGTCCCTTAACATACGAAGTGTATTCTCACTCGATATGATGGCACAACTTCGCAAAAGTAAATGCTAAAGTACCAACTTAGCACGACATATCACATAAAGTAACTAATAACAACTTGATAAGAAAATCCACGAGGTGTCCTTTGAAATGATATCATTTGAAGATCCTTGGATTTGTATGCTATTCCAAATAAAACTTTGAAAGTATTTTTGGTACCTCGGACTGTTTTATCAAAATTTGTAAACAAAAGATATTAACCGTCTCATTTTGAAATTATTTGCAAAACAATAATTCCTTGTAACCGGCATTATCAAAATCACCATGCCACTACGCATCATCGTCACCGTTGATAACAAACAAAGTAAACACGCAAGATCATCAAACCATTCGTACATACACTAATATTTCCAAATCCGAGTTTAAAATTTACATCGAGTGAGATTTTTTTTTTCATATTTCACTATCTATTTTTGAACTAAAAATCGTATTGGGTTTTGAAATAAAATATTTTTATGGTGTGAAGATTTTTGAAAATCATGTACTCGAATTATTTGAAAATACAACAACACGTCAAAATCATTTTCAAAAATTCTCCCAACACTACATGAAAAACAACGGCGGTAACATTTTACAAAATGTCTAAATGTACTTTAAAACAACTCTTCAAATACCGTGGAGGTTTTATTTGAGAATCTGAGGCCGGCTCGCCAATTCTAAATAATTTTCGATGTACACACGGAGCCGCCGCTAAATCAAACTGTCGAAACTTTATGAAATTTTCAGGAAAGCATTCTCGAACACACACAGCAGACATAATTTAAACATAATCGATTGTCATCTAGCACTACAAAAAGTCCTAACTTATATTCCCACACAACAGTTGTCATTACTAGACAGCACACACAGAATACAGAAAGGTCGTCTACCAAAGATAGACCTGACGATTAAAATGCGGTTCCATAGCCTCTGACTAGGCTGATTAGCGGCACTACAACAAAGATAAGCGTGCGCTACTCAAACCACGTTAGCATGCGCTAGCCTCATACTTGGTGTGGGCTAGCTGTTCTAATCAACAACACGATTGCAAACATATACAAAGCAATACTAGAATCGAAGGTTACAAATAAGCAATACGAATGAGTCTGAATGCCATCGATTCACATAATTACATCATCTCACAAGCAACCATCAAAAGACAAATGTCATTCAAAAACCGAAGTTTCACCTCTCAATAAAGAAGACTATCTCAACATATACATACTGATAGACTCAACATTCACATCATGTTTGGAAAACTCATAATATGAGATGAAAATGAAATATCGATAGTTTGGAGTCTCAAAAATTTCGACCTTGAGGTCATCATACGAAAATCAAAAAATTTCCTCCCTTGGAGAACATTTTAAAAATTTACGTGGCTCCCAGGAAGCCTCCGAAACTAAAAATTCCAAGGTTGTTACTCTTGCAAGAAAAACAGTTCATACAAGGATACATTTAGCAATATCATTCTTCATTCTAGCACAAAACGGGAATCATCAAATATATGTCACTTACTCACGATCCACCTTCAAATACTACTACATAACACAGAATCACACAGGCTCGTATAGCTCGTGGTACAACATGTAGTAGGGAGACTTACATCCACAGATCGCACGAAGATGATGGCAGCACCCTGACACTAATCACGGCTGACATTCCAAACGACGCGTCGCGACACAACTCAGTCAGACACAATCTGACAAGACAAGACCCGACATTACACGACTGGACCCGACAGCCTAGGTTTCCGCAACCTAAGCTCCGATACCATAAATGTAACACCCCCAGACTCAAACCAGGAATATTACACGCTGCAGGCCCTCTCCGTGAGGATCCAGTAGGCTAGACATCTAAACAACACATTACATTACATTCCGACGTAACCAAATAACAAACTAATAGACCGATTTGGTCTTTTATCACTAACATACAAACCAAAGCATACATTTCTATATCGACTCATAGCCATGCAAGGGTAAAATACACTCATAAACAAAAAGTACGACAGCAGAAAGACCATACAACGAACTCCGACTGACTGCACCCAAAACTGGTCTTCATGTGATTAGTATCATTCATCTTTCATTATCTTTCGCACCGATCCTGTGTTTTGCTCCCAAAATCTACATGTACCTGGACGCAGACCAGACATCCACCCCTCGAATACTTGGGGGTTAGCAAAACTCCACTATTTTGCTAGTACAAGTATAAAATGCAAATACGAGCCATACACAACACATTCCGAGAATACAACGAAAGACTTCCCGAGATATATTATTTAGTTAAAATATTTCAAATCTAGAAAGTAGAAACGAAACAAGTAAGCATTTTGAAAACACTTCCAAATCTCGGGAGTTTTGAAAACATTTGAAATTGAATAATTCTTAATTCCTCGAAAGCCACTTAGGGTCACAGCCGCAAGGTGCATTTTCCAAAATCTAAATCCATTAACAAAACGCAGGGTCCACGACCCAACCATTCCGGTCATAAAACACAGGGTCCACGACCCAACCATTCCGGTCATAAAACACAGGGTCCACGACCCGATCATTCACTTCAAATCACTTGCAAGGACACATTACACATAATACATTATTCTTATGCCATTCTAGTCAAACACCAAGACTCGATATAAAATGTATCTCGACCCCGAGCACAAAGAATTGTGATTCTCCGGACAATATCACAATTAACGAAAATATCAACATCATCCTCAAGACGAAAACCACACCTGGTAACCCGCGACCGTACCCCTTAGTATCGGCCCCCAGACGCCCCGTCGAACGCTCTGGGTGGGAAACCACTTCCGTGGCCGTACCCCTTAGTATCGGCCACCAGACGCCCCGTCGAACGCTCCGGGTGGAAGTTCAACCACACACGCACCCAAGTCCACTTCCGTGGCCGTACCCCTTAGTATCGACCCCCAGACATCCCGTCGAACGCTCCGAGTGGAAGGAACATAACTCACGCAATCGAAAACCACAATTTAGTTGCAAACCACAAGCATCGAAAGTCAATCACAGTATATATAGTCGAGGTATCTTACTAGAATGGCCAGTTCATCCAACACATACACACGACCAAGTAACGATACATTTAACACTAGAACTCAACGATGCAGCTAGTGTCGTTCACATAGCAACGAAAGAGAATACCTTTCCAACCACGCCGAATGGCAAAACCTCCTCGTAAGGGAGTTACCATCTATATCTCATAATGACACATGATCATCAATAAACACATGATTCCCCACACATACCTCAACGAAAGGTAAAACTTTAAAATCTACGAACGACATGATCACACAAAACAATACCCTACGAAAATAAGGTATTCTTATACTCGGCACTAATACACACACTTACACAAGTACATTTAACAACGAAAACATACGAGTCATCTTTAAGGAAATATTGAAAAACATATTGATTCATTTGAAAGTTAATTTTAGACATTCATTCAGCACATGTTGTCGGTTACCAACTATTAAATCCACAAAACACATAATGTATGGGCAAGATACTTGCCTCTACAGTGGATACCGGACACTCCGAAGAACACGGCTCAACCGGGAAACCTCAAACACCTATAATTCTCCGGCGAAGACAATGAATACACCCTCGATCGGAAAACTTGAAGAAAACCACGAACGGAAGAGTTCCGACTCGAGTTTTCGCAAGGAACCTGACCCTAACATCATACCATCAATAAATTAATGATTGAACGAGGAAAAATAATCGTAGAATGCCCGAATCCCCTTTGTGATATTTTATCGAACACCTTCAAGGCGTCGATAAGAAACTCAATAAAACGACGAATCCTCGGCAATCCACTTGTGTAACAACAAGGAATTCGATAGAATACGACTTAACAATCATCAATCCATCACTATTCTAAGTTATTTCGGATTAAACGGACAAAATCAAACAAAATACCTAAATTCCCCAAAACTAGATTTCTAGAAAATCTGACCTGATTCGCTCGATCAAAGGATGTTATAGGATGGAAAATCAATGATATAGACTCCAAGACTTAATGGATTCATTGCCTAACAACATGCCTCCATGTTTATGAAACCGCCAGCCGCGGAAGGGAAGGAAACGAGTGAGAAAATTTGTGAAAAACCCGTCTGGTGGGCCTTGTATAGGCAAACTGCCGGCCGCCTTACGTACGTAATCGGCCATGGCTTACGGCCGTAACCGGCCATGGCCGAGCCTTCTGCCCAAAAGTGCCGGCAGTATTACGTACGTAACCGGCCAAGGCTTACGCACGTAACCAGCCTTACGGCCGTAACTCGGCCAGGGGTGGCCTGGCCCCAAAATGCCCGGCCATGACTCGGCCGGGGCCAACTCCGATGGCCCGGATGACCCCGAAACCCGAACCTAAATATGAATCGAAGATACGGTTACGAAGTACTTGCAAAGACGAATTCGAGCACTAAGAGATCACACGATTCCGACCACACGAAGGCTCGAAATTCAACAGCGGAAAGTAATTACCCCAAACTTTGGAAAATTACGAAAATGGCCCAAAACGTCTGAAATACATGATACACGATCGAAACACCAATCCAAAGCTCGCAACATGAATAATAGCATTAAATGAACTGACGAGAAACTCAAAACAACAGTTTCGGACGAGATTCGCAAGAATCGAACTCAAGTGTGGAAAAACCGCTTAAGAAAATGGAACTCAACAAAACGATATCGAAACGAACTCGGATGACAAGAAGTGCAGAATTAAATACTCTCGAAATGACGAAACGATCATGAGAAAGTCGTCAAAATGGGCTCCCACAGAAAAAAAAATCACCGAAATCCGAAATTGCGCATATTACAATGCTAAATGCATTGAAATTCCGGTAAAGCCGTGATATTTCTCGCTAAAGGGACAAAAATGCCAATTCAAAATGCCCTATTTTCAAGCAAAGCTCGACAAAGCTTGCTATGTTTTAGCGATATTCGCAAAAATGTCTATCATATTGAAACTTCAAATGAGGCAGATGAAGAGTATCTTCTGATTACTCAAATAATAAATAAAAAATGATAGTGAATGAAAAGTTGCCATCTTTCTCCTCGATCTTATATTACAAAAATAAGTGTCGCACAAATACGTGACCTAGTATTCTTAAAGGCTACTAGTGAATTTATTACATGGCATGAAAGACTTGGACATACTGGCAGCGTAATGCTGAAGTGAATAATTGAAAATTCAAATGGTCATACTCTGAAAAATCAGAAAATATTGAATTCAAATAAATTCACATGTGCTGATATCTCAAGAAAAATTAATTACTATGCCATCTCCAAAAAATGGGAGTTCAATCACCTGCCTTTGTAGAAAGAATTCAAGATGATATATGTGGACCAATTGATCTACCATGTGGACCTTTCAAGTACTTTATGGTATTAATTGACGCGTCAACGAGATGGTCGTATGTTTGCTTATTATCGACTCGCAATCTAGCCTTTGCTAGACTTCTTGCACAAATAATTAAATTGTGAGCACAATTTCCTGATTATCTAATAAAGAAAATACGCTTTGATAATGCTGGAGAATATACTTATCATGCTTTTGATGATTATTGCACATCTATTGAAATTATAGTAAAACATCTTGTTTCTCGTGTGCATACACAAAATGGTCTGGTTGAATCATTAATTAAAAGATTGCAATTAATTGCAAGGCCTTTGTTAATGAAGTCAAAACTCTCCGTTTCTGCTTGGGGACATGCCATATTGCATGCTACGGCACTTGTGAAAATAAGGCCGACAAGCTATCATAGCTTCTCCCCTATGCATATTATAACTAGAAAAGAGCCCAATATTTCCCACTTACAAATTTTTGGGTGTGTTGTTTATGTACCAACTGCGCCACCTCAATGAACTAAAATGGGACCTCAAATAAGGTTGGGCGGGTATGAATCACCATCGATTATTAAATATCTTGAACTAATTATGGGTGATTTGTTTACTGGAAGATTTGCAGCCTGTCATTTTGACGAATCACAATTCGTGACATTAGGGGGAGACACTAATCAACTGAAAAAGGAAATACCATGGAAAATTCCACTTGATTTCAGTGATCCTCGTACGAAGCAATGTGAACTCGAAGTTCAAAGGAATTGTGCATTTGCAAAGAATTGCAAACCAATTGCCTAAGGCTTTCAATGATGCTGCTAGAGTTACAAAATCCTATATTACAGCAGCAAATGCACCTGCTAAAATAAATATCCCTAAAGGACAAATTCCGAGTGCGAATGAATCTACCCCACGCCAATAACGTGGTAGACCTTTGGGTTCCAAAGATAAAATTCCAAGAAAGAAAAGAATTGTACAAATAGATGATCAAAAACCCGAAGTGGGTATTGATAAAGATACATCCCCTAAACAGGGTGATACTGAAAATATTCATACAGAAGACAATGAAGTTGTTGAAACTTTTTTTAATTATATTACTTCTGGAAAATCTTGGAACTGAAAGGAAATTGAAATTAATAATACCTTTGCATACAATGTTGCACTCGATGTAATGTAAAATGATGAAGATCCTAAACCAAATTCAGTTGATGAATGTCGGCAAAGAAATGATTGGTCAAAATGAAAAGAAGCAATTCAGTCTAAATTAGACTCACTAAACAAAAGAAAAGTATTCGACTCTATAGTCCAAACACCAGATAATGTGAAGCCAGTTGGCTATAGAAGGGTGTTTGTGATAAAAATAAATGAAAACAATGGTACTGTTAGCTATAAATCAAGGCTTGTTGTCCAAGAAAACCAAACCAAACCAAACATACCCAGTATATCCCACTCATAGTAGGGTCTGGGGAGGGTAAGATGTATGCAGACCATGCCCCTACTTTTTACGGTAAGGAGGCTGTTTCCGTGAAGACCCCCAGCTTAGTGCACAACAAAGTATTGAGTGATAAATACATAGAAGCAAATGATGCGAAAAAGCTCAAAACCATACCTGAGCCCATGGCCTAATTCACATGAGACTTACCCAAGGGAACTTTGGCGACTGCACTCTCGAATAATGCTGCTCTAAAAGGTTTTTCTCAATCTTGGGAAAAACATTCCTATTTGATAATTGACAACATATAGCAAAGTAGTCTCAAAGGAGTCAGAATACTGTCAAGTATGGAAGCTGTTAGGACTATCCCTACAGTACGTCCCTACAGCAAATAGATCTTCTACATTCCATCCTATAGAGCCCTCACCATATAGCAAAGAGACTTAAAGTGTTGGATACATCATACAGACTGAAGATGTTTTACTTAGGAAAAGTAAAACATATCTAACAAGACTGATCAAAAGAAGCTTTAAATCGTTGTGAAATAAACATTGTTTATTCATAAAGTATTCACGGCTAAAGCAGCATTTATTGCTGATAGGACAGCATTTAATGCAGCCAGAAAGAGACAAGTCTCTGAAGAGCATTTAATGTAAAGGCAGGAAGGATGTCTGAAGCATTAAATGCAATCTGCTTTAATTCAAACATTCAACAGTAGCCAGTCAAGAGACAGATGTCAACATCTCACCAACTAGGCAACGGCTACATTTATAGCGGATACAGTTTCAAGGTTATAAATAGCCCCAAACAAGAGAACTTCATATACAAGAACACACATTATTCATTATCGCGAAAGCTCTGACAAGATTACTCTGACATTCTAGCGATTATAAAGAAGTATATTTCGTGAGCATACATCATTATTCAAGCGAAGAAATATACCAAAGTCCTCAACGCAAACAGCACAGCAGACAGCGATCGTTCATCTAAGATAAAGCTACTGTTTGGGATTTGTTCTATCCTTAACATTAAGAATATCATTAGCCCTGTGTGGACTAAAGATCCTTGCGTATTCCGACCTGTGTGGGAAGAATAGCATTGAAGATGAAGCTTCGACCGGTTTGAAAAGACACGAGTCGAAAGAGCTCAAGACAATCTATGTGAATGGCCCAAAGCTACAGTCCCTGTATAAATCCGTGTGAACGATACAGAGACAGGTTTAGTTAAAGTCACATAGTTCTGTACGTAGTGATTTTAATAAACTCTTTACTCCTATGTGGAGGACCAGTGGACGTAGAGGGGTTTACCTCGAACCACTTTAAACTGTGTGTTATTTACTATCTTTACTGTTTTCATTCTATTGTGATTTATCTAGTATGCACTATTAAACCTTGTACGCATCAAGCAAACAGGAGAACACCTAGTTGTTGTATTTACAGCAACTCACACAACAGACTTCTGCTATGCAATTAACTTCGAAAATTGTACAGCTTATTGTACCCTTAATTTCTAAGCTGTCTATTATATACTTAGTATCCAACAAGTGTTATCGGAGAGGTTGAATCTAAAAAGAATCAGTGGATTTTTAATAGAGTCAGATCCAAAAATCACTAGCCTTTGAAAACCGTATCATATTTTCATCATCTTTTCTATTTCTTAAATGGATACTTCTATGATAAACAAGGTTCCTATGTTCTCTATTAATGAGTTTGATGACTGGAGAATTAGGATGGAAGCTCATCTTGCAGCCATGCATGAGGAGATGATATTCGTCATCCAAAAAGATCCAATAAAGATAATGAAGGTAAATCCTGCCATAAGGATAGAAGGGCAACCTCACGCTGAAATGCTCGAGAAGGAGCACGAGCAATGGATAGCTAACGATCGCAAGCGTGCGAACCTCGATAATGTAGCTAAGAATGCGATATTTCTCACTCTCGACAAAGGAACATTCTCAAAGGTAAAGAGCTGTAAGATAGCTAAGGAAATCTGAGAGAAACTCAAGCTTATTTGCGAGGGTACTGAGCTCTCGAAAGAAAATAAAATTTCCAAACTTACTCAGCAATTTGAATATTTTGAAATGAAATCTTCTGAAACGCTTGAGGAGCTTGACCTCAGATTCACTGGCATTGTCGGTGAACTTGAAGCAGTGTATACCCAAAAGGAGAAAAATTTATAAATCTTTAGATCACTCCCTGTTCGATGGAACATTAAGACTACAGCTATGCGTGTATCCTGTAATCTTAATGATATTTCTACCTTTGACCTCTTCTCTGACCTCAAAGCCTTTGAGTATGATATTGACAGGATAGAAAAGGCCGAAGAGTCACCTGCCAAGACTACAGCACTGACCGCTGTATCTCAGCACATCCAAATCCGCACACAAGACTGTAGATAGCGATGATGACATCCTGTCACAAGATATAATGGCCTTGCTTATACACAAGTTCAAAAAGTTCATCAAACAGTCTGGAAAGACTCCATACGGGCCTAAGCCTTTTCACAAGGTAAGTTCTGAATCTCCCTCCTCTGGTGATTCTAACCTATGCTATAACTGTAGGAAACTCGTACATAATGCAAATAAGGCCCTGTTCTTTTGGACTTATTTTTGATTTTGATTCACTTGATTGATTCGATTCAGTCCATTCGATTCGATTCGGTTATTATTATTATTATTGTTATTATTATTATTATTATTATTACTATTAATTATTATTGATCTTGATTATTATTATTATTGTTATTACTATTATTGTTGCTGTTGTTGATTACTATTATTATTATTATTATTATTATTATTATTTATCATTATTATCATTGTTATTTATCATTATAAAACTCAAAGGGTTTACAAAAAATTAGTGGGAAGCCGAGAAACCAACTGGGCCCCCACACCTCTAGCAAATAGCAATAGCAAAACCAATCCTATTAAAAATATGAACCGCAGCACGTGCCCCAATGTCTTGAGTCATAGAGAATCGTCGAATACGCTTTAGTAAGGTTACTGCATCCTTCTCAAGTTCTCCAAAAGTATAAAATGAAAAGGGGAGAAACCCATATCCAATATCCGCACATTTAACATCGTACTTGACACGTTTACGTTGTGCGGCATCAATGACCGCACGCCCTGGCATAAAATCAGTCATCCCAGATTGCGTCAAGGGCGACGATCCCGTAAGATCAACACATACATCACGCCCACTATCCCAAGAGTAAAGTAATATATCAGTCGGTCGTAAGGATCTGTCCCTATCTCCATAAAGCCCAATATCCACCTCCTTACGAGCTGAAATTTCGGACCGAGAACATATATCAACAAGAACATCACGCACACGGTTATTCCGATTTGTAATGCCAACAATACCCGCACACGAAACAGCGTGATCCCCATAAATATCTCCAGTAAATACCTTAGAACAGGCTGAACACGGTACCTGAACAGTGAAAAGAGGAACACCCAACCGATAGCACAACACAGAACGATAAGCCCTGGCATTCATAGTTTGTCCCAGTCTAGATATCGGAGCCACCCTAAGCCAATCTGAAGTATGATCTTACTTTAGTGAACTCCATAACGCCATCTGTCGGGGAGAAAGATGGAATGTAGATTCAACAGTTTGGGTAACCCGATCGAAATATATATCTGCCAATTTCTTCATAAGTTTGGGGGCAGCGACCTCGCTAGGGTTACTCAAAAGGTCAATATCCATATTCACATTAAAAGTACATAGAGCATCATCAAAAGAGGGACCAGCAGCTACAATACCAGAACTATGGAGAAGCTTAGTCTGTAGGCTAGCAGATTAAAGTCTAGAAGCAAGGAAGGCATAGCTCAAGACGTCACCTGCAGAATATACACCAAGCCCCCCAAAAGCAAAGGATAGGGTGGCGAGTCTCCACTGCCAATAACAAGACATCATTGTTATTATTATTACTATTATTATTATTACTATTATTATTGTTATTATTTGTGACATTTGATACTTTTATGATATTTGGGACATTTGGGGCATATTTATTCATATTATTGTTTTTGTTATTATGATTGTAATTAATTATATTATTATTACGTTATTTTTTTTATTATTTATTATTATTTTTTTATTTTATTATATTTATTATTTTTAATATTATTATTATATTATTATTATTACTATTATTATTATTTGTGACATTTGGGACATTTAGGGCATATTAATTAGTATTATTATTTTGTTATTATGATTGTAATTAATTATATTATTATTATTATGTTATTACTTTTTATTATTTTATTATTTTCTTATTATTTTATTATATTTATTTATTTTCATATTATTATTATATTATTATTATTATTTTATTATTATTTACTCTTAATATATAGTTCAGTTCAGTTCAGTTCAGGTCCATTCAATTCAGTTCAGTTCAGATCCATTCAGTTCAGTTCAGTTCAGATTCATTAAGTCCAAAACAACAGAGCCTAAGTGTCCACATCCTAAAGTACAAAAGTTGACAGACACTACTACAAAAATAGGCAAAGAGACCCGTCCAAATATGCCTTAGAGACCGCCTCTGGACGGGTCTCTATCTCAGGGGTCTGTTTGATAAAGAGACCGCCTCTTATGATGCGGTCTCTTTGCTATATCAAAGAGACCCGTTACTACAAAAAGGGGGTCTCTTACATTAACGATTTTAAAAATACTTGATGAAAAGAGACAGTATAAAAGAAACGAGGTTTCTTTGCTATATCAAAGAGACCCGTTATTACAGAAAAGGGGTCTCTTTGCTATATCAAAGAGACCCGTTATTGCAGAGAGGTGGTCTCTAACATTACCGATTTTAAAAATACTTCATTAAGAAAGAGACCTGATATAGAAGAAATGAGGTCTCTTTGCTATATCAAAGAGACCGCATATTATAGATAGGCGGTCTCTTTGTCATTATACTAAGAGAGCTGTTTTTACACATAACGGGTCTCTTATCATTTATATTTTTTTAAAAAAAATCAGCATTATACATCGAGCTAATTACAAAAAACACCCACATCAGCAATAATCAACCACATCAGCAATATTCATTGACAAAAAGGTCATATTCAAAATCCGTGCATCCCATTACAAAAAAATCACCCACATCAAATTTGTACCATGTACCATAAATCCATTACAAAATAACTCCCACTTGACATTTTGTAATTTCCAAAAACATAAAAACATCAAAATAACCTGAAATCTAGTCATTCACAATAATAATTTGAACCAAAACTCGTTAGGCAATTTCCATACCATCATCTTTGATTTCTTCGTCTGCTTCATTCGCTTGCTTGAGCAAATATTCAACCCAAACGTCTCTTATCTCATCAACTTTTTCTGATGAATAAGCTTCTTGAGGAAATAACTGTAATATAAATAATATTTTTAATAATCAAACAGGGTCATAGATCATATATTTTAGCGTAAGCATAACTAGAAATAAAAAGTGCTAATCTCGATCGACAAATGCAAAGTTCTAGAATGTGAAACATGTAGTGAGTTTTTTTTCAATAACCTGAAGCAAACAAAAAACTGAAATATAATACTTCCAGAATATTGTTTACCAGACACAATCATAAAACTGAACATAAAACCGAAGCAAACATAAAACTGAAGTATACCGGAACAGATTATTTATCATAGAATTACCAGCACGATTTTTGTGCAGAGCAAAATCACCTAACCCATAAACTGATAACAAAAGCAAAATGAAAACAAAAGGCCCATCATTGCTTTCTTCACAAGTTCTAATGGAATAAAACAAAAAAATAAATAATTCTACTTCAAATTAGCAAGAGAAAAAGAAAACAAGAACCGTTCGACGAGTTTCGCCAAATTTTATCAGCGTATGAATTAACACACATATTTTACATGCTTTGGCTGTAGATAACATCAGTTAACACATAGGGAGGGAACATTTATTTGTGTTTTCCCTCACCCACTGACGCGGCGTATCTCAATAATTCAGAGAGGACTTTTTTGGCCAATTCATGGCAATCTAATTTTGCTAAAGTAAATTTATAAAACTTATCCCTGAAGATTAGTCTAATTACAAATGAATACCCCCTCCAAGATCTGTATTTACTCCCTTCATTATTTGTACTTTGTAAAATAGTAGTAACATATAAATATAAATGGGAATTTGTGATTTTGAAGGATAGTTGGGTACTTTCTGTAATTAATTGAATCCAAGGTGTTCTTTGTAATTTTAACCATAACTTTCAGTTAAGTTTGGAGTAATTACAAAAAAAAAAAAAAAGTTCAAAATTACACAGAAACCCTTGAGGTTGGAGTTAAGGTGATAACTGTAATACTTTTACGAACGTAAGGGATTTTTTTGTAAATTTTTTTGGGCTATGAAGGGGGAAAATGTAAGACAGAATCAAATGTTGATTATTTTTTTTTGGTAATTTTAAAACTTCTCCGTGTTTTGTTAATACAACCTCAAGGGTGGTTCATCCAGTGAATTTGCAGCGAGACGCATGTTCCAGATAGCCACTGGATAAAATGGTGGGATGGGGTTGAGCACATGTAGTAACTACCAGCAAGTCAAACACAAGACTTTTCCATTTTAGTCTCTTTAATCAAAAACAAGATTGAACTCATTTTCTGACTCTTAGCATAGTAACAAAGTAGGCAAAATGCAATAAGCAAAGTTCACTGAAGAGAAATTAATAAGAATCATACCCTTCTTTGAATCGCATTACGCGTTCATCACTCGAAAGGTTTCTTTCTCCCAACCACCTGACGAACTCCCACTTCGTACTATCTCGTTCTATACACTTGACTTATAAGGAAAATAATGGCAATCTTTAACGACCATAAAAATCAGAAACCCAAGAAGTGAGCATTTTCCCTTATCAATCTGAGAAATTCATTAGCAGTTGATAATAGTAAAAGAAAGGACATAGTACCATTTTACAAGTTTACGGAAATCTCTCCGTATACTCTAATAGCAGCTGGTGACATGCAACAAACACAAAGTCACTTTAATCAGACTACTAAAATTCACCTAAATGAAAAGGTAAATACTAAAGAACACGATGAACATAAGACAAAACCAACAAGCAGCAACCCTCATCAACTAGCTCAAAACTTAACATATTTTCCAACACTTTGAATTAATGAGTCTACTTTAAGAACAAAATAAAAGGATGAATAATTCCAATTACCTCACAACATCATCTTGGGAGCTTATATTTTTCACAATCAGCTATGACGATAAGCTATCACGGAAGTTAAAGTGTGGTACAGCTGCAAGCAAAGTACACAAGCAATGGATAGCTACTCACTTATAAACATTCTGTTGTTGCAGCGCCACTAACTTCTGAACATATGCCTACAATGGAAGTAAATATATACAGTCAACATCTTTATCATTTTCTTTCATTGAACACCTGGGAGATTTATATCACATATTCAAAATAATTCGATCAGAAATGTCCAAAGTACTTTTTAAAAATAAATAAAAATTATGACCAAACAAATCAAGTCTAAAATTCAAGTAACGTACTCTTGAGAAATAAAAATAAATATTACAACCAAAGTTTGACTTGAAAGCTTAATGAATACAAGCAAATCACTCAACAATCTAATAGTAGTTTGAAAGAAGAAGAGAGTGTTAATTTTTTGTACGCGGCAATTCGCATGCTGATACTTCGTAAGTAATAACTTTAGAAAACTTTTACAAGCATATACTCCATGTGTTAATAGTGTAACTTGTAGATATCAAACACCAGCCCGATAACATAAATTGTGCAAATAAGTTACTCACTTATATGAAAAAAAATAAAACAAAATATACCCAATTCAACATTCAAATAGAACAAAAAACTCAGGAAAAAAAGATATTAAATAACAATTTGGACTCCAATATTATAGTTTTTCATGAAAAAAACCATCAATGATGATAAATTACCTATAAACAACAGTAAAAATTTAATAATTTAAAATTAAAAGAATTCACCTCTTTTCCAGCAGTTGCGTGCAAAAGTCCTAGAAACATGTCGTAAAGCACGAATTCTAATATTTAAAAATAAAAGAATTCACCGCTCTTTACATCTATTTCAATCTCCAAAAACGTAATACCATTACATGTAAGAAAAAGAACTGTACATAAGAAAATTAGAGTAACAGCACTTGGGATTTTATTAATAGGATAAGAAGTATATTAAATATTAACAAGCTATTTAGAGCAATCAACATCCAAGTAAAGTTTTCCGAGTTTCTTATATTTTGATACAACAACAAACTACAAAAGACTCGGTTGCACACGAGAAAACCTGAAAAAGATTGGTTGGAGTGAAATAAAGTTGATAGGACATGAACATGGTAACTTATTAAGTTCCACAAGTACTCATTCATTAAAACTAGACGTAAAATCATTGGTGTCAATAGATGTATAGCAGTGGTTGTTGCTTGAAAAAGTTGAGCTTGCCTGTTGTTTAGAACATTAAATTAGAACATTAAAAAGTTGAGCTTGCCTGTTATGTCAACAAACCAGAATTATAAACTACTATTAAATTAGAACATTAAGAAGAGTGAAATTGTTTAAAACTGAAGCATGCCTGTTGCTTGAAAAAGTTGAGCTTACTGCTTGCATAACGAGGGGCCAGCACACACGTGACAGAGGAGTGCTTGAAAAACTTTCGAGTTTCTTCATCGTGAGTTTGCATCCCTCCTTCCTGCATTAGAAGATCAACTTGTGGATTAACAGAATGCCTAATACCTATAGCCAGTGATGCAGATGAACCAGAATTGTTTTAGACGAAAATTACAGATTCGAAATATTTAACAACTACTAGTTCATATTTTAGACGGAAACTAACATGCCATGGACTGTAACACCCCCAAATCCCATTGGGTCATTACAGTGCCGTGGACCCCACACCAGGTGATCCACCAGGCGAACACGACTAAAGTACAACAAACTGACCAAAATGGGAAATCACAAACCCTACTATGATGTCCGACATACTATTCCGATATGGAATTTCAATGACAAGGATGGGCCGACATGGCCAAAATAAAATACAACAACATACACGAGTCCTGCTCGGATAATACAAAACGACAACGACTGAACAAAATGGAGTACTCCAACTGTCTGACCAACATGAACATCAAAATATCTCGGACTAGTATCGTTCGAATGCCTCGTCGCCATCGTCATGTCCCTGTGTCTCAACTCTTTCCTCGCAAGTACCTAAAACATGAAAACATGTTCCGCCCCACGGGTCGGGTCATCCAAGATAATGAATATCAAGTACATGCACAACATGATATGCATCCAAAGGCAGAATAAACAGTACAACAATGGTAGTACGAGATGCTCACAAACCAAAGTAAGAATCGAGCATTCGTGGAATATTATGCCCATGGCATACGATCAATACCTGCTCAATAGGTTAGAACATAAGTGCCCAATGGCGAATCATCAATATAGAATACAACAATACGTTACCCGAAGGTAAATCAACCAATGCTGAAATAAATAAGGATCACAATGGGCGAAGGCTCCAACAGAAATACCGATACATCACAATAGCCTAAAAGCCCTCAGCCGAAGCTGCCAAAATATCACGATGGCCTGAAAGCCGAACAGCCCGAAGCTGCCAAAATATCACGATGGCCTGAAAGTCGAACAGCCCGAAGCTGTAAATCATTACAATACAGATCTCAAAGAAACAAACATGACTGTCGAACATACCCCTCAGGCGTATGAACGCTCAATCACAAAACATCAAACTCATCCAATACTATGGACTATCAAAGTTTATGGCTCAAAAGATGTACATCACAGTACGCCCGATCCGGAAATGTGTCCGTGCACATTTCCGCCCCGTATATGGAATCCAGAATATACGTAGGACAATGTACCTAATTAGCCTCACGAAACTACGTCCCGTGTGCACAGTCCAACGCGGAATAATATCCGTCGATGACTATATGTGTCTGGCTAAAAATCCTACACAATAACCAATCGGAACGCAGATGTGATTCCGGATATGTCACGATACAACATGACAACGAAACTCAAAGGATAACACATCCAAAACAAATCATACGACTCACCAAGTGAACGATGACACACGAATAATGAAAGATCGACACGACCGACAATATTCGAAACAACCATCCTGGGATCAAAATCCCTAAGGACCAATTAACACGAGCAACGATCACAACACAACAGTTCGGGAAATCCTCAACCTTCAACGATCAAAAAATTACCGAGTTCACAAGAATAATAGTGTGCTGTCTTGAATCGGTCAACACGACAATAATAATTCAACGGATGGGAATTATCTTTTTGACAACGGGTGGAAATTATCTTTGATAATCCCAATTCAATATATCGATTACCGTTAGAGCGGACAATCGATAATAATTATACAACGGATGGGAATTATCTTTGATAATCCCAATTCAATATATCGATAACCTTCAGAATGGTTAACCGATAACAATTGTACAACGGATGTCTCGGCACCTTTATTCGGTTACCGATAACGAGATGATAATCGAATACGTCAATGCCTTCAATCGGCCAAAACGACATCAATAGAAAAACACTGATATCAATAACGACGATTCACAAAAAAAAATATCTTGATGGAACATCAATCAATAACAACAATCGATACGTCGATGCCGCGAACCGGCTATCAACAACAATATCTCAAAGGAACATCAATCAACAATAACAATCGATATGTCGATACAGCGAACCGGCTATCGACAACAATATTATCAACAAGTACCGCAATGCCTTAAATTGGCCATTGACGAACAACAATAATATTTGGCATAATTTTCCGAAGGGTATTGTATCAAACAATCCCTTGATGTCAACAAAATCACAAAGAGACCAAGTCTCGAAATGATACACACATTCATACACATACATGATAACATTAATCTCATTGACCAGTACAAGTATAAAACTTGCCTCAAACCGAAGGCGAGAAAGTCCTTCCACGATCAACGTCCTACCACGAATCGATCAACGCGTCCTCCGTCAATCACAAGCACTCGAACAACCTTGAATGAAATACAATTCATTCGATAACACGATATCGATCGATAACGACACAATAGATAATTCCGATTCCAACACGAACACATACTATACTCGTATTTATCCATATACATACGTATGTATATAATATATATTACATATATATAATAATATATATACAATACAACCCATAATATCTATATATATATATATATAAATATATATATATATATATACCCACTTTAGACACACACACACTTCACGGCACACACACTATATATATATATATATATATATATAACACCACTGCACCAAACACATATATATATATATAACAGCTTTATATATACATTATATATATATATATATACACAAAACACACAACACACACACATAAAATCACGTAGCAGCAGCACACACACATTACTGCACCTAACACACACAACACATATATATATATATATATAACTGAAAAACACATAAAACTAACCGGAAGAGTCGATCGGCCAGGTCCGAAAAAAAAACTCCCATGCCGGAAATCGGCCGCCGAAAAAATGACCCGCCGGACTTCGTCCAACTCCAGCCCGTTTCCGTCCATGGCCGGTTGTCACCATCTCCGTCTGCAACTCTTCGCCGGAAGAATGTCAAACCTCCGTTCCGCCGTCCGTTTCGGACAAAAACCACCTCCGGTCGCCGGAATCAACGGAACCGCATCTATGGCCGGAAACCATGAAGACGCCGGACGCCCGAGCTCCGCCTCGCCGGAAGAAAAAAAATGCCGGAACAGTTCAGTTCGACCGGATTTACAGCCTTCCGGTTCGGAAATTCCGACCAGGCCGCCGCCGAGCTCCGGTCGTGAGCTGCCTGCCGTCGCCGAACTCTATCTCGCCGGAAAAATGGAGAAGCCGGCCCGTCCTCAAGCTCCACCTTGCCGGAAAAATATGACGGAGAGAGATGGAGGGAAGAGAGGGAGGACGAGATGGCAGCAAGAAGAAAGAAGAAAAAAAAAAAGAGAGAGAGAGGGAAGGTGGCGAGGGAGGGAGAGAGAGATGACAAGAAGAAATGTGAGGGAAGGTGCATGTGTATATATTATATATATACATAAAGATAACTTAACGTGAGGGAGAAAATCATGTGAGGGAGAAAATCACATCATGTGATATATATATATATATATATATATATATATATATATATATAAATGATACCCTAAAGATACCCTCGCCCCGAAAGTTGACCACGAGGAAGGTTCCCACCACCTACCACGCATTACGTACGTAACCTCAGGGCGTAACGTACGTAATCGCAACAAATTAGCGTACGTAATGCTACACAGGTAGCGTACGCTATGGCTATAAACTTAGCCAAAATTCCAAACTCGCCAAACAACAACCAAACGACGAAACCAAACCGACGACCAGAATAAATATTTCGATCCCGAAATATTCTAATACAATATATATATATTGTATCGGTCCAAACAACAACACTTGTACAATTCCAAATGAATACGTACAACTCAACAGTAACACGAGAAAAAAAAAAAAAATTACCCCCGGATATTACATACTCTCCCCCTTAAAAAGAGTTTCGTCCTCGAAACTCAGGGTGCACAAGTCGGGGCACGGACTATTCATCAAGATAAGAAAACAACATCTCCAAGAATACTCCTCAATACGAGCAATTCCGCTTGAGCAACCGGACCGACCCCACGGGTCCCGACGTCTCCTCTGCCTGAACAAGGCGAAAAAAAATCAAGTGATAAAGACACTCAATCAGATGCGAGATTAGCCGAATCATGACTCCTCCGCCAAAGACCAGCCAGGAAGTCGCACCACAAAAGATAATAACAACACACGGATAGTCCTCGGGACCATATCGATCGCGCACCCAAGTCCTCACGACTTGACGTCTCGAATCATAATGAACAATTACCCAGATCATCACAAAAATATCGGGTACAGGACCAAAAGGAAAGAAAATCACCTCAAATGACTCAAGTGTCAAGATTTTCAGATACAATCATAACAAGATAGATCAACCATAAATGGTTCGCAACCACAATAATAAAATACAGACCGAGTCAAACATCAATCCGAGAGACAAAGAAAATACAAATCAAGGCTACATCTCAAATGTACCCGGAATCCACATCCTCCAGATCATCGAGTTCCTCGATCTCATCGACTCGAGGAAGACCCTAATCTGAACTCGCTACTCCCTCTCGGGTGTCCATACCTCTGGCTCCCGAAGCCCGATATGACCCCTTGGATGAAGTACGGATTGAAGTAACAAAATCTCTCGAGGCCCATGAGCTCTCTCGAGATCTACTGGCACTAGAACTCCTGCAGTATTCTGAAGGTGTCCCTGCCTCCCACACAGAAAATAATTAATAGCTGGCACCGTACATCGAGTACTCACATGCCCCGCTGAATCACAATTAAAACAAACAACAGTCGAACTCGTCGCCTGAGAAGAAGATGCTTTCCCAGCACGAAGCCGACTAGAAAATGACCTCTTGGACGTCGGAGCTCGATGTCCCTCTGAACGAATCGGCATCCTAGTCCTCTCACCAGAAGATACTGAAGGATCCTTCTGAGTAAGCTCCTTGATCGAAAGCTCTGCTCCAAGAGCCTTCTCGATGAATTCGCCAAGTGAGTTACAATTGTGATTGAACAACTGTATCCTCAACTGCGGGTTCAACCTCTTGTTAAAATACTTGATCTTATCCGCCTCGGTACGGATAATGAGATGAAATGGCGAAGAAGTCCTTGAAACTTCTCAGCAATAACAATAACACCCTCGTCCTCGACGGATTCGGGGTTCAAAACCTCCGACAACTTGGCTTCACGAAGTGGAGCCGGATAATACCTCTCTAACATGAGAGTCTTGAACTCGATCCGAACACAATCACGATCGGTGGGTTCTCGAGCACAACTCCGAAAATGATTCGTCAGACACCAAAGTATTGGTACGAGGTTTGGTGTCGGCCCACTCTGCGGCCTCTACCCCCTCTGTCACGTCCTCTTTCCAGACTGAAAGAATAACGTTCGATCATGACCACAACACAATTACGCCTCAACGGCCAGAATGCTAGGTCAACGCCAAACATGAGTATACATACTCAACAGATAAATGATCACATCGATCACGCTAATCATAGCCGATACAGAGCCCACACGCTCCAAAGCAAATAATCATAAATCAATCGCACCCGATCGTCACATACAAGTGTCAACAAAACTGGTTTAATCAATGACAAAATGAATGTATGCACATAAAAGAGAATAGAGTCCTTACACCGGTCATACGAAGCTTCGAGGTCTTGCGATACTAGTCTTCACTGACGACGACTCGATGAAAGAATGACTCATACAGTCGTCCAACTATCACGACTCACAAAACCCGACCGTCCAGATTGTCATAACCTGACAGCCTCACTACTACCGCCTTGGTAGAGCCACATAACACACAAGCCAGGGTATCTCACAACTTGGCTCTGATACCATCTTCTGTAACACCCCCAAATCCCATTGGGTCATTACAGTGCCGTGGACCCCACACCAGGTGATCCACCAGGCGAACACGACTAAAGTACAACAAACTGACCAAAATGGGAAATCACAGACCCTACTATGATGTCCGACATACTATTCCGATATGGAATTTCAATGACAAGGATGGGCCGACATGGCCAAAATAAAATACAACAACATACACGAGTCCTGCTCGGATAATACAAAACGACAACGACTGAACAAAATGGAGTACTCCAACTGTCTGACCAACATGAACATCAAAATATCTCGGACTAGTATCGTTCGAATGCCTCGTCGCCATCGTCATGTCCCTGTGTCTCAACTCTTTCCTCGCAAGTACCTAAAACATGAAAACATGTTCCGCCCCACGGGGTCAGTCATCCAGTATAATGAATATCAAGTACATGCACAACATGATATGCATCCAAAGGCAGAATAAACAGTACAACAATGGTAGTACGAGATGCTCACAAACCAAAGTAAGAATCGAGCATTCGTGGAATATTATGCCCATGGCATACGATCAATACCTGCTCAATAGGTTAGCACATAAGTGCCCAACGGCGAATCATCAATATAGAATACAACAATACGTTACCCGAAGGTAAATCAACCAATGCTGAAATAAATAAGGATCACAATGCCCGAAGGCTCCAACGGAAATACCGATACATCACAATGGCCTAAAAGCCCTCAGCCGAAGCTGCCAAAATATCACGATGGCCTGAAAGCCGAACAGCCCGAAGCTGCCAAAATATCACGATGGCCTGAAAGCCGAACAGCCCGAAGCTGTAAATCATCACAATACATATCTCAAAGAAACAAACATGACTGTCGAACATACCCCTCAGGCGTATGAACGCTCAATCACAAAACATCAAACTCATCCAATACTATGGACGATCAAAGTTTATGGCTCAAAATATGGACATCACAGTACGCCCGATCCGGAAATGTGTCCGTGCACATGTCCGCCCCGTATATGGAATCCAGAATATACGTAGGACAATGTACCTAATTAGCCTCACGAAACTAGGTCCCGTGTGCACAGTCCAACGCGGAATAATATCCGCCGATGACTATATGTGCCTGGCTAAAAATCCTACACAATAACCAATCGGAACGCAGATGTGATTCCGGATATGTCACGATACAACATGACAACGAAACTCAAAGGATAACACATCCAAAACAAATCATACGACTCACCAAGTGAACGATGACACACGAATAATGAAAGATCGACACGACCGACAATATTCGAAACAACCATCCTGGGATCAAAATCCCTAAGGACCAATTAACACGAGCAACGATCACAACACAACAGTTCGGGAAATCCTCAACCTTCAACGATCACAAAATTACCGAGTTCACAAGAATAATAGTGTGCTGCCTTGAGTCGGTCAACACGACAATAATAATTCAACGGATGGGAATTATCTTTTTGACAACGGGTGGAAATTATCTTTGATAATCCCAATTCAATATATCGATTACCGTTAGAGCGGACAATCGATAATAATTATACAACGGATGGGAATTATCTTTGATAATCCCAATTCAATATATCGATAACCTTCAGAACGGTTAACCGATAACAATTGTACAACGGATGTCTCGGCACCTTTAATCGGTTACCGATAACGAGATGATAATCGAATACGTCAATGCCTTCAATGGGCCAAAACGACATCAATAGAAAAACACTGATATCAATAACGACGATTCACAAAAAAAAATATCTTGATGGAACATCAATCAATAACAACAATCGATACGTCGATGCCGCAAACCGGCTATCAACAACAATATCTCAAAGGAACATCAATCAACAATAACAATCGATATGTCGATACTGCGAACCGGCTATCGACAACAATATTATCAACAAGTACCGCAATGCCTTAAATTGGCCATTTACGAACAACAATAATATTTGGCATAATTTGCCGAAGGGTATTGTATCAAACAATCCCTTGATGTCAACAAAATCACAAAGAGACCAAGTCTCGAAATGATACACACATTCATACACATACATGATAACATTAATCTCATTGACCAGTACAAGTATAAAACTTGCCTCAAACCGAAGGCGAGAAAGTCCTTCCACGATCAACGTCCTACCACGAATCGATCAACGCGTCCTCCGTCAATCACAAGCACTCGAACAACCTTGAATGAAATACAATTCATTCGATAACACGATATCGATCGATAACGACACAATAGATAATTCCGATTCCAACACGAACACATACTATACTCGTATTTATCCATATACATACGTATGTATATAATATATATTACATATATATAATAATATATATACAATACAACCCATAATATCTATATATATATAAATATATATATACCCACTTTAGACACACACACACACTTCACGGCACACACTATATATATATATATATATATATATATATATATATATATATATATATATAACACCACTGCACCAAACACATATATATATATAACAGCTTTATATATACATTATATATATATATATACACAAAATACACAACACACACACACACATAAAATCACGTAGCAGCAGCACACACACATTACTGCACCTAACACACACAACATATATATATATATATAACTGAAAAACACATAAAACTAATCGGAAGAGTCGATCGGCCAGGTCCGGAAAAAAAACTCCCATGCCGGAAATCGGCCGCCGGAAAAATGACCCGCCGGACTTCGTCCAACTCCAGCCCGTTTCCGTCCATGGCCGGTTTTCACCATCTCCGTCTGCAACTCTTCGCCGGAAGAATGTCAAACCTCCGTTCCGCCGTCCGTTTCGGACAAAAACCACCTCCGGTCGCCGGAATCAACGGAACCGCATCCATGGCCGGAAACCATGAAGACGCCGGACGCCCGAGCTCCGCCTCGCCGGAAGAAAAAAAATGCCGGAAAAGTTCAGTTCGACCGGATTTACAGCCTTCCGGTTCGGAAATTCCGACCAGGATGCCGCCGAGCTCCGGTCGTGAGCTGCCTGCCGTCGCCGAACTCTATCTCGCCGGAAAAATGGAGAAGCCGGACCGTCCTCAAGCTCCACCTTGCCAGAAAAATATGACGGAGAGAGATGGAGGGAAGAGAGGGAGGACGAGATGGCAGCAAGAAGAAAGAAGAAAAAAAAAAAAAAAAGAGAGAGAGAGAGAGAGAGGGAAGGTGGCGAGGGAGGGAGAGAGAGATGACAAGAAGAAATGTGAGGGAAGGTGCATGTGTATATATTATATATATACATAAAGATAACTTAACGTGAGGGAGAAAATCATGTGAGGGAGAGAATCACATCATGTGATATATATATATATATAAATGATACTCTAAAGATACCCTCGCCCCGAAAGTTGACCACGAGGAAGGTTCCCACCACCTACCACGCATTACGTACGTAACCTCAGGGCGTAACGTACGTAATCGCAACAAATTAGCGTACGTAATGCTACACAGGTAGCGTACGCTATGGCTATAAACTTAGCCAAAATTCCAAACTCGCCAAACAACAACCAAACGACGAAACCAAACCGACGACCAGAATAAATATTTCGATCCCGAAATATTCTAATACAATATATATATTGTATCGGTCCAAACAACAACACTTGTACAATTCCAAATGAATACGTACAACTCAACAGTAACACGAGAAAAAAAAAAAATTACCCCCGGATATTACATACTCTCCCCCTTAAAAAGAGTTTCGTCCTCGAAACTCAGGGTGCACAAGTCGGGGCACGGACTATTCATCAGGATAAGAAAACAACATCTCCAAGAATACTCCTCAATACGAGCAATTCCGCTTGAGCAACCGGACCGACCCCACGGGTCCCGACGTCTCCTCTACCTGAACAAGGCGAAAAAAAATCAAGTGATAAAGACACTCAATCAGATGCGAGATTAGCCGAATCATGACTCCTCCGCCAGAGACCAGCCAGGAAGTCGCACCACAAAAGATAATAACAACACACGAATAGTCCTCGGGACCATATCGATCGCGCACCCAAGTCCTCACGACTTGACGTCTCGAATCATAATGAACAATTACCCAGATCATCACAAAAATCTCGGGTACAGGACCAAAAGGAAAGAAAATCACCTCAAATGACTCAAGTGTCAAGATTTTCGAATCTGATGATAACAAGATAGATCAACCATAAATGGTTCGCAACCACAATAATAAAATACAGACCGAGTCAAACATCAATCCGAGAGACAAAGAAAATACAAATCAAGGCTACATCTCAAATGTACCGGAATCCACATCCTCCAGATCATCGAGTTCCTCGATCTCATCGACTCGAGGAAGACCCTGTCGAACTCGCTACTCCCTCTCGGGTGTCCATACCTCACGGCTCCCGAAGCCCGATATGACCCCTTGGATGAAGTACGGATTGAAGTAACAAAATCTCTCGAGGCCCATGAGCTCTCTCGAGATCTCGGCACTAGAACTCCTGCAGTATTCTGAAGGTGTCCCTGCCTCCCACACAGAAAATAATTAATAGCTGGCACCGTACATCGAGTACTCACATGCCCCGCTGAATCACAATTAAAACAAACAACAGTCGAACTCGTCGCCTGAGAAGAAGATGCTTTCCCAGCACGAAGCCGACTAGAAAATGACCTCTTGGACGTCGGAGCTCGATGTCCCTCTGAACGAATCGGCATCCTAGTCCTCTCACCAGAAGATACTGAAGGATCCTTCTGAGTAAGCTCCTTGATCGAAAGCTCTGCTCCAAGAGCCTTCTCGATGAATTCGCCAAGTGAGTTACAATTGTGATTGAACAACTGTATCCTCAACTGCGGGTTCAACCTCTTGTTAAAATACTTGATCTTATCCGCCTCGGTATGGATAACAGATGAAGTAAACTGAAGAAGTCCTTGAAACTTCTCAGCAATAACAATAACACCCTCGTCCTCGACAGATTCGGGGTTCAAAACCTCCGACAACTTGGCTTCACGAAGTGGAGCCGGATAATACCTCTCTAACATGAGAGTCTTGAACTCGATCCGAACACAATCACGATCGGTGGGTTCTCGAGCACAACTCCGAAAATGATTCGTCAGCCACCAAAGTATTGGTACGAGGTTTCGGGTGTCGGCCCACTCTGCGGCCTCTACCCCCTCTGTCACGTCCTCTTTCCAGACTGAAAGAATAACGTTCGATCATGACCACAACACAATTACGCCTCAACGGCCAGAATGCTAGGTCAACGCCAAACATGAGTATACATACTCAACAGATAAACGATCACATCGATCACGCTAATCATAGCCGATACAGAGCCCACACGCTCCAAAGCAAATAATCATAAATCAATCGCACCCGATCGTCACATACAAGTGTCAACAAAATAGGTTTAATCAATGACAAAATGAATGTATGCACATAAAAGAGAATAGAGTCCTTACACCGGTCATACGAAGCTTCGAGGTCTTGCGATACTAGTCTTCACTGACGACGACTCGATGAAAGAATGACTCATACAGTCGTCCAACTATCACGACTCACAAAACCCGACCGTCCAGATTGTCATAACCTGACAGCCTCACTACTACCGCCTTGGTAGAGCCACATAACACACAAGCCAGGGTATCTCACAACCTGGCTCTGATACCATCTTCTGTAACACCCCCAAATCCCATTGGGTCATTACAGTGCCGTGGACCCCACACCAGGTGATCCACCAGGCGAACACGACTAAAGTACAACAAACTGACCAAAATGGGAAATCACAGACCCTACTATGATGTCCGACATACTATTCCGATATGGAATTTCAATGACAAGGATGGGCCGACATGGCCAAAATAAAATACAACAACATACACGAGTCCTGCTCGGATAATACAAAACGACAACGACTGAACAAAATGGAGTACTCCAACTGTCTGACCAACATGAACATCAAAATATCTCGGACTAGTATCGTTCGAATGCCTCGTCGCCATCGTCATGTCCCTGTGTCTCAACTCTTTCCTCGCAAGTACCTAAAACATGAAAACATGTTCCGCCCCACGGGGTCAGTCATCCAGTATAATGAATATCAAGTACATGCACAACATGATATGCATCCAAAGGCAGAATAAACAGTACAACAATGGTAGTACGAGATGCTCACAAACCAAAGTAAGAATCGAGCATTCGTGGAATATTATGCCCATGGCATACGATCAATACCTGCTCAATAGGTTAGAACATAAGTGCCCAACGGCGAATCATCAATATAGAATACAACAATACGTTACCCGAAGGTAAATCAACCAATGCTGAAATAAAAAAGGATCACAATGCCCGAAGGCTCCAACGGAAATACCGATACATCACAATGGCCTGAAAGCCCTCAGCCGAAGCTGCCAAAATATCACGATGGCCTGAAAGCCGAACAGCCCGAAGCTGCCAAAATATCACGATGGCCTGAAAGCCGAACAGCCCGAAGCTGTAAATCATCACAATACAGATCTCAAAGAAACAAACATGACTGTCGAACATACCCCTCAGGCGTATGAACGCTCAATCACAAAACATCAAACTCATCCAATACTATGGACGATCAAAGTTTATGGCTCAAAAGATGGACATCACAGTACGCCCGATCCGGAAATGTGTCCGTGCACATGTCCGCCCCGTATATGGAATCCAGAATATACGTAGGACAATGTACCTAATTAGCCTCACGAAACTACGTCCCGTGTGCACAGCCAAGGCGGAATAATATCCGCCGATGACTATATGTGCCTGGCTAAAAATCCTACACAATAACCAATCGGAACGCAGATGTGATTCCGGATATGTCACGATACAACATGACAACGAAACTCAAAGGATAACACATCCAAAACAAATCATACGACTCACCAAGTGAACGATGACACACGAATAATGAAAGATCGACACGACCGACAATATTCGAAACAACCATCCTGGGATCAAAATCCCTAAGGACCAATTAACACGAGCAACGATCACAACACAACAGTTCGGGAAATCCTCAACCTTCAACGATCACAAAATTACCGAGTTCACAAGAATAATAGTGTGCTGCCTTGAGTCGGTCAACACGACAATAATAATTCAACGGATGGGAATTATCTTTTTGACAACGGGTGGAAATTATCTTTGATAATCCCAATTCAATATATCGATTACCGTTAGAGCGGACAATCGATAATAATTATACAACGGATGGGAATTATCTTTGATAATCCCAATTCAATATATCGATAACCTTCAGAACGGTTAACCGATAACAATTGTACAACGGATGTCTCGGCACCTTTAATCGGTTACCGATAACGAGATGATAATCGAATACGTCAATGCCTTCAATCGGCCAAAACGACATCAATAGAAAAACACTGATATCAATAACGACGATTCACAAAAAAAAATATCTTGATGGAACATCAATCAATAACAACAATCGATACGTCGATGCCGCGAACCGGCTATCAACAACAATATCTCAAAGGAACATCAAACAACAATAACAATCGATATGTCGATACCGCGAACCGGCTATCGACAACAATATTATCAACAAGTACCGCAATGCCTTAAATTGGCCATTTACGAACAACAATAATATTTGGCATAATTTGCCGAGGGGTATTGTATCAAACAATCCCTTGATGTCAACAAAATCACAAAGAGACCAAGTCTCGAAATGATACACACATTCATACACATACATGATAACATTAATCTCATTGACCAGTACAAGTATAAAACTTGCCTCAAACCGAAGGCGAGAAAGTCCTTCCACGATCAACGTCCTACCACGAATCGATCAACGCGTCCTCCGTCAATCACAAGCACTCGAACAACCTTGAATGAAATACAATTCATTCGATAACACGATATCGATCGATAACGACACAATAGATAATTCCAATTCCAACACGAACACATACTATACTCGTATTTATCCATATACATACGTATATATATAATATATATTACATATATATATAATAATATATATACAATACAACCCATAATATCTATATATATATATATAAATATATATATATATATACCCACTTTAGACACACACACACACTTCACGGCACACACTATATATATATATATATAACACCACTGCACCAAACACATATATATATATATATATAACAGCTTTATATATACATTATATATATATATATATACACAAAATACACAACACACACACATAAAATCACGTAGCAGCAGCACACACACATTACTGCACCTAACACACACAACACACACATATATATATATAACTGAAAAACACATAAAACTAACCGGAAGAGTCGATCGGCCAGGTCCGAAAAAAAAACTCCCATGCCGGAAATCGGCCGCCGGAAAAATGACCCGCCGGACTTCGTCCAACTCCAGCCCGTTTCCGTCCATGGCCGGTTTTCACCATCTCCGTCTGCAACTCTTCGCCGGAAGAATGTCAAACCTCCGTTCCGCCGTCCGTTTCGGACAAAAACCACCTCCGGTCGCCGGAATCAACGGAACCGCATCCATGGCCGGAAACCATGAAGACGCGGGCCTTGAGCTCGCCTCGCCGGAAGAAAAAAATGCCGGAAAAGTTGATTCGGCCGGATTCTGACCTTCCGGTTGGAAATTCCGACCAGACGCCGCGAGCTCGGCCGTGAGCCGCTGCCGCCGAACTCTATCTCGCCGGAAAAATGGAGAAGCCGGCCCGTCCTCAAGCTCCACCTTGCCAGAAAAATATGACGGAGAGAGATGGAGGGAAGAGAGGGAGGACGAGATGGCAGCAAGAAGAAAGAAGAGAAAAAAAAAAAAAAAAGAGGGAAGGTGGCGAGGGAGGGAGAGAGAGATGACAAGAAGAAATGTGAGGGAAGGTGCATGTGTATATATTATATATATACATAAAGATAACTTAACGTGAGGGAGAAAATCATGTGAGGGAGAGAACCACATCATGTGATATACATATATATATATATATATATATATAAATATATATATATATATATATATATATATATATATATATATATAAAAATGATACTCTAACGATACCCTCGCCCCGAAAGTTGACCACGAGGAAGGTTCCCACCACCTACCACGCATTACGTACGTAACCTCAGGGCGTAACGTACGTAATCGCAACAAATTAGCGTACGTAATGCTACACAGTAGCGTACGCTATGGCTATAAACTTAGCCAAAATTCCAAACTCGCCAAACAACAACCAAACGACGAAACCAAACCGACGGCCAGAATAAATATTTCGATCCCGAAATATTCTAATACAATATATATATTGTATCGGTCCAAACAACAACACTTGTACAATTCCAAATGAATACGTACAACTCAACAGTAACACGAGAAAAAAAAAAAATTACCCCCGGATATTACATACTCTCCCCCTTAAAAAGAGTTTCGTCCTCGAAACTCAGGGTGCACAAGTCGGGGCACGGACTATTCATCAGGATAAGAAAACAACATCTCCAAGAATACTCCTCAATACGAGCAATTCCGCTTGAGCAACCGGACCGACCCCACGGGTCCCGACGTCTCCTCTACCTGAACAAGGCGAAAAAAAATCAAGTGATAAAGACACTCAATCAGATGCGAGATTAGCCGAATCATGACTCCTCCGCCAGAGACCAGCCAGGAAGTCGCACCACAAAAGATAATAACAACACACGAATAGTCCTCGGGACCATATCGATCGCGCACCCAAGTCCTCACGACTTGACGTCTCGAATCATAATGAACAATTACCCAGATCATCACAAAAATCTCGGGTACAGGACCAAAAGGAAAGAAAATCACCTCAAATGACTCAAGTGTCAAGATTTTCAGATACAATGATAACAAGATAGATCAACCATAAATGGTTCGCAACCACAATAATAAAATACAGACCGAGTCAAACATCAATCCGAGAGACAAAGAAAATACAAATCAAGGCTACATCTCAAATGTACCCGGAATCCACATCCTCCAGATCATCGAGTTCCTCGATCTCATCGACTCGAGGAAGACCCTAATCTGAACTCGCTACTCCCTCTCGGGTGTCCATACCTCTGGCTCCCGAAGCCCGATATGACCCCTTGGATGAAGTACGGATTGAAGTAACAAAATCTCTCGAGGCCCATGAGCTCTCTCGAGATCTACTGGCACTAGAACTCCCGGTATTACGAAGGTGTCCTGCCTCCCACACGAGAAAATAATTAATAGTGCACCGTACATCGAGTACTCACATGCCCCGCTGAATCACAATTAAAACAAACAACAGTCGAACTCGTCGCCTGAGAAGAAGATGCTTTCCCAGCACGAAGCCGACTAGAAAATGACCTCTTGGACGTCGGAGCTCGATGTCCCTCTGAACGAATCGGCATCCTAGTCCTCTCACCAGAAGATACTGAAGGATCCTTCTGAGTAAGCTCCTTGATCGAAAGCTCTGCTCCAAGAGCCTTCTCGATGAATTCGCCAAGTGAGTTACAATTGTGATTGAACAACTGTATCCTCAACTGCGGGTTCAACCTCTTGTTAAAATACTTGATCTTATCCGCCTCGGTACGGATAACAGATGAAGTAAACTGAAGAAGTCCTTGAAACTTCTCAGCAATAACAATAACACCCTCGTCCTCGACGGATTCGGGGTTCAAAACCTCCGACAACTTGGCTTCACGAAGTGGAGCCGGATAATACCTCTCTAACATGAGAGTCTTGAACTCGATCCGAACACAATCACGATCGGTGGGTTCTCGAGCACAACTCCGAAAATGATTCGTCAGCCACCAAAGTATTGGTACGAGGTTTCGGGTGTCGGCCCACTCTGCGGCCTCTACCCCCTCTGTCACGTCCTCTTTCCAGACTGAAAGAATAACGTTCGATCATGACCACAACACAATTACGCCTCAACGGCCAGAATGCTAGGTCAACGCCAAACATGAGTATACATACTCAATAGATAAACGATCACATCGATCACGCTAATCATAGCCGATACAGAGCCCACACGCTCCAAAGCAAATAATCATAAATCAATCGCACCCGATCGTCACATACAAGTGTCAACAAAACAGGTTTAATCAATGACAAAATGAATGTATGCACATAAAAGAGAATAGAGTCCTTACACCGGTCATACGAAGCTTCGAGGTCTTGCGATACTAGTCTTCACTGACGACGACTCGATGAAAGAATGACTCATACAGTCGTCCAACTATCACGACTCACAAAACCCGACTGTCCAGATTGTCATAACCTGACAGCCTCACTACTACCGCCTTGGTAGAGCCACATAACACACTGTAGTACCCGTAATTTTTATCCCCGGAAATTTTCTATTTTTGGCGGAAGTCTATTTTGACGACTTGCTTGGGACCGTTTCGTCTTCCTGAGAAATGATTAATTCTATACTTTTTGTCATCCGAGTTCGTTTCGGTATCGTTCTGTTGAATTCCGTGTTCTTTATCGACTTTTTCACGTGGGAGTTCGACTTTGTTAGATCACCATTAATTTTTGGTAAATCCAAAAATTCTGAATCTTTGCAATATTATAGAGCATCGAGTTAGCTTTCCAATGGTTCAAACGGTGAGTCAATCGGAGTCCGGACGAGAGAGTTATGGTCGTTTTAACTCACCCGCTCGTTATTGGCCGATCACTGCCGACCGAACTCGGCCGTGTCGTCCGACACGGCCCGTGCCGTACTCGTCCGGAAATGCCGGAGTTTCTCGACCAGACTTCGGCCGTGTCGTCCGACACGGCCGTGCTGCATCTCTTAGGATAAGCTGGAACGATCGCCGACTTGGCCGTGTCCCGGGACACGGCCGAGTCATGCCCGATCATTTGTCGGGCGGAGTCATTGTCGGAAGGCCCTCGGCGCCGCGGCCGTGTCAAGCGGGACACGGTCGAGTCCTGTCGGCCAATCTGTAACACGACCGTGCCCGGCACGGCCGTGTCCGTGACGATCGGCCAACCCCTATAAAAGGCCCCGCAGACGTTTTTCCGCCATTTTTCACCTTCTTCTTCTCCTCTTCCGCACTTGGCGTGTTCTAATCTTGAACCCATGATGTTTAACAACATATCCATGGAGTTTTGATGTTCATAACAACAATCATCCGTCATCTAACATACTCCCATCTACCGAATCAGTCGATTTCCTAGAAATCTAATTTTGGGGATTTTGGGTATTTTGTTCGATTTCGTCCGTTTAATCCGATTTAACTTAGGATTGTGAAGGATTGATGATTATTTAGATGTATTGTATCATTTCCCTTGTTATCCCATGGTTGGATCGTATCGATTCGTTGTTTTGGTCGAGTTCTTGACCGACGCCTTGAAGGTGTCCGGTAAAATGTCATAGAGGGGTTTTCGGGCGTTCTACGATTATTCTTCCTCGTATGATCGATGATTTATTGAATTTATGTTGTTAGGGTCGAATTCTTGTGAAGAACTCGAGTTGAAACCCTTCCGTTCGTTGTCTTCCTCGTGGTTCAAACTTCCCGGTCGAACCGTGTTCTTCGGGATCTTCGGTAACGTTTATTAAGGCAAGTATACATTTATGATTGTACGTTCTCGACTTTGAAAGTAAGAAATATTGATGGCATTGTAATACCCGTAATTTTGATTCCTGGTAATTTTCTATTTTTGGCGGAAGTCCGTTTTGACAACTCACTCATGACCGTTTCGTCATTCTGAGAATGATTAATTCTACACTTTTTGTCATCCGAGTTCGTTTCGGTGTTGTTTTGTTGAGTTCGGTGCTTTTTAGCGACTTTTCCGCACTTGAGTTTGATTCTTGCGAATCTCGTCCGAAACTGCTGTTTCGAGTTTCCCGCAAGTCCGTTTAACTTTGTTAGACGTGTTGTGAACTTCGGTTTGGTTATTCGATCACGTATCGTGATTTCCGGGCGTTTTGGGCCATTTTGTAATTTCTTGAAAGTTACGGGTATCTATATCTGTATTTGTCGTCTTGACCCTTTTCTTGGTCGCGTATGATTAATTATTGCATTACGTTTTCATCTCGAGTCGTTGATGTCGTCCGCGAACTTTTCGTCGTGTCCGTTCCGTGCGTTTTTGGAAATCGAGGCGTCGGGTCGTGGCGGCTGAGCAGCTGGCCGGACGGTTGCGGGACTGGCCGGACGAGTGCTGGACATCGGCGGCGAGCACGGCGAGAACCGGCGTAAGCGCCTTCTGGCCAGGCCTTCTGTAGCGCTTCTTCAGCGATGTAAGCGCACGCTGCCGAGTCGGCCAGCGACGCTATCGGACACAGGCGGAGGTACTGCGAGGTTACGGACTCGGTCGAGTCGGCGGGTAGCGCACGCCATCTGTCGGTAGCGCCGCTAACCGGCAGAGGTAGCGCACGCCGCCGGCCGACTAGCGTACGCTTCTGGGATGAGTTGTCGATCCGGTGGCTCTTTGGGCCAGTCGGCTAGCGCGAGCTTCGGCCGTAGCGCACGCTAGCGAGTCGGGCGGTCGAGTCACGGTCGGCAGATTTGGTCGGTGGTGCCGGGTCATGCGGGCCATGGCCGAGAGTGCTCGGCGTCTTGGCGATAGCGCACGCTAGGCCGGGATGGCTAGCGCACGCTAGTTCGGCCCGATATAAAAATGAGAGACGGCGACTTTCTCGTCATTTTCATTTCATTTCCCTTCGGTCGCGGTGGGGTTTCGGAGGAGACGAAACCATGTTGTTGAACAACAAATCCATGAAGTTCTTGAGGTTATATCGTTGATCAATCATCCTATAACATCTTTCGATCCAAATAATCAAGGTTAGATCTTTAGAACCCTACTTTTGGGGAGATTTGGGGATTTTCGTGGTTTTGCCCGATTCATTCGATTTTGATGAGTAATTCATGATGAATATGATTAATCTTGTTGGTACTCTTAGTTTCCCTACGGATTCATGGTATATTTCGTGATTTTTACGAAATCGAGAGGGTTTGGTTGTGGTCCGCCCTCGTTGTCGTTTTTATACGAATATACATGAATCGTAGGCGGGTTTTCGGGCGTATTCCAATTCCGTATTCGTTTAGAATCTGTTGTGATTGTATTCTTCGAATCGTTAGGTTCGGTTTCGATGGTTCCTAGCATTCGTGGGTGACTTTCCATTCCGTTCGTTGCGTCGTCGATTATTCAAGGCAAGTATATATTTATGATTGTGCGTTCTCGACTTTGAAAGTAAGAGGAATTGATGGTATGATATGAACGAACCGTTTTTACGGCATTCATAGATATATTGATGGCATATTATGAACGAACCGTTTTTACGGCATTCATATATGTATTATTGGCATGTAACGAACGAACCGTTTTGACGGCATTCCTACATGTAACGGCGTATGATCTGAACGAACCGTTTCTACGTCATGAGATTTTAGTCATTCCGGAATAACTAGTCTTGAATTGATGAATTGACGGATTACATTTACTTTATTGTCGAGGAGTATTATGTTTCATACTGTTATACTTGCACTAGCTATTCGACGGCTAACCCCTTTTTGGGGGAAATACGTTTCATGTATTTCGAGTTCGGGAGAGCGGCGGCGGGTACAGTCGGCATGAAGATGATGGGCAAGTGTGATCCGTGTCTTGTCTCCGGTTATCTTTTGGATTCCTCCATTCGGTGTTGTTGTCTTGGAATGGATTTTAAATACTCGAGTATTGTATTTGATTTCCTTGATGTTCCGGCTGTCTTTGCCGAGGTATTGATTTGTGCGGTGATGTATATGGTTTCATTGGTTATGGTTTTGAATACCATTTGTATCGTCTTTCTTTCCATTGTATGTAGACCTTCTCGGTCAAGTTTTATAGTTCCGCGTATGTTTAGCCTTGTGTGTCCCACGGCGGGGCTCACGGCTGTAATATACTGAATAACTTGGGGTGTTACGAATATGGTATCGAGCTTAGGTTTATGGATACCTAGGTGTCGGTCTTTTGGGTCGATTGAGTCGGCATTTGCCCACAGTATCACTACTCTGCCATCATCACAGTGCGACCGGTACTTGTAAGTCCTCTCACTCTTCTTGTATTTTCTTGACCGTTTCGTTTTTAGCTGGGTATTCTTTGGAATTGGTCACTTTGAGAAGGTGTGATTTGGATTATACTTCCGCACGTGTGTGCCCTTTTGAATGTGGGATGTAAGGAGAAGAAGTCGTGACTGTGGTTACGGACTTGAATCCCTCCTTGAGATCTTGTCAAATTGCTAATTTCGATATTAGCGTGTATCGGTATTGTGTTGAGACTTTGTTGGAAGTCGCATGTTAGTACCACGGGAGATCTTCGACTTCACAGACTTGTAAGTATGTTGCTTGGATTATCCGATAATTCTTGGTTATCTTGGTGATTTAGATTTATACGTTGGATATCGTTGATGGATATTTGTGCTTGAGAACGTTGTGAACGTTTGATAATGTTGCTGAATGCGTATATGTATTCATTGTGCCGTATGATCGTTTGGTATGTCGATATATTGGTAGAGAATAGCGGAAATGGCTAAATACAGCTACGTTAGCGCACGCTACAAGGTATGTCTAGCGCGCGCTAAGATATATACTTAGCGTACGCTACGGTGCATACTTAGCGCACGCTAAGAGATTCGGTTACGTACGCTAAGGAGGACCCCTAACGTACGTAACGACTGGCTGGGTTAGTTTCCGTCAGTGGCCGACAGGTAGGCCCAGGTTGATTTTTATATTCAGTTAGCGCACGCTAACGCATGTTGGTTAGCGCACGCTAACACGAATCACCAATAATGGAATCTTAGCTTTATTGGTGGACCCGGCCATGTTCGACGCGTGATCAGATAAGGTCAACGAGTGCTTGTCGTGTAGAGCTAGCGTACGCTAAAACCGTATGATTAGCGCACGCTAATTCCATATCGGTCAAAGGAATCCCGATAATCGCGGATGTTTTCGGCATATGGGGGCACGATACTGTAGCAAGTCAACGACGATTAGCGCGCGTTAAGGTCGAAGAATAGCGCACGCTACTGAGCATTTCACTGTATCGAGTCAACGCCTGTTAGCGTACGCTAATGTATGGGCATTACGTACGTTAGATGAGTTTCGAAGCAGTGTAGTAGCTTCGGGCGCCCGATAACGCATTTGTCAAGGAAGGATAGCGCACGCTAGTCATGTAGCGCATGCTAAATATAAGGTCTAGCGCGCGCTAGCGATGTGTTTTATAGAGAGGGTTGACGAGTGCTGTGAGGCATTTTGTCCATTCTCTTTCCTTCAGTCAATAGGGAGAACCTTGGGAAGTACTTGAAGTTCCTAAACATTGAGAGATAATTCTCTCAAACCAGATTAAGATGGAGAGCTCGGATTTAAGTTTTGTTCTTGATGTTTTTGATGATTCTTGGAATGGAGATCATTATTCTTCCTCGTGGTTCGTCCATACATGGTAGTCCTCGTATCCATTTGATAGTGGTTCATTTCTTTAAGGATTACTACTTGGGAGGGAGTGTGTTGGGAATCGTGTATTTTGATGTTCGTTTTATTTCGATGAAAATGCATAAATTGGACTATACGTTTATCCGTTGCGTGAATATTTTGAAATAGCTTTTGGTATATTGCCAACTGAATTTTTATTTCGTAAAACCGATTCCCTAAACTGAGTTTTTGGCATTTTGACCTTGATCGTTTTGACGGTATTTGGAAAATTATTTTTTTTAGTATTTGAAAAATATTACCGTCATCGGTCTTTTTAACATTTTTGAAATGATGTGGAGAAATTGTGCTTAGCATGGTAAATCCTAGTGAGAAGGGTTTACGGCGTGTAATATTCAGGAGGATGCAGGGTGTTACAATCTTGGTATCATGTGATAATCTTTGACGAGATTTATTGGAATCGTAATAAGAGATTCGGATGTTGATATGATTATTGAGATCTTCTTCATATGACGATAAGGGTTTTGTTCTGATTCTTGAGGTTGTATGAATGACATGATGAAGGAAATGATAACGTGGAGATATATATATACCTCGGATATGTTGTTCTGAACGTGATTTCGGATATTTCATGCTCTTTCAGAACTCTTGAATTATCCGAGGTGATGAAAAATTTTTTTAAGAAGGTTGATGTTTTGAATAGGAATATGGAATATTCATATCTAGAGCTAAACTATGTGTTGGAAATAATATTCGTATAGGAAATACGAATGTGATCATGAGCTTGATGAGACTATTATTCATCTTGGAATTTGGAAGCCCATACGTATGGAGCAAGTATTCAAATCGAATGATTGGATTGTTTGATGACCTTTTTAATATGATTATCTATTGTTTAGAACCAGTCGGATGATTCGAATTGATAACGGTCATAAGTAAATTTTAACGATGGGTTTACGAGAAGGGAACCCTGTCAATTCGTATTTAAGAATTGAGTTTGGGACATTTAGACCCTTATTATTGGTCCGAATTGGTTGCTGATATGATCATCATACTTGACTCGTATTGTGGACAAGATTTGTAAGCGTCGGAGTTGGATTGTTCGGCTGTGATTAGTCGAGATATGGTAAAGCGATTGAGTTCGTGGTTTGGTGGTATTGATGTTGGTCGTCATCGAACCGGTTAATTATCAATCCTTCGTTTTACAATAAGATATGATGTTTGATCATAGATTATGACTGTTGTGTTGCGGTTAAGGTTGAAGGGTTCGTAGATTAACTTGGTCGGATGAGGAACTCGTAAGACGAAATCAAGCGAATTAGTAACGATTCGATGTATTGATATCGAGGCAAGTTTTATACTTGTACTAATCAATGAGATTAATGTTATCGTGTAAGTGTACGAATGTGTGTATCATTTCGAGACTCGGCCTCTTTATGATTGTATTGATATCAAGGGATTGGTTGACACGGCGTCGACAAATCATACCAAATATTCTTGTTGTTTGTAAATGGCGGTTCAAGGCATTACGATACTTGTTGGTGAAGTTGCTATCGATAGCGGTATCGATGTATGGGTTATTATTGTTCGCGATTAATGTCGTTCTGAGACATCGTTGAATCTTTGTCGTCTAATTGGATCCGTTGCTATGATGTTGCGATAACCGAGTGGGGACGTTTGATATATCCTATTGTCATCTCCGTTTCGGTGGTCGATTTAAGACACCGACATCTATTATATAGTATTATTGATTATCGATTGACCTTTCTAAGGTAATCGAGGTATTGAATTGGGATTATCGAAGATTATTCCCATCCGTTGTCAAAGATATTCTCATCCGTTGTATCATTGTTATCGATTGGCCATTCTACGGTAATCGAAGCATTGAATTGGGGTATCGAGGATAGTTCCCATCCGTTGAATTATTATTGTCGTGTTGGCCGACTCAAGACAAGACATTATTATTCTTGTGAACTCGGTAATTTTGTGATCGTTGAGAGTGAGGATTTCGAATTGTGGTGTTGTGGTTGTTGCCATGTTAATCGGTCCTTAAGGAATTCGATCCCCGGATGGTCGTTTCGAATATCGTTGGTCGTGTCGATCTTTCCTTATTCGTGTGTCATCGTTCACTTGATGAGTCGTATGATCTATATTGGATGTTTTATCCCTTGAGTTTCGTTGTCATGTTGTATCGTGGCATATCTGGAATCATGTCTGCGTGCCGATTGGTTATGTGTAGGATTTTTAGCCAGGCACTCGATGGTCATGCGTGGATGTTTCCGCATTGGACCGTGCACACGAGACGTAGTTCTTGAGGCTAATTAGGTACATTGTCACACGTATATTCTGGATTCTGTATACGGGGCGGACATGTGCACGGACACATTTCCGGATCGGGCGTACTGTGATGTTCCTCTTGAGCTTTATTTGGTTGATCGTTCGTAGTCCATGTTGTATTGGGTATGTCCGACAGTCAGGTTGATTTCTTTGAGATCTATTTTGTGATGATTTACAGCTTTGGGCTGTTCGGCTTTCAGGCCATTATGATGTATCGGTATTTTCCGTTGGAGCCTTCGGGCATTGTGAATTCGTATCTTTTCGGCATTGGTTCGGTTTACCTTCGGGTAATGTATTGTTGTGTTCTATATTGATAACTCGCCATTTGGGCGTAAGTTTTCGGTTCTTGTGTATCTCGTTGAGTTTTTCCTGGCGGAATATTTCTTCTCCCTACCTGTTTTAAGTTTCGGGACGAAACTTCTTTTAAGGGTAGAATGTAATACCGTAATTTTGATTCTGGTAATTTTCTATTTTTGGCGGAAGTCCGTTTTGACAACTCGCTCATGACCGTTTCGTCATTCTGAGAATGATTAATTCTACACTTTTTGTCATCCGAGTTCGTTTCGGTGTTGTTTTGTTGAGTTCGGTGCTTTTTAGCGACTTTTCCGCACTTGAGTTTGATTCTTGCGAATCTCGTCAAAGCTAACATTTCGCTTTCCGCAAGTCCGTTTAACTTTGTTAGGCGTGTTGTGAACTTCGGTTTGGTTATTCGATCACGTATCGTGATTTAGGCGTTTTGGGCCATTTTGTAATTTCTTGAAAGTTACGGGTATCTATATCTGTATTGTCGTCTTGACCCTTTTCTTGGTCGCGTATGATTAATTATTGCATTACGTTTTCATCTCGAGTCGTTGATGTCGTCATGAACTTTTCGTCGTGTCCGTTCCGTGCGTTTTGGAAATCGGCGTCGGGTCGTGGCGGTGGCTTGGTGGCCGGACGGTTGCGGGGCTGGCCGGACGAAAGTCTTGGACATCGGCCGAGCACGCGAGAACCGCGTAAGCGCACGCTCTGGCCGGGGCCTTCTGCTAGCTTCAGCGATGTAGCGCACGCTGTCGAGTCGGCCAGCGTCGCTATCGGACACAGGCGAGGTACTCGAGGTTCGGACTCGGTCGGGAGTCGGCGGGTAGCGCACGCTCTGTCGGTCGTAGCGCGCGCTAACCGGCGAGGAGTAGCGCACGCCGCCGACTAGCGACGCCACGGGATGAGTTGTCGATCCGGTGGCTCTTTGGGCCAGTAGCGCACGCTAGCGGGGGTCGGGCGGTCGAGTCACGGTCGGCAGATTTGGTCGGTGGTGCCGGGTCATGCGGGCCATGGCCGAGAGTGCTCGGCCGATAGCGCACGCTAGGCCGGGATGGCTAGCGCACGCTAGTTCCGGCCCAGTATAAAAATGAGAGACCAGCGACTTTCTCCGTCATTTTTCATTTCATTTCCCTTCGGTCCGCGGCTGGGGTTTCGGAGGAGACGAAACCATGTTGTTGAACAACAAATCCATGAAGTTCTTGAGGTTATATCGTTGATCAATCATCCTATAACATCTTTCGATCCAGCGAATCAAGGTTAGATCTTTAGAACCCTACTTTTGGGGAGATTTGGGGATTTTCGTGGTTTTGCCCGATTCATTCGATTTTGATGAGTAATTCATGATGAATATGATTAATCTTGTTGGTACTCTTAGTTTCCCTACGGATTCATGGTATATTTCGTGATTTTTACGAAATCGAGAGGGTTTGGTTGTGGTCCGCCCTCGTTGTCGTTTTTATACGAATATACATGAATCGTAGGCGGGTTTTCGGGCGTATTCCAATTCCGTATTCGTTTAGAATCTGTTGTGATTGTATTCTTCGAATCGTTAGGTTCGGTTTCGATGGTTCCTAGCATTCGTGGGTGACTTTCCATTAGTTCGTTGCGTAAATCGATTATTCAAGGCAAGTATACATTTATGATTGTGCGTTCTCGACTTTGAAAGTAAGAGGAATTGATGGTATGATATGAACGAACCGTTTTTACGGCATTCATAGATATATTGATGGCATATTATGAGCGAACCGTTTTACGGCATTCATATATGTATTATTGGCATGTAACGAACGAACCGTTTGTGGCATTCCTACATGTAACGGCGTATGATACGAGCAGACGTTTCTACGGCATTCACATACGTCATGAGATTTTAGTCATTAGGAATAACTAGTCTTGAATTGATGAATTGACGGATTACATTTACTTTATTGTCGAGGAGTATTATGTTTCATCTTGTTATACTTGCACTAGCTATTCGACGGCTAACCCCTTTTTGGGAAATACGTTTCATGTATTTCGGAGTTCGGGAGAGCGGCGGTAGTGCAGTCGGCATGAAGATGATGGGCAAGTGTGATACCGTGTCTTGTCTCGGTTATCTTTTTGGATTCCTCCATTCGGTGTTGTTGTCTTGGAATGGATTTTAAATACTCGAGTATTGTATTTCGATTTCCTTGATGTTAGGCTTTGTCTTTGCCGAGGTATTGATTTGTGCAGTGATGTATATGGTTTCATTGGTTATGGTTTTGAATACCATTTGTATCGTCTTTCTTTCCATTGTATGTAGACCTTCTCGGTCAAGTTTTATAGTTCCGCGTATGTTTAGCCTTGTGTGTCCCACGGCGGGGCTCACGGCGCTGTAATATACCCTGAATAACTTGGGGGTGTTACAGGCATATCATGAACGAACCGTTTTTACGGCATTCATAGATATATTGATTGGCATGTAATGAACGAACCGTTTTGACGGCATTCCTACATGTATCGGCGTATGAGGTGAACGAACCGTTTTGACGGCATTCACATACGTAACGGCGTATGAGGTGAACGAACCGTTTCTACGGCATTCACATACGTCTTATGAGATTTAGTTATTCCGGAATACTAGTCTTACATTGATGAATTGACGGATATTGATGAATTGACGGATTACATTTACTTTATTGTCGAGAAGTATTATGTTTCATATTGTTATACTTGCACTAGCTATTCGACGGCTAACCCCTTTATGGGGGAAATACGTTTCATGTATTTCGAGTTCCGAGAGAGCGGACGAGGCAGTGCCGAGTCGGCATGAAGATGATGGGCAAGTGTGATCGTGTCTTGTCTCCGGTTATCTCTTTTGGTTTCCTCCATTCGGTGTTGTTGTCTTGGAATGGATTTTTAAATACTCGAGTATTGTATTTGATTTCCTTGATGTTAGAGCTGTGTTGCGAAGTATTGATTTGTGCGGTGATGTATATGGTTTCATTGTTTATGGTTTGAATACCATTTGTATCGTCTTTCTTTCTATTGTATGTAGACCTTATCGGTCAAGTTTATAGTTCCGCGTATGTTTAGCCTTGTGGGTCCCACGGCGGGGCTCACGGCGCTGTAATATACTGAATAACTTGGGGTGTTACGAATATGGTATCGGAGCTTAGGTTTATGGATACCTAGGTGTCGGTCTTTTGGGTCGATTGAGTCGGCATTTGCCCTGATATCACTACTCTGCCATCATCACGGGCGACCGGTACTTGTAAGTCCTCTCACTCTTCTTGTATTTTTCTTAATCGTTTCGTTTATAGCTTGGTATTCTTGGGAATTGGTCACTTCGGGAATGTGCGATTTGGATTATACTTACGCACGTATGTGCCCTTCGAATGTTGGTGAAAGTAGGAAGAATCGTGGCCGTGGTCACGGACGTGAACTCTTCCTTGAGATTTTGTTAAATTTCTAATTGTGATATTGGTGTGTAACGGTATTATGTTGAGACTTTGTTTAGGAGTCGCATGCTAGTATCACGTGAGATCTTAGACTTCACGACTGTAAGTATGTTGTTCGGATTATTCGATAATGCAGGGTTATCTTGTTGATTTTGTATTTTCAGTTTAAATTTTTGTGCGAGTGATTGCAATTTTCGAGAAAGAAAATTATTTTTAAGGTGGGTATAGTGTAATACCCGATTTTCGGATATATTTTTTCGTTTATATATTGGATATCGTGGATGGTTAATTATGCTCGAGGACGTTGTGAGCGTTTGAAAATGTTATTGAATTGAGTATATGTATTGATTTTGCCGTATGCTCGTATTTAGTATGTCATGACTTTGGACAGAATTGTTGAAATTGACTAAGTATGGAATTATTAAATGCGTTAATAAGGTGAGAGTACGTCGTAAGATTGGCATGGTTACGTGCGTTAAGGCTAAGGTATTACGTACGTAATACGGCATCAGACGTAACCGAGTCTGGTCGGCGGTGGGACCTGTTTTGGAAACTTTCGGCGCAGGATGTTGTGGTGAGTCAACGACGTGTTACATACGTTATACGGGACGTGTTACGACGTAACACAACCATTATCTTGTAGCAAGTCAACCGATATATTACGTCGTTGTATGGTATAGGTTACGTCGTAATGGACCGCAGTTGAGACAGGTGAGTTGGTTACGTACGTTATGGATTTTGGATTACGCACATTAAAGTTGTTACGTACGTTAAGAAAGGACACCTACGTACGTAATGAGAGTGCAATTTATATATTGAAGTGTTGCCTTTCATTTCTCTCACGATCCTTTGAGATATTTCTCTCCAAAACTCGTCCCTCTTCACTTTTAAGAGTGTTCTAAGCACTTTTAACATGATTGTGAGCTTGGAATCATGGAATTAGAGCTTGGTTATGGAACTATTGTTGATTATTGAAGTGATTCCTTGTGTTATCCATATTCTATGAGGTTTATGTTGAAGGAAGATAATGATATGCTTTGAATATGTTGATTATGATTATGGAATCATAGAGATCTTGGTGTTCTTGAGGCCATATGATGACTATGATGATTTAATGATTCTTGGAATGGAGTTCAATTATTCTTTCTTCGTGGTTCGTCCATACAAGGTAATCCTCGTATCCCTTTGATAGTGGCTCATTTTTTTCTTTTTGGATTACTACTTGGGAGGGAGTATGTTGGGAATCGTATATTTTGATGTTCGTCTTATTTCAATGAAAATGCATAAATTGGTGTACTTTTATCCATTGCGTGAGTATTTTTGAAATGGATTTTGGTATTTTGCCAATGAAATTTTATTTTGTAAAACCGATTCCCTAAACCGAGTTTTGGCATTTTAACCTTGATCGTTTTGGTATTTGGAAAATGATTTTTTTAGTATTTGAAAAATATTACCGTCATCGGTCTTTTTAGCATTTTGGAACGACGTGGAAATTGTGCTTAGCACAGTAAATCCTTGTGAGAAGGGTTTACGGCGTGTAATATTCAGGAGGATGCAGGGTGTTACAATTATGGTATCATGTGATAATGTTATACGAGATTTATTGGAATTGTAATAAGAAATTTCGGATGTTGATATGATCATTGAGATCTTCTTCATATGGTGATAAGGGTTTTGTTGCGATTCTTGAGATTGTATGAATGACATGATGAAGAAAATGGTAACATGGAGATATATACCTCGGAGATGTTGTTACGAACGTGATTTCGGATATTTCATGTTCTTGAAGAACTCTTGAATTATACGAGGTGATGAAAATTTTTTTGAAGTGTTGATGTTTTGAAAATGAATATGGAATATTCATATCTAGAGCTAAACTATGTGTTGGAAATAATGTTCGTATAGGAATACGAATGTGATTATGAGTTTGATGAGACTATTATTCATCTCGAATTTGGAAGCCCATACGTAGGAGCAAATATTCAAATCGAATGATTGGATTGTTTGATAACCTTTTAATATGATTATCTATTATTTTGAACGATCGGATAATTCGAATTGATGACGGTTATAAGTAAATTTTAACGATGGATTTACGAGAAGGGAACCTTGTAAATTCGTATTTAAGAATTGAGTTTGGAACATTTAGACCCTTATTATTGGTCCGAATTGGTTGCTGATATGATCATCTTTTTCACTCGTATTGTGGATGGGATTTGTAAGTGTCCGAGGTTGGATTGTTCGTGTGATTAGTCGAGATATGGTAAAACGATTGAGTTCGTGGTTTGGTGGTATTGATATTGGTCGTCATCGAACCGGTTGATTATCAATCCTTCATTTTACAATAAGGTATGATATTTGATCGTGAATTATGACTGTTGTGTTGCGGTTAAGGTTGAAGGGTTCGTAGATTAACTTGGTCGAGGCGAGGGAATTCGTAAGACGAAATCAATCTGAATTGTAATGTACTTTGTATTGATATCGAGACAAGTTTTATACTCGTACTAATCAATGAGACTAATGTTATCGTGTAGGCGTACGATTGTGTGTATCATTTTGGGACTTGGCCTCTTTATGATTGTATTGATGTCGAGGATTGGTTGACACGGCCGTCGGCAAATTATGCCAAATGTTACTATTGTTTGTAAGAGGCGGTTCGAGGCATTGCGATACTTGTTGGTTAAGTCATTGCCGATTGCGGTTCGCGGTATCGACGTATCGATTGTGATTGTGATGGATGTTCCATTGAGATATTGTGGTAATCGTCGTCATTGACATCGGTGTTTTTCTATTAATATTATATTAACCAATGAGAGGCGTTTGATATATCCTTTTATCATCTCCGTTTCGGTGGTCGGTTTAAGACACCGGGACATCCATTCTATCGTATCATTGTTTATCGATTGACCGTTCTAAGGTAATCGAGGTATTGAATTGGGATTATCGAAGATAATTCCCATCCGTTGTCAAAAATATTCTCATCCGTTGTATCGTTGTTATCGATTGACCATTCTACGCTAATCGAACTATTGAATTGGGTATCGAGGATAGTTCCCATCCGTTGAATTATTATTGTCGTGTTGGCGATTCAAGGCGGACACTATTTTCTTGTGAACTCGGTAATTTTGTGATCTTTGAAGGTTGAGGATTTTCCCGAATGTTGTGTTGTGATCGTTGCTCGTGTTAATCGGTCCTTAGGGAAATTCTGATCCCAGGATGGTTGTTTTGAATATCGTTGGTCGTGTCGATCTTTTATTATTCGTGTGTCATCGTTCACTTGGTGAGTCGTATGATCCATATTGGATGTTTTATCCCTTGAGTTTCGTTGTCATGTTGTATCGTGGCATATCCGGAATCATGTCTGCGTCGATTGGTTATGTGTAGGATTTTTAGCCGTGCACTCGATGGTCATGCGTGGATATTTCCGCATTGGACCGTGCACACGAGGCGTAGTTCTTGAGGCTAATTAGGTACATTGTCACACGTATATTCGGATTCCGATACGGGGTGGACATGTGCATGGACACATTTCCGGATCGGGCATCGTGATGTCCCTCTTGAGGTTTATTGATTGATCGTTCGTAGTCCATGTTGTATCGATATGTCCGACGATTTCCGATCGTTCTTCATACGCCGAGGGGTATGTCCGGCGATCAGTTTGCTCCTTTGAGATCTCATTGTGATGATTCTGACTTTGTCATTCGGCTTTGAGCCATTGTGATATATCGGTATTTTTGAGCCTTCGGGCATTGTGAATTCGTATCTTTTTCGGCATTGGTTTGGTTTGCCTTCGGGTAATGTATTGTGGTGTTCTATATTGATGATTCGCCGTTTGGGCGTAAGTTTGGTTCTTGTGCATCTCGTTGAGCTTTTCTGGCGAAATATTTCTTCTCCTACTGTTTTAAGTTTGGACGAAACTTCTTTAAGGAGTAGAATGTAGTACCCGTAATTTTTATCCCGAAATTTTCTATTTTTGGCGGAAGTCTATTTTGACGACTTGCTTGGGACCGTTTCGTCTTCTGAGAAATGATTAATTCTATACTTTTTGTCATCCGAGTTCGTTTGTATCGTTCATTGAATTCCGTGTTCTTTATCGACTTTTCACGTGGGAGTTCGACTTTGTTAGATCACCACTAATTTTTGGTAACTCCAAAATTCTGAATCTTGCAATATTATAGAGCATCGAGTTATCTTTCCAATGGTTCAAGCGGTGAGTCAATCGAGTCCTGACGAGAGAGTTATGGTCGCTTTAACTCACCCGCTCGTTATTGGCGATCATCCCGGCCGAACTTGGCAGCCGTCCGACACGCCCGTGCTGCACTCCCGAAATGCCGGAGTTTCGCCGACAGACTCGGCCGTGTCGTCCGACACGTGCTGCATTTTCCGGATAAGCTCGAACGATCGCTGACACCCGGCCGTGTCCTGGACACGCCGAGTCATGCCCGGCCATTTGCCGGGCGGATTTGTCGGAAGGCCCTCGCCGCGACCGCCGTGTCAAGCGGGACACGGTCGAGTCCTGTCGCCAATCAGGTAACACGACCGTGCCCGACCGCACGGCCGTCCGGCAGCGATCAACCCACATAAAAGGGCCTGCAGACGTTTTTCGCCATTTTTCACCTTCTTCTTCTCCTCTTCCGCACTTGGCGTGTTCTAATCTTGAAGCCATGTTGTTTAACAACATATCCATGGAGTTTTGAGGTTCATATCATCAATCATCCGTCCTATAACATCCTCCGATCTACCGACCAATTGATTTCCTAGAAATCTAATTTTGGGGATTTTGGGTATTTTGTTCGATTTCGTCGTTTAATCCGATTTAACTTAGGATTGTGAAGGATTGATGATTATTTAGATGTATTGTATCATTTCCTTGTTATCCCATGGTTGGATCGTATCGATTCGTTGTTTTGGTCGAGTTCTTGACCGACGCCTTGAAGGTGTCCAGAAATGTCATAGAGGGGTTTTCGGTTTCTACGATTATTCTTCCTCGTATGATCGATGATTTATTGAATTTATGTTGTTAGGGTCGAATTCTTGTGAAGAACTCGAGTTGAAACCCTTCCGTTCGTTGTCTTCCTCGTGGTTCAAACTTCCCGGTCGAACCGTGTTCTTGGGATCTTGATGCGTTTATTAAGGCAAGTATACATTTATGATTATACGTTCTCGACTTTGAAAGTAAGAAATATTGATGGCATATCATGAGCGAACCGTTTTACGGCATTCATAGATATATTGATTGGCATGTAATGAGCGAACCGTTTTGGCATTCGCATTCCTACATGTATCGGCGTATGAGGTGAGCGAACCGTTTTGACGGCATTCACATACGTAACGGCGTATGAGGTGAACGAACCGTTTCTACGGCATTCACATACGTCTTATGAGATTTAGTTATTAGGAATACTAGTCTTACATTGATGAATTGACGGATATTGATGAATTGACGGATTACATTTACTTTATTGTCGAAGTATTATGTTTCATATTGTTATACTTGCACTAGCTATTCGACGGCTAACCCCTTTATGGGGAAATACGTTTCATGTATTTGAGTTCCAGGAGAGCGGATGAGGCAGAGTGCAGGTCGGCATGAAGATGATGGGCAAGTGTGATCCGTGTCTTGTCTCGGTTATCTCTTTTGGTTTCCTCCATTCGGTGTTGTTGTCTTTGGAATGGATTTTTAAATACTCGAGTATTGTATTTGATTTCCTTGATGTTCGGCTGTGTTGCCGAAGTATTGATTTGTGCAGTGATGTATATGGTTTCATTGTTTATGGTTTCGAATACCATTTGTATCGTCTTTCTTTCTATTGTATGTAGACCTTATCGGTCAAGTTTATAGTTCCGCGTATGTTTAGCCTTGTGGGTCCCACGGCGGGGCTCACGGCGCTGTAATATACCCTGAATAACTTGGGGGTGTTACACACACAAGCCAGGGTATCTCACAACCTGGCTCTGATACCATCTTCTGTAACACCCCCAAATCCCATTGGGTCATTACAGTGCCGTGGACCCCACACCAGGTGATCCACCAGGCGAACACGACTAAAGTACAACAAACTGACCAAAATGGGAAATCACAGACCCTACTATGATGTCCGACATACTATTCCGATATGGAATTTCAATGACAAGGATGGGCCGACATGGCCAAAATAAAATACAACAACATACACGAGTCCTGCTCGGATAATACAAAACGACAACGACTGAACAAAATGGAGTACTCCAACTGTCTGACCAACATGAACATCAAAATATCTCGGACTAGTATCGTTCGAATGCCTCGTCGCCATCGTCATGTCCCTGTGTCTCAACTCTTTCCTCGCAAGTACCTAAAACATGAAAACATGTTCACTTGCACTGGTCGATCATCCATATAATGAATATCAAGTACATGCACAACATGATATGCATCCAAAGGCGAGAATAAACAATGGTAGTACGAGATGCTCACAAACCAAAGTAAGAATCGAGCATTCGTGGAATATTATGCCCATGGCATACGATCAATACACCTCAATAGGTTAGAACATAAGTGCCCAACGGCGAATCATCAATATAGAATACAACAATACGTTACGAAGGTAAATCAACCAATCTTTGAAATAAATAAGGATCACAATGCCCGAAGGCTCCAGCGGAAATACCGATACATCACAATGGCCTAAAAGCCCTCACCATTGCCAAAATATCACGATGGCGAGAAAGCGACGGCCGAAGGCGCCAAAATATCACGATGGCACGAAAGCCGAACGGCCGAAGTGTAAATCATCACAATCTGAGATCTCAAAGAAACAAACATGGTATCGAACATACCCCTCGGGCGTATGAACGCTCAATCACAAAACATCAAACTCATCCAATACTATGGACGATCAAAGTTTATGGCTCAAAGATGGACATCACGACGCCCGATCCGGAAATGTGTCCGTGCACATGTCCGCCCGTATATGGAATCCGGAATATACGTAGGACAATGTACCTAATTAGCCTCACGAAAATACGTCCGTGTGCACGCGATCAACGCGGAATAATATCCGCGATGACTATATGTGCACGGCTAAAAATCTACACAATAACCAATCGGAACGCAGATGTGATTCCGGATATGTCACGATACAACATGACAACGAAACTCAAAGGATAACACATCCAAAACAAATCATACGACTCACCAAGTGAACGATGACACACGAATAATGAAAGATCGACACGACCGACAATGTTCAAAACAACCATCCTGGGATCAAAATCCCTAAGGACCAATTAACACGAGCAACGATCACAACACAACAGTTCGGGAAATCCTCAATCTTCAACGATCACAAAATTACCGAGTTCACAAGAATAATAGTGTGCTGCCTTGAATCGGTCAACACGACAATAATAATTCAACGGATGGGAATTATCTTTTTGACAACGGGTGGAAATTATCTTTGATAATCCCAATTCAATATATCGATTACCGTTAGAGCGGACAATCGATAATAATTATACAACGGATGGGAATTATCTTTGATAATCCCAATTCAATATATCGATAACCTTCAGAACGGTTAACCGATAACAATTGTACAACGGATGTCTCGGCACCATTAATCGGTTACCGATAACGAGATGATAATCAAATACGTCAATGCCTTCAATCGGCCAAAACGACATCAATAGAAAAACACTGATATCAATAACGACGATTCACAAAAAAAAATATCTTGATGGAACATCAATCAATAACAACAATCGATACGTCGATGCCGCGAACCGGCTATCAACAACAATATCTCAAAGGAACATCAATCAACAATAACAATCGATATGTCGATACCGCGAACCGGCTATCGACAACAATATTATCAACAAGTACCGCAATGCCTTAAATTGGCCATTTACGAACAACAATAATATTTGGCATAATTTGCCGAAGGGTATTGTATCAAACAATCCCTTGATGTCAACAAAATCACAAAGAGACCAAGTCTCGAAATGATACACACATTCATACACATACATGATAACATTAATCTCATTGACCAGTACAAGTATAAAACTTGCCTCAAACCGAAGGCGAGAAAGTCCTTCCACGATCAACGTCCTACCACGAATCGATCAACGTGTCCTCCGTCAATCACAAGCACTCGAACAACCTTGAATGAAATACAATTCATTCGATAACACGATATCGATCGATAACGACACAATAGATAATTCCGATTCCAACACGAACACATACTATACTCGTATTTATCCATATACATACGTATATATATAATATATATATTACATATATATAATAATATATATACAATACAACCCACAATATCTATATATATATATATATATAAATATATATATATACCCACTTTAGACACACACACACACTTCACGGCACACTATATATATATGAGTCCGGATCCTCTCCATTTCCGGAGAGGACTGGAAGGGGCTGCTGTAATATCTGCAAATTTTCGATTTTCGGTAAATTTCTTTTTTTCGACCAAAGTTCATTTTGACAACTCTATCATGACCATTTCGTCATTCGGAGAATATTTAATTCTGCACTTTTTATCATCCGAGTTCGTTTCGGTGCTGCTTTGTTGAGTTCCGTGCTTTTTAGCGACTTTTCCGCGCTTGAGTTCGGTTCTTGCGAATCTCGTTCGAAACTGTCGTTTGGGGTTTTCGTAAGTTCATTTAACGTTGTTATACGTGTTGTGAGCTTCGGTTTGATTATTCGTTGACGTATGGTGATTTTCGGGCATTTGGGCCATTTTCGTAATTTCCCAAAGTTTGGGGTAATTACCTTCCGTTGTCGAATTTCGAGCCTTCGGGTGGTCGGAATTGTGTGTCCTACTAGCTCTTAGATTCGTCTTTGTGAGTACTTCGTAACCGTATCTTCGGTTCGTATTCAGGTTCGGGTTTCGGTGTCGTTTTGTTGAATTCAGGATTACTAAACGACTTTTCTAAGTATGAGTTCGTCTTTGTTAGATCACCATTAATTTTTGGTAACTCCAAAAATTATAAATCTTTGCAATATTATAGAACATCGGGTTAGCTTTCCATTGGTTCAAACGGTGAGTCAATCGGAGTCCGGACGAGAGAGTTATGGACGTTTTAGCTCACCCGCTCGTTATTGGCGATCCGCCGGCCCGAACTCGGCCGTGTCATCCGACACGGCCCGTGCCGTACTCTTAGGATAAGCGAAGCGTTGCCGGGCACGCCGGCCGTGTCCCGAGGACACGGTCGAGTAAATCTTAGTCATTGTCGGACGATCAGCTTGTCGGAGGGCCCTACGCGCGCGGCCGTGTCAAGCGAGGACACGGTCGAGTCCTGTCGGCCAAGCGTGCAACACGGCCGTGCCCGGCCGGCCGAACGTGTCCGGCAGGCGATCAACCCATATAAAGGCCTATGAGGCGTTTTCTTGCCATTTTCACCTTCTTCCTCTCCTCTTCCGCGGTGGCGTGTTCTAAGCTTGAAGCCATGTTGTTTAACAACATATCCATGGAGTTCTTGAGGTTATATCATCAATAATCCGTCCGATATCATCCCTTGATCCAAATAATCAAGGTTAGATCCTAGAACCCTACTTTTGGTAAAATTGGGGGTTTTCGTGTTTTGTCCGATTCGTTCCGTTTTGTTGATTAATTCATGATGAATATGATTAATCTTGTTGGTATTCTTAGTTTCCTACGGATTCATGGTATATTTCGTGATTTTACGGAATCGAGAGGGTTTGGATGTGGCCCGCCCTCGATGGTGATTATAAACGAATATACAAGAATCGTAGGCGGGTAATAGTATGTATTCCAAATCCATATTCAAATATAAATGGAAGTGATTGTATTCTTGAATCGTTAGGTTCGGTTTCATTAGTTCCTAGCGTTCGTCGGTGACAATACTTTCCGTTCGTTGCGTCGTCAATAATTCAAGGCAAGTATATTCGGAAACCTTTATGCTTAACGTGAAATGGTAATGTATATTGTGTGTGATTTGCTCACCTCGGGAGGGTCCGACGGGATCACGGAGGGAATCTATGGCTTCGTCCTAGATTCATGAGTTTGATTCGCTAGCCAGCTCGGGAGGGTCCTTAGAGGCCTCGAGTGGGATTCGTGGCTTCGTCCCGGTCCTAGGTGACGTGTGGTGCTTGACTTGTTTTATGAATGTGGCCAGCTCGGGAGGGTCCTTAGAGGCCTCGAGTGGGATTCGTGGCTTCGTCCCGGTCTAGGCAAATTAATTGTATTTGTTTATTTAGGAAAAGACATGTCTTGTTTTGGTTTTCGAAATGATATTGGTGCATGTACTATGAAATGTGTAAGCGATTGGTTTGCCTTGATTACTTGTACTATCGTAATTGCTAACCCCTCTGGGGACCCGTTGTCGGGGAAATTCTTGTTATGGATTTCAGGTTATGTTCAGCCAGACGAGCGGGCGCTGGGATGGTACGAGGATGTCGGCCAGGGTTGTTGACATGTGCAATCGAGTCTTGTTATTTCTTTCTGTCTCTTTTGATGTGGATGTTTTCCAAATTGTAAACTTATAGATTGTACTCGCGAGTACTTAGGCTTTTCCTTTCAGATTGTGATTGGTCTTCGTCAGATTCTTGTATTTGTCGGTTGATGTTATTTATGCGGTTGTCAGGACGTGTTGTTTTATGTTCTTATTGTTAACAATTGTTTCCTTGCTAACCGAGGCGGTTAGTCGAGTGGTGCTTTCTTGTGTTAGCCTGGTGGGTCCCATGTAGGGGTCCACGGCGCTGTAATTCTCCTCGAATATCTTGGGGGTGTTACAGAAATGGTATCGGAGCCCTAGGTTTATGGATACCTAGGCTTGTTGGTTATTTGGGTCTAGTTGTGTTCTGTTTTGCACATTGTCACACCGCTGCCGGCATCTCAGTACATCCAGTGCTCGTAAGTTTTCCTTACTCGATTCTCTTGTTTTCTCGTATTGAAATTCCACTTCTTGAACTGTGATTGCCTCTCTCGTACTTATTGTCGAGTTGTTTTCGATCCATCCGGTTCGTGTACTTTTGATTCTAGTATTGCGCAGTCCTTTGTCTCTCTGGAGTATGTGCGTCGTTCTGGGCTTGACCGTTTGTCGTTTTGCGAGCTTTCCATCGCTAAACTTCCTAGCATTGGTGGGATCGTTGGTGATCTAAAGATCCGAGTTTTGCTCCGTGGTATATTGTGAGAGGGCTTGACTCTCTAGTCTTTTGCTGTGTGATGGAATCTATGTTTGGTAATTGCGATATACTAAATGTATGTTGAGCCGAATGTACCGATGAGTTGAGAAACTCACGTAGCTGGTTTCGACATATGTCCAAATCGGTGATCTTTGGTTCTGTTGTTAAACTTGGAGAGATAGTTTGACATATGCTTGGAATTAGTATTTCAGGTTGCGCTTTTTAACTGGTGATTTTTTAATGTAGTATATGTGTGTGTCAGAGAATTGTTGTTTCTTTGCTAATAATTATTATTTTCAAAGATTGTGTTTCTATTAATTATTATACATGTGGCGTGCATGCTTGATAATTTCTTAGACTTGATCGTATTGTGGGTTTTGAAAGTGACATGAATTTGGGCGAGCCGACCTTGTATTTTCAAATAAAACCTTGTGTCGTATTTAAAGGTCATGTTTAAAAGTGTTTTAGGACATTTTATAAAATGCTACCATTGTTAAGCCCTTGTCGTGTTTAAAAGGGTCTTGAAAACGATTTTTAACTTAGGTTTATTTTCGAATGACTAGAGTATACGATTTTAAAATCAGTTAGCACAGGAAAACCTAGGGTGTCGAGCCAAGTTGTGTTGGTTGAGTTTTGTCTCGTCGGATTTTGTCGACTTAGTCGCATCGCGACGCGTCGTTTGAGATCATTGGTCGTGATTAGTATCAAAGGCGGTGCGTCACTTACGTCGACCTATGGATGTAAAACTCCCTTCCTTGTGTTGTGCCTCGTGTGACACGAGTTATTTGTATGATTAGTCGATTGGATGATGGAATCCTACGTGGATTTTGATTTCACGATATGTGTTTATTAGACTCTCGTATTTGGTTTATGCGAGGAGTGTCGTCACCATTGATGTATTTTCGTACCGTATTTTATCCATTGCATGAGTTCTTTCAAACGGCTTTCGGTATTTTGCAATGAGTTTTATTTCGTAAAACCGATTCCTTGAATCAAGTTTTGGCATTTTGGTCTTGAATATTTCATGATGGTTTGACAAATGATTTTTGTGAGTTTTGGAAAATATTACCGTCATTGGTCTTTTTAGCATTTTTGAAATGACGTGGGAAATTGTGCTTAGCACAGTAAACTGTGTGAGAAAGGTTTACGGCATGTAATCTTTACGATATGTTCATTGTTGCCTCTGTTGGTCATTAGCGCACGCTACGCTTTGCGGCTAGCGCGCAAGAGTGCGTTGGTAGCACGCTAAGGGGAGGATAGCGCCGCTACACGGTAGTTGAGGCGATCCGGGAGCTCTTGGGTGATGCAAGTTCTCGTTAGCGCACGCTAACACTTTGGGTTAGCGCACGCTAACGGTGTATTTTTTGGTCGGGAGTTTTGTTCTTGATATCGTTTTCCATCCGGTTTTGATAAGCGATTGTTGTTTTAACGATGTTGTTAAACATATCCGAGGATTGTATATCATTGTCGTAATTTTGAGCGATTTAATGCGTGTGATATGATGTGTTTAAGTGAATGTTGATACGTGCGAATTTTGGGCATTTTGGCCTATTGTATACGAAAAACCTTGAGTATCTTAGAAAATAAACCTCGAGACGTACTTTAAAAATGAATTATTTTCTCACGGTGCTCTCAAGATGCCTACTAGTGCCACGCTATGTTTCAAAATTATCCTACTTTGAGGATCAAAATATTTTGAGATATTTCTAATGATTTAGAAACGCATTCGCTTAGACAGAAGGTCGAAAATAGTGAAAAGTTTTAATTTAACGAAAGGTGTCTTCATTTCTTTTTTTCAAACGCAATATGATTTTTTTAAGTCTCGATGACGATGTTTGTACTATTTTTTTTGATATATGATACTCAAGATCAGCTGGTGCTTGCAAGTTATTTTCAAAAGATGGTTTTCGTTTTCAAAACCTATCATTCCTATTTGTGGTCAGGAATATATGTGTGATGTCCGTGCTCTCGTTAGGGTGTTAACCCCAGTACATTGTTGAATTGGTGGTGTGAGCGTTGAGTCGTTCGCCACACGGTTGTCGTGGTAGCCTCTGCGGTGTGAGATTGGTATTGGATGTTGTCGCCTCGTAGCGATTTATGCGTTATCGCATATATGCGGTATTAGAGATCGGGTTGGTATGATTGTGTGCATCGGTGATTGTTCCACATTGTGTCGGTTGCTTGTTGTATTGTTACCTTGGTTCCGTTGTGGTGAGTTTCGGGCGAGTCAAAGGTAATAGCCGTACTATTTTGACTTCTATATTTTCTCTTTCTCCAGTCTATCGATTCGCTCGTGTTCGTTGATCTTATCGAACTTGTTTTGTATTTGGGTTCATCATTCGAGCAGTGTGATCTTGTTTTGGAGTCGATCTGGTTATCATTTGTGACTTTTAGAGTTCGGTTCGATTCTTGTGAACCTTGTTCGGAAGTAACATCTTTAGTCCTACTAGTTCTTTTATTGAAGTGGATCGGATTTGGAACTTACGTATTTTCGACTCTGTCGACTCGTTTATGTTCGTTGACATTTCTAAACTTTCCTATCCCTTACTATTGTTGATCGAACGAGTGTGGTATTGTTTTGGAATAACTCGTTTGTCATTGTGACTTTTCAATCGCTATTCCCTATCCTGTGGATCTTATGGAAATGCATTCCTTGTAGTTCTCACGAGATCATCACAGGGAGTTGTTGTTTGAGTTTTATTATCCTTCGTGTTTCGGACATGATTGTTCGATCTTTGTTGTCTCGATCGTTTGTTCGTTCGGTTTTGTTCTCGTTTTGTGATCGTTGAGCATTCATGCTCCTTCCTAATTCCCTTAAGTTTGGGAAATTAGTCTCGTTTTCGATCTTCCAACCCTTGGGCGGTGGAATTGATATTAGTTCGGCGATTGGCTCGCGTTTGATTGATGTACCGTTGGGTTGGTCGATCATCTTGACTTTCGTTCGTTGTGTTTTGTGATTGTCGGATAATTGACTTGGCTATATTATCCGTTTGATGACGCTTGTCATTTGTTGGTTTTATTGTATCCCTAACGGCGACATTGTGTTGGTCGCCGTGGGCGTGTTTTCACGCCGCATATTCCTTTGCGTTGTTTGTAACATTTCGCCGTTGGGCATTAGTTACGCATTCTTGTGTATCTTGTTGAGTTTTCTGGCGGAATATTTCTTCCCCTACTTGTTTTAAGTTTGGGACGAAACTTCTTTTAGGAGGGTAGAATGTAATATCTGCAAATTTTCGATTTTCGGTAAATTTCTTTTTTCGACCAAAGTTCGTTTTGACAACTCTATCATGACCATTTCGTCATTCGGAGAATATTTAATTCTGCACTTTTTATCATCCGAGTTCGTTTGGTCTTTGCTTTGTTGAGTTAGTGCTTTTTAGCGACTTTTCCGCGCTTGAGTTCGGTTCTTGCGAATCTCGTTCGAAACTGTCATTTGGGGTTTTCGTAAGTTCATTTAACGTTGTTATACGTGTTGTGAGCTTCGGTTTGATTATTCGTTGACGTATGGTGATTTTCGGGCATTTGAGCCATTTTCGTAATTTCCCAAAGTTTGGGGTAATTACCTTCCGTTGTCGAATTTCGAGCCTTCGGGTGGTCGGAATTGTGTGTCCTACTAGCTCTTAGATTCGTCTTTGTGAGTACTTCGTAACCGTATCTTGGTTCGTATTGAGTTCGGGTTTCGGTGTCGTTTTGTTGAATTCAGGATTACTAAACGACTTTTCTAAGTATGAGTTCGTCTTTGTTAGATCACCATTAATTTTTGGTAACTCCAAAAATTATAAATCTTGCAATATTATAGAACATCGGGTTAGCTTTCCATTGGTTCAAGCGGTGAGTCAATGGTCGGACGAGAGAGTTATGGTCGTTTTAGCTCACCCGCTCGTTATTGGCGATCCTTTGCCCGGCCGAACTCGGCGTGTCATCCGACACGGCCCGTGCCGTACTCTTAGGATAAGCGAAGCGTGCCCGAGCACGCCGGCCGTGTCCCGAGGACACGGTCGAGTCTTGCGAAGTCATTGTCGGACGAGTCATCGTCGGAGGGCCTACGCGCGCGGCCGTGTCAAGCGGGACACGGTCGAGTCCTGTCGGCAAGCATGCGGCACGGCCGTGCCCGGCCGGCACGGGCCGTGTCCGGCAGGCGATCAACCCATATAAAGGCCACTGAGACGTTTTCTTGCCATTTTCACCTTCTTCCTCTCCTCTTCCGCATTTGGCGTGTTCTAAGCTTGAAGCCATGTTGTTTAACAACATATCCATGGAGTTCTTGAGGTTATATCATCAATAATCCGTCGATATCATCCCTTGATCCGTGAATCAAGGTTAGATCCTTAGAACCCTACTTTTGGTAAAATTGGGGGTTTTCGTGTTTTTGTCCGATTCGTTCCGTTTTGTTGATTAATTCATGATGAATATGATTAATCTTGTTGGTATTCTTAGTTTCCCTACGGATTCATGGTATATTTCGTGATTTTTACGGAATCGAGAGGGTTTGGTTGTGGCCCGCCCTCGTTGTTGTTTATATACGAATATACATGAATCGTAGGCGGGTTTTCGGTGTATTCAATTCCATATTCATTTAGAAATGGTTGTGATTGTATTCTTCGAATCGTTAGGTTCGGTTTCATTAGTTCCTAGCGTTCGTCGGTGACTTTCCTTTCCGTTCGTTGCGTCGTCAATAATTCAAGGCAAGTATTTTGGAAACCTTTATGCTTAACGTGAAATGGTAATGTATATTGTGTGTGATTTGCTCACCTCGGGAGGGTCAAGCGGGATCACGGAGGAATCTATGGCTTCGTCTAGATTCATGAGTTTGATCCTTCTTGACTCGGGAGGGTCCTTAGAGGCCTCGAGTGGGATTCGTGGCTTCGTCCGGTCTAGGTGACGTGTGGTGCTTGACTTGTTTTATGAATGTGGCCGGCTCGGGAGGGTCCTTAGAGGCCTCGAGTGGGATTCGTGGCTTCGTCCGGTCTAGGCAAATTAATTGTATTATTTATTTAGGAAAAGACATGTCTTGTTTTGGTTTTGAAATGATATTGGTGCATGTACTATGAAATGTGTAAGCGATCGGTTTGCCTTGATTACTTGTACTAGCGTAATTGCTAACCCCTCACGGGGACCCGTTGTCGGGAAATTCTTGTTATGGATTTGAGGTTATGTTCGGCCAGACGGGCGGCTGGGATGGTATGAGGATGTCGGCGGGGTTGTTGACATGTGCAATCGAGTCTTGTTATTTCTTTCTGTCTCTTTTGATGTGGATGTTTTCCAAATTGTAAACTTATAGATTGTACTCGCGAGTACTTAGGCTTTTCCTTTGATTGTGATTGGTCTTCGTCGATTCTTGTATTTGTCGGTTGATGTTATTTATGCCGGTTGTGCGGACGTGTTGTTTATGTTCTTATTGTTAACAATTGTTTCCTTGCTAACCGAGGCGGTTAGTCGAGTGGTGCTTTCTTGTGTGCTTTGGTGGGTCCCATGTAGGGGTCCACGTGGCTGTAATTCTCCTCGAATATCTTGGGGTGTTACAGTTGCCGTCCCGTCTGACCCACACACACACACCACTTGCGGGTGTGTGTGATCTGAGCAGTCGGATCGAACTGGACCGTCCAGTTACTGGAGAGGATCTCCATTCATATATATATATAACACACACACACCACTGCACCAAACACACACACACACACACATATATATATATATATATATATATATATATATATATATATATATATATATATATATATATATAATAAATATATATATATAATATATATATATAAACACACAAAAAACACAACACACACACATAAAATCACGTAGCGACACACACATTCGCACCTAACACACACAACATATATATATATATATAATGAAAAACACATAAAACTAATCGGAAGAGTCGATCGGCGAGTCGGAAAAAAACTCCCATCTTAGGAAATCGGCCGCCGGAAAAATGACCGCCGGACTTCGTCCAACTCCGGCCGTTTAGTCCATGGCGGTTTCACCATCTCGTCTGCAACTCTTGGCGGAAGAATGTCAAACCTCCGTTCCGCCGTCCGTTTCGGACAAAAACCACCTCGGTCGCCGGAATCAACGGAACGCATCCATGGCGGAAACCATGAAGACGCCGGGCCTTGAGCTCCGCCTCGCGGAAGAAAAAAATGCCGAGCAGTTCGATTCGGCCGGATTCTGACCTTCTGTTCGGAAATTCCGACCAGGCCGCCGCGAAACTCCGTCGTGAGGTACTGCCGTCGAACTCTATCTCGCCGGAAAAATGGAGAAGCCGGCCCGTCCTCAAGCTCCACCTTGCCGGAAAAATATGACGGAGAGAGATGGAGGGAAGAGAGGGAGGACGAGATGGCAGCAAGAAGAAAGAAGAAAAAAAAAAAAAAAGAAAGAAAAGAGAGAGGGAAGGTGGCGAGGGAGGGAGAGAGAGATGACAAGAAGAAATGTGAGGGAAGGTGCATGTGTATATATTATATATATACATAAAGATAACTTAACGTGAGGGAGAAAATCATGTGAGGGAGAGAATCACATCATGTGATATATATATATATATATATATATATAAATGATACCCTAAAGATACCCTCGCCCCGAAAGTTGACCACGAGGAAGGTTCTCACCACCTACCACGCATTACGTACGTAACCTCAGGGCGTAACGTACGTAATCGTAACAAATTAGCGTACGTAATGCTACACAGGTAGCGTACGCTATGGCTATAAACTTAGCCAAAATTCCAAACTCGCCAAACAACAACCAAACGACGAAACCAAACCGACGACCAGAATAAATATTTCGATCCCGAAATATTCTAATACAATATATATATTGTATCGGTCCAAACAACAACACTTGTACAATTCCAAATGAATACGTACAACTCAACAGTAACACGAGAAAAAAAAAAAATTACCCCCGGATATTACAATAGAATCATCGGCAATTGCTTGAGTCCACAAACACTTGCCAAAATTAATCATCAAATATGTTATACAATAATTCACATACATATACTACAATAGTAACAATTGGAAGAACCAAATTCCATACTGTTTTAAAAAAGAGAGTGTTGTGAGAAGTCTTATCATCCCAAACCAACAACAACACTCTGACCGCTTCTTGCGACTTGTACCTCAACAACTCCCCAAATTCAAATCCCCGCCGTTTGGCAGCGGTTAGTCGGCTCCCTCACCAATTTCACATTATGATAAATCGACCATCCGACTATATAAACCAGATGGTGCGCCTCCAAAACCGAATGGCAAATGAATTTTCTCCCGACATCCAATTGAATATCCGGCAACATTCCGTCAATCACATGTGCATCTTGATAAAGGGTACCTCAAAAGGATCATCTACTTAAATCAACCTACTAAAAAATCTAATTAAAACTTTTATGTTTCTTATTTTTGTTTTATCAAATAAAAACAATTCGATATCCCACTTGTATTCTGAAGTGCAGAAAATCATATAAACCCATAACAATACATTTACATTCGAAATTCTGAATCATGAACCTGGAAGCCTCATGTTCGCCGACGTGAGGTGAGCATAGAAACAACGATCGCCGCCTGAATCGGAGTCAACCACGGACCTTACCGGCAGTCAAGGTCAACTAGAAGCCATCATTGTTGTTCGCAGTCAGAAGTTTAGATCGTCGAACAACCACCCATATCCGTATGATAGACTGCTGCTCGTATTTGATAGAAAACCAAGCATCTACATAGGACTCTTCATCAAAATTCCAAATCAGATCTGCCCTAATCCCGTGGAAACACAACTCTTCAGCAAATCTGTCGCCCCTATTGGACTTCGCTGCCGCTGAATCTATCGGATTGTGTAGAAATCAAAATTATTAAATATAAACCCTAACCCAAATTGGAAAAGATATAGACGATGAAGAGAATCCTTACCACCGTGCTCTGTATTTCTGCGAGGAGAGATAAAGATGAGAACTAGGGCGAGTTACGGGAGAGCGATAATAATAATTTTTTTATTTTTAATTTTATGTGGGAAAAGAGACCGGTGACTCAATGAAGGGTCTCTTATCTCTCTTATTCATTTTGATATAGTGGGCCCAATGTAGATAAGAGACCCGTTATTTTTAATGTTGGGTTTCTTATGTCAAAGAGACCTGTTAATTGAAATAACAGGTCTTTAACTACCGGTTTGTTTTCCAAGTTTTGTAGTAGTGAGAAGCTGAGCAACAAGAAAAGGACGAAAGAAGGCGTGTCTGGAAAAACAAGCTCAAGGCCCTAATTGGCGAATCAGAAGCCCAGCCAGCATTAAACAAGACCGAGGAGTGCATTCAGGCTATCACTGACAGTGACTCCTCTCATGATGAGATTGAAGATAAAGCATATATGTTTTTTATGGACAAAGAAATACAGGACGATGAGGATAGAGATGATGAAGATATCAAAGAGAAGGACATCTGGTACATTGACAGCGGATGTTCATGTCACATGATAGGAGATGTAAGCAAACTATCAGATTATGTAGAAGGTCGCGGTCCAAAAGTGCGCTTCGGTGACAAGTCCAAAGGAAGAACAACAGAGAAGGGAACCCTACTTGAAGGAAAGTTCAAAGTCACTGATGTATCCTATGTTGAAGGCCTACAGTATAATCTACTTAGTATTAGCCAGTTCCGTGACAAACAGTTCTCGGTAAAATTCTATATAGACCACTATAGAGTGAAGGACATCAAGACTAAAGAAATCGTCCTCACAGGAAGCAGGTTAGGTAATATGTATATTGCTGACTGAAAGCCTACGATCTCTATTGTTCCTTGTTTTGTTGCCAAAGGCACTGCAGATCAAAGCTGGCTGTGGCACAAGAGGATGTCACACATCTGTTGGAATATTTTATTCCATACGTTTATAATTGAGTTTTGATGATTAGTTGTTAAACAAAGGAAAACAACAAGGAAGCAAAACAAAACAACAAAGACAATCAAGCTGGGCAAAAGTCACCTGATCAGACGAGAAGACAAATGTCACCTGGTCATACGAGAAGAGAAAAGCTACCTGATCAGAGAACTCAACATACGTAACAAACATCACATAACGTACGCAACTACAAGATGATAACGTACGTAATGTACAAGGCTTAACGTACGTAATGAGACAATATGAATTCAAATATTGGAACCATTGAACGGACATATGACGTCATGGAGTACGTCAGCATGCAATGGATATTTTGACTTATGTTAACGTACGTAAAGGGAGGAGTATAACGTACGTAAGGGAAAAAACTGTAATATCCGCAATTTTCGATTTTCGGTAAATTTCTTTTTTTCGGACAGAGTCCGTTTTGACGACTCGCTCATGACTGTTTCGTCATTCTGAGAATGATTAATTCTACACTTTTTGACATCCGAGTTCGTTTCGGTGTCGTTTTGTTGAGTTCCGTGCTTTTTACAACTTTTCCGCGCTTGAGTTCGATTCTTGCGAATCTCGTTCGAAACTGCTGTTTCGAGTTTCCTGTAAGTCCGTTTAACTTTGTTAGACGTGTTGTGAACTTCGGTTTGGTTATTCGATCACGTATCGTGATTTCCGGGCGTTTTGGGCCATTTTGTAATTTCTTGAAAGTTACGGGTATCCGTATCTGTAATTGTTGTCTCGACCTGTTTCTTGGTCGCGTATGACTAATTATGGTATTACGTTTTCATTTCGAGTCGTTTATGTCGTCCGTAAACTTTTCGTTGTGTTCGTTCCGTGCGTTTTCGGAAATCGGGTCGTCGAGCCCTGACGGTTGCGGGACTGGCCGGACGGTTGCGGGACTGGCCGGACGATTGCGGGCACCGGCCGAGTGCGCAGAACCGCGTAGCGCACGCCACGGCCGGAAGGCTGCGCGCGCTAACCGGCAGTGTAGCGCCTGTGCCGGATGGCCTAACGACGCTTAGCGGCACAGGCGATGGAGTCACGGGGTTACGAATCGGTCATGCTCGGCAGGTAGCGCACGCTACTGTCGGACGCTGCGTGCGCTACGGCCGGCAGGTAGCGCACGCCACGGCCGGAAGGCTGCGCACGCTACCTGGCCGAGTCAGTAGGGCAGTGAGGCCACTGGATCGTGGCCTGGGCCGATAGCGCACGCTAGCTCGGCAGCCTAGCGCGCGCTAGTCCGGCCCAGTATAAATGTGGCTGAGCAGTCACATTTCATTTCGCTTTTCACTTCCTTCCTTCTCCGTCCGCGGCTGGAGATTCATGGGTGACGAAGCCATGTTGTTTAACAACAAATCCATGAAGTTCTTGAGTCCATAACATCAATCAATCGTCCGTTATCATCCTTTGATCCAGCGAATCAAGGTAATCTTCCTTAGAACCCTAATTTCGTGAATTTGGGGATTTTTGCATTTTCGTCCGATTCGTTCCGTGTTGTTGATTAATTCATGATGGGTATGATTAATCTTGGTATTATTCTTGTGTTTAACATCATTTAATCCAATTTTCTTCGTCGAATCGAAGTATATTTCTTGATTTCCTTCGAATTGACTTTTTGGGGGATTTGTCCCCGACGTTTTTCATCCGTTTTCGATGGATCGATTATGGTTAAATGATGTTGTTAAACATATTCTATGGATTGTATATCCATATTTCAACTTGGAATTCCGTTTTCGTGATTTGACGGAACGAATCGTGTTCTTGGCCGTTTTGGGGGAAATCCGTGAACTTTCGTCATTCGTTCTTTGAATTCAACGGCTTTGAGTCGTGTTATGGAATTCATTTCATTGTTATTATTTGTCCTTCGTAGTTTATGAACGTGAGTTGGCGTTCGGTGGAGTCGGCAGGTTCGTAGTCGGTTCGGGCCAACCTACTTCGGTCGATTCTCCGCGTTGTTCTTATTCGAGGCAAGTACCTTGCCCATACTTTTCTTATTTTATGGATATGATGATCGGTGATCGTCTTGGTGTGTTTGTTTGGTTGTTTGAAATGAAGTTTCAAAAGATTTCGGTTTGTCCTCGTTAAAGGCTTTCTTTCAAATGGCGTGTGTGTTTTGTGAATGGTGTTTTGGGGATTGATTATGATTTGGTTATTTTGAACGTTGAAGAATTTGATGATGATACTCCTATTGTTTAAAGTTATGGAATCGTGTATTCCGTATTTAATCTTGTTGTGGTGTTTTGAAGAGTTTGATAATGGTGTCGAGTTAATGGCCATCTCTAGTGAGTATTCTTAATGAACTTACATTCTTAGCATATTAGTATTGCATGAGTAACGTGTGTGTGTGTATGCTCACTACGGGTTAGATCCGACGGGGTCTAGGTAGGGGTCCACAGAGACGTGGATCGACGAGCTTGCTTTTAACCACTACGGGTTAGATCCGACGGGGTCTCGGTAGGGGTCCACAGAGACGTGGATCGACGGTTAATTGTGGTGCATTTTACAAATGTGATTTGATATTGGCATTTCCGGAAATGAGTGCTTTTGAACGGTTTTCATGATTGCATGCATTGACTAAGGGGATGCTTGGTTGAGGGGTTTGGGGAGTAAGGTATGGGAATCAAAGTCATAGTGTGTGCTTGGAATTACACTACTATGACTCTAATTCCCCCAAAATGAGGAATCCCCCATACCCCAACAATTTGAGTGGTATGGGTATCATTCCTTTCCATTCCCTTTCCCATTCCCTTTCCATTCCTTCTTATTTTACCAAGCATCCCCTAAGTGTGTAAGAGGTAAGTTGTTCGTTTGGCCTACTTGGCTAGGATGGCACTAGAGTATTTTGTTGTTTGTTTTAAATCTTTTATTTGTGGATTTTGATGTTGGGAGACGAACCTTTTGGTCGTTCTTGTGTACTGTGAGTTGCTGAGATTTGGGGCTAAAATCCCAATGGTTTTGTAAAAGTCGTTTTATGGATTTGGGGCTAAAATCCCAACGGTTTGGTTAATGTCATTTTTCAGAAAGTAAACCTTTGGGGCGGTGACCCCTTTTTGCCTTTTGGATTTTGAAAAGTAGGATTTGATAATCCTAAATTGTTTTCTATTAAAACTCTCGATGGCATTCTAAACCGTTTTATAAATTACTTCCATTGATTTATGGTATTTTGATTTTGAAATATTTTCTCAAACCCTTGCCTCGGGAAGTACTTTTCGTTTCGTTTGGATCTTTGAGGATCCTTGGTTATTGTTATTCGTGGAATGTGAATTGTATGGCTCGTATTTGCACTTTGTCCTTGCACTAGCAAAACAGTGGAGTTTTGCTAACCCCCGAGTATTCGGGGGGTGGATGTCTGTTTTTGCATTCAGGTTTTGGAGCATAACACAGGGTCGGCACGAAGGATGATGAAAGATGATCGATACTAATCACATGAGGAACCGTACATCGTGTGTTGGTTCAGTTGTACTTTATTTTCCGCTGCTATATTGTTCCTGTTGTACAGGTGTGGTTGTATTTTGTCCCCTGCGTGGGCATGAGTTGTATTTGAGTTGTATGTATTTGTGGAAAGACCAAATCGGTCTACTGAGTCATTTTAGCCTGAAAGGCATGGTTGAGTTGTTATATGTCGTTACCAGCCTGGTAGATCCTTGAGGAAAGGTTCTACGGCGTGTAATATCCATGAGCGGATTGGGGGTGTTACAAAAACAAAGCTACTGGACTGATCGACATAGAGTATAACGTATGTCACATAATGATGTTAACATACGTAATATGTATAACATACGTAAAAGGTGAATGGTAACGTACGTAATGGCGCAGCAGTGAGCAATGGCTAGTTGAGCCTTTAAGCCTATGAATACCAAATTATTTGGTATCATTCAACACAACAACTCAGAGCAAAACATCTATACTTGTGATATCATTGTAAACATTCTTGTTGTTGTATTTGAGCTTATATTGATAAGTGTTTGAGTGTTATACACGAAAACATACACGAGAGGAAAAAGAAAGGATAAGATTGGATTCGGTGTTATTAGGATCAAGGATCCGGCATTATTAGAATCGTAATCTATATCCACGTGGGGTTTGTCTAGTACCCATAGAAAGCTAGATAGGTTGATTCCTTGTCCGATAGAAAAGGAAAATGGTTTAACTTGGACCAACAAAAAACAAGTGTATGAACTGTTAATCTCGGACCGATAGAAAATGAGTTGTAACGGTAATCCCTCGATCGATAGAAGAGAGGTGCAGAGGTTGATCTTTAGCCTATTGAAAAAGATACGGAGAGAGGACGTAGGCACGTTTGGCCGAACCTCTATAAATCTTATATCGATTATCTTTCCGCACTTTATTTACGCTTCCATATAATAGCGTATATACCGAATATACCAACAACTGGTATTGGAGCGGGCATCCATATAAATCAGCTTAACATACGAGGAAGATCCTATGGCATTTCAACTTGCCCCGGTCGAAGGTCTTGCTCTAAATCGACCTCTATTTTTTGATGGATCGAACTTCATGATATGGAAAAAGAAGATGACGATATTTATTCGAGCCAACGACATCGAGCTATGGAAAGTCATATGCCTTGGTCCGAAAATTCACACGAACACCAATGGTATGCTTAAAAGTTTCGAAGAGTATGATGATTCCGATTGGAAAAATAACCATTATAATTGCAAAGCCACGCAATTATTATATTGTGCACTAAATCAGGAAGAACACAACCGGATATCTTCGTGTGAATGTGCCAAAAAATATGAAAGATGCTAGAAGTCACACATGAAGGAACGTCTCAAGTCAAGGAGACGAAAATAAATATGCTTCTCCACTAATATGAGCTATTCCAAATGAAAGATGAAGAATCCATTACAATCATACTTGACCGATTTTCGGTCATTACGAATGGATTGGCTTGTTTCGGAAAACCCCTTACGAGTAGTGAAAAAGTAAAGAAGATCCTACGATCACTACCTCGGGAATGGGACGGAATGGTGACGGCGATTATAGAATCAAAAGATTTAAATAATCTTGATTTTAGTGCCCTTGTTGGTTCGCTAATTAATTATGAGATTGTACTAAAATCTCGGAACGCAAAGCCGAAGCCGAAAGAAAAATCAATAGCTTTGAAAGCTAAGATGTCTCGAAAAGAAGAAATCCTGGTTGATGAAAGTGATGAAGAATCGGCATATTATGCCAAAAATATTAATAAGTTTCAAAACTTATTAAACCGGAGAAAAAAGGACATCAAATCGGGCGAATCTAAGAAATTCGACAACAACTGCCAAATCTATGGTAAACCAGGCCACTTTGCTAAGAACTATCGAGCCTCAACTTCCAAGAAGGAAGTACTCGTTGCAATATGGAGCGATGAAGATGAAGATGAAGATGATGATTTCAATCAAATAATATCACTCTCGTGGCACGAAGTTCATTCGACGAAAGCAACGTCGAAAGTCAGGTTAGTATATCCTCTCAAGATGAACTATTTGAAACATTCGAACTTTTACATACTGATTTTCAAAATACTTTAACTGAAATTAAATCCCTCCAGTCAAAGAATAAATTATTGGAAATTAAAATTTCCAAAATAAATAAAAAAAGGAAATTTATTGAAATTGATCATTCTCTATGTATTGAGAAAGAGAAAAAACTGAAAGATGATTTTTTGAAAGTTCAAGACGAACTCAAAATTTTAACAAAGAAATTTTCTTGTGGAAATGACAAATTTGAAAATATGCTTTAAGTTTAAAAATATATGTTAAACAAACAGGGGTTAGGATTCAAAGCGAATATTAAAACTGAATCCTTAAATTTGAAAATACCCCGTTGCGATAAATATTTAAAAATTGGGCATCATATTTCAAATTGCAAAAGCCCACGTCGGACGATAAAAACTAAAAAGATTTGGATTCCAAAAGGAACCGTTATTCCGAATATCATCTATGTATCAAAAGAAAAACCAACTATCGGTTGGGTCCCCAAAAATCAAAATTAAATATTTCATCAATTGGTGTCTTTATCTTTGATATTTTCAAAATCGATATTTAACTAAGGGGAAGTTGTTATATTTCTTTTAAAAGGGAGATTTTTGTCATCGGGAGTTTACCCATTTCTGCATTAATCATACATTATAATTTTATTATCGATTTTATCATTATCAATTTTATTATACATGCACTTTTTGCTGATAACAAAAAAGGGGAGAAGAATGGAATTAAAGAAGAATGGTATAAGGGGAGAAAAATAAAAGAATGGAAAAAGCGTCATGGAAGAATGACGAGAAAAAAAAGGAGGAGAAAAGAAGGATCCGACATTATTAGAATCGCAATCTATATCCACATGAGGTTTGTCTAGTACCTATAGAAAGCTAGATAGGTTGATTCCTTGTCCGATAGAAAAGGAAAACGGTTTAACTTGGACCGACAAAAAGACAAATGTGTGAATGGTTAATCTCGGACCGATAGAAGACGAGATTGTAAAGGTAATCCCTCGACCGATAGAAGAGAGGTGCAGAGGTTGATCTTTAGCCTATTGAAAAAGATACGGAGAGAGGACGTAGGCACGTTTGGCCGAACCTCTATAAATCTTGGGTCGATTATCTTTACGCACTTTATTTACGCTTCCGCACAATAGCGCATATACCGAATATATCAACAACATCAACTTCAAGATGATCAACAAACTATCTAGACAGGGAATGGTTAGAGGTTTGCCGATGTGTCATTCCCTAAAGACAGCATCTGCGGACCTTGTCAAAAAGGCAAACAAGTCAAAACCATCCTGAAAAGCAAATCATACCTATCCACCCACAGAGTTCTGGACATGCTACATATGGACCTCTACGGTCCTGTACACCCTATAAGCTTGGGGGGTAAGAAATACTGTCTCGTTATTGTTGATAATTTTTCCAGGTATGCTTGGACAATTTTTCTCAGCAAGAAGAAAGAAACAACGACGAAGTTGCCGAACACCTGAGAAAGTTTCAGAATGAGAAAAGATTGAGTATCGTGTCCATTCGTTTTGATAGAGGTACTGAATCCAATTATAAAGCAATACTATTCGGACAATGGAATACACCACAAATACTCAGCAGCCCGGACTCCTCAGCAAAATGGTGTTGCCTAGCGAAAGAATAGAACACTCAAAGAAGCAACAAGAACCATGATTGTAGCAAGCAAGTTCCCACAGCGGTTCTGGGGCGAGGCAACCAATACAACGTTCTACATGTAATAATCATACTTTTCGTTAGCAATAATTATTAAGTCGTAAACCTCGTGTCTAGTCTGTAATTTTGTTGAAGATTGGTGATCATGTGTTGGATTTGAGTTTGAGCTTGTATGTTGCGATGCATGCTGGTATTCCATTGATTATCGTTAACCGTCAAGTCGTACCATCGGTATCGTGTTCAGAAATCTGTCCCGGACAGGGGGACTACCGCACGCTAAGCCGTTCACTTAGCGCACGCAAGCAGCGTGGTGTTAGCGCACGCCACGGCCATAAGGCAGCGCACGCTAACCGGCCGAACAGCAAGGGCAGAAGGGTCTGGGCTTCGGCCAGACCAGCAGGTAGCACATGCTACGACTAGCGGTAGCGCGTGCTAGGTTGCTTAAGCAGCGCACGCCATTCGACCGTAATGCGCGCTACCTGGCCCTCCAGAGAAGTCACTGGGGATTCTGGACTCTGGAAGATAGTGCACGCTAGTGCCGGCTTTTGCACGCGCTAGTCGGAACACGTAGCGCACGTCATGCGACCGCCAGCACGTGTTACCGGGCCGGACAGATCAGTCCAGCAAGTTCTAGATGAGTCGGCTAGCGCACGCTAACGCTCGTCCAGCGCGCGCTATCGTTACCAGACTAGGCGGAAGCTTATGGACATAGTATGGACACGTGGCGAGTACCATCCAATAGTGGCGGGCCCCGGCCGAAGGTTCTGGACCAGGCTGCCCGTTAGCGCACGCTAACCCGAAAGCGTAGCGCACGCTAATGTGAGCCAATTATAAATATTAGTGCAGCTGCCCATTTCGGCATTTTCTCATTTCTTTCTTCTTCATCCGGCTGTGGGTGATTTTATGACATATGAAGAGGCGATTTCGGTCGAACATCAATTGATACCATCATTTTCCAACCTTTGATGCAAAGTTATCATTATTTAAGCATCTCTTATCATCCAAATCAAGGTATGATTCTCAAGAACCCTAATTTCATGAATTTTGGGGAATTTTGGGGATTTGTGAAGATCTAATCGGATCAACCCGAATAAGCTTAGATCATTGTTGTATTTTGGTTCCGTGCTCAAGATCTATCGGTATTATTGAAGTTTTACGGGATGATTCCGAGGATACCTTTGTTAATCAATTATATTGAATTATAACCCCAAGATGTTTGAAGAATTTCCCCAACGGGTAGAACTAAGGAGTTCTAAGCATTTTCGTAGTATTGAAATTGATTGTATTTTGTAAACTTAGGAATGGACCTTTGAAGGAAGTTGAATCTAAACCCTTCCTTTCATCGATTTCATTGCAACAAGTTATCCGATCCAAGTACATGAGTTACATTTGGTTGCGTATGTTACGTATTTCGCATGTATATTGCTTGCGAACTATGCTTTTGAATGATGTGTTGTTTCTCCACCCAGGAATGGCGTGACGAGGCCTCTAGGGACCGATACTAAGGGGTACGGTCATGGAATGCATGTGTGCGTTGTTATTCTTCCACCTGGGGAGGGCCTGACGAGGTCTCTAGGGACCGGTACTAAGGGGTACGGACGCATAAGTGGTTTCCCACCCGGGGGGTCAGTACTAAGGGGTACGACCGAGGGTTACCAATGATATCGTCATGATAATATGATATGATGTGATGGGTTTGCAAATGATAAATGTTTTGTTAAAATGAGATATTCCGGAATATAATCTTCTTACAATGTTTTCAGACTGTGACAGAAGTGTTGGACTATGTTTATATGTAACGCTATGTAACTATGTACTTGTACTAGCATTTTGTATGCTAACCCCTCATTGGGGTGAAATTTTTTACATTTTAGGTTCTGGACAATTCGAGGAGCAGGCACGGGAAGCGCATGGGAAGGATGAGCAGGCATGATGAGGCTCGTGTAACACCCCCAAATCCCATTGGGTTATTACAGTGCCGTGGACCCCACATCAGGTGATCCACCAGGCGAACACGACTGAAATACAACAAAATGACCAAAATGGGAAATCACAGACCCTACTATGACGTCCGACATACTATTTCGATATGGAATTTCAACGACAAGAATGGGCCTACATGGCCAAAATAAAAATACAACAACATCCACGAGCCTTGCTCGGATAATACAAAACGACAACGATTGAACAAAAGTGGAGTACTCCAACTGTCTGACCAACATGAACACCAAAATATCTCGGACTAGTATCGCTCAAATGCCTCGTCGCCATCGTCATGCCCCTGTGTCTCAACTCTCTCCTCGCAAGCACCTAAAACATGAAAACATGTTCCGCCCCCACGGGGCCAGTCATCCAGAATAATGAATATCAAATACATGCACAACATGATATGCATCCAAAGGCAGAATAAACAGTACAACAATGGTAGTACGAGATGCTCACAAACCAAAGTAAGAATCGAGCATTCGTGGAACACTATGCCCACGGCATACGATCGATACCTGCTCAATAGGTTAGAACATGAGTGCCCAACGGCGAATCATCAATATAGAACACAACAATACATTACCCGAAGGTAAATCAAACCAACGCTGAAATAAATAAGGATCACAATGCCCGAAGGCTCCAACGGAAATACCGATACATCACAATGGCCTGAAAGCCCTCAGCCGAAGCTGCCAAAATATCACGATGGCCTGAAAGCCGAACAGCCCGAAGCTGTAAATCAACACAATACAGATCTCAAAGAAACAAACCTGACTGTCGAACATACCCCTCGGGCGTATGAACGCTTAATCACAAAACATCGAACACATCCAATCAAACATGGACTATGAATGATCAAAAATTGTACGGCTCAAAGAAGGACATCACAGTACGCCCGATCCGGAAATGTGTCCGTGCACATGTCCACCCCGTATACGGAATCCAGAAATATACGTGGGACAATGTACCTAATTAGCCTCACGAACTACGTCTCGTGTGCACGGTCCAATGCGGAAACATCCACGCATGACCATCGTGTGCCTGGCTAAAAATCCTACACAATAACCAATCGGAACGCAGATATGATTCCGGATATGTCACGATACAACATGACAACGAAACTCAAAGGATAACATATCCAATACGGATCATACGACTCACCAAGTGAACGATGACACACGAATAATGAAAGATCGACACGACCAACAATATTCAAAACAACAATCCTGGGATCAAAATCCCTAAGGACCGATTAACACGAGCAACGATCACAACACAACAGTCCGGGAAATCCTCAACCTTCAACGATCACAAAATTACCGAGTTCACAAGAATAATAGTGTGCTGACTTGAATCGGTCAACACAACAATAATAATTCAACGGATGGGAACTATCCTCGACAGTCCCAATTTAATACTTCGATTACCGTAGAACGGCCAATCGATAACAATTATACAACGGATGGGAATTATCTTTTTGACAACGGATGGGAATTATCTTTGATAATCCCAATTCAATATATCGATTACCTTTAGAGCGGACAATCGATAATAATTATACAACGGATGTCTCGGCACCTTTAATCGGTTACCGATAACGAAGATGATAATCGAATACGTCAATGCCTTCAATCGGCCAAAATGACATCAATAGAAAAACACTGATATCAATAACGACGATTCACAAAAAAATATCTTGATGGAACATCAATCAATAATAACAATCGATACGTCGATGCCGCGAACCGGCTATCGACAACAATATCTCAAAGAAACATCAATCAACAATAACAATCGATATGTCGATACCGCGAACCGGCTATCGACAAATATATTACCATCAAGTATCGCAATGCCTTAAATCGGCCATTTACGAACAACAATAATATTTGGCATAATTTGCCGAAGGGTATCGTATCAAACAATCCCCTGAGATCAACAAAATCATAAGAGACCAAGTCTCGAAATGATACACACATTCATACACATACATGATAACATTAATCTCATTGACCAGTACAAGTATAAAGCTTGCCTCAAACCGAAGGCGAGAAAGTCCTTCCACGATCAACGTCCTACCACGAATCGATCAACGGCGTCCTCCGACAATCACAAGCACTCGAACAACCTTGAATGAAATACAATTCATTCGATAACACGATATCGATCGAAAACGACACAATAGATAATTCCGATTCCAACACGAACACATACTATACTCGTATTTATCCGTATACACACACATATATATAATATATATATATATATATATGTGTGTGTATATATATATATACTGCACATGCACACACTTCACAATTTATATATATATATATATATATATATATATATATATATATGTTCAACACACACCACACAAACACTTCACTGCACAACACACAACACGTTATATATATACATATATATATATATATATTAACACTACACACTCACACTTTACTGCACCTAACAACACACACAACACACACATATATATATATATATATATAACTGAAAAACACATAAAACCTTACCAGAGGAAGGAGCCGATCGGCCAGGTCCGAAAAAACTCCCATGCCGGAAATCAGCCGCCGGAAAAATTGACCCGCCGGACTTCGTCCAACTCCGGTCCGTTTCCGTCCATGGCCGGTTTTCACCATCTCCGCCTGCAACTCTTCGCCGGAAGAATGTCAAACCTCCGTTCCGCCGTCCGTTCCGGACAAAAACCACCTCCGGTCGCCGGAAACAATGGAGAAACGTCCATGGCCGGAAACCATGAAGAACCGGTGGACGCCTGAGCTCCGTCTCGCCAGAAGAAAAAAATGCCGGAACAGCTCGATCGGATTTGCAGCCTTCCGATTCGGAAATTCCGACCAGGCCGCCGCCGAGCTCCGGTCGTCGCCGGAGATGAAGAAGCCGCTGCCCGTCCTCAAGCTCTACCTCGCCGGAAAAAATGGGAGAGATGAAGAGAAGAGAGAGGGGACGAGAGGGAGAGATGACGGAGAGAGAGAGATGTTACAGTGAAGAAGAAAGAAAAAAAGAAAATGAGAGAGGGAGGTGAGAATGAGAGAGAAAAAGGTGATATAATATATATACATATATATATGTAACGTGAGGGAAGGTGAGGGTGAGAGAAAAATGACAAAATGATGATGAGTGACAATATATATATATAATATATATATATAAATGATATCCTAAAGATACTCTGGTCCTACCAGTCGAAAGTTGACTACGAGGAAGGTTCCTACCACCGACCACGCATTACGTACGTAACCTCAGGGCGTAACATACGTAATCGCAACAAATTAGCGTACGTAATGCTACACAGGTAGCGTACGCTATGGCTATAAACTTAGCCAAAATTCTAAACTCGCCAAGCAACAACCAAATGGCGAAACCAAACCAACGACCAGTATAAATATTTCGATCCCGAAATATTCTAATACAATATACATTGTATCGGTCCAAACAACAACACTTGTACAATTCCAAATGAATACGTACAACTCAACAGTAACACGGAAAAAAAAATTACCCCCGGATATTACATACTCCCCCCTTAAAAAGAGTTTCGTCCCCGAAACTCAGGGTGCACCAATCGGGGCACGGACTATTCATCAGGATAAGAAAACAACATCTCCAGGAATATTCCTCAATACGAACAATTCCGCCTAAGCAACTGGGCCGACCCCACGGGTCCCCACGTCTCCTCTGCCTGAACAAGGCGAAAAAATCAAGTGATAAAGACACTCAACCAAGTGCGAGATTAGCCGAATCATGACCCTCCTGCTAGAGACCAGCCAGAAAGTCGTACTAACCGCATGACTCGTAACACCGGCGTACACACCCCGCGGGTGCCGCCCATTGTACATGTCTACGGTCATTGGTGTACACTCCCCCGTTCTCATCGGCATCGAACGCTCAAGCAAACACGGACTCGCACCACAAAAGAAAATAACAATGCACGAATAGTCCTCGGGACCATATCGAACGCTTGCCCAAGTCCTCACGACTTGACGTCTCGAATCATAATGAACAATTACCCAGATCATCACAAAAATCTCGGGTACAGGACCAAAAGGAAAGAAAATCACCTCAAATGACTCAAGTGTCAAGATTCTCAGATACAATGATTACAAGATAGATCAATAATAAATGGTTCATAACCGCAATATTAAAATACAGACCGAGTCAAACATCAATATGAGAGACAAGGAAAATACAAATCAAGGCTACATCTCAAATGTACCCGAAATCAACATCCTCCAGATCATCGAGTTCCTCGATCTCATCGACTCGAGGAAGACCCTAATCTGAACTCGCTACTCCCCCTTGGGTGTCCATACCTCTGGCTCCCGAAGCCCGATATGACCCCTTGGATGAAGTACGGACTGAAGAAATAAAATCTCTCGAGGCCCATGAGATCTCTCGAGATCTACTGGCACTAGAACTCCTGCGGTATTCGGAAGGTGTCCCTGCCTCCCACACAGAAAATAAATAATAGCTGGAACCGTATATCGAGTACTAACATGTCCCGCTGAATCACAATTAAAACAAACAACAGTCGAACTCGTCGCCTGAGAAGAAGATGCTTTCCCAGTACGAAGCCGACTAGGAAATGACCTCTTGGACGTCGGAGCTCGATGTCCCTCTGAACGAATCGGCATCCTAGTCCTCTCACCAGAAGAAACTGAAGGATCCTTCTGAGTAAGTTCCTTGATCGAAAGCTCTGCTCCAAGAGCCTTCTTGATGAATTCGCCAAGTGAACTACAATTGTGATTGAACAACTGCATTCTCAACCGCGGGTTCAACCTCTTGTTAAAATACTTGATCTTATCCGCCTCAGTACGGATAATGATGAAGTAAATGGCGAAGAAGTCCTTGAAACTTCTCAGCAATAACAATAACACCCTCGTTCTCGACGGATTCGGGGTTCAAAACCTCCGACAACTTGGCTTCACGAAGTGGAGCCGGATAATACCTCTCTAACATGAGAGTCTTGAACTCACTCCAAGCACAATCACGATCGGTGGGTTCTCGAGCACGACTCCGAAAATGATTCGTCAGCCACCAAAGTATTGGTACGAGGTTTCGGGTGTCGGCCCACTCTGCGGCCTCTACCCCCTCTGTCACGTCCTCTTTCCATACTGAAAGAATAACGTTCAATCATGACCACATTTCAAATACGCCTCAACGGCCAGAATGCTAGGTCAACGCAAAACACGAGTATACATACTCAACAGATAAACGATCACATCGATCGCGCTAATCATAGCCGATACAGAGCCCACACGCTCCAAAGCAAATAATCATAAATCAATCGCACCCGATCGTCACATACAAGTGTCAACAAAACAAGTTTAATCAATGACATAATGAATGTATGCACATAAAAGAGAATAGAGTCCTTACACAGGTCATACGAAGCTTCGAGGTCTTGCGATACTAGTCTTCACTGACGACGACTCGATGAAAGAATGACTCATACAGTCGTCCAACTATCACGACTCACAAAACCCGACTGTCCAGATTGTCATAACCTGACAGCCCCGCTACTACCGCGTTGGTAGAGCCACATAACACACAAGCCAGGGTATCTCACAACCCAATGCTCCGATACCATCTTCTGTAACACCCCCAAATCCCATTGGGTTATTACAGTGCCGTGGACCCCACATCAGGTGATCCACCAGGCGAACACGACTGAAATACAACAAACTGACCAAAATGGGAAATCACAGACCCTACTATGACGTCCGACATACTATTCCGATATGGAATTTCAACGACAAGAATGGGCCTACATAGCCAAAATAAAAATACAACAACATCCACGAGCCTTGCTCGGATAATACAAAACGACAACGACTGAACAAAAGTGGAGTACTCCAACTGTCTGACCAACATGAACACCAAAATATCTCGGACTAGTATCGCTCAAATGCCTCGTCGCCATCGTCATGCCCCTGTGTCTCAACTCTCTCCTCGCAAGCACCTAAAACATGAAAACATGTTCCGCCCCCACGGGGTCAGTCATCCAGAATAATGAATATCAAATACATGCACAACATGATATGCATCCAAAGGCAGAATAAACAGTACAACAATGGTAGTACGAGATGCTCACAAACCAAAGTAAGAATCGAGCATTCGTGGAACACTATGCCCACGGCATACGATCAATACCTGCTCAATAGGTTAGAACATAAGTGCCCAACGGCGAATCATCAATATAGAACACAACAATACATTACCCGAAGGTAAATCAAACCAACGCTGAAATAAATAAGGATCACAATGCCCGAAGGCTCCAACGGAAATACCGATACATCACAATGGCCTGAAAGCCCTCAGCCGAAGCTGCCAAAATATCACGATGGCCTGAAAGCCGAATGGCAAGTCGTAAATCATCACAATACAGATCTCAAAGAAACAAACCTGACTGTCGAACATACCCCTCGGGCGTATGAACGCTTAATCACAAAACATCGAACACATCCAATCAAACATGGACAATGAACGATCAAAAATTGTACGGCTCAAAGATGGACATCACAGTACGCCCGATCCGGAAATGTGTCCGTGCACATGTCCACCCCGTATACGGAATCCAGAAATATACTTGGGACAATGTACCTAATTAGCCTCACGAACTACGTCTCGTGTGCACGGTCCAATGCGGAAACATCCACGCATGACCATCGTGTGCCTGGCTAAAAATCCTACACAATAACCAATCGGAACGCAGATATGATTCTGGATATGTCACGATACAACATGACAACGAAACTCAAAGGATAACCTATCCAATACGGATCATACGACTCACCAAGTGAACGATGACACACGAATAATGAAAGATCGACACGACCAACAATATTGAAAACAACAATCATGGGATCAAAATCCCTAAGGACCGATTAACACGAGCAACGATCACAACACAACAGTCCGGGAAATCCTCAACCTTCAACGATCACAAAATTACCGAGTTCACAAGAATAATAGTGTGCTGACTTGAATCGGTCAACACAACAATAATAATTCAACGGATGGGAACTATCCTCGACAGTCCCAATTCAATACTTCGATTACCGTAGAACGGCCAATCGATAACAATTATACAACGGATGGGAATTATCTTTTTGACAACGGATGGAATTATCTTTGATAATCCTAATTCAATATATCGATTACCTTTAGAGCGGACAATCGATAATAATTATACAACGGATGTCTCGGCACCTTTAATCGGTTACCGATAACGAAGATGATAATCGAATACGTCAATGCCTTCAATCGGCCAAAATGACATCAATAGAAAAACACTGATATCAATAACGACGATTCACAAAAAAATATCTTGATGGAACATCAATAAATAATAACAATCGATACGTCGATGCCGCAAACCGGCTATCGACAACAATATCTCAAAGAAACATCAATCAACAATAACAATCGATATGTCGATACCGCGAACCGGCTATCGACAAATATATTACCACCAAGTATCGCAATGCCTTAAATCGGCCATTTACGAACAACAATAATATTTGGCATAATTTGCCGAAGGGTACCGTATCAAACAATCCCCTGATATCAACAAAATCATAAAGAGACCAAGTCTCGAAATGATACACACATTCATACACATACATGATAACATTAATCTCATTGACCAGTACAAGTATAAAACTTGCCTCAAACCGAAGGCGAGAAAGTCCTTCCACGATCAACGTCCTACCACGAATCGATCAACGGCGTCCTCCGACAATCACAAGCACTCGAACAACCTTGAATGAAATACAATTCATTCGATAACACGATATCGACCGAAAACGACACAATAGATAATTCCGATTCCAACATGAACACATACTATACTCGTATTTATCCGTATACACACACATATATATACTATACATATATATGTATGTATAATATACATACGGTACACACATTACTAACACACATCATCTACATAATATATATATATATATATATATATATATATATATATATGTGTGTGTGTGTGTATATATATATACTGCACATGCACACACTTCACAATTTATTTATATATATATATATATATGTACAACACACACCACACAAACACTTCACTGCACAACACACAACACGTTATATATATATATACATATATATATTAACACTACACACTCACACTTTACTGCACCTAACACACACAACACACACACACACACACACACACACATATATATATATATATATATATATATATATATATATATATATATATATATATATAACTGAAGAATACATAAAACCTTACCAGAGGAAGGAGCCGATCGGCCAGGTCCGAAAAAACTCCCATGCCGGAAATCGGTCGCCGGAAAAATTGACCCGCCGGACTTCGTCCAACTCCGGTCCGTTTCCGTCCATGGCCGGTTTTCACCATCTCCGCCTGCAACTCTTCGCCGGAAGAATGTCAAACCTCCGTTCCGCCGTCCGTTCCGGACAAAAACCACCTCCGGTCGCCGGAAACAATGGAGAAACGTCCATGGCCGGAAACCATGAAGAACCGGTGGACGCCTGAGCTCCGTCTCGCCAGAAGAAAAAAATGCTGGAACTGCTCGACCGGATTTGCAGCCTTCCGATTCGGAAATTCCGACCAGGCCGCCGCCGAGCTCCGGTCGTCGCCGGAGATGAAGAAGCCGTTGCCCGTCCTCAAGCTCTACCTCGCCAGAAAAAATGGGAGAGATGAACAGAAGAGAGAGGGGACGAGAGGGAGAGATGACGGAGAGAGAGAGATGTTACAGTGAAGAAGAAAGAAAAAAAGAAAATGAGAGAGGGAGGTGAGAATGAGAGAGAAAAAGGTGATATAATATATATACATATATATATGTAACGTGAGGGAAGGTGAAGGTGAGAGAAAAATGACAAAATGATGATGAGTGATAATATATTTATATATATATAATATATATATATATAAATGATAACCTAAAGATACTCTGGTCCTACCGGTCGAAAGTTGACTACGAGGAAGGTTCCTACCACCGACCACGCATTACGTACGTAACCTCAGGGCGTAACGTACGTAATCGCAACAAATTAGCGTACGTAATGCTACACAGGTAGCGTACGCTATGGCTATAAACTTAGCCAAAATTCTAAACTCGCCAAGCAACAACCAAATGGCGAAACCAAACCGACGACCAGTATAAATATTTCGATCCCAAAATATTCTAATACAATATACATTGTATCGGTCCAAACAACAACACTTGTACAATTCCAAATGAAGACGTACAACTCAATAGTAACACGGAAAAAAAAATTACCCCCGGATATTACAGCTCGAGTCTTAAAAGTTATTTTGGCTTTCGTGTGATCGTCTAAGTCAAGAGACTTGTGTTGCTTTATGTTATTATGGTTAAGTCCCCATGCGTGGGCAACAAAATGATATTGTGTTTTGAATTTATGATTGTCGGATAAACGTTTTGGTCAAGGGCCCTGGCCAGTTAATGTATTTTGTGTGTTGTGACATGATATTGTGTTTGTTTGTGAATGGTTTCGCCTGGTAGGGCCTTGTTGAAGGTCCTACGGCATGTAACGACCCTCATGTGAATTGGGGTGTTACACTACACACAAAACCGCTGTATCATCAACAAGCATCACAACAAAACAGCCTATGAGGTGTGGAATAATAAAACTCCATTAGTTGCATACTTTCATATCTTTGGATGCAGATGTTACATTCTGAATAATGGGAAAGGTCAACTTAAGACCTTCGACGAAAAGTCTGATGAAGGGATATTTGTACGATACTCCTCTGTCAGCAAAGCTTTCAGAATCTTTAACAAAAGGAAGATGACAATAGAGGAATCTGTCCATGTAGTGTTCGATGAACCTCATTTTGATCCTATAGGAGTTGAAGACTTAACCCAGAATATTCAAACACTCTCCATTAATGACCCTCAAACTCCTATAGAGCTTGTCATAGACTTAGAGATTAATCCCACAGCTGTAAGTGTAACACCCCAAACTAGGCGGATATTACAGTGCCGTGAATCCCCGAATGGGACCCACCAGGCGAATGAAAAGGATGAATTACACAAGATAAATGTAGTACCGAACCACATTACAACAGTAATTACTCCGATGAGGAGTTTAATTACAACACACCAGGACAATACCGAATACTAGTGTATTTTATATGAAGATAAAATACACAACACTGAATGAAACGGAGTATCCAAATGAAAATATGCAGCGGAAAATAAAGGACAATAATATGAATGACTGAAAGATCGGGGCCCCCTACTAGTATCACTCGGACTCCTCGACATCAACATGCTATTCCCGTGCGTTTGCCTTGCCATGACACGAAAAACAAAATCCCCAAACGGGTCGATTACAAAGAACAAACAATCCTCAAGGGTTGAAAATACACAATCATGATTAATCAAGTTATGAAATATTCTTAGTTATGAATTACGCTGAAGAGGAGTACCATAGTACGCCCGTAATGTTCTGTGTAAGTGTACAACACCCGTCCGTGTACCTAATTAGTCTCACGAGACAATATGACTCGTGTGCACGGTCTAATGTATCGGTGAACCCAATACAATAACCATCGTGTGCCCGACTAAAAATTCCACACACCACACACGGCCACGCAATATGAACCTAAGGTCATATGAACGAGAATGACCGTAATGAATATCAATGGATAAATAATAATCGACAAAGTCAAGAATGACTCACCGAGATGAGGGTAATAATGAAATGAATGATAGCTCAACGAAAAGATTGGAACCGCTGCTCTTATGGTCAAGTGATTAATTGACAATAACAAGTTTTAACATGATTAATACAATGATGAATGAGTTATGATTATGAACGATCAACAACAAAAGGTATGAATATCCTTTTAACCGAGTAAGAATTAACTTACTAAATACCGATGAAGAAAGTCCTTCCACGAACAATGTCCTAAATGAAGTGTCGGTCATACGAACAACCTTAATTCAATACAATTACCAACAATCCGATCAATACACGAATATAACGAATTCCAAACGTCGATACGACTAAACCAAGTCCATAGAGACATTAAATCAAACACGTTGTATCCAACTCCGATTGTTTACAAACAAACTTCGATATACCAATATCAAAATTCCCCAAGAAGTGTTTCAAACCAACAAAACATGTCCAATACGATCAATAATCCGTTATGAATATCCAAAAATGTGATTATAACAACAATTAGTCGAAAATCCCCAATTCCAACTCGATTTTCAACGTGTTCTTGAATAATTCCTCAATAATCCAATGAATCCTTATACAAACTCATAATCATATACATATCCCTTCATATAACATGATTATAACGTCCAAAACATCATATTTCAACACAAAATCGAAGTCCAAAGTGTTGAAGAATTTACCTCTTGAAGATCCAACCAATTCGATCCGATGAAAACGTGTAAAAACGACTATCCAAGCTTCCCAAATGATTGAAGGTGATGAAAATACACACTCAAATGATAATTGATGAAGAAATCTCTCCCTCAAGTTATTCTCTCTCGGTTGCAGGTGAAGAAGATGTAATAATATGGAAGAAATGAGCTCAAAATGCTCAAAAAATGAATTTATAGGGGTTGACTCGGCAGCCAGACTCGACCGTGCCCGCCTGACACGGTCGCGGCGCGCTGGTAGCAGCGAGGACTCGGCCGTGTCCGGCATGACACGGTCGCGGCGCAAAGGGGCCTACCGATAGTGACCCGTCGCGGCGCTCGGCATTGACTCGGCCGTGTCTGGCACACGCAGTCGGGCCTCTCTCGACAGTTACGCCTATCCGGAAGGTGCGACTCGGCCGTGCGAGGCGACGGCAGTCGGAGTCTGAGGCGAACACTTCGGCATTATCCGGACGAGTACGGCACGGGCCGTCGGACGACACGACCGAGTCCGTCGGCCGTGATCGGCCAAAATCGAAAAATGAGCGGGTGAGCTAAAGCGACCATAACTCTCTCGTCAGGACTCCGATTGACTCACCGTTCGAACCATTGGAAAGCGAACTCGCTGCTCTATAATATTGCCAAGATTTAGAATTTTTGGAGGTACCAAAAATTAATGGTGATCTAACAAAGTCGAACTCATATGAGGAAAGTTGAAACAATGAACAAGAACGATACACAACTCGAAGTTTTTCGAGCGGTGAACACGGTGAATGATCATGATTGATGAATGATTATAATTGAGTGAAAATTCAACGGCGACAATTACCGAATGAAATTCTTGAATGATAATGATTGAATTACAACCGGGTATTACATACTCCCCCAAAAAGAGTTTCGTCCCGAAACTAAGGGTCAAACAACTCGGGATAACTCTCCCGCATATTCTCCTCGATTTCCCAGTGGCCTCTTCGACTCCGTGTCTAGACCACTGAATCTTGACCAAAGGGATCGTCTTGTTCCTCAACTGTTTGATTCGCCGCTCTAACACTCGTACAGGACGCTCCTCGTACGAATGATCATCTGTGATCCCGATTTCGTCGAACTGAAGTATGTGACTCGGGTCGGCAACATACTTCCGCAACTGAGAGACGTGAAACACATTAAGAATCCTGCTTAAAGCCGGAGGTAAAGCCAATCGATAAGCTAACTCGCCTACTCGATCCAAAATTTCAAACGGTCCAATGAATCTCGAGCTCATCTTCCCCCGTTTTCTGAAATGGAAAATACCTCGACTCGGGGATACCTTGACCAAAACATGGTCACCCGTCTCGAACTCTAGTGGTCGACGACGATTATCTGCATATGATTTCTGTTGACTCTGAGCTGTCAACAAATGACTCTTGATCAAAGCTACCTTCTCCCGGGCGGCTATAAGGTGTCGATTGATTTTGACAAGTCATCCCAACACAAGGGAGATCGACAACGACGACCGTACAAGGCCTCGTAAGGTGCCATCTTAATGGAAGCATGCCAACTATTATTATACGTGAACTCGATCAATGGTAGTTGGGCTTCCCAATCGTCCTTCCAATCGAGGACGCAAGCTCTCAACATGTCCTCTAATGTCTGAATAGTCCTCTCTGATTGTCCGTCGGACTGAGGATGAAAGGCGGTACTGAGATTGAGCTGAGTTCCCATAGCACGATGAACTGATTTCCAAAAATGGGATACTAATCGTCCGTCACGATCGGAAATAATACTCTTAGGAGTACCGTGCAGTCTCACTATCTCCTTGATGAACAACTGGGCCAGTCTCTTGGGACTCCACAAATCCTTGATCTCAAGGAAATTAGCTGATTTAGTTAAGCGGTCCACAATCACCCAGATCGTATTCATGCCACGACGACTCGTCGGCAAACTCGTGATGAAATCCATAGAAATGTCTCCCCACTTCCACTCTAGAATAGGAAGAGTTTTCAGCATACCCGCCGGTCGCTGATGTTCAATCTTGACTTGTTGGCAAGTTAAGCATCTCGAAACAAATTCCGCGACTTCTCGCTTCATATTACTCCACCAGTAATTTTGTTTCAAGTCTTTATACATCTTGCTAGACCCCGGGTGAACAGAATAAGGGGTAGCATGAGCTTCTCTCAAAATAGAGTTTTTCAATTCATCATTTGCCGGTACACACATACGATTCTTAAATTTCAAAAGTCCATCCTCGTGGATCACGAATCCAGGGGCTTTCTCCTGAGCCACATCTTCACGGATGCGCAACAAGGAAGGGTCTGAACTCTGATTCTCTCTGATTACCTCCTCAAGTGACGATGAAATCTCTAACATACAAAGATGTCCCTGAACTCGCTGAAGCCAGACCTCGATCTCGGGTCTAAGGAATTCCTGCTGAAGCTCCTTCTGAACTGTTAAACGAGCAAGCATCTGCTCCTGAACGGACTTACGACTCAAGGCGTCGGCGACAGCATTCGCCTTGCCCAGGTGGTAAAGGATCTCGATATCAAAATCTTTGATTAGTTCCAACCACCGTATCTGTCGCATATTTAACTCCTTGTGAGTAAATATATCCTTCAACTCTTGTGATTGGTGAATGACTGAAAGGTGACGCCATAAAGGTAACGACGCCAAATCCCCAACGCGAAAACCACGGCTTCTAGCTCCAGGTCGTGGGTTGGATAATTGACCAACTATTCCGAGGAAACATCGGATTCACTTAATATCTTTCGGAGGTTGCCAATCTCGGATAGTCTCCGTCTTCTGAGGATCGACACGAACTCTGTCAGATGAAATTACATGTCCGAGAAAGTCACCTCGGACCTCCAGAACTCACATTTGAAAAAACTTTCCATAAAGTTGTTCTCGTCTCAACACGTCGAGAACCTGATGAAGACGTACCTCGTGTTCCTCTTGGCTACGAGAATAAATCAAAATGTCATCGATGAAGACAATACCGCAGGTGCAATAGTTAGCTCGAACGGCATAACTACGAACTCATAATGACCATAGCGTGTACGAAACGCTGTCCTCGATATCCGACTCGAATCCGCTCTCGGTGATATCCGGATCTTAAGTCGATCTTGGAAAATACTGAAGCTTCTGAAGTTGATCTAAAAGATCATCAATACGAGGTGAAGGATACTACTCTTGATCATCACCTGTTCAACTCGGTAATCGATATACAAGCGAAAAGAACTATCATTCTTCTTGACAAACAAAGATCGGTGCTCACGGGACGTACTCGGTTGGATATAATCTTCCTCGAACCATTCCTCAAGTTGAATCTTCAACTCCTGCATTCAGTGGGGCCATCCGATACGGTGCCTTCGATAAATGGGACGTACCGGCTCCAACTCACTCCTGAATTCCCTTACTCTATGTGAAGGCAACCAGATAACTCGTCTGGGAATACATCGTCAATCGATGACAATGATACCACGAATGATTGAACATTTCGATTGCCCTAGAATGGTCAATCGATAAAAAGAGATACCAATAATGATTGAAAAACTCGATTGCCTTAGAAAGGCCAATCGATGAAGATGATACAAGGAATGTTTGAATAACTCGATTGCCTTTGAAAGGCCAATCGATGAAGATAATACAAGGAATGTTTGAATAACTCGATTGCCTTTGAAAGGCCAATCGATGAAAATGATACAATGAATGATTGAATGACTCGATTGTCTTAGAAAAGCCAATTGATGGAAATGATACAAGGAATGATTGAATAACTCGATTGCCTTAGAAAGGTCAATCGATGAAAATGATACAATGAATGATTGAATGACTCGATTGTCTTAGAAAAGCCAATCGATGGAAATGATACAAGAAATGATTGAATAACTCGATTGCCTTAGAAAGGTCAATCGATGAAAATGATACAATGAATGATTGGATAGTTCGATTGCGGAATTTCTCTGCTTTCGCCATAATAAAATTTCTACTGGAACAACGGGGATTACTTCCCTGAAGCACACATTCGACAACCAACGACGGAAAGATAGCGACCAAACGCTAACAAGCACTGAGGATAGTATCAAGACGGTTAAACCAACTAATACCGAAATTACATCGTCCTAAGATAAATTCACCACGATTAGGTCCACCAACCAATCGCGGTTACTAAGCTTACTAAGGTATGATTCCGAAAATGAATGAATGCGGTGTACCAGCATCAAAAGGTACACATAAGTTGAAATAAAATTACGAGTATACCTGAAATCGTTCGGACCACCGGATCGTCGATCCTCCTCATCATATGAATCTGGGACTTGCCGGTGTCCGAACCGGATGCTCCCGTCTGATAAATACGAGCTCCAACTCTATTTGCTTCCATTGTCTTAAACGACGATGAAAAAGCAGTCTGATTCTGAAACGCTGGTTGCTTCGGGGTTTGGGATGCCGACGGAGCCGACTTGGAGTCCTTTCGGCAAAAACGGGCCTTATGTCCAAAATTCCCACAATTATAGCACGTGACAGACTGTCTCGGACACTTGGTGCTGACATGACCAAGATCCCCACAGTTATAACAGGTGATGGCTGAATTGGCCGCTCGTGACTGAGATCCCGCACGATTATGCGCCGTAGGAGGTCGCTCAGAAACGATAGGACTCACACGAGGCTTCTTGAAGGTTGACTGACCGCCTTCGGATTGATTACGCTTCGTTGATTTCTTGCTGACAGATGAAGGTTGTTGTTCAGCACTTTCCTTAGCAGCTGGCTCATATGGGAGAGTTCTCTCGATTAATCCGGTCAGAGTGGCGCAATGATGATTGAGCAACTGCACATGGGTCATCATGGCCTGTATAAAAGTAAGTGGATCAACCCGAACATCTTCTGATCGAGCCGAGTCCTGGGTACGATTTCCCGGCGTGAGTGATTATTTCTCGGGTTTCGATCCGCACCGCGGCCTCTTCTCGTGCATCCCCTGACAGCTCTCTCCATACGGAAGTAGGAAGGTCGCATAATGATTATATTACCCGCATGATTAGCACGTTATGATTATGTCATGAGATGATGAAAATGAGTATACATGCTCTAACTTAATGATTATATGAATGATTTCTGAAGTTACATGATTATCGATGAAATTCTTGAAATGATTATCTTGAATAACTTAACAAGATTGATAATATGATCATCAGTTGACAATGAGTAATGAAATGAATTGAGTAATTAATGAGTTAACATGATCGTCCTGATTATTAACTGAGTAATGAAATGAATTAAGTGATTAATGAGTTAACATGATTGTCCTAGTCACAATGAATGATGATGTTTGAGGATTGTTAATTGATGAATGATGAATGAATGACTATTTCCAGAAATTATACCATGGCGTTAGAAATCTTACAGTTCTTCCGGTCTGATTGGCTCGGCATTTGCACAGGTCACACGTGACGCGAAAGTCCAATGATACTAGTCTGATGACGATGATTTCAAATAAGACATGACTCGGAAGGTAGTATTCAAAACCACGCTCCGATACCAACTCTGTAACACCCCAAACTAGGCGGATATTACGGTCGTGAATCCCCGACTGGGACCCACCAGCGAATGAAAAGGATGAATTACACAAGATAAATGTAGTACCGAACAACATTTCAAGATTTATTACTCCGATGAGGAGTTTAATTACAACACACCATGACAATACCGAATTCTAGTGTATTTTAGATGAAGATTAAATACACAACACGAATGAAACGGAGTATCCAAATGAAAATATGCAATGGAAAATAAAGGACAATAATATGAATGATGAAAGATCGGGGCCCCTACTAGTATCACTCGGACTCCTCGACATCAACATGCTATTCCGTGCGTTTGCCTTGCCATGACACGAAAAACAAAATCCCCAAACGGTCGATTACAAAGAACAAACAATCCTCAAGGGTTGAAAATACACAATCATGATTAATCAAGTTATGAAATATTCTTAGTTATGAATTACGCTGAAGAGGAGTACCATAGTACGCCCGTAATGTTCGTGTAAGTGTACAACACCCGTCCGTGTACCTAATTAGTCTCACGAGACAATATGACTCGTGTGCGGTCTAATGTATCGGTGAACCCAATACAATAACCGTCGTGTGCCCGACTAAAAATTCCACACACCACACCCGCCACGCAATATGAACCTGGAAGGTCATATGAACGAGAATGACCGTAATGAATATCAATGGATAAATAATAATCTGACAAAGTCAAGAATGACTCACCGAGATGAGGGTAATAATGAAATGAATGATAGCTCAACGAAAAGATTGGAACCGTCGTTCCTTATGACTGAAGTGATTAATTGACAATAACAAGTTTTAACATGATTAATACAATGATGAATGAGTTATGATTATGAACGATCAACAACAAAAGGTATGAATATCCTTTTAACCGAGTAAGAATTAACTTACTAAATACCGATGAAGAAAGTCCTTCCACGAACAATGTCCTAAATGAAGTGTCGGTCGCACGAACAACCTTAATTCAATACAATTACCAACAATCCGATCAATACACGAATATAACGAATTCCAAACGTCGATACGACTAAACCAAGTCCATAGAGACATTAAATCAAACACGTTGTATCCAACTCCGATTGTTTACAAACAAACTTCGATATACCAATATCAAAATTCCCCAAGAAGTGTTTCAAACCAACAAAACATGTCCAATACGATCAATAATCCGTTATGAATATCCAAAAATGTGATTATAACAACAATTAGTCGAAAATCCCCAATTCCAACTCGATTTTCAACGTGTTCTTGAATAATTCCTCAATAATCCAATGAATCCTTATACAAACTCATAATCATATACATATCCCTTCATATAACATGATTATAACGTCCAAACATCATATCTCAACACAAAATCGAAGTCCAAAGTGTTGAAGAATTTACCTCTTGAAGATCCAACCAATTCGATCCGATGAAAACGTGTAAAAACGACTATCCAAGCTTCCCAAATGATTGAAGGTGATGAAAATACACACTCAAATGATAATTGATGAAGAAATATCTCCCTCAAGTTATTCTCTCTCGGTTGCAGGTGAAGAAGATGGAAAAATATGGAAGAAATGAGCTCAAAATGCTCAAAAAATGAATTTATAGGGGTTGACTCGGCGTTTGACTCGTGCTGCCGACACGGTCGTGGCGCGCGCACTGGCGGCAGGGACTCGGCCGTGTCTGTCATGACACGGTCGCGGCGCAAAGGGGCCTACCGATAGTGACCCGTCCGGCGCTTCGGCATTGACTCGACCGTGTCACGGCACACGGCAGTCGGGCCTCTGGTCGACAGTTACTCGCCTATCCGGAAGGGTGCGACTGGTCGTGCTGACGACACGGCCGGGTCTGAGGCGAACACTTCGGCATTATCCGGACGAGCACGGCACGGGCCGTGCCGACGACACGACCGAAGTCCGTCGGCCGTGATCGCCAAAATCAAAAATGAGCGGGTGAGCTAAAACGACCATAACTCTCTCGTCCGGACTCCGATTGACTCACCGTTTGAACCATTGGAAAGCTAACTCGATGCTCTATAATATTGCAAAGATTTAGAATTTTTGGAGTTACCAAAAATTAATGGTGATCTAACAAAGTCGGACTCATATGAGGAAAGTTGAAACAATGAACAATAACGATACACAACTCGAAGTTTTTCCGAACGGTGAACACGGTGAATGATCATGATTGATGAATGATTATAATTGAGTGAAAATTCACTGAGCGACAATTACCGAATGAAATTACTGAATGATAATGACTGAATTACAACCGGGTATTACAGTAAGATCAGAAGTAGTCGAAGCCGATACTGTACAAGCTGAAGCTGAAACTACAGCACCACAAGATACAGTACGGGATGCCGAACTATAACCTGACAGAAGATGGTTGAGAGATCACCCACAAGAATTAATAATAGGAAATATTAATGTTGGTGTATCTACCCGAAGAAGAATACAGATTACACAAGGAACTATACTGTGCGCAAGAAGAGACCGATTCTGAGAAATCTCCATTTCCTGTATGGAAATCTCAAGCTGAACTTAGGATACTAGTTATGTGCAACCTAGTTGTATTGACCGCGCTGTTGAGATGCGTTAAAAGTAGATATTTGTAAAAAAATCCTTGACTCACTTATACTAAATAGTAATATTGGTAAGTAAGGGTCGAACCCACGAGGAACGGTTGAATTAATTAAACTTATTGAGTTGAATATTTTTGGAAAATGAAAATAGTAATACTAAATAAATAATATTACTAAAAATAATAATACTAGATAGACTAAACAAAGGGGGTTGGTTGATTTAAAGTAAACAAGATAAATTAAAATAACAAGTACGCAAATAAAAAGAAGAAGTAAAAATTTAATATGGAAAAACAATTGCAATTAATATCCAGTTCTTAGTTCCGTTATCCCCCGTTCTAATTTAATTTATGAATTAATATAACACTTTATCTTTCCTTAATTCCTAATGAACTCCTACTCCGAAGTCAACAACAAACTCTGTTAACTCCAATCATTTCTTAAGTTTATTTAATCAAAACAATCTCTTCAATTAAACCTATCTAGACGAAGGATTCAAAACAAGCTCTTCAAATATTGTTCGTTAGATGCATTAGAAATCAAAATAATGGAAATAGACAGGATATTAAGTTCACAAGCTCGACCCAAGGGATCCTGATTTTGTGTTACTCAACTGAATAAAATCAATTGTTGCTACTAGTGATCTAGAATTATAACAATTACGTATTATAACCCTAAATCTTGCAATAGATATAAGAACCTCAATTAAGTTGGCCAAACTAATCAAAGTGAATTATAGCATAAATAAAACTGCTTAATAACACAAAGATAATTCACGGAAAATAAGTCAAGAGTATGCTATGGGATTAAAACATAAATAATATAGATACGGGTTCAAACTTCCCTAACAACTGGAATAAATAACTTCGCCGGACATGGTGGCTAGAAAAGATATAGAATTATTCATAAATAATAAGAGAAATAAAACCGATGAAGTAGATCTAGTTTTTTTCTTTGCCCGGTTGCGATGATGCTCCTCCGTCCGCCATGGTGCTGCCCTTTTTCGCTTGTGTTGGCTCGATGGTGGGAGATCTAGATATAGGAAAAATTAATATAGAGAGAGATGTGTAAGATGTGATGATGGATGTGAATGGAGATCTCGCCGAAAAAGTCTATGTTGAACAACCACCGGGGTTTGTCAACACTGAAGGCGGAGACCTAGTATACAGGCTACGGAAAGCACTGTATGGACTTAAGCAAGCACCTAGAGCTTGGTATACCAATAATGCATTTTAGAAAGGTGTTGTGGACAAAACTCTATTCAAAATACAGGAAGGAGATGACCTGTTAATGGTGCAAATATGTGTTGATGATATTATATTTGGTTCTACTAACCTTGCTCTATGTCAAAGGTTCTCTCATCTCATGCAAAGTAAATTTGAAATGAGTATGATGGGAGAATTTAGTTATTTTCTAGGATTGCAGGTGAAGAAGCAATTGACCAACTCGTTTTATACAGCTGATTCGGAATACTATGCCGCTGGAAGTTGTTGTATGCAGATTCTCTGGATGCAACAGCAATTACAAGATTATGGAATCAGCACTAGAGAGACTCCAATCATGTGCGATAGCACGAGTGTAATTGCAATAACGCACAACCCTATATTACACTTGCGAACTAAGCATATTGATATGAAGCATCACTTCATCAGTTCATATTGAGAATAAGGATGTTCGGATTGAGAAGATTCATACAGATATTCGGTTGGCCGACATCTTTACAAAACCTCTCAGCACAACCAGATTCTGTATGCTTCGTCAAGAATTGAGAATGTTACAGCCCGACTCCCTGTAATTTTTTATGATTTTACTCATCAATTGAGGGGAATGCTGTATGACCTAAGAATACAATATCCACTTTAATTAACTGTACACTTAGAACCAGTCAGATAGTACTGTAGGACAAAGAAGGCATGAAACCTTCATACAGCTAACATGTACATTAATTAAGGGAGAATACAGTATGACCCATGAATACAGTATTAATCCAAATATTGGTATAAGAGTTGAATCTTGTATATACCTTTTAAGGGGGAATGCTCTATTGATTCGCGGATACAGCACATACACTGTAGGATGTCAATTAATATTATATTATACTCTATTCATACAGAAAATGTTTTTAAGTCCGCGTGCCATGTTTACATTTCAAATGTTTTATCCTTAAATGCTTTAAATACACCTGGACTTCAAATACCGCGATCTTAATAATTTCAAACCGCCGTTTCGTGCAATAAGGAAATACGAACTGTCAGAAGTGGGATCGGTTATCATTTCAAAAATAGATGGATAAGACATACAAGTTACTCTGAATCCATCCTAAGAATGTCAATGGGTCGGGTAAGGTACGGGTATGCCTCCTCCATACCCAATCCTATTTAATTTGGATCGAGTTCGGGGTATTGTCCATCGGGTAATCGGGTACCTAATGGGTATTTGGGTACCCGTATACCCTATATTTAAGAATATAAATATTTTTTAGTATATATCATATACACATATAATGTAATTAATAAATTCAATTTGGTATAATAAATATTTAAAATATAATATTTTATATAATATATATATATAAATATAATGTAATATTTATGTAATAATATAATAATAATATATTTATATAATTCAAACGGGTACGCGGGTCGGGTAATCGGGTAATATACTATACCCATACCCTACCCGTACCCGATCATAAAATTTCGAGTTCGGCGGATACCCAACCCAATTTCGGGTTTATCCAACAGGTAGGATCGGGTACGGATAAAGTTGACATCCTTAATCCATCATGTATGTTCGTTTTACAAAGATGGTTTCCATCCCTTAAATTTGACTGTTTACTGTATGAAACCCTAATCTTCCCTGCACCCTATAAAAGGACTGTATTTTGCTCCCTTAGACTCTTTACGCTTTCTGTAATTTTAAACGAGTCTCAAGCAAAATAGTCTACATACTCTCTGTATTCTCTGCAATTTTTTGCGATATTTCTCAGCTTTCTTCAAACTTTTTCTGTGAAAATGTCGACTTCCCAGACTTCCTCCCTCTCCATGAACAAGAGTGAAACAATCATCGACGGATGCATTTTTGCCAGGTCTGTGGTAATTAAGAGAATAAATCTCGAAGGAAAGAACTTCGTCGGGATGGAACTGGTTGTTTCAAGAGTGAAACAGCAAGGGATGTACCGCCTTGCCAGTCGCCATGCTGAGTTATACGATGAGCATATAATGGAAGAATTCTATTTGGATGCCTCGTTCAAATACTTGTCTCAGAGAAAATGAGGAGAAATTTCTGAGATAACTGCAACAGTTCAAGGGATTCAGGTCTCTGTGAACAAAGATTTGCTGGAGAAACTTTACAGGCTGCCGTCTGATGGCCTGAGAATGGAAGAATTATAGACCTTCGGGTCGGAGAAGTTGTTGATAGCCTATTGGAGGTTGTTCACCGATGATGAGGATGCACAGAATGTTCACCCCTCATGCCATAAGGGGAATTTCTACCTGCCCTATGTCTACCTTCATGACTTCTGTTGCCAGTTTGTTGAGAACCGGACAGGATCCTTCAAGATGTACACTAAGCTTTGCTTTCTAATGATGGTAGCCATCATGTCCGGAGAAAAGGTCAGCTGGTGCCAATTTTTGTTGAAGAGGATTCAGGAGGAGGCTGCCAAACCAGAGACTGCAAAGAAATCATACGGCCTTATTATGAACTACATCCTCACTAACTGCAAAGTAAAACAATCTGCCGATGCCAATAAGATTGGCCCCGGTAAATTCATTGGTGCAATAAAGGCCACCGTATTCAACAAGGCACCCATGATAATCAAGAGGCCGCACCCTCAAGACATGACCATCTCAAGTGACCCAAGGGACGTCACTGTGTGGATCTCAAGCGAGGAGAAGAAAAGAAAAAGAAGTGTCTTTGACAGTCGATCACCTCATGCTGTCGAGAAGAATAAGAAGAAGGCAAGAAGGCTCTATTCTTTTGGACTGAATGAATCAAACTGAACTGAACTGAACTGAATGGATCTGAACTGAACTGAATGGAACTGAACTGAACTGAAATATATATTAAGGGTAAATAATAATAATAATAATAATAATAATAATGGTAAATAATAATAATAATAGTAATTAACAACAACAACGATAATAGTAATATTATTAGTAATAATAACAATAATAATAATAATTAAGATTAATAATAATAAGAAGAAGAAGAAGAACTGAGCTGAACTGAACTGAACTGAATGGACCTGAACTGAACTAAACTGAACTGAACTGAACTGAAAAACTGAAAAATAAGTCCAAAAGAACAGGGCCGAAGTATTCCAATACTGAGCCTACAGTACCTGCAGCGGTTACTGTAGAGGCCACCTATGCTCCTGTCGCTTAATCAATCCCACAGGGCTCAACCCCTATGGAAGAAACAGTTGCTGCGAAACCAGCAGATCCCGAGCTTGTGGCGACTGTGACGGATGAACAACTGTTTGCCAAGCTAGAGGGCTCTGGCGATTCGGCTGCCCCTATGGAGCCTAGGGCTGTCAAACGGATAATATGGAGTCGGATATGGCATTTAGTAAAGGTATCTGAATCCATATCCGGATTCTGAAATATCCGGACGGATCGGACACGGATAATATCCGGTGGATGCTATCCGGATACGGATATTATCCATATCCGCCACTTTTTTTTAATCTTCAAAATTTTAAATGCAGGAGGAGGGATATGAACCCTGGTGGATCTCCTTCTCCTAACAAACCAATACCACTTGGGCTAGCTGACCTGATTGTTGTGTTAGAAAGGAAAATAACTAATAAGTAAAGATAACTTATACCGCATCCTTATATTTTAATATTGAGAAATAAAGAATGAAGACATGTGACAAAGTATTATTGGGAGTAGCATGCTTATATTTTATAATTATATATTAAAATTATACTAAAAATATATTATATATAATTAATTTCGGATACTGATATTTTCGGATACGGATGCGCCTATATCTATATCCGTATCCGAAATCTTCGGATACGGATAATATTCGTATCCGCTTTTTTTGGATACAGATAATATCCTCTTTTCCGGATACGAATACAGATATTTCGGATGGATATCGGATTTTTCGGATTTTTTTGACAGCCCTAATGGAGCCAAAAGCCGCTACTCCTGATAGGGTACCCACCCATGTACAGGATCCTTCTCCCCACAAAGTACCATCCCCTGTTCGGGATCCCTCTCAAAAACAGGCTCTCATACCTGTTGAGGATCCCATCTGCACGATAGACCTAACTACTGTTCGGAGTCCCTACCCGTAAAAAATAATCAATAATATTCTCCTCCAAGTATAAATCGAGCAGGCATACGAACGTTTCAAAATATGGAAGTCCTACAGGGTCGCCCCATACGACACCTTGTACAATTAGTCTGACTGGAAGGAAGAGGAATTATTTGTACTGGAGGTCATGGACACATAGAATGTTGAGTTCTTGATCCGCTGGGAGGATCACTTTTGTCAAGAGCTAATCTCCGACTATTTCAAGGCGAAATAAAAGACTAGATTGAAAGGGAAGTCACAGTCCGGTGACAAAGCTCCATCTACGAGCCACCACTCAGACCCTGACTCGGACGCCAACGATGATGCCCTACAGGCCAGTCTGAGGATCAGCCGTGAAGAGGCCAGGGAATGAGAGATGGCCAATCACCAAAACCTACAGGGTCAGGGGACATCTGACAAACAACAGTCCCCTCCCCAGCAACAGGAAGCTGCCAAAGATCAACAGGAGGAATCAGTCCCTCATGTCACCGCTGAAGAGAAAGCAGCTCTTGAACAGGAAGCCCAGCCTGTCCCGCTATCTGAAGAAACTGCCCACGCCATCCGTCAAGAGTATTCAGTCCCTCTTCCGGATCAGACGGAAGCTGAGAGTCGGCAGGAGGATTCAGTCCCTCATGTACTTCCGACTACCGACGAACATACCGAACAGGAGGAATCAGTTCCCCCTGTCCCCGAGACTGAATCTGCTACACCTTATTCCGAAGCTCCCGCTCCCGAATTCCCTTCTTCCAAAGAGCATGCTCCAGATGCTCCTGCATCTCCCACTTCTACTAACTCCAAATCAGATTCTGGAGATGGTTTCTTACCGGAAGACGGACCACGATGACCCCGTCATCATGTGGTTCTCCGTCAACTTGAAGAACTAGAAGATTCCAAGATCGGGCATCCTGGCTCCCTGCACACCAAAGCCCGCATCGAGCAACTCCAATCCATTGGCCGACATACAGTGTTCCTACAAGATGCCGTAAAGGCACGGCATGACATCGGAAAAGAACTTGATTGGATGAGAGAAATTGCCCAAGATGATCTCCCCAAATTAAAATCTGCAATCAATGATGTTGAGGATGAGTTTTGCCTCATGCCTAACGCATTCTCTCAAGCGCTAAATCAACTCAAGCAGCATCAGGAAAAAATCCTTAGGCAAGAACAGGAAAAGCTCACGATTGCCGAGGCCAAAATGGTTGCTGCACTTCAAGAGACCGGAACCAGACTGACTGAGCATGATTACAAGATAGATGATATGTCTTTGGTGCTCGGTACTTTGCTTGAGAAAATCAATACTCTGACTGACCGATAGGATGCATCTATGAAATTCCTACATGAGATTCATACCAAGGTATTAGACATTGATGATTCCAAAAAGAGGGAAGAAGCCAGAGAGGCTAGTTGAAGATAAGTGCAAGAACAATCCATTCGGACCCATCTCGATCTCGTGCCTTCTTCCCTGAGGCAGTCACTGATGCAACCTGACCTTCGGACTACTTCTCCCATTGGGTTCTCGTGTTCCTCCTCATGATAGTATAGTAGCGGCATCAACCTTCGGTAGTCTGGGGAATGCAATTGGCTCAAAGCCACGGATCTATCAATAAGAAAAGCGATCATGGGAGATTAGAGAGAGAGAGAGAGATAAATGGAAGCAGCGGTAGAAGAGAGTGTTGCTGCTGCAATTGATAGATTGGCCTCACTAGGGTCTAGTCAAGCTTCAAGAGGATACAGGGTATCTGGCTCTCGACTTGAGTTCCAGGATCCCAACTTCCCATGGAAAAATAATGTGCGAAAGCCTGCCGAGATTTTGCTGCCCACTGGTCGACAGCCTTCAGCCAATGATCGGAAGAACTAGAAGAAAAATGAACTGATGAGATACTTCTGCACGCTCATCAGGGAGTCTACCATGTTCAACAAATGCAAGACGCTGCAGGATGCCGCAAATGAATCCTCGAGGCTGTTAGCAGAAGGAAGGCTCCCTCTGCAGATGCTGATGAAGTCAAGGCACCAAAAAGATGAATGGCTCAGCCACACAGAAGACTGGATACTCGCATTCGATAAATCCCCTGAAGGAAGAAGTATTTACAGGGATCGAGGCGATGACTCCCTAGTCAACTGGTGGAAAGGGACCACGAATGATCCTGACTGGAGACCTTGGAGGCATTCTCAGTATAGGAGCTAGCCTGTCTTTTTGCTGTATTGTTTCTTTTGTTAGCTTACCAATACAGTAGATAGTATTTTCTTTGTTCTTATCTTTTCAGAACTTGTAATTTTTCCCTGATTATCGATAAAATTTGTTTTTCTTGAAAGATTACAACTTGTAATCTAAGCTTACTGTTTTACTGTTTGTGTAATATCCGCAATTTTCGATTTTTGGTAAATTTCTTTTTTCGGCCGGAGTCCGTTTTGACGGCTCGCTCATGACCGTTTCGTCATTCTGAGAATTATTAATTCTACACTTTTTGTCATCCGAGTTCGTTTCGGTGTTGTTTTGTTGAGTTCTGTGCTTTTTAGCGACTTTTCCGCACTTGAGTTCGATTCTTGCGAATCTCGTTCGAAACTGCTGTTTCGAGTTTCCCGCAAGTCCGTTTAACTTTGTTAGACGTGTTGTGAACTTCGGTTTGGTTATTCGATCACGTATCGTGATTTCCGGGCGTTTTGGGCCATTTTGTAATTTCTTGAAAGTTACGGGTATCCATATCTGTATTTGTCGTCTTGACCCTTTTCTTGGTCGCGTATGATTAATTATTGCATTACGTTTTCATCTCGAGTCGTTGACGTCGTCCGCGAACTTTTCGTCGTGTCCGCCTGCGTGCGTTTCGGAAATCGAGGCGTCGGGTCGTGGCGGCCGAAAGTGGCCGGACGGAGTGGATCGCCGGACGAGTCTTGACATCGCCGAGCAGCACGGCAGAACCGGCGTAGCGCACGCCACGGCCGGGGCCGCTGCGCTAGCTCGGCAGTGTAGCGCACGCTGCCGAGTCACCGGCCAGACGCCATCGGCTCGGGCAGAGGTATTCGAGGTTCGACTCGGCCAGATCGGCGGTAGCGCACGCTTCTTGCCGGTCGAGCGCGCGCTAATCCGGGTGGGGTAGCGACGCCGCCGCCGACTAGCGTACGCACGGATGAGTTGTCGATCCGGTGGCTACCGGACAGCCGCATAGCGCGCGCAGCTTCGTGGCCAGCGCACGCTAGCGAGTCGGCGGTCGAGTCACGGTCGGCAATTGGTCGGTAGTGCCGGTCGTGCGGGCCATGGCCGAGTGTGCTCGGCCGACATCGCCAATAGCGCACGCTAGGCCGGAAGGCTAGCGCACGCTAGTTCCGGCCCAAAGATATAAATGACAGACCGACTTTCTCCGTCATTTTCATTTCATTTCTCTTGGTCATGGGTGGGGTTTCGGAGGAGACGAAACCATGTTGTTGAACAACAAATCCATGAAGTTCTTGAGGTTATATCGTTGATCAATCATCCTATAACATCCTTCGATCCAAATAATCAAGGTTAGATCTTTAGAACCCTACTTTTGGGTAGATTTGGGGATTTTCGCGTATTTGTCCGATTCATTCCGTTTTGTCGATTAATTCATGATGAATATGATTAATCTTGTTGGTATTCTTAGTTTCCCTACGGATTCATGGTATATTTCGTGATTTTTACGGAATCGAGAGGGTTTGGTTGTGGTCCACCCTCGTTGTTGTTTATATACGAATATACATGAATCGTAGGCGGGTTTTCTGGTGTATTCCAATTCCATATTCATTTAGAAATGGTTGTGATTGTATTCTTCGAATCGTTTGGTTCGGTTTCATTGGTTCCTAGCGTTCGTCGGTGACTTTCCTTTCCATTCGTTGCGTCGTCAATAATTCAAGGCAAGTATTTTTGGAAACCTTTATGCTTAACGTGAAATGGTAATGTATATTGTGTGTAATTTGCTCACCTTGTGTTGGCCCGACGGGGTCAAGGAGGGAAATCTATGCTGCCGCCCTGGATTTCACGAGTTTCGTACCGCTAGCCAACTCGTTAGGGTCCTTGTGAGGCCTCGAGTGAGAATGTATGCTGCCGCCCTGTTCTCATGGCATAGCGTGTGCGTAGTTTTGTTTTTCTGAAATTGTAGCCAACTCGGTAGGGTCCCTGCGAGGCCTCGAGTGAGAATGTATGCTGCCGCCCTGTTCTCAAGGCTAATTGTGGACTGTATATTTTCCGGAAAAAGACATGTCTAGTTTTGATTTTGAAATGATATTGTTGCATGTACTATGAAATGTGTAAGCGATTGGTTTGCCTTGAATACTTGTACTAGCGTAATTGCTAACCCCTTTGGGGACCCGTTGTCGGGGAAATTCTTGTTATGGATTTCAGGTTATGTTCAATGCATTTAGGCGGCTACTGGATGGTACGAGGATGTCGGCCAAGGTTGTTGACATGTGCAATTGAGTCTTGTTATTTCCTACTGTCTCTTTTGATGTGGGTGTTTTCCAAATTGTAAACTTATAGATTGTACTCGCGAGTACTTAGGCTTTTCCTCTCATATTGTGATTGGTCTTTGTTGGAGTTACTGTATTTGTCGGTTGATGTTTATTATGCCGGTTGTACCGGACGTGTTGTTTTATGTTCTTGTTGTTAATAATTGTTTCCTTGCTAACCGAGACGGTTAGTCGAGAGGTGTTTTCTTGTGTTAGCCTGGTGGATCCCAGGTAGGGGTCCACGGCGCTGTAATACACCTCGAATATCTTGAGGGGTGTTACAGAAAATGGTATCAGAGCTCTAGGTTTATGGATACCTAGGCTTGTTGGTTATTTGGGTCTAGTTGTGTTTTGTTTTGCACATTGTCACACCGCTGCCGGCATCTCAGTACATCCAGTGCTCGTAAGTTTTCCTTACTCAATTCTCTTGTTTTCTCGTATTGAAATTCCACTTCTTGAACTGTGATTGCCTCTCTCGTACTTATCGTCGAGTCGTTTCTCGATCCATCCGGTTGTGTACTTTTGATTCTAGTATTGCGCAGTCCTTTATCTCTCTGGAGTATGTGCGCCGTTCTGGGCTTGACCGTTTGTCTTTTTGCGAGCCTTCCATCGCTAAACTTCCTAGCATTGGTGGGATCGTTGGTGATCGAAAGATCCAAATTTTGCTCCGTGGTATATTGTGAGAGGGCTTGACTCTCTAGTCTTTTGTTGTATGATGGAATCTGTGTTTGGTAATTGCGATATACTAAATGTATGTTGAGCCGAATGTACTGATGGGTTGGACACCGAAGGGTGCAGTATGATGTAGAAGTTTTGAACATTGATATGTTCCGGTATAGGTATTGATGGCAGAGTTTGTTGAGAAACTCACATAGCTGGTTTCGACATACGTCCAAATCGGTGATCTTTAGTTCTGTCACAAACTTGAAGAGATAGTTTGACATATGCTTGGAATTAGTATTCTCGAGTTGCGCTTGTTGAATCGGTGATTTTGAATGCCGTATATGCGTGTGTTCGGAAATTGTTGGTACTTGGCTAATTATTGTTATTTACAACCAATGTGTTTCTATTAATAATAATACATGCGGCGTGCATGCTTGAAAATTTCTTAGACTTGATCGTATTGTGGGTTTTTGAAAGTGACATGAATTTGGGCGAGCCAGCCTTGTATTTTCAAATAAAACCTTGAGTCGGTATTTAAAGGTCGTGTTTAAAAGTGTTTTAGGACATTTTATAAAATGCCACCGCTGTTAAGCCCTTGTCGTATTTGAAAGGGTCTTGAAAACGATTTTTAACTTATCGGTTTTATTTTCGAATAACTAGAGTATACGATTTTAAAATCAGATTAGCCTGGGGAAACCTAGGCTGTCGAGTCAAGTTGTGTTTGTTGAGTTTTGTCTCGTTGGATTTTGTCTGACTTAGTCGCATCGCGACGCGTCGTTTGAGATCATTGGTCGTGATTAGTATCGAGGGGTGGTCGTCACTTACGTGCGACCTATGGATGTAAAACTCCCTTCCTTGTGTTGTGCCTCGTGTGACACGAGTTATTTGTATGATTAGTCGTTAAATGATGGAATCCTTCTGTGGATTTTGATTTCACGATATGTGTTTATTAGACTCTCGTATTTGGTTTATACGAGGAGTGTCGTCACTGCTGATGTATTTTCGTACCGTATTTTATCCGCTGCGTGAGTTCTTTCAAACGGCTTTCGGTATTTTGCAACCGAGTTTTATTTCAGAAACCGATTCCTTGAATCAAGTTTTGGCATTTTGGCCTTGAATATTTCCTGATGGTTTGACAAATGATTTTGTGAGCTTTGGAAAAATATTACCGTCATTGGTCTTTTTAGCATTTTCGAAATGACATGGGAAATTGTGCTTAGCCTGGTAAATCCTTGTGAGAAAGGTTTACGGCATGTAATTTTTCAGATGTGTTCTGTTGTTGTCTCTGTGGGTCGTTAGCGCACGCTACGCTTTGCAGCTAGCGCGCGCAAGAGTGCGTTGGTAGCACGCTAAGGGGAGGATAGCGCACGCTACCTGGTAGTTCAGGCGCCCAGAGCTACCGGATCGGGCTCGAGTTCTCGTTAGCGCACGCTAACACTTGGGGTTAGCGCACGCTAACAGTGTATTTTTGGTCAGGAGTTTTGTTTGGTGCCGTGATAGCGCACGCTAACCTTAATGATTAGCGCACGCTAATTGTGTCCAGTATAAATACTGGACACCAGTCTAGAAGTTGCATTTTTCTTCATTTCTTCACCTTCCTCCATGAGTTCGAGACGTAGCGACTCGGTTTCGCATCTGGCTGATTTTCTTCCACCCAAAGGTGTTTTGAGTATCCTAGATGATTTTTAACATCATCTAATCCATTGTTCTTCGCCGAATCTAGGTATTTTCTTGAATCCCTAGAGTTGACTTTTTGGAGTTTTGTTCTTGATATCGTTTTCCATCCAGTTTTGATAAACCGATTGTTGTTTTAACGATGTTGTTAAACATATCCTGAGGATTGTATATCACTGTCGTGATTTTGAGCGATTTGATGCGTGTGATATGATGTGTTTAAGTAAATGTTGATACGTGCGAATTTTGGGCATTTTGCCTATTGTACTTCTGAAAAACCTTGAGTATCTTAGAAAATAAACCTCGAGACGTACTTTTAAAATAAATTATTTTCTCACAGTGCTCTCAAGATGCCTACTAGTGTCACGCTATGTTTCAAAATTATTCTACTTTGAGGATCAAAATATTTTGAAATATTTCTAATGATTTAGAAATGCATTCGCTTAGACCCGAAGGTCGAATATAGCTGACAAGTTTTAATTTAACGAAAGGTGTCTTCATTTCTTTTTTTCAAACGCAAGATGATTTTTTTTAGTCTCGATGACGATTTTTGTACTACTTTTTGATATATGATACTCAAGATCAACTGGTGCTTGCAAGTTATTTTCAAAAGATGGTTTTGTTTTCAAAACCTATCATTCCTAATTGTGGTCCGGGAATATATGTGTGATGTTCGTGCTCTCGTTAGGGTGTTAACCCCGAGTTGTTGTTGAATTGGTGGTGTGAGCGTTGAGTCGTTCGCCACACAGTTGTCGTGGTAGCCTCTGCGAGGGGTGTGATATTGGTATTGGATGTTGTCGCCTCGTAGCGGTTTATGCGTTATCGCATATATGCGAGCTGTTAGAGCTCGGGTTGGTATGATTGTGTGCATCGGTGATTGTTCCGCATCGTGTCGGTTGCTTATTGTATTGTTACCTTGGTTCCGTTGTTGTGAGTTTCTGGAGCGAGGTCAAAAGTAATACCCGTACTATTTTGACTTCTATATCTTCTCTTTCTCTAGTCTATCGATTCGCTCGTGTTCATTGATACCTTGAACTGATCTATACCTTGGTTTCATCATTCGAACGAGCTGTAATCTGGTTTTGAGTCGATTTGGTTATCGCTGTGACTTTTCCGAATTCGGTTCGACTATTGTGAATCTTGTTCGGAAGTAACATTTTTGGTTCTAATAGTTCTTTTATTCAAAGTGGATCGGATTTTGAACTTCTGTATTTTTAGCTCTATCAACTCGTTTATGCTCGTTAACATTTCTGAACTTTCCCTATACCTTGCTTTTGTTGATCGAACGAGGGTGGTATTGTTTCGGAATAACTCGTTTGTCGTTGTGGCTTTTCAATCGCTATTCCCTTTCGTGTGGATATTGTGGGAATGCACGTCTTGCTGTTCTCACCAGGTCATCCTGGGAGTTGTTGTTTGAATTTTATTATCCTACGTGTTTCGGACATGATTGTTCGATTTTTGTTGCCTCAATCGTTTGTTTGTTCGGTTTTTGTTCTCGTTTCGTGATTGTTGAGCGTTCAGGATCCTTCGTAATTCCCTTAAGTTCGGGAAATTTGTCTCGTTTTTGATCTTCCAATCTTTAGGCGGTGGAATTCCGTATTTGTTCAGCGTTTGGCTCGCATTTTGATTGATGAACCGTTGGGTTGGTCAATCATATTGATTTTCGTTCGTTGTGTTTTGTGATTGTTCGGATAATTGACTTGATTGTATTATCCGTTTAATGACGCTTGTCACTCGTTGATTTTATTATGTCTCTACCGGTGACGTTGTGTTAGTCGCCCTAGAGCGTATTTTCTCGCCGTATGTCTCTTTGCGTTCCTTGCAGCGTTTCGCCGTCGGGCGCGAGTCTTCGGTTTTGTGTATCTCGTCGAGTTTTCCTGGCAAGGGATATTGCTTCTCCCTACTTATTTTAAGTTTCGGGACGAAACTTCTTTTAAGGAGGGTAGAATGTAATATCCGCAATTTTCGATTTTTGGTAAATTTCTTTTTTCGGCCGGAGTCCGTTTTGACGGATCGCTCATGACCGTTTCGTTATTCTGAGAATTATTAATTCTACACTTTTTGTCATCCGAGTTCGTTTCGGTGTTGTTTTGTTGAGTTCTGTGCTTTTTAGCGACTTTTCCGCACTTGAGTTCGATTCTTGCGAATCTCGTCAAAGCTATTGCTTCGAGTTTCCCGCAAGTCCGTTTAACTTTGTTAGACGTGTTGTGAACTTCGGTTTGGTTATTCGATCACGTATCGTGATTTCCGGGCGTTTTGGGCCATTTTGTAATTTCTTGAAAGTTACGGGTATCCATATCTGTATTTGTCGTCTTGACCCTTTTCTTGGTCGCGTATGATTAATTATTGCATTACGTTTTCATCTCGAGTCGTTGACGTCGTCCCGCGAACTTTTCGTCGTGTCCGCCTCCGTGCGTTTTGAAATCGGCGTCGGGTCGTGGCGCCGAGCGGTGGCCGGACGGGTGCGGGATCGCCGGACGAGTCCGACATCGCCGAGCAGCACGGCAGAACCGGCGAGCGCACGCTACGGCCGGACGCTCAAGGCTAGCTTCAGCAGATGTAGCGCACGTTGCCGAGCCCAACAGACGCATCGGCCCGGGCAGAGGTATTACGAGGTTCGACTCGGCCAGATCGGCGGGTAGCGCACGCCATCGTCGGTCGTAGCGCCGCTAACCGGCAGGGGTAGCGCACGCCACGGCCGACTAGCGACGCACGGGATGAGTTGTCGATCCGGTGGCTACCGGGCCAAGCGCGCGCAGCTTCCGCCGTAGCGCACGCTAGTGGGAGTCGGCCGAGTCACGGTCGGCAGAATTGGTCGGTGGTGCCGGGTCGTGCGGGCCATGGCCGAGTGTGCTCGGCCGATACTGGCCGATAGCGCACGCTAGGTCGGGAAGGCTAGCGCACGCTAGTTCCGGCCCAGTATATAAATGACAGACCAGCGACTTTCTCCGTCATTTTTCATTTCATTTCTCTTCGGTCCGCGGCTGGGGTTTCGGAGGAGACGAAACCATGTTGTTGAACAACAAATCCATGAAGTTCTTGAGGTTATATCGTTGATCAATCATCCTATAACATCCTTCGATCCAGCGAATCAAGGTTAGATCTTTAGAACCCTACTTTTGGGTAGATTTGGGGATTTTCGCGTTTTTGTCCGATTCATTCCGTTTTGTCGATTAATTCATGATGAATATGATTAATCTTGTTGGTATTCTTAGTTTCTCTACGGATTCATGGTATATTTCGTGATTTTTACGGAATCGAGAGGGTTTGGTTGTGGTCCACCCTCGTTGTTGTTTATATACGAATATACATGAATTGTAGGCGGGTTTTCGGGTGTATTCCAATTCCATATTCATTTAGAAATGGTTGTGATTGTATTCTTCGAATCGTTAGGTTCGGTTTCATTGGTTCCTAGCGTTCGTCGGTGACTTTCCTTTCCGTTCGTTGCGTCGTCAATAATTCAAGGCAAGTATTTTTGGAAACCTTTATGCTTAACGTGAAATGGTAATGTATATTGTGTGTAATTTGCTCACCTTGTGTTGGCCCGACGGGGTCAAGGAGGGAAATCTATCCGCCGCCTGGATTTCACGAGTTTCGCATCGCTTAGCCAACTCGTTAGGGTCCTTGTGAGGCCTCGAGTGAGAATGTATCTGCCGCCTGTTCTCACGGCATAGCGTGTGCGTAGTTTTGTTTTTCTGAAATTGTAGCCAACTCGGTAGGGTCCCTGCGAGGCCTCGAGTGAGAATGTATGCTGCCGCCCTGTTCTCAAGGCTAATTGTGGACTGTATATTTTCCGGAAAAAGACATGTCTAGTTTTGATTTTGAAATGATATTGTTGCATGTACTATGAAATGTGTAAGCGATTGGTTTGCCTTGAATACTTGTACTAGCGTAATTGCTAACCCCTTTGGGGACCCGTTGTCTGGGAAATTCTTGTTATGGATTTCAGGTTATGTTCAGCCAGACGAGCGGGCGCTGGGATGGTACGAGGATGTCGGCCAAGGTTGTTGACATGTGCAATTGAGTCTTGTTATTTCCTACTGTCTCTTTTGATGTGGGTGTTTTTCAAATTGTAAACTTATAGATTGTACTCGCGAGTACTTAGGCTTTTCCTCTCATATTGTGATTGGTCTTTGTTGGAGTTACTGTATTTGTCGGTTGATGTTTATTATGCCGGTTGTACCGGACGTGTTGTTTTATGTTCTTGTTGTTAATAATTGTTTCCTTGCTAACCGAGACGGTTAGTCGAGAGGTGTTTTCTTGTGTTAGCCTGGTGGATCCCAGGTAGGGGTCCACGGCGCTGTAATACACCTCGAATATCTTGGGGGGTGTTACAGTTTGATTACGAAATTTTGCTATATTTGAACAAGTATAAAACTTGTTTTCTTAAAGCTGTAAGAACTTGTCTGCGAATAGTTCATATATTAAGTTGTATTCAACCTAGACTATACTGTAAGATTGTGCCTACACGCCAATCATAAGTTCAGTTGTAATACACAGTAATGTAGGATTCTTCATTTTAGAACTTTCCTGCGAGCAGTTCACATTTCTAGACTTAGTCTTGAAGATCATATCAATCGGATAGAAGACTCGAGATGAAGACATCTAAAGAAGAGTTTTGGCATTATCAAAAAAGGGGAAATTGTTGGGAAAAACATTCATATTTTGATAATTGCCAACATACGGTAAAGTAGTCTCAAAGGAGTTAGAATAGTGTCAAGTATGGAAGCTGTTAGGACTGTCCATACAGTCCGTACCTACAACAAAGAGATCTTTTACAGTCCATCCGACAGAGCTCTCATCATACAGTAAAGAGACTTAAAGCGTTGGATGCATCGTACAGGCTGAAGATATTTTACTTAGGAAAAGTAAAACATATCCAACAGGACTGATCAAAAGAAACTTTAAACCATTGCGAAATAAAAATTATTTATTCATAAAGTATTCACAGTTAAAGCAACATTTATTGCTGATAGAGCAGCATTTAATGCAGCCAGAGAGAGACAAGTCTGAATACTCTGAAGAGCATTTAATGCAAAGATGGAAAGGATGTCTGAAGCATTAAATGTGATCTGCTTTATTTCAAACATTCAGCATCCGCCAATCAAGAGACAGACTTCAACATCTCACCAACCAGGCAACGGCTACATTTATAATGGATACAATTCCAAGGTTATAAATAGCCCCAAACAAGAGGACTTCATATATAAGAACATACATAATTCATTATCGCGAAAGCTCTGACAAGATTACTCTGACATCCTAGTGATTACAAAGAAGTATATTTCGTGAGCATATAGCAGTATTCAAGCGAAGAAATATACCAAGTCCTCTACGCAAACAACACAACATATAGCGATCGTTCATCTAAGATAAAGCTGCTGTTTGAGATTTGTTCTATCCTTACTGTTGAGAATATCATTATCCCTGTGTGGACTAAAGATCCTTGCATATTCCGACCTGTATGGAAAGAATAGCATTGAAGACGAAGCTTCGATCTGTGTGAGAAGAAGCGAGTCGAAATAGCTCAAGCCAATCTGTGTGAACAGCCCAAAGCAACAGTCCATGTATCAACCTGTGTGAACGACATAGAGACGTGTTTAGTTAACGTCACGTAATTATGTACGTAGTGATTTTAATAAACTCTTTACTCCTGTGTGGAGGACTAGTGGACGTAGAGGGATTTACCTCGAACCACTTTAAACTATGTGTTATTTACTGTCTTTGCTGTTTTCATTCTACTGTGATTTATCTAGTATACACTATTAAACCTTGTACGCATCAAGCAAACATGAGAACACCTAGTTGTTGTATTTACAACAACTCACACAACAAACTTCCGCTACGCAATTAACTTCGAATTGTACAGCTTATTATACCCTTACTTTCTAAGCTGTCTATTGTATACTTAATGGCCAACACTCAGAGACCGAAAATTAATTTTGAGGAAACATATTCCCCGGTCATGGACGGGATAACCTTCAGGTATCTTGTGAGCTTGGCAGTATGTGAAAAACTTGAAATGAAATTAATAGATGTTGTGACTGCTTATCTCTATGGCTCTTTAGAAAAGGATATCTATATGAAAATTCCAGAAGGATTTAAGATGCCTGATTCATATAAGTCAAAACCCAAAGAGGTTTATTCTATTAAATTGCAAAAATTATTGTATGGGCTCAAGCAATCTGGCCGAATGTGGTATAACTGCCTTAGCGAGAGTTTACTCAAAGTAGGTTATGTAAATGACCCAATTTGTCCTTGTGTTTTCATAAAGAAAAATGGGTCTGAATTTGTAATCATTGGAGTGTATGTTATGATTTAAATTTAATTGGAACTCCTGAAGAGCTGCAAAAGGCTGTCGAATATTTGTAAAAAGGAATTCTAAAACAAAGATTTGTATCTCTCACTCTTATTTCTTTTTTTTTTACTGAATTTTTACTAGTGAGTTGAGAGCTATGAACAAGTTTTAATTCTTTTTTTTTTTTTTTGTTATTTTGATTTATTTATTAGTTCTGAAGTGGAATTTTTGTTTATTGTTATGAATAGTTAGACTCTTATCTTTGTTGACCGGTTCATGAAATATTGAACAACTTTACGATTAGGATTTCAAAGAATAGTTAGGGGCTGTTTACTTGTGACTTAATCAGTTTAATGGGTAAAATGTCTTATTCGCTCAGACGTTTGGAGGTGTTTACTTGTGGCTTAATGCCTTATCCGGGAAGACAAAAATGGCTTATTCATTAAGCATGGAAAGTGGTGTTGTCACCATTAAGACAAAAAAAGGACTCCCATACCCCTAATTGAAAACCACACATTTATATATACAATATAAATAATTTAGGACAAAAAAATGAATCTCTTGTTCCCATTATATCTACTCATTTATATATACAATATAAAAATTTAGGTCTTAATATAAATGAATGTAATATATATTATTCATATATAAATAATATACATTATTAATTTATATATAATATTTGTTACTATATATTATTGTATAAATAAACTTTTGTATCTACAAAATATCATATATATTATGAATATATAAATAAATATTATATATTACTTATATATTAATATTTATTCATATGTATAATATTTATTATATATGTTCTTATATATTTAAAATATATTTCTATTTATAAATATATATTGTAAATTATACGTATTATTTATATACGTATTAAATATTTTATATATTACTTACATACAAAATTGAATCATTTATGTATAATATTTTGTTTAAATTTAAATAATATATATCTAGAAGATGAGTCAAACTTGATTTTTCAATAATATTTAAAATTATCTACTTTGTGTTTGAATTTGGCTATTTTGTGATTGAACTTGACTTTTTTGTGTTTGAAATTAGATTTTTAAGTACTTTATGAATTTATATTTTGATTTTTGGATTATATCATTTATATTGCTTAAAAATAAACAACAATTTATAAAACAGTTTATAATTCATATTTAGGGGTAAATCGGTCATTTCATTATTCAGAGTTTATTAGATGAAAAGTAACAACAAGATCAATTTACCTGCATGCATATATTTACCTGCATGCATACAATTTATTCAGCATGCATGTTTTGGTAAAGAGGCTCTTACTCTTATATAATTGCTTTGTTGACCAGTTCATGAAATATTGAACAACTTTACAATTAGGATTTCGATTCTTGATTTTTTTTTTCTTCAGATTTTATTGTTATTATTTATTATGGGTGAACAAGCTTTTGGTAGTACTGGGGGCGTGCGACGTGCTCAGCATAGTGAGAAATATAAGCAAATAGGAATAATTACTGTAATGTGCTCAGACTAGAAAAATGTGGCAGTTGTTTCATTGGTAAAACCGGAGAATAAATCAAACCTATTAGGGGGGAGGGAGTGGGGCTCGGGTAAGGGAATCGGGTACCCTTACCCGACGGTAATACCGCCGCCGGCGCATCGGGTAAGGCGGGCGAGTTACAATCTCGGCTTCTGAAGCCGAGCGGTGAGGATGGTTTCTTTTTCAAAAAAATGGCCGTTGAACGGCTCTTTTGAGTAAAAGAAAAAAAAATCCCTTTAAAACCAAATAACATACACTCATTATTTTTAATGAAATGGTATGTTTTTATGTAATGTTTTTTTTAAGTATTATGTAATGTTTTTATTTTTAATGAAATGGTATGTTTTTATTTTAATATTGTATGTGATTTTATATATGAAAAAAAAAATCGGGTATGTTTTTATGTAATGTTTTTTTTAAGTATTATGTAATGTTTTTATTTTTAATGAAATGGTATGTTTTTATTTTAATATTGTATGTGATTTTATGTATGAAAAAAAAATCGGGTAGTATAGGTGATCACTCCCTCCACTTAGGGTAGTGTTAGGGTAGAATTGGGTAGTTTTGAGTTGGAGGGTTTTTATTGGATAGAGGTGATGTGGCACCTAGGGTTTTAGGTGACCACTCCCTCCCCCTTAATACAGGTGCACCAAATGTTAGGCTATTTTTTTTTCTTTTGTTTCTTTTGGTGTCAGTAGTTATTTGATTTTTTTAGGCAAAACAATGCTTTTTGTCCCTATAATTTATGCAATTTTTGCTTTTAGTCCCTACGAAAATTGAAATATTATTTTGAAACCTGTAATTTCTAAAACGTTCTTTTTTAGTCCCTGCCGTTAACCTCCGTTTATTTTTAATGGGGAAAACAATGCTTTTCGTCCCTGTGATTTGCGCGATTTTTGCTTTTAGTCCCTACGAAAATTGAAATGTTATTTTGATCCCTGTAATTTCTAAAACGTTCTTTTTTAGTCCATGCCATTAACTTCTGTTTATTTTTAATGACTTAGCATATGTCCAAATAGCATAATAGTGCAGTAACAAATTCTTGAGTGCAAGTAACCCAAAAATTCATATTTTGACAAATAGTAATACTTGGGTTGTTTTGGATGTTTTGTAGTTGCCATTATATTAGGCTGTTTGGCATTTTTTGGGCTGATTTAAGTACTCTTGTGATGGCGGTGGTTTGCCTTTTTAGTTATACTACAAGATCACAAAATTCTGGTTAAATGGCAATATTTGGTTACTGCACTGTTATGCTATATGGACGTATATAGAGCTGTCAAAAAAATCCGAAAAATCCGATATCCGTCCGAAATATCTGTATTCATATCCGGAAAAAATGGATATTATCTGTATCTGAAAAATAGCGGATACGAATATTATCCGTATCCGAATATTCCGGATACGAATATGGATATAGGCGCATCCGTATCCGAAAATATCCGTATCCAAAATTAATTATATAATATATATATATATATATATATAATATAAGCATGCTACTCCCAATAATACTTTGTCACATGTCTTCATTCTTTATTTCTCAATATTAAAATATAAGCATGCGGTATAAGTTATATTTACTTATTAGTTATTTCCCGTTCTAACACAATAATCAGGTCAGCTAGCCCAAGTGGTATTGGCTGGCAAGGAGAAGGAGCTCCACCAGGGTTCAAATCTCTCCTCCTGCATTTAAATTTTTGAAGATTAAAAAAAAGTGGCGGATACGGATATCCGTATCCGGATAGCATCCACCGGATATTATTCGTATCCCATTCGTCTGAATATTTCCGAATCCGGATACGGATTCGGATACCTTTACTAAATGCCGGATCCATATCCGGCTCCCTATTATCCATTTGACAACCCCGTCACGTATACTATTTGTCAAAAGATGAATTTTTGGGTTACTGCACTCATGAATTTGTTACTGCACTATTATGCTATTGGACATATACAATTAATGGCAGGGATTAAAAAAGAACGTTTTAGAAATTACAGGGATCAAAATAACATTTCAATTTTCGTAGGGACTAAAAGCAAAAATCGCGCAAATTACAGGGACGAAGAACATTGCTTTTGGCCTTTGTGTTTGCCACGTCATTAAAAATAAACGGAGGTTAACGGCAGAGACTAAAAAAAAACGTTTTAGAAATTACAGGAATCAAAATAACATTTCAATTTTCGTAGGGACTAAAAGCAAAAATTGCGCAAATCACATAGACCAAAAACATTATTTTCCCTTTTTTTTAAGATGCACAACTGGTAATGTATACTATAGCCAAAAAGTAACACCCGCAGCATCTAACAGATGGAACAATTGCGACGGTAAAAATATTTGACCTGTGTAATTTCAAACTATATGAAAATTTACTCATATTTCTGGAGAAATTGACGTCTGAAATATCATACTCATTAGTATTACTCATATATCCACTGCTGAAAGACTATGAGAACCCGAGACCTCATGTTGAAATACCTCCTATGCACGAACAAACTAAAAGCACATGCACACAGGCATTTTTTTTATAGATAAAAAACTCTCTCTAATTTGTAATTCTTCCAAAGTATTTTATGTGTGTTAATCTAATTTACTTGTGTGGTAATTATATACAAATAAATGAATTAACAAGAACCAAATTAGAAAGACAAGGAAATAATCGAAACAACAAAACTAGAAACGAAATCAGATTGTTGTAGAAGTCGCCCGAAGATGTCTGCTGCCCGCAAGACAAGAAACGCCCCGGTAGTGTTCACGAATTGGCGGCTCGTCCCCAAAGGTCAACGACTTTACGTCTCTACAGTAGCAACACCGCAAACTGGAGAGCTCCGACGAACTGGACGAGGATAGAGAACTTGAGCTATTCAAATACACTAATATTTGTATGCAGAGGAGTAGCAGGGATTCTGATGTCCTAAAATTGTGTCTGAAATGCTCAAATGCCTATGCCTATAAATGCAGATTTATCCTCATTAATCTGCCAATAAATTGTTAAGGATGTTACACGAATTTGAATTCTAATGTTACAGAATTCAATTGCATTCATGTTGGACGTTTCAGCTTTAATTCTGCTGTTTCAGATTTCAAATCTGATCTGCTTCAGTTTCGCAACTAATAGCATCCCAAAAGTATTTTGACCAAAAAGAAGCTCAAGGCCTGCGGCCGAGGTGGGCGGGTGGCGCGTGTGTGTGCGCACGAGGTCATGGCTTTCACCAAGACCACTAGCAAGCACACAAGTTAATATCTCCATGAGCATTGCTACTCTTATACATGAGAATACCTCTCTTATTTTCCAATGTGGGATAATAATATTTCCCAAGTATTATTTCCCTACACAACATCCAAACTTTGACATACAATATCAGTTTTGAGACTTCAGTATATCACGTTCATCTACTCGAGACGTAGATTAACACCCAATAATTATTTCATTTAAATAATAAATATTTAAATACTAATAATTTGTAGATTGGTATTTAAAACCAATTTCCAACAATATCTGCTGCAGAAAGAGAGATGTGAGACCCAAAAATTTAAACAGAAAACAGCAAGGGAAACATAAAGAAAAATTGAGAGCTTGCATTTGTAGATCTGAATATTTGCCCAGTTTATGTATTTGAGTATTAAAGGAATGTCTGCAAACACTCACTCATATTTATTGAATACAAAGTGTTGAATAGTGGCGAAACTGGTAGTGATAAATATTGGTAGTCGATCCACCTTGGCATCCACCTAAGCGCTCCAGGCAGCCGAACGGCCGAGCAGATCCTGGAGCCGAACCGGTCATAGACCCGATCGTCTCTCGGACTCACAAAAAACCGGACCGGGCAGAGACATTAGAGCCGACCCGGAATCCGGACCAGAAGGACCGAGCAGACCCTATATGAATACGCTCCGAACCATAATCATGAATAAGACCGACCAGAGTAGCGGGAAGCTCGAGGGCCGACCCCATTGTCGGTCGTAACAGATAAGTATCGCCAAAAGCCCGAAGAACAGGCAGACAAGACAGTAAAAGAGAGCTGTCATGTCCCTTCCCAAAGCAAACTTAAGAAGGTGACACATGTCGAAGAAGTCACCTTCATTGTGACAAATGTCATCAGCATATCTTCCTGCTGTCATCTCACGAATGGTTGACATTGCCTATATATATGCCAGGAGAATGTACAATAAAAGGACTTTTGGAAAAGAGAGGAAAAAAGGATATAGAGAGAGAAAAAGAGAGAAAAGAGAAAATGATAAGACTTGTAATTAACAAGCACCAGCAAAACGGACCGGCCAAAATGTTTTCGGCCCGGCTCTATGCTATCAAAAAGGCCATTAATAAAATTTAGTGATCAAACACCTTCCTTTTTGTTGTTTTATTTTCTACGTGGCTTCGATCCATTCGTCTAGATCAGCACACGTGACGTTGACCAAATCAGACGTCAACAGGTTGGCGCTAGAAGGAGGGCTTGAACCTCCGACGAGTCGCTCAAGTTATAACTACAAGTTCCGAATATAATCAACCCGCCACAATGAAGGGAAACCCGTTCAAATTGGCGGAGCGCTTCGGCATACCTTGCGTTCATCCGGGAATAGTCGCCCTCACCAATAAGGGGCGATATGAAAGCATAGGAATCATCGTAACAAGGAGCTGAAAGCACAGGAGCCATCGTGACCATGAGTTCCTGTAAAGGTCATAACTTAGGGGATATCGAGCATAGTTTAAAGCTCTAGAAAAATTTCCCAAAGAATCCCCTTGTATCTTTCAAATTGAAGTTGCAATCAACATACACTACAACCACCAAGGACTCCACAATATCTGCAAACGCTTTCGGAATTCCCATCAGATCCCCACAAAGATCGTGATAATCCGGAAAAGGTAATCTGTCGGGGTGCAGGCAAGAAAACTCAGGCCACTATCGGGCAAAAAATTAGGCTGAGATCAGATGGAATCATCGGAACCTAATGAGTTTTCTGCATAAGCACCCGAACAGCGGCCATTAGGATGCCAACGACGAAACTTAAAACTCGAAGTGATGAAAAAGCTGCAGAAAGTGGGACATGTTAGTACAACTGAAATAAACAAAGGCATAATCTTTATAAGGAGATACGAAAGGTAAAGAATTCTCCACCTTTCACCAATCATTCAGAAGTTAAGAAAAGAGGGACCCGACCGACCAGGTTACCAAGGAAGTCTTAAAGCAGCGCCAGTCCTGTAACTGCCGGCCCGAGGAAAATCCCGTTGCGATCTGCACCGCCTTCGCTTGATCGAAAGACGCGGTCCGACATCCGGCCCATCTGACGCCGAGCTCGGATACGCCCCGGTAGAGCTGGTCTATGTACTCATACTAGCCCCCTGAAAACAAGAGCAGGAATGGCCCTCGCCGGCCCCAACCAGCGTTTGTTCTGCTCGACCGTTCGCGTGAGTTTTCTAGCCGCCAACTATAAAGCGAAACATGAGGCCCTCCGGGCCGATCTGGAAGTGGCAATCTCCTCCGATTTTGCTAACCTCACTATCTGTGAAGCAATTCGCGGGTAGGGGCCGATACGAACCCAGGAAGCCCGGTTTGGTCAATTCCTTCGACCCGGCTCGGACCTGGTGGTACGATCGTCAAAAAACTGTAACGCCCTCCGCGAACCAAGAAACGACCAGACCAACTCATCGGCAGCCGAACAACGCGAGTTGCGAGGACGGACACGGCCTCCAGTTCCATGCCCCCAGCACAGCATGGTACCCACAAAAATTAGAATACTTCAACCTTGACCCATCTGGGTCGCCGTTGAAGGAGCCTTACGCAGGGGCATCCAGTCCTGTCACCAAAAGGCTTATTCATGTACGCCCTCAGAAAGATGCCCAAGCGGACACACGATAACCCCTTCGGCGGCCCAACATCGGCCCACAAATCGCTTCGACAAGGGTGTTACTGGTCGAGTCAGAGGAAGGTGCCATTGGGCTGGGGTAAAGATACACCCGTTGCCAAACCTTCGCCTCTTAGATCCAAAACTCGTATGAAACCCACTTGCGTTTATGGCCTACCACCATTCGTCAAAGGGATGATCGTCCGAGTCGGCCTCCCCCGTCTAGAAGATGAAGTTGGAGTAACAGTACGCAGTCGTCGCGATTGGTTATTTTGCAAAAGCGGGTCGGGGCTGAACCACTAGCGCGAACGACCGAACAAAAAGTAAACAATCTTATATGAAAGTCACTCAGGACCCCTTAGTCCGTCATATCCGATATAGCCACAATGACAAGGAAGAATTTCAGGCGTTCTGCGACGACCTCTATATACGAAACGACTTATCCATGTCGCACGATTCACAATCCAACGGACAAGTCGAGGCGATTAATGCAATTATGAAACAATATCTCAAGGCCCGCCTCGAAAAGCGCAAAGGGTCACGGCCTGAAGAACTCCCTGAAAACTTGGCAATACATCGGCCCGCCACTTGAGAAATATCTTCGTAGCCTCCGGCACTGAGGCGATGACCCCGGTCGAAGATTGGAGCACACGCCCACCGAAGAACCCATTTCGAAAAACAAGATCAATGTGACCCTAAACCCTAAAAACCTGGACCTCGTCGCCCAAAAGCAGAACCAAGCAGAGAGGCGGAACATCTTCTACAAAGCGCCCGAGGTTCATCATCAAAGCTTCCAGGTCGAAGACCTCGTTATTAAACGAGCGTCGGGGCCCGACCCGGGACCTCCTGAATCCAAGTGACAAGGACCGTACGAGAGTAACAAAGCCCATCAGAACGGAGTTTGTTAGCTAGAATATATGGATGGCCAAGGATTAATTCATTCGTTGAATGCCATGCCTTATAAAGGTACAATCAACAAAATTCAAGTCTATTTCATCTCTAAATCGAATATACTATAAGACCGAGTTCGCCTCGGCACCTCGAATGACCGGCTCCTCCGGCACTATAAGACCGAGTTCGCCTCGGCACCTCGAATGACCGGCTCCTCCGGCACTATAAGACCGAGTTCGCCTCGGCACCTCGAATGACCGGCTCCTCCGGCACTATAAGACCGAGTTCGCCTCGGCACCTCGAATGACCGGCTACTCCGGCACTATAAGACCGAGCTCGCCTCGGCATCTCATAAGACCGGCCCATCCGGCACTACAAGTCCGAGTCCGCCTCGGCACCTCATAAGACCGGCCCATCCGGCACTACAAGTTCGAGCTCGCCTCGGCATCTCATAAGACCGGCCCATCCGGCACTATAAGTCCGAGCTCGCCTCGGCACCTTATAAGACCGGCCCATCCGGCACTATAAGTCCGAGCTCGCCTCGGCACCTTATAAGACTGGCCCATCCGGCACTATAAGTCCGAGCTCGCCTCGGCATCTCATAAGACCGGCCCATCCGGCACTATAAGTCCGAGTCCGCCTCGGCACCTAATAAGACCGGCCCATCCGGCACTATAAGTCCGAGCTCGCCTCGGCACCTCATAAGACCGGCCCATCCGGCACTACAAGTCCGAGCTCGCCTCGGCATCTCAAAAGACCGGCCCATCCGGCACTACAAGTCCGAGTCCGCCTCGGCACCTCATAAGACCGGCCCATCCGACACTACAAGTCCGAGCTCGCCTCGGCATCTCATAAGACCGGCCCATCCGGCACTATAAGTCCGAGCTCGCCTCGGCACCTTATAAGACCGGCCCATCCGGCACTATAAGTCCGAGCTCGCCTCGGCACCTCATAAGACCGGCCCATCCGGCACTACAAGTCCGAGCTCGCCTCGGCATCTCATAAGACCGGCCCATCCGGCACTACAAGTCCGAGTCCGCCTCGGCATCTCATAAGACCGGCCCATCCGGCACTACAAGTCCGAGTCCGCCTCGGCACCTCATAAGACGGGCCCATCCGGCACTACAAGTCCGAGCTCGCCTCGGCATCTCATAAGACCGGCCCATCCGGCACTATAAGTCCGAGCTCGCCTCGGCACCTTATAAGACCGGCCCATCCGGCACTATAAGTCCGAGCTCGCCTCGGCACCTTATAAGACCGGCCCATCCGGCACTATAAGTCCGAGCTCGCCTCGGCATCTCATAAGACCGGCCCATCCGGCACTATAAGTCCGAGTCCGCCTCGGCACCTCATAAGACCGGCACATCCGGCACTATAAGTCCGAGCTCGCCTCGGCACCTCATAAGACCGGCCCATCCGGCACTACAAGTCCGAGCTCGCCTCGGCATCTCATAAGACCGGCCAATCCGGCACTACAAGTCCGAGTCCGCCTCGGCACCTCATAAGACCGGCCCATCCGGCACTACAAGTCCGAGCTCGCCTCGACATCTCATAAGACCGGCCCATCCGGCACTATAAGTCCGAGCTCGCCTCGGCACCTTATAAGACCGGCCCATCCGGCACTATAAGTCCGAGCTCGCCTCGGCACCTTATAAGACCGGCCCATCCGGCACTATAAGTCCAAGCTCGCCTCGGCATCTCATAAGACCGGCCCATCCGGCACTATAAGTCCGAGTCCGCCTCGGCACCTTATAAGACCGGCCCATCCGGCACTATAAGTCCGAGCTCGCCTCGGCACCTTATAAGACCGGCCCATCCGGCACTACAAGTCCGAGTCCGCCTCGGCATCTCATAAGACCGGCCCATCCGGCACTATAAGTCCGAGTTCGCCTCGGCACCTCATAAGACCGGCCCATCCGGCACTACAAGTCCGAGTCCGCCTCGGCATCTCATAAGACGGGCCCATCCGACACTACAAGTCCGTGCTCGCCTCGGCATCTCATAAGACCGGCCCATCCGGCACTATAAGTCCGAGCTCGCCTCGGCACCTTATAAGACCGGCCCATCCGGCACTATAAGTCCGAGCTCGCCTCGGCACCTTATAAGACCGGCCCATCCGGCACTATAAGTCCGAGCTCGCCTCGGCATCTCATAAGACCGGCCCATCCGGCACTATAAGTCCGAGTCCGCCTCGGCACCTCATAAGACCGGCACATCCGGCACTATAAGTCCGAGCTCGCCTCGGCACCTCATAAGACCGGCCCATCCGGCACTACAAGTCCGAGCTCGCCTCGGCATCTCATAAGACCGGCCCATCCGGCACTACAAGTCCGAGTCCGCCTCGGCACCTCATAAGACCGGCCCATCCGGCACTACAAGTCCGAGCTCGCCTCGACATCTCATAAGACCGGCCCATCCGGCACTATAAGTCCGAGCTCGCCTCGGCACCTTATAAGACCGGCCCATCCGGCACTATAAGTCCGAGTTCGCCTCGGCACCTCATAAGACCGGCCCATCCGGCACTACAAGTCCGAGTCCGCCTCGGCACCTCATAAGACCGGCCCATCCGGCACTACAAGTCCGAGCTCGCCTCGACATCTCATAAGACCGGCCCATCCGGCACTATAAGTCCGAGCTCGCCTCGGCACCTTATAAGACCGGCCCATCCGGCACTATAAGTCCGAGCTCGCCTCGGCACCTTATAAGACTGGCCCATCCGGCATTATAAGTCCAAGCTCGCCTCGGCATCTCATAAGACCGGCCCATCCGGCACTATAAGTCCGAGTCCGCCTCGGCACCTTATAAGACCGGCCCATCCGGCACTATAAGTCCGAGCTCGCCTCGGCACCTTATAAGACCGGCCCATCCGGCACTACAAGTCCGAGTCCGCCTCGGCATCTCATAAGACCGGCCTATCCGGCACTATAAGTCCGAGTTCGCCTCGGCACCTCATAAGACCGGCCCATCCGGCACTACAAGTCCGAGTCCGCCTCGGCATCTCATAAGACCGGCCCATCCAGCACTATAAGTCCGAGCTCGCCTCGGCACCTTATAAGACCGGCCCATCCGGCACTATAAGTCCGAGCTCGCCTCGGCACCTTATAAGACCGGCCCATCCGGCACTATAAGTCCGAGTTCGCCTCGGCACCTCATAAGACCGGCCCATCCGGCACTACAAGTCCGAGTTCTCCTCGGCACCTCACAACACCAGCCCGTCTGGCACAATCAACAAAGGGTGAACAGAAAAGACAGCGGCCAGACCAACCGGGCCCAAGCACAGAAAAAAGCAACAAAGGCCACAAAAAGATTTCATTCATTCAAAATAAGCCGTTCCATATCAGAATACAAAAGAAATCAAGGAAAAACGGCACGCTGGCCATACATGGAATAAAACAAAAATCTACTCGGCCCTGCCCTCCTGACCGGCCGCCTGAGAAGACTGTCCTTCCCCTTCGCCAGACGGAATCACCACCGGATCTTCGACAACTTCGGCGACCTTCGGCTCATCATCTCCAAGAGCTGTTCAACCCGGTCGTCGAACAAGGAGGAAGTCTCTGAAGCCGGGATACGTTCTGCACAAACAATGAATTATGAGCGTTAGACAAAAAAGGAGCAACAATAAAGAACACGACACTTACTCATTTTAGCAATGAAGTGTTCTGGGACCCGAAGCTCGGCGTCTATTACGCCAGGTTCCCACTCATCAACCGAGCTCATCCACAGCCCCCCTACATAGAACCACTGTTCTTTCCAACTATGTATGGTCTCCGGCACATCCACCAATTCTTTATACATCGCGTGCCGGGCTGTCGAGTAAAACCAGCCAGAACCAGATCGGCCGACCGACCTCCACAGTAAGAGACTGTTAATCTCTTCAAAACTGGGCTCGGTCCATCCATGCTGACTAAAAAGAATCAAAATACCCACCATCCGAGCCCAAGAATTCGGATGAATTTGGGCAATACAAAGGCCCCACTGCCTCAACCACCGGGAGAGTACCAACGGAAGAGGAAACTTCAGCCCGGACAACAACATGCGGTAATACACCGCCGTGCAGCCGACAGGAGGGGTGTGAGGTCTCTCCTCTGGGTCCGGAATAAACATCCGCACCACCGCGGGTATCTTAAATCGCCCCCGCCAAGCCTCCAACTGCCCATCGGTGACCGTGCTGCGTATCGAGGCCGAAACCCATTCCGCCTCAACAGAAGGAGACGGCCGAGGCCGAACCCAGGCCCAAGTCTCGCCAACCGCCGTCAACGGCGTCGCCACCTCCACGTCTCCAGAATTTGCAGAATCCGGCGATCTTGCGACCTCGCCGCCATCCTCATTGCTCCAGTCAACGGGAGCATCACCTATCGACAGATCCGCCACTCCTGTGCGGTCCGAAGACACGATCAACTCCTCCGCCGTATCCCTCCGCTCCGACATCATAAAATAGGAAAAAAAAGAGGAGGAAAAGCAAGTTTACCGGGAAAGTCTGTGAAATCGGAGAAGAAGAAAAATTGCCGGAAAAGATCTTTCTCTGCAACAAACATGTAAAAATGGCGAAGGAAGCAATAGGGAAGAAGGCTCTCCATATTTATAAAATGAAACAGGAGCATTAAATACGAAAACACACGAAGCGGCGATTCATAATCATCACGAAGATCAAAGACGCGTGAGACACCACGACGAATTACGTCCCGCCACGCGTCCCCCTCACAATGACTCTTGGAGATCCCGAAGTCAAATCGACGCGACTCTCAAAGATATGTCCCTTCAAGAGATCTTATCCACCCCCAAATCGGATCGACCTCAATCTGAAACGATTCCAGCACCGGCCAACCCGGCACGACCCTGGACTCGGGGGCCCTTGTTGGTAGTCGATCCACCTTGGCATCCACCTAAGCGCTCCAGGCAGCCGAACGGCCGAGCAGATCCTGGAGCCGAACCGGTCATAGACCCGATCGTCTCTCGGACTCACAAAAAACCGGACCGGGCAGAGACATTAGAGCCGACCCGGAATCCGGACCAGAAGGACCGAGCAGACCCTATATGAATACGCTCCGAACCATAATCATGAATAAGACCGACCAGAGTAGCGGGAAGCTCGAGGGCCGACCCCATTGTCGGTCGTAACAGATAAGTATCGCCAAAAGCCCGAAGAACAGGCAGACAAGACAGTAAAAGAGAGCTGTCATGTCCCTTCCCAAAGCAAACTTAAGAAGGTGACACATGTCGAAGAAGTCACCTTCATTGTGACAAATGTCATCAGCATATCTTCCCGCCGTCATCTCACGAATGGTTGACATTGCCTATATATATGCAGAGAATGTCTGATAAAAGGACTTTTGGAAAAGAGAGGAAAAAAGGATATAGAGAGAGAAAAAGAGAGAAAAGAGAAAATGATAAGACTTGTAATTAACAAGCACCAGCAAAACGGACCGGCCAAAATGTTTTCGGCCCGGCTCTATGCTATCAAAAAGGCCATTAATAAAATTTAGTGATCAAACACCTTCTTTTTTGTTGTTTTATTTTCTACGTGGCTTCGATCCATTCGTCCAGATCAGCACACGTGACGTTGACCAAATCAGACGTCAACAATAAACTTGACACTCTCTTTGCCTTGGTAACTACATGTGTTCTGCTTTGTATATACAACTGTTGCAATTCGTTCAAGCAAGTAGGTATCTAGGTGTACCATGAATTTGTGTGAAGTTTTTGAACTAAAATCTGTGGTATCGGCAAATTAAGAAAAAAAAAAAAAAAAAAACACTTCAACAGAAGCAAATAAATTTAATGACCTTAGGCTTGTTATCGCAAAATGATCGTCATTCACACAATGCGACAGTTCAAGCAATACGCGCACACTTAGTGGTGAAGACAGAAGGTAGGACTTCGAAATCATTACAAAATAGAAGAAAGGAGTACTTGTGCACAAGATGAGATTGTTGGGTATCGGGTCGTACAATGGTTAAAGACAGGATCGAAAATACACGCGGATTAAACGAATATAACTATTACGATTGTTGGTAGTCGATCCACCTTGGCATCCACTTAAGCACTCCAGGCAGCCGACCAGCCGAGCAGATCATGGAGCCGAACCGGTCATGGACCCGATTGTCTCCCAGACCCGTTGGAACCGGACCGGACAGAGACATTAGAGCCGACCCGGAATCCGACCCAGAAGGACCGAGCAGATCACGGATGAATACGCTCCGAACCATAATTATAACAAGACCGACCAGAATAGCAAGAAGCTCGAGGGTCGACCCCGTTGTCGGCCGCAACAGATAAGTATTGTCAAAAGCACGAAGAACAGACAGACAGGACAATTAAGGAGGGCTGTCATCTCCCTTCCCAAGGCAAACCTAAGAAGGTGACACGCGTCAAAGAAGTCACTACACTTTGACAAATGTCATAAGCATGTTCACCTGAATCTTCCAGCTGTCATATCATAAATGGCTAAAATTGGCTATATATAGGTAGGAAGAATGTACTAAAGGAGGACTTTGGAAAAACGAGAAAAATATATAGAGAGAGAGATAAAGAGAGATAAAAAAGAGAGAAAAGAGAAAGAGATAAGACTTGTAATTAGCAAGCACCAACAATACGGACCAGCCAAAATATTTTCGGCCCGGCTCTACTCTTTATCAAGATCATTAATAATATTTAATTAGGGCTGGGCATTTGAACCCGAAATCCCGATCCCGTTCCGATCCCATCCCGAAAACTAGCGGGACGGGACGGGATAGTTTGTTAAAATGGCAATCCCATCCCGTCCCGTCCCACTCTGTTACTATTCAAATGGGACGGGATGGGATCGGGACCATCCCGATCAATCCCGTTCCGTCCCGTAATATTAAATATAATCAATTTTTTATATATCATTTAATCATGTAAACCCTAAATTGATGTATGATGTATGAAACATCAAAGTTTGATGATTTTCGATTTTAAGTTGATGTTTCTGCACTTTCAATTTGAATTTTATCTTCACGTATTGATGTTGATGTAATATGCACTATATATGCAGTTGAACTATTGATCTATTGTCTTTTGTGCGTGTTTATGTTACTATCTATTTTGTACTGTGTATTTTTTAAGTTTCTAATGGATATTGGGGGTCACTTTTTTTTGGAATGACTAGTTTGGATTTTTTTTTTAAATTTCTACCTCATTCATTTGATAATTCCAAAATTTATAGCTTTCTCATTCGTTTTTTCACAGTTTCTGTCAAGGTCAATAAATGTGCGGGATATCCCGTCCCGTCCCGGTCCCGACCCGAACCCGAAAGGGATCAGGACGTGCGGGATGAATTTCAAAATACGCAATCCCGTCCCGGTAATTTATTTTCGGGACGGGACGGGATTCGCCCAATCCCGACCCATCCCGTCCCATGCCCACCCCTATATTTAATGGTCCAATACTTTTCATTCTGTTTATACATCCTGTTTATTATTTTCTACGTGGCTTCGATCCATTCGTCCAGATCAGCACACGTGACGTTGACCAAACCAGACGTCAACAGAATGGCGCTAGAAGGAGGGCGGCACCTCCGGAATCTTGAACGAGTCGCTCAAGCTATAACTACAAGTTCTGAATATAAACAGCCCGCCATAAAGAAGGGGAACCCGTTCAAGTTGGCGGAGCGCTTTGGCATACCTTGCGTTCATCCGGGAATAACCACCCTCACCAATAAGTGGTGATATAAAAGCATAGGAATCATCGTAATTATGAGTCGAAAGCATAGGAATCATCGTAATTAGGAGTTGAAAGCACAGGAACCATTGTGACCATGAGTTCCTGCTCGACTCGGCTGACCTGTTAAAGGTCATAACTCGAAGGATATCGAGCGCAACTCAAAGCTCTAGAAGATTTCCCAAAGAATCCCCTCGTATCCTTCAAGTTAAAGTTGCAATCAACATACACCACAATATCTGCAAGCGCTTTCGGAATTCCCGTCAGATCCTCACAAAGATCCAGGTAATCCGAAAAAAGTAGTCTGTTGGGATGCAGGCGAGAAAACTCAAAGCCATTATTGGGCAAAGATTAGGCTGAGATCAGATGGAATCATCGGAACCTAAGGAGTTTTTCGCATAAGCGCCCGAACAACGATGCCAATGGTGAAATAGGGAATTCGAGATGACGAAAAAAGGGCAGAAAATGGAACGTGTTAGTAAAACTGAGATAAGCAAAAACATAATATTTAAAAGGAGATGCGAAAGGCAAGGAATTCTCCACCTTCCGTCAATTACCTAGTAGCCGAGGAAAGAGGGGCCCGGCTGACCGAGTCGCCCACAATCCTGCAACTGCCGACCCGAGGAGAATCCCGCTGCAATCTGCACCGCCTTCGCTTGATCAGAAAATGCGGTCCGACATCCGGCCTATCTGATGCCGAGCTCGGATACGCCCCGGTAGAGCTGGTCTATGCACTCATACTAGCCCCCTGAGGACAAGCGCAGGAATGGCCCTCGCCGGCCCCGACCAACGTTTGCTCTGCTCGGCCACTTGCTCAGGTTTTCTAGCCCCCAACTACAAGACGGAATATGAAGCCCTCTGGGCCGGTCTGGAAATGGCGATCTCCCTCGGTCCTGCTCACCTCACTATCTTTGAAGCGATTCTCAGGTAGGGGCTAATACGAACCCAGGGAGCCCAGTTTGGTCAATTTCCTCGACCCGGCTCGGACCTGGTGGTAAGATTATCAAGGAACTGTAACGCCCTCCGCGAACCAAGAAACAACCAAACCGACCCATCGGCAGCCGAACAATGCGAGTTGCAAGGACAGACACGGCCTCCAGTTCCACGCCCCCAGCACAGCATGGTACCCACAAAAACTAGAATACTTCAACCTTGACCCATCCGGGTCGCCATGGAAGGAGCCTTACGCAGGGGCATCCAGTCCGGCCGCGGAAAGGGCTTATTCGAATACGCCCTCAGTAAGGTGCCCAAGCGGACACACGACAACCCCTTCGGCGGCCCAATATCGGCCTACAAATCGCTTCGACAAGGACGTTACTGGCCGGATCAGAGAAAGGTGCCATTGGGCTAGAATAAAGATACGCCCGATGCCAAACCTTCGCTTCTTAGATCCAAGACTCGTATGAAACCTACTTACGTTTATGGCCTACCGCCATCCGTCAAAGGGACGATCGTCCGGGTCGCCCCCCGCCCCCCATCTAGAAGATGAAGTTGAGGTAACAGTACGCAGTCGTCGCGATTGGTTATTTTGCAAAAGCGGGTCAGGGCCGAACCACTAGCGCGAACAACCGAACAAAAAATAAACAATCTTATATGAATGTCACTCAGAACCCCTTCGCCCGTCATATCCGATAAAACCACAATGACGAGGAAGAATCTCAGGCCTTCTGCGACGACCTCCATATACGAAACGACTTATCCATGTCACCCGATTCACAATCCAACGGACAAGTCGAGGCGATTAATACGATTATGAAACAGTACCTCAAGACCCGCCTCGAAAAGCGCAAAGGGTCACGGCATAAAGAACTCCCTGAAGACTTGGCAATGCATCGGTCCGCCACTTGAGAAATATCTTCGTAGCCTTCGGTACTGAGGCGATGACCCCAGTCGAGATTGGAACACACGCCCACCGGAGAACCCATTTTGAAGAACAAGATCAATGTGACCATAAAAACCCGGACCTCGTCGCCAAAAACAGAACCAAGCAGAAAGGCGGAATACCTTCTATAAAGAAAACTTCCGAGGTTCATCATCGAAGCTTCCAGGTCGAAGACCTCAGTCTTAAACGAGTATTGGGGCCAGATCCGGGACCTCCGGAATCCAAGTGGCAAGGACCGTACGAGAGTAACGAAGCCCTTCAGAACGGAGTTTGCTAGCTAGAGTATCTGAATGGCCAAGGATTAATTCATTCGACGAAGGCCATGTCCTTAGAAAGGTATTATCAATAAAATTCAACTCTATTTCATCTCTAATTTGAATGCACTATAAAGACCGAGTTCGCCTCGGCACCTCGAATGACCGGCTCTTCCGGCACTATAAGACCGAGTTCGCCTCGGCACCTCGAATGACCGGCTCCTCCAGCACTATAAGACCGAGTTCGCCTCGGCACCTCGAATGACCGGCTCCTCCGGAACTATAAGACCGAGTTCGCCTCGGCACCTCATAAGACCGGCCCCTCCGGCACTATAAGACCGAGTTCGCCTCGGCACCTCATAAGACCGGCCCATCCGGCACTATAAGACCGAGTTCGCCTCGGCACCTCATAAGACCGGCCCATCCGGCACTATAAGACCGAGTTCGCCTCGGCACCTCATAAGACCGGCCCAACCGACACTATAAGACCGAGTTCGCCTCGGCACCTCGTAAGACCAGTCCAACCGGCACTATAAGACCGAGTTCGCCTCGGCACCTCGAATGATCGGCTCCTCCGGCACTATAAGACCGAGCTTGCCTCGGCACCTCATAAGACTGGCTCCTCCGGCACTATAAGACCGAGCTCGCCTCGGCACCTCGAATGAATGACCGGCTCCTCCGGCACTACAAGACCGAGTTCGCCTCGGCACCTCGAATGACCGGCTCCTCCGGCACTATAAGACCGAGTTCGCCTCGGCACCTCATAAGACCGGCCCAACCGGCACTATAAGACCGAGTTCACCTCGGCACCTCGAATGATCGGCTCCTCCGGCACTATAAGACCGAGTTCGCCTCGGCACCTCATAAGACCGGCCCCTCCGGCACTATAAGACCGAGTCCGCCTCGACACCTCATAAGACCGGCCCCTCCGGCACTATAAGACCGAGTCCGCCTCGACACCTCATAAGACCGGCCCATCCGGCACTATAAGACCGAGTTTGCCTCGGCACCTCATAAGACCGGCCCATCCGGCACTATAAGACCGAGTTTGCCTCGGCACCTCATAAGGTCAGCCCATCCGGCACAATCAACAAATGGTGAACAGAAAAGGCAACGGCCAGACCAACCGGGCCCAAAGATACAGAGAAAAGCAACAGATGCCATAAAAAGATTTCATTCATTTAAAAATAAGCCGTTCTACATCAGAATGCAATGGAAACCAAAGAAAAACAGCACGCAGGCCATACATGGAATAAAACAAAAAATCTACTCGGCCCTGTCCTCCTGACCGGCCGCCTGAGAAGACTTTCCTTCACCTTCGCCGGACGGAATCAACACCGGGTCTTCGACAAATTCTGCGGCCTTCGGCTCATCAGCTCCGAGAGATTCAACCTTCAGGTCGGCCGTCTGAGACTTTATATAGGCCTGGACCTTCTCAACGGTCTTCCCTTCCTTCATGAGATCCAATATCTCATAACAAGTGGAGACATAGTTAAGGTTAATCAACTCCTCGAACTCAGGTGTCTTCTGGAAAGCAGCCGCCCCGTCGGCAAGGCCCCAGGCATAACCCGTAGCTTCACAAGTATGGACCCGCTCGGTCAGTTGCTCAAGCTGGGCCTTAGTATTTTGCAAATAGGCCTCGTGCTCGGCCCTTATGTCCAGACACCGTTTCTGCGCCTTCTCGGCCGCCGTGGCCATCTCGTCGGCCTTTCCTTTCCAGATATTGGCCTCGAAGTCCCGGCTCTCCAGAAGCTCCATCTCACCCTTCAGAGAGGTCATCTCCTCCTCCAGAGACTTGATAAGCGAAGGGCAGAGGTGGTGCTCCTCATGTAAGGCCTTGAGATCGGCCTCTGCCTTCTTGTGCTTCTCAACCAGGGCCATCAGCTCCCCAGTGGCTTTACATAGGTGCACAACGCGCGGCCCATCATAGCATTTCCAAACTGGATCTGCTCATCCGGACCCATGTCATTGGTCACCATCTCCATTTTCGGCGTCCAGCCCAAAATAGGGACATGGCTGGACTCAACCACCGCTGGAGGGACCCGGTCGAGCATCTCGGCGGTTGGGGTGGCCGCCCGGACATAGTCAAGGAACCAGCGCGGTCTCCGCCCCTTCATTTGGGCACAAGGTTCTTCCCGGTCCTTATTCACCGGGAGATAGTGGCCCTCCAAATCAATCGCGGGCTCCTTACCCTTCGCACGGCCCGTCCGTACAGGGCTTGGGGCGGGCACAACAATTTCAAGAATGGAGAAACCCTCAGCCCTGGTCACGCTATCCTCGGGCTCGGCCTCTACTCTATTCCGCTTGCCCGTGCGCTCCCTACGCTCGGCGGCCTCAAGACCGGCCTCGCCACCAGCGCAGCGTCTCTTTCCGTCCCGCCTAACTCCTGCCCCTAGGGAATGGATAAGGAAGACGTGTTAAAAAAAAAAAAAAAGAAAAAAAAAGAAGAAAAAAAAAGAGAGCTACCTGATGAAGACATTCTGCTCGGATCAGTTGATTGAAGTCCCGCTGCCCAAAGGTTATCCTCAGTAACCAGAAGATACAATTTCCTCCGATCGGCAGGGAGATCCAAGAGCTGTTCAACCCGGTCGTCAAACAAAGAGGAAGTCTCTTGAGCCGGGATACATTCTGCACAAGCAATAAATTATGAGCGTTAGACAAAAAGGGAACGGCAATAAAAAACACGACACTTACTCATTTTAGCAGTGAAGTATTCTGGGACCCGAAGCTCGGCCTCTATCACACCAGGCTCCCACTCCTCAACCGAGCTCCTCCACGGCCCCCCTACATAGAACCACTGTTCCTTCCAACTATGGATGGTCTCCGGCACTTCCACCAATTCTTTATGCATCGCGTGCCGGGCTGTCAAGTAAAACCATCCAGAACCGGATCGGCCGACCGACCTCCATAAGAAGAGACTGTTGAACTCCTCAAAACTGGGCTCGGTCCAGCCATGTTGACTGAAAAGGATCAAAAGACCCACCATCCGAGCCCAAGAATTCGGATGAATTTGGGAAATACAAAGGCCCCACTGCCTTAACCACCGGGAGAACATCAACAGAAGCGGAAATCTCAGCCCTAACAACAGGGAGCGGTAATACACCGCCGTGCAGCCGACGGGCGGGATGTGAGGTCTCTCCTCTGGATTCGGAACAAACATCCGCACCACCGCGGGTATCTTAAATCGCCCCCGCCAAGCCTCCAACTGCCCATCGGTGACCATGCTGCGTATCGAGGCCGAATCCCACTCCGCCTCAACAAAAGGAGACGTCCGAGGCCGAATCCAGGCCCGAGTCTCACCAACCGCCGTCAACGGCGTCACCACCCCCGCGTCTCCAGAATCTGTATCTCCAGAATCTGGCGATCTCGCGACCTCGCCGCCATCCTCGTCGCTCCAGTCAACGGGAACATCACCCATCGACAGATCCGCCACTCCCGTGCGGTCCGGAGACACAGTCAACTCCTCCGCCACTGTATCCCTCCGCTCCGACATCATACAATAAGAAAAAGAGAAAAAGCTTACCGGGAACCTCTTTCTGAAAACGGGAAAAGAACGCCTAAAAAACCTCTCTCTTCTCTGTAACCAGACACGAAAATGGCGAAGGGAGCAATAGAGAAGGAGGTTTTCTATATTTATAGGATAAAAAAGGGCATTAAATGCCAGACGCGTGAAGCGGCGATTCACAATGAATCGTCGCGAAGATCAAAAACGCGTGAAACACAATGACAAATTACGTCCCGCCACGCGTCCCCCTCATTATGACACTTGAAGACCCCGAAGTCAAATCGACGCGGCTCTCGAAGAGACGTCCCTTCGAGAGATCTTATCCACCCCCAAGCCGGATCGGCCTCAATCTGAAACGACTCCAGCACCGGCCAACCCGGCACGGCCCTGGACTCGGGGGCCCTTGTTGGTAGTCGATCCACCTTGGCATCCACTTAAGCACTCCAGGCAGCCGACCAGCCGAGCAGATCATGGAGCCGAACCGGTCATGGACCCGATTGTCTCCCAAACCCGTTGGAACCGGACTGGACAGAGACATTAGAGCCGACCTGGAATCCGACCCAGAAGGACCGAGCAGATCCCGGATGAATACGTTCCGAACCATAATTATAACAAGACCGACCAGAATAGCAGGAAGCTCGAGGGCCGACCCCGTTGTCGGCCGCAACAGATAAGTATTGCCAAAAGCACGAAGAACAGGCAGACAGGACAATTAAGGAGGGCTGTCATCTCCCTTCCCAAGGCAAACCTAAGAAGGTGACACGCGTCAAAGAAGTCACTACACTTTGACAAATGTCATAAGCATGTTCACCTGAATCTTCCAGCTGTCATCTCATAAATGGCTAAAATTGGCTATATATAGGTAGGAAGAATGTACTAAAGGAGGACTTTGGAAAAATGAGAAAAATATATAGAGAGAGAGATAAAGAGAGATAAAAAGGAGAGAAAAGAGAAAGGGATAAGACTTGTAATTAGCAAGCACCAACAATACGGACCGGCCAAAATATTTTCGGCCCGGCTCTACTCTTTATCAAGATCATTAATAATATTTAATGGTCCAATACTTTTCATGCTGTTTATACATCCTGTTTATTATTTTCTACGTGGCTTCGATCCATTCGTCCAGATCAGCACACGTGACGTTGACCAAACCAGACGTCAACAACAATTATATTCTACGTGACAGGGATTAAGGATTACAGGCCAACTAATGATCCTATAATTATAACCAATATAATTATTTCAATAATCCAGAGGAACAAACTGACAGTAAAGGACTAGAACAAATCTGCAATCACAAATAGCCGATTCCAGGTTAACAATGATAATAATAATATCCAAACAATCGAAATACGATATTCAGAACAGATCCGAAACCAATATATATTATATATATGTGTATATATATATATATAACTAATATATATATAATATATATTATACAGCAGTAGGTATATATATATATATATAATTTATATATATATAAATACCGAAAATATATAAATATATATATATATATATGTATAATATATTACACAAAAATTCACCAAGAATAGTAATATAAACCGAAATAAATAGAATCAAGAAAACCCCCTTTGTGAAAGAGATATATTAGGCTCAGATCTTCCGAACCCTTTGCAATTTGACACCAAGAAAGTTCGATTCCACGAAGGACGCGAACCACCACCGGCCGGCACAACAGCCCGGTAGCACGTTTTCTAACCCAGAAAACCTCAGAAAACTCAGGACACAAACCCGATCTCCCTTAAAAATATCACAAACAGATATCACTCTCGTTTTCACTCGAATTCTCAAGGCACAAAACGATTTTCTTCTTCTCGGTCATTAACTCCCGTCCCCAGCAAAGTCTTATATACCCACAAGGATGGAATCGGTCATGGGATTCCATAGATATATTCAAGAGCTCACGGGGGAGAGGAGGTAGGGAGAATCGGGAGCAAAATTGCAGCGGGGGGAGTTGACCGAAGGTAGGAGAACTCACGGGAGAGAAGAAAGGGAAAAGTGGGGAGACTGAGTGGAGGCGGAGTGAAATGAGGGAGATAGGGTTATGTTAGATATTTAAAGGGAGATCGGACGGTCCAGATTAGGAGTAGGAAATAAATCTGGATCGGACGGCTCCAATTAAAAGGGCTGCCAATGGGTTGGGCCAGCACTAAGTGATATGGGCCGAAAAATAAAGGGGGATATAGTTTGGGCCTGGTTGGGCCAAATACTAACATTTCCCCACCTTTTTGGGCCAACCAGTCAAATTGCATTTTCGGGTTTCGGAGAAAACTTATCATCGCCTATCTTCGGGGTTACCTGCACATACACAAAGTAAATAAGATAAAAGAATTCACAAAGAAGACTAACTCACAAAGAGATCCCCTAAAAAACACAAAGTTCAAAAATTTATTCGACCGAATCAAAATTCAGTCTTTTTAAACAAGATTTAAATTTCTCGACGGGTAAACACTTAGTACCCATATCTGAATAATTAAATTGGGAGGGTATTTTTTCAAGATAGATTATACGTTTGGCAACAACATCTCGTATGAAATGGAAACGAACATCAATATGTTTCGTTCTATCATGAAAACTCGGATTCTCGCGATTGAATACCAGATTGACTATCCGAAAAAACTTCGACTTTATCCTTTAGAAAACTGATTTCTGATAATAGTCCTTTTAACCATAAAGCTTCTTTTAATGCTTCTGTTATAGCAACATACTCAGATTCTGTAGTAGATAAAGCAACTATAGGTTGTAATTGTGACTTCCAACTGATCGGTGTGCCACACAAAGTAAACACATATGAAGTAGTAGACTTACGGTTATCACGATTAGCAGCGTAATTAGAATCCACGTATCCAACCAATTTTACACCTTGCGGGTGTCGAGAAAATTTAAGAGCATACCTGCTTGAGCCCTTCAAGTACCTTAAGAGCCATTTGACGGCTTGCCAATGGTAAACCCCTGGGTTAGCCATATATCGACTAAGACAACTCACAGCATAAGCTATGTCAGGTCTTGTACTGACCATTAGGTACATGACCGAGCCAATGACATTTGAGTAAGGTACTTTTTTTCATATAATTGATATCATCCTCAGTTTTCGGGGATTGATCTTTACTTAACAGGAAATGACCAGCTAGAGGCACATTGGTTGATTTAGACTGACTCATAGAAAATTTGGATATAATTTTCTGCACATAAGAATCTTGTTTTAAAACAATGGTAGAGTTTTTCCTATCACGAAAGATATTCATCCCAAGAATGCGCTTAGCATCACCAAGGTGTTTCATGTCAAACTTTGCACTTAAGCATTTAATGACATGATCAACTGTTTTCACACAAGGGCTCACTAAGAGCATATCATCAACATATATGAGTAAGAAAACAAGATTTTTGGAATCAGTTTTGTAATACAAGCAATGATCATAATTACTTCTTGAAAATTTAAGTGAGAGCATGTATTCATCAAACTTCTTATTCCATTGCTTAGGTGATTGTTTTAAACCATAAATTGATTTTTTAAACAAGCAAACATGATTAGGGAACTTAGGATCATTAAAGCCTTTGGGTTGACTCATATAAAGCTTTTCTTCATGTTCACCATGTAAAAAAGCAGTTTTGACATCTAATTGTTTTAATTCCCAATCAAATTGAGCAACTAGAGCAAGCATGATATGCACAGTAGTGAACTTAACAATCGGAGCAAAGATTTCAGTGTAGTCAATACCTTCTTTCTGGGTGAAACCCTTAGCAACGAGTCTAGCTTAGAATCTGACCGACTCATTTTCTTCCTTAACTTTGAAAAGCCATTTGCAGTCAACCACCGAACAGTTGGGCGGTCGGGGCACAAGAGCTTAAGTTTCATTTGAATGCAATGAAGTCATTTCTTCATTCATTGCATTAAGCCACTGTTCTGAGTGTTCAGATTTCAAAGCTTCATCATATGTTTTGGGTTCACAATTATCAATAGATTCAAACATATTGAATGCATATGATGCCATATGATAATCATTCAAGTGAGAAGGTCTTCTAATTTCTCTCCTACGCCTATCTCGAGTAAGTTGATAATCATGCAAATTATCTTCAAGTACTTCTTCTGTTTCATCATGCATATCAGCATTACCATGATTATCAATATTAGTTTCTGTTTGCACATTATCCATATTATCTAAAGAAATGTGCAGCTCCACCTCATTTGGAGCAGGGGGTTTTTCCGGATCTGGTAAAAGGCAAGGAAATTCATTTTCGTTGAAAACAATATCTTGACTAATAATGGTTTTGAAACCGGGTTGGCCTTTCAGCCAAACCCTATAGCCTTTACCCCTTCCGGGTATCACAGAAACACACATCTCACAGAACGAGGCTCAAGCTTATCATTTTTCTGATGCACATAAGCAGAGCAGCCAAATACACGAAGATTAGAAAAATCAATAGATCGTCCAGACCAAACATATTCAGGATAATTACCATTCAATGACACAGAGGGAGATCTATTTATCAAATAAGCAGCAGTAAGTAAAGCCTCACCCCAAAACTTTTTCGAGAGCCCAGACAAAGCCAACATGCTTCTGACCCTTTCTAGCAAGGTTCTATTCATGCGTTCAGCCACCCCATTCTGTTGGGGTGAATAAGGGACAGACTTATGTCTCTGAATACCAGATTGAGCACAAAGCTCATCAAACATATAATTGCAAAGCTCAAGGCTATTGTCGGTCCTTAAGATTTTAATTTTCTTCCCAGTTTGATTTTCAATCAACGTTTTCCAATTTTTGAATTTCTCAAATACATCAGATTTGTTTTTCAGAAGGAACACAAAGACCTTACGGGAATAATCATCAATCATAGATAGAAAATATCTATTTCCACCGTGTGTGGGTTCACTAGATGGCCCCCACACATCAGCATGCAAATAATACAAAGTGTCATAAGTAGTAGGAGTTCTAGGGGGATGGGGATTTGGAAACTTAACACGATATTATTTACCTACCACACAGGAGTCGCAGAATGGCATAGAGGACAATTTATCTTTCCCAAAAACCCCTTGTTTTTGCAAAATTTCCAGACCCTTATCACTAATGTGGCCTAGACGTTTATGCCACAGATCCGTCGAGTCACCTTGGACAGCATTCACAAAAGAATCATATTTTGCAGTTTTCACATAGAGGTTATTCCGTTTTATTACTTTGAAAACACACAAGTTTCCTTTAAAGATTTTCATAATCCCATTACCCCACTTACCTTCATACCCCTCATCATCAAGGGTACCACAAGAAACAAGATTGTGACACAAATCAGGAACATGCCTTACGTTCTTTAAAGTTAACAAATAACAGAGTCACATCTTATCTTAATATCTCCTAAACCATGAACTTGACACTTTTTCTCATTAGCCATAGAGACAGACCAATTTGTCACTTCTCTATATTCAGAAAATAGCCTTTTGAAAGGCGACATATGAAACGTACAAGCGGAATCAACAAGCCACTCATTTTCACACAATGTGAGAGTATGCAGAGTATTAGCTTGTTCACAAATTTTAGAAACCATGAAAACTTCATCTTCACTGCCATTTTCAGCCACAAGGTTGGCATTATCATTTTGATAATTTTTCTTAGGTTTAGTGCACTCGTGAATGTAATGACCAGATTCACCACAATTATAGCACTTACGGTTCTTAGGTCGAGATTTTGACCTACTCTTCCATTTGCCTTTCTTCTTTTCAGAAAAATTACTCTGGAGGTTTTGACTTGATGAAGGTTTCAGTTTTCGAAAGCGGTTTTGAGGCCTTCCCCTCACAAAATTAACCTCACCTAGAGATTTATTCCCCTTATTGTTTTTCAAATCCAATTCTTTACTTTTCAAACCATTTATAACAGTATCAAGAGTTACTTTATCTCTGTCGTACTTAATAGCAGATTTAACATCACTGTAAGAATCAAGGATGGCATTTAAAAGAATAATAGGGGTGTATTCATCAATATTTTTATCACCGGTTTGTTTGATATCCTGGATTAATTTTGTAAAAGTGTCCAGGTTATCATTTATATCCTTTGAAATATCAAGTTTGAACCGGAAAAATTTTTCAAGTAAAAACAGTTTGTTAGGCAAGGAAGTTTCAGTATAAGCCTCTTCCAATTTTTCCCATAAAGCCTGAGCTGTATCATGTTTACCGATTTTCCGAATTACATAATCGGACAGATTTAGGATAATTGATGAATACGCAAACTCATCTGCCTCGGCCTTTTTATCGGCAGCAGTGTTGTCAGAAAAGGATTGATCAATAGCTTTGAAAACTTTTTGTTGGATTAAAATGCCCTTTATTTTTTGTTGCCAAATTTGAAAATCTCCTTTACCATCAAAAGGTGCAATTTTAAAGACAGAGAAAGAGCCCATTGAAACACACAATATAAGGTAATCACAAAGACAACCACAAATCACAAAGAAAAGGAAGCACACAGCTGATGAGAATCAAAATTTAGGGACTCGATTTGATTTTTGAGATTAAAACCCGTTATAAGTTAAAACCGGGATCCTCAAGCTCTTGACAAAGATCCGAGGGACACTTTCGGTCCTGGCAGCGCAAGATTAGTGTTGTTTTGGATTTTAAGGTTTTAATTTGTTTGAGTTTTAATTAATAAGGAAACAAGAGTCGCCCGAAAACTGAATCCAACCAGATAACACAGAGATAGGCCGCGGCAAGCAAACCGATAATAAACAGTTTTAAGGACAGCAATTTGACAATAGAACCGAAGCTAGCAACAATAATAAAAGAGAGGTTCAAGACGATATACCTGAGCGGAAACCCGGATGGGTTATTCCGTATCACCAAGAAGCCAAAGAACCCGACACCCGACAAACGGGCTCCGATACCACTGTTGGGTATCGGGTCGTACAATGGCTAAAGACAGGATCGAAAATACACGCGGATTAAACGAATATAACTATTACAATTATATTCTACGGGACAGGGATTAAGGATTACAGGCCAACTAATGATCCTATAATTATAACCAATATAATTATTTCAATAATCCAGAGGAACAAGCTGACAGTAAAGGACCAGAACAAATCTGCAATCACAAATAGCCGATTCCAGGTTAACAATGATAATGATAATATCCAAACAATCGGAATACGATATTCAGAACAGATCCGAAACCAATATATATTATATATATATGTGTGTATATATATATAACTAATATATATAATATATATTATACAGCACTAGGTATATATATATATATAATTTATATATATAGATAAATACCGAATATATATATATATATATATGTATAATATATTACACAAAAATTCACCAAGAACAGTAATATAAACCGAAATAAATAGAATAAAAAAAACTCCTTTTGTGAAAGAGATATATTAGGCTCAGATCTTTCGAACCCTTTGCGATTTGACACCAAGAAAGTTCGATTCCACGAAGGACGAACGCCGAACCACCGCCGGCCGGCACAACAGTCCGGTAGCACCTTTTCTAACCCAGAAAACCTCAGAAAACTCAGGACACAAACCTGATCTCCCTCAAAAATATCACAAAGATGATAGTAGGAAAGAGGTGGAAATACAATTGTGCATATTTTGTGCTGCTGTTTAAAGCATATGGAACAGACGCATGTTTTTCTATTTATGTACAAGTGCTGCAATTCGTTCGACCTAACGTACGTAGATTTAGTACGAAGAATATTCATTGAGTAATTTGCTCTTATACCAAGTACATATACCATCTTCCAACCCTCAAGTAGCGAGACCCCATAGCGCATAATCATTTTAAAAGGAAAAATGGGAAGGAGCACGATATCTGTAAAAAATTTCAATATCTGCTCCTCAGTCATCATTCCTTGCTAACGTGTCCACGTGAATTTGACATGCAACACCCATTCAATGAGCAGGACCAATAATCTGCTCCTCCATGGTAATCAAATTTTATAACGAATCCATTCAATATATAAATAAACAATTATAAAGAGAACATATATGAATTCTCTCTGAGACACGTTAGAACTGCTTCTGTCAGGCCTACAAGTGAATAGTTCAGAAAAAGCCTAGGATATACACATTACACAATAAGGAAGGAGATGTCGTTATGCTTGGAGTTGCAAGAAGATTTAACATGATTCTAACTAATTTGTCAAAAGTATGTTCTAACTTAATTTTAAATAATTTGTTAGCTACAAATGTGCAGACAGCCAAACCTATCTGCTACCTGTTGGAAATATTAGATAAAATAGAGGAAATGGGCTGTTTTGAGCAGCCCACACTACAACAAAAACCCCTCCTTACAACGGTGCGCGGACATTGTAGAAGGGTTTTAACAACGTTTTCAATCTCGTTGTATAATAAGGCATTGTTAAAAGTATGACTTTTTTTTACAACGCCCATGTGGCGTCGTACACCCCGTTGTAAATACATATTTTCAGTATGCGCAGATGCTTTGACAACATTCTATTGAAATTGTATTTCTTACATCAACAACGGTACAAAGATACTGTATGTAATTCTATTACAATGTTTTGTAGAAGTGGTACATAACTATTTACAACTTCATCACATAATTATTTTTTCCATGATCAACAACGTTGTGATTATCTTGTAGGTAAATCTATTACAACATCTTTCGGTAATTGCGTTTTTTACATCAACAACTACGCAAATACGGTGTGGGTAACTCTTTAACAATGTCCTTTAAAAGATGTAAACAATAACTTACAACATTTATACAAGAGTGTCTTTCAACCATCAACAAGATCCGAGGTCGTTGTGGTTAAATCTTTACAATGGGTTCATTACGTCTTTGTTAAGATGTATTTGCAATATCATAAAACGTTGTGGAAAACTCCGTAACAAAAAAAAATTCAAATGCATACTAGCCGCAGAGCAATCCTCGTGAATCAACAAGCGCTCAACTTGCACAAATAAACACAAAGATATCTCATTATTGATAACATTGTATTTTCATTCAAATTCATTATTCCAATGAGAATCCGTTTACGACAAAATATTCCAATGCATTAAATAACAGCTGGAACCCATTAAAAAACAAAACATCTTGTACCTTAAATGAAACTCAAACCCTTAAATTAATAAATAAAACAGACAAGGGAGTGGCAGTATGCTTAGCTCCCACACAATGACAAGACAATCACCAGATGATGAAGCCAGGTATTTTCCACTGTGAGAAAATTGCAAGGACAATATTTTGTCTTTATGTTCTTGTAGCACCTGGAGCGTTCGAAAAACAATTGAGAGAATCTATCTAATGAATGAATTCTTAAGGATGTATTAATACATACTATCAACGAATTATCAAATTTAATATAAAAAAAAAAAGAATTTCCTGACCAAATCGTTTCATGTACATGTAGAACATAACTAGTTGCATCACAGACCAACTGAGTAGCAGTTCTAACTATAAACCAGATGATACCAAAGACTAATTTTTCTTGAAAGGACAAACCTCTGGGCACTTGAAAGGAAATTTTGAGTGGGCTCGACTACGAGTTAAAGTCTGTCAGAACACTCAAAATGATTGAGGTATGAATGAGATATAATGTTCCAAAGTGAACCCTTTAGAAATGGGTTTGGGATGCTATCCCACATTGGAAAAAGAACGGAGAAATTGTGAGTATATAAGGAGATGTGGACAAAGACATATTCAAAAAGTGAGACATGTGTGGATGTGTGACTAGGCGTCCCTCGCACACACACACGCGCGCGCCGCCGTCCGGCCAGCTCGGGTCGGGTCGGGTCGAAGGGCGAAATGTCTCGGCGTCTCGAAGTTATCTTTTTACTGTAATTTTATTCGGTAAAATTTTATTTTACTGAAAATACCTCAATTAATAAATTCCGAATTTTCGAATCCGGATAAAATCGAATTAAACAGTTCTGGATAAGTATTGAGATACCAATCCTGATCGATTTAGAATTCCTCCAGATACCAATCCTAGTCGGTATAGAGTTCCTCCAGCACACAACCTCCTCCAGCCTTCACCTATAAATACCCGGCTTGAGGGGCTCGTTTTTTACACACTTAATACGTACGATTTTTCGAGAGCCTTTACAGTCAGATATTTTTCTTCTTCATTTTTTCTTCTTCGGTCGGTGATAGTATACAGAGTTGTTCTAGTTCGTTGAGGGTGCAGCGCATCATCGATTCACTGCATCGAGCTGTTGTTTTATCCTGGGAGGCAGACGTCATACACCATGGTGAGGGCAAATTTGCTTTAAGGAGATATATATTCTGGACTCAACAACGACACTTTCGATCGTTTACGCGAACGGAATTTTCCTTTTTTTGTGCTAACCGATTTTTGTAGGATTCAGATAAAACATATATTCGATATATATATATATATATATATGTTAGGAATACTTGTTAGATTTTGATGATGTCATTAATATAAAATCAAATGTTTATTACTTGGCAAAATGTAAGGAAGAACCAAATGAGTATCTTCCATAGGCCAAATATGTTAAGTATAAAACTTGGCAAAATGTAAAGAAGAACCAAATGAGTATCTTATGTAGGCCAAAAATTAGTTAGACTGAAAAACGGCTAAGTACTAAGTACAGCTTAGTCCATCAGAGAAGAACAGTCGAGTCCAGTCAGAGTAGCTCTGGTCAACAAAATTTATCAGAGAAGTTTGACCAGACTGCAGCCGAGGTACCTCAGGGAAGTCACCTGACCAGATAAGTTACAAAAAGTGAACAGCCGAGAGGACCTATCTGCAGAGATGTTAGCTGCATGTCAGCCGACTCGAAGGCAGCCAAGTACTCCAAGTCCACATCAGCATGCGTTGAAAAGTCAAATATTACGAAAAGCTCACATGCAACGTGAAGAGACAAATTGGAGTGATTCCCGCAAGAGATATGATTTAAATAAATCATCCAGACCCACCTTGAAGACTTTAATCCTTTTATATTCAAAAGATTCGGCGCTCACATGTAGAAGTCCTCACAACGGTCGGAAGATAAAATAAAATAATGGGAATCCAGCCTTGCAACGTTCAGAAAGATTAAACAATGAAGTCTCCCTCCAACGGACGGATTTGTTCAAAAGATTTGCAACGGCTACAAGGAAAAAGCTCAGAGATCGTGACCTATATATATCCGAAGATTTGAAACTGAGCAACTACCGGTGCGAACATACATTCAAGCGATCAAAGCAATCAAGCAATCTAAAGCAATCAATAGCATCGTGAAAAGAGCAGATCTAAAAGTTCATACTTAAGGAAGCTCTTAAGTTGGAGAAGACAAACACTCTTGTCTATAATCTTGAGTACGGGGTACTTCACTGGTTGAAGTAAGAGATCAGAAGGCATCCGAGGATCGAGGATCAAGAGGTGCAAAGCGATCAAGTGTGTACAACGGCACGGATTTCCACCGGTTGGAAGTCATTGTAGTGTGGTTTGAATCACTGTAATATTTATCCGGTTGAAAATTATAGTGAATTCATCTCCAAGTAGTTTGGAGAAAAGTGGATTAGTAGAAGATTACCCCACCTCCGAGACCACTATAATTGCTGTGTTATTTCTTGTTTCTCGCATCATACTTTAAGCACGCATACATTGTTAAGTGTTTCATTAAGTTGATTTCTATTCGTCATCAGCTGACTTCCGCACATATCCAAGAACAAACGACTCCAAGTCATTTGTCTAACTATCAGCTGAAGAAACTCACTCTTCGTGAAAAAGAGTTCAAGAGTTTCAACAAGTCTATTCACCCCCCCCCCCCTCTAGACTTGTTCCTCGACGACTTGTGACCTACAAGTGGTATCAGAGAGGTTGGTTCATTTATCTCACGAACCAGATCTATATTAGATATATATCTTAACTCTCACTTTATAATGGAACACATGCACTCTAGACTCCCTGTTTTTTCAGTTGACGAGTATGATCTATGGAAGATAAGAATGCAGGCACACTTATCTTCAATTCATGACGACATGTGGTGCATCATTGAAGACGGTCCATTCATTTTTGAGAAGGACAACACAGCCGAGGAGATCGCAGCTGGGAGGCCAGAAAAGATTCCTAAGAAGAGGACGGAGCTGACTCCCGAAGAAAGAAAGCTGGACAATCTTGACAACCGGGCCAGAGATGTGTTATATCAAACTCTTGACAAATCCACCATGGTCAAGATCAAAAACTGTAAGAATGCCAAAGAAATTTGGGACACATTAGCTCTAATGTGTGAAGGAACGGAGCTGATCAAGGAAAACAAGCTGTCAATTGCTATCCAAAAATTTGACAACTTTAAAATGAAGAATGGTGAATCCATAGATCAAGTGGACACAAGGTTCACTGAAATTATCAATGAGATTAACTCTCTGGGCAAAACCTATGGCAATAGGGAAATGGCACTAAAGGTCCTCAGATCTCTCAACCCCGAATGGAGCATGAAGGCCGTAGCCATGAGAGAATCCAAGGACCTGAATAAAATAAAGATTCAGGAGCTGTTTTCTGATCTGAAGGCTTACGAGTTCGAGCTTCCAAGTTCATCCTCAACTGAGCCTGCAGAGAAGGGAATCGCATTTGCAGCCGAGTCCCTTGCCAAAAGCCTATCTGATGTGAAACCTCCAAATCCACTAGATTTTGAGGAAGAAATGGCTTTCATAATGCAAAGGTTCAGCAATTTCAGAAAGAACTACTCCAAGTATAAGAAAAACTACAAGGAGAATCCAAGAAGGAACCAGAAGGCTGGAAGCTGGAAAGTAGAATGCTACAACTGTCACAAAATAGGACACATCCAAATGGATTGTCCCGAGCTCAAGAAGGACGAAACCAAGAAGGAGGTGGGCAGAAAGGAAGATAGAAGAAAGGCCCTCATCGGAGAAGACCAGGAACATGTCGAATCAAGCAGCGGTTTCTTTTCTGATGAAGACGAGGAGTATGATTGCCTGATGGCAAACTTAGCTGATGAAGAGGTAACTTCTAAACCCACCGGTTCAAATAATAGCTCAGCCATGTCGCAAGATATGGATCTACATGAATCGGTAAATCAGTTATTTAAAGATTTTGAAACACTCAAATCTGCACACCAAGCTGTATCAGCAGAGAAGACTCAGCTGCAAGATGAGAATAGGCAGCTGAAAAATGATTTCGAAAAACTCAGCCTAAATTTAAATAAAGTTGATACAACTACAACTGACTTTAAAAACCAGGCAAATGTCAATACAACTGAGATAGATCGGCTAAACATTTTACTTAAAGAAAAATCAGCTGCACTTGCTCATGCCAAAGCTGAGTTTACTAAGCTGGCACAGATAAATAAAACTCAGGCGCAGGAAATAACTCCCTGAAGGCGTCTTCAACCCTGGGAGAATTGTGTACTTATAAAAGGTCATTATATACCAAATCAGGCCTTGGATATGATTCTCACACTCCCTCTAGTTCTGAAACCAAGTTTATCAAGGGAGAAACAATAGTCTCGATCACGAGCACGTATATAAACCGATATTCAAAACAGCAAACGCCCAGTCAAACGTCAGGCTGCAATCAGTTACACCTGCATACCACCTAGACAGGCGACTAGGCAGTGGCCCAGGCAAAAGCAGCAGCCCAGACAACATGCCCACTATTACCAACAACTCCCCAAAAATAGATTTCATAATGGGAGGGGCAGATGGAAACCTCAAGGTTATCCTAATTACCAAAATGAACAAGTGTGGAGACCACAAAGGTTTAATAAATGGTCTCAGCCTAGATTTAGAAATGGCCCACACTATCAAAATTTTGAGGAATATCCGGTATACAATCCAACCAGAAGATTTAGACCTCGACCACAGACACATTATAAGGGTTATAATAATAATAATAATGAATTCTATAATCCAAGGAGAAATCAATTCTCCAGGAAACCAACTAACCCCAAAGGACCCACACAAATTTGGGTACCTAAATCTCTGCTTGTTTAATTGCAGAAAAGATGGAAGGACTACAACCACATCTCCTCAAGCTCAAATTTTGGAGGTGAAGAATGGTTTGTAGACTCTGGATGCTCGAGGCATATGACCGGGAACAAGAAGATGCTGACCAAATACATCAAAGAAAGAGGTCCCGATGTAACCTTTGGAGATAGCTCTAGAGGACAGACAAAAGGCTTTGGAGAGCTGCACCGAGGAAACATTGTGATATTCAAAGTTCATTATGTCAAAGGGCTCAAGTACAACCTCCTGAGCATAAGCCAGTTCTGTGACGAGAAGAATCTAGTAGTCTTCACCATCTTGAAGTGTATGGTGATAGACATCTTATCTGGGGAAATAAAGCTACAAGGATTCAGAAGAAGAGATGTCTACATGATTGATTGGAACACAGGAACACCTAACTCCTGTTTTCTATCCAAGACAGTAGCTGAGAATGGATGGCTGTGGCACAAAAGACTATGTCACCTAAACTTCAAAGCCATCAACAAGATTAGCTCTCAGAAGCTGGTCAGAGGACTTCCAAATGAAGCATTCAAAAAGGAAGCACTCTGTGATGCATGTCAGAAGGGAAAGCAGACCAAGGCATCGTTAAAGCCAGTTCAGCCTACAACGCTCACAACAAGGGTCTTAGATCTACTCCACATGGATCTATTTGGTCCTATCAAGCCAAGGACTTTGAGCGGCCGAAAACATGCTCTTGTAATAGTAGATGATTATTCAAGGTACACTTGGATCATTTTTCTATACAAGAAAAGTGAAACCCTGACCAAGTTACCTGAGCTGCTGAGAAGGATCCAAAATGAGAAATCCCTCTCCATAATCAAGATCAGATCAGATAGAGGAGGAGAGTTTCTCAACAAGGCGATAACTGATTACAGCGATCAGAATGGGATCCAGCATGAGCTCTCTGCAGCCAGGACGCCCCAGCAGAATGGTGTTGCTGAAAGAAGGAACAGAACCCTGAAGGAAGCAGCAAGGTCCATGATTGCAGAAGCGGACCTACCCAAAAGGTTCTGGGCTGAAGCTGTTAACACAGCCTGCCACACCCAGAACAGGAGTATGATAGTAGGGAGACATGGCAAAACTCCCTATGAGGTTTGGAATAATAGAACTCCTACTGTTGCTTACTTTCATGTTTTTGGTTGTAAGTGTTTCATCCACAACAACGGTAAAACACAGCTAAATGCCTTTGATGCTAAAACTGATGACGGTCTCTTTATGGGATATTCCCAAAGAAGCAAGGCATATAGAGTTTTTAATAAAAGAACCTTAGTTGTGGAGGAAACACCCCATGTTGTTTTTGATGAATCTACCGTTGAGTACAGGAAACAACTTGAGCTAATTGAGAACAAACTCAAGTCAGCAACCCTTGAAGAAGTCATTATACATGACACTGGAATGGTGGACTCACTGCAGACTCACTGATAACCCAACCGCGGTGATGAAGACCCAATCGCAGATCGACAGATCACCAAACCTATCTCGATCCAGCTTGTCAAGGAGACCCAAATGGAGCCGACAAAGACTCATCTGCAGATCGTAACCAACTGCAGATGACAAGGCGGTAGCCGATCGATTGCAGAACCCACCGATGCAGATAATCACGAGCAATCCAACAGGGGAACAAACCCGAGAAGAGGACGATATCCCCAAATGGCTCAAGGATCATCCAATTAGAAATTATCGGAAAGTTGACTGATGGAGTTAAGACGAGACAGTCAACCCTACCAGCAGGAATGGCGATGTTCTCATGTTTCATGTCGCAAATTGAACCCAAGACTACAGAACAAGCCTTGGAATATTACTCATGGATTAATGCCATGCAAGAGGAATTGGAGCAGATGGAAAGAAACAAAGTTTGGGAACTAATGCATGACTGATCACAAGAAAGTTATTGGCACCAAATGGGTGTATAAGAACAAGAGTGATGAAGACGGAGCTGTTGTTAGGAATAAAGCCAGGCTCGTAGCAAAAGGTTATGCACAGTGTGAGGGAATAGATTTTGATGAAACCTATGCACCTGTTGCAAGACTAGAAGCCATCAGACTATTCCTCGCATATGCTGCATTCAAGGACTTTGAAGTCTACCAGATGGATGTAAAAAGTGCGTTTCTGAACGGAATCCTAGAAGAAGAAGTCTATGTAGAGCAACCCCCAGGTTTTGTCAAAGGAGACAAAGTCTATAAGCTATTGAAGGCTCTGTATGGACTCAAGCAAGCACCGAGAGCATGGTATGAAACACTGTCTGTATTTCTTGAGAAAAATGGATTTTGCAAAGGGAAAGTGGACAAAACCCTATTCAGAGTGGAGCACGAAGGCCACATATTAATAGTCCAGATTTATGTGGATGACATCATATTCGGGTCAACCAATCCAGAGCTATGCGAAAAATTCTCCAACCTCATGCAAGGAGAATTTGAGATGAGTATGATGGGAAAGCTTAACTTCTTTCTCGGATTACAAGTTAAGCAGATGGAAAAAGGAATTTTCATCAACCAAGCAAAGTATACCAGAGATCTTATCAAGAGATATGGAATGGAATCAGCCAAACCCACAAGAATTCCAATAAGAACAAGTACTCACCTCGATGCAGACGAGGCAGGCATATCAGTGGACTCAACCCACTACAGAGGACTCATCGGATCTCTTCTGTACCTCACTGCAAGCAGGCCAGACATATCATATGCCGTTGGAGTTTGTGCAAGATTCCAGTCCAAGCCGAAGCAATCACACCTAGATGCAGCCAAGAGAATAATTAAGTACCTAAAGTCTACAATTAATGTTGGACTATGGTACCCCAAGGATGACAACTTCGAGCTATCAGGATACTCAGATGCGGATTTCGCAGGATGCAAAATCAACAGGAAAAGCACTAGTGGAACGTGTCAATTCCTAGGAACCAGAATCATATCCTGGTTTAGCAAGAAGCAGGTTTCTAACTCTATCTCCACTACAGAGTCAGAATACCTAGCTGCAGGTAGCTGTTGTGCACAGATTCTTTGGATCAGACAACAGTTAAGGGACTATAATATTATTGCCAACGAAGTCCCAATCTGGTGTGACAACAATAGTGCTATTGCAATAACCAACAATCCGGTTTTGCATTTAAGGACGAAGCACATTGACGTTAAGCACCATTTCATTAGAGACCATGTGCTTAACAAAAGGGTTAGAGTTGAAAGAGTCAGCACAGACTACCAAATAGCTGACATCTTCACTAAACCATTGCCAGAAGAGAGGTTCCTAGAGCTGAGCAGAGACCTTGGATTACTAGATTGAGAATCTAGTACTGAAGCAAGTTAAAGGATGGACGGACCCCCAGAATCAGCCTAGCTGATGCAGGCGAGAAGACGAAGGCCAGTCAAAGCAACTAGGCTGTTCAGAATACCAGGCGAGAAGTCAAACTCACCTGTTGCAGAGTGGTCAACAGTCAACGAATCAGACCAGCTAAGTTTTTCTAAACTGACCTCTATATTTAATTATTATCTGCCACATTTATAATATTAATTTTGGCTAACGAATGGCATTTAAATATACATCTTTATAAGCCAAGTGGCAATTTTAATACACGCGTCAATCGCCCATTAAATCAACCTCTACGATGGCCAATCAGAATCAACCGTCGAATTTTAAATTGGGCCACCGATTCAAATTTGAAATTCAAAAGAATATCAAAAGGCGTACCACCGTTCAAATATATAATAAACTAATACAAACGTCTTTTCATCTTCTTTATAAGGAAAGAAGACCTTTCACTTTACTTTTTACGCTTACAGAAACCCTAGAATTTACAGAGCAAAAATATACACTAAAAATCTTCTATTTGCAGACATGGCATCTTTCGAAGGAGTGAATTTCAAGGCGGTGAAGGACCAGGTCATTTTCTCCATGGTTGTCGACTTTGAAGGTTTACTCGAAGCAAATTTGGAGGACTTCGACATGCTCAATTTGATCCGGGCAATGAAGCTGAATGGGATCTACCCATTTCTCGACATCAACCCGCAACATCTGTTCAAAGAAGATGTCGTTGAGTTCTATCGCAATGCTTATCTGATTCAACACGGGATTCAGAGCAAAGTCGGCGGAGTACCTGTCAGCATAGATCGAGAGAAGATTCGTTCTGTATTCGGGATGAAGCATCATGGTTTGGCGGTCGAAGCTCTCAAACAATCAGCCGCCGAAACCTGGAAAACAATTGAAGTCGAAAATATCCCAGAAAAATTGAAATTTACAGCCAAGAGGAATGAATTAAAAAGGATTTACCGTGTTGCGTTGGACATCACCAACAAGATAGTCATGGGGATGGCGGGCAGCTATGACCAACTGTCATCGTCGAAATTTATGGTGTTGGGTGCATTGATTCAGGAAGAGGAAGTCGATTGGGCAGACTATATTTTCAGGCAACTCGTGCGCGAGGTGAACAAGGTCGAGTGGCTTGACGATGAGAAGAAGTTCAAAACTAAGCTGGCATTCGAAACGCATCTTAGTTGGTTTTTGGAGAAGACCGGAGTGGCTAAGGGAAACACTGACCCTTTCCACCCCAATAAGAGGCTAGGTCATATGGACCATGAGAAGAAGAAAGTCGGAGGCACTGGGAAAGCAGCTCAGTTGTTGAAGGAGCTGCCGGACTCAAGGTCATATCCAAGATACGATTTATCAGAGGAGTCGGACAGACTGCGGTGAGATCGGATCTGCAATGAGTCCGACAACGAGTCCGACGATACACCAATTGCTATCAGATTCAAGAGACGGGGACCAGCCCCAGAAGGACCCTCTAACCTGCAGTCATCACCGGAACCCTCTCCTAAGAGGCCAAGGAAACTGCAGTTTAGCGAGGGAGAGCAATCTGAACACCCTGCCAGCCCATCAGTTCGATCACCAATTCATCAGGAAGACTTGCCTGCACCAGACACCACTGAAACTCGGATTATACCTGTTCTCACCCCTCCAGTCTACATATCCGAAGAAGAGGAAGCAGGTCTAATAATCTCTATTCCTGAAGCTGACTATACTTTTAACCTATTAGAAAATAATACCTTTAATCTTTCTATTGAACAACTCCAGCTTGTTAAACCACAAGCAGAAAAACACTCTTTTATACATATTTTTGAAGAGTGGAAATCTTTCAAAATTATACCTTTTACAAATCTTCAAACCTTTGTTGCAACTAGTGGTTGGGAATATCCCCAAGCCACTGAGGAGGTTCTGATTGAATTTTGCAAAGAATCAGACTTGGCGTTAATCCTCCAGGATAAATGGTTCATGTCACATTTTAAAACAAACATGGACCACTTTATCCATTCTATCATGCTCAGCATTTTTGATGGCGTTTTTGGAGAGGAGGAGGAGGAGGTAGCTGAAAAGGAGATTAGGATTGAAGAAGTTGATGGAGACAATGAAATTATTGATTTGGTGGCTGAAGAAGACGAAGAAGAGAGAAAATCAGAAGAAAATATTCCAGTTGAAAACCAGCCAGAAGAAATTGAGAAGACAGAGGAAGTGGCTGATGAAGGAGATGAAGAAGAAGGAGAGGAGGTAGATCAAGAAAAAGATGAAGAAGAAAAGGAAGATGAGGATGATGAAGGAGAAAAGAAGGAGCAGCATGATGATAAGAATGATGATGATGATGATGATAATGATGATGGAGGAGAAGCAGGAGCAGAAAAAGAAAATGAAAAGGAAAAAGATGAGGAAGAAGAAAAAGAAAACTCTGGAGAAAATGAAGAAGAAGGGAAAGAGGAAGAGAGAGAAGGAGACAAGGAGCCAGAACAAGAGCCGGAGCCAGAGCCTATTCACAAAGCTGCAGATAGATCGAGGTACTGCCAGTACACCGGCTAGGCAGTGGTGAAGACTCCAGCTCAGGGACCCCGGAGAAAACCCACTCTGACCTACCAGCTGCAGACAGGAGCCTACAGTCTAGTGGTTCCTTTGCAGAAGGATCAGGAGAGCACTCTCCATCAGCTCAGTTATCCCCTACCATGACTGAGCTGATCAAGCAAATCATCAGAGATACTATTGGAGAGCTGCTATCAACTCAGGTCACTCCTGACCTTCAGTCAATAAATGCCAAGATAGACACCCTTCTACAGAGAGAGATCCCTCAGCCCCCTCCCCCTACCAACAACAGAATGCCATTTGGCATGTCTGATTGGATGAGCAGGATGGAACAACAGTTAACTACCATTGTTGATGCTGGCAAAAAGGGGGAAGAAAGGGCTCAGGGGGAAGAGAGAGAAATCAGAAGCAAGAAGAAGCAGGATGTTCTTCAAATTGAAGGACCCTCTACTCTGAAGAGAAAGGAAGTTGTGGATCCAGATGACCAGGCTGACCAGCCTGAAGGAAAGAGAAGAAGGACTAGAGGTGGTTTTGAATCTACTCTTGAATGGGAAGGGAAGGAGCTATGGTTTGTGGAGGACTTTATTCCATTTGAAGCTCTTGAGATGTGGGAATCTGCCAGGAAGAGGTTCATCAAAGACTATTACATCTGGGAACTACTCCAGGATGATAAACTCTCCCCACAAGAAATTTTCATAAACTTCATGGAAGAAATCCATCCGAAGCTTTGGGCTGTTCTGAAGAAGCACGCTAAAGAACAAAATGCTTATCCTATGATCCCTCCTTTCAGAGAAGAGGAAGCACCAACCCGTATGGACGGTGAACTTGATGAGTTAGCACTTCAAAGAGAAATCAAGCTAGTGTGTCTTGAGAACAGATTCAGATCCCAGCAAGAACAAGACTTCGCAGCACTTGTTGTGAAGAGAAAATATGGTCTTGCTCCAGTCAAGATAAGACCTATTGGAGCTAAACCATTCAAGCCTGCCAAGCAGCATATTCGAAGAGGCAGAGGAAGAGGCAGATGACTTTTAGTTATTTCTTTTACTTGTAATGTTTTATGTACTTAAAATTTTCTTGTAAAATTTCAATAATAAACAAGTCAGAAAATTTTATAACAGTCTGTTGAATGACAATTTCCAGTTGTCTCAATATTAGACTGATTTCAGTTTTTGTCTCGCACTTAAGTGCAGACTTGGTCATTTGATTTCTTACTTAAAGTTTTGCCATCATCAAAATAGGGGGAATTTGTTAGGAATACTTGTTAGATTTTGATGATGTCATTAATATAAAATCAAATGTTTATTACTTGGCAAAATGTAAGGAAGAACCAAATGAGTATCTTCCATAGGCCAAATATGTTAAGTATAAAACTTGGCAAAATATAAAGAAGAACCAAATGAGTATCTTCTGTAGGCCAAAAATTAGTTAGACTGAAAAACGGCTAAGTACTAAGTACAGCTTAGTCCATCAGAGAAGAACAGCCGAGTCCAGTCAGAGTAGCTCTGGTCAACAAAATTTATCAGAGAAGTTTGACCAGACTGCAGCCGAGGTACCTCAGGGAAGTCACCTGACCAGATAAGTCACAAAAAGTGAACAGCCGAGAGGACCTATCTGCAGAGATGTTAGCTGCATGTCAGCCGACTCGAAGGCAGCCAAGTACTCCAAGTCCATGTCAGCATGCGTTGAAAAGTCAAATATTACGGAAAGCTCACATGCAACGTGAAGAGACAAATTGGAGTGATTCCCGCAAGAGATATGATTTAAATAAATCATCCAGACCCACCTTGAAGACTTTAATCCTTTTATATTCAAAAGATTCGGCGCTCACATGCAGAAGTCCTCACAACGGTCGGAAGATAAAATAAAATAATGGGAATCCAGTCTTGCAACGTTCAGAAAGATTAAACAATGAAGTCTCCCTCCAACGGACGGATTTGTTCAAAAGATTTGCAACGGCTACAAGGAAAAAGCTCAGAGATCGTGACCTATATATATCCGAAGATTTGAAACTGAGCAACTACCGGTGCGAACATACATTCAAGCGATCAAAGCAATCAAGCAATCTAAAGCAATCAATAGCATCGTGAAAAGAGCAGATCTAAAAGTTCATACTTAAGGAAGCTCTTAAGTTGGAGAAGACAAACACTCTTGTCTATAATCTTGAGTACGGGGTACTTCACTGGTTGAAGTAAGAGACTGTAAAGGCATCCGAGGATCGAGGATCAAGAGGTGCAAGGCGATCAGTGTGTACAACGGCACGGATTTCCCTTGGTTGGAAGTCTGTTGTAGTGTGGTTTGAATCAACTGTAATATTTATCCTTTGGTTGAAAATTATAGTGAATTCATCTCCAATCGGTTTGGAGAAAAGTGGATTAGTAGAGGATTACCCCACCTCCGAGACCACTATAATTGCTGTGTTATTCTTGTTTCTTGCATCATACTTTAACTGCTGCATACATTGTTAAGTGTTTCATTAAGTTGATTTCTATTCGTCATCAGCTGACTTCCGCACATATCCAAGAACAAACGACTCCAAGTCATTTGTCTAACTATCAGCTGAAGAAACTCACTCTTCGTGAAAAAGAGTTCAAGAGTTTCAACAAGTCTATTCACCCCCCCTCTAGACTTGTTCCTGGACGACTTGTGACCTACAATATATATATATATATATATCTATTCTGTTATTTTTCAAGTAGTCGTTTTTCAAAAAAATATTCAAAAATCTTAAATCAATTTTTTTTGTTTACTTGATTAAAATAGATCTACTTTCGAAAAGTTAAGCAATATGGATTCTCATAACCCAACACAGTCCACGGACGTTTCTGGAGGTACGCCTCAGAAAATCGGCTCGGGTTCAGCGACTGGAAGTGCGCCTCTGATAACTGGATCGGGTACAGCTTCGATTCCGATTACTAATTCGGTTTCGGTTCCGGTCAACCATGCAGACAAACAAGAGAAATTCAACGGGCAGAATCTCAAGAGATGGCAGCAGAAGATGATGTTCTATCTGACCACTCTAGGCTTGTCTCGATTCCTCAAGGAGGATGCGCCAAAATATGACGAAGACAGTGACCAACAAACTCTGATGGCCATTGACGCTTGAAAAACTTCCGATTATCTATGTCGGAACTATGTGATGAATGGCCTTGCCGATTCACTGTACAATGCGTACAACAGTGCTAATTCAGCAAAGGCATTGTGGGACTCACTAGACCACAAGTACAAGATCGAGGACGTCGGTGCCAAGAAGTGGATTGTTGTACGGTTTCTCGATTATAAGATGATCGACTCCAAGACTGTTGTGAGTCAGGTACAGGAGCTACAAGTGATTATTCACGAAATCCATGCTGAAGGAATGGTGATTAGCGAATCCTTCCAAGTTGTTGCTGTGATCGAAAAACTGCCCCCGACTTGGAAAGACTTCAAAAATTATCTCAAGCACAAGTGCAAGGAGATGAGCATGGAAGATCTGATTGTTAGACTTCGCATAGAGGAAGACAACCGAGGATCAGAAAAGAAGGTAAATGATGTTGTGGCAAAGGCCAATGTTGTGGAAACTGGACAGACATCCAAGAAAGGCAATACTGGAAAGGGAACCAAGCTGGGACCTAAAGGAGGAATTGGGAAAAAGAAGGAAAGTTCCTTGGCAAATGCTACAACTGTGAAAAGATGGGTCATAGGGCGGCTGACTGCAGGCTGCCAAAGAAACCAAAGAAAAAGGAAGGTAATACAGCACATCTGATTACCGAACAAGTGGAAAATCTTGACTTATGTGCTATGATCTCCGAAGTGAACCTAGTTGGCTCAAATCCTAAAGAATGGTAGATCGATACTGGAGCAACTAGGCATATATGTGCCAACAAGAGTATGTTCTCCTCTTTGAAAGAAACGGATGCCGGCGATATGCTGTATATGGGAAATTCTACAACCTCAACTATCTTGGGCGAAGGCACGGTGATTTTAAAGATGACGTATGGAAAGGAAGTGACTCTTAAACGAGTGTTATATGTGCCCGATATCCGCAAGAACCTTATTTCTAGTACCTTGTTGATGAAGCACGACTTTATATCAGGTTTCGAGTCCGGTAAAGTTATTTTGTCGAAAAATGGTGTGTTTATAGGCAAGGGATATGAATGTGATGGGCTAGTTAAGCTCAATGTAATGACTATAAAAAATAATGAAATGAAGAATTCTTTTGCTTACTTGCTTGAGTCTCCTAATTTATGGAATGCTAGATTAGGACATGTTAATTTTAATGCAATGTGTAGACTAATTGCATTAGATCACATACCAAAGTTTAAGATTGATCTAAACCACAAGTGTGAAACTTGTGTAGAGGCAAAATTAACTCGATCTCCATTCCAACAAGTGGAAAGAAACACCAAACCTTTAGAATTAATACATAGCGACCTATGTGATTTGAAGTTTGTTCAAACTAGAGGTGGAAATAAATATTTTATTACTTTCGTGGATGATTGTACTAAATATTGGTATGTATACTTGCTTAAAAGCAAAGATGAAGCCATAGAGAAATTCATTCTCTATAAAACGGAAGTTGAGAATCAATTGAATGCTAAGATAAAAATTTTGAGGAGTGACCGTAGAGGTGAATATGTGGAACCATTCGGCGAATTTTGCTCCCAACATGGGATTATTCATGAAGTCACTGCCCCATATGCACCACAGTCAAATGGCGTGGCAGAACGTAAGAATCGCACTCTGAAAGAGATGATGAATGCGATATTACTAAATTCAGATCTGCCGCAAAATATGTGGGGAGAAGCCATCTTAACGGCGAATGATTTCTTAAACAAGATATGCCGTAAGAACGGGGACAAAACTCCTTATGAATTGTGGAAAGGAGTCAAGCCTTCCTACAATTACATGAAAGTGTGGGGGTGACTAGCAAAGGTGCAGATACCTACTCCTAAGAAAGTTAAAATAGGCCCAAAAACGGTTGACTGCATTTTCATTGGATATGCACACAACAGCAATGCTTACCAATTTCTTGTGCATGAATCCAAAGTGCCTGAGATTCACAAGAATACGATTATAAAATCAAGGAATGCGTCATTCTTTGAGAATATCTTTCCTTGTAAGACTGCAAGTGAACCCCTATCTCATCCGAACAGACTTCTGAACTAATGGATGAAGATAATGAAGACCATATAATAGATAATGAGGACGAACCTAGAAGGAGCAAGTGACAAAGGACGGAGAAATCTTACGGACCAGATTTCATCACCTACTTGCTCGAAAAGGCTCTTCAGACTTACAAAGAAGTTGTAAGCTCGACGGATGGACCTCTATGGAAGGAGGCTATCAAAGAAGAGATTGATTCTATATTACAGAATCATACTTGGGAACTAGTGGAATTACCTCCTAAGTGTAAACCATTAAGAAATAAGTGGATTTTCAAGAAGAAACTGAAAGATGGATCAGTTGATAAATATAAGGCTAGGATCGTAGCGAAGGGATATAACCAATGTGAAGGCCTAGACTATTTTGATATTTACTCTCCTGTGACGAGAATAACTTCCATCAGGATGATACTTGCCATCGCAGCATTACGAGGCTTAGAAGTTCATCAAATGGATGTTAAGACTGTCTTTCATAATGGGGACTTAGAAGAGGAAATCTACATGGAACAACCCGAGGGGTTCTCTGCTCCTGGACAAGAAAGGAAAGTCTGCAAGCTGGTAAAATCTTTGTACGGATTGAAGCAGGCACCAAAACAGTGGCATGAAAAATTTGATCATGTCATGATAAGCGGTGGCTTCAAAATTAATGAATCCGACAAATGTGTACATGTGAAAGACACAGAAGGTGACTATGTCATTTTGTGTCTATATGTAGATGACTTGCTCATTACCGTCAATAATGAAAGAATAATCAAATCAACCAAAGACATGCTGAGATCGAGATTTGATATGAAGGATATGGGCCTCGCAGATGTAATTTTAGGGATTAAAATCACACGAACGTCAGAAGGTCTCATGCTGAGTCAAGCCCACTATGTGGACAAAATCCTTGAAAAATTTAATAAGGATGACTCTGGCATAGCCAAAACCCCCATGGATATGACGTTGAGACTATCCAAGAATAAGGGTGAAGGAGTATCTCAACTTGAGTACTCACGCATAATAGGAAGTCTGATATACTTGATGAGCTGTACAAGACCAGATATAGCCTACTCAGTTAGTAGACTAAGTAGATATACGAGAAACCCCGGAAAAGATCACTGGAAGGCGATCATAAGAGTACTAAGATACTTAAGGGGTACTCGTGAGTATGGGCTGCACTATACCAAATATCCGGCAGTACTTGAAGGATATAATGATGCAAATTGGATATCTGATATAAAAGACTCCAAGTCTACAAGCGGATATGTATTCACACTAGCCGGTGCAGCAGTGGCATGGAAATCTTCGAAACAGACACTTATATCTCGGTCAACGATGGAATCCGAGTTTATAGCCTTAGATAAATGTGTAGAAGAGGGAGAATGGCTACACTATTTTCTAGAAGATATTCCAAGATGGGCAAAGCCTGTGACCGCAATATGTATTCATTGCGATAGTCAATCTGCGATTGGCAGGGCATAGAGCGTAATGTACAATGGTAAGTCTCGTCACATAAGGAGGAGACATAATACCATTAGACAATTGATATCAACAGGAGTTATCACTATTGATTATGTGTCATCAAAGGATAACATTGCGGATCCGCTAACCAAAGGGTTGTCAATAGACCTTGTTGATCAATCATCAAGAGGAATGGGTCTATTGTCTTGAGCTAATAGTTTTATGGAGGATACACAACCTAAGATGACTGGAGATCCCAAGATCTAGGTTCAATGGGACAACCAATCCATAAAACTGGGCACGATCACTGTGGGGGTTACCCCGAACCGACCATTCCTAAGATGAAAACAGTGATACCCATAGGGAGAGGTTAAGCTTATGCTTTTAATGATTCTTAAGTCGACAACGTATAATCGGGTGGCGTAAAATACGGGTTTACTCAAAACACTTAAATAGAATCACCTATGTTAGAGAAAAGAGGGGCCGCTACAAAGGAGAATTGCAAAGGCACAATTCTTTAGAAACTCTCGCAGAACCAGGACGGTGTCCACGGACAAAATGGCCACAATAATTAGAATAGAAAAAATCAGGAAGGGCACTTGTGAAGGATATACAACCACTTACACAAGCGGTCGGACAGTTCAAAGGCATCTAGTCACACTGTCTAGCCAGTAAGGAGAATATATCTTTTCGAGGGAAGGTTCAATGAGATAATTCTACCTATCCTATGCAATGCCTAACCGTAGTAACTATCACCAAGTCAACTCCGTCTCTGACGTGTGCTGCTGGACCATCAACCTCATTCATGTGGGGGATTGTTGGAAATATTAGATAAAATAGAGGAAATGGGCTGTTTTGAGCAGCCCACTTGAGAGGAAATTTTGAGTGGGCTCGACTACGAGTTAAATTCGGGACTTAGTTGGAATACGTAGTACTCCGTACTAGGTTTCCAAAACATATAAGAACACTCAAAATGATTGAGATATGAATGCGATAGAATATTCCAAATTGAACCCTTTAGAAATGGGTTTGGGATGCTATCCCACATTGGAAAAAGAAGGGAGAAATTGTGAGTATATAAGGAGATGTGGACAAAGGCATGTTCAAAAAGTGAGACATGTGTGGATGTGTGACTAGGCGCCCCTCGCGCGCACACGCGCGCGCGCGCGCGCCGCCGCCGCCGCCGGCCGGCCGGCTCGGGTCAGGTCGGGTCGGGTCGGGTCGATCGAAGGGCGATTTGGGCGAAATATCTCGGCGTCTCGAAGTTATCTTTTTACTGCAATTTTATTCAGTAAAATTTTATTTTACTGAAAATACGTCAATTAATAAATTCCGAATTTTCGGATCCGGATAAAATCGAATTAAACATATCTGGATAAGTATTGAGATACCAATCCTGATCGGTTTAGAGTTCCTCCAGATACCAATCCTAGTCGGTATAGAGTTCCTCCAGCACACAACCTCCTCCAGCCTTCACCTATAAATACCCGGCTTGAGGGGCTCATTTTTTACACACTTATAATACGTACAATTTTTCGAGAGCCTTTACAGTCAGATATTTTTTTTCTTCATTTTTTCTTCTTCGGTCGGTGATAGTATACAGAGTTGTTCTAGTTCGTTGAGGGTGCAGTGCATCATTGATTCACTGCATCGAGCTGTTGTTTTATCCTGGGAAGCAAACGTCATACACCGTGGTGAGGGCGAATTTGCTTTAAGGAGACAGATATTTTGGACTCAACAGCGATACTTTCGATCGTTTACGCGAACAGAATTTTCCTTTTTTTTGGCTAACTGACTTTTGCAGGATTCAGATAAAACATATATTCGATATATATATATATATTCTGTTATTTTTCAAGTAATCGTTTTTCAATCCAAACAACCAAGAACTCCCAAGTACTCGAGTACTTCTATTAGTTTACAAATGTATAAACGCATCAAAAGAAAGGGGAAACCATCAAAAACACACTCATGCACAATCACCACGCCCGGCCATCATCCGCGTACTGGTCCAGCGCCCGTTCGTCTCGATGAACCTGCCTGAAATTCATAAAATGAATTTTCCCAAAACGGGTCCCCAAAGGGGTTAGCAATTACGCTAGTACAAGTAACCAAATGAACAACTTACACCTTACACATATAGTCAATGCATGCAATCATGAAAACATAGTTCAAAAGCACTTATTTCCGGAAATGCCATAATCAAATCACATTTGTAAAATGCACCACAATTAACCGTCGATCCACGTCTCTGTGGACCCCTACCGAGACCCCATCGGATCTACCCTGTAGTGGTTAAAAACAAGCTCGTCGATCCACGTCTCTGTGGACTCCTATCGAGACCCCGTCGGATATAACCCGTAGTGAGCATACACACACACACACACCATTTCTCATGCAATCCTACTATGTCAAGATTGTAAGTTTATAAGGGTACTTACCTCGATCAATAGATGGTGACACAGACGGAAAGGAAGAATCAAACACGACCGCGAGGAACCGGCGGAAACGAACCTAACGATTCGAAGAATACAATCACAACCACAACTAAACGAATACGGAAATGGAATACGCCCGAAACCCCTCCTACGATTCATGTATATTCGTACAAGAACAACAACGAGGGCGGACCACAACCAAACCCTCTCGATTTCGAAAATACTACGAAATATACCATAAATCTATAGGAAAACTAAGAATACCAACAAGATTATTCATATACAACATGAATTAATCAACAACACGGAACGAATCGAGCAATAAAATCGAAAACCCCCAATTTACCCAAAAGTAGGGTTCTTAGAAGATTTACCTTGATTCGGACGGAGGAAGACGATTATGATGATGATAAACTACATTACAAACACAATACTCGATCTCCCAAGAATTTCCACGGGCAAAATTTGAAGAATCTCACAAATCTCTCTAAGAACACTCGCTGCGGACGGAAGGAAGAAAATGAAGAATGTCGCGACTGCAAGGTCAACTCAGGTTTATAAAACCTGACCTCACATTACGTACGTTAACGTACACCGGTTAACGTACGTTACGCTCTTTACGTACGTAATACACATATGTTAGCGTACATAATGGCTCGGCAGAATAATCTGCCTAATTCGTTGATGATGTTAGCGTACGCTACATGAGACGGCTAGCGCACGCTACAAAGAGGTCTTACGTACGTAACACCAGCATGTTTACGTACGTAAGGACTCGGCCAAAACCGGGCAGACTAACTGTCCAAAACACACAAGGACATAACGTACGTTAACACCATGGTATTACGTATGTTATGTGCGTGTCGATAGTGCATGCTAGGAAGCATGCATAACGCACGTTATGCATGCAGCAGTTCAGCACTGCTGAACAAAGTTAGCCGCACCGGGCGGTCCGAACACGAGACACAACACAAGGACAGATTCTAGAAGTGTAAACACGAAATAATCACGACAACGAAGCTAAGCGCTGAAGGAAAATACAATTCCGACTACCGAGGAATCCAAGAAACGACAAGGAAAGTAAAATTCCCTAAACTCATATGAAATTATAAAATGGCCCACACGTCCGAAAATCACGATACGACGTCGGATCAATAAACCGAAACTCACAACACGAACAACTCAACCATACGAACTCGTGCAACCAAAGAAATTACAAAATCGAGTGGGTTCTACGAGAATCGAACGTCCATGCAACAATACATGACAAAAGACGGAATAATATCAAAACATCTCTGAAACTCGTCCAAATGGAGAAACTCCAAGAATAAAGTAGATTTAAAATGTTAAAACGGTTACAAGCGAGGCGCTAAAAATGAAAAATACACCAAAAATGAAAATACCGAAAAAGAAAAAAAAATGCGGATATTACATTCTACCCCTCTAAAAATAAGTTTCGTCCCGAAACTTAAGAAACAAACAACTCAGGGTACCTAGCACGCCTGCTCTCCTCGGTTTCCCAAGTCGCCTCCTTGACCCCATGTCTCGACCACTGCACCTTGACCAAGGGAATGGTCTTATGCCTCAGTCGCTTCTCACGGCGCTCCAAAATCTTCAAGGGGCGCTCTTCAAAGGTAATATCCTCGGCAATATCAATCTCCCCAAAATCAATGATATGACTAGGATCCGGTACGTATTTCCTCAACTGAGAAACATGAAAGACACTATGAACGTGGATCAAGGTCGGAAGTAACGCCAACCGGTAGGCCAACTCGCCTACTCTCTCGAGAATATCAAAGGGCCCAATAAACCTCGGGCTCAACTTTCCCTTCTTCCCGAAGCGGAAAACCCCCTTCGTCGGCAACACCTTTAGCAGAACATGTGATAAGTGTCAGTTTTATACACTTATCCATGGTTTTTATTGATAAATATCACTCATAATTGAGCAAGTCTACTCGTTTTTTGCTTTTAATTAATTAGTTTTTAATAATTTTATTTTTATCGGATGATGATGTAAATCTAGTCTTAATCGAATTGAATAACTGATTTACTCAAGAAATAACATGTTTATAAAATATTCTCTTTGTTAAACTTTAACATATTCATGTTGTAGGGCTTTCCGAGACGAATTCGGCAGTCTTTCCGGATTCAAATCAGAGTTATATATCAAAAGTTATCATCCGAAGAAGATTTGGGGCAAAAACGCAAAGTCTGAGAAATTCTGGGCTGAAAACGTAACTCACAAAGCAACCAGTGAGCAAATTGGCGAAGCCATGTTACGGCCGTAATGCTGAATGTTACGGCCATAAGCCGTCCAAGTTACGGCCGTAACTACTGAATGTTACGGCCGTAACTCTTGACAGATTGTGATCATTTGTCTATTTTTTTATACTTTGTGTGTATTATTGAGGGGATGGCTGGCATTGATCCGATCTATTATAACAATGCTGGAGTTTTGGAGCTATTAGATGAGTTTAGGTGTATAAATAGACCCCTTAGATCCTTCATCATTCATCTTATAATTTTCCACTTTTTGTAATATTTTCTTTTTGTGTGAAGAACACACTTGTGTTCTTGAGTGATTTGTGTAATAGTGGTATAGCATATGTTGTTCAGAGAGTTTATTGCTTCTTTCTCCTTTATCTACTAAGGGAGTTAGGATCAATTTTTTCTCTTGTTCAACTAATAATGACCACTCAATCTTGTATTATGTATATTAAACCCTTCATGGGCTAAGTTACCTTAGTTGGGATTATAAACAAGGTTAGTCATGTTATTTAAGTTTGTATAAAGATCTATTATGAATTACTTATTATTGTGTGTGATTTTCATTGTTTTAACAATCTCTATTTATTTGGCCAATAAATGACGATATTTATGGTCTTCATATATTTCGAAAGAAAATACTCCCTCCGTCCCAGCTAACATGAGCATTTTGACTTTATATGGTCAATAATTTCTAAGTTTGACTAAAAATTAATCTCAAAATATAATGGTAAAATATTTAACAAAATTATATTATGAAACTTCACCATCTAAAGTTTCATAATATAATTTTGTTAAATATTTTACCATTATAGTTTGAGATTAATTTATAGTCAAACTTGAAAATTATTGACCATATAAAGTCAAAATGCTCATGTTAGCTGGGACGGAGGGAGTATGTTTGATTAGATCAAATGATCTTCACTCTAAGTTGTTCTAGGGGATAGAAATATACCTCTAGACCTTAGATGATTCTTTGAGTTATTTTCATAAATCCTAATGCTATGTATTGAAGCCAATCAACATAGAAATATAGTGGATTGATTCAATATATAAGGGGCATTTTATAGTTCGAAAGAGAAACCGTCTTTTTAAGGAAAATCGAATCTACACAACATAATAAGTAAATTCATCTTATGATCTCTTATACATCTTCTATAACTAATGATGAACTAAGTTTGTAATCCAAACTATTTCATTTTATCTTTAATCAATCTATTATTAGTGCAATCTTTTTATTTCCTTGAATATTAGAACTATTATTGCATTTTCTTTGCAATTATTAAACCAAACTCTTTAATTCTGTGTTTCACTCATCTTAGTATCTATAAAAATAGACTAATAGTATATAATTCAAATTATAACCAAACTTCCTCGTGGGATCGATAAACCGGACTCAAAAAGTCCACTTACTACTTGATACGATATCGTGCACTTGCGATAGTTACACTAAAGAACGTGTCAAGTTTTTGGCGCCGTTGCCGGGGAAGTATAAGTTTTATTTTGAAATCTTACATTGTAAACTATTGTTATAGATACAATTTCACGACGTTGTAACTTAGTACTCAATTGTGTTTGTCCGGTCAAGTGGCGGATAACGGTACTCCGTGACTATTAAAGTCGGATTTTTTAATTTCCCACAACAACTGATATTTGTAGATATTTTATCCTTTTTCATTTTTTTTTTGTCATGGATGAAACTTTGAATAATATTGAAAAAAGATTTCCCTTTCTAAGCAAAAAAGTAATTTTAAAAATCTACAAAGCTAGAATTGAAAGGATGAGGTTGCTTATGAATAAAAGCATACCTTTTGACATAAGATTCATTATTGAAGCCAAAGTAAGAATAGAGGGTGAATTCACAGAAACATCGACTAGATTTTTACGAGGGCTTGGAAAAAGTTCATATGCCAAGAAACGACGAGCAAAGATGATAGCCGTTTGTTATAAATGTGTTAGATGGAACTGTAATTTAAAATGTCGATCTTTAGGAATTCCATCTACAAACAGAGAAGATAAAATTCAGTTCATTAAGGATGGTCTGAATAAAGAGAATTTAGATAATATCGAAATTTCTCTTGACACGCATCCTAGTGGACTCGTACATTACGGAATTCGATGTTTGTGGAATAAATTCAAACCAGAATATGAACAACGTCTTGGGAATCTGACGTTAAAAGACCCTGTTTTCCAATTTGTAAGAAAATTGGATGGGAAGCTTCTCCCCGACTCATAGAAGGCGTTTAGGCCGTTTCTGAACGTAAAATCAGAGGAAGGTGTGAGCCACAATCACAACTACTGTACATACGCGTAAGTATCTTTTATTTTTGTCGTATGGTAAGATTTTCTGAATAAAAAAAATGTGATACGCGATAAATGCATTCATTATTCTAATTGAGTAGTTGAAGCGCAATAAACGCAATCACAAACTTGTTTAACAATTTTTACCTTCATTTTCTTCTATAAATAAACATTGTGCTTGTTTCTTTCATTCATCCCTCAAACTTGTACTTTCCTCTTTTTCTCTCTAAATATTTCCTTTTCAAAAATGGAGTCATCATCTTCAACAAAAAAAATTAGCACAGTCTGTATTTTTGGTGGAGCTAGTTATGGAAAAGAGGCATGTTTTACTGAAGCAGCCCACAACTTGGGTCGTACCTTAGGAGAAAAATGCATTCATGTAGTTTACGGAGGAGGAAGTCTAGGATTAATGGAGCAGTGCACATACGCCTATATGGAAGGAGTAAGAGTGTTGGGAATAATTCCAAAACCTCTGGCTGAAAGTAAAATCACCGGGGCAACTATTGGAGATGAGTTTAGATCTGTAAATATGCAAGATCGCATAACTCACATGATAAATAATTCTGGCGCCTTTATCACCCTTCCCGGTGGTTTTGGCACCCTTGAGGAACTTTTTCATGTGGTTACCAGAGCCCAGCTAAATGTTCATCAAAAACTAATAGGTCTGCTTAATGTCAATGGTTTCTTTGATGGTTTACTATCTTTCATTGACTACTCTGCTGAAAAGGATTTTATTTCCGAGCGTGCTAAACGAATCATAGTCGTTGCAACAACACCAGAAAAACTAATCAAAAAACTCAATGAATTCGTTCCTCAACCAGATCCAGCTCTAGCTAAAATTGTCTGGATGGAAGATTTTACCGTGAGAAAATGAAAAGTGGATTCATTCCTTTCCCTTTGATAACCCATGTCGGACCTCTTGTATTTTTACTTTCTGTCTTGTGTAATAATCGTGCTAAATGGTGGCAGCTTAAGGAGTTTCTTCTTGATCTCTTGAGCGCATCTATTCGCGATTTATGTATTGTTATTGCTGTATTTTTTATTGTTTGTTTTTTATTAAAAGCATTGATGGCAGCGTAAGGCGACTCTTCGGACTTTCTTGAAGCGCATCTTAAAAATTGTGTTATACTTCCGAGTATATTTTATTTTCTTTTGTTGTTTGCCTCGTATATTTAGTATTCTGCTTTTCTCCATTGCTTTTTATTTTATTTTATTTTTTTTTCTATTTTTTTTAAACTAAGGACAGTTTTATTTTCAAGTTTGGGGGTGGTATGTTTTGGTGTGTTGGTATTTTGGTGTGTTTTGATTATTTTGGTTATTCGCCTTAAATTTTTTTTTGTATATATATATATATATATTATTTTGATTTGTGAGATTTCTAGATCTGGCCATAACACCAATAAGTTAGCTATATACTAGCTTCTAAAATCATTTTAAACCGGTTAAAAAATTGTATATTCCAAAAAAATTTTGAGCCTTAATCTCTCTTTTCAAGCCTTGTAGTTATCATATAAAATCGAGTCATTTGTTACCTTGAGAAAAGAAGAATCAGTCGGTTGATGAAAAATAGAACTGAAATTTACTTAATTTGTGGAGTTTTTAATTTTTCATGCTTAACTAATAAATGATTTTCTGCAAAAATTCTATTCCCTAAAAAAAAGGAGTCATTGGTGAAAAGAACTACACGTTAGCAAATAACGTGTGAAAGCTATCACCTAAAAAAAATGACGAAAAGGAGAAGTGTTGAGCAGCAACAACTGCCTAATTTTGGGGGTCTTAAAATTTTGCGAAAAATAAAGGACTAACCATTGTTGGTGCGTAGCTGCCGTCTCACAGAAAAATTGGTGAAAAGAGCTACACGTTAGCAAATAACGGTGTGAAAGCTATCACCTTTTTAAAAAAAAGATAGAAATTGTGTTAGTAAAAAGAGCTACACGTTAGCAAATAACGGTGTGAAAGCTATCACTAAAAGGGATGTAGTTTATGAGCATATCTGAATTAATTAGCGGCTGAATTTCAATACACTCAATTTCGTGAAAAATCACAATATTTGATGACGCCAATGAAATCCTTCTTCATATTGAGTCGAAAAATAAACGAGTGATCGAGAGCAACCATTAAAGGGAGTCGGGTGTATCACGAGTGGGAAAGAAATAATCAACATTTTGGGGGGAAAACCTTGAATTTGGAATTACAAAATAAAACCGTGTTTTAAAAATTATTAGTAGATTTATTTTGAATATTGATTCATTTCTATCTACTGTATAAAGCTGGTTGTTGTGTATTAATGGCATTTTGATCTCCTTTTCTCTTTTTATATTTTAATTTATATGTGTATTAATTTTTCTTATTTTTATTTTTAGAGCGTGAATAATAAAGAGTCTTGCTCGGGACTAGCAAGAATTCAAGTTTGGGGGTGTGATAAGTGTCCATTTTATACACTTATCCATGGTTTGTATCGATAAATATCATCCATAATTGAGCAAGTCTACTCATTTTTTGCTTTTAATTAATTAGTTTTTAATAATTTTATTTTTATCGGATGATGATGTAAATCTAGTCTTAATCGGATTGAATAACTGATTTACTCAAGAAATAACATGTTTATAAAATATTCTCTTTGTTGAATTTTAATATATTCATGTTGTAGGGCTTTTCGAGACGAATTCGGCAGTCTTTCCGGATTCAAAATCAGAGTTATATATCAAAAGTTATCATCCGAAGAAGATTTGGGGCGAAAACACAAAGTCTGAGAAATTCTGGGCTGGAAACGTAACTCACAAAGCAACCAGTGAGCAAATTGATGAAGCCATGTTACGGCCGTAACTACTGAATGTTACGGCCATAAGCCGTCAAATTCTGGCCGTAACTCTGAATGTTACGTAGTAACTCTTGACAGATTGTGATCATTTGTCTAATTTTTTATACTTTTTTTGTATTATTGAGGGGATGGCTGGCATTGATCCGATCTATTGTAATAATGCTGGAGTTTTGGAGCTATTAGATGACTTTAAGTGTATAAATAGACCCCTTAGATCCTTCATCATTCATCTTATAATTTTCCACTTTTTGTAATATTTTCTTTTTGTGTGAAGAATACACTTGTGTTCTTGAGTGATTTGTGTAATAGTGGTATAACATATGTTGTTCAGAGTGTTTATTGCTTCTTTCTTCTTTATCTACTAAGGGAGTTAGGATCAATTCTTTCTCTTGTTCAACTAATAATGACCACTCAAGCTTGTATTATGTATATTAAACCCTTCATGGGTTAAGTTACCTTAGTTGGGATTATAAACAAGGTTAGTCATGTTATTTAAGTTTGTATAAAGATCTATTGTGAATTACTTATTATTGTGTGTGATTTTCATTGTTTTAACAATCTTTATTTATTTGGCCAATAAATGACGATATTTATGGTCTTCATATGTTTCGAAAGAAAATATGTTTGATTAGATCAAATGATCTTCACTCTAAGTTATTCTAGGGGATAGAAATATACCTCTAGACCTTAGATAATTCTTTGAGTTATTTTCATAAATCTTAATGCTATGTATTGAAGCCAATCAATATAGAAATATAGTAGATTGATTCAATATATAAGGGGCATTTTATAGTTCGAAAGAGAAATCATCTTTTTAAGGAAAATCGAATCTACACAACATAATAAGTAAATTCATCTTATGATCTCTTATACATCTTCTATAACTAATAATGAACTAAGTTTGTAATCCCAACCATTTCATTTTATCTTTAATCAATCTATTATTAGTGCATTCTTTTTATTTCCTTGAATATTAGAACTATTATTGTATTTTCTTTGCAATTATTAAACCAAACTCTTTAATTCTGTGTTTCACTCATCTTAGTATCTATAAAAATAGACTAATAGTGTATAATTCAAATTATAACCAAACTTCCTCGTGGAATCGATAAACCGGACTAAAAAAGTCCACTTACTACTTGATACGATATCGTGCACTTGCGATAGTTACACTAAAGAACGTGTCAACGTGGTCCCCCACCTCGAATTGCAAAGGTCGACGACGAACATCAGCGTACGACTTCTGTCGACTCTGAGCAGTCAACATCCTCTCTCGAATCAATTCCACCTTCCGCCTCGTCTCCATCACGATATCCGGTTCGGTCCCAACCAAATCGGATGCCTCATTCCAACAAATCGGTGATCGACTTCGCCGCCCATAAAGCGCCTCATACGGTGCGTGCCAACTATTGTTGTACGTGAACTCGATCAATGGTAAATACTCCTCCCACTCACTACTCCAATCGATAACACAAGCGCGCAACATATCCTCAAACGTCTGGATAGTGCGCTCCGACTGTCCATCCGACTGAGGGTGAAAAGAAGTGCTCAGACGCAAACGAGTACCCAACGCCTTATGCACTGCCTGCCAAAAGTACGATACAAAACGGCCGCCCTGATCCTAAAAATAGACTTCGGAGTACCATGAAGTCTCATAATCTGCGCAATAAACACTCGAGCCATCTTTTCCGGACCCCAAGTATCCTTGATGCCCAGAAAATATGCCGACTTGGTCAGACGATCCACAATCACCCAAACCATGTTCATGCCCGATTTCGATCGTGGCAAACTCGTGATGAAGTCCATAGAAATATCTTCCTATTTCCATTCCGGGACGGGAAACGACTGTAATAACCCAACCGGTCGCTGATGCTCGATTTTGACCTGCTGACAAGTCAAACATCTCGCTACAAACTGTGCGACCTCCTCCTTCATATCATTCCACCAAAAATTTCTCCTCAGGTCTTTATACATCTTACTCGAACCAGGATGAACGAAGTAAGGCGTAGCATGGGCCTCTCGCAAAATACACTGTCTTAATTCCAAGTCGTTCGGTACACACAGCCAACTCTGGAATCTCAACACACCATCCTCGTGAATCGCAAACCTGGGAGACTTCCCCTTGAGAACATTTTCCCGAATCTGAGAAATCATCGGATCCTCTAATTGCTTTAATTTAATTTCATCGACCAACAACGACGAAATCTCTAAAGCGCAAAGTTGCCCGACAGCTTCCGGCAACACAATCTCAACACTCAGCTCAATCAATTCCCGCTGAAGCTCAGATCGAGACGTTAAGCATCTCGAGCGTTCGTAATGCAATCGGTTTCCGACTCAAGGCATCGGCCACAGCGTTCGCCTTGCCCGGATGATAAAGGATTTCGAGGTCATAATCTTTTATCAACTCCAATCATCTCCTCTGCCTCATATTCAACTCCCGCTGAGTGAATATGTACTTCAGACTTTTATGATCGGTAAAAATCTGACATGTGGAGCCAAACAGATAGTGACGCCAAATCTTGAGTGCAAAAACAACTGCCGCTAATTCCAAGTCGTGACTAGGGTAGTTGAGCTCGTACGGCCTCAACTGTCTCGATGCATACGCAATGGTCTTGCCGTGCTGCATCAATATGCACCCAAGTCCCTGACCCGAAGCATCACTATAAACAACAAAATCCTCATTGCCACACGACAACGCTAACACTGGGGCTGAAGTTAAACGCCTCTTTAGCTCCTCAAAACTCGCCTGCCTCTTGTCATTCCAGACGAACGTCTCTGACTTCTGGAGCAACTGTGTAAGTGGACGAGCTAGTTTTGAGAAACCCTCGACGAACCTACGGTAGTATCCAGCCAAGCCCAAGAAGCTACGGACTTCCTTCACGTTCTTAAGCGGTGCCCAATCCAACACTGCCTCGATCTTTTGCGGATCCACACGGACTCCCTCGGCTGAAATCTCGTGACCTAGAAACATCCCCTCTTTCAGCCAGAACTCACATTTCGAGAACTTCGCATAGAGTTGCTCGGTCCTCAAAATGTCTAATATCAGTCGCAAATGATGCGCGTGCTCCTCCTCGTTCCTCGAATAGATAAGAATATCATCAATGAAGACGACGACACACTTATTCAAATACTTGAAAAAGACCTTGTTCATCAACTGCATGAACACCGCCAGCGCGTTGGTTAACCCGAAGGGCATGACCACAAACTCATAGTGTCCGTATCTCGTCCAAAAAGTTGTTTTCGGAACATCCGACTCCTTGACCCGGAGTTGATAGTACCCCGATCTCAAGTCGATCTTCGAGAATACCGCTGCCTGCAGCTGATCGAACAAGTCATCAATCCTCGGCAAGGGATACTTGTTTTTTATGGTCACCTTATTTAGCTCGCGATAGTCGATACACAAACGCAGTGAACCATCCTTCTTCTGTACAAACAAGACCGGCGCGCCCCAAGGCGAAGTGCTTGGTCGAATATATCCCGACTCTAGAAGCTCACTCAACTGCTTCTTCAACTCGGCCATCTCGGAAGGTGCCATGCGATATAGCACCTTCGAAATCGGAGCCGCACCCGGCTCTAACTCAATAGCAAACTCTACCTAACAATCCGGTGGCAAACTCGGTAACTCGTCAGGAAAAACGTCAGCAAATTCACTAACAACTGGAATCGACGAAAGCTCGACCCCACCACTCTTCGTCTTCAAGGCAGAGCACCAATAACCAGTACACCCCTTTCGCAGGAGTCTCATCGCCTTCAAGGCGTTAATAACAAACTTATGGTTTCCCCTCAATTCAGGCCACTAAAGAATTAATATTGTACTTCCAACCCATATCCCATTTTACGAAATCGGACTCCTTATTTAAATATATTATTCCCGTATTTAAGATATCGAATGTCCATTAATTAATTTAAGCTAGTGACAGCTTTAATTAACTAATATTTTACCTAAGAGTAGTATTACTCGAACCTTATTATTATATCGGAATTAAATCCACTAGCAGGGTTTAATATAATAATCATTATCGAGCTCCTTAAGGGGACATCATCAACCCGCAGGGTCAGGACATGATTTCTAGGTATACTAATAATTGTCATATAAATAATATTAGGTCTTCCGCAATTTGTAAATATCTTTATTTTCATTTATCTCGGACAATATTAAATATATCGCACTGTGTTATATTGATCTTAATATTTTTTCTCTTAATTATTTAAACTCTCTCAATGTGCAAATATCTCAACTATTTACAGAATTTAAACTACAGTGAAACCTCGATAAATGAATATGGTGGGGATTGGGAAAAAATATTCATTTAGCGAAATTATTTATTTATCGAGAGAAAACTCGAACATGTTATAAAGAGTTGGGGCCGGAAAAAAATATTCATTTGTCGAGGTTATTCGTTTATCGAACATTCATTTATCGATATTTTACTGTAGAGCCCGTGCATCCCACGACGGGTATTACTAGTTATTATGATTTGTATAGTTATCACGACTAAAAGAAAGTTCACCCCAGTCTGATTTGTATTGTACCTACAGGTTAAGTAAAACAGGGGACAAAACAACGAACATAATTTGATAATTTTAAATATTTATTTTATTTTAATTCGAATGTTCTGGGGAGACGTTGTCGTTTTATGACATTTATCTAATTATTTTCGGTGCAATTTATGTCGCTTAATTTAGGTATGATGCGACTCAACTTTTTAGGTGAGGATTCAATTATTCTCAAAATTTTGTTTCAGAAGTTTATTATTTTCTTTTTGTAAAATATACTTAGAAAGTGGGGGCATTAAATTATTAATAATATATTATTTTATATGTTTATGTTTCGTTCTTCTTTATCTTTGTTGGCAGTCCATCCACCTTGGAATCCACGTAGGCACTCCAGACAGATGAACCGGTCGAGCAGAGCCTGAAGCCGGACCGGGCACAAACCCGATTTTCTCCCGGGCTCGTTGGAACCGCACCGGACAGAGACATCAGAGCCGATCCGATATCCGACCCGGGAGGGCCGAGCAGAGAGAATATCAAATGCTCCAAATCAAGAATCCAACAAGACCGACCTGAATGGCGGGAGACCCGAGGACCGACCCCAGCGGATAAGCACCGCCAGAAGCATGCGAGTCAGGCCCGCATGCCAATTAACGCATGCAGTCACGCCCCTTCCCAAGGCACTCCTTAGAGGCCGCCACGTGTCCAAGGCATATATGCAGACTGACAAGTGTTTTGGGCATATTCCCCAAACATTCGCCAGCTGTCATCTCTCCACTGGCCCAGATTGTCTATATATAGAAGAAATGTACAGTGAAAAGAGATCTTTGGATTTTTAGCATTTATGACATAGAGAGAAAAAAGAGAGAATTCAGATTGACTGAGAAAAAAGATAAGACTTGTAATTAGCAAGCAAACAAGATAGACCGGCATAAAATATCCTGATCGGCGCTACTCTATATTAAGGTCATTAATAAAATTTAGTGATCAAACACCTTCCATCTTGTTTATTATTTTCTACGTGTCTTCGATCCATTCGTCCAGATCAGCACACGTGACGTTGACCAATCCAGTCGTCAACAGATTGGCGCTAGAAGGAGGGCACCTTCGATAAAAAAAGATATATACTGCTCACCGGAGATGTCTCACGATAGTTCAAAAAACCCTCAGCCCGCGACGGAGGAAGAAAACCTCCGTAAGGTGGTAGAGTGCTTCAAACACCCAGCCTTCATCCAGGGCATATGGAAAGGGTTACAGGGGGCGGGACCCTTCAAAAACCCGAAGACCATGTCGAGGCGGAATCTCAGACGACCCGCCCAGCTGCCTCGGGACGAAACAAAAAAAGGACAGCCTCTGGGGTCGCCGGAGAAAGGGCGGAAAGCCACGGCGAAAGCTCACATCCCTCTCGAAAAAGTAAGCTTTCGCGCCCCACATCCGTTTTTAATCGCCTTGGGGCGGGGAAGAAAATCGAAAAGGCAGCGCCGGATCCTACTGTCCAGAGTCAGAGTCGTAAGGAAGAAAAAGCTCCCCACCAGTCCCCAAATCCCACACAAGTATTACCTCCAACTCCGGGAGATAACTCGAGTGAGATCGAGTTTCTTAAAAAGCGCCTTACGGAGCTCGAAAATAAACAAATCCAGCCATCCCAAAGTTCGGAATGGCTTAACAGCCAGGAGAGTCCCCTGGCCCCCAGGGTTCTGGCGGAACCCCTCCCGGAGAAGTTCAAGATCCCTCAAATTCCGTCGTACAACGGGGAGACAGACCCCAATGCCCATCTTGGACATTATAATTCCTCGATGGACCTGCATGGGTCTCAGGACGCATTCCGATGCCGAATGTTCTCCCTGACTCTGGGGGAGAGGTCCCAGAGATGGTATCGGACGCTTCCCCACCATTCTGTTCAAACATGGGCCCAGCTCTCGGCGACGTTCCGATCCCATTTCATGGGGTCCCTTGTGCGAGTCGCCCCACGCTCATCCATTGCTTCCGTCGTCCAGGGGCCGAACGAGTCCCTTAAAGATTATATATCCCGTTTCAATAAACGGATATTAGAGACGGAACCCATGTCCGACGATGCGCTGGCCATTATTGCCCAGGCCGGCCTTCTCAAAAATTCTTTTTTTCGCTGGACGGTGTGCCAGAATGTCCCACACACCCACCAGGAATTCTTGGAGCGCGCCAGCTCCCACATAGCTGCCGAGGAAGCTATGTCGGCACCAGTGTTAGTCATGCCCTCCGATCAGAAAGGATCATATAAAAAGAAAGAGGATAGACGTGACTACAAAGAGGCCCGTCAAGAATCCCGCCGGGAAAATAAGACTCCCGCCTCTTCCTCGACAGTCCCAACAACTCAGAGTTATCGGGAGCGTAGGCCCGAGCTCATGGCTAATTTCACTGAAATATATTCCGTCGGAGCCGCGGCCATATTCGATCAAATAAAGTACAAAAATCTGCTCCCAGTTCCTCGGCCGATCTATAAAGATCAAAAGGACATGGACCAGACCCGCTTTTGTAAATATCATGAATCAGCGGGTCACAACACCGAACAGTGTCGAGACCTCATCGCCGCCTTGATCGCGGTATGCGACGAGACAAGCTTGAGGCGATTTACCTGGAACCCGCCCCGGGATCTCCAGGATCGGGCCGACCCGACACGAGCCAAGAATGATCGGGTGCCTCCAGCCCCCAAATCCCCCCGGGAAATTCTAACCATTATGGGAACTCCGAGGTCGATGATCATCGATCAAAGCGCCAGAAAAAGGTATCCATCCGAGAAGCCACCACCTCCTATCAACGGACCGAACGCCGAGCAGAGGGGTTCCTATCAGTGGCTGAAGAAGCCCCCAAAAACCCCCAGCTGGCAGTTACTTTTGAGGAGTCTGATGCAGACGGCTTGAACCATCCCCATTCGGACGCCCTTGTCATCACCCTGCCCATAATGGGGATCCCGGTCCACAGGGTGTTGGTGGACTCCGGGGTCTATGCTAGCATCATCTACCTTCATACCCTTCGTAGGATGAAGGTAGACCAATCTTATGTCCGGCCGTGCAACGAGGACATTCGGGGATTTGCCAACTGCCGCACCTCCCCACTGGGGGAAATCGACCTCGCCTTGGAATTTGGTCAGGGGCCGATCAAAAGGATGATGATCACAACCTTCAAGATCATTGATGTGCACATTGACTATAATGCCATCATAGGCCGACCTGTGATGTCAAGGTTGAGGGCCACTCAGTCTACATATCACCTGTGCATGAAATTTCCCACCCCGGACGGCGTCGGGGTACATAGAGGGGATCAAAGGGCTGCCCGGGAATGCAACCTCAGCATCCGGGCTCGCAAAATCAACGCCGCAGAAGGCATCCCGGAAAATTTGTCGGAAGAAATGGGGGCCACCAGCTCGAGCAGTGGCGAAACACCTACTTGAATAGGGTCCGAAGGTCAGGGCGCAAACCCGAAATGGAAACCGGACAGGAAGCGGACCGGGGCCGCAGGCCCGGGAAGGAGCCGATCCTAGAAGAAGATCCTGTTGACCCGCGATACCAAAGTCCGAAGGGGAAAATTCGCCACGCTGAGCCAACAGAAGAGTTGGACCAGGTCGACATGGACCCATCTAATCCAACCCGACGACTAAAGATCGGCCACAACCTCCAAGAGCCGATCCGCTCCGAGCTAATCTTCCATCTGAGACAAAATTTGGATGTCTTTGCTTGGACCCATTCGGATATGTCGGGGATTGACCCGGAACTTGCATGCCACCGGCTAAATATCGACCCCAGTTCAAAGCCGGTTATTCAGAAAAGAAGAAAAATGGGGCCGGAGCGACAAAAGGGGCTGGAAGAGGAGGTAGAAAAGCTAATCGATAACGGGTTTATTCGGGAAGCCCAATACCCGACTTGGGTAGCCAACCCGGTTTTGGTAAAAAAGCCGACCGGGCTATGGAGGCTCTGCATTGACTTCTCCAACCTGAACAAAGCCTGCCCGAAAGATAGCTACCCCCTCCCCCATATCGACTACATAGTGGATGCAACGGCCGGGCACGAGCTAATGAGCTTTATGGATGCGTATTCCAGATACAACCAGATCCCAATGCATCCCGCTGATGAAGAAAACACCTCCTTCTACTCGGCCTGCGGCCTATACTGCTACCGGATGATGCCTTTCGGGCTCAAGAATGCCGGCGCGACGTATCAACGCCTGGTAAATAAAATATTCAATAGCTTGATAGGCCATACAATGGAGGTATATGTAGATGATATGTTAGTAAAATCTTTGCGCTCGGCCGATCATGTACATGACCTCAATAAAATTTTTGCTATTTTGCGAGAGTATAAGATGAAGTTAAATCCGGAGAAATGTTCATTTGGGGTAGGTTCTGGAAAATTCCTCGGCTACATGGTAAGCCAAAGAGGGATTGAAGCCAACCCCGATAAAATTACGGCAGTGACCGAGCTTGTTCCTCCAAATTCGGTCAAAAAGGTGCAAAGCCTAATTGGCCGACTAGCCGCGCTGAGTCGCTTTATCTCTCGCTCAACTGATAAATGCAAACCTTTCTTCGAGGCGATAAAAAAGAACAAGGATTTTCAATGGACAGAACCTTGCCAAAGAGCCTTCGAAGCTATCAAGAAAGTCCTGGCAGAAGCCCCGACCTTGCAGAGACCGACCCTAGGGAAACTTCTCAGCTTATATCTCGTGGTCTCCGACTCGGCGATCAGCACCGCTCTGATTCGAACGGAGAATGCAGTGCAACATCCGGTCTATTATGTGAGTCAGGCCCTTCACGATGCCGAGCTCAGATATGCCCCAATGGAAAAACTGGCCTACGCGCTTGTAATGGCATTCCAGAAGTTAAGACCCTGCTTTTTGGAACATCAGGTAGTCGTCTTAACAAACTACCCTTTAAAGCAAGTCATGCACCGACCTGACGTTTCCGGCCGGATGGTCAAATGGGCCGTCGAACTCGGACAGTTTGACATAACTTATGAATCGCGCACTACCATAAAGGGACAAGCCCTGACGGACTTCATTGCAGAGTTCACACCAGCAATTGCACAGGAGGACGACCGATCAGAAGAGTGGTCACTCTATGTAGATGGGTCCTCAACCGCTGACCGATCGGGTGCAGGAATAATCCTCGATAGTCGACGGCGTCACATTACCTTTCGGCCATTCGCTTAGATTTCCCGACCACCAACAATGAGGCAGAATATGAAGCTCTCTTGGCCGGTCTAGAAATGGCGACGTCCCTCGGCCTTGACCGCCTCACCATCTTGAGTGATTCTCAATTAGTGGTAAACCAGATCGACGACGAATATGAAGCCAAAGAGCCCAAACTGGTTAAGTACCTCAGCCTGGCACGAGCCCGGCTGCAAGATTTTCGGGGAACAATACAACATATTCCCAGAACTGAGAACATCCAAGCCGACTCTTTGGCCAAACTCGCATCTAGCTGCGGGCCGAACATATGGATGAGGTCGGCATAGGGTATCATGCCTCATCAGCCACGGAAATGGCGAAGTCAAGGCGGTGAGCAGTCGAGAACCGCAAGGGTGGATGCGGCTATGTCTGATATCTTCAAAACGGCATTTTACCCGAGGACCGAGCCCAAGCGAGAGCATTACGAACTCAGTCCGCCCGGTTCACCATCGTAGATGGAACCTTATACAAAAGAGGATATTCGGTTCCTCTACTGAAATGCCTGTCCGAATCAGAAGAAGAATATGCCCTCAGGGAGATGCATGAGGGTATATGCGGTAATCATTCCGGCGGCCAGGCATTGGCCTACAAATTAATCCGGCAAGGCTATTATTGGCCCAATCTCAAAAAAGATGCCATCACACTCGTACGGAAGTGCATCCGGTGCCAAATCTTCGCTCCACAGATCCGATCCCCGCCAGAAACTCTCACCTCCGTATATTGTCCATGGCCATTCGCCAAGTGGGGAATCGACTTGATCGGCCCTCTACCTAAGGGACGGGGAGGAGTACAATACGCCATCGTCGCAGTCGATTATTTTACGAAATGGGCAGAGGCCGAGCCTATGGCACGAACAACCGAACAGAAGATAGTCGGTTTTATATGGAAGTCACTCATATGCCGGTTCGGGATCCCTCAATCTATTGTCTCTGATAATGCCAAACAATTTGACAATAAGAAGTTTCGAGCCTTCTGCGACGGCCTCCAAATACGAAATAACTTTTCCATGCCTTACCATCCACAATCCAACAGGCAGGTCGAGGCGGTCAACAAGATCCTGAAACAACATCTCAAGACACGCCTCCAGGAACTCAAGGGTTCCTGGCCCGAGGAGCTCCCCGGGACCTTATGGGCCTACAGAACAACACATAGATCCGCCACCGGAGAAACGCCTCTCTCCTTGGCTTTCGGCTCTGAAGCCGTTATCCCAGTTGAAATCGGGGCACCTATCTACCGAGTAGCCCATTTTGAAGAGCAGGATAACGACTTGGCCCTCCAAGTGAACCTGGACCTCCTTGCCGAAAAACAAGCTCAGGCAGAAATGCGAAACGCAGTCTACAAAAGGAGTAAAAAATATTACAACTCCAAGGTTCACCCTAGAAGCTTCCAGGTCGGCGACCTCGTCCTTAAAAGGGTATTGGGCCCGGATCCCGGACCACTCAAGCCCAAATGGGAAGGACCATATAAAGTTAGTGAAGTCCTTCAGAATGGAGCCTACATTTGGAATATACGAACGGCCAAAGATTAACTTACCCGTGGAATGCTATGTATTTAAAGAGGTATTATCAATAAAATTTGACGTTATTCCATTTTTTAATATTGGTGCACCTCATAAGGCCGGCTCATCCGGCACTATAAGACCGAGCTCATCTCGGCACCTTATAAGACCGGCTCATCCGGCACTTTAAGACCGAGCTCGTCTCGGCACCTTATAAGACCGGCTCATCCGGCACTATAAGACCGAGCTCGTCTCGGCACCTCATAAGACCGGCTCATCCGGCACTATAAGACCGAGCTCGTCTCGGCACCTCATAAGACCGGCTCATCCGGCACTATAAGACCGAGCTCGTCTCGGCACCTCATAAGACCGGCTCATCCGGCACTATAAGATCAAGCTCGTCTCGGCACCTCATAAGACCGGCTCATCCGGCACTATAATACCGAGCTCGTCTCGGCACCTCATAAGACCGGATCATCCGGCACTATAAGACCGAGCTCGTCTCGGCACCTCATAAGACCGGCTCATCCGGCACTATAAGACCAAGCTCGTCTCGGCACCTCATAAGAACGGTTCATCCGGAACTATAAGACCGAGCTCGTCTCGGCACCTCATAAGACCGGCTCATCCAGCACTATAAGGCCGAGCTCGTCTCGGCACCTCATAAGACCGGCTCATCCGGCACTATAAGACCGAGCTTGTCTCGGCACATCATAAGACCGGCTCATCCGGCACTATAAGACCGAGCTCGTCTCGGCACCTCATAAGACCGGCTCATCCGGCACTATAAGACCGAGCTCGCCTCGGCACAATCAACAAACGATGAACATGATAGAAAGGCAACGGCCCATTCAACTGGGCCCAAACATCTAAAAGAGCAACAACAAATGCTACAAGGAAGATTTTATTTAATCAAGTCATTGTTGCAAAGTACAAATGATGACAACAGAAAACCAAGGTGGATTGGCACGCAGGCCGTACATGAAATCAAACAAAAGAAAGGCAAAGACTGGCACGCAGGCCATGCGAGAAGCAAAATTTAAGGAAACTACTCGGCCCCACGCTCCTGGCCGGCCGCCTGAAAGGACTGCCCCTCACCTTCGCCGTGCGGAACCAGACCGGCATCCTCAACCTCAGCGACCTTTGGCTCATCGGCTCCAGGGATGTCAACATGCAGATCGGTTGCTTGAGATGCAATGTAGGCCTCGATCTCCTGAACGGTCTTACCACCCTTCATAAGATCTAATATCTCATAATAGGTGGAGACATAATTCAGATTGATCAGCTCCTCAAACGCAGGTGTCTCCTTAAAGGCCTCCGCCCCCCTTCGGCAAGACCCCTGGCATAGCTCGAAGCCTCGCAGGTGCTAATACGCTCGGTCAGGTTTTCAACCTGGGCCTTGGTTTCCTTCAAGTAAGCCTCGTGCTCAGACCGGGTATCCAACCACTACTTATGCGCCTGCTCGGCCGCCTCTGTCATCTCTTCGGCCTTCAACTTCCATATGTCGGCCTGGAGGGCCCGACTGTCCAGGATCTCCATATCACCCCTCATGGAGGTTATCTCCCTCTCCATAGACTTGATCAATGAAGGACACAAGTGGTGCTCCTCCTGCAAAGCTTTGAGGTCGGCCTCCGCCTTCTTATGCTTCTCAGACAAGGCCAAAAGCTCGTTGGAGGCCTTCACATAGGTGCACATGGCACGACCGACCAGAGCATTTCCAAATTGGATTTGCTCAACCGGATCCATGTCGTTAGTCATCATCTCCAATTTGGGCGTCCAACCCCTGATCGAAATATGACTGGACACGACCACCGCAGGAGGAACCCGGTTGAGCATCTCAGCGGTCGGGGTAGCTGCCCGGACGTAGTCAAGGAACCAGCGCGACCGTCTCCCCTTCATCTGGTCGCACGGTTCCACCTGGTCCTTGTTAACCGGGAGATAATGGCCCTCCAAATCAATTACGGGCTCCTCACTGGCCACACGACCAGTCCGGACATGGGTCGGGGCGGATACGACAACTTCAGGAGCAGACGAACCCTCCGCCTTGGTCGCGCTATCCTCAGGCCTGGCCTCCACCCTCTTTCGCTTTCCAGCCCGCTCCCTCCGCTCGGCGGCCTCAGCTGCCAGCCTCGCCACGCGCTGCGCGGGCGTCTCTTTAGGAGCTGGAAAAAGAAGACATATAAAAAAAAACTACCTGGTGAAGACATTATACTCGGATCGGTTGATCTAAGTCCGGCCGGCCAAAGGTTTTCCTCGGTAACCAAAAGATACGACTTCCTTTGCTCAAGAGGAAGATCCAAAAGCTGTTCAACCCGGTCGTCGAACTCGGAAGAGGTCTCTTGCGCCGGGATGCGTTACCGCGACGATAAATGATGAGCGTTAGACAAAAAGGCAGGGAATACGAAATATGGCACTTACTCATTTTGGCGTAAAGTGCTCGACCGGCTTCGGCATCTATCACACCCGGCTCCCACTCATCCAACGAGCTCCTCCACGGTCCCCCTATGAAGAACCACTGTTCCTTCCAGCTATGGATGGTCTCAGGCACACCCACTAACTCCTTATGCATGGCATGCCGAGCCGTCCGGTAAAACCAGCCGGATCTGCCGACCGACCTCCATAGAAAAAGACTGTTGAACTCCTCAAAGCTGGGCTCGGGCCAGCCGTGCTGGTTGAAAAGAATGAAAAGACCTACCACCCGAGCCCAGGAATTCGGATGGATTTGGGGAACAGGAAGGCCCCACTGCCTTAGCCACCGGGAGAGGGCTAACGGGAGCGGAAACCTGAGCCCGGCCAGCAAAGAGCGGTAGTACACCGCCGTACAACCGACGGGCGGAGTATGAGGCCTCTCCTCGGGATTAGGAACGAACATCCGCACCGTCGCCGGGATCTTAAATCGCAGCCGCCAAGCCGCTAATTGCTCCTCTGTAACAGTGCTGCGAATCGAGGCCGAATCCCACTCCGCCTCCACCAAAGGGGACGGCCGAGGGCGACTCCAAGCCACCACCGACTCGATTCCTCCCGCCTGAGTCCCTCCGATGGCCGTCAACGGCACCGCCATCTCCACCTCTCCAGAATCCGGCGACTTCGCGACTTCGCCTTCTTCTTCCTCGACACTCCAGTCGACAGGAACTCCGCCCACCGACTGATCTGCCACACCCGTGCGGTCCGGCGACACGGTCAACTCCGCCTCTGTCTCGCCCCTCGGTTCCGACATCTTAAATGAAAAAAGGGGGAAAAAGAGCTTACCGGGAAAGTCTCTATAAAAATCAGGAAAATATCACCAGAAAACTATCTCTTCTCTGCAACAAATACTCAAAAATGGCGAAGGAATAAGAAAGGAGGAGATAGGCTATATTTATAGGGGAAAAAAGGGCATTAAATGCCAGGCGCGTGGAGCGGCGATTCCTACTGAACCGTCGCGAAATTCGAAGGCGCGTGAAGACGCCATCAAATCAAATTATGCCACGCGTTCCCCTCATAATGACACTTAATGGCCCTGAAATGAAATCGACGCGACTCCCGAAGAGGCGTCCCTTCGAGAGATCTTATCCTCCCACAAACCGGATCGGCCTCAACATGAAACGACCCCAGCCCCGGCCAACCTGGCACGGCCCTGGACTCGGGGGCCCTTATTAGCAACCCATCCGCCTTGGAATCCACGTAGGCACTCCAGACAGATGAACCGGTCGAGCAGAACCTGAAGCCGGACCGGGCACAAACCCGATTTTCTCCCGGGCTCGTTGGAACTGGACCGGGCAGAGACATCAGAGCCGATCCGATATCCGACCCGGGAGGGCCGAGCAGAGAGAAGATCAAATGCTCCAAATCAAGAATCCAACAAGACCGACTTGAATGGCGGGAGACCCGAGGACCGACCCCATCGGATAAGCACCGCCAGAAGCATGTGAGGCAGGGCCGCATGCCAATTAACGCATGCAGTCACGCCCCTTCCCAAGGCACTCCTTAGAGGCCGCCACGTGTCCAAGGCATATATGCAGACTGACAAGTGTTTTGGGCATATTCCCCAAACATTCGCCAGCTGTCATTTCTCTACTGGCCCAGATTGTCTATATATAGAAGAAATGTACAGTGAAAAGAGATCTTTGGATTTTTAGCATTTATGACATAGAGAGAAAAAAGAGAGAATTCAGATTGACTGAGAAAAAAGATAAGACTTGTAATTAGCAAGCAAACAAGATAGACCGGCATAAAATATCCTGCTTGGCTCTACTCTATATTAAGGTCATTAATAAAATTTAGTGATCAAACACCTTCCATCTTGTTTATTATTTTCTACGTGTCTTCGATCCATTCGTCCAGATCAGCACACGTGACGTTGACCAAACCAGTCGTCAACAATCTTCACATTCGTCATACAATATAACTATGGGGTAATAACCCATTAGTATAAGGGATAAAGTCTTTTTTGGTCCCATAACTTTTCGCCTTTACCAAAAATATCCCAAGAAATTTCGTTTAGCCAATTACACCCCAAATTTTTCTCAAGTGTACAATTTACATCCCAATACTCGTCGGAGTTGAGAAAACGGCGTCGTTTCCCCCCATGTGACCCGCCCGTGACTTTTAATTTGGGGCTTTTTATCTCCGGCGTGATGTGGATAATACGTGGGGGATTTTTGAGTTTTTTTATCACACAAAAGCAATAATTTTTTTCCACTTCATTAATTAAAACTTTTTAAGTTTTTTTTATTCATTAAATGTAAACGTAAACTTAAATCAACGAAGAACGGAGAACGAACCCAAAATTAGGGCGAATAACGAAGAACCCTAAACCCTGTAAGTGGCGGAATTCGCATGAGTGGCGAAATTCGCGTGAAATTCATGGACGAAATAGAGTGTGGGTGCCATGAACGAGCCTCAATCGTGACTAGTTGGTAAGAAGCAAACGTAGGTCGGCAGTTCTACAGTTGTGCAAAATACCCGGTATGCCTCAATCGATTGAGAAGTCTGTAATGTCGATAATGTACGTTCAATTTTTGATGTTTTCTGATTTTCTTCTCGATTATTTATGTTTCAGAAAGATGGGTATTGTAAATTATTTTGCTGGATTGACGACCCATTGTGTGATCGGGCAAGACCAATTATACACGGGTTACTGAGGAGGGTTAATGAGCAGAGGGATGAGACCCAAAGAGCGGATATAATTGTAGATAAATTGAATCAAATGATTCAATTGGTGGAGTGTGCAAATGACAAGCTTGAAGAACAGAACATGGCATTGAAGGAGGAAAATAGACAATTGATTTCTCAAAACCAGAAGTTGAAGATGAAAATGAAGGTGGAGGAGAGAAGATATGGCATCAAATTTTGTAATATGAATTTGTTTGTGAAGGCTTTTGCTATGGTTTGTGCTGGTTTAGGTTTGGTGAATCTAGTGAATCTAGTGCCTCATCTACTTGGATATGATGAAGGTGTAAGATTAAAAATGTTATGTTAGATTGATGTACTGGTGGTGTGAGAAAGTGCACATGTGTTGTAATTGGTTTGTATTATCAGTTTTTATTTTAATGAAGTGTTCTTCTGTTTAATGTTCTGGTTTGTATCTGGTTATGTAGAATGAATAAAGTGCAATTGTGTTGTAATTGGTTTGTTCTGTTTAATGAAGTTGTAATTTGGTCCATTTGTATCTGATTTGTATCAGAACCAGTTATCAGAACCTGGTTTGTATCTGGTTTGTATCAGAACCAGATATCTGGTTGATTTGCAAGAGTTCTGGTTTGTTGATTGAAGTGTTCCTCTGTTGATTGTATCCAATTTGGTCCTTTTGTATTTTAATGTGCAAGAGTTATCAAAATGAAATGAAGTTAACCAGAAGGAAGGACCAGATATCAGAATATCAGAAACAAAAGGACCAAATATCATAACATGATGTTAAACATCAGAAACAAAAGGACCAAATGAACCAAAATCAGGAACAGATCCAAAATGAACCAAAATGAACCATAATGTGCAAGGTTTGTATCAAAATGAGGTTTATGAGCCAAAATGATGAGCAGATCCAAAATGAACCAATATGAACCATAATGTGCAAGAGAAACCAAAATGAGGTTTGTATCAAAATGGACCAAATGAGTTGTCAAAATGAGGTTTGTAACATCAGAAACAAAAGGACCAAATGAAGTCACATGTACCAAACATAAGAAACATCAGAAACAAACATCAGAAACATCAGAAGGAACAAATACCAGAAACATCAAAACCAACACTAAACAAACATCAAAGTGAAATGAAGTTAACAAGAAGGACCAAATGTATTCAGAAGCATCAGAAAACAAAAGGAAGCATCAGAAAACAAAAGGACCAGTTATCAGAAACAAAAGGACTTAATTTCATTAACCAAAATCAGAAACATCAAAGTACCAAATGAAGTATTTTAAACAACATGACTTAATTTCATTAACCATAATCACAAACATCAAAGTACCTTACAGCAGAATATGAAGTTAAACATAATTATTACAATCCTCAAAATAAGCAAAAAAAAACCTGAACAAGTACACATTAATGAAAATAAGTCAGATGTCTTCATTTCTTCTTCTTCTTTCCTTTTCCTTCTGCTTTTCCAGCCTGTGATGATAAATCCAAGTACTTCTGACCATCATTATCCACCACAATCCTCTTTAAAGTGTCCTCTCCAAGGGTTGCATTACATTTGTTTGTGAAGTGCCCAACCCAACCATCTCTCCCTGGTGGTGGTGCTCTAATTTGAACCCTTGGCTGCAAATGACCTTGTCCCATTTGCATTTGCTGGTACATGGGGGGTCCCTGAAGATGAGGTTCTGGAGCAAGTTTGTACCATTCCTTATTGATTACTTGGCTCTGTTGAGTGGTACCAACATTCGCTTCCACAAGTATAGGGTTCACAAACCTTGGTGGTGTAATCTGCTTGAATTACATCACACATATCACACCAATTCAGCATAAAATATAATAAACAACAGCTATACTACAATAATGTCAGTGGACACACCTCATTTGTGTTGTCATCAATGTTAATGACTTTGTCACCTATCACACTAGCACTTGATTGCTGAGCACCTCCATCAGAAGCATCAGCCTACAAATTTGATACAACATAACACAGACATCAGTCATAATGAATAACCTTTACATAAGATACAACATATACATGAAACATGATGAATACCTTTTTCCTTTTGTATCCAGCAGCATTATGTCCTTGGACTTTGCATTTGCTACAAGTCACTGTTGTTTGTTGTCTCCTCATCCTTTTTGGTTTGCTCCCACTTTTCCTTGCCTTCTCATCAGGCTCCAATCTTCTCTTAGTTTGTCTCTTGCCTCTCTTAGGTTTTGTACCAAAATTAGGGGGAAGAGGGGGAATATACATTGTCTCACCCCATAAAGCCTCATAGCTGATCCCATAAATGGGGCTCTCATATGCTTTCAAATAGGTCTCAACAGTGTATGCATCATCCACAAAGTCCACAGGGTCTAATCCTTGATTTAGCATTGCACATATAGCATGTGTGCAAGGTATTCCAGTTAGTTGCCATGCTCTGCAGGTGCACATTACCTGCTGCAAATCTACTGTATACTGACTCCCATCATAGCAAGACACCTGATAGTGTTCATGACTAGACTTAATGGGGATACAATCAGCCACTTTGTCCATATTCTTCTCCAACAGAGTATGAATCCGAGGACAAAGTCTCTTGTGCCACCTGGCACTAGCTAAATCTCTATTTCTTTGTAATCTTTTCATCAAATGCTCTCTAATCCACTCCAACATTGTTATAATGGATTTGTCCCTTGCATCTAGGATGTTAGAATTGAATGACTCGCACACATTATTTAACAACATATCACACTTAGGTCTTTCAGAGAAAAAAGCCTTGAAACCATTGTCATGCTGCCTCATTCAAAGCATTCAACTCCCTCATTCTTAAATTGAACTCACCTTCGCAATCGCAATGACCCTCCATCTGACATACTTGATACTGACCCCTAAACCCAGCCTTTTTGAAGTTATTATGCAAATGCCTGACACAAAATCTGTGCTCACACCCTGGAAAGACTAACTGGAATGCTTGAATCAAGCCCTTCTGCTTATCAGATAAGAAGGTTATGTCTTGATCATTAAGAGACAGATCAGACTTCAATACAGTGAGAAACCACTCCCAGTTTGGTCCATTCTCCTTTTCAACCACAGCATAAGCTATAGGATATAGGTTGTTGTTACCATCAACCCCAACTGCAGTAAGGAGCACACCCTCATGCTTGCTTTTCAGATGACACCCATCCACACCTATAATAGGTCTACACTCTTTTGCAAACCCTTTTTTTAATGCATCAAAACACATATAGATCCTACTAAACCTAGTAACACTATTATCTAGTTCAGTTCCTAATAGTATGGTGGATCCAGGATTTGTTTTTCTCAGCTCATCAACATAAGACCATAACTTAGAGTATTGAAGGTCAGGATCACCTTCAATCTTCAAGAGTGCTTTCTTCTTAGCTTTGTAAGCCTGTTGCCTACTGATTTGGCACCTTGTGTCATGATAAGTGTCTTTCATAAAAACAACAGCATCTTTCTTCTGATCAGATTGGAACCTCTGCAAGAATCTCTCACTCAACCATGTGGAGGTCATGTTCCTAACCTTATTAGTAGGTGCACATGTGTGCTTGTCCTCAAACACCCTAATCTGGAATGCCATCTCATCCTTTCTTTTCAATGCATGGATCTTCCAGTTACAATTATCATTCACGCACTTTGCATATATCCTTCTTTTATCATTCTTAGGAAAGCATATGCTCCTCTTAACATTATGACATGTGGTGAGCAGCCTTTCTGAACTCCTGCTTAGTGGCAAAGATTTGATTGAGGCAGAACACTGGACTGAATATAGTCTTGGGATTAAACACAGGGTAATTAGGCTCATCATTGTCTTCATCAGACACTCTGTTCTCATCAAAGTCCACCTCATTGACCTCACAAACAATGTCAGGCTCACCCTCACCCTCACCCACATTATCCTCTTCATCAACTACAGGCTGCTTACCCTTAACACTTCCTTCAGGCTGCTTACCCCTCTCACTTCCTTCAGGATGCTTACCCATCTCATTTCCTTCAGTCTGATTATCCCTCTCACTCATCCCTTCAGACATAATATAAATGGTACTATTCTCAATCTCATTTGATTCATCTATCTCATCATTGTCATAGGACACTTCCTCTATATTTTCCTCAAAAATCTCATCATCATCTTCATCAGTCAATTCATTACCTATCATAATGTTAGGATCTTCAAAGTCTGAGTCATCCTCATCAAGATTTATGTACACACTCTCACTTTCTACTTGCACTTGTTCAGCAAATATATGAGCTTCCCTGAATGCAAGGTCCCTCTCTAACCATGAATTAAGATCCTCATCATCAGCTAGGAGTCTAAAGCTCATATCTCTAAGTCTAATATAATACTTCTTCTCCCCTTTGCACCCTGCCTTTACACAATACTCATCCAAATCAGATTTTTTTAAGTTCAAAAGTCCTAACCCAATCATAAACAACCCTGTCCCCCCATACGTATTCATTGTCGGAATGCTCAAACTTTCCACCAAAATACAAGACCAAAGTGAGGTATTTACTATTCGAATCTGTACAGAAGTATGAAAGAAGCCAATTTTTAGTTATCAATTACTTATACAAAAGCGAATCTTAAACACAAGGAGAAGAGAACTTACCATATTTTGGGTTGGGGCTCTCCATTGCACCTTTCCTCCGCACAAAAACCATTGCCGTTTCCTTTCGCTATTTGGGGCTCGAAATTCAGCTCGGAGACTTTCTGCGCATGAACCCTAGATTAGCTCTTCTTTCTCCCGCCTTTCCTACGTAGAGTTGTATTTCTAATTTAATTTAATTGTTAATCTTTTTTAAATTATATTATTGGGGCTATTTTAATAATGAGATGCCATTCTTTGTGTTTTAATTGGGCAAGACATTCCACGTATTGTCCACCTCACGCCGGAGATAAAAAGCCCCAAATTAAAAGTCACGGGCGGGTCACATGGGGGGAAACGACGCCGTTTTCTCAACTCCGACGAGTATTGGGATGTAAATTGTACACTTGAGAAAAATTTTGGGTATAATTGGCTAAACGAAATTTCTTAGGACATTTTTGGTAAAGGCGAAAAGTTATGGGACCAAAAAAGACTTTATCCCATTAGTATAAATTAATTAGGTTTTTTCTACTCACTGGACCCGGACCCGAAATCTAAAACTGGACCCGGATCGGACCAGACCGAATATTCTGGTCGAGTAGATCAGGCGCCAGGCAGATCTGGATACTCACCGTGTACCCGAAAATTAACATTAAAACTAAAAATAATATTATATAGTATATAATTATATATTATATAATATTATGTAATGTAATGAAATATATAATTATATAGTATATAATTATATAATATAATTATATAATATTATATATTATGTTATGTAATGAAATAATATTAGTCAATAATATTATGTTATATATATATATATATTAATATTGCGGGTCCGAGTCCTACGGGCTTGGATATTATACTACCCAGACTCGACCTGTGAAAACCAAATTTTCTTTGCCTACTCGGTCCGGACCGAACCCGAACCCAAAATGCAAGACCCGAATTGGACCCGAACGGGTAAAATCCGCCGGTACCAAAACACAATATTTTACTGAAACCACCAAATATACCCATGCTATATATAAAACTATTACACACACTATGAATATTATCTCACTTTTCTTCTCTCTCTATTCACTCACCGGCAACCCCCCTCCCCTCCCCCCTCTCTCTATTTCACGCTTCTCCCTTTCTTTCTTTTCTTCTGTTTTTTCTTTTTTCCTTTTTTTTTTGTTACAGAAAGTGCATTGATTGATCATAAATGGTCTGATGATATTTTCGTCTTCATTTTTTCTTTTTTCTTTCTTTTCTTTTTTTTGTGGTGAAATCCCAAGCGTCGGCGCCGACATCATCATCTCCACCGTCATGGACCATCTCCGCCGCACGGGAAACTGCATCGTCGTCGGTCGCCATCAAGTGCCTTCTCGTCATCCACCACATCATCAAGTGCGGCCCCTTTATCCTGCAGGACCAGATCTATGCGGGGAATGTGTGAGTTTTTGATCCAGGGATACAAGGTTTCTGTGTATTGTACCTTCTCTTTTTTTTTTCGGTGAGCGGATGTGTAGTCTTTTTGGTGCAAGATGCAAGTTTTTCTTTTGTTTTTTTGTCATTCTTGATTTTGCTTCTTTTTCTGTAATTTCTGTTTCCATGGGCGTAATACATTTCCTGTTTGTTTTTATTTAGTTGTTCATTGACATACATGACAAATACACTATAAATTATATGTTTTATTTTCTGATCTATGTATTATTACTTATAAACTATAGTGTTGTGTTTGTTGTTACCTGTTAATTTGAAATATGTCGGTAACCTAAATTACTCGTAGGTAATTTTGTTAATCCGAACTTTGAACTGAATTGATCCGAACTGAATTGAAATGAACTGAACTGAACTAAAATATATATTAAGGGTAAATAATAATAATAATAATAATAGTAAATAATAATAATAATAATAATAATAGTAATTAACAACAACGATAATAGTAATATTATTAGTAATAATAACAATAATAATAATTAAGATTAATAATAATAAGAAGAAGAAGAAGAAGAAGAAAAACTTAACTGAACTGAATGGACCTGAACTGAACTGAATTAAACTGAAAAACTGAAAAATAAGCAAAATAACATATCTTTGAATTTCGTTCCAATTTATAAACACACCGAACGCACTCCCATAAATATATTTAATGGTAAATAAAAAATATGAAATAGGGCGACTCCGACATATTGAATCGACATAACGATTATCATGCTTCAGATTTCATTCCAGAATAAATATATTTTGAAATCCAATCCAATCCCCCCAGTCAGGGTCGGTCCTGAGGTTCCGGATGCCCATAGCGAAAGGCTAGAAAAATACTCATTTATTACGCAAATGAAATTTTTGAAAGGGGTTTGGAACCTAATCAAGCTAGGCGGCTCATCCTCATGCCAAATCTTTATTAAATAAAATAAAAACAATACAACGGGGGGACATAAACCAAAACCCCGTATAATAAAATATAAAATACATCACCTAAAACGATGCCTTCGTGCATTTTTTGAAGCAAAAATCTCAATCACTTTATCATAGTTAATATTTGCTAAAAACTTACTCTCAATGCTCAAAATTGCTAACCCGTTCAATCTTTCTTGACTCATGGTAGACCACAAATATGACTTCAACAACTTTAACTTGAAATACGATGTTAGTTTCCCTAATAGGCCCCTTTTCAACAAGTCTCATTTTTGAATTCAACCCATCCCAGGGGCGGAGCCAGGGGGTCCGGGAGGGTCCATGGACCCTGCTGGCCGGCCGGAATTTTGAGGGGAGGGGGTCCGGGGAGAGTCCGGGAGGGGGTTCCTGCCTGACTTCCTGGGAGTTGCAGCGCCGCACGGCTGGGGAAGGAAGGAGACTTGATGTCTCGATTTTTTTTCCCCTTTACGTGAAACGACGTCGTTTCAGTAAGTAAACTTACTGAACCTAAACGACGTTGTTTCGTACTAAAAAAAAGAAAAGGAAAATAAAATACAAAATGGTGGGTTATTAAAAGAAAGGGCAGCGCTGCCTTCACCCACCCACAGAAGACAGAACAAAAGCAAACAAACAATACAGCAGGTATCTGTCCAAAGCGAGCGACTGTGTGCAAGATTGTTGGAGTATAAATTACACAGGTCATTTTTGCATCCTGCTTTGCTTCCCATCCCATTCAATTGTTGGAGTATTCTTCTAGCTCAAGATTCAGGAAGACAAGGTTCTATTTAAATTTTAGGATTTTAATTATGATTTTTTATTAATTTAGATTTATACTTTAGGATTTATTTATTGAAATTGGGATTTGAGATATCTTCAAAAGCACAATTTAATATTTATGCATTGCATACTAAATTATTAATTGATATTTGTTGAGTCACTTGAATATTACTTGTTAAATTACTTGATTGTGGAAAATTTGTTAAATTACTTGATTGTGGGAAATTTGTTGAATTATTTGATTGTGGAAAATTTGTTGAATCGAATGTACTTTGGGAGTATGAATTTATTTATTGCTTGTTGATTCATGATTGATTGATTGATATAGGAATATGGAAAAATATTTTTCACGAAAGAGCCCATCAACGAGTACTCCCCAACAACAACAACTTGTTGTGTCTTCAAGTACGCCGAGTGAGGATTTTATTGTTAAATCAAGTGGAAAAAGAGTTAGAACGGAATCGGAGACTAATCCTATTTGCGAGGGGGGTGATATTATTAGTGACCCGGGACTTCGTAAATGCATAAACGAGTATGAGCCGCGAATTAGAGATGAAGTTAGAAGAAAATATGTGCAAATGGGTCCTTGTCAACCACTTTCTCATGTTTATCCGAAAATAAAAATACAAGATCGAATGAGGGCGTTTTAAGTTGAATGGTTCAAAAAATGGGAATGGTTGGAATATAGCATTTCAAAAGATGCCGCATTTTGCTTATGGTGTTATCTTTTTGGAGATAAAAAAGTCGGAGATGAGGTATTTTCCAAAAAAGGATTTCGAAATTGGAAGAAAGCTTCCGAGAAATTTGGTGATCATATCGGAAGTGAAGGAAGCGCACACAACAATGCTCGGACATCATATGTTGCATTCAAAGATCAACGACAAAGTGTGACTAGAAAAATATATGATGAGCGCAAGTACTAAATGCCGCTTATCGCACTCGTTTGACAGCAAGTGTAGATGTCGTTCGACTCCTTCTAAAATGTGGGTTGGCTTTTCGCGGGCATGATGAGTCATCCACCTCGTTAAATAGAGGTAATTTTCTTGAAATACTTCATTGGTATAGTTTGCGTTGTGATGAAGTTGGCAAAGTAGTTAACGAGAATGCACCTATAAACCATCAACTTAATTCTCCTTGTATTCAAAAACAAATTGTTAGAGCTTGTGCTTCAGAAACAACGAAAGCTATTGTTGCTGATATTGATGATAAGTTCTTTGCTTTACTGATTGATGAGGCTCGAGATAGTTCAATAAAAGAGCAAATGGCCGTTGTTTTACGTTATGTAAACAACAAGGGTGAAGTTTTAGAGCGGTTTACTGGAGTTGTTCATGTTAGAGAAACAACCGCTCTTTCTTTGAAAAGGGCAATTGATAATTTTTTTCTTTCACATAAGTTATCAATTTCCCAAATAAGAGGTCAAGGATATGATGGGGCATCAAACATGCGGGGTGAGCTAAATGGTTTGAAGACTCTTATTTTGAATGAAAATTCATGTGCAAGGTATGTCCATTGTTTTGCTCACCAACTTCAACTGGTAGTAGTGGCTCTTGCTCAAGTAAACCAATTTGTGTGCAGCTTTTTTGAATATGTGACTTTGATAACAAACACAGTTGGTGTTTCTTGCAAAAGAATGGATGAACTAAAAGAAGCGCAACATAAAAATATTGTTGAGAGTTTAGAAAAGGGTGATATTTCGACAGGAAGAGGTTTGAATCAAGAAACTAGTTTAGCTCGACCAGGTGCCACACGTTGGGGTTCGCACTATAAAATAATTGTCCGTCTTCTAGCTATGTGGTCTTCAGTGCTTGAAGTCCTTCAGAATATATACGAAGATGGACATGAATCCAAAAGTAAAGGCATCGTTGTTGGCTTGATTGATAAGATGAAAACTTATGAGTTTGTATTCATTGCTCACTTGATGAAGGTAGTATTGGGGTTGGCAAGTAGTTTGTCACAATTTTTGCAACAAAAAGACCAAAACATTGTACATGCTATGAGTTTGGTTGTTACTACCAAGAGACAATTGCAATATCTCAGAGAGAACGGATGGGATGATCTATTAGGAGATGTCAATAGTTTTTGTTCTAAAAATGATATTAGCATCCGAATATGGAAGATAATGTCCCGGGTCGTCTTCGTCGTAAGCACACATTCTTTCACCATTTTCGAGTTGAGATATTTTATCAGGTAACCAATTGTCTATCCATTTATACTTGTAATTAGTCAAAATTACTTATTATAATTAGTTTATTTATACTTGTTTTTTTAAACATGTTCCCATTATTTTATATGTAATAGGTTGTTGACCGTATTAGTCAAGAGATGGAGAATCGTTTCACTGAGACCAACACAGAATTTCTTATGTGCATAACATGCCTTGATCCTAAGAATTCGTTCTCCAATTATAGTTCTTTAGGGTTAGTTCGACTTGCAGAACTATATCCGCAAGATTTTTCGGTGGATGATCGAATGGAGCTCAAAGAGCAACTAAAGATGTGGATTTCTGAAATGAGAAGAAATGCAATATTTTCTAAATTAGAAAATATTAGAGAACTTGCGACTAATATGGTGAAAGTGGGATTTCACACAACTTTTCACTTGGTGTATCTTCTTATCAAGTTGGCTTTAGTTTTGCCTGTTGCAACTGCTAGTGTAGAACGAGCCTTCTCTGCAATGAATATTGTCAAGACAGATTTGCGCAACAAGATGGGAGATGAATTTTTGACCGACTGTATGGTGTGTGATGTCGAAAAAGATATTTTTTTGGGTATTGACAATGAAGTGATTATTCAACATTTCCAAGCTATGGGATCTCGCAGACTGGACTTACCGCCTTTACCGCGTGTTTGAGGGGTGACTTGACCGTTAGCGGTGCAGTTATTAAATATTAATTGTATTTGATGTTATTATTTTATATTTGAACTTATTGTTTTTTATAAAAATTTTAAATATATACTCGATAGTCTGGACCCCCCCCCCCCCATATATTTTCTCTGCCTCCGCCAATGACCCATCCCAAACTCTAGGATCAAATATATTGACACCAATATCATCAACACGGGAATTTTTACAATCACGAGAATTATCATTATTATCATCATCGCAAGCATTATCAATATTATCATCATCACCAGTATTATCAAATTTTTTATTATTATCACTAGCAAAATCAATTTCAACTGGATGCTCAACCGGATTTTCAATAGGATGCTGCTCAACCGAATTTTTAGATATGTTTGATGGTCTAACAAGAAACTTACTCATAGATCCTTGCATCGATTTTTCGATTTCTATTTGTCTTTTTTTTTCTTTTTCTATTTTGAGCACCCGATGGTTGTGATCTAGGAAACATATCTAAAATATTGAAACAAATATCTACTATTTAATAAAAGGATAAAAACACACTGGAGTCAGGGTCATCTGTCACTTTGAACTAACGAGCAAGAGTCTTCGGCTTCCTCCCGTCCGCCTGCCTACCTGCAAAATCCGATTTTCAAATAGCAAAAAATGAAACAACAAGATGAATTAGGGCTGCAAGCCTGCAACCTACCTCAAAACAGCCGCGAGAGTCGAAGTCGAATTAGGGCTGCAAGATGAATCGGATTTTCACAAAATCGTGATACAGTGATGTGATAGATGCCGACGGTTGAAGTCGCAAGCTCTGAAGCAGTAAAAAAAATTGGGGGCTGGGCTATTAAGAAAATGATGCCCGGGACCTATTAATATATTAAATGGGCTATTAAAAAAAATTTGGGGGCTGGGCTTGAAGAAAATGATGCCCTTATGGGCCTGTTGCCCATGGCCAAAGCCATCATAGCCATGGGCCAGGGCCGGGCCTGCCCCCAGTGAATGAAGTCCTCGTAGGAAATACCACAGAAGAGGCAACAGTGACATTTTACATTGACGATCATTTTCTTTATATAACTCGATTTATAAGTGTATCCATATTAATCCCAAACAACGTATGTATTTCTCGAGCACATCGTTGGACCACGGATGGCTCTTCATACTAATACGGTTATGGACCCTCCAATTTGATCACAAGGTGTGGTGGTGTCTTGCATGGCTTAGAGCCTCAATGGGGCTCTCTCTATTGTCACTCGATTTCGACAAGTGTGTTTGGCCATCTAACTGATAAGCTAACTTATTGAGATACTATTCGAAATAGCATAATACTTCATCCGTTCTCTTATTATTGCAACGTGTTAACTATTACACTGTTCACATACTCTTTTTGACCATCTTTTGTGATTCATACATATGAAAAAATATAGTCATGTGAGATCTTGTTAGATCCATCGCGAAATATATTTTCAAAATATCAACTTTTTATAATTTTAAAAATAAAAAATTAAAGATATTAATAGTCAAAGTTGTGCATTGGCAGGCGTGAAAATCCATATGTTGCAATTATAGGAGAAGTAGTAATAAACATGCTTATATGCAAGTTTATGGCATCACCAAACAAGACTCTTATAAATAAATTCAAAAAATAAGCTAACTTATGAATTAGCTTATTTCTGCCAAAGATACACAAATAAAGATCAAATTTGCTCATCTTGACCTGCAACTGCAAGTCGATGAAGATGGACTCCGCATAATGTTGGGGAAGCCATTTGAAAACATCATGAAAATGTTTGAAATTCCAAACATTGTAATTTGGTTTGGTTTCGACTTTGTCTATAGGTCGGGACCTTATCTTCTTGTTCAATTGGCTCACTCAAAAAATTTGCTTTTATAACTCAAAGTGGAAAGTGTCGCCGGAACGAATCTTCACCTCCGCCTCTCTCTCTCTCTCTCAGCCCTAATCCGATCCTCCACTCGCCACAAATGTAGCTTCTCCAACTGGATAAACCGTCGCCGCAGATCCAGACAGATCCACACATAGTACCGCTGCGAATCTTCTCATTCACCGGCCAAGAACCCCATCGGCACCGCCGCGAATCTTCTCATTCGCTCCTCTCGCTCGAATCTCGTCGCCGGAACGAATCTTCTCATTCGCTCCTCGATTTCCAACAATTTCTCATCGGAGCCAGTCTGTTCGAACCACCGGAACCACCAATCTCGCTCGGGAAAAGGTTGGCTGCTCCCCCACGTCTGTTCGAACCATAGCACAGCCTCCACCCATCTCGCTGGTACCGCTGTTCTATCACGTCTGTTACTACTACTGGAATCAATAATCTCGCTTGAACCGCTGCTCTTCCTCTGTTGCTTGAACCACCGGAACCCACAATATTAATTGCTCAAAATAGGTAACTCAGAATTTTGACAGCTTCATTCTGGGGGTTTGGGCAACTCCAGGTTGCTTCCCCTCCCTTGGTCGGTCTGCGTTTTCACGTTGGATCCCACTCATCTCGAGTTGGGTTATTGTTTTGTTATTGTTCCTGTTGTTTCTTGTATCCTCTGGGTTCTATGGGTCCATCAAAGCGTGGCAGTAGTGCCCGTAGCGAAGAGGTTAACCTTGGCATTGTAGGCGGAGGGCTGTCGTGCTCCTTTAAGTTTTTCCACTCTTGCAAATATGACAACTCATGTAGTTTGAGGCTGTTGGGGCACCTTAAGCGGGACCATTTGAGTTGGGATGACGGGAAGAGGGTTCTAAGGGATGCCATTTCTGTGGAAACCGCTCTATTTGGAGAGGTTGGAGAAGCTTTAAGGTTTCTTAGCCAGTGGCTGTGTGTGAGGTGTATGTCACTGCATGCCCTCAGTAGGGGTTGTCATCATGAAGACTGCATTGCAAGGCGCATGGTTCTAGTGGAGGGATAGTTGTCGATGGCTCCTTGAGCGTGTCTTTGCTATCCCTATGGTGACTGTCAAGAGCATCCCGCCTACCTGCCGAATGGCGTTTGCTCAGGCGTTAAATGGGAGCCTTCGTAAGGTGGTGGCTACCCCGGGGTCTGTTGAGTCTTGGGTTAAGCTTTTGCCACTGCCACGTTGCACGTTGCAGGTAGTCAGGCCAGCTTCTCGGCAGGAACGCAGGTCCGGGAACCGTAAGTCCATGCAGTGTGGCAGCATCATGCGATCTTTGGCTGTTTGGAAGGATGGGGTTGGCTTGGAGGATCTTGTTCTTTCCCTGTTTGCCCAGTCTTCAGAGCGCCCGTCGGGGAGGCTTTCTGTCAAAGATACTAATGAGAAAGGGGCTGGTATTAAACAATGTTTGCGAAAGGTGGCGGACGGGCACTTCACGGCTGCGGTTAAGATCTTATGTTCTTCTGGTGTTGCCCCGGTTGGAGATACCACCTTGAAAGCCCTGATTGATAAACATCCCATCCTGGAACCCCCTAACTTGCCTACTTTCTCGCCTTCTGAACACGCCCTACAGGTTGATGCCGATTGTGTTTTGGGATGTGTTAAATCCTTCCCCAAAGGGACTTCATGTGGGAAGGATGGTTTGAGGGCTCAACATATTTTAGACGCATTATCAGGACAAGGGGCTTCGGCAGCTTTGGGTTTGCTTGCGGCCATTACCGAGGTGGTTAACCTTTGGTTGGGAGGGTTTTGCCCCAGGGTCCTTGCAGAGTTCATTGCCTCTGCCCCTCTAACCCCATTGCTTAAGCCTGATAATGGGATCAGGCCTATCGCGGTCGGAGCTATCTGGAGGAGGTTAGTCTCAAAAGTCGCTATGCATAAGATTGGAAAAGAGATGGCTAGTCATCTAGGAGATTATCAATTTGGGGTTGGAGTTCCTAACGGGGGCGAGGCCATACTTCACAGCGCCAACAGGTTCTTGAATGCGTTTCATGATAATGCATCATTGGCCATGCTCACGGTTGATTTTTCTAACGCCTTTAACCTGGTTGATCGTACGGTTCTCCTGCGGGAAGTGTGCTCTCGGTGTCCATCTATATACCCTTGGGTTCAATTTCTGTACTCCCAAACCGCAAGATTGTATGTCGGGGACACTTATATTGGTTCCACCACAGGAGTCCAGTAGAGGGACCCCCTCGGGCCCCTTCTTTTTGCGCTTGTCTTGTACCCGCTTGTTCTTAGAGTGCAAGAGTGTTGCTCTCTTCCTTTTCATGCTTGGTACTTAGACGACGGGACGATTATTGGGGAAGTTAATGAAGTTGCTAAGGCTTTGGATATTATTAGAGCCAAGGGGCCGACCTTGGGCCTTGTGCTTAACATTAAGAAAACTGAGGTCTTTTGGCCGTCGTGTAATGGAGCAAAAGTGCAGTCGGGGGCCTTTCCGAGTGGGATTGGGAGACCAGCAAGGGGAGTGAAACTCCTTGGGGGAACTGCCAGCCGATATGAGGGTTTTATTAGTACTTTGACAGTCAAAAGGGCTCAGCGAGCGGTGGACCTGATGGAGAGTCTACGAGAGTTATGTGACCCCCAGAGCGAGCTTCTTTTGCTACGTTCATGCATGAGTGTTGCTAAGCTGTTGTTCGGCCTCCGGACTTGTCAACCGGCTTTTGTTGCTGATGCCGTATCCCTCTTTGACAAGGGGCTTCGGGGTGCGTTAGAAGATATTGTTGTGTGTGAAGGTCCATATTTTGGAGATTTCCAGTGGAGGTTGGCGTCTCTGCCAATACGTTTGGGAGGGTTAGGCCTTAGTTCGGCAGAGGACTTGTCAGCTTACGCTTTCGTGGCTTCTAGGGTGCAGTCTTGGAAGTTACAGGACCACATTCTACTGAATAGTGGTGTTGTGGGAATGGACTTTGATTACAAGCTTGCGCTAGACAACGTTCACATCTCTCTTCCTGAGTTAGACCTGAGTGTCTTTACTGATAAAGACATCGTCCCCATGAAAGCCCAAAAAACTTTGGCGAATGCTTTTTACAGTAAAACCCTTCAAACTTTGGGAGAGAAGTTTACTATGTCCTCGCGCCAGGCAGCAGTGCTTGAATGTCTACAAGGGGCCCATGCTCAAGACTTTTTAAATGTTCTTCCCATTGAGGGGCTTGGCCAACATATGTCGGCGATTGAATACAGGGCAATCCTCAAATATCGGCTGATGATTCCTTTGTTCCCAGGTTGAGCCATGTCGATTTGCAAAAAGGTGCGTCTAGATAAATTTGGGAGCACGCCCTTCATCTGTAAGAGTTCTTAGGGGTTCAAATACGGCATGACACAGGTTCGGGATGTCTTGTGGGACGTGTTGAGGAGAGTGGGGTTTACGCTAAGAAAGAAGCCCTATGAATTTTCAGCAGACCCATTGGAAGGAAGGTCCACCTGCGCCGGCGGATGTCCTTGTATTCGGTTGGGCGAGTGGTAAACATGCTTGTGTTGACCTCAGGGTGTCCCCGTTGGTGGGGTTTCGGGACACGGGGTTCATGGGTGCAAGCGATTTTGAAGCGAGTCTAAAAGGTGACTAAACATGAATCGAACATTTGGAGAATCAACACGTGTTTGTGCCTTTTGCTTTTGATACTTTTGGATCCCTTGCCTCCGTGGCAACCCGTTTCCTAGATCGGGTGCAAAAGGTTGCCCACAGTAATTCTCCGTCCTCCAAGAATCTAGATTTTATTTTTAGTAGGGTAGGTTTTGCTATTCAGAAAGGGGTTGCGGCGCGCATGTTGCCGTTCACATAAATGTAACATATTTCTAAATTAATATAACATTTCTCTATTTACCTTCAAATAAAAAGAAAATGAAAAATGTATTAATCAAGTAAAGAAATGTGTACGGACACTCACATATAGTTCTGAACTATAATGCAGCTGACCAGGGGCGGATTTACACTAGGGCATGGTGGTGCATGTGCACCAACAAAAAAAATACAAAACGACGTCGTTTTGACGCCTTTTCAGTTAAAACGACGTCGTTTTGGTTAAAACGACGTCGTTTTGGTTAAAACGGCGTCGTTTTGGTTAAAACGGCGTCGTTTTCGTAGTTTTTTTATTAAAAAGGTGAAAAATTTAGAAAAAAAAAACTTCGGTCACCCGTTATTTTTTTTGTGGTGCGTCGGTGCACCAGTAGTTTTCGGATGCTAGATCCGCCTATGCAGCTGACACATAAATGAATCAAGTTGTACACACTCAAGTACCGAATATGCTTCCGGGGGGTAAACACGGTAGATATATTATACTAACATAAATTGCATAGCAGCCATCAGGCCCATCAGTACCTCCGAATCGAACTTTCTAGTCTGAATAAATAAATGTTGTCTAAAACTAACTTCAAGATTCATCCGCCATCGGATTTTCATTGGGTTTGTAAAACCCGTGAACGATATTCTCCTAGAGCCCAAATAGGGAATATGTTCCTGTATGCAGCATATGTGATCATGCAATTCCTGTTGAAGACCCCCATTATCTCCTGAAAAATCGCAATGCAATAAGTGTTAAGTTATAACGACACATATTTTAAAACCGCGTATAGAGTACAAGCATAGTGCTTTCAACAGAATCAACTTTTTATTCTTTCTCATAACTAGTTGCAAACACTTGGAAGAGATTGAAACTAAAAGGATGAGTTATATTCAGCATGGAATATATAATTTATCTTCCCTAAATATACAATCTGCAAAACCTAGAGTCTTCACCATAACCACGACAGCGACATGGCATATAAATCACATCAAAATTGTTCGGCTTTTTAAATGAATAACAGCGATAGAATTACCTGTTGTGGGAAATCTCCATTTTCACACTGAGAATTTATTAGGACTTTTGCTGCACGGTGCAATGGCAATGGGTCTCTCTCAGCCTGCAGCACAGCAAAAGAACAAGGAAAAAAAAAAAGATTTGCATTTAAATAGATAAATCAAAAGGAAGAACTTGATTCTGTTCCTTGATTCATAATCCTGGCAATCAGTTCGAGTTCTCATAATCAATAGTTGAAACCATAAACTGATCGAGTAAATCGGCAAGCGGAGAAGAGATAATAAATTGCAATGCATATAATTATTGCCGAAAATATTTTACCTGCCCAGCATCAATAAGACTCAGCGTAGCCCATCCCGTATTTACCACATGAGACCTGTTGCCTTCTAGATTACTATACACCTGAGAATATAGCGCATTATTTTAGCATTTACCAACAGATTAATAATACATTAAGCAACAAGCAATTGGTTATCATCAGTAACTTACCAAGGAAACAACAAAAGATTGTTTGCTGAAAAACGAGTATCTAACAAATACAATGCCTTAATTTTCTCCCAATTATGAGCCAGGCTCAAAGTAACGCTTCCAATTTTTATAAGTTCGCATCGCCCGTCATAAGGTTCTCAAAATAAGTAGCTCAAGTCTCCATGACGCAGTCCAGAGTATATAAAGATAAGCCTACACATGGATTTGAAGCACGATAACAACATGACATCCAATTAGAGTTACGGTTTCAGTCCTTGATTATGTGTTGTTCTCCACACGTATGGCATTCCAGAGAAAAAGTTCTCAGCTTTCCTTTAGTTCTACGTAGTTTTTTACACATTTTTTATTTGTTTCATCCGTAAGACAAAATTATCAAGCAACACGCAATAGGAACTTCATGTTCTATAAAGGGCAGTTCAGTATAGACTGATACAAGGAATTTAATCAGACTTTGTAACTTGCTATGATAGGTTGTAAAAAAACTAGAATTTAGAGAGTTAACATCTTGAGTATCTCGAATGCATACTATACAATGAAATTACTCATGAAATGAACCATAAGAGTATAAGTTTTTAGTAGCAAACAAGTATAATATTCTATAAGACTTCTCCAATGATGACTCACCGTCACAAGCAAGATCCCAGTACTTATAGTTTGTATCAACAATCTGACAGAGTAAAGAGAACGAGATGAAAGATTATGATACTGAATAAAAGTAAAAAACAATCAGGAGACTCTCCTACCCAAGCACCGAGTTCGATTCTACTAATGACTTCCTAGACAAATAATTAAAGACCTAATAGTACTCTTTATACCCATGCCCGTAATAACAATAATAGCCCAATAGGGTTACGATAATAATAGGACTTAATAATAATAATAGTAATAATAATAATAACAATATTCGACCCTAACCCAGCCAACCCTAGCCCGCGGATCCTGCTCCCCGCGCACCCGCCACCTTTGGTAGACCCGATCCATAACACAATCAGGGCTCGTTTGCTACGTATGATGGGATAAGACCGGATACTTTTAACTAGGATATCTATTATCAGATATGGTATCAATATTATGTTTGGTTAGATGTATACGAAAATCTACGTTATATAATCCATTGTTTGGTTAGAAGTATTAAAATTCTCTACAACTTTTCAATTCCTAAAACATCCTTATAATTTTGAATACTTCTTTCCTAACTGTTATAGCATAGGAGTAAAGTTTTTCTGTTTTGACATAATTGTTTCAAGCAGTTAATACACCAATTTTCTTTTTGTTTAGGTAGAACAACTTTTCACTTTAAATTTCATTCAATAAAAAACACGAATATATCAGTTATTTGCTTGCAAACTTCTGCAGCAGCATACAACAATCCAAAAATTATGCTATCAAGTTTAAGTTCACGTTCAAAGACGTGCAGCCAACAGCAGCAAGCTTTCCCCAATGCACAAATAGCACCATGCGCAATGTTTACTACAACCCTATCCTTCCCAGCTCAAGCATATAATCTCAACCTTGATCATGTAATGCGTTTTCTCAGTTAACAGAATTAAAAACATCCTAAATAACAAAACAGAAAGAGAATGCGTAAAAGACAGAGAACACAGATAGCCCACATATCTATTAATACAAAATTCTAAAACTACTCTCCAGAAATCTTTAAAAAATCAATAGTTCTAAATAAGCACAAACACAACATCAGCAATAATTAGTAATGGCTATAAGCACACCCAAACAGACATGCTTAATCAATGACAGACACTCGATAATAATAAAAAAACTGAAATAAGGTTGCAAGGATTGAACAATTCTTCCATAAATCCTAGCTTAATAGTTGAAAATAAATTAAGAATTGCATCTACTAGTTCATGAATAAAATCCTGATCTTAATTTAGCAGGATCAAATGAAGAACGGCGCGGGAAGGTTTAGCGGGAGCAGAAGATTATATAAAGGCGGAATATATTTAAGATAAGATTACGGTTAATTTAGTCTGAATATACGTTAAATTTTATTACCTGATGGCCATTACTTAATCAAAGGCTTTGAGTTTTGAAGCAAACAAGGTAGTAGGGTATGATAGGTATCTGTCCCACTCTTATCATGCTTAGCAAACGAGCCCTCACAGTATTTCCGCAATGATTAGTCCAACTCCTAAAATATCGTCCAGGGCCTTTTGTATATGAGCCGATGCATGCATTCAAGTACATCATGATTCAAGAAGATGATTAGACTTAAATTCCTATGCGACTATCAGTTTAATTCAAATCTAGTTTCCACAATATCAAAGAACACCCGCCAAAACAGTTTTGTTCCGTTCTTCAGACAGCAACCATGTTGTTTCACCTTCAGATAATAATCTTTGCATACAACTAATAATCCCTCCGTCCCAGCCCAACAGCAAAATTTGGAAGAAAATTGGTGTATTGTAGGTGAATGATTTGATGTGATAGATGTGTAAGATTTGTAAGTATTGATGGTGATTGATGTAGATTAAAAGGTAAAAGGTATTGATGGTGAGTGTGTGGTGGAGATTAAAGGAGAAAGTGTGATGGTTTGATATGATTGGAGGTATTTACTGAAATGTAGCACTTCTAAAGTGACTTTTTTAGTTGAAATGTAGCATTTCGGGTGGGACGGAGGGAGTAATAGATATTTTAAGTAACTGGCCACACATTCACATATCACCAGATAAGAAAAAGAACCAAAAACTGATTTAGAGATTCTCAACCTTGTTTTGACATGAAAGATAACTCTCTCCCCAACCACCACAAGGAAGCTGTTTAGACAACAGGAAATCACAAGCCTTGCGAATGGCAGAGCAATTACTAAAACTTCGCCCTGCTGCCACCAGGCCTTTGACCCCAAACCATGTTCCATAAGTGAAGCAAACTGCCCAAGAACCATACCTGCCACCATGTTTCAACCATGAATTATAATTGATGGCTTAAGATTAATAGAAATCAAAGGCAAACCATGTGAAGTACTTCAAGGCTAATCAAGCAGAGCCACTTAGTGATCAGCAGAAACCCAAGAAATGATGGTATGCAAGATGTAACTGCATGTAATATCATGTCATACTCATGCCACTATTAAGAAGAGGCGAGAAATAAAAAGAGGAAAACTGACCAAGAACCATCTTCGGCTTGAATTTTCTCAATGAATTTAGCACCTTTTTCTATGCAGCGTTCAACTTCTACTTTGCGGTGCCCAGGATATAATTTCTTAAATGCTGTTAATGCTTGAATAGCAGCCGAGGTGCACTCAACATAGCTGCAAAGTGCATTTCAAATTGATTAAACGATTTCCGAACGGTAAAGCCCTTCCCAACTCTATTGGCATTCTATATCCAGAGGGTAGGAGCTATACAATATAAAGTTTCCTGTCAGGTCTAGTCCCTATTATGTAATTTCATGTGATTTTATGCAACACGAAAAAAGAAGAATATTCAAACTAGGGAGAGATCGTATAAGATACTAAATCAACAAAATTCTGATTGATTTAAATTATATATGGCTGCCGGAAAAGAAGCATCCAAAGGTTGTTATATATAGAAGTGCAGAAGAGATATCTTACGGATAATCAATGACAATGTCACCAAAAGTTTCAGCAGGGTTGATTAGCTGTAAAAAAGACATACAGAATCACGTCAAAATTAAATATAACAGATATGAAGTGCAAATTTATCAAGTTACAATAAAGAAATAAAATGAACAATCCTTCTATATAGCAATTATTAAAATAAGACACATAAGTTATGAGTAGATGACTAAATCACGTTATAGATAACCTAAGCATGTTCCATATGTTTCACAAATTATCTAAAAGTAGTGCAAAAGCATCTCAGAGAAAGAAACAGCAAATGCATATCAATTGTTCCGCATGTAAGCATGAACAATCCAGACCATGGATAGACCATTCATCACTCTGGCGATAACATCCATTAAACTTTAAAAGTCAAATCAGATTCAACTTCAGTTAGAAGTTAGTGCTCAAACAACCAAGATACTGATATAAAAAGACAAGCCCCCCAACATTCAAGAAAATAGAAGTCAATAAAGTAGTTGGTACAGTTTTGTTAATAAGCCATACACAAAGTATCACTTACCTCCAACCAACTATAGGATCTTGTCAGTTCATATGTTGCAAAGCCTCCATCTGCATTCTGCAAAATATGACAGAAAATATTCTCCTCAGCATTGCGGGTGCTTAGATGCAGTTAGGAAGGATGAATAAGAACCTAAAACTCACATGAACCAGAAGAAGGCATCTACAGATCCACCATACTTATATCTTAATATACTGCACGGTATTATTAATCAATTCTTTTAATTTTTTTCGAGGGAAGCATCGTAATTTGATGTGATGTGCATGGATTTTTCTAGGTTCTCAAATTTGGAAACTACAGCACCTCTCAAAAAATTGGGCAAGTGTCCAATAGCAGCATGGGTAAAAAGTGTCGTCATCTTTCCTATGAGAAAAAACAACTTAGTAGAGATTTTCATCAGTTAGAGCTTAAACCTAAGCTCCAATGCTTAAATTAGTATGTTTATGTTGATGTATCCAAAGAGCGTTTATGCAGGACGTACAGACCTTCAAATCAGCAGCTACACTGAAAAACTTTGAATTATTATATCATTTCTCTTTCTAAACTCAAAATATTGCAAGTGAAGTCCACACAAAAAATAACTGATACGGACAGATTCAGAATACAGCTTATTAAATAATACAATCTTCGTCCCTAGTAAAACTTCTCATGCATTATTTGGGGATAACAGTTTCCATCTCGGTGGTTTGCGGATTAGAAGATTACAGCTGCTTCAGGTGGTCTATGTGGGGTATTGCAAAATCCAGAAGCCATGATACTTCAAGGAGAAAGTGGCAAAATAATGTTAAGCACCCGGATAAACTATTTGAACCCATTATTACACCATGATGCAGACTGGAGTACCCCACAAAGGACAATCCCCAACATATTATTGTCTGCTAAATCCACAGAATGATGCTAGTTGAAAGAGTTGATTACAATGGAAGTAAGTTTAACTCCAAATTTGTGACATTATCTTATCTATAAATCCTGAACATATATGCATATTCTAAACGAAGTGTGTTACCTGTAGTGATAGAATAACATTCACAGCATCATATAACCGCTTTGCATCAAGTGGTTCGCCGACAATTTCAACTGGTAACTTTGAAAGTAACAGAACTGCCTGAAATAGCAGGCATGGGTTACCAGAATAGTTATACTAAATCAAGCAGTAACTGAGGGGATAAACACTCTTCAGATTAAACTTGTTACTTTCAGTCCCTCAGCAGTGCAATCCGAAATAGGCCAACCATGGTCTGCAGTTGAAAATGGCCAGGCACCTTTCGAAATGTGACGATACCAACAATCTAGATCGCCTGGGCAATCATCCAACACCTTTAAAATAAAAGATATAATGAAATTATAAGATAATCAACATGGAATGTATAAGTGCCTAGATGTCATCAATAGAATAAAGGAAAATTCAAGGGTAACCTGTGAATTCTTTATGAATGTATGTGCTTTTCTTATAGTTTGGCCAAATTCTTCAACTAGCTCTGTTGAATATATAGCTTGAACAGCAAAGGCAGCATCCCACAACTGACTTCCATTGTATCCCTGAAATACAATATCTGCTTAATAATGCTGCAGTTCATTCAAGAAAAAAAAAAAAAAAAAAAAAGCACTGCAAAAATCATAAAGAATATTGTAGAGTGACCTACTAGTAACTAGACTAATTTCGACAAGAGTGTTTTTCATACTCTGAAACTGTCAATTTAAGCACTGTTTTTGGACAGGGATGGCAGTTGGGGTTAGACCCGAACCCACCTCATTTCAGGCAGGTTTTGTGAGTCAAATTGTGTGAGGTTTAGATAGAGGTATTGGACGTTTCAGGCCCATCTGGGTTTGCGTTGTTTTATGGGTTTCTCATCTATTCTTCCTTCCACCATTTGAATTTGGTCTTCTTCCTGTTTTCTTTCTTCTCTTTCCCCTCTTTTCCTTTCTCTTCTCTCAGTTGCTGTCATTTCTACTCCAGAAGCTTTCTGCAGTTTCCCATCTTTCTTTCCACAACCTTATTTTTTTCATTCTTTTATTTCTTTTATTTCATGTTATCTTTTAATTTATTTTTCAGGATTTTTCAATTTTTTTTTTTTAACATTCATTCTCTTTTTTGTATTTGCTTTTTTCTCTACTTTTTCCCTCTTTTTTTCCTTTTATGTTATTTATATAACGATTATTGACGGTTTCAAAGTTTGATTCATGTTAGCCGACCCCAAATCATTTTGGGACTAAGGCTTAGATGTTGTTGTTGTTGTTGTTGTATACTTCATAGTTCATACTGCTGTTTTTTCCAACTTTACCACCCAGATCTTCTTCGTTCAAGCACCAGGGTCTTTGAGGGTCCCATTTCTCTCCTTCCAGGTTCTATTAGATGAGATCACAATAAACTTTTTCCAGGAATCTTCCCAATTCCAGATTTTAAATGGGACCTCACTACATTTTGAAGGAATAAATGGGTCCAGATGGTTTGCAAGGTTGGATGCATCAGGTTTAGGATCAGTCAGAGTCTGTGTGAGGCAAACATGAGTGTTGCTAAAGCCACCCGGAACCCTCCTTGTTGTCATTCCTACTTGATGAAGAAAACAAAGTGGTGAAGGATCTTAAATATGTCAGCATCCACTTGTGCTGTGCCTCAATAATGGTTATTGGATACGTCGTTGAACTCGGTGACGTAAGATAAATATAAAGGGTCACAGTCATGTAATCTTCTAGGCGCAGTTCAAACTGCACAGAACAGCTAGATGATCGACCACATAAAGCTGAGCGTCTAACTGAACAAAACATCCAACGTGATGAAGGTAAAATGCAACGAAATCTAACTCTAACTACTTCCAAGGACTATGGGCTAACATTTAGTTTTAATTTAGAAAGCAAGCTAATCTTGTAAATGAAACATGAAAAGACTAGCGGAAGAATAAAACTTTACAATGATGACTTATATATATATATATATATATATATATATATATATATATATATATATAGGCCAAACCTGCATTTTCATGCCATCCTCTGCAAGCCAAAGGTAATCATAGATTCTCGGAAGATGCAACTTAAAAGCTTCAGAATTTGGATCTTCCACCCAACAGCAAAGCATATTTAACACCTAAAATATCATCAAAAAAGACACATGACAAAGGGCGTGAGATGTTTTATGAATTGCAGCTCTCATTTTTCATTTAAGTAAAATCAACTGAAAAAACAACCAAGAATAAACATGAGGGACCTCTACGGACAAGATAGGTCTGTCACAATGGAAAAAGAGATATGTGAAACATCAACGCAACCTGTAAATACCATCAAGATAAGCACCACGTGCTTGTGGAAGAAACACAATAACTCCACTGAACAACCATTCCATTTAGCCCAGATAATTCGTTATTTCAGATTCAACAGTATTCTCGATTGTTCACAAAGAAATTATAGTTTCATATCCTCACATAAGTAATAATATACATCTTTCAATTATACCTTGTTTAAAGGACTACTAATGGTAGACGTCTCAAGTATACCTTATTTACGGGGCCTATGCATATGTAACGAGTGTTTTCGTCTTCATAGTGTATATGCTCCATAACAGTACGAAGAGCCCTCTCTCTCAGCTTCTTCCCAGGCCAATGCATCAAAACAGGTTCCACGACCTTGTGAAGAGATGTCCAAAGCATATCCTGTACAACAGGGTGTGGGTAGTATAGATCTTCCTGCAGGGAAGAGACACAAAGAGATTATATATATATATATATATCACAAACACACAAATATTATCTGTGAGAATGCCGAGATTAGATGCCATTTTACAACCAATAAACAGCACACCTCTTCTGGTATTTTGCTTATGATCCTGATTACAACTTACAGAATGCTACACCTGTTTGTAGGGACAAACACAAACCTTTGAACATTCATTGCGAGCTCTATTCCAGTCTATTTCATGGTACGGAACTGTATAGAGCTCCTTCCTTAGAGAAAGAACTGTGGGTGTAATTGGGCCAACAAACCTTCTCCCATACAAATAGGACATTGGGAGATAAACCATTCGACAATGACACCACATCCTTCCTGCAAGACGAATGACGCAAGCTTTCAGTTTCTTAGGTAAAACACACTGCGAACACAATGAAAAAAAATACTTTCCTTTGAACCATGCAATCACCTAAAAGGCATGTGGCATTACAGAAAGGGAGTAAAGCAGAATGATTTGTATCATCATTGTTATGTGCTTCCTTGAAATGACAACGAGGCCTTATGAGAATGCATGAGGTATCATTAGAAAGTTGGAAACTGATTTTGGACTTTCTGGTAGACAAATAAAGCTATGTTGAGTGAGGTAAAATGTTTGCCGATTCTTATGACTGTAGTTAGATGCTACTAGCTTATAAATATAATAGAAGTGCTTTAAATACATTCTCAATAGTTCTCCCCGCCTCAGAATCTCAATTGCACCAAATAATGTCTGAAGAAAGATAATGTCAGTTTGCATACTAGAATAACCATCAGTGATTCAGTTCAGTGACTTTAGTCCTACCATAAGCAGGGCTAAGAATAGTTTACCAGAGTAAATATCAATAGCGCCTCTGCATTAATAAGGAAAAGTCTACTAGTACATCTTCAATCTTTGTAGGATCAACAACAGAGGTTGGATAAGCAAAAAGCAAGAGTTCTTCATCATTGAGTATAATATTTTTACCCTTAAGTTAACAGGGATAAGAAAAGTATGCAAAACAAACAAAAGAAAAACATAGGGAAATAATCAAAAACTAGAAAATATTACCCGGATGAAATGGAAGAATATAGGGAAGAAGCCATATCTCGGGAGGCAGAGGATTGTTTCCAGACCATTCAAAGGCCCCAAGCACCTAAACCATACAAGAAACAAAAATATTGAATGAGAAGTTGTGATGCGCAGGAGCGAAGCACGTAAACAGCAGTGTGAGGGATGAGTTCCAAACCGAAAGCCACATCTTTCCCCAAGATGTTATTGCAGTGGCCCCACCATGACTCAAAATCCAGTCTCGACCTTTCTCCATCGCTCCATCTCCATCATTTGCTCCTTCACCAAGTAATCTCAAAGTAACATAGGTTAAAACAGAACCAAACATGGTGCTTGGCCCCTCAATGTGCAGACCCCATCCACCGTCCCTGTTCTGTTAAAATGCATATTTGTGAACACATGCCTCACAATGTAAATGAGAAATAGCTATAAAGTAGATAACTTTTGACATATGCTGTTCCTTAAATGTAATGGAGATAACTAAATACTAGATAACTTTTGACACACTCTACAAGCAAGGCTTCATCTATTTATATGTCAAATACAGTCTTCACCTGATGATTGTAAAGATAGCGACAAATCTCACGCCTGTGCTCCTGCGACAATATTGCATTTAGTGCCCCAGTAATTGATAATGTGATAACCTGTTCCATAAAATGATGCCAAAACAAGGAAACCTGAGATTGAGAAACAATGACTGGTGCAATAAAATTTGTCGGATTCCAGAATTGGTTGCTTTCGAGGTGACAACTGCTGACCAGATCAGAAACTTTACTTTGCAAGATAACAGATATATATATATATATATATTTATACGGCAAATAAAACATAAATATCATAAGAAATATTAAAGGTTTGAATTTTTTTTATTCTAAATGGAAACCTGCATGGAAAAATACTTCTTTCCTTTGGATCCAAGTGATGCATACAAATATAAATAATGGAAGCATCAATTACAGATTTAATTCCTTTACTATGTCACAGCAATTTAAGCTTGAGAATCAATCTGGAACATTTTAAACAAAGGACTTAAAGTTTCAACTGTCTTTAACCTTTCCCTCCAGATATCTAGAGTCCAAGTTGAGCCAAAGAAAGCATCAAGACCAAAAATCGACACTCACCAGGCCAGGCAAAAGAAACATTGGACCCCCATAGTCTCCTGGCCAATGACCATCATGAGCCTGCAGAGTTGAATGGAAACTGATGGCCCTCCTCAATGTATTGACTACTTTATCCTCTGTAACATCTTCTAAATCTTTGACTTTTACTTGGGAAAGGTTTATGGTGCTTGGGTTATCCTTCGAGAACTAATATTCAAAATGAATTGAAACTGGATGTTACATATCATCATCAACCGCACCTTAATCCCAACTATGTTTGGGTTGGTGGCATAAAGATTATAGTGCCAATTACCTGTCTAAAATTAGTTAATACTATAACTCATGCAAAAAATAAAGTGGCAAAGTTTTACGTCGGATGCCCTTCCTGTCGCAACCTTCATACGAAGGAGAAATTAGATGAAATTCTAAAATTATCAACGTCATAGGTTTTTCCAGTTACATCGAAAATATCATGAGACGATGATGAATCGAGATAATTTGTTATAGTCATTTCACATTACGTGATTGATATTGTAAACATCACGTGCATCATGGAACATGATTCTCAGTCCAAGTATTTTGGGTATCAAAATCAACCCTTGAAAATTAATACTTGAGAGATTATACATACAAGCACTAAAACCATATACATGTAATATCTTAGTTTTATTGGTCCTTATCTACATTACTAAGAATCAGCCTTAACATGCATAATAGGGAACACGTGTGCCAAATGTTGTTCTTGTTCACAATTTGTCAGAAAATATTTATTATTTTAATGGGGAGCATCCTATTTCAATTCAAAAATTTGAAGAAATGAAACATCACAAACTATTGCGCAGCTGTTTAACAATTTGAAATAAGTTACGCCGGGTAGATAGTGAAACTAGCACTACTTAACTAACAGGCATCAACTTTGACCTATATGGCTTCTATGATGCTAGCAGTTTCATTAAACAGATTAAAAATTTTCAACGACAAACATAAACCATATTTCTTTTAGACTAACAGAATCGACGACAGATGTATCAACACTTCTCCGTTACTATAAACCAGAGACCACATTTGGTAAAGGTAAAATCACCATCAAACCTCACACTAAGCAATACAAACAGAATTGATAATAAATCCATTGAGTCACACATAAAATTCAGGCACTTGGCAAAACTAGATAAAGTCACCTGCTGCAAATGGTAAAAACAACAGGAAGTTAGAAAAGTGAACGATGGGTAGCTAAGTATGTGTTTCCCTTAACCTGAAATCTCATGAGACGATCAGAAGAATGCTTCTTCTCAAAACGATGATCATGAAAATGCTCGCGGAGCTTCTCAATTTCAGCCAGCTCTGCAGGAGACCCAAGATCCGGATGGAACTCCCATATTTGGCGGCCCACATAGCCATTTACTGAGCGCAACCATGGGCTTGATCCCTCCGCAATTTTCAACTTCCACATTATGAATTTCTCCTTTATCTCTCTGTCTCCCTTTCAGTATCTCTCTCTCTCTCTCTCTCTCTCTCTCTCTCTCTCTCTCTCTCTGATTTTTTTATCCTTCTTTATGCAGCACTAGGCCCTCCAGACACGAAAACGAAAAATTAGGCCAAAGGTAAACACCACTAGAAAAATGGAAGAGCAAATGATTTCCGCACAGAAACATCAATGCAGTTAAATTCAAAGATGAAGGTGAACGAACTTACGTAACGAGGAAAGCTGCGCTGCTGATCTGTTTTGTAAAAGTATAGAAGCAATATATAGAATACTAGTGACATCAATTATTGTTATATATGCGTTTCAATATACATGCGGGGGGCGGAGTTATCCACATCAGGGTTGTCGAATTCGTAAATTCGAATCAAAACGTTGAGCTTAAGTTTATAGAAGCTACTACTTCCGCAAGCTCAATTGCAATATTTGGTAGAATTAGAAAAATGGAATAGACCACATGGCTAGCCAAGTTGGTGGAGTAGGTGAGCGTGAGACTGAAAGGTAACGAGTTCGATTCCTCCTACCAACACTTTCTTGGTTAGTCATCGCTGAGAACTGCTGGTGTGATTTCTGTTAGCGTAATTTGCAATTTATTACGTCCAGTAGAGGTTTATCCAGGTCTTGTATTTCGAAAAGTAGCGGCTGTGGGTCCCTATTATCCAAAAAAAAAAGGGAATAGATCTGCAAGTCTTCTAATGGGGTACTTTACACGATACACAAATAATTTGCAATTCCGAAATTAGACATGGCCTTATAAAATATCATATAAAATTCATGACCTTTTATCTCATTTTGATTTTAGACCCAAATGCAGAGAAAAAAATTACATTTGATGTCGTCCGGCTAGCAAAACTACAACATTTTAACTTGATAAAACGACGTAGTTTTGACAGAAATTAGTGTTTTATGGTTTGGGATTGACGTTGTATGTCTCCCAAAAATCTCTCTTTCTCTCTCTGAATTTCTAAGTGTATTGCTCTCGTTGAAGATGGTGGATCGACGCTGCTCACACAGCCTTCAAGTGATGATGAAGAAGTCATGGACCGAAAACAACACAGCAATGCGATTTTATGGTTGCCCATTAGAGACGGTAAGTGAATTCTAGAAAGAAAAAATCCAACATTTTTCGTCCTCCATTCTCCATCATTTATTTTATGGATTGTCCTTGAAGCTAAAAGGTGTGACCTTTATCAAACTAGGGTCATGCGTGTTCGTACTATGGTTGGATAGATCCAGAGCCAACTCAACTCCAACAAATTTACATTCGCAAGGTGAAGCGCGAACAAGATGAAGCACGCAGTCAATTGAGAATCCAAACTTGTTTGTCTCGAGAATACAAAGAAGCTGAAGAGCAGGCTTGGGATAATGTAACACCCCGAGATATTCGGAATAATTACAGCGCCGTAAACCCTTTAAGTAAGGATTTACAAGGCTGATTAAAAAGGGAAGTAAATATAATCCAAACTTACAACTGGAGTTCAAAACATAGAACTTATTCAACTGATCCACAGAGTTTACTTATACAACCATATCGAAAATGACATTATTAAAACACACGTACTCGAGTACTAAAGTGAACCAAAATGACTATATAACAATAAACATCAACCACATCACTGAGCCATTTCATCGTCCTGTCGGTACTGTGGTTGCTTCCCCGCTCCTCGGCTACCTGAACATCAAAACAATGTCCACTCCTGAAGGGGTTAGTAAAACAATGCTAGTACAAGTATCATAATACATAAATCATCAGTGAATCATAAATCATGCAAAACGGATTTCCGTCATCAGAATCCAACGATGTGAATCCTCACGATTCCATCAACACAATACAGGGTAATCCAGCGATCCAGCGCCCTTGGTATAGATCCCCATGATGATCCCGTCGGACCAACGCATGGTGGAAAACCCGTCCAGCGATCCAGCGCCCTCAGCATAGATCCCCATGATGATCCCGTCGGACCAACGCATGGTGGACATTCGATCCAGCGCCCTCAGCATAGATCCTCATGATCCCCTCGGATCATTTATACCATAAATCAATCAACTATGCATACATATATGCATTTCAATATGTTCATCAATACGAACAAATAACAATGAATACCACGAGAAATTTCAGAAATACATCTCATATTCAACAACATGAACAAAACCACAAGCATGATCAAAGTTTCAATATAAATCGAACTCGACATATGATACTTGCCTCGGAAATGGCAAGAATGAAATACTCCAACAAACGTCACGCGTCCGTATGTCACCGCCCCACGATCGACCCCTATGCAAGGCTCGCACCTTGTTCAAAAAGAGATACAAGGAACTTAACATACCACTCGATACTAACATACGCTCACCGAATACTAATATTATGATCGTAAAGTAGTGACACTAGGTTGGTTCACGGTTAGAACACTAGGTAAGAACCGGGCAAGGAGCGATAAGGCACTCTATAAGGGCTGAACGATCATTTCGAATATGAAGTACCGTTGTTTAAAAGTTCATTGTTTCACAAGGTGTTGAAGGTTTCGTGTTAAATAAGGAAATGAATGTCAAATCCTCATATGATCGGCTATTAAGATTCTACCCCCAATATTACTCAAGACAACAAGCATACTCGAATATTACACAAGGAAAACGACACTACGGTGATTTGGTTAGAGTTCAAGGACCTGGTCGATATTTTACCCTCAAGAACATGGAGAACATTGTCATAACAATTTCTTCTAACATATAAGAATTTCTCCAATGGAATATAAAAAGGGATCAGAGAATATAACTGAAATCATGCTTAATACTACGACGAATTAAGGATATTTCATGTTAAGGTTTTCATCCACCGAGGCTATATCAATACTCTACGTAATGGAAGAAAGACAAGGTATAATCGGGTTATAAACTTCAAAATATGGTGCTGGACTCAAAAGGTCATTAACTAATCCAATGATTTCCAAAACAAGCTCAAAGTATAGTTAAGAATGTAAATTCTAGCTTGGTGAATTGTAACATACCTTAAGAGATGTAAGAGTAAAGAAAATCTTCAATAAACTCTTCACCGGAAGCTTGATCACCAACTCACACGGTCTAGGCTTCCCAAAATCGGATGTAGATGATGATATGAGGGATGTAAGGTGAAGGATAGTCTCAAGAACACAAAAATCGGTCAAGGCAAGAGTGGGAAATGAAGTGAGGGTCGGGTTCTATAAATAGATTTCTGGACGTTACATACGGTATACAATCACCCTTACGTACGTAACAAGCTTAACGTACGTTATACCCTAGCCTTAGTGTACGTAATCGTCTGACCAGAGTTCACTGGCCAGATTTCGCCATTTCCTTACGTACGTAATCACTCGGGGTTTACGTACGTAATATCCATGTCCTTAGCGTACGTAAAACATGCACCATAGCGTACGTAACACCTATGTCCAGGTTCACGCGGAAATCACACGAATCTCCCCCGGCCCCTTCCTCGGCCCCCACACGCCGACCCTTATCCGAACCCAAGTTGACTTAGCTTACGTACGTTAAGAACATCATATAACATACGTAATACTGAATATTTAGCGTACATTATGGACGCCTGATAACATACGTAAGTACGTGCAGAATCATGCATGAAATGTTGAAGATATATAAAAACATAAGGATACAAATACGGGAAACCAAACTACGATTTATAACATCATGAAGTCGAGATCATACAAGGTCGAGTACAAGGTAAATACACCATTTATCCGGGCATTACATACTACCCCTCTAAAAAGAAGTTTCGGCCCGAAACTTAAAACGAAAATAATTCCGGGTATCTCGACCTCATACTCTCCTCTGTCTCCCAAGTTGCTTCTTCGACTCCATGTCGAGACCACTGAACTTTTACCAAGGAGATCGGTTTATTCCTCAATTGTTTGACTTGACTCTCGAGTATCTTGATTGGTCTCTCCTCGAAGGTGCCGTCATTAGCTATCTCGATCTCGTCGAAATCAATAATATGATTGGGATCTGGTACATACTTCCGCAATTGGGATACGTGAAACACACTGTGAACGTGACTCAGCGATGGCGGTAAGGCCAACCTGTATGCTAAATCCCCAACTCTCTCGAGGATCTCAAATGGTCCGATATATCTCGGACTTAGCTTACCTTTCCTCCCAAAACGGAAAATCCCTCGTGTAGGAGACACCTTCAATAGTACGTGGTCCCCAATGTCAAACTCTAGAGGGCGACGACGTACATCTGCATAAGACTTCATCGACTGCAGGCGATCGATAGTCTTTCCCGAATCAAAGCTATCTTCTCTTGAGTCTGAACTATTAGTTCCGGTTCTGTCCCGATCAAATCCGAAGAATCATCCCAGCACAGGGGTGATCGGCATCTCCTCCCGTACAAAGCTTCAAATGGTGCCATCTTAATAGAAGCATGCCAACTATTATTGTAGGTGAATTCAATCAATGGCAAATGGACTTCCCAATCAGTTGACCAATCTAAAGCACAAGCTCTAAGCATGTCTTCTACTGTTTGTATAGTCCTTTCGGACTGACCGTCCGTCTGAGGATGATAAGCCGTGCTAAAGTTTAGCTCGGTCCCCAAAGCCCTGTGAACTGCCTTCCAGAAGTGCGACACGAAACGACCATCTCGATCTGAATTAATGGTCTTCGGCGTCCCATGCAATCTGACTATCTCTGCAATAAATACTCGCGCCAATCTCTCGGGTCCCCAAGTGTCTTTAATTCCTAGGAAATGAGCAGACTTGGTTAGTCGATCAACTATAACCCAAATCATGTTCATTCCCGTCTTGGTCCTTGGCATATTGGTGATGAAATCCATCGAGATATCCTCCCACTTCCACTCAGAAATCGGAAGCGGTTTTAACATTCTGGCAGGTCGTTGATGTTCAATCTTAACCTGCTGACAAGTCAAACACTTCGAAACGTACTCTGCTACGTCTTTCTTCATGTTTCCCCACCAGAAGTTTTGTTTTAGATCCTTATACATCTTACTACTGCCCGGGTGAATAGAATAGGACGCGCTGTGAGCTTCCTTCAGAATTGTCCGTCTCAAATCATCATCATCGGGAACGCAAAGTCGACTCTGAAATCTCAGAACTCCGTCATCTTGTATCATGAATCCTGGGGCCTTTCCTTTCTTTACTTCATCACATAACCGAAGGGTTAGAGAATCGTTCAACTGCTTAGATTTGATCTCCTCGACTAGTGATGAAGTCAGTTCCATCACATATAATTGCCCTTGGATTCCTGGTGCCCATACTTCAATCCCTTCGCGGATCAGTTCCCGTTGAATGCTGGTTTGGGATGTAAGTGCTTCCAACACTCGAAGAGAAACAGGTTTACGGCTCAATGCATCGGCTACTACGTTTGCTTTACCCGGATGATAGAGAATTTCCAAGTCGTAATCCTTGATCAATTCCAGCCACCTTCTCTGCCTCATGTTTAATTCTTTCTGACTGAAAATGTATTTGAGGCTTTTGTGATCGGTGAAGATCTGACAACGAGTGTTATACAAGTAATGTCGCCAAATTTTTAGAGCAAAGACCACGGCTGCTAGCTCCAGATCATGAGTCGGGTAATTAACCCGTACGGTTTGGTGAGAAGCGTGGCGATCACCTTATCCCTCTGCATCAACACACATCCAGGACCACGATTTGAAGCATCATTGTATACCATGAATCCATCCGTCCCATTTGGTAACGCTAATATAGGTCTTGTCGTCGAGTCTCTTCTTAAGTTCATCAAAACCCGGCATTTCTCATCCCACGTGAACTTTTGAGTTATGCCTTAACGGTGAGTGAGCGGACGAGCAATAGTGGAAAATCCCTCAACAAAACGGCGAAAATATCCGGCAAATCCCAATAAACTCGGACTTCTTTCACGTTATTAGGAGCTTCCCATTCCAAGATTGCTTGACTTTCTTGAGTCCACTTTGAACTCCGTCAGCTGATATCACATGCCCAAGGAAAGTTACTTCCCTAAGCCAGAACTCGCATTTGGAAAGCTTTGCATACACCTGTTCCTTCCTCAAGATGCTCAAAACCACACGCAAATGCTCAGCGTGCTCCTCTGTGTCTTTCGAATATATCAATATGTCATCGATGAAGACGACTGTTAGGCGTATTTTTATACGCTTATTTATCATTATTTTGTAGTGTTTTGGTGAGTGAAATCATCTAAATGAGCTTTTAATGCCTTGATTTTGTATGATTGACAGGAAATTGAAGTCCGGGAGCTAAAACGAGGCAAAACGGTAGCGGAAAAGCGGGACGATGAGCCGCGGCGAAAGGAATCGAGCGCGGCACAGAAGACACCGGCCGAAGGGCGAGTAAGTGTACTGCGTGCGCCACGGCCAGTGAGCCGCGACACGAGAAGAATTTATTTACGCCCGGGTATTGACTTTTGGCGATGTGCGCGGCACGAGTTGATGAGCCGCGGCACACTTAGCGGGTTTGGTACGTCTGCGGATTACGGGCGTTTGGCCGATTTTCAACCGATTAATACGACGCGATTTGTGGAGGTCTTTGGGCTATAAATAGGGCTTAAGACCCTAATTTAATTATCTTGGAATCATTGAATCTAAACCTAGGAGAGCTTAAGCTTGGAGACAGAGAGAAGAGGAGGAAGCGAGAAGAATTCAAGGGCGAAGGCGGGAGTCTGAAGAACGGAGGAATCCGAGCTTCATCTGCGTTTGAATTTTATGCTTTCGTTTATTTATTCTGTATTTTCGGTTTTTAGTATGTCGGGCTAAAACCACTAATCTAGGGTTTTGATGAAACCTTTGTTTTGACGAATTGATTGAGATTATCGATTTATTACCTTTTTATTGAGTTTTCCCAATTATGTTTAATGCTTGCAATTATCGGCCAATAGTTGTATTGATTTAATCATTCACTTGAATCGGAGAGGAGATTTGGTGAGAACTATTGGTGAGGACCGTTTTATTCTGTGAGATAGGAATATACTCATAGGAACTACGTGGCCTTTAGGAGATTTCATGCTTTTGCCTAGCGACGAGATAATTCACCTAGGGATAGAGTGCGTTAGTCGCCGTTAGATAAATCTATTGACCTCGGAGAGGCGGTAGAATATATTAGCAATCTCCGCCTTGATAAATTGGGAAAATTATTTATTACGGATAATCAAGATTAAATTCGGATAAATTAAGGTGGATTGAACTCTAGACTTATTTATCATTTGATTCCTTTTATTCAAGCTATCGTTTTCTGTTTAGTCTTTTATTAATTCTTTTAGTTATTAATCCAAAACCCAACTTATTGTTCAAATAAAATTGGAATACAGCGTCGGTAGTTAGAGATTCAATCCTCGTGGGAGCGATACTCTACTTATCACTTTATTACTTGTAAACGATGGCGTGCACTTGCGTGTAGGAAATATCGCAACAAGTTTTGGCGCCGTTAAGGGATTGAATTTTTAATATCGATTTAAGTATTTCAGTCTTAATTTGAGCGTTTTATTTTTATTTTTGCGTATTTAATTTTGTTTATTCGTTTTCCTTTCAGGACCTTTCGTTAGTGCATGAGAAGACTCGTGCGAAGGCCTACTACCTTTGGACACCGAGCTCGAGCGCACTCTAAGAAGGAACAAAAGGAGAAAAGAGAGGCTGCAGACGGCCAGTCAACATGGCGAGAATATTGAAATCGAAGGAGGAGACAACCAAGTGCGGCAAGTTCAACCGGAACTCGCTCTTCGAGATTATGCCATGCCGCGAGTCAACGCTAATTTTCGGGAATCCGGCGTCCCACTATCCAAGCAAATAACTTTGAGATCAAGCCCGCCATTATTCGGATGGTGCGGGCGAGCCCATTACGTGGATTGCGAAGGGCGACCGAATGCCCACATTGCGTCTTTCCTTGAGATATGCGATACTTTCAAAACTAATGGTGTCACCGACGATGCCCATCCGATTGAGGCTTTTCCCTTTCTCTTTGAGGATAAAGCAAAGTTTTGGTTAAATTCCTTCTGGAGTCGATTACAACATGGGAGAGGTTAGCGCAAGCCTTCCTTGCCAAATTTTCCCACCGGCTAAGACGGCGAGGTTGAGAAATGAAATAACCACTTTTGCCCGATTCGATATGGAATCGCTCCACGAGGCGTGGGAGCGATATAAAGAATTACTACGAAGATGCCCTCATCACGGTATTCTGATTGGCTTGACTTCATACGTTTTATGGTGGTTTGAGTGCTTCTACACGCACTTTAGTGGATGCGGCCTCGGTGGGACATTCATGGCAAAATCTATGGCCGAGGCACACGTGCTTTTGGAAGATATGGCTGAACGCATACCAATGGCGTGAAAGATTGACACGAAAAGAGTAATGGAACTTTCAAGCAATGACCCGATCTCCACCTTGGCGGCTCAAGTCGCCGCTTTGACACATGACTCGGACATTTTCGCACGCAGCCCCGTTACCATTGAGACATGTAATTGGTGTAACGGATCACACCGGCCGGAGTGTCAATTTGGAAATCCGTTCGAGCAAAATCGGATGGGCGAGGCTCAATTCGTAGGAAATGGGAATCGGCCAAGAATAACCCGTACTCAATACTTATAATGCAGGGTGGCGCAATCATCCCAACTTTTCATGGAGAAACGGATGACGCACACCAGCCCCCTTTCGCTCGGAATCAACGGCGGCCCCTTCCGCTCCCAAAGTGTCTCTCGAGGAAGCGCTTGCAAAATTGGCGGCAAATACGAGTCAATTTATGACTCGGATGGAAGCTACACTACAAAATCATTACCTTCCATTCGAATTTGGAGGTCAGTGGGCCAAATCGCTAATGTGTTGACGGCTCGTCAGGAGGAGCATTGCCGAGTACAACAGAGACTAATCTAGAGAGAGTCTAAGCAGTTAGCTTGAGAAGCGGGAGAGAGTTCTTTGGATCAACCAGGTGGGTAAAGAGAAGAAAGTGATTGAGGAAGAAATGGATTTAAAGCCGGAGGAGTCAAAGGATGTGAAGCCGGATAACTTGAAGACATGTGTTCCCCGTTCCGTTTCCGAGACTACGACAAAGAAGGGCGGACAAACAATTTTTAAATTCCTTGATGTGTTCAAAAGCTTCACATAAATATTCCGTTCGGACGCATTGGAGCGGATGCCGAGTTATGTCAAATTCATGAAAGAGATATTATCGAAGAAGAGAAAGCTTGAGGAGTTTGAAGCGGTCACTTTGTGAGGAGGAGTGTAGTGCAATCCTTCAAAAGAAGCTCCCACCTAAATTGAAAGATCAGGAAGCTTCAACATACCTTGCACCATGGGGAATCTTTCATTTGATAAGGCACTATGCGATCTTGGTGCAGTATCAACCTCATGCCTCTGTCGATTTTCCAAAAGTGAATATTGGGAAGCTAAGCCAACCACGGTCTCATTACAATTGGCGGACCGATCGATAAAGTATCCGAGGAGTGATCGAGGATGTTTTAGTTAAAGTCGATAAGTTCATATTTAGGCCGATTTCATCGTACTAGACATGGAGGAAGATGAAAATATTCCGATCATCTTGGGACGACCATTTCTAGCGGCCAGGACGCACCCTTATAGACGTGGAAAAGGGGAGTTAACTGCGAGGTCCAAGGCAGGCAAGTTACTTTTCAAGTGTTCAAATCGTTCCCATGTCCGGAAGTCTTGATAAAGAGTCTCAAATTGAAAGTGTGGATGTTGTTGAAAGAGGAAAGCACCGAAAACATCGTCGGTGGAAAAATTCAGATTTTGTGTTGAATGACCCAAGTTTTAAGAAGGATGTTGAGCAGTGGCATTCCTCGAGCATGAGGAAAAATCTGCTGCGATCGTGAGTTCGTTGGCGAAGGAGGAGAGTGAGGCGAGAGCCAAGCGGACAATTAGTCATGGAGAAACCGGGTGTTTCGGAAAGTTATTCAAGTCGAAACATTTCCGCAAACTACATTTGATGATGAACCGAAAGTCGAAGCTGGCGATGACCAATGGTCATAATTTTAACCAAAATACAAGCGGTTCGATGAGCGGGCGGAAGCGAATGGAGTTTGCAGCGAACTAACGTTGTTCAATAGGTCGGTGAGGACTATAAACTTAGCGCTTCTCAGGAGGCAACCCGAGCTCGTAGTTGTAGAATTTTGCATTTCTTTATTTTTCTTGTATTCGTGATTCTTATTTTTCATCATTTTTGTGCTTCTATTTGCTTCTTCCTCTCGTTTTTAACGTCTTCTTTTCAAAATTACATGCGGGAAAGTCGGGAAGAAAGCTGGAGTATGAGTGCGGCACGGATTATTGTGAGCCGCGGCACACATCGATCGCGAGGGAGGCAAAACCGTGTACTTTGTGCTGCGGCACGGCATAAATGAGCGCGGCACACTTGAGCAATGAGCCGCGGCACACGAAATCATGCGCGGCACACGACAAAAGCGAGACACGAGTAAAAGGGATGTACCTTGTGCCGCGCACGATTATTGTGAGCCGCGGCACACTATGCGGAATTTGAAAGGCCGGGTAGCATATAACGAGCATTCGTAGGCATTTCAGGTAAGCTTTCCTATTCCCTTGCCTTCCCTCCCAGTATGAGCCGAAGCGATTCTTCAAATTTTTCTGCGATTTTTCTTGAAATCTTCAAAAAGGTACGTTTGAATCTTGAATTCTTATTTGCTTATGGTTGATATATGGAAGTGTTTATGCTTTGAATGATTGGAACATGTTTATTTTCCTTCAAATAGTTTTGTGATTGTTAGAGAATAACAGGGTAGTTCATCGAATTTTCTTGATTAAATTGGAACATAAATGAGTTGAATGTGTTAAGTTGTTCTTTGATTGAATTGTATTGTTTTTGGGGTTGAATCGAGCTAGAACTATGTTTATTCTTCAAGTAGCGTGCGCCCTCAAGGTGTCAGATAAATTGCCCAAATGAAAAGTTTTCTTTGAAAAAGCAATCGTTTTGAATTTTAGGTGCAACGTATCGTTTCGATTCTGACAAGCCCAACCCTTACATCCGAGTTAGATGTTTAAGTCCAAATTCATCTTTCTCTCTCGTATGTGCTAGTGTCTTAAATTCGAATTTACGGTTTGATGTCCTTAGCCGCGCATAGATCATTGTTATCATTTTGCGTGAATTAACCCTCGCGTTTTCACTTTTCGGGATTGATTATGGCGCGCACGAAGAAGCCGACAAAGCGTGCTAGGACCGAGTCATCCCTACGAGAGGAGACCTCTCGGGAGTCGGGCGAGGCGGAGGGCACCAATTTTCGGACCCCGAAATTCACAAAATATTCAATGAAAAGATCCGTCGCGACCACTTATTCCCGAGAGAGGTTTTACTCCGGCTCCTCGGGATGGGGAGTTGCTCACCATGATCGGCGAGATGGGATGGGCGGATTACGACACCTCCCGAGCCGGCGGTCATCTCGATCCTCCAGAGTTTTACGCGGCGCTCTGTGAAGCATATCCGGCGGGGCATACGTTGCCATCTTTAGAGTCTCGGACTCGGAGTCGATGTCAGGGTCACGGTTTATTTCTCCCCATTGCTATTCGGAGGCTTTTTGGGTTTCCGGCGGTTGTGAGACGGCTATGACCGCGTGATGACCGGCCTCACTAAGGAGGCCTGCTTGAGACGATTGCACGGCCAGTGCGGAGGAGCGGCGAGCACGAGCTCATCCACTTTTCACTTGAGCTCGCGCCTCGGCCGGCTCGGCGAGCACAGCTTTACTTTATTTGCGCACGCATTGACCCCACCTCCCGGATCCGTCAGATTTTCTCTCCGCGCCGGATACTTTTGCTATCACCTCCATTTGCGTTTGATGTGGCCCCCATTAGTCCGATCTATCTTCGGAGTATCGAGGCGAGGCGGATGAAGCACCCCTCCCTCATCTGCGCTTTATGCCGTGATCAAGGCGACATGGTCGGTCGGCGAGCCGATGCTTGCCCCACAGGCCCCGATCGACCACCGCATCATATCGCACTTTGACCCGGTGGGGCGGAGCGCGGCACACGCTGGGCGAGATTTTTGCTCGAGGAGGCTCACGAGAGATCCCAGGCCGCTTTTGTTGGCCACGGAGAGGCCGGCCGCGGCCGACGGAGCGAGGTTGGATGAGCTGTTTGATGGGTGCGGGAGGATATGAGGAGACAGAGAGACGAGCATAGGGAGGAGTTGAGAGAGAGAGATGAGATGAGGAGAGAGAGAGAGAGGCTGGATGGTGCTATGCGGGAGGAGCGGCGGCGAGGAGAGTGTTATTCTTGCCGCAGAGCCGAGATGAGAGAAGCGAGCCGCGGGCAGGCCGGCCAGCGGCTAGGCGTCTTGCTGCGAGGATGCTTATCATCGGGAGCACCTCGCCGCATGGGCGGCCCACATCATGCATCCCGACGGGCCATTTATTGCGCCGCCCGGCCACCACACCACCCTCCTCACCGGACGATGCTGGCACGGCTCTGAGCGGTGGAGGAGTACTTGACCTTTTACTTTTCTTGCATTTCATTTTTGTCCATTGAGGTCAATGTCGTCCTAAGTTTGGGGGATTTTCATTGATCTACATTCATTCTTTGTACTCTATTTTGTTCTTTGTACATTATATTTTGTTGCACTTTTCTTTTCTTTGCGAAAATTTTTTTAGATAGCCTTGCTTGCCGTAGTTTTCCTTATTCGTGAATTTTTGTGCTTCTATTTGTGTGATCTTGATGTTACGACTTTGTGTTTCTCTCGAAGAAGCGGGCGAGTTCTAGTCGAGTTGGAGTCGATTATTTACATTACCTTAGTATTGATTAGGTCAGAAATTTTCACGATTGTAGAGGTCTTGGCGAGATAAGAGGCGATACATACTTGTTTTAAATCCCCTTCAATACGTTTGGCTACATTTTCCGGATAGTGAGTAAATCTTGTTCCTTTAGTCGTGTTGGCACTTAGATGAAGTTTAGAGTCGGTCGGTTTTCCTAAAAGTCGAGATAAAGTGTTCTATGAAGGGAAGTCTAGTAGCAGGGGCATTCGCGTGACCCGTTGTTTACTCTCGCGTAAAGCAGCGACCCCGATTAGACTAGTAATTTAGATATTTCACATGTGCGAATGATAGGGAGCCAATGTAGGGGTATTCGCGTGACCATTGTCTACTCTCGCGTAAAGCGGCAACCTTGATTCGGACATGTGGAAATTATGTATTCGAGTTGTTTCTCCATTTGTAGACGGGAACTTAGTAACTAGAAGCATCCATGTGCCCCATGAGTGTCTTTTACGTCAAACGGTTTCCTAATACATGAGAATGGAAGTTCCACCTAGGATTATCCCGATGAAACATCCGAGATCCTAACCTAGTGGTCGACTCGAATCAAATTCGTGAGCATATTTATATAAGGGAATCTTGTCAGAGATTTATTTTATTATGAGACTCGTGAAAATTTGTGCCTTTCAAGCGTGGAGCAGGACGAACTAGTTTGGGTTTGTGTTAGCCTTTCATATTGTGATCGATTTGACTCATGTTTTGTTAATCTTTGGTGAAATTTTCTTCATGAGCGAATGATTAGGATGAACTTGATTACTTTGCGGAATCATTATTCTGAGTGCAGCTCGCTTTTATGACACTCGTATTATTTAGAGAGAATGGCAGGATAGTATTGATTAGGTTGAACACTATGAGTTGCACGATGATTCACGACATTCTTTTATTTTTAATTCTTTTTGCTTGAGGACAAGCAAAGGCTTAAGTTTGGGGGTATATGTTAGGCGTATTTTTATACGCTTATTTATCATTATTTTGTAGTGTTTTGGTGAGTGAAATCATCTAAATGAGCTTTTAATGCCTTGATTTTGTATGATTGACAGGAAATTGAAGTCAGGAGCTAAAGCGAGGCAAAAGCGAGGCAAAGCAGTAGCAGCAAAAGCGGACGATGAGCCGGCGAAGGAATCGAGCCGCGGCACGAGAAGACACCGGCCGAAGGGCGAGTAAGTGTACTCGTGCCGCGGCAGCCAGTGAGCCGCGGCACAAAAGAATTTATTTACGCCCGGGTATTGACTTTTGGCGATGTGCGCGGCACGAGTTGATGAGCGCGGCACACTTAGCGGGTTTGGTATGCGTCTGCGCGGATTAGGCGTTTGAAGCCGATTTTCAACCGATTAATACGGACGCGATTTGTGGAGGTCTTGAGCTATAAATAGGGCTTAAGACCCTAATTTAATTATCTTGGAATCATTGAATCTAAACCTAGGAGAGCTTAAGCTTGGAGACAGAGAAGAGGAGGAAGCGAGAAGAATTCAAGGGCGGAAGGCGGGAGTGAAGAACGGAGGAATCCGAGCTTCATCTGCGTTTGAATTTTATGCTTTCGTTTATTTATCTGTATTTTGAGTTTTTAGTATGTCGGGCTAAAGCCTAATCTAGGGTTTTGATGAAACCTTTGTTTTGGAATTGATTGAGATTATCGATTTATTACCTTTTTATTGAGTTTTCCCAATTATGTTTAATGCTTGCAATTATCGGCCAATAGTTGTATTGATTTAATCATTCACTTGAATCGGGAGAGGAGATTTGGTGAGAACTATTGGTGAGGACCGTTTTATTACGTGAGATAGGAATATACTCATAGGAACTACGTGGCCTTTAGGAGATTTCATGCTTTTTGCCTAGCGACGAGATAATTCACCTAGGGATAGAGTGCGTTAGTCGCCGTTAGATAAATCTATTGACCTCGGGAGAGGCGGTAGAATATATTAGCAATCTCCGCCTTCAATAAATTGGGAAAATTATTTATTACGGATAATCAAGATTAAATTCGGATAAATTAAGGTGGATTCAGAACTCTAGACTTATTTATCATTTGATTCCTTTTATTCAAGCTATCGTTTTCTGTTTAGTCTTTTATTAATTCTTTTAGTTATTAATCCAAAAACCCAACTTCGACTGTTCAAATAAAATTAGAATACGAAAACGTCGGTAGTTAGAGATTCAATCCTCGTGGGAACGATACTCTACTTATCACTTTATTACTTGTAAACGATGACGTGCACTTGCGTGTAGGAAATATCGCAACAACGACCACAAATTTATCCAAGTATTCTAAGAATACCCGATTCATCAATTGCATAAATACCGCAGGAGCATTGGTAAGTCCAAATGGCATCACTACAAATTCATAATGCCCATACCGGGATCTGAAAGCAGACTTCGGTATATCCGATTTCTCAATTCTCAACTGATGGTATCCTGATCGCAAGTCAATCTTCGAGAATACCCTTGCCCCTTGCAATTGATCAAACAAGTCGTCGATCCGAGGTATCGGATACTTGTTCTTGATCGTCACTTTGTTTAATTCCCTGTAATCAATACATAATCAGAAGGATCCATCTTTCTTCCGGACAAAGAGAACGGGTGCTCCCCAAGGAGAAACGCTAGGTTGAATGTAACCCTTCTGTAATAATTCTTCCAATTGCTTCTTTAGTTCATACATCTCGGTTGGCGCCATGCGGTATGGTGCTCTGGAAATAGGAGCAGCTCCAGGCTCCAATTTGATAGTGAACTCCACTTCTCTCTGCGGAGGTAACCCAGGTAGTTCGTCATGGAATACATCTGAGAATTCCTTCACAACTGGAATAGATGAGAGCTCTACTCCTTCTTCTTTCTTCATGGCATAACACCAGTATCCGTAACAACCCTGCTTTAGCAATCTCGCTGCTTTCATCGCTTTTATTAATTTTCCTGAGCTTCCCGGTCTCCACCCCTTAAATAAATGTTCGGACCCGTCATCGGAAATGATAGAAATGACTCTCTTTCGGTAATTCAAAATAGCTCCATAACGATTGAGCCAATCATCTCCTAGAATCAAATCGTCACCAAGGATGTCGACTACAATAAGATTTGATAGCCAATCTCTCCCTCATATAGTCACTGGAAAATCTCTAGTTTCTAGAGTTCCCACAAGTTTCTCTCCGCTCGGTAATCCCACAACATAAGGTTCACAATCATACAAGCACGAGATTTTCAAACGATTAACACAGTTCAAAGATATGAAAGAATGCGTAGCTCCTGAATCGAACAAGACACTAACTGGTTGCGAAAGAATCAGATCGCACGATGCAGCGGCCGTGTTGATCGTCGTCTGACTTCCTCATCTTGTAAATACGCGGAGGAACGGACCCAGCGCTAGATGCTTCTCTTTTCCCAACATTCTGCTGCTGGAAACCACTCTGCTGCGTCTGGTTTACACTGTTGTCCTTTGGGACCGGCGCAGGAGTGCGAGTGCCAAAAGATTGAGTCGCATTCCCACAAAATGTTGCGCGATGCCCTTCATGTCCACACTCGAAACAGGTCACCGCAGGCGCGAAACAGTCACGTCGAACATGCCCCGTTTTGCCACAGTTATAACATTTCTTCCCTGCGTCTGAAACGGTTGGTGCTGCCCGGAACTTCTTTCCACCTCGAGAAGGATGCGGAGGCCTCCTGGATGAATGAAAAGAGGACTGGCCCCTGCGAGGCCCACTACTCTTATTCTCCGTGAAGTTGCCAGACACTTTACGCTTCTTTGCTTCCGTTGATTTCTCATTGCGCTTCTTTCATATCATAGGCGGCGCCTTGTCACAATCTTGTCGCAGGTGGTGCATTCAAATCCGGACATATATTGCTGAATCTACGGCTTCATTCGCATGTCAAAATGAAAAATCTTCTCTGCCTCGGTCTGACCAAGTGGCGCACATAAGTCAACCGGTGATTAAAAGTCTTAATCACGTCACATGCGAATGCTTGAATCTTGTGGTGCGAAAAACTCCGGACTCGGGCCTCCCTAGCAGGCGAGGACAATCTGCGCTTCCATCATTAATTTGAACTCCGTCCGTCAACATTATGCTCCTCGTGTCGAATGGCCTCCCACCAATCGAAAGCCTCCCCGTCGAAGATACTGGGCGACCGGAACCTTTCTGTCGTTGGGACAGTTAATCCCCGCAAAAATCTTCTCTAACTCCTTCAGCCAGTGATCCCAAGAAAGCGTCTCAGCAGAACCGTCAAATTTCGGAGGATGCAATTTGACCACCTCAGTAAGCCATTTGTCTCCCCGATTATCCACGTTATGCTGCTGTCCCATTGCCATCTGCATGCGATCAACAACTTGAGCGAATTGGTTTATCTGAGCAACCACCTGCTGAAGCACTCCCGGCACATTATGATCTGCATTATTATTTGCTGATCCTCGTCCCTCGAATGGGAATCCGTTCGACTAGCGGTTATTTCTGGAGTAGACACCGAATCTTCCTGTCTCGCATTTCCACGTCCGCGTCCACGACCTCGTCCGCGTCCCCTACCTCCTCTCAACATACTGTAAACACAAATACTCAATATCCAGGGCAAACTTTCTAAAAGAAAGTCCATCAATGTTCACAAAACATGAATAAAACGGTAGTATTTGAGAGTAGGAAACTTACAACCACGTCCACACGACGATGCTGGCTCAGCAGTGATGTTACAAACGACCAAAAATCAAATAACGTAAACAGACCCAACTAACCCGACTGCCAAGATATCCATGAATCTTAGCTCTGATACCATATTCTGTAACACCCCGAGATATTCGGAATAATTACAGCGCCGTAAACCCTTTAAGTAAGGATTTACAAGGCTGATTAAAAAGGGAAGTAAATATAATCCAAACTTACAACTGGAGTTCAAAACATAGAACTTATTCAACTGATCCACAGAGTTTACTTATACAACCATATCAAAAATGACATTATTAAAACACACGTACTCGAGTACTAAAGTGAACCAAAATGACAATATAACATTAAACATCAGCCACATCACTGAGCCATTTCATCGTCCTGTCGGTACTGTGGTTGCTTCCCCGCTCCTCGGCTACCTGAACATCAAAACAATGTCCACCCCTGAAGGGGTTAGCAAAACAATGCTAGTACAAGTATCATAATACATAAATCATCAGTGAATCATAAATCATGCAAAACGGATTTCCGTCATCGGAATCCAACGATGTGAATCCTCACGATTCCATCAACACAATACAGGGTAATCCAGCGATCCAGCGCCCTTGGTATAGATCCCCATGATGATCCCGTCGGACCAACGCATGGTGGAAAACCCATCCAGCGATCCAGCGCCCTCAGCATAGATCCCCATGATGATCCCGTCGGACCAACGCATGGTGGACATTCGATCCAGCGCCCTCAGCATAGATCCTCATGATCCCCTCGGATCATTTATACCATAAATCAATCAACTATGCATACATATATGCATTTCAATATGTTCATCAATACGAACAAATAACAATGAATACCACGAGAAATTTCAGAAATACATCTCATATTCAACAACATGAACAAAACCACAAGCATGATCAAAGTTTCAATATAAATCGAACTCGACATATGATACTTGCCTCGGAAATGGCAAGAATGAAATACTCCAACAAACGTCACGCGTCCGTATGTCACCGCCCCACGATCGACCCCTATGCAAGGCTCGCACCTTGTTCAAAAAGAGATACAAGGAACTTAACATACCACTCGATACTAACATACGCTCACCGAATACTAATATTATGATCGTAAAGTAGTGACACTAGGTTGGTTCACGGTTAGAACACTAGGTAAGAGGCAACCGGAGCGATAAGGCACTCTATAAGGGCTGAACGATCATTTCGAATATGAAGTACTGTTGTTTAAAAGTTCATTGTTTCACAAGGTGTTGAAGGTTTCGTGTTAAATAAGGAAATGAATGTCAAATCCTCATATGATCGGCTATTAAGATTCTACCCCCAATATTACTCAAGATGACAAGCATACTCGAATATTACACAAGGAAAACGACACTACGGTGATTTGGTTAGAGTTCAAGGACCTGGTCGATATTTTACCCTCAAGAACATGGAGAACATTGTCATAACAATTTCTTCTAACATATAAGAATTTCTCCAATGGAATATAAAAAGGGATCAGAGAATATAACTGAAATCATGCTTAATACTACGACGAATTAAGGATATTTCATGTTAAGGTTTTCATCCATCGAGGCTATATCAATACTCTACGTAATGGAAGAAAGACAAGGTATAATCGGGTTGTAAACTTCAAAATATGGTGCTGGACTCAAAAGGTCATTAACTAATCCAATGATTTCCAAAACAAGCTCAAAGTATAGTTAAGAATGTAAATTCTAGCTTGGTGAATCGTAACATACCTTAAGAGATGTAAGAGTAAAGAAAATCTTCAATAAACTTTTCACCGGAAGCTTGATCACCAACTCACACGGCCTAGGCTTCCCAAAATCGGATGTAGATGATGATATGAGGGATGTGAGGTGAAGGATAGTCTCAAGAACACAAAAATCAGTCAAGGCAAGAGTGGGAAATGAAGTGAGGGTCGGGTTCTATAAATAGATTTCTGGACGTTACGTACGTTATACAATCACCCTTACGTACGTAACAAGCTTAACGTACGTTATACCCTAGCCTTAGCGTACGTAATCGTCTGACCAGAGTTCACTGGCCAGATTTCGCCATTTCCTTACGTACGTAATCACTCGGGGTTTACGTACGTAATATCCATGTCCTTAGCGTACGTAAAACATGCACCATAGCGTACGTAACACCTATGTCCAGGTTCACGCGGAAATCACACGAATCTCCCCCGGCCCCTTCCTCGGCCCCCACACGCCGACCCTTATCCGAACCCAAGTTGACTTAGCTTACGTACGTTAAGAACATCATATAACGTACGTAATACTGAATATTTAGCGTACGTTATGGACGCCTGATAACGTACGTAAGTACGTGCAGAATCATGCATGAAATGTTGAAGATATATAAAAACATAAGGATACAAATACGGGAAACCAAACTACGATTTATAACATCATGAAGTCGAGATCATACAAGGTCGATTACAAGGTAAATACACCATTTATCCAGGCATTACAGATAAAGCTGCTGTAACTTTTGTGGAGCACCAACAAATGCAGAAGGAACTTAACAATATAAAAAGATAAATTGCGTAGGTGGATGACGTTTGGAATTCTGGCACTGTTTGCGATAAGTGCATGGTTGTTGATGGTGATTGTGGTAGTGTATTGAGGTTTGGTGGTGATAGTGGTAGTGTATTGAGATTGTATGGTTGTATTAGTATGTTGCACTGTATTAGCTTTGCTGTAATTCATCTTTTTGCAGTGTATTAGCTAGTATGATTGTCGTGATCATCCTTTTGTATTGAACTAGTTGAATAAATGAAACCATTATGGAGTTGTGTTTCCACTAGAGTTTTTCACATATATTTAGTTTATAAAATGAACTACAAAAATGAGCAATAAGATGATTAAATTTAATAAGCAAAAATAAGCGAAAGAATAATATGCTCTTAGACATTAGGATCAAAGTCTACGTCATTAATAAAATGACCAGATATTCCGAAAAAGTCGACAAATGTACTGAAAATTATATCTTCACCATATACTAGAACAACACCATACAAAGGAACAGAATATTGTCTTCGCATGACACAAAGAGACGGAACATTGTCTGAACACAACAAAACAACACCATCCAAATCTTGACATCATCTCCTCACACATTCCTACTTACTTATGTGGGTGGGAACTCAGTGAGTGTAGTTATTGGGCATTGTCCCCCAAGTTGTCCTTCTTGGATTTAAGAATGTCGGACCTCTTTGATTGCATGAAATCTACAGAAGTGAGTAAACGATTAATACTGTAATCCTTATACTTATTATTCTTGCGTACGCTAGACAGGATATTTTACGTACGTTAATACATGGGCATTACGTATGCAAGCTAGTTTACGAAGCAAAACAGTCGCCTCTGGACTGCGATAGCGCACGCTAACAGAGGACAGTTAGCGCACGCTAAGCTTGTAACGTACGTTAATTAAAGATGTTAGCGTACGTTAATAATGTACAGTATATATATAAGTGCAGTTGGCCATTATTCGTCATTTCCGTCCATTTCTTCATGTGAACCGATAGAGAGAGGTCTTAGAGAGAAGTTGAGGTTCCAAACACTTGAGTTGATCATTCCTAACAACATTTGAAGCTTGGAAGTGATTGAAAACAGATTCAACCTTGGGATTCAATCCATTCCTTCAAAGAGATAATTACTCTCCACTTTGGGGTTTCATTTTGGATTGTATATGATATTCTTGAGTTGATGATCGTCATGTTTATGAGTTGATGAGTATGGTTATGAGATGGATTACTGAGTTATGTTGATAATATGGTTTATATGCGGATATTGATATGATTCGTGTGGTTTTGAACGGTGTTGTTTTTCTTCAAGAGATATGTTGGTTAATATCTCCCTTCATTTCGGGTTTTTAATGTTGTTGTTATTGTTTACTTCGTATGATGATGAACATGCAAGTGATTATGATTCTTGGTATATATGATATGATTAAGAAGACTAAAATGTTAGTGGAAATAAGATTTGGACACTTGTTTGGAAAGTAATGTGTATAAGGTTCGACTTTGGAAAATCACCACCGATTCTTGAAAACTCCAAAAATTCTGAAACATAACAGTTTAATAGAGCATCGAGTTAGCTTTCTAATGGTTCAAACGGTGAGTTAATCGAAGTCCGAATGAGTGAGTTATGCTGAAAATGGCAAAAACTATCTTCTCGTATTCAGGAGCAGTAGCGCACGCTATTGATGAAGTTAGCATACGCTAACATGCCTGGGCGTATAAAAACATAAAGCAGTCAGTAATTTCATTTCCCAACCCATCCTACACGATCCCCTTTCGTCCCTAATCACCCAAACTCGGTTTTTGACCCATAAACCTCAGCTTTTGAGTTGGTTTATCAAGTGATAACATCTAGGAAAGCTTGTAACAAGGATTATAACATCATTATTGATTGTTTCGCCGGATTGAAGGTAATTGGCTTGAACTCTAATATTTTGGGATGTTTGAGATTCTTGATATATTTTGGTGGTTTAGTTCGTATCGATGGCTAGAATCATATAATGTTGAAGGATATATATATATATATATTTGTGATTATGTTCTTCATGTTCTTGATGTGGTTGGTGTTTGTTGATTGATGATTCGAATATACCTTTGAATTCCGCCTTCAAGGTGTTTGATTGAAGTTTTGAAAGAGAAATTGATTGGAATATTTTGGTTAAGTTTGTATACTCGCCTTATCGAATCGATATATGGGCTTTGTGGAATTATGGGAATGAATTCGTAATTGTTTGAGTTAGATTGTTCGTCGATTATTGTAATAGGTTGAGATTATTGATCGAAGTTTAGAACCATGCTTTGCGGTCGTATTCAAGAATGTTCATAGATTGCTTTGATCAGGGCCGAGGGACTTGTAGACGACGGCAAGGAATTGGTAATGGCTTCATTGGTATCGAGGCAAGTTATTACTTGCTCAGTTTATAATATTTAATGAATGGTTTCAGTTTCATTCGTTTATAATTCGTATAGCAATGTTTATAATCGTAATCACAGGAGATTTGGAATTATAGGTTGTATTCGAGTTTTGGGAATTTAAATCATAATGTATATGATTTACAATTGTCGTTGGTATACTTGTTATCGAGGATACATCATGGTATTGACAAAAACGTGAATTATCTACCGTCCGTGATGTTTTGGATCGGTGAATATTCAGAATAATGGTTGGTGATGGTTTAGATATCGAGATTGCTCTCGAAGGACTCGGAGCAAGTATTTTAATCATTTCTGTCATTTGTGTCGATCATGTCGTGATACATTCGTGTATCATTGTTGTCATGCATTTGTGCATTGTTGTTGTCGTGTATTGTGCACGGTTGTTTTGTGCAGTTGTGCATTGTTGTCATATGTCCACCATGCGTTGGTCCGACGGGATCATCATGGGAATCTATAGCTGTGTGCGCTGGATCGTTGGACAGGTAATGCCACCATGCGTTGGTCCGACGGGATCATCATGGGAATCTATAGCTGTGTGCGCTGGATCGTTGGATTACCATATGTATTGTTGTTGTGCATATGTATATTATGGGTTTGCCATAAGTATACATTGTCGTTATTGTTGTGATCATATCGACGTTGTCATATGAGTATGCATTTGTAGGTCTTGTGTTAGGACCATGTCCGTATGTTATGTTGATCTGATCTCGGATTAGACTGCCGTGATTGTCATGGTATTTCGTATCTTGAGGTATGTTCCGTATTTCCTTGGTACTTGTCTTTGATGGACAATCTATTATCGTATTGGAATTGTCGATGTTATCCGATGGATTGAATTGGCCAGAGTTGGTATAATTTCCGTATCGCGAGTTATGATAATGTTTTGAGAACCTTGAGTATTGTTGAGATACCATGCAGATATTTCGGTATTATTTTAATGTGTTGTTAAGGATACGAATCGTGGATTCTCGTAAAGTTACGACGGTAAGATTACATTGGTCGTATTCTTACTTAGTATTTCCATTGATATGTAATTATTGACGAGATGTGATGGTTATCATTGTTGGATATTATGGCTGACCCCGTCGTGGGCTTTCTTTTTAGGTTCTTGGATTATCAAGTTTGTAGCGGTCGTGGAGAGATGAACTTCCCGGAGGATACTGGCAAGGGCATGTATGTAACACCCTCAAGATATTCGAGGTATATTACAGCGCCGTGAATCCCTATATGGGACCCACCAGGCTGAACAGCATCATACTCATCGACTCACATAAACGACAAACCAACACCATGTCATAAAGACGCAAAACAGAATAATCCACCCGGTTTACCGGTCAAACATAACATCATCAATCAACACAAACATATAGGCAACAATACAATCCGGACGGACAAGAACTCTTAAGTACTCGAGTACAACCATTAGTTCAAAAGCCATAAAAGATGAAAAGACAAAAAGACATTAAGACGTCACTTAGGCACAATCATCACGCTCGGCCATCATCCGCATCTTGGTCCAGCGCCCGCTCGTCTCGATGAACGACTGAAATTCATAAAACGAATTTCCCAAAACGGGTCCCAGGAGGGGTTAGCAATTACGCTAGTACAAGTAACCGATGAACAACTTACATCTTACACATATAGTAATGTATGCAATAAAGAAAACCGTTTGAAAGCACTCATTTAGGAAATGCCAATATCAAATCACATTTGTAAAATTCACCACAATTAACCGTCGATCCACACCTCCGTGACCCCTACCGAGACCCCGTCGGATCTAACCCGTAGTGGTTAAAAGCAAAGCTCGTCGATCCACACCTCCGTGACCCCTACCGAGACCCCGTCGAGTCTAACCCGTAGTGAGCATACACACACACACAATTTCTCATACAAAACTACTATGCCAAGATTGTAAGTTCATAAGGATACTTGCCTCGATTAATTAGACGATGACACGAGCGGAGCGGAAGAGTTGAACACGACCGCAAGGAACCGGCGGAAATGAACCTAACGATTTGAATAGCACAATCACAACCACTTCTAAACGATTATGGAAATGGAATACTCCGGAAACCCGCCTACGATTCATGTATATTCGTATATAAACAACAACGAGGGCGACCACAACCGAACCTCTCGATTCCGTAAAAATCACGAAATATACCATGAATCCGTAGGGAAACTAAGAATACCAACAAGATTAATCATATTCATTATGAATCCATCAACGAAACGGAACGGATCGGAAGAAAATCCCAAAACCCCCAAATTATCCAAAAGTAGGGTTCTAAGAGATTACCTTGGATTTAGGATGAGAAACACAAGTGGATGATGTTAGTCTTACACCAAGAACTCAAGCACAAGAATCTCTCAAGTGATTGGAGGAAGAAAATCGCCTCAAATCGTCTCTCGGAGTCGTCGGCGCGGAAAGAGGAAGAAATGAGATTTTGTGATTATCTCGGTCAACTCCTGGTTTATATAGCCGGGAGTGTTAGCGCACGCTAAGACCTCAAGGTTAGCGTGCGCTAACGGATAGGTTACAAACCCTCTGTTAGCGTCGATCCGAAGCCGAGTTTTGGCCGTTAGCGTGCGCTACCATACATGCGTAGCGTGCGCTAATAACCTCTTGGTAGCGCGCTATCGACCAATAGCGTGCGCTACGAACATCGGCCGAGTCCAGAGCCAACCGCCCAAACCTCACTCCGACCCGTTAGCGTGCGCTACCTATACCAGCGTAGCGTGCGCTAACTAGCATCCGATTGAGTTCGGTAGTAAGCGCCCAAGATCTTTGACAGTCACACTAGCGCGCGCTCCGAACAATTTAACGTGCGCTAGTCTCCCGACATTAGCGTGCGCTAGACGATGTAGCGTGCGCTACTCCGATAGTCCGCAGGGTCGAGCCGAATCGCCTCCTGTGGCTAAATCGTTAGCGTGCGCTACGAATTAAGCGTAGCGTGCGCTACCAATGGATTTCTAGCGTGCGCTACACAGAAATTTAGCGTGCGCTAGATACAGGATATAAACGACCCAAAATACCGAATATGAACGAAACGTCAAACGGAACACCTCAAAACGCAACATAGCATAGAATGGATCCACGGCAACCCAAACGGCGGTTCCGCACAACAATTACGAGAATCGATCAAAAGATGACGGAAAAGTTACAGAAGGATACATGAGGGTCACTACAATCGAGAATTACACCGGAAATACCATTACAAGGGAAAGAAAATGCGGATATTACATTCTACCCCTCTAAAAATAAGTTTCGTCCCGAAACTTAAGAAACAAACAACTCGGGTACCTAGCACGCATGCTATCCTCGGTTCCCAAGTTGCCTCCTCGACACCGTGTCTCGACCACCGCACCTTGACCAAAGGTATGGTCTTATGCCTCAATCGTTTCTCACGATGCTCCAAAATCTTCAAAGGGCGCTCTTGAAAGTAACATCTTCGGCGACATCAATCTCTCCATAATCGATGATGTGACTAGGATCCGGACATATTTCCTCAATCGGGAAACATGGAAAACGCTATGAACATGACTCAAGTCCGAGGTAACGCCAAATGGTATGCCAATCCACCTACTCGCTCGAGGATCTCGAAGGGGCCGATAAATCTCGGACTCAACTTCCCTTTCTTCCCGAAACGAAAAACTCCTTCGCCGGCGACACCTTTAGCAAAACATGGTCTCCCACCTCGAATTCCAAAGGTCGACGACGGATGTCGCATACGACTCGCCGACTGGGCGCCAACATCCGTTCCCGAATTAACTCTATCTTCCGCCTCGTCTCTAAAACGACATCCGGCTCGGTCCCGACCAAATCGGACGCCTCATTCCAACAAATCGGTGATCGACATCGCCGCCCGTAAAGTGCCTCATACGGTGCCATCCGAATCGACGCGTGCCAACTGTTGTTGTACGTGAATTCGATCGGGCAAATGTTCCTCCTACCACTACTCCAATCGAGAGCACAGGCACGTAACAAGTCCTCGAACGTCTGGATAGTGCGTTCCGATTGTCCATCTGACTGGGGATGAAAAGAGGTACTCAAGTGTAAACGGGTACCCAACGCCTTATGCACCGCCTGCCAGAAGTGCGATACAAAACGGCCGTCACGATCCGAAACAATAGACTTCGGAGTACCGTGAAGTCTCACAATCTGCGCGATAAACACACGAGCTAACTTCTCCGGGCCCCAAGTGTCCTTGATGCCCAGAAAATGTGCCGACTTGGTCAGACGATCAACAATCACCCATACCATATTCATGCCCGACCTCGATCTCGGCAAACTCGTAACGAAATCCATCGATATATCTTCCCACTTCCATTCCGGAATGGGAAGTGACTGCAATAACCCAGCCGGTCGCTGATGCTCGATCTTGACCTGCTGACAAGTCAAACATCTCGCTACAAACTGTGCGACCTCATCCTTCATATCATTCCACCAGAAATTTCTTCTCAGGTCCTTGTACATCTTACTCGAACCAGGATGGATGGAATAAGGTGTAGCATGGGCCTCCCGTAAAATACTCTGCCTCAACTCTGAGTCGTTCGGCACACAAAGCCGACTCTGGAATCTCAAAACACCATCCTCGTGAATCACAAATCCAGGAGACTTTCCTTTAAGAACGTTCTCTCGGATTTGAGTAATCATCGGATCCTCTGATTGCTTCAGCTTAATTTCATCGATCAAAGATGATGAAATTTCTAAAGCACAAAGTTGCCCGACAGCTCCCGGCAACGAGACCTCAACGTCTAACTCGATCAAAGCCCTCCGAAGCTCAGGCTGAGGCGTAAGGATCTCAAGCGTTCGCAACGCAACTGGTTTCCGACTCAAGGCGTCGGCCACGACGTTCGCTTTACCGGATGATAGAGGATTTCGAGGTCATAATCCTTAATCAACTCTAACCACCTCCTCTGCCTCATATTCAACTCTCATTGAGTAAATATGTATTTGAGACTTTTATGATCGGTAAAAATCGACATGTAGAGCCGAAAAGATAGTGACGCGGATCTTGAGCGCAAAACGATCGCCGCCAACTCCAAATCATGAGTAGGTAGTTCGGCTCATACGGCCTCAAGCTGTCTCGACGCAAGATAGGCAATGGTCTTGCCGTCTTGCATTAATACACACCCAAGACCACGACCAAGCATCGCTATAAACGGCAAAACCCTCGTTGCCACATGGCAACGCCAAAGCTGGGCTGAAGTCAAACGCTTCTTGATTCCTCAAAACTCGATCGCCTCTCGTCATTCCGCATTTAACTTCTGGATTTACGGAGCAAGCTGCGTAAGTGGCGAGCCGCCGAGAAACCTCGGCGAACCTACGGTAGTAGCGGCTAAACCCAAGAAACTACGGAGCTCCTTCACATTCTTGGGCGGTGCCCAATCAATACGGCCTCAATCTTCTGCGGATCCACACGAACCCCCTACCAAATCACGTGACCTAAAAACATCACTTCCTTCACCGAACTCACATTTCGAGAACTTTGCATAGAGTTGCTCGGTCCTTAAAATGTCTAATACTATCCGCAAATGATGAGCATGCTCTTCCTCATTCCTCGAATAAATAAGAATATCACAATAAAGACGACGACGCACTTATCCAAATACTCGATAAAAACTTTGTTCATCAATTGCATGAACACCGCCGGCGCATTAGTTAACCCGAAAGGCATGACTACGAACTCATAATGTCCGTACCTCGTCAGAAAGCTGTCGCTGCACATCGGACTCTCTCACCCGGAGCCGATAGTATCCCGATTTCAAATCAATTTTCGAGAATACCGCAGCTCCACGCAATCGATCGAACAAGTCATCAATTCTCGGCAAAGGATACTGCTCTTGATGGTCACCTTGTTTAGTTCACGATAGTCGATACACAAACGTAGTGAACCATCCTTCTTCCGCACAAACAGACCGGTGCGCCCGAGGCGAGGCGCTCGGTCGAACATACCCCGACTCAAGAAGCTCACTCAACCGCTTCTTCAACTCGGACATCTCCGAAGGTGCCATGCGATAGGCGCCTTGAAATAGAGCCGCGCCGGCTCTAACTCTATGGCAAACTCAACCTCACGATCCGGTGGCAATCCGGAACTCGTCAGGAATACATCAGAAACTCATTAACGATGGAATCGACGAAAGCTCGACTCCACCATCCTCCGCCTTCAAGGCATAGCACCAATAACGACACCCCTTTCGCAGAGACTCATCGCCTTCAAGGCATTAATAACGAATTACGGTTTCCTCTCTTCGCCCCGCGAAAGAGTGCTCTGCCGTCTCGGCTAGCATAGTGATGATTCTCGTGCGGTAGTTCATGATCGCACCATGCCGCTCGAGCCAATCATCACCAAGAATCAAATCCTCACCCTCGATACTCACAACAATAAGATTAGAGGGCCAAGCCCTCTCACAAATAAGTACAGAGCAGTCTCGAACCTCCTGATCACCAACGATCCTATCGCCGCTAGGAAGCTTAACGATGAAGGGCTCACAAGGCGTCAAACGGTCGAGACTCAAACGACGCACACAATCCAGAGATATGAACGAATGCGTAGCACCGGAATCGAAAAGCACACTGACAGGATGAGAAAGAATATAAACGGTACCTGTCGCCACGGTAGCCGCTGGATCATCGGCTCTCCGCATCTCATAAACACGCGGATGGGCGGAGCCGACACTGGAAGCTCCCCCCTTAGAGGGCTGACCCCGACCTCTCCCCCGACTAGCACTCGGCGGAGACTGAGGAGCAAACGATCCCTGATTCACACTTGGTTCCCTAGGCGCTGGAATGGAAGCCCGGGCACCAAGAATTTTCTCCCTCTCAGCCTGACGTAGCCCTTGTGGCCTACTGCCACACTGATTACACGTCAGCAAAGGGCTCAAACAAGTACGACTGATGTGGCCCGTACGACCACAGTTGAAACACTTCACATCACGGAAAGGAGCACTGGTAGTTCCACGAGGACCCCCAGCGGGCTGGACCACCGCCGGCGGGGAAGTTAGCAGATTGGGATCTCTGCTGACCCCCACTCTTGTGGCCCGAAAAGTTCCCAACGGACTTCTGCTTCTTACTCTCGCGGGCCGCCTCACTCGCCGTCACAGACATATCATAAGCAAGGGCCCTACTCTGATAATCCTTCAATGTAGTGCATACGAGCCCCGACATATAGTCCCGAATCGGCAACTTCATCCGTCTGGAGAAATGGAAAATCTTGTCACTCTCCTCGACAACTTGGGTCTTCACATAACCCAACTCTTTGTTAAAATCAGCAATAGCTTGAGCTACGGGATATCCGTGGTTGAGCATCATAAAAGCATGTACCCGAGCACGTCTGATCGCCACGGGCAATATTGATCTCCATCAACTCTTGAAACTCAGCCCACGTGCAAAGATGGTCTTTGGGCCCAACGGCCTCCCACCGATCAGTAGCGTCCCCTGTGAGAAAGTATTGGGCAATAGGGACTCTACGTTCCTCGGGATGCTTAGTGGCAACGAAGACCTTAGACATCTCCTTGATGCATCCTTCCCGGCCAATCAGTCTGAAGCTCCCGCCGAGGAGGATGCATCTTGATAACATCTTGGAGCCATCGGTCCGCTCCGCCCGATTAGCATGGGCTGCTCCGGTTACGAACCGCTTTGAGCTATTGCCGCCATTTGGTTCACCATCTGTTGCATAACGGCCGCAATACCAAGATCGCACGCTCGAGAAGAAGCATGGCTATGACGGTCCGCCGATGCCGGCTCGAAGATCGTGGCGTGGCCGCCCCACCGGTGCCCCACGTCCCGGCGCGTCCACGACCACGGCCGCGACCACGACCTCTTCCGGCATCCATACTGGAGTTAAATAAGTAGCAAAAGCCATACGAGGATCGGACAAGAAAAGAACAATCACAAGTCGAGAATCAAAGTGCGATACAAGGAATTAATGAGCAGAGGAAGGAAAACTTACGGACACTTTGGTAGTCTAGGAATCATGGAAGCGTGACGATGATGTGCAAAACAAAACACCACAAGACCTAATAAACCGACAAGCCTAGGTATCCATAAACCTAGTGCTCTCGATACCATTTTACGTAACACCCTCAAGATATTCGAGGTATATTACACAGCCGTGAATCCCTATATGGGACCCACCAGTGAAACGACATCATACTCATCGACTCACATAAGCGACAAACCAACACCATGTCATAAAGACGCAAGCAGAATAATCCACCCGGTTTGCTGGCCAAACATAACATCATCAATCAACACAAACATATAGGCAACAATACAATCCGGACGGACAAGAACTCTTAAGTACTCGAGTACAACCATTAGTTCAAAAGCCATAAAAGATGAAAAGACAAAAAGACATTAAGGCGTCACTTAGGCACAATCATCACGCTCGGCCATCATCCGCATATCTTGGTCAGCGCCGCTCGTCTCGATGAACGACTGAAATTCATAAAACGAATTTCCCAAAACGGTCCCAGAGGGGTTAGCAATTACGCTAGTACAGTAACCAGATGAACCAATTACATCTTACACATATAGTAATTTATGCAATAAAGAAAACCGTTTGAAAGCACTCATTTACGGAAATTCCAAAATCAAAACACCTTTGTAAAAATCAACACAAATAAGTCGATCCACACCTCCGTGACCCCTACCGAGACCCGTCGGATCTAACCCGTAGTGGTTAAAAGCAAAGCTCGTCGATCCACACCTCCGTGGACCCCTACCGAGACCCCGTCGAGTCTAACCCGTAGTGAGCATACACACACACACAATTTCTCATACAAAACTACTATGCCAAGATTGTAAGTTCATAAGGATACTTGCCTCGATTAATTAGACGATGACACGAACGGAACGGAAGAGTTGAACACGACCGCAAGGAACCGGCGAAATGAACCTAACGATTTGAATAGCACAATCACAACCACTTCTAAACGATTATGGAAATGGAATACTCCGGAAACCCGCCTACGATTCATGTATATTCGTATATAAACAACAACGAGGGCGGACCACAACCGAACCCTCTCGATTCCGTAAAAATCACGAAATATACCATGAATCCGTAGGGAAACTAAGAATACCAACAAGATTAATCATATTCATTATGAATCCATCAACGAAACGGAACGGATCGGAAGAAAATCCCAAAACCCCAAATTATCCAAAAGTAGGGTTCTAAGAGATTACCTTGGATTTAGGATGAGAAACACAAGTGGATGATGTTAGTCTTACACCAAGAACTCAAGCACAAGAATCTCTCAAGTGATTGGAGGAAGAAAATCGCCTCAAATCGTCTCGGAGTCGTCGGCCGGAAAGAGGAAGAAATGAGATTTTGTGATTATCTCGGTCAACTCCCTAGTTTATATAGCCAGGGAGTGTTAGCGCACGCTAAGACCACAATGTTAGCGAGCGCTAACGGATAGGTTACAAACCCTCTGTTAGCGTCGATCCGAGAAGCCGGAGTTTTGGCCGTTAGCGTGCGCTACCATACATGCGTAGCGTGCGCTAATAACCTCTTGGTAGCGCGCTATCGACCAATAGCGTGCGCTACACGAACATCACCGAGTCCAAAGAGCTAACCGCCCAAACCTCACACGACCCGTTAGCGTGCGCTACCTATACCGGCGTAGCGTGCGCTAACTAGCATCGATTGAGTTCGAGAGTAAGCGCCCGATCTTGGGCAGTCACACTAGCGCGCTCTTGAACAATTTAACGTGCGCTAGTCTCCCGACATTAGCGTGCGCTAGACGATGTAGCGTGCGCTACTCCGATAGTCCAGAGGGGAGAGTGACCGCCTCTCCCGAGGGCTAAATCGTTAGCGTGCGCTACAATTAAGCGTAGCGTGCGCTACCAATGGATTTCTAGCGTCGCTACGGGGAAATTTAGCGTGCGCTAGATACAGGATATAAACGACCCAAAATACCGGAATATGAACGAAACGTCAAACGGAACACCTCAAAACGCAACATAGCATAGAATGGATCCACGGCAACCCCGAAACGGCGGTTCCGCACAACAATTACGAGAATCAGATCAAAAGATGACGGAAAAGTTACACTGAAGGATACATGAGGGTCACTACAATCGAGAATTACACCAGAAATACCATTACAAGGGAAAGAAAAATGCGGATATTACAATGTATTTGTGTTTTGAGTTTCTGATCAGTTGTTGTATTCCGCTGCTAGAGTATTTTAATTGTTTGTCTTTATCTGATGCGTGAGTATTTTTAAATGGCCCTTTTGGTATCCGGTAACTTAGGTTACTTTGGCAATCATTTTCTAAATCTATTCTGTCGGAACGTGTAAGCGATAGCTTAACGTATGTTTTTAAACTGTTGAGTTTTGGCATTTTGGGCCTTGTGGTTTCAAATGAGTTTTTACGACGGTTTGATAAACGAGCTTTATAAATCTTCGAATGTTTATAATAGATAATACCGTCGTTAGCCTCTTGGGCGTTTGTAAATGTTTGCGAAAATTTCCTTCAGCCTTGTGGGTTCCATCTCAGGGCCCACGGTGCTGTAATATTCCCGGTCGGATCTGGGGGTGTTACAGCTGGGTAGCCGCGATCGATAGCAGAGAGCAGGCGCTGCCGAGCAGCACATGGCTGCCTACCGAGCAGCGCCGAGCATGCCGCCGAGAGCCGCGGGCAGCCTGGTCCAGGCCGGTTTGCCAGTTTGGGTCGAGCCGTCTAGCTTTTGGTCCGGTCCGTTTCGCCGCCATTCATTGCGTCCGTTGGAGAGTCGGGATTCAAAATTAATTTTTTTGTAATTAATTTTACATTAAAAGTGAAATTTTAATTTTGGAAATCCAAGACCCAGCCGAGGATGAGTGATGAGATGCTTGATTCAGTGGGAGAGATCGCGTTGAAGATTTTTCTCGGATTCAATTCAAGGAAGAAGACCATGATAATTGGATAATTTAATTATCCATGCTTTATTTTGGTTTTTATTGTTTTGATGTATGACATGTATGAATGTATGCGTGATATATTTTCTGCATGTTAGGACGAGAAAATTAAAAATCCTAAGGCTAAAATAACTAAGTGATTAAATTGATTTAATTAATAAAATTAATTTGGCCTCCATAATTAATTTAAATTGGGAAGTAATTAGTATGTGCCTTGACATTAGAGTATTCCTCCATATCAGATGTGCTAATTATAGGTTCACTAGTTTTAAATTTCAAATGATAACATAAGGTAAATATTATTTTTTATGATAGAGCCTCTCCATCTGTAGGACTATTATTTAAAAGATAATATTTTAAGGATGTTAAATTATGGTGTTCACTTAGGTGTATTAATTAATAAGCTCCCCATAGGAATCTATGTTAATTAATACATGGCCAAGAGGAACCAACTATTAATTTTACTTGTCATAACGTAAGTTGACTAGATAGTAAAATTAAAGACGTAAAACTCTACTTGAAAAATGTGTGTGTAAACGTCCACATGATCGTGGCTTGCATATGCGGGTTTTTTGAGGTGTTGGTTGCTAGCATATATATTGTGTTTTGAGGTTTTTGATATATTTTGCTATGCATTATGTGATGTATGGTTTTAATTTTTATCTCAGATGTCTTTCAATCCACTTGCTGTTATTCTCAAAGAAAATAAACTTGATGGCACTAACTTTGCCGACTGGAAAAGAAATCTTGACATTGTCCTGACGGGTGAGGGGCATAAATTTGTGTTAACTGAGGAGAGCCCTCTAGATGCCGTCTCCAAGCTTAAGCTCCAAAAGATTCAAGATCCAAAGATAACTAATTAGGGTCTTAAACCCTATTTATAGCTCAGCATATCCTCCAAATCGCGTCCGTATCCGTAGGTCGAAAACTGGGTTCGAAACGGCCCTAATTCGCGCGGACAACCAAAAACCGCCAAGTGTGCCGCGGCGCACTAAACCTGTGCCGCGGCACGAGCTTTCACCGGATGCAGGCGTCCTCAATTTCTTGTCTGCGGCTCACAGGTGTGCCGCGGCAGAAATCTGATTTACTCTGCCTTGGTGGGTGTCTTCTGTCTGCGGCCCTGCTTCCTTGTCTGCGGCTCAGAGTCCAGATTTGCCATTTTCGCCCGTTTTGCCTCGTTTTAGCTTCCGGACTTCAATTTCCTGTCAATCATACAAAATTAAGGCATTAAAGGCTCATTTAGACAATTTCATTCTACAAAATACTACAAAATAATGATAAATAAGCATATAAAAATACGCCTAACAAATACCCCCAAACTTAAACCTTTGCTTGTCCTCAAGCAAAAAGAATTAAATTCAATAGAAGCATGTCGTGAATCATCGTGCAACTCATAGTGTTCAACCTAATCAATACTATCCTGTAATTCTCTCTAAATCATACGAGTGTCATAATAGCGAGCTGCACTTAGAATAATGATTCCGCAAAGTAATCAAGTTCAGTCCTAATCACTCGTTCATGAAGAAAATCCAGCTCAAAGATTAACAAAACGTGAGTCAAATCTGTAACACCCCCAAGTTATTCAGGGTATATTACAGCGCCGTGAGCCCCGCCGTGGGACACACAAGGCTAAACATACGCGGAACTATAAAACTTGACCGAGAAGGTCTACATATAATGGGGAGAAAGACGATACAAAGGTATCCAAAAACATAACCAATGTATTCACAGACATTACATCACAAATCAATACTTCGGCAAACACAGGCCGGAACTTCAAGGAAAGAGGAAAACAATACTCGAGTATTCAATAATCAATCCAGTACAACAACACTGAATGGAAAACTCAAAACATAACTGGAAGACCAACACAGTATCACACTTGCCCACCATCTTCATGCCGACCCAGTACCTGCCTGTCCGATCTCCTAGAACCTGAAATACATGAAACGTATTTCCCCCATAAAGGGGTTAGCCGTCGAATAGCTAGTGCAAGAATATCAAGTATGAAACACAATACTCCTCGACAATAAAGTAAATGTAATCCGTCAATTCATCAATTCAAGACTAGTATTCCGGAATGACTAAAATCTCATGACGTATGTGAATGCCGTAGAAACGGTTCGTTCAGATCATACGCCGTTACATGTAGGAATGCCGTCAAAACGGTTCGTTCGTTACATGCCAATAATACATATATGAATGCCGTATAAACGGTTCGTTCATAATATGCCATCAATATATCTATGAATGCCGTAAAAACGGTTCGTTCATATCATACCATCAATTCCTATTACTTTCAAAGTCGAGAACGCACAATCATAAATGTATACTTGCCTTTGAGACATCGAGAAATTGAACGGAGGAAGGGTATGAGTTCGGTAGGTCCAAGAACGCGCTTCCGGCACCTAAATGATTCGCAAGGAGTATGATAATCAATCATCCATATTCAAACTACACGAAGGAACTCCCCAAACCCGTCTACGATTCATAAAGATATACGGATAATCAACTAAAGGTTGGAAAATCATCCTAAATCTCACAAGTCCGAAAACGGCACAATCTAAACCATAAAATCGTAGGAAAAGTATACATACGGTATAGATACATCATAATCTCAAGGTTCTCAAGCTTCAAAACGGGTAAATCGGACAAATCTACGAAAAACCCCAAAATTCCCAAAAGGTAGGGTTCTAAGGATTTTTACCTTGATTCGGACGTTAGGAGGAATTAGATGTTGAGAAATCCTTGTTCTCCAAGCAAATATATTGTTGTTAGAAGGAAGATCGCTTCCAATCGCCTAAGATCGCCTCTCCCGAGTGGTTCCGTCGAAAAGGAGTGAAGAAGGTGAGAAATGACGAAAATAAAGTCAACTGCCATATTTATAACTGTTCAGTCTAGCGCACGCTACGCCTCCTTCATTAGCGTGCGCTAGCGAAGTCACCGGATAGTCCAGTGGTTTCTGCCGGTTCCGTTAGCGTGCGCTAATCGTCTGTCTCTAGCGTGCGCTAGTCGAAATGTGGCATTGATCTGAGTCAGAACTTACTATCTACCTTCGCTCAAAACTTAGCGTGCGTTAGCGCTAAGACATAACGTGCGTTACTCCATAACTTTAGCGTGCGCTAGCCGAAGCCTAGCGTCGCTGCACGATAGTCGAGAAAATCGCAACTTCTGCCTCTGGCGGCCGGCCGTGGCGTGCGCTACGGACGGATGTTAGCGTCGCTACTTACCACGAATAGCGCGCTAACAACCTAGCGTGCGTTAATCCGCCCGATCCGAGAAGCGATTCGAAATGTTGGTTACGACTGATCGATCTTCTTAGCGCTACGGCTCAAAGCTAGCGTGCGCTAATCAACGAAATTAGCGTGCGTTAGCCTAGGCCTAGCGTGCGTTATATCTCTGGTCCAGAACATTTCCGCAAGGTCCTAAACGACATGATCAACAACCAAACGAGATACGAAACTCAATAACAATATCGATAACATCTCCAAACCTTTACAGAGTGTCAACATAAGAGAAACGGCAAGGTCAAACAGTCAATAAAAGTTCGGGTATTACATTCTCCCCCTCTAAAAATAAGTTTCGTCCCGAAACTTAAGAAATAAACAGTTCGGGGTATTCCACCCGCATCTTCTCTTCCGTCTCCCAAGTTGCCTCCTCGACTCCATGTCTCGACCATTGCACTTTAACCAGTCGTTTCTCGCGACGCTCAAGAATCTTCACGGGTCTCTCCGGAAAGGTAATATCCTCGGCTACGTCAATCTCACTGTAGTCGATGATGTGGCTCGGATCCGGTACGTACTTTCTCAACTGAGACACATGAAAAACACTATGGACGTGACTCAAAGCTGGAGGCAACGCCAAGCGATAAGCTAAATCTCCAACTCTGTCCAAAATCTCGAAAGGTCCGATATACCTCGGACTAAGTTTCCCCTTTTTCCCGAAGCGGAAAACTCCACGGGTCGGCGACACCTTGAGTAAGACATGATCCCCCACTTCGAACTCCAAGGGTCGGCACGAGTATCGGCATAAGATTTACAGCGACTGCAGGCGGCCCGATAATCGGTCCGGATAATAGTAATCTTTTCCTTAGTCTCCATCAACATATCCGCTCCGTCCCAACTAGCTCGAAGCCTCGTCCCAACATAATGGCGACCTACATCGCCTACCATAAAGTGCCTCGAAGGGTGCCATTTGGATCGACGCATGCCAACTATTATTGTAAGCAAACTCGATCAACGGCAAGTGAAGCTCCCAATCATTACTCGATCTAAGGCACAAGCCCGTAACATATCTTCCAACATTTGAATCGTCCTCTCTGTCGACCATCCGGTGAGGATGAAAAGAAGTGCTCAATCTCAACTCGGTACCCAAAGCCCGATGAACGGCTGCCAAAGTGCGATCTGAAACGGCCGTCTCGATCGAAACAATGGTTTTGGGGCACCATGTAACCTCACGATCTCGGCAATAAAGGTTCGAGCGATCTATCCGGCCCCCAAGTATCCTTAATACCCAAAAGTGTGCAGACTTGGTCAACCGATCGACAACTACCCAAATCATATTCATTCCGCCCGAGTTCTCGGCATGCGATGATGAAATCCATAGAAATGTCTTCCCACTTCCACTCGGGAATGGGAAGCGGTTTCAACAACCCCGCTGGTCGTTGATGTTCGATCTTGACTTGTTGGCACGTCAAGCACCGTAGTACAAACTCCGTAACATCCTTCTTCATGTTATTCCACCAAAAATTTCGCTTCAAATCTTTGTACATCTTACTCGTCCCGGGGTGGATTGAGTAAGGCGTAGCATGCGCTTCTCGGAGAATTCTCTGTCTCAACTCTAAATCGTTCGGAACACAAAGCCTACCGTGAAATCTCAGAATACTATCCTCGTGTACCATAAAGCCAGGAGCTTTTCCTTTAATTACATCTTCCTTCAGTTGAGAAATCATCGGGTCACTCCACTGCTTCCCTTTGATGTCATCAACTAAAGACGAAGTAATTTCGAGAGTACATGATTGCCCCGCACTCGTTGAAGCCAAACTTCTATCCCTTGCTCAATTAAGTCTGGCGAATTTTCGTCAGGTGTAAGAACCTCGAGCATTTGAAGAGATGCCGATTTGCGGCTCAACGCATCATAGCGACATTAGCTTTTCCGGGGTGGTAAAGAATATCCAAATCATAATCCTTTATCAACTCTAATCAACGCCGTTGTCTCATATTCAGCTCCTTCTGACTGAAAATATATTTCAGACTCTTGTGATCGGTATAAATCCGGCACGGAGAACCATACAAATAATGTCGCCAAATCTTAAGTGCGAAGACAATTGCGGCTAATTCCAAATCGTGAGTAGGATAATTCATTTCGTAAGGCTTTAATTGTCGTGACGCAAAAGCTATTGTCTTATCATGCTGCATAAGGACACAACCCAGGCCTTGACCCGAAGCGTCGCCATCAGAACGCAAAGCCTTCGCTACCATGTGGTAAAGTTAGAATCGGCGTGAAGTCAATCGTCTCTTTAGTTCATCGAAGATCTGCTTGTCTCTCATCCGTCCAAACAAACTTTTCGGTCTTACGGAGTAATTTCGTAGCGGTCGAGCGAGTTTCGAGAACCCTCGACAAACCGACGTAATACCAGCAAGGCCCAAAAAGCTACGAACCACCATAACAATTTTAGGCGGTGCCCAAACTAGCACTGCCTCGATCTTCTGCGGGTCTACACGAACCCCTTCGGCCGAAATCACATGGCCGAGAAACATAACTTCTTCCAACCAAAACTCACATTTCGAGAATTTTGCATAGAGGTGCTCGGTTCTCAAAATGTCTAAAACCAAACGCAAGTGTCGGGCATGTTCCTCCTTATCTCGAGAATAAATTAAGATGTCGTCAATAAAGACGACTACACACCTGTCGAGGTACTCGATGAATATCTTATTCATTAACTGCATGAATACTGCCGGCGCATTGGTCAACCCAAAAGGCATAACTACAAATTCATAATGCCCATATCTTGTCCGAAATGCCGTCTTCGGAACGTCGGACTCCCTCACCCTGAGTTGATAATACCCAGATCTTAAATCAATTTTCGAGAAAACTGCAGCCCCTTGCAATTGATCAAATAAATCATCTATGCGTGGCAAAGGATACTTGTTCTTGATGGTTACTTTGTTCAGCTCACGGTAGTCAATGCACAAACGTAGTGAACCATCCTTCTTCCTCACAAAAAGAACAGGCGCGCCCCAAGGCGAAGCGCTCGGTCTGATATACCCTTTTTCCATAAGTTCTCCCAACTGATTCTTCAACTCTTGCATTTCGGAAGGTGCCATCCGGTAAGGTGCTTTAGAAATCGGAGCCGCATCTGGCTCTAAGTCCACGGTATACTCTATTTCTCGATCTGGCGGTAATCCCGGGAGGTCATCCGGAAAAACATCAGGATACTCATTAACAACCGGAATCGAAGAGAGATCGACCTCGTTTCCTTCCATTTTCAAGGCATAACACCAATAGCCCGCACAACCTTTATTCAAAAGTTTTACGGCCTTCATGGCACTGATAAGTAACTTGGGTAGTCCCGACTTACGCCCCAAAAATGAGTACTCAGACCCGTCTTCAGTCATCATGGTGATAACCTTGGTACGGTAATTCATAATCGCTTGATGACTATCAAGCCAATCCTCACCGAGGATTACATCCTCGCCTTCCATATCAACTACAATCAGGTTCGATAACCATTCCATACGGATATAATCAGGAAAATCTCTAATCTCCGGTTCCCCACAATTCTATCCCCGCTAGGCGGTTTCACGATAAAGGGATCGCAAGTAGTCGGACAAGTTATATTCAAACGGCGTACACACTCCAAAGAAATAAAAGAATGTGTAGCACCCGAATCAAAAGTACAATTTGGATGAGATAGAATATGAATGGTACTGAAGCCACCGCCGCGTCGGGTTAAATGCGCTCGGCGCATCTCATAAACCCGTGGTTGTCTGAACCAAGCGCTAGAGTTCCCCCTCCGGCATTACGGCCCCGTCCCGGCCCCTGCCGAAGTCTGCTGAGGTTGACCAAAAGATTGCCGATTAATACCTTGATCAAGTGGTGTTGAAATGGCTTAGAGTGTCCAAAGTCTGGTTCGGCTCGGAGCAATAAACCGCTCTATGCCCCATCTGTCCACACGTGTGACACTTTAATGGTGGAAAGTAGCATTAGAATTCAAGTGGCACAGGCGGCCATGATTATAGCAAGTCACCGTGCGATTTGAGGTACAGGTGGAACAGTAACCCCTCTTCCCTTTATTAGAAGCGGCATTTGTCGTGGCAGTTAGTCGATGCGAGACTTCGAAAGTTGCCACCTTTAGATCGAGAAAAATTTCCCGCAACTTTACGTTTCTTCGGTTCTTCAACGGTATCGTTGTCGGGCTCAACATATCATGGGCTAAAGCTCATCACGATACTCTTTCGGCGTGGTACAAGCAAATCCGGCCATGTACCGTCGTAAGTCCAAATTCATCCGCATATCAAAATAACGGATCTTATCACGCGTTACGCACTTGATCCTTCACATGGATCAATTGTTGGTTGTACTCCACGATCGCTGCGAAACGGGAATATCTGTGGTTTAGCCTCGAAGAAGGCTCGGATTCGGCTCTCTCGCACCGGCGAGGCAAAACTCGGCCTCCAAGAGCTCCTTAAATTCATCCCACGAGGCAATACGATCCTGTGGCTTGATGACCTTCCACCAAGTAGCGGCCTCCTTAGTGAGGAAATCTTGAGCAATTGGTACTTTCCTCACCTCGGGGCAATCAACCACCTCGAAAATCTTCTCTAATTCCGCTAGCCTTGATCTTTGACTAACAGTGCATGGCACCGCCAAGCGTGGAGGGTGCATACGGATTACATTACGAAGCAAGGCATCCGTGTTTGGGTCGGGTTATTGGTGAGCAGTTTGGGCCAAAATAGTCATCGAGTAGCCAATTGTTGAAGTGCATTCGCCACTCCAACGTCGCGTTGTTCCCCGCCGTCGATTGGTCGTGCGACTCTCGGTGTCGGGATGCAGGTTCGACAAGCTGGGGTTGGTCGACCCATAGCCCAATCTGATGGAAACGGCGCGCCCACCTCTTCCTCGTCCACGGCCACGACCACGGCCACGGCCCCTACCGGTGACATCTTGAAGAACACACAAGGTACGTAAGCACAATTCAAACACACGTCATTAAGGTGATCGATTCGCAAGAACATCCATAGATGAAGCATAATGAATAAGGAAACATCGGAAGAGTAAGAGGTCTTACAAGTACCGGTCGCCTTGTGATGATGGCGAGTAGTTATCTTGTGGAAAATTGACGACTCATTCGACCTAAAAGACCGGCTGACTAGGTATCCATAGACCTAAGCTACGATACCATATTCGTAACACCCCAAGTTATTCGGGGTATATTACGGCGCCGTGAGCCCCGCCGTAGGACACACAAGGCTAAACATACGCGGAACTATAAAACTTGACCGAGAAGGTCTACATATAATGGGGAGAAAGACGATACAAAGGTATCCAAAACATAACCAATGTATTCACGGACATTACATCACAAATCAATACTTCGGCAAACACAGCCGGAACTTCAAGGAAAGAGGAAAACAATACTCGAGTATTCAATAATCAATCGATATAACAACACCGAATGGAAAACTCAAAACATAATCGGAAGACCAACACGGTATCACACTTGCCCACCATCTTCATGCCGACCCAGTGCACTACTGTCCGATCTCCTGGAACCTGAAATACATGAAACGTATTTCCCCCATAAAGGGGTTAGCCGTCGAATAGCTAGTGCAAGAATATCAAGTATGAAACACAATACTCCTCGACAATAAAGTAAATGTAATCCGTCAATTCATCAATTCAAGACTAGTATTCCGGAATGACTAAAATCTCATGACATATGTGAATGCCGTAGAAACGGTTCGTTCAGATCATACGCCGTTACATGTAGGAATGCCGTCAAAACGGTTCGTTCGTTACATGCCAATAATACATATATGAATGCCGTAAAAACGGTTCGTTCATAATATGCCATCAATATATCTATGAATGCCGTAAAAACGGTTCGTTCATATCATACCATCAATTCCTCTTACTTTCAAAGTCGAGAACGCACAATCATAAATGTATACTTGCCTTTGAGACATCGAGAAATTGAACGGAGGAAGGGTATGAGTTCGGTAGGTCCAAGAACGCGCTTCCGGCACCTAAATGATTCGCAAGGAGTATGATAATCAATCATCCATATTCAAACTACACGAAGGAACTCCCCAAACCCGTCTACGATTCATAAAGATATACGGATAATCAACTAAAGGTTGGAAAATCGTCCTAAATCTCACAAGTCCGAAGCGGCACAATCTAAACCATAAAATCGTAGGAAAAGTATACATACGGTATAGATACATCATAATCTCAAGGTTCTCAAGCTTCAAAGCGGGTAAATCGGACAAATCTACGAAAAACCCCAAAATTCCCAAAGGTAGGGTTCTAAGGATTTTTACCTTGATTCGGACGTTAGGAGGAATTAGATGTTGAGAAATCCTTGTTCTCCAAGCAAATATATTGTTGTTAGAAGGAAGATCGCTTCGATCGCCTAAGATCGCCTCTCCCGAGTGATTCCGTCGAAAAGGAGTGAAGAAGGTGAGAAATGACGAAAATAAAGTCAACTGCCATATTTATATCTGTCGATCTAGCGCACGCTACGCCTCCTTCATTAGCGTGCGCTAGCGAAGTCACCGGATAGTCCAGTGGTTTCTGCCGGTTCCGTTAGCGTGCGCTAATAAATGCTGTCTCTAGCGTGCGCTAGTCCAAAATGTGGCATTCAGTACTGGAGTCCAGAACTTACTATCTCTGCCCTGCTCAAAACTTAGCGTGCGTTAGCGCTAAGACATAACGTGCGTTACTCCATAACTTTAGCGTGCGCTAGCCGAAGCCTAGCGTCGCTACACGATAGTCGAAAATCGCGCTTCACTGCCTCTGGCGGCCAGCCCGTGGCGTGCGCTACGGACGGATGTTAGCGTGCGCTACTTACCACGAATAGCGCGCTAACAACCTAGCGTGCGTTAATCCGCCGATCCAGGCGATTCGAAATGTTGGTTACGACTGGTGATCTTCTTAGCGCGCGCTACGGCTCAAAGCTAGCGTGCGCTAATTAAGCAGAATTAGCGTGCATTAGCCTAGGCCTAGCGTGCGTTATATCTCTGGTCCAGAACATTTCCGCAAGGTCCTAAACGACATGATCAACAACCAAACGAGATACGAAACTCAATAACAATATCGATAACATCTCCAAACCTTTACAGAGTGTCAACATAAGAGAAACGGCAAGGTCAAACAGTCAATAAAAGTTCGGGTATTACAAAATCGACCGTCAATATGAAAGGCTAAAATAAACAAGCTAGTTCGTCCCGTTTCACAGTCTAGTGGCACAATTTTCACGAGTTTCATAACAAATAAACCTCGGACAGTATCCCCTTATCTATATGTTCAAGAATTTGATTCGAGTTGACCACTAGGTTAGGATCTCGGGATGTTTCATCGGGATAATCCTAGGGTGGAACTTCCATTCTCATGTATTAGGAAACCGTTTGACGTAAAAGACACTCATGGGGCACATGGATGCTTCTAGTTACTAAGTTCCCGTCTACATCGGAGAAACAACTCGAATATATAATTTCCGCATGTCCGAATCAAGGTTGCCGTTTTACGCGAGAGTAAACAGCGGGTCACGCGAAAGACCCGGATACTAGGCTCCCTATCATTGGCACATGTGAAATATCTAAATCACTAGTCTAATCAGGGTCGTCGTTTTAAGCGAGAGTAAACAGCGGTTCACGCGAATTCCCCCGGTTACTAGACTTCCCTTCATAGAACAACATTATCTCGACTTTTGGGAAAAACTGACCGACTCTAAACTCAATCTAAGTGCCAACACGACTAATGAAACAGTACGACTCACTATCCGGAAAATGTAACCAAACGTATCAACGGTGATTTTAAAACAAGTATGTATCCTCTCTTATCCGCCAAGACCTCTACAATCACGAAAAAATTTCGGACCTAAATGAATACTAAGCAGAACAGAAATTACTGACTACAACGCGACTAGAACTCGACCGTTTCTTCAGAGAGAAAAACAGTGTCGTAACATCAGTATCACACAAATAGAAGCACGACAAATTCACGAATAGAGAAAAATTAAGACAAGCAAGGCTATAAAAATTTACGCAAAGTAATGAAAAGTGCAACGAAATAAAGTACAGCAATGAAATAAAGTACAGCAATGAATGTAGCAACTGAAAGTAAATCCCCCCCCAAACTTAGGACATACATTGACCTCAATGGACAAAAATGATATGCAATAAAAGTAAAAGGTCAAGTACTCCCCTCGGTCAGCTCGAGGCCGGTGCCGGCATCATCCGGTGAGGAGGGTGGTGTGGCTGGCCGGGCGGGTGCAATAAATGGCCCGTCGGGATGCATGATATGGGCCGTCCATGCGGAAAGGTGCTCCTGATGATAAGCATCCCTCGCAGCCATACGCCTCGCCTCTCGTCGGCTGGCCCGGCGGGCCTGCTCTCGCATCTCGGCTCTGATGGCAGCAATAACGCTCTCCCGCTCCGTCCGCTGCTCCTCCCGCATGGCAGCCATCAAGCTCTCCCTCTCTCTCCTCATCTCATCTCTCTCTCTCCTCGTCTCCTCTCTCAGCTCCTCTCTCTCTCTCCTCAGATCCTCTCTCTGCTCCTCTCTCTGTCTCCTCAGATCCTCCCTCAGCCCATCAAACAACTCCTGCAACCTCGCTCTGTCGGGCGGCGGGCCGGCATCTCCATGTGTCAACAAAAGCGGCTCGGGGGATCCCTCGTGGGCCTCCTCTAGCAGAAATCCTCTCCCCCGAGCGTGCGCCGGCGCTCCTCCCCACTGGTCAAAGTGTGATATGATGCGGTGGTCGATCGGGGCTTGGGGGGCAAGCATCGGCTCGTCGTCTGACCACGTCAGCCATTTGCCGGCATAAAGCGCGAGATGAGAGAGGGTGCTTCAACCCGTCTTGGCCCCCTGGATACACTGGAAGATAGATCGGACCGGGATGGGGGCCACATCAAACGCACCAAAGTGATAGCATAAAGTGTCCGGGCGCGGGAGAGAAAGACAGTACGGATCTGGGAGGTGGGGTCAATGCGTGCGCAGATAAAATAAAGCCAGGCACGCCCGAGCCGGCTGAGGCGCGAGCTCCTGAAGTGGAAAGTGGAAGAACCGTGTGCTCGCTGCTCCCAGTCGGAATCGGGCTGTGCAATGGTCTCGAGCAGGGCCTCCTTCGTGAGGCTGGTCATCACTCGGTCATAGGCCGACTCATCAACCACCGGAAGCCCAAACAGCCTCCGAATAGCAGCCGTGGAGAAATCAACTGTAACCCCTCGGACATCGACCTGAGTCCGAGACTCTAATGACGGCAACGTATGCCCTTCCCGAATGTGCTTCAGCAGTGCGCTGGCGTAGAACTCCTGCACAATCGAGATAACCGCTGGCTCGGGAGGTGCAGCAAATCTGGCCCACCCCATCTCATCAATCATAGTGAGCAATTGCCCATCCTGAGGAGCTGGAGTGAATCCCCTCTCCGGAATAAGCGGTCGTGGCCGGATCTTTTCATTGAAGATCTTGTGAATTTCAGGGTCCGAAAACTGGTGCCCCTCCGCCTCGGCCCGACCACGAGAGGTCTCCCCTCGAGTGGGGGATGACTGGGTCCTAGCTCTCTTGCTCAGTTTCTTTGTTCTCGCCATAATCAGTCCTGAAAAGTACAACACGAGGGTTTATTCACGCAAACAATAATAACAATGATCTACACTCGGCTAAGGATGCCCAGCCAGAAATCCCGAATTTAACAAAATAGCGCATTCGTGAGAGAAGGATGAAATTGGACTTAAACGTTTAACCACGATGTAAGGGTTGGGCTTGCTGTAAATTGAGCGTATCGTTGCGAAAATTCAAAAGATTGCTTTTCCAAAGAAAATTTTTCACTTAGGCAATTTATCAAACACCTTGAGGGCACGAGTTTACTTGAAGAATAAACATGGTTATAGCTCGATTCAACCCCCAAGAACAGAAACACAATTCAATCATCATCAACACAACACACTCAACTCATTCACATTCCAAACTAACCATGAAAATTTGATTAAAACTACCATGTTATCCTCTAAACAATCCTAAAACTTTTTGAAGGAAAATAACATGTTCAATCCATCTAAGGCATAAACAACTTCAAATCTAAACCATAAACAAGTAGAGATTAATGATTGGAACATACCTTTTGGTTTTGTGAAAAATGCAAGAAGAAGTCGCAGGAAAAAAATGGAAGAAAGCTTCGGCCGATTCGCGCGCTGGGGAGGGAAAGAGAAGGGAAGAAGAAAACGTACCTGGGTGTTCGGCCGATTGAGACTTATAAGCTACCTGGCCTTTCAGATTCCGCCTAGTGTGCCGCGGCACAGCTAAAGTGAGCCGCGGCACAGGGTACAGTCCCTTTTACCTGTGTTCTTGTGTTGTCGTGTGCCGCGGCACAGATTTCGTGTGCCGCGGCTCAGTGCTCAAGTGTGCCGCGACTCATTTATGCCGTGCCGCGGCACAGGGTACAGTTGGTTTCGCCTCCCCTTACGATTTATGTGTGCCGCGGCTCACAATACATCTGCGGCTCGGACTTGATTTCTTCCACAGGACTTTTACGCACAATTTTGAGCGAGAACACGTTAAAAGCGAGAGCGAAGCAAATTGAAGCACAAAAATGAAGAAAAATAAAAATCAAAAATGCAAAAAAATAAAGGAACGCAAAATCTACAACTACGAACTCGGGTTGCCTCGAGAAGCGCTAAGTTTATAGTCTTGATAGGACCTATTGGAAAACATTAGTTCGCTTTTCGCAAACTCCATTTGGTTTCCGCCCCGTTCATCGAACCATTCATATATTTGTTAAAATTATGACCATTGGTCGTTAGCGATTCGACTTTCGGTTCGGTCATCAAATGTTGTTTGCGGAAAGGTTTCGACGTGAACAACTTCCCGAAACACCCGTTTTTTCCATGACTAATTGTCCGCTGGGCTTTCGGCTTACTCTCCTCCTCCACAAACGCACTCAAGACTGCAGCAGATTTGTCCACATGCTCGAGAAATGCTACTTGTTCTACATCCTTCTTAAAAATTGGGTCAATTAACACAACATCTGAATTTTCCAACCGACGATTTTTTCGGAGCTTTCCTCTTTCAACGACATCTACACTTTCAATTTGTGACCTTTTATCAACACTTCCGGGACATGGAAACGATTTGAATACTTGAAAAGTAACTTGCTCGTCTTGGACCCTCAGAGTTAACTCCCCTTTTTCCACGTCTATAAGGGTTCGGCCCGTCGCTAAAAATGGTCGTCCCAAGATGATTGGAATATCTTCATCTTCCTCCATGTCGAGTACGATGAAATCGGCCGGAAAGATGAACTTATCAACCTTGACTAATACATCCTCAATCACTCCCCTCGGATACTTAATCGATCGATCCGCCAATTGTAAGGAGACTGTTGTTGGCTTGGCTTCCGCAATATCCAGCTTTTTGAAAATTGAAAGAGGCATGAGGTTGATACTAGCACCGAGATCGCACAATGCCTTTTTAAACGAGAGATTCCCCATGGTGCACAGTATGTTGAAGCTTCCCGGATCTTTCAATTTTGGTGGGAGCTTCTTTTGAAGAATTGCACTGCACTCCTCTGTCAAGGCGACCGTTTCAAACTCCTCAAGCTTTCTTTTCTTCGATAATATCTCTTTCATCAACTTAACGTAACTCGGCATCTGTTCCAACGCGTCGGCGAACGGAATGTTTATGTGAAGCTTTTTAAACACGTCAAGGAACTTAGAAAATTGTTTTTCCGCCTTTCTTTGTTGTATTCTCTGCGGAAACAGGACGGGGGACATACATGTCTTTGGGTTATCCGGCAACTTTATTGAAGGTTTCAAATCTTGCGACTCCTCTGGCTTTAAATCCTTCTCTTCCTCAATTTCCTTCTTCTTTTCACACCGCTCGGGCTGATCCAGCACCTCTTTCCCGCTTCTCAAGCTGATTGCGTTTAGACTCTCTCTAGGATTTGTCTCTGTTGTACTCGGCAATGCTCCCTCCGGGCGAGCTGTCAACACATTAGCAATTTGGCCCAGCTGGACCTCCAAGTTCCGAATGGAAGCGGAATGATTTTGCAATGTTGCTTCAGTACGGGTCATAAATTGACTCGTATTTGCAGCCAATTTTGCAAGTGCTTCCTCGAGAGACACTTTGGGAGCGGGAGGGGGCTGCTGTTGATTCTGAGCGAACGGGGGCTGGTTTGAGTTCTGTCCGTTTCTCCATGAAAAGTTGGGATGATTGCGCCACCCCGGATTATAAGTGTTGGAGTACGGGTTATTTTGCCGATTCCCATTTCCCACGAATTGAGCCTGCTCCATCTGATGTTGTTCGAACGGGTTTCCAACTTGACATTCCGCGCTCGGGTGTGATCCGTTACACCAATTGCATGTCTCTATGGTAACGGGGGCTGGTGCGTGCGAAAATGCTTGGAGCTATTGGGTCAAAGCGGCGACTTGAGCTGACAAAGTGGAAATCGGGTCATTACTTGAAACTTCCATAACTCTCTTCGGTGTCAATCTTTCCGATGGCCATTGGTATGCATTTGCGGCCATATCTTCCAAAAGCGAGTGTGCCTCGGCCATAGACTTTCCCATCAAGGCCCCTCCAGCGGCCGCGTCCACGAGAGTGCGTGTAGAAGCACTCAAACCAAGATAGAACGTCTGAATCTGAAGCCAATCGGGAAGGCCGTGATGAGGGCATCTTCGTAACAAATCTTTATATCGCTCCCACGCCTCTTGGAGCGATTCCATGTCGTACTGACCAAAGGTGGTTATTTCGTTTCTCAACCTCGCCGTCTTAGCAGGTGGGAAGAATTTGGCAAGGAAGGCTTGCGCTAACCCCTCCCATGTTGTAATCGACCCCGGCGGTAAGGAATTTAACCAAAATTTCGCTTTATCCCTCAAAGAGAAAGGGAAAAGCCTCAATCGGATGGCATTGTCGGTGACACCATTGGTCTTGAACGTGTCGCATATCTCAAGGAAAGAAGCAATATGGGCATTCGGGTTGTCATTTGGCAGTCCGCAGAATTGGCTCGCCTGCACCATCTGAATAATAGCAGGCTTGATCTCAAATTTATTGGCTTGGATAGTGGGACGCCGAATTCCCAAAAAAGCATTGATATGCGGTATGGCATAATCTCGAAGAGCTAGTTCCGGTTGAACTTGCCGCACATGGTTGTCTCCTCCTTGGACTTCGATATTCTCGGCCATGTTGACCGTCGTCTGCGACTCTCTTTTCTCCTTCTTGTTCCTTCTTAGAGTGCGCTCGAGCTCGGTATCCAAAGGTAGTAGGCCTTCGTTACCGAGTTTTCTCATGCACTACACGAAAGGTCCTGAAAGGAAAAACAAATAAACGAAATTAAATACACAAAAATAAAAATAAAACGTTCAAATTAAGACTAGAAATACTTAAATCGATATTAGAAAATTTCAATCCCCGGCAACGGCGCCAAAAGCTTGTTGCGATATTTCTTACACGCAAGTGCACGTCATCGTTTACAAGTAATAAAGTGATAAGTAGAGTATCGTTCCCACGAGGACTGAATCTTTAACTACCGATTTTTGTGTATTCCAATTTTATTTGAACAATCGAATTTGGGTTTTTGCAATTAATAACTAAAAGAATTACTAAGCGACTAAACAATAGAAAACGATAGCTTGAATAAAAGAAAACAAATGACGAATACGTCTAGGGTTCTGAATCCACCTCAGTTTATCCGAATTTACTCTCGATTATCCGTAATAAATAATTTTCCCAATTTATTGAAGGCGGAGATTGCTAATATATTCTACCGCCTCTCCCGAGGTCAATAGATTTATCTAAAGGCGAATAACGCACTCTATCCCTAGGTGAATTAATTCGTCAATAGGCGAAAAGCTTAAAATCTCCCAAAGGCCACGTAGTTCCTATGAGTATATTCCTATCTCACAGAATAAAACGGTCCTCACCAATAGTTCCTCACCAAATCTCCTCTCCCGATTCGAAGTGAATGATTAAATCAATACAACTATTGGCCAGATAATTGCAAGCATTAAACACAATTGGGAAAACTCAACAAAAAGGTAATTAATTGGATAATCTCAATCAATTCGTCAAAACTTAGGTTTCATCAAAACCCTAAATTAGGGTTTTAGCCTGACATACTAATAATTGAAAATACAGAATAAATAAATGAAAGCATAAAAATCAAACGCAGATGAAGCTCGGATTCCTCCGTTCTTCAGCTTCCGCCCTCTGCCTTTTGAAGTCTTCTGCTTCCCTCTTCTTCTGCCGTCTCCAAGCTTAAGCTCCAAAAGATTCAAGATCCAAAGATAACTAATTAGGGTCTTAAACCCTATTTATAGCTCAGCATATCCTCCAAATCGCGTCCGTATCCGTAGGTCGAAAACTGGGTTCGAAACGGCCCTAATTCGCGCGGACAACCAAAAACCGCCAAGTGTGCCGCGGCGCACTAAACCTGTGCCGCGGCACAGAGCTTTCAGCCGGATGCCTAGGCGTCCTCAATTTATTCTGTGCCGCGGCTCACAGGCATGCCGCGGCACAGTCTGATTACTCGCCTTGGTGGGTGTCTTCTGTGCGCGACCACCGCTTCCTTGTGCCGCGGCTCAGAGTCCAGATTTGCCATTTTCGCCCGTTTTGCCTCGTTTTAGCTTCCGGACTTCAATTTCCTGTCAATCATACAAAATTAAGGCATTAAAGGCTCATTTAGACAATTTCATTCTCCAAAATACTACAAAATATGATAAATAAGCGTATAAAAATACGCCTAACAATCTAGAATCGGATGCCACTCCTGGAGAGTTGGATGAATTCCGAAAATGGAAGAAGCCTGATGAGATGTCTCGCTGTTACATTTTCGCTTCACTGACAAATGTATTGCAGCATCAGCATCAGACGATGGGCTCAGCCGTAGAGATGATGAAAAATCTCACCGAGATGTTTGGTCATCATAACCGGGCAGCTAGGCAAAATGCAATAAGGGTGTTGATGACAACCCAAATATCTGAAGGGACCACAGTAAGGAATCATGTTCTGAAAATGATGTCTCATTTGAACAAACTGAGCATACTAGGGGGCTACTATCGATGCGGAGTCACATGTCGATTTTATCTTGGGCAGCTTACCAAGAACCTTTGAGTAGTTCCACCTTAACTACAATATGAACCGCATGACATATACTTTGGCAGAACTTCTGACAGAACTTCAATCTGCTGAAGGTGTCTTCAAACAAGGTTATCATCAGATTCTTGCGGCAACCGGTGCTACTTCTTCCAAACCCAAATGGGGAAAGAAGAAAAAGCAGGTTGGCCAGAAGCAAGTGGCAACTCTCAAGGTGAAAAGCAAGGCTCCTCACCCCGAGGCGAACAAAAAGCTAAAGGGAAAGTGCTACAAGTGCGGTGAGAGAGGACATTTTAAAGCGGACTGCCCTGTTCTTAAGAAAGGTATGTCTCGTGCACTAGTAGTCAAAACATGTTTGGCAGCTTGTTCTTCCACTTTGTGGATAGTTGATTCAGGCTCCACTGATCATGTTTACTTTGGCTCGCATGGTTTTCAGGTAACCATGCAGCTTAGTGCGGGCGAGATTACCATCAACTGGGGCGATTATTTCAGGCTTATGGCTATTGCAATGGGAGTCGTGCAGTTGAAGATTAATGATAAATTATTAGTCCTCAATAATGTATTATTAGTGTCGAATTTTAGTGAATTTAATTTCGGTTTGTAAATTAAAATGCGATGGTTATTCAGTTTATTTTGATGATGATACTATTATTAGGAAGAGAAACGGTGAATATATTTGCAAAGGTTATTTTAATGATGGATTGTATGTCGTTAATACTGCATAAAATCCCGTGCACAAATCACTTAACTCTTTGTCTAAACCTACAAGGAGAAAAGAACCTTCAAGCATAAACCAAACATATCTGTGGCATTTACGGTTAGGGCATGTAAACCTTGGGAGAATTCAAAGATTGATAGATGATGGCCCATTGGATGATCTCTAAGTTGAGTCATTTCTAATTTGTGAATCCTGTCTGGAAGGTAATATGACCAAAGGGTTTTTAAAACCAAGGGAAACCGTGCTCAGAATGTTTTAGAATTGGTTCATACGGATGTATGTGGTCCAATGAATATCCAGGCTAGGGGTGGTTTCGAATACTTCATCACTTTATAGATGATTATTCGAGATATGGATACATCTATTTCATGTGACGTAAGTCTGAAGCCTTTGACAAGTTCAGAGACTTCAAGGCTGAAATGGAGAAGCGTCATGGGAAGAGTATCAAGTCACTACGATCTGATCGTGGTGGCGAATACCTTAGTGGAGAGTTTTTGGATTTCTTAGCGAATGAGGGGATTTCGTCCCAGCTCACTACGCCGGGAACTCCACAACAAAATAGTGTTGCTGAAAGAAGGAATAGAACTCTTTTAGAAATTGTTAGGTCAATGATGAGTTATTCGGATTTACCTATTTCATTTTGGGGTTACGCCTTAGAAACAGCAGCGTACATTCTAAACCTGGTGCCTTCAAAATCAGTTCCAAAAACACCCACAGAGCTGTAGAGTGGGCGAAAGCCCAGTCTAGGACATGTTCGGATTTGTGGTACTCCAGCACATGTGCTGAATAAGGAAGTTGATAAGTTGGCATCTCGTATAGAAGTGCGAGTGTTTGTAGGATATCCTAAGGGAACGAAGGGTGGCTTGTTCTATAGTCCCCAGGATCATAAGGTCATTGTTAGCACCAATGCCCGATTCCTGGAAGAGGATTATATGATTAGTCACAAGCCCATGGGCGAGATAATTCTGGAAAAGCTGAGGGGCGAAACTCCGTCTATACCAATCGTACAAGCGCCAACTAACACTGCACCATGTATCGATTATGAGACTTTCACACCAACTCAGGATTTTCCTCGTCGTAGTAGGAGGGTTGTTCGTTAATCGAAACGATTCATAGGTGTGAGGAAATTCTTCGGACTCAATCCCAGGTGAAGATGAATCAGATCCCTGGACCTACAAGGACGCAATCCAAGATAAAGATGCTGACTCCTGGAAAGTAGCAATAGAATCAGAAATGGGATCTATGGATTCCAATCACGTGAGGGAGCTAATAGAGATACCTGATGGGGTACAAGTCATCAGGAGTAAATGGGTCTCCAAGCGAGAGAAAAGAGGTGACGGGAAGGTTGAAACCTTCAATGCGAGGCTTGTTGCGAAGGTTACACTCAGAAAGAAGGTATCGATTATGATGAAACCTTTTTGCCGGTAGCCATGCTTAAGTCAATCCGGATTCTTTTAGATATAGCTATCCATTTGGATCTGGAGATTTGGCAAATGGATGTCAAGACTGCATTCTTGAATGGGAGTCTAGATAAGGAAATATATATGCGCCAATCAGAGAGATTTATTGCTGAAGGAGAAGAGCACTTGGTGTGCAAGCTTAAGAGATCCATTTATGGACTTAAGCAAGCATCTAGATCTTGGAACACTCATTTTGACGAGGTTGTCCAATCATATGGATTCGTCCAATGTCCAAGTGAGAGTTGTGTGTATAAGAAATGCGATGGAAACATGTTGGTGGTTCTTGTACTTTATGTAGACGATATCCTTATGATTGGAAACAACGTGAAGGAATTGTCGGACGTACGGGTATGGCTATCTGAGCAGTTCGATATGAAGGATATGGAGAAGCATGACACATCCTTGGAATCAGGATCTTTCGTGATCCAAAGAAAAGGATGTTGTGCTTATTCCAGGCATCCTATATTGATACAGTGCTAAAGCGATTTAGTTTGGAGAATTCCAAGAAAAGTTTTCTACCTTACAGACATGGAATCAACTATCTAAGGATATGTTTAGTTTTGCTGCTAATTTATGAGCAATTTTCATTTTCTTTGAAAGCAATTTTGTTACTGTCTAATTGTAGAGGTGATGGTTGTATGGGTTTTCGTTTTGTTTGTTCTGTTCGGATAAGGGGATTTAGGCAAGTTGTTGATGTACTTTTGAAACAACCTCGGGACCAAGGATTATGCCTACCGCCTAGACGCCGCCAAAGTTTGGTGGAGCCGACTTTAAAAGGTGGCAACAAAATATGTTGTTCTATTTAACAACATTGGGCTTTGAAAATTTCCTTAAGGAAGATGAGCCACCAACGCCAAGTGCACAAGAGATAAGTTTCACTGTCCGAGCTGCCTATGACAACTGGCACAATGGAGATTGTCTTTGTAAAAACTTTATTCTAAATTCTTTAGAGGATAATTTGTACAATGTATACTCTATTGTAAGTGTAAGGGTTGTATACTGCAAAACATACTTTATGCTTGTATACCTTATTTCCCTGTAACTACCTATGAGAATATTAATTACATTTAATCACATGTTTTGCATATTTATTCATGTTATGGTTATGTAAATTAAATGTCTAAATATTTTATATTGTAGATAATGTAGTGTGTAGGTGTCACATGGAAGATCACATTATCGGTGCCTTATAAAATAATATAATAGCTCACAACCTATATAATTATTAGACAAATTATATGAAAGATTGTAGTGTATACTTGAGATTAGTTGGTCTTGACTATTAGCATACATTAGCATATTTGTATACGTTGAACTAGATCAAAGTGAGATAGTGTCTTCTATACTGACGGTAAGAAGAGCGTAAATCTCGGATAATTATTATTTCCTAATTCTAAGTATATAATATTTAATTATGTATTTATAATACTTATTGCTTTGATTTACCATGGGTAAGAGTCAAAATGATCGACTCAATAAGCCTCGTATCTTGGGCAATAATATTATTTATATGACGGTTATTATTATTACTAGAAATCGTGTCCCGAGTCGTGCGGGTTGATGATGTCCACTTGAGGAGATCGATAATGATTATTATATTAAACCCTGCAGGCGGATTTAATTCCGATATAATAATAAGGTTCTAGTGGTGCTACTCTTGGATAAGATATTAATTAATTAAAGTTGTCAGTAGCTTATAATTAATTAATGGATATCAATATCTTAAACACGGGAAATAATGTATTTAAATAAAGAGCCTGATTTCATAAATTGGGATTTGGATTGGAAGTGCAATATTAATTCTTTAGTGGATTGAGTTGATATTAATAGACTCAATATATTAGGAAAGGTCCTAATAAGGAAATTTGAGGTCTATTAGGAGTCCTTTCCTAATCCTCCTTAAGATCCCTAGTAGTAGTCCAAAAGCCTATATATAGGACCTATGGGATGGCCGATTTTTGCACTCTTTTGCAAGGTTATGAGATCAAATTTTTCTTCTTGTGTTTAATTGTAAAATCTAGACTTGTGTCTTTGATTCTACAATTTAGATAATGTAATACCCGGTTGTAATTCATTCATTATCATTCAGTAATTATCAATCAATAATGGTCACTCAGTAATTTCTCACTCATTAATAATCACTCATCATTCATGTTTCATTCATTTGTTTTCATCGTTGGCATTTTGTATCCGTGTATCAGTTACCGATCGTCATTCATCTCCGATTGAGAGTCGAGACGAGAGTATTATCATAATCATCGTGAATATAGTCTTGTGTTGGAAGTATCATCTATCACGTGTTATTGGACTTATTTATAATCATACAAGTATTGTACGTCGGATCATTCACCGTTTGTAACGAGTAGACGGAGTTGTCGGATTTTTGTCACTTCCAACAGCGAGTTACGGTCGTAACTATTCAGGCATTACGACCGTAACATGCATTCGTTGGCTCAAGGTGGTTTTGGACGAAGGTGAGTTACGACCGTAAGGATTGTCGGATACGGCCGTAACAGGCGTTCGTTGATTTCAGGCCAGTTCGGACGAATGGGACTTACGGCCGTAAGGGTTGCGTCATACGGCCATAAGATGAGGCTGGTACGGCCGTAAGGCTCGGCCGGTTATGGCTGTACGCTGCAGACAGGGTGCCCAGGCAGTTTTGACGAAGGCTTCATATGCCCGTAAGTTTGGCCGGGTACGGCCGTATCGGTCGAGTTACGCCCGTAAGGCATGTGCGGGTACGGCCGTATGACGGTCGGCAGGTGTTTTGACGAGGGCGAGTTACGCCCGTAAGGCATGTGCGGGTACAGCCGTATGACTGTCGGTAGATTCTGGATGAAGGCGAGTTACGGCCGTACGAGATGGTTGGTTACAGCCGTAAGGCCGTTGGGCTTGGGATGTTACGGCCGTAAGTAGGCCGAGTTACAGCCGTAACGTTCGGCAGTTTATATAGACTTGGACGGGACTTTGAGCTCATTTTCTCATTTCTCCACTTGAGTTCTGAGAGAGAAGTCTTGAGGGAGAGATTTTGTCATCATCAATCACTTGTGTGTTCGGATTTCATCATCTTGATTCGTTGGGAAGCTTGGATAGTCGATTTAACACGATTTCACCGGATCAAAGTATTTGGATCTTCAAAGGTAATATTCTTCAACATTTTGGATTTCTATTTTGTGTTGAGATATGATGTTTTGGACGTTATAATCATGTTGTATGAAGAGATATACGTATGATTATGAGTGTGTATGAATATTCATTGGATTATTGAAGGGTTATTCAAGAACACTTTGAATATTGAATTGGATTTGGGGGTTTTCGATTAGTTGTTGTTGTAATCACGGATTTGGACATCTATATTAGATTATTGATTGTATTGAAGATGTTTTATTGGTTTGGAACAATTCTTGGGGATTTGATATTGGTATAGTTAAGGTTTGGTTGTAAACAATCGAAGTTTGGTCACAACGTGTTTGATATAATGCCCCAATGAACTTGGTTTAGTCGTATCGATGTTTTGAGTTAGTTATCATCGTGTTTGATTCGTATGTTGAACGGATTGTTGGTAATTGTGTTATTCAAGGTTGTTCGAGCGACCGACATCTCATTTAGGACGTTTGTTCATGGAAGGACATTTGTCGCCGGTCTTGTGTAAGTTAATTCTTACTCGGTTAAAAGGATATTCGTTCCTTTCGTTGTTGATCATTCATAATCAAAACTCATTCACAATGTATTAACCGTATTGAGACTTGTAATTGTCAAATAATCATTTCATTCCTGAGGAACGATGGTTCCAATCATTTCGAAGAGCTATCATTCATTTCACTATTATTTCATCTCGGTGAGTCATTCTTGACCCTTGACGGGTTGTTGTTCATTAATAATCATCATGGTCACTTTTGATCGTGTGACCTTTTGGGTTCATATTGCGTGGCCGGGTGCGGATGTGTGGAATTTTTAGTCGGGCACACGATGGTCATGTGTTGGGTTCACCGATACATTGGACTGTGCACACGGTAACATTTACCTCCGTGAGACTAATTAGGTACAAGGACGGGTGTGTCCGGGCACTCGTCTTGTACACTTGCACAGCACATTACGGGTGTACTATGATGCTCCTCTTCGGCTTAAATTCATAACTAGAGGATATTTCATAATTGAGATATATCATGATTGTGTATATTCAACCCTTGAGGATTGTTGTTCTATGTAACTGACCCCGTTGGGGGATATTGTTTTCAGGTCATGGCAAGGCAAAAGCACGGGAATAGAACGTTGACGGCGAGGAGTCCCAGTGATACTAGTAGGGGGCCCCAATCCTTTCAGTCATTCATGTTGTCGTCATTTATTTTCTGCTGCATTTTTCCATTTGGATACTCCGTTTCATTCAGTGTTGTGTATTTTATCTTCATATAAAATATACATGTATTCGGTTTTATCTTGGGTGTGTTGAAATGAAACTCCTCGTCGGAGTAATTGATGATATAATGTGGTTCGGTACTAAAATTATAGTATTTAATTCATTAATTTTCATTCGCCTGGTGGGTCCCAGACGGGGGTCCACGGCACTGTAATATCCACCTAGTTTGGGGTGTTACAGAGTTGGTATCGGAGCGTGGTTTTGAATACTACCTTCCGAGTCATGTCTCATTTGAAATCATCGTCATCGGACTAGTATTATTGGACTTTCGCGTCACGTGTGACCTGTGCAAATGCCGAGCCCCTCAGACAAAGAACTGTAAGACTTCTAACGCCATGGTATAATTTCTGGCAATAATCATTCATTCATAATTCATCAGTTAACAATCCTCAAACATCATTTTCATTTTGATCATGTTGATCATGTTAACTCATTAATCACTCAGTTCATTTCATTACTCAGTTGTTGATCTTGAAGATCATATCATTAATCTTGTTAACTTGTTCAAGATAATCATTTCAAGAATATCATCAGATAATCATGCCACCTTAGTTAATCATTCATGTAATCACTGTGTTAGAGCATGTATGCTCATTTTCATCATTTCATGATGTAAATCATAATGCGGTACTCATACGAGATCTATGATTATCATGCGACCTCCCTACTTCAGTATGGAGAGAGCTGTCAAGGGACGCACGGGGAGAGGCCGCGGTGCTGGACGAAACCCGGGAAAGAATGACTCACTGTCGGGAAATTGTACCCAGGACTCAGCTCGATCGGAAGATGTTCGGGTTGATCCACTCACTTTTATGCAGGTCATGATGACCCATATGAAATTGCTTAATCATCATTGCGCCACTCTGGCCGAATTAATCGAGAGAACTCTCACGTATGAGCCTGCTGCTAAGGAAATTGCTGAGCAACAACCTTCATCTGTCATCAAGAAATCAATGAAGCGTAATCAGTCCGAAGGCGGTCAGTCAACCTTCAAGAAGCCTCGTGCGAGTCCTAACTTTTCTGAGCAATCTCCTACGGCACCTAATCCTGTGGGATCTCAGTCCCGAGTGGCCAGATCAGCCATCACCTGTTTCAACTGTGGAGCGCCGGGTCATTACAGCACTAAGTGTCTGAAACCGGCTATCATGTGCCATAACTGTGGGATTGTTGGGCATAAGGCCCATTTTTTCCGAAGGGACCCCAAGCCGGCTCCGGCGGCATCTCAGGCCCCGAAGCAATCAGCGATTCAAAATCAGGCTGCTCTGTCAGCGTCGTTTAAGACAACGAAATCAAATAAAGGCGGAGCTCATATTTATCAGATGGGACCATCCGGTTCGGGGGCCGGCAAGTCCCGAATTCACGCGATGAAGAGGACCTACGATCCGGAGGCCCGAATGATCTCAGGTATACTCGTAATTCTATCTCAACCTGTGTGTAACCTTTTTGATACTGGTACATCGCATTGATTCATCTTCGAATCATGTTTGAATAGACATCACTTGGATAGTCCTATTAATTGTGGACCTTATATCATTGGTCTACCTGTTGGTAGAAGAATTCTCGGAAATCATGAGGTTAAGAACTGACCGAATTAAGCTTAATGACCGCGATTGGTTGGTGGACCTAATCGTGGTGGATTTACCTTAGGACGATGTAATATTAGGTATTAGTTGGATGGATCGTCATGATGCCATCCTCAGTGTTCATAAGCGTATGGTCACTATCATTTCAGTCGTTGGAGCCGAGTGTGTATTTTAGGGAGGTAATCCCCGTTGTTCCAGAAGAATCATTAATATGATGAAAGCAGTGAGATTACTCAATCGAGGTGATCAATCATTCATTATGTCATCGTCATCGATTGGCCGTTCTAAGACAATCGACGTGTTCAATCATTCATTATATCATTGCCATCGATTGGCCGTTCTAAGGCAATCGAGATGTTCAATCATTCATTATATCATTGTCATCGATTGGCCATTCTAAGGCAATCGAGGTATTCAATCATTCATTATATCATTGCCATCGATTGGCCGTTCTAAGGTAATCGAGGTGTTCAATCATTCATTATATCATTGTCATCGATTGACCGTTCTAAGGCAATCGAGGTGTTCAACCATTCGTGGTATCATTGTTATCGATTGACGATGTACTTCCAGACGAGCTAACTGGTTTACCTCCACCGAGGGATGTGGAATTCACGATAGAGTTGGAGCCTGGTACGTCCCCATTATCGAAGGCACCATATCGGATGGCCCGACCGTAATGCAGGAGTTGAAGAATCAACTAGAGGAATTGTTCGAGAAAGGTTATATCCGACCGAGTGCGTGTTAGATTTGTACCGCCACTAGAAGGGGGGTTGAATAGTGCGGATAAGAGTATTGTACTCTTTTCGTGCGGAAGCAAAAATATCGGAGTAATAAAATTGCGGAAAAGAAAGAACACAAGGAATTGTTGAGAGGTTCGGCTATTAACGAAGCCTACGTCCCCTACCTAGTTTTATCGACTAGGACTTTTCTTAGAACTTGGAATTGCACTTTCTAGTTTAGTGCCAACTTCTTACAACTTCTTGATTTCTGGGCTCAAGAACAACCTCACAAAAACACTCTTGTTTTTCTAGGTACAAGATAACCTATACACAAAATAAATGCGAGTAGGAACTCGACTTTCACGATATATCGCTCTTAGATACAAGAATGAATATTGGAAATTATAGAACAAATCTTCTCGTATCACAATCTAGAATAAGTATATCTCTCAAAATATTTGCTTGATATTGCTTGAGTATGCTAGTAGGCTCAGAATGCTTGTGTATCTTCAATCTCCATGAAGGTGGCTATTTATAGCCTTCTTGAGCTCAATTTTCCGTTGGAACAGTTTAACTGGTTACGTACGTTATATGCTGAAGGTTACGTACGTTATGAACGTTACGTACGTTATATGTTCCGAATAGCGGCCGTAACGAAAGTGAAGAAACTGTCCAGTGAGTTATGATAGAATGCATTACGTACGTTATGAACCTCATGGTTACGTACGTAATATTCTGGTCAAAGATCCGTTGATTGAGATGACTTGTTGCAACGGCTAGTGGCTTTTCCAACGGTCAGAATAATTCAAGCATTACGTATGTTATATAGCTCTGGTTACGTACGTTACCTGTACATAAAAACTTACGAAAATAGTGAGTGTTACGTACGTTATAATAGATGAGTTACGTACGTTAACTGTACTAAAAATCTTTGCGGAACAAGCGTAGATGTTAAATGCGTTAATGTGGTTTGTGTTATGTACGTTAACTGAAGAGAAAATATGTTTTAAGTAAATTTTGGTTTTAATAACACATCATCAAAATGATCTAAAAGATATTGTTCCAACAATCTCCCCCTTTTTGATGATGACAAAATTTACGTATGTGAGTTTTTGAAAACATGATTTTAATAAGGCTCCCCCTGAACACGAGCACTGCAAAAATTAATATGCTCCCCCTGAAAACGCGCACGGGTTATTTCAAAGGTTGATTTCAAAAACGAATACATATTATTCTCCCCCTTTTTGTCATTAACAAAAAGTTGAGAGATCCTGCAAGAGAAATCAATGATCAACATAATCCAAGTCAATGATTAACCAAAATGATAACCAAAATGATGCATAAAAAACAGAGATAGTTATTAGTGACGAAAAAGAAACATGAGAGTGAAATGTTTGGTCTTTTAATAAAACAGGAAACATCATCATCAGAAAGGATAGCCCGACTAGTCAAGGTCCGCATCCGGAGGTGTCGGCGGTATCCCAAAATGCGTGCAGATGTTCTTGACCATGATCTTGATGTCACTCATATCTTTCTCAAGCCTATCCATCCGAGAAGCCATCTGGGATGAAGAGGATTCCGGACGAGGACGGGAGGAACCAAGCTGGGATGAAGGACGAGGTCTAGTATGCTCGATCCCCCTCGATGTGATCCTCTCCTCCGGTCTCGGAAGAGTACCCCCATCTATGAGCCGATCATCATCCTTGATATACACAAAGTATATCCATCCACGATTTCTCGTGCGTAGATATCTCATCGTCCGTAACGTCCCCTCGGTGACAAGGCTCCCCCTAGGAATCGGAACCCCATGGACCCCAGACAAATCAACTCCTGCTTTCTCAAAAATTTCAGTTAAGATTGAACCAAACGGCATTCCCGATTTTCTCTGTCGATCAACTTTCGCGTAGCTCTTTTTGTGGAAAATTTGACCGTTTTCCACGAACCATTTTAGCACAATAGACGCAAAGTTGACTTGGTGATCCTTCCACACATGATAAATGATCTCCATATCGATATTCACAAGTCGAAGCTGAGCATTAACTTTAGGCATAAGACAACGAGTGATAGCATCGTGAAGCAAATGGATGTTTATCCCAAAGTCATTGTTTTCAAACCGCCCGGAATGAACATTTATAACGGCTTTGTCCGACAAAAAATCACGGACTTTGGACTCATGAACACCATAGCTTTCATCATCGGACCAGTTGTTAATGACTTCGTCCGGAGGAGCAAACTCTCCTTTGCATCGAAAACCCTCATTAGGGAGACCAAAAATCTCCGAAAGTTTCGCCTCATCAAAGGATATTGGTTTACCATGGACAAGAGAGTTAACTACAGCAAGTCCGTCGGCATCATAGGTGACAAAAAAATTTGCATAAAACTCTTTTACACAGTCCACATAAATTGGTCGAGCAAGACTAACGAACCTATTTATCCCAAGCATATCGAAGAATTCTTCGATAGCAACACCAGCACAGTTCAGAGATTTGAAATCAAAGTGGTGACTTGGAGTTACCTCTTCGTCGATAAGGATTTCGTTGAAAACTTTCATGGCTTGAGCATTCCGAAATGATGGATCGCCGGAAGCCGTGGAGGATGATTGGGAGGTTTCTCCTCTTCTCTTTTTTCCGGTTCTGGATGCCATGAAGATTGAATCGGTCGAAAAGTGAAGGTTTGATGGATAATCTTGACGTTTAGGAAGATTTTGCAGGAACTCTGTCGTCGACGTCGCTAGGGATTTGTAAAGAATGAAAAGGGGACGGTCGATGTGGGTTTATATATGTTAGGGTCAACGATCGCTTACGTACGTTATATCCCTTATGTAACGTACGTAACGTAAAAACCTAAACTTTCTGGACTGAATCCTGCGTTTCGTTACGTACGTAACATAACAACATGTAACGTACGTAAGGTCCTATTACGTACGTAATGGACCGCTCCTACCGTACGTAAGCAGGACCAAATGAATAGTCTTTTCCTTTCGATGATGTCCCGATTTAAATGACCATTTGATGTGACTATGATGAGTATGCAATATTTAAAAATGATCAGCATGTCCCATTCCTAAATTTATGCGAATAAAGTTGAAAGCTTCTTCGGGTAATGGTTTTGTAAAAATATCCGCCAATTGTTCATTAGTACCAACAAATTGGAGACGAACATTCCCGTTTTGGACATGGTCACGAATAAAATGGTGACGAATTTCGATGTGTTTTGTCCTACTATGCAAAATAGGGTTTTTACTTAAATTAATGGCACTTGTATTGTCACAAAAAATAGGAGTATTTTTAAGTTCGATGCCATAATCAAGTAATTGATTTTTAATCCAAAGAACTTGTGCACATGCACTTCATGACCACATATTACGCCTTTTGTGGAAGTAGCGACACTAGTCTGTTTATTACTTCCCCATGAAATTAAACATGAACTCATAAAATGACAAGTTCCGGTGGTGCTTTTTCTATCAATTTTACATCCACCGAAATCGGCATCACTATATGCAAAAAGTTGAAAATCAATGCTAGAAGGATACCATAGGCCTAAACCAGCAGTATATTTTAAATATCGAAAAATCCGTTTACATGCAATCAGATGAGATTCTTTAGGGTTTGCTTGAAAACGAGCACATAGACAAGTAGCAAACATTATATCAGGTCTAGATGCAGTTAAGTAAAGTAAAGATCCGATCATACCTCGATACTGTTTTTGGTCAACAGATTTACCTTTTTTATCTTTATCGAGTTTAAGAGTGGAAGACATAGGAGTGGATATTTCTTTGCAATCTTCCATCTTAAATTTCTTTAGGAGCTCATTGACGTACTTGGATTGGTGAATGAATATTCCGTCATTGAGTTGCTTAAATTGGAGACCGAGAAAGTTTTTCAACTCTCCCATCATACTCATTTCGAACTCTCCCTTCATAAGATTTGAAAATTCTTTGGACAGAGTTTCGTTAGTTGCACCAAAAACAATATCGTCCACATAGATTTGACAAATTAACATATCATCACTTAAGACCTTAATGAATAGAGTATTATCAACATTACCTCTTTTATAACCATTTGAGATAATAAAAGAGCTTAGACGATCATACCATGCTCTCGGAGCTTGTTTTAATCCATAGAGAGCTTTATGGAGCTTGTACACATGATCCGGATGATCATAGTCTTCAAAACCCGGTGGTTGCTTGACATATACTTCCTCCTGGATGATTCCATTTAGGAACGCACTTTTTACATCCATTTGATGGAGTTTGATCTTCTTGTATGCGGCAAAGGCACAGAGAAGACGAATAGCTTCAAGACGAGCAACAGGAGCGAACGTCTCTTCATAATCCAAGCCTTCTTCTTGATTATAACCTTGGGCGACCAACCTCGATTTATTTTTAATTGGGATACCATCATCATCGGTTTTGATTTTATGAACCCATTTGGTGCCAATGATTGATTTGTCTACCGGTGCCGGAACTAATTCCCAAACATTATTTCTTTCGAATTGGTTTAGCTCTTCTTGCATAGCAATAGCCCAATTCTCATCATTTATGGCCTCATCGATATTCTTTGGTTCTGTAAGAGAAATAAATGCAATATTGTTAATACAATCATTTATATTTCTCCTAGTTCGTCCACCTTCATCGATTTTTCCGAGAATTTGTTCCATCGGATGGTCTTTCACATTTGCCCAATCTTTAGGAAGGTTGTAAGTATTTTTCTCCTATTTGTCCGAGCTTACGTCGAGCTTCTCCAACTCCTTTGATACTTCGGATACTTCGCTGGCTGGAACCATACCTGCATCATCATCAAAAACAACCTTTCTCGGGGGTAAAACTGTATCATCGAATTTTACATGAATAGATTCTTCTACCGAACCTCTTCTACAATTAAATACACGATACGCTTTACTATTAGTCGAATAACCAAGAAATATGCCAATATCTGATTTAGAATCGAATTTACCCAAATTATCCTTACCATTGTTATGAATAAACACTTTACAACCAAATGGATGAAAATAAGATAAATTGGGCTTTTTACCTTTAAAAATCTCATAAGGAGTCATCATTTTGTTCCTCCTGAGATGGACACGATTAATAACATAACAAGCAGTGTTGACGGCTTCGGCCCAAAAGTATTTAGGAAGACCATACTCATTGAGCATTGTTCGGCTCATTTCTTCTAGAGAGCGATTCTTCCTCTCGACAACTCCATTTTTTTAAGGTGTCCGAGGTGCCGAAAAGTTGTGCCCAATACCATATTTATCGCACCAATCTTCAAAGAGATTAGAATCAAATTCTCCACCATGATCGGTTCGAATGGCGATAACTGGTAATTCTTTTTCCTTCTGGGTAACCTTACACCACTTAACAAACTCGTTAAAAGCATCATCTTTATTGGCTAAGGATTTTACCCAAGTAAATCTTGAAAAATCATCGACAATAACTAAAGTATAAAGTTTACATTGGTGGCATGTCGAGATGGACCAATTAAATCCATATGAATTAATTCAAGAATGCGACTAGTGGAAATTTCCATTTTTGGTTTAAACGAGCCTCTTGCATGTTTACCTTTAATACAGGCCTCACAAATGTGGTCTTTTCTAAAATTCAATTTTGGTAGACCACGAACAATATCATTTTTGGCCAATTTTGAAAGAAGTGGTAAAGAGGCATGTCCCAATTTTCGGTGCCAAACAACGGCATTTTCATCGTACGAAAGTAGACATTTTTCGTTAAAAGAAGATTCATCTTGGAGATCAACAATGTAAATATTTCCGTAACGCAATCCAATAAAAACGATTTGGTCTTTTCTCATTGCCGTGCAATGCGTAATTTCAAAAATTAATTTAAGACCGGTGTCACATAGTTGGGAAACACTTAGGAGATTATGGCAAAGTCCATCAATAAATAGAACATTTTCAATAGTAGGTAAAGGTTTCTTACCAATTTTACCTGTCCCTTTTATTTGGCCCTTTTTATTATCGCCAAAGGTAACACAGCCACAATCTTCCTTTTTCAGCTCCGTGAAGAGATGTTCATTTCCACTCATGTGATTTGAACATCCACTATCAACATACCATTTATTTGATAATGTTGTCTTCCTTGCTTGTACCTTGACTTCTTCGTCACTATCTTCGGATGCGCGGGCCATTAGAGCAAGATTGGTTTGGACTTGTGGTTCATCATCCTCATCATCATCGCTCCATGTGGTGACATAAACTTCCTTCTTTTTGAACTTTTCATGAGGTGGTTTTGATGAATTTATTGGGGCAGCAGCACGACAATCTTTCGCAAAATGGCCTGGAACGCCGCACCTTCGACAAGTGTTGTCGAACTTTTTGTTTTGAGGGAAGTGAGTCTTTTTGCATTCATCCCTTGATTCTTGCTTGATATCTCTCCGGCGCCTTTGAAGAAGATTTTTGAATTTCTTTATGTTTTTGGCATAAAAGGCGGTTTCTTCGTCCTCTTCTTCGATAGGTTCATCCTCTAGATCGCTTTCTTCTTTGGCTTTGAAAGCGATAGTCCTTTCTCTCTCCTTAGGTTTTGGTTTGAACTTGAGATTTAATGACAATCTCATAATTAATGAGAGATCCGATGAGAGCGCTGAATTCTATTGTATTGAGGTCTTTCGACTCCATAATAGCCGTAACGGTAGCGTCCCATTCTCTTGGTAGAGACCAAAGGATTTTCTTGGCTTTATCACTACTTGATATCGGTTTCCCGAATGAAGCTAGCCCATTTGTGATTGCCGAGAAACGGTCAAGCATAGTGGTAATGCTTTCTTCTTCTTTCATGGTGAAGAGTTCATAATCGTGAAGAAGCATATTGATTTTGGTTTCCTTAACTTGACTCGTACCTTCATGGGTGATCTCTAACATTTTCCAGATTTCTTTTGCCGTCTCGCAGGAAGAAATTCTATTGTGATCTTCTGGATTGAGAGCACAATAAAGCAATTGAGTGGCTTTACTGTTGAAGTGATCGTTCTTCCAGTCGGCATCGTCGTACTCTTCGAAACTTTTGAGAGAGCCATCCGTCTTCTTAGGAATGGTAGGTCCAAGGGCAATGACCTTCCATATTTCAATATCGTGAGCTCGGATGAAGATGGACATCTTCTTCTTCCATGTCATAAAGTTTGAACCATCGAAGAAAGGAGGGCGATTGAGAGCGTTGCCTTCAACGGAGGAGTGGATAAAGGCCATTTGGATCTTTTCTCTAGCGGGTGTTAATCCGGTGATAAAGAGACCGCTCTGATACCAATTGTTAGATTGGTACCACCCCTAGAAGGGGGGTTGAATAGTGCGGATAAGAGTATTGTACTCTTTTCGTGCGGAAGCAAAAATATTGGAGTAATAAAAGTGCGGAAAAGAAAGAACACAAGGAATTGTTGAGAGGTTCGGCTATTAACGAAGCCTACGTCCCCTACCTAGTTTTATCGACTAGGACTTTTCTTAGAACTTGGAATTGCACTTTCTAGTTTAGTGCCAACTTCTTACAACTTCTTGATTTCTGGGCTCAAGAACAACCTCACAAAAACACTCTTGTTTTTCTAGGTACAAGATAACCTATACACAAAATAAATGCGAGTAGGAACTCGACTTTCACGATATATCGCTCTTAGATACAAGAATGAAGATTGGAAATTATAGAACAAATCTTCTCGTATCACAATCTAGAATAAGTATATCTCTCAAAATGTTTGCTTGATATTGCTTGAGTATGCTAGTAGGCTCAGAATGCTTGTGTATCTTCAATCTCCATGAAGGTGGCTATTTATAGCCTTCTTGAGCTCAATTTCCCTTTGGAACAGTTTAACTGGTTACGTACGTTATATGCTGAAGGTTACGTACGTTATGAACGTTACGTACGTTATATGTTCCGAATAGCGACCGTAACGAAAGTGAAGAAACTGTCCAGTGAGTTATGATAGAATGCATTACGTACGTTATGAATCTCATGGTTACGTACGTAATATTCTGGTCAAAGATCCATTGATTGAGACGACTTGTTGCAACGGCTAGTGGCTTTTCCAACGGTCAGAATAATTCAAGCATTACGTACGTTATATAGCTCTGGTTACGTACATTACCTGTACAGAAAAACTTACAAAAATAGTGAGTGTTACGTACGTTATAATAGATGAGTTACGTACGTTAACTGTACTAAAAATCTTTGCAGACAACTGTGAATGTTACGTACGTTAATGTGGTTTGTGTTACGTACGTTAACTGAAGAGAAAATATGTTTTAAGTAAATTTTGGTTTTAATAACACATCATCAAAATGATCTAAAAGATATTGTTCCAACAGTGCGTCCCCGTGGGGAGCACCAGTGTTATTTTGTCAAGAAGAAGGATGGTTCATTTCGTTCGTGTATTGATTATCGAGAGTTGAACAAGGTGAAGATCAAGAATAAGTATCCTCTACCCCGTATTGATGATCTCTTAGATCAACTTCAGGGAGCTTCAGTATTTTCCAAGATCGACTAAAGATCTGGATAGCATCAGTTGCGAATTCGAGAGTCGGATATCGTGAGGACGGCGTTTCGAACACGCTATGGTCATTATGAGTTCGTGGTGATGTCGTTTGGGTTAACTAATGCACCTGTGGTATTCATGGAGTTAATGAATCGGGTTTTCATCGACTTTTTGGATCAGTTTGTGGTTGTCTTCATTGATGTTTAACTTATTCTCGTGACCGAGAGGAGCACGAGTTTCACCTTCATCAGGTGCTCGACGTGTTGAGACGAGAGCAATTTTATGGAAAGTTTTCCAAATGTGAGTTCTGGATGTCCGAAGTGATGTTTCTCGGGCATGTAATTTCATCATACGGCGTGCGTGTTGATCCTCAGAAGACGGAGGCTATCCGATATTGGTTACCTCCGAAGAATGTTAAGGAAATCCGAAGCTTTCTCGGATTAGCCGGTTATTATCGACAGTTTGTGGAAGGATTTTCTAAAATCGCTCAACCATTGACGAACCTTTTGCGAAAGGATAAGAAATACACGTGGTCCGACGCGTGTCAGTGGAGTTTTGAGGAACTCAAGAGCCAGTTAATTTCAGCACCTATCCTTTCCTTACCATAAGGGACGGAGGGATTCGTGGTTTATAGTGACGCGTCCGGACACGGTCTCGGATGTGTATTAATGCAGAATGGGAAGGTTATTGCCTATGCTTCACGGCAATTGAGACCTTACGAGGTTAATTATCCGACCCACGACCTGGAGCTAGCAGCCGTGGTTTTCGTGTTGAAGATTTGACGTCATTACCTTTATGGCGTCACCTGTCAGATATTCACCGATCATAAGAGTTTGAAGTATATATTTACTCAGAAGGAGTTAAATATGCGACATAGGCGGTGGTTGGAACTAATCAAAGATTATGATATCGAGATCCTGTACCACCCAGGTAAGGCAAACGTGGTTGCCGATGCCTTGAGTCGTAAGTCTGTTCAGGAGAAAATGCTTGCTCGTTTGACAGTTCAGAAGGAGCTTCAGTAGGAATTTCTTAGACCCGAGATTGAGGTGTGGCATCAGCGAGTGCAAAGGCAGCTTTGCATGTTAGAGATTTTATCGCCACTTGAGGAGGCAATCAGAGCGAATCAGGGTTCAGACCCATCATTGTTGCGCATCCGTGAGGATGTAGCTCAGGGGAAAGCCCCTGGATTTGTGGTCCACGAGGATGGACTATTGCGATTCAAGAATCGGTTATGCGTACCGGCGAATGACGAGTTGAAAAACTCGATTTTGAGAGAAGCTCATGCTACCCCTTACTCCATTCGTCCGGGGTCTAGCAAGATGTACAAAGACTTGAAACAAAATACTGGTGGAGTAATATGAAGCGAGAAGTCGCGGAATTTGTTTCGAGATGTTTGACCTGTCAGCAAGTCAAGATAGAACATCGGCGACCGGAAGGTATGCTGAAACCGCTCCCTATTCCAGAGTGGAAGTGGGAAGATATTTCTATGGACTTCATCACGAGTTTGCCGACGAGTCGTCGTGGCATGAATACAATCTGGGTGATTGTGGACCGCTTAACTAAATCAGCTAATTTCCTTGAGATTAAGGATACGTGGGGTCCCGAGAGACTTGCCCAGTTGTTCATCAAAGATGTAGTGAGACTGCACGATACTCCTAAAAGTATCGTTTCCGATCGTGATGGACGGTTCGTGTCTCATTTTTGGAAATTAGTTCATCGTGCTATGGGAACTTAGCTTAATCTCAGCACAGCTTTTCATCCTCAGTCCGACGGACAATCAGAGAGGACTATTCAAACTTTGGAGGACATGTTGAGGGCATGTGTTCTCGATTGGAAAGATGATTGGGAAGCCCAACTACCGTTGATTGAGTTCACGTACAATAATAGTTGGCATGCTTCGATTAAGATGGCACCTTACGAGGCCTTGTACGGTCATCATTGTCGATCTCCTTTGTGTTGGGATGACTTATCAGAATCAATCGGCACCGATCCCGATATGCTTATAGCCGCCCGTGAGAAGGTAGCTTTGATCAGGAGTCGTTTGTTGGCCGCTCAGAGTCGACAGAAATCATATGCAGATAATCGTCGTCGACCACTAGAGTTTGAGACATGTTGGTCAAGGTATCCCCGAGTCGAGGTATTTTCTGATTCGGAAAACGGGGGAAGTTGAGTACGAGATTCATCGGACCGTTTGAGATTTTGGATCGAGTAGGCAGTCTAGCTTATCGATTGGCTTTACCTCCAGCGTTGAGCCGAATTCATAATGTGTTTCACGTCTCTCAGTTGCGGAAGTATGTTGCCGACCCGAGTCACATACTTCAATTCGACGAAATTGAGATCGCGGATGATCATTCGTATGAGGAGCGTCCTATACGAGTTTTAGAGTGGCAAATCAAACAGTTGAGGAACAAGACGATTCCTTTGGTCAAGATTCAGTGGTCTAGACACGGAGTTGAAGAGGCTACTTGGGAAACCGAGGATAGTATGCGGGAGAGTTATCCCGAGTTGTTTGACCCTTAGTTTCGAGGACGAAACTCTTTTTAAGGGGGGGAGTATGTAATACCCGGTTGTAATTCATTCATTATCATTCAGTAATTATCATTCAGTAATGGTCACTCAGTAATTTCTCAATCATTAATAATCACTCATCATTCATGTTTCATTCAATTGTTTTCATCGTTGGCAGTTTGTAACCGTGTATCAGTTACCGATCGTCATTCATCTCCGATTGAGAGTCGAGATGAGAGTATTATCATAATCATCATGAATATAGTCTTGTGTTGGAAGTATCATCTATCACATGTTTTTAGACTTATTTACAATCATACAAGTATTGTACGTCGGATCATTCACCATTTGTAATGAGTAGACGGAGTTGTGGGATTTTTGTCACTTCGAGCAGCGAGTTACGACCATAACTATTCAGGCATTACGGACGTAACATGCATTCATTGGCTCAATGTGGTTTTGGACGAAGGTGAGTTACGGTCGTAAGGATTGTCGGATACGGCCGTAACACGCGTTCGTTGATTTCAGGCCAGTTCGGACGAATGGGACTTACAGCCGTAAGGATTGCGGCATACGGCCGTAAGATGAGGCTGGTACGGCCGTAAGGCTTGACCGGTTACGGCCGTACGATGCAGGCAGGGTGCCCAGGCAGTTTTGACGAAGGCTTCATACGCCCGTAATTTTGGCCGGGTACGGCTGTATCGGTCGAGTTACGCCCGTAAGGCATGTGCGGGCACGGCCGTATGACGGTCGGCAGGTGTTTGGACGAGGGCGAGTTACACCCGTAAGGCAGGTGCGGGTACGGCCGTGTGACTGTCGGCAGATTCTGGATGAAGGCGAGTTACGGCCGTACGAGATGGTTGGTTACGGCCGTAAGGCCGTTGGACTTGGGATGTTACGGCCGTAAGTAGGCCGAGTTACGGCCGTAACGTTCGGCAGTTTATATAGACTTGGACGGGACTTTGAGCTCATTTTCTCATTTCTCCACTTGAGTTCTGAGAGAGAAGTCTTTAGGGAGAGATTTTGTCATCATCAATCACTTGTGTGTTCGGATTTCATCATCTTGATTCGTTGGAAATCTTGGATAGTCAATTTAACACGATTTCACCGGATCAAAGTATTTGGATCTTCAAAGGTAATATTCTTCAACATTTTGGATTTCGATTTTGTGTTGAGATATGATGTTTTGGACGTTATGATCATGTTGTATGAAGAGATATACGTATGATTATGAGTATGTATGAATATTCATTGGATTATTGAAGGGTTATTCAAGAACACTTTGAATATTGAGTTGGATTTGGGGGTTTTTGATTAGTTGTTGTTGTAATCACAGATTTGGACATCTATATTGGATTATTGATTGTATTGAAGATGTTTTGTTGGTTTGGAACACTTCTTGGGGGTTTGATATTGGTATATTTAAGGTTTGGTTGTAAACAATCGAAGTTTGGTCACAACGTGTTTGATATAATGCCCCAATGAACTTGTTTTAGTCGTATTGACGTTTTGAGTTAGTTATCATCGTGTTTGATTCGTATGTTGAACGGATTGTTGGCAATTGTTTTATTCAAGGTTGTTCGAGCGACCGACATCTCATTTAGGACGTTTGTTCGTGGAAGGACATTTGTCACCGGTGTTGTGTAAGTTAATTCTTACTCGGTTAAAAGGACATTCATTCCTTTCGTTGTTGATCATTCATAATCATAACTCATTCACAATGTATTAACCGTATTGAGACTTGTAATTGTCAAATAATCATTTCATTCATGAGGAATGACGGTTCCAATCATTTCGAAGAGCTATCATTCATTTCACTATTATTTCATCTCGGTGAGTCATTCTTGACCCTTGACGGGTTGTTGTTCATTAATAATCATCATGGTCACTTTTGATCGTGTGACCTTCTGGGTTCATATTGCGTGGCCGGGTGCGGATGTGTGGAATTTTTAGTCGGGCACACGATGGTCATGTGTTGGGTTCACCGATACATTTGACTGTGCACAGGGTAACGTTTACCTCCGTGAGACTAATTAGGTACAAGGACGGGTGTGTCCGGGCACTCGTCTTGTACACTTGCACAGAACATTACGAGCGTACTATGATGCTCCTCTTCGGCTTAAATTCATAACTAGAGTATATTTCATAATTGAGATATATCATGATTGTGTATATTCAACCCTTGAGGATTGTTGTTCTGTGTAACTGACCCCGTTGGGGGATATTATTTTCAGGTCATGGCAAGGCAAAAGCACGGGAATAGAACATTGACGGCGAGGAGTCCCAATGATACTAGTAGGGGCCCCCAATCCTTTTAGTCATTCATGTTGTCGTCATTTATTTTCCACTGCAGTTTTCCATTTGGATACTCCGTTTCATTCAGTGTTGTGTATTTTATCTTCATATAAAATATACATGTATTTGGTTTTATCTTGGGTGTGTTGAAATGAAACTCCTCGTCGGAGTAATTGATGATATAATTTGGTTCGGTACTACAATTATATTATTTAATTCATTAATTTTTATTCGCCTGGTGGGTCCCAATCGGGGGTACACGGCACTGTAATATCCGCCTAGTTTGGGGTGTTACAGATAACACATCAAATTTTCTAAGAGTGTTCATGCAATACAATAAAATAAAGAAAAATCGAGTGACCACATACAAAAAGGGTTCGACCGATCCATAGAAGTCCAAGCAAGGTCCGGTAGTTCGTTGCCCACACAACGCCCGGGTTAAGGCGGATCATAGTCTAGAAGGTCTAAAGGTAGAAATACAAGGTGATCAAGATGAAAGCAACCACTTCGCTTCAAAGGTAATATCCTATGATCTTTTAGATCTATATTAGGATATCTCAACTCCAACATATTTATTTAATACATTTAAATAATATTTAAATTACTTACTAATCTTAGTAATTAATTAATTAGCATGCCTAAATAGATTTTATGCTCGTGGATGAGTAAAACGCGTTTATCAACATTTCTCAAACTTCGCTTTCGCTGTGTTTTATTTCCAACAATTACTATCGGGGCCGAAATTTTAGGCGTTTGCTATTTTAATTAATTTTAGTGATTAATTGATAGCAATTTAAATATTCATGTAATTTGATGTTGGAATATTTTGCTAGATGTGTTCTTGCAGGTAATATGATCCAATTATCATGGTTATGTGAATGGTTTATTTATTTATTTTTATTATTTATGAAATTGTTGGTTTGGCCCGGTTTAAGGCATATAATGGTTTTTTCCGTGAGGAAATTCGCGGGTAGATCTAGGTGTTTTATTTTTCGAGTAATCTTGTCGTAATTTTGATGTATTTTATTTTATGTAAAATTGTAATCGAATTCGGAAAAGACGGGTGTTACCCAAAATATTATATGTAATGGTTTGCTGGATATGACTTTGGGTGAGTAACAAAAAAAATGCGAGAGCACGTATGAAGGAATGTAAATAGCACAAGATTTGCCAGGGTTATTAGTCCCAGGCTTGTTCTCGCGAGATATTATTAATACGGATGCTGCTTTAGAGTACCAATATTAATGTTAGAGTAGAATTACAATGAGTGTAATGACCCTAGTTATCTAGCTATTGAGTGCTGTTGATTGCCGGAAGAACCAGAGTTAAAGCTCTGTGAGTTCTTGTTACAAAGATGAAGTGTTCTCTGTATTGTTTACTGTGTGTAATCGTCTTAACCTGCTCTTTTCCAATGCTGGAGGTCTCCTATTTATAGAAGAGGAGGTTGTTGGGATGTCCCTGTCCCACATGGGCGATCGCCGTTCCTGCATTAAATTAAGCAGGTGATCGTCCCAGCACGTGGGACTGTTTCCTTAAAGTCCGCAGCTGCTGTTGGCAGCCAGATGCGCGAACCAATTCGGAGGTGACATGTGCCTCATGTCGCAGTCTTGGGAGGTCCTACCTAGGACCTTTAGGCGGGTCTGTCGGTAGGTGAGGCCGTCCTTATCACTGACAACTACTGACGGGGTGGAGTCAAGCCTGTTCTTGCGGTGCCTTTTGTGGATCTGCATGTGGGCCTTCATCCCGAGATTCGGTCTTCGCAGACTTTGACGAATGTTGGTTTTACACGTGGCATAGGACGGTCGTCCTCGGTCGGGTACTATAGGCGATCGCCATATGCCAAGAAACGATCGCCCTGGACGTCGGCTGCTAGGCACTTGACTATGATATGGCATCTTCGGTTGGCACGTCTGCCTTGTTCTATTTGATGTCGGCTTCGGTCGCCCGGCCATTATGCTGATCGCCTTCGAGGCGTATAAATCGCCGGACAACAATTGCCCCCCAGCTCGCTCTGATGTTGAAGACGTGGGGTGGGGTGGATCTACTGGCGATCGCTTGCATTAGATGAGCGACTCCTCCTTTTATGAAGCAGACGATCGTCTTTCGAACTGACTGATTTTGAATTTGGACGACCTCCCCGGTCGCTGAAAAGAGCGGGAACTGGAAGCGGGCTTTGAAACGTCACTAGGGCACGTGTCGCGCTCCCGTTGGGGGAGTCCGACGGTTCTGTCAGACTTGTCGTTTGGCGTGCCCTCGAAATGACGCACACACGGATTTCGAGGGCGGTATTAAATGCGACTTATCCGACGGTTACACTTCAGCCCTCGAGATTCCGTTTATTTGCCCAGAAGTCCCCGCTCTCGCATATAAAAGGGGCTAGGGCTTCTGGGGTTATAACTTTATGCGTTTTCGCCTGAGAAGAAGAAGACATAGCCGAATTTTCTTGAAGCTTTGTGTGATGATCGTCGTTCGACTCAGACTCTTTAGGTAAGAACAAAAGCTTTTCTCCCTCCTTTCTCTTTGAATATGTCCAGAGGAGGATCAAACGTGTATGAGGCGGGTAGCACTTCCGCCGCCGCGACTTCGACTGCTCGGGATGAAACCTCTGCGGATTTTCACATGGAGACTGCCGTCGAGGCCATCCGCGCTGGCATTGAACCCGCGGAGGTTGAAGAACTCTACAACAAGGCTGGCGTGGCGAAGTTGGCGGAGGCAGAGCAGAAGCGCTCGCTGGCCGAAGAAGAGGAGGTAATAAGACTGTACTGGGAGCAGAACAGTGTGTTCGGCAAAGCCTTTTTGGAATTTGCCGAGCATATGGAGAGACTTGTCGGCCCATGCCCTAAGTTCGATTTTCGCGCATATTCGGTCGCCCACCCCCATGAACTCGTAAAGTGGACGTTGTTTTGGGCTGCGTGTCGCTCCCCGTGGACCCTTGGTCAAATTAAGAGTTCAGCGACCAAGAAGGATTTGACTCGTTGGAGGGCGGAGTTTCATGTCCCCTCTGACATTTCACTTTATGTGCCTATTGAGAATTAACGTGCCGACCAACCTCCCGAGAGTATGGTCGCCGTTAACGAGTTGATCATGGGGGTCGGACTGCGGTTCCCACTGCCGTTCACCGTGTCGTATCTGTTGATCGCTTGGAATGTGGCGCCGCTCCAAATGACGCCGAACGCCTGGTTGCAGATCGTCAGTACTTTCACTCTATTTGGCGGTCACCGGCTATTCCGTCTTCCTTCTGCGCTGGAAATGAACTATCGGCGCAGAAGGGTTCCGTTGGCGGTTATCACATCCAGGGTCGCTCGGGCCGGGTGGTTCTTGGGGTGCCGAACAAGGTCCGGGACGACCTGACAAAGTGGTGTCGGGTCGGCGGTGCGTGGAAATTAGCCGCGAGCGACAAACCTGCCGATGAGTTGGATATCCCCACCGGCTTCCGGGAGAGGAATCCGAGTAAGGGTTTTGACTCTCCCTTCGTTCGGATATATCTTGAACTGATCTAATTTGGTTTTCTTTTTGCAGGCACCCTTGTTCCGACAGCAGGCGACCTACCATTTGATTTTTTGATCGTCTGGGAGCGAATCCGTAGTCTTCCGGACAGTTATATCGATGCTCGCCGGATCAACAACGAAGCTCATTGGTTGGCTGCTCGGTTGTTCCGCTTTTCCCGCCACTTAAGTGTCCCAGGTACAATTGTTTACGATCTCTTTTTGCTTGACAATCGCCTTTTATTGAAGAAGACGACTAACTTGGCTGATTGTCTTTTTTGGCAGAGATCTACTTCCCCCGCTATTCCGAGCCACCGAGAGAAATTGCCATGTCGAACCCTAGGGTCATGAGTCATCTCCGACAAGGGAAGAAGACAATCCGTGCCCCTGCGGCGACGATCCGTCCTACCCCGGAGGCGAGACCTCTCGTTGGGTCGGTCGCCAATGAGCCGGAACCATGGGAGGAGGAACAGCTCCAGCTCAACCGCAAGAGGCGGAGGCCGAAGGAGCCTTCGCCCTCTGTTGCTGCTGAGGCGCCCACAGTGGTGCCGCCGGTCGTTGCACCTCCACTTTCTGTAGTTCCAATGGCGGAGGGGTCTACGCCCTCATTGGCCTTCCTACAGGCCATGGCGACCGCTGATGCCCAGACCCCGCGTGGCAAGCCGTTCTTCGGCCGCGACCCAGAGAAGGTCGAAAGGTAAGCTTGGTTACTTTGCTGAGTTATGTCGCTTGTGTAGGGGACATACTGACTCTTGTTCTTGGTGCAGGGTCCGTCTCGCCGACCCGAACTGCTCGCCGATGGTGTTGGACTTCCGTGCGAGCAGATCTCCCCGTGAGCCTAGCAACGTCCCTCACTACGTCTCTCGGGATATCTCCATCCTGCCGAAGGCTTAGACGACTGATCTGGATGCGATCGCGCGCCGGCGGTCCGGAGACGCAATGCAGGCGACCCTCTCCCTGGCCCTTCAAACGGCGACGATGGCTGCTCAGGTCGTGAAGGATTATGAGGGGCGGCCCTCCACTGCTCGTCTCCATGCGGACCTCGAGGCTGCTCGAAATCAGAACGCCGAGTTTGCCGATAGGATCGTGGCAATGGAGAAGGAGTCTGTGCAGGCGGCCAAGCGGGCAAAGTAGGATCTCGATCGGGCCCGAGCGGCGATCGACTGGATGCGCGATCAAGTGGCAGAAGCCCGTCGGTTGCACGCGGCCTCACAGAAGGAGGCAACTGAGCTGAAGGCGGTGGTGGACTGGTTGAATGGCAAACTGGAGTCGTCGAGGGAGAGCTAGCCGCTAAGGTTGCCGAGCTCCAGGGTGCGGATCAAACAATCGCGGGGCTGAGGGAGAAGCTGAAGGCGACCGAGGTCGATCCCTTCCTCAGTGTGGAGTACGTCAGCGAATTTGCCTATTACATGGCTTATGCTGACGCCATCTGTGCTGCCAAGAAAGGAGGGCTTGAGGTCGGTCCTCTAGTTGATAATTTCAAAGCCTACGTGCTTGAGCACCCACTGCAGTCGGCTTTCTTTGTGCCGATCCTCGACCTCACTGACCTCGAAATTGACCTGAGCTGGTATCTATCGCTGGGCAACCTCATTCACCTGGACGCCGGCGAGGAGGCGCACATCAATCCATCGGCCGGTGGCGAAGGACGGACCGATCCAGCGGTCGGTGGCGAAGGCCAGACGGGGGCAGCCTGAGTTTGTCTGCTTTCATTTTGTTTTTGCTTGTAATTTTTCAGCTTTGTTGTATTCTGCCTTCGGGTGCTTTTGCCTACGGGCGCTTGTACAAGTATTCCGAATGAAATGAAATAAATAATTGCTTCTGATTCGTTGCTTGTATTATCATATGTATGGCTACGCTCTGCCCCTTGTTTTTGTTCACTTAGTGAAAGTAAGGGAACGAAAATAATTCGTTTAGCGAGCTATCTTTAGTTTGGTTCTTGCGATCTTTAATTTTGTCGATTCCTCGAGGAAGGCCGAACGTCCCGGCCTGGAAAGACTTTGCACGGTCGTGGGGTTCGATGGAACCGACCTCCACCACTATGTCTTGTGCGCGAGCGACATTCCGTCTGATGGTTAACTTCTCGCGACTCACTTAATTATGAGGGTCCTCCGTAGGCTACGTTTTGCCTTCTAATGTAGCGATGGGGCAGACGGTCTCTGCCTGGAGGAGTCCTTGCACGGGGTGCCGTCGGATTAATCGACTCCGCTACCGTGGCTTGTTAGAACTTTTTCTGCGTGGGACCTACATGTTAGATGACGGACCTAAGAGGGCATACGTTGTGACAGACGCGTCGCATTGTCCAGGTCCACTGTGTTAGATGATGGATCTGAGCGCGGGCGAGCGTATCCACTGATCTATTTTGGAGGGTCCTTCGGCTACGCCCGCCTCGTATTTAAACGAAAGGGTGGGCGATCTTTGCCAAAAGGAACCTTGCATGGACGGGTTGTTGGTTCCATCGACCTCCAGAACCATGGCTGCACTTTTCTACCTCAGACCGTCATGTTAGATGACGATTCTCGACGGTATACATTGTGCTGGGGGGGGGGGCAATCGCTTTCCTAGGTCCATCATGTTAGATGACGAACTCTTGGAGGGCGAGCGAGTCATCCTCTTTTTGTTTGCTTTGCCGAGGCGAATCATTTAGACAGGATCGGAAAATCTCATTAAGCTCTTTGTACATTAGATAAATGAATACAGGGAGTTTTTATTGATAGTATTTTTTCAAATGAATGGAGTTCCAGGGATACTGGTCCGGAGTGCCGTCTGGGTGTTGGAGCTCGTAGGCTCCTTTGGTCAGCCACTTGGATATCAGGAAGGGCCCATCCCAATTCGGGCCAAATACTCCCGTGTGCATCTGGACCTCTTTGAGGACTAGGTTGCCCATTTGGAATTGCCTTTCTTTGACCTTTCAATTGAAGAATTTTTCGGATTTCCTTTTGTGGATCATGTTCTTCATTTCTGAGGTCAGTCGTCGTTCCTCGAGCATATCCAAGTTGATCCGTCAAGCTACATCGTTATCCGTCGTCATCTGTTGCGCAGTTCGGTGGCTGAGAACGGTGATCTCCGATGGGATCACTGCTTCTGTTCCGAAGGCGAGGGCGAATGGGGTTTCGCCGGTTGAATTTTGGGTCATCGTTCGGTAGGACCATAAAACATCTGGGAGATCGCTTGCCCATTGTCCTTGCTTGGATTCGAGTATTGCTTTGATCGTGTGCTTGAGAATCTTATTTACAGCCTCTACCTGCCCGTTTTTTTGAGGGTGGTAAGGGCCCGAGAATAGCTTTTTAATTCCCCATTTTTGGCAGAATTGCATAACTTCCAAACCGTCGAACTGCTTTCCGTTGTCGGAGATGATAGCCTGAGGTAGACCGAATCGGCAGACGATGTTCTTCTAAATGAACTTGATCACTTGCTCTTGGCCGATCTTATTGAGTGGTTCGGCCTCTGCCCATTTCGTGAAATAATCGACCCCCACGATGGCGAATTTACATCCCCTAGTGCCGTCGGCAAAGGACCGATGAGGTCGATGCCCCATTGGGCGAACGGCCACGGACTGTACATAGAGGTGAGCTGTTCGGGGGAGAGCTTTATGTTCGGGCCCATTATTTGACATCTGTGACAAGATCGGGCGTAGGCGATCGCGTCCTTTTGCAGGGTAGGCCAGAAAAAGCCTTGCCTGGTCATCTTGTGGATGAGAGCTCGCCCTACAACTTGATTTCCACAGATCCCATCATGGATTTCGGCTAAAACAAGTCGTCCTTCCTCCGACGTAATGCATTTGAGGAGAGGAAGGCTGAAAGCTCGCTTGTAAAGCCGGTCGACCAATAGGGTGTATCTTGTTGCTCGGAGCTGAAGCTGGCGAGCCTTGATCCGATCTACGGGGACTGTTCTGTCCTTCAAGTACTCAACGAACGGAGTCATCCAGTTCTCTTCGGCGATGGCAACTGAGGTGACCAGACTTTTGTCGATCGCCGATCTTGCCGACTTCGTGATTTGGATGTTAGAGAAGTCTGCCGCCCCATCTGACGATGCGAGTTTGTATAGGGCATCGACCTGGGAGTTGTGCTCCCTCGGGACTTGTTCGATCAACACTTCTTCAAACTTTGTGCACATTTCGGCGACCAATTCTTGATATTTGATCATCAGTTCGCCGCACGCCTCATATTCCCCTTTGACTTGGTTCACGACCAAGAGGGAGTCCATAAAGATGTGAAGGCGACGAACGTCCATGGCAAGTGCTAGATCGAGCTCGCCTACCAAGGCCTCGTACTCGGCTTCATTGTTGGTCGCTCGAAACTCAAAACGCACAGCATTTGTAAAACTCTGGCCATCGGGGCTCATGAGGACAGTCATTGCCCCTGCTCGCGAGCTGGTTGCCGAGCCATCTACGTATAGTTTCCAGGCAGTACGGCCGACCTGAGTCGGACTAGGCGGGAACGTTAATTCCACCACGAAATCCGCCAGAGCTTGGCCTTTGATCGTCGTGCGAGGAGCATACGTGACACCGTATTGGGCGATCTCCAATGACCATTTTAGGAGTCTCCCATTGGTGTCTGGCCGGTGCAGAACTTGCCTTAGAGGGAGGGCCGTCAGAACCTCCACTTGGTGTTCGAAGAAATAGGCTCTCAGCTTGCGAGCACTCATGATTAGTGCGTAGGCGAGCTTCTCCAGAGGCTTGTAACACGTTTCCGCATCATGAAGCGCTTGACTGACAAAGTAGATCGACAAGTGGGCTTACCCCTCTGCCTGCACTAAAACGGCGCTCAGTGCGACCTTCGAGGCCGCCAGGTAAAGGAATAGCTTTTTGTCGGGGATTGGTTTTGCCAAAATTTGGGGATTAGATAGATACTCCCTGATTTTGGCAAATGCCATTTGACTTTCCTTCATCCACGCAAATTTCTTATTCTTTATGGTGGCGAGAATGGCTTGCTTTTGTCTCCGAGTCGAGAAATGAAACGGTTAAGGGCTGCTAGACACCCCGTGAGGCGTTGCACCTGCTTGATATTCCGTGGCTCATGCATGTCGAGGATCGCCTTGATCTTGGTGGGGTTCGCTTCGATCCCCCTTTGGCTCACGATGTGCCCCAGGAACTTTTCGGAGCTTACTCCGAAGTTGCATTTCTTGGGGTTCAGTTTCATGTTGAACCTCTTGAGGATGGCGAACGTCTCGGCAAGGTCTTTGAGGTGATCTTCCTTACTGAGGCTCTTGACCATGATGTCGTCAATGTAAACCTCCATGGTCTTGCCGATCTGATCGGCAAACATCCCGTTGACTAGCCGTTGGTAGGTTGCCCCGCATTTTTCAGACCGAATGGCATTCGGACCCAAAAGTACACGTCTTTTTCCATGTGGAATGATGTGTGTTTTACGTCTTTCTCCGCCATTGGGATCTGATGGTAACCGGTGAAGGCGTCCATAAACGACATCATTTCGCAACCTGCCGTGCTATCGACTAAGTGGTCAATATGAGGCATTGGAAAGTGATCTTTCGGACATGCCGCGTTAAGGTCGGTGAAATTGATGCATAACCTCCAGGATTTGCTTTCCTTTTTGACGGGCACCGCATTGGCTACCCACTATGGTTCGTCGGTAGCCATTCCGATCATTTTGTTGTCGAGCAGCTTTTTGACTTATGCATCGAGTGCAGCATATTTCTCTGGACCGAATTTCCAACGTTTCTGGTGAATAGGATTCCTCGCCGGGTCGATCTTTAGATAATGGCAAGCATATTCAGGATTGATGCCGACCATATCTTGATGCGACCAGGCGAAGACTCTGATGTTCTTCCATAGTGAACTGATTAGATCGTCTTTTAACTCGGGACCGACGCTTGAGCCGATCTGCACTTCCCGCTCCGGGTGAGCCGGATCGTTTGTTATACTTTCCAACTCTTCGATGGGGATGGTTGCTTCTCATTTGGAATGATCACCGGACTCGATCATTGGATCAACGTCGAGGCTTGGTTCGAAGCCGATCCTTGGCTCGATGTCGTCCGACAATCGATGTGAGATACCATCTTCTAAGTCGGGCTGGTATGAGGTGCTTGGATCATTGATCTCCATCGGTTGATTGTCGATCGTCTCAATGTTACAAGTAATACAAGAAACATTTAAGGGAAATGTTACGACACAGGAGTAATTCAAACATTTCTTTGTCATTAGCTGGTCTCCTTTTACAGTACCGACTGTCCCATCGGTAGTGGCGAACTTGATGCAGTAAAAGAAAAAAGAGGCGACCACCTCGAAAGTTTCTAGAAAAGGGCGACCTAGGAACCCATTATAGATGCTGGGCCTATCTATGATTACAAAATTGAGATTCCTAGTGATCTTAACCTTGGGATCATAACAGCAGATTAGCTCGACGGGGAGTTTGTCTTTCTATAGGCTTTGACCGTGTTGTCGTCGAACCCTTGAAGCACGGTCTCGAATGGCTTGATGAACTTGGTCAGGTTGCCGAGCTGGTCCAGAGCAGATTTGAATATGATGTTGCAAAAACTCCCATTGTCAACCAGCACGCGGTCGACCATTTTCCCAAGGATACATGCAGAGATCACCAATGCATCCTCTTTGGGGCACTGCACCCCCTCCCTATCCTTATTGGAGAAGGAGATGAGTGCATCTCTGGAGATGGTTGGCTATGCAGGCACCACGACATGGACTCCGGCGAACGCCCTCAGCTCGGCCTTCCGCTTTCTATTTGACACGGTGGAAACCGGGGAAAGACCTCCAAGGTTTCCACCTCCCGATTGAAGCATATTGACCCGACCGCCGGGGTTGATCGGAGGGATCGACTCGTCTGAGTACTCCGGCTTGTTTTGCTCGATCCTGGCGATCAGATTGGGAGGTTAACGGTTGCGGCCCCCGGTCCTTTCAGCCCTGGGCTCCGGCTTGGTCACCAAATTGTCCAGCTTGCCTTCCTCGAACAATCTCCAGAGTTGTCTGAAGAGATCGCGACATTGGCTGGTGTTGTGGCCGGGACTTTTGTGGTAGGCACAAAATTTACTGCGGTCCAGATGACCGTTGTCCCTCATCGGCTTCGGCTTGCTGAGCCATTCTCGCCCCTTGATGGCGTTGAAGATATGAGCCAGAGATAGATTGAGGTTGCGGAAGAGGTGAACTTCCACATCCTCAAAGGCCTTGAACTCACCAGGCGGTTTTGCGACTGCCTTTCTGGGCTTGGCGACCGCCTTCTTTGGGATGGGTGATGGCGTCTACCTTTCTCTGGTTGCCCCCTCACCTAGGCGAAGGGTGAGCAACCTCTGCTTGGCCAGAAAGTCGGCGGACTTGACGCGGAAGATCGTGTAGGTCGGGGGGATGTCCTTCGTGAGGTGCCTGAACATGGTTGAATGACCATAGAATCCCCCCAGGACCGAGTATAGGGAGAGCTCGTCGCTAATGGGCTCGCCGGTGAGGACTATTTCATCCAACCAGTCGATGTAGTCTTCATCAGGCTCGTCTTTCCCCTGCCTGATCTTCATCATGCGGTGGGGACCTTATGGCCAAGCGACCTTGGAGGCGAAGTACGACGTGAAGTCGTTCGCCAGCTTCTCAAAACAGTTGATTGAGCGTGGTGCCAATGAGATGTACCACCTATGGGCAAGATCGCCCAACATTAATGGGAACATTCGGCATTTCGTCGCGTCTGATGCCCCTCATCCAGTCATGTAGATCCGGAACTTGCTCAAGTGGGTCTCGGGGTCCGATCTCCCTTCATACAGAGGTGTTTGAGGTAGAGCGATCTTTGGTTGCACGGGGGCCATCTCGATCTGGTTCGCGAGCGGCTCACTTGCTCCGAAGACCTTTCTCCTGGGGCCTGCCCCAGTTTCTATGAGCGCCTTCATTTCGTCGAGCTGGTGCTGCATTGCGGCCATCGCCGTAGCCTGGCTGCTCGCGGTCTGGCTCTTGAAGTAGGAGCCGAGGTGATCATGTACCGATCTCCTGGCTACGTTGTAGGAGACGAGGTCTCTGCCGCCGAGCTCAATTCTTTGGCGAGTGGGAGCCAGATGGCCGGCCTGTCTTCTGGGAGTTGGGTACGCCAAACTCCTGGTAACGGATTCGGACTCCGACGTCTCACGGCTGGGGCCAGAATGCCCAGGTCGCCATGAGGGGTCACTCTCTAGGCGGATAAAGATGGAATCGTCCCGCCTTGCGAGCGCCTTTTCCTGCGGCTCGGGGCCTTCTCACGATTTATCGACATATAACCCCTTGAGCTTTCGCTTGCCCGCACGGTGGATGGCTGATGGAGTAATAGTGGGCATGTCGCATGCTCTCCGTCGCTCCCTTAGGATGGCCATGGCCTCCTCAATCTGTTCCGCAGTTTGGAATTGATCGAGTGAGAGGCTGGGGCCGTCACTCGGGGGCGGGAGTGAGAGTCTAGCGTCGCCGCGGTTGCCTTCCGCCGCAGGTTGGGACTCGGCCTGGGCCGCAATAAGGCATCCGACGGATCATAAAGCGGCTCTTTTCGAGATCGTGGCAGACGTCATTATTTTGAAGGTTTTTCTTTAAAGAAAAGTGAGTGTTTCTTCAGGTATATGTTCCGGACAACAGTGAGTGTTCTTCGAAATGATCGGAGAGAAAATAAAGGTAGGCCCCTTCCTCTAGCGCCAATTGTTGTTACTCAAAATATTATATGTAATGGTTTGCTGGATATGGCTTTGGGTGAGTAAAAAACAAAATGCGAGAGCACGTACGAAGGAATGTAAATAACACAAGATTTGCTAGGGTTGTTAGTCCCGGGCTTGAATACTCTCGCGAGATATTATTAATATGGATTCTGCTTTAGAGTACCAATATTAATGTTAGAGTACAATTAAAATGAGTGTAATGACCCTAGTTATCTAGCTATTGAGTGTTGTTGATTGCCGGAAGAACCAGAGTTAAAACTCTGTGAGTTCTTGTTACAAAGATGAAGTGTTCTCTGTATTGTTTACTGTGTGTAATCGTCTTAACCTGCTCTTTTCCAATGCTGGAGGTCTCCTATTTATAGAAGAGAAGGTTGTTGGGATGTCCCTGTCCCACATGGGCGATCACCGTTCCTGCAGTAAATTAAGCAGGTGATCGTCCCAGCACGTGGGACTGTTTCCTTAAAGTCCGCAGCTGCTGTTGGCAGCCAGATGCGCGAACCAATTCGGAGGTGACATGTGCCTCATGTCGCAGTCTTGGGAGGTCCTACCTAGGACCTTTAGGCGGGTCTGTCGGTAGGTGAGGCCGTCCTTATCACTGACAACTACTGACGGGCTGGAGTCAAGCCTGTTCTTGCGGCGCCTTTTGTGGATCTGCACGTGGGCCTTCATCCCGAGATTCGGTCTTCGCAGACTTTGACGGATGTTGGTTTTACACGTGGCATAGGACGGTCGTCCTCAGTCGGGTACTATAGGCGATCGCCATGTGCCAAGAAACGATCGCCTTGGACGTCGGCTGCTAGGCACTTGACTATGATCTGGCATCTTCGGTTGGCACGTCTGCCTTGTTCTATTTGATGTCGGCTTCGGTCGCCCGGCCATTATGCTGATCGCCTTCGAGGCGTATAAATCGCCGGACAACAATTGCCCCCCAGCTCACTCTGATGTTGAAGACGTGGGGTGAGGTGGCTCTACTGGCGATCGCTTGCATTAGACAAGCGACTCCTCCTTTTATGAAGCAGACGATCGTCTTTCGAACTGACTGATTTCGAATTTGGACGACCTCCCCGGTCGCTGAAAAGAGCGGGAAGTTGAAGCGGGCTTTGAAACGTCACTAAGGCATAGGTCGTGCTCCCGTTGGGGGAGTCCGACGGTTCTGTCAGACTTGTCGTTTGGTGTGCCCTCGAAATGACGCACACACGGATTTCGAGGGCGGTATTAAATGCGACTTATCCAACGGTTGCACTTCAGCCCTAGAGATTCCGTTTATTTGCCCAGAAGTCCCCGCTCTCGCCTATAAAAGGGGCTAGGGCTTCTGGGGTTATAACTTTATGCATTTTCGCCTGAGAAGAAGAAGACATAGCCGAATTTTCTTGAAGCTTTGTGTGATGATCGTCGTTCGACTCAGACTCTTTAGGTAAGAACAAAAGCTTTTCTCCCTCCTTTCTCTTTGAATATGTCCAGAGGAGGATCAAACGTGTATGAGGCGGGTAGCACTTCCGCCGCCGCGACTTCGACTGCTCGGGATGAAACCTCTGCGGATTTTCACATGGAGACTGCCGTCGAGGCCATCCGCGCTGGGATTGAACCCGCGGAGGTTGAAGAACTCTACAACGAGGCTGGCGTGGCGAAGTTGGCGGAGGCAGAGCAGAAGCGCTCGCTGGCCAAAGAAGAGGAGGTAATAAGACTGTAGTGGGAGCAGAATAGTGTGTTCGGCAAAGCCTTTTTGGAATTTGCCGAGATTATGGAGAGACTTGTCGGCCCACGCCCTAAGTTCGATTTTCGCGCATATTCGGATGCCCACCCCCATGAACTCGTAAAGCAGACGTTGTTTTGGGCCGCGTGTCGCTCCCCGTGGACCCTTGGTCAAATTAAGAGTTCGGCGACCTAGAAGGATTTGACTCGTTGGAGGGCGGAGTTTCATGTCCCCTCTGACATTTCACTTTATGTGCCTACTGAGAATTAACGTGCCGACCAACCTCCCGAGGGTATGGTCGCCGTTAACGAGTTGATCATTGGGGCTGGACTGCGGTTCCCACTGTCGTTCGCCGTGTCGTATCTGTTGATCGCTTGGAATGTGGCGCCGCTCCAACTGACGCCGAACGCCTGGTTGCAGATCGTCAGTACTTTCACTCTATTTGGCGGTCACCGACTGTTCCGTCTTCCTTCTGCGCTGGAGATGAACTATCGGCGCAGAAGGGTTCCGTTGGCGGTTATCACATCCAGGGTCGCTCGGGCCGGGTGGTTCTTGGGGTGCCGAACAAGGTCCGGGACGACCTGACAAAGTGGTGTCGGGTCGGCGGTGCGTGGAAATTGGCCACGAGCGACAAACCTGCCGATGAGTTGGATATCCACACCGGCTTCTGGGAGAGGAATCCGAGTAAGGGTTTTGACTCTCCCTTCGTTCGGATATATCTTGAACTGATCTAATTTGGTTTTCTTTTTGCAGGCACCCTTGTTCCGGCAGCAGGCGACCTACCATTTGATTTTTTGATCGTCTGGGAGCGAATCCGTAGTCTTCCGGACAGTTATATCGATGCTCGCCGGATCAACAACGAAGCTCATTGGTTGGCCGCTCGGTTGTTCCGCTTTCCCCGCCACTTAAGGGTCCCAGGTACAATTGTTTACGATCTCCTTTTGCTTGACAATCGCCTTTTATTGAAGAAGACGACTAACTTGGCTGATTGTCTTTTTTGGCAGAGATCTACTTCCCCCGCTATTCCGAGCCACCGAGAGAAATTGCCATGTCGAACCCTAGGGTCATGATTCATCTCCGACAAGGGAAGAAGACAATCCGTGCCCCTGCGGCGACGATCCGTCCTACCCCGGAGGCGAGACCTCTCGTTGGGTCGGTCGCCAACGAGCCGAAACCATGGGAGGAGGAACAGCTCCAGCTCAACCGCAAGAGGCGGAGGCCGAAGGAGCCTTCGCCCTCTATTGCTGCTGAGGCGCCCACAGTGGTGCCGCCGGTCGTTGCACCTCCACTTTCTGCAGTTCCAATGGCGGAGGGGTCTACGCCCTCATCGGCCTTCCTACAGGCCATGGCGACCGCTGATGCCCAGACCCCGCGTGGCAAGCCGTTCTTCGGCCGCGACCCAGAGAAGGTCGAAAGGTAAGCTTGGTTACTTTGCTGAGTTATGTCGCTTGTGTAGGGGACATACTGACTCTTGTTCTTGGTGCAGGGTCCGTCTCGCCAACCCGAACTGCTCGCTGATGGTGTTGGACTTCCTTGCGAGCAGATCTCCCCGCGAGCCTAGCGACGTCCCTCACTACGTCTCTTGGGATATCTCCATCCTGCCAAAGGCTTAGACGACTGATCTGGATGTGATCGCGCACCGGCGGTCCGGAGACGCAATGCAGGCGACCCTCGCCCTGGCCCTTCAAACGGCGACGATGGCCGCTCAGGTCGTGAAGGATTATGAGGGGCGGCCCTCCACTGCTCGTCTCCATGCGGACCTCGAGGCTGCTCGAAATCAGAACGCCGAGTTTGCCGATAGGATCGTGGCAATGGAGAAGGAGTCCGTGCAGGCGGCCAAGCGGGCAAAGTAGGATCTCGATCGGGCCCGAGCGGTGATCGACTGGATGCGCGATCAAGTGGCAGAAGCCCGTCGGTTGCACGCGGCCTCACAGAAGGAGACAACTGAGCTGAAGGCGGTGGTGGACCGGTTGAATGGCAAACTGGAGTCGTCGAGGGAGAGCTAGCCGCTAAGGTTGCCGAGCTCCAGGGTGCGGATCAAACAATCGCGGGGCTGAGGGAGAAGCTGAAGGCGACCGAGGTCGATCCCTTCCTCAGTGTGGAGTACGTCAGCGAATTTGCCTATTACATGGCTTATGCTGACGCCATCTGTGCTGCCAAGAAAGGAGGGCTTGAGGTCGGCCCTCTAGTTGATAATTTCAAAGCCTATGTGCTTGAGCACCCACTGCAGTCGGCTTTCTTTGTGCCGATCCTCGACCTCACTGAGCTCGAAATCGACCTGAGCTGGTATCTATCGCTGGGCAACCTCATTCACCTGGACGCCGGCGAGGAGGCGCACATCGATCCATCGGCCGGTGGCGAAGGACGGACCGATCCAGCGGTCGGTGGCGAAGGCCAGACGGGGGCAGCCTGAGTTTGTCTGCTTTCATTTTGTTACAAAGATGAAGTGTTCTCTGTATTGTTTACTGTGTGTAATCGTCTTAACCTGCTCTTTTCCAATGCTGGAGGTCTCGTATTTATAGAAGAATAGGTTGTTGGGATGTCCCTGTCCCACATGGGCGATCGCCGTTCCTGCATTAAATTAAACGGGTGATCGTCCCAGCACATGGGACTGTTTCCTTAAAGTCCGCAGCTGCTGCTGGCAGCCAGATGCGCGAACCAATGAGGAGGCGACATGTGCCTCATGTCGCAGTCTTGGGAGGTCCCACCTATGACCTTTAGGCGGGTCTGTCGGTAGGTGAGGCCGTCCTTGTCACTGACAACTGCTGACGGGCTGGAGTCAAGCCTGTTCTTGCGGCGCCTTTTGCGGATTTGCACGTGGGCCTTCATATCGAGATTTGGTCTTTGCAGACTTTGACGGATGTTGGTTTTACACATGGCATAGGACGGTCGTCCTCGGTCGGGTACTAGAGGCGATCGCCAGGTGCCAAGAAACGATCACTCGGGACGTCGGCCGCTAGGCACTTGACCATGAACTGGCATCTTCGGTTGGCACGTCTGCCTTGGTCTATTTGATGCCGGCTTCGGTCGCCCGGCCATTATGCCGATCGCCTTCTAGGCGTATAAATAGCCGCACAACAACGGGATCACGAAGAAATAAAGTAGAATCGGGACTGCCGGGACTACTGGGTAGCCGCGACCGACAGCTGCTGCCTGCCGAGAAGCGCCGAGCATGCCGCCGAGAGCCGCAGGAAGCCTGGTCCGGGCCGGTTTGCTGGTTTGGGTCGGGTCGTCCAGCTTTTAGCCCGGTCCATTTTGCCGCCGTTCGTTGCGTCCGTTGGAGAGTCGGGATTCAAAATTAAATTTTTTGTAATTAAGTTTGCATTAAAAGTGAAATTTTAATTTTGGAAATCCACGACCCGACCGAGGAGGAGTGATGAGATGCTTGATTCAGTGGGAGAGATCACGTCGAAGATTTTTCGAATTCAACTCAAGGAAGACGGCCATAATAATTGGATAATTTAATTATCCATGCTTTATTTTAATTTTTATTATTTTGATGTATGGCATCTATGAATGTATGCGTGATATATTTTCTGCATGTTAAAAACCTTGAGGCTAAAATAACTAAGTGATTAAATTTATTTAATTAATAAAATCAAATTGGCCTCCATAATTAATTTAAATTATGAAGTAATTAGTATGCGCCTTGACATTAGAGTCTTCCTCCATATCGGATGTGCTAATTATAGGTTCACTAGTTTTAAATTTCAAATGATAACATAAGGTAAATATTATTTTTTATGATAGGACCTCTCCATCTGTAGGACTATTATTTAAAAGATAATATTTTAAGGATATTAAATTATGGTATTCACTTAGGTGTATTAATTAATAAGCTCCCCATCAGAATCTATGTTAATTAATACATGGCCAAGAGGAACCAACTATTAATTTTACTTGTCATAACGTAAGTTGACTAGATAGTAAAATTAAAGACGTAAAACTCTTCTTGAAAAATGTGTGTGTAAACATCCACACGATCGTGGCTTGCATATGCGGGTTTTTCGAGGTGTTGGTTGCTAGATATATATTGTGTTTTGAGGTTTTTCGATATATTTTGCTATGCATTATGTGATGTATGGTTTTAATTTTTATCTCATATGTCTTTCAATCCACTTGCTGTTATTCTCAAAGAAAATAAACTTGATGGCACTAACTTTGCCGACTGGAAAAGAAATCTTGATATTGTCCTGACTACCGAGGGGCATAAATTTGTGTTAACTGAGGAGAGCCCTCTGGATCCAGAATCAGATGCCACTCCTGGAGAGTTGGATGAATTCCGAAAATGGAAGAAGTCTGATGACATGGATCGCTGTTACATTTTGGCTTCACTGACACATGTATTGCAGCATCAGCATCAGACGATGGGATCAGTCGCGGAGATGATGAAAAATCTCACCGAGATGTTTGGTCATCAGAACCGGGCAGCTAGGCAAAATGCAATGAGGGTGTTGATGACAACCCAAATGTCTGAAGGGGCCCCAGTAAGGGATTATATTCTGAAAATGATGTCTCATTTGAACAAACTGAGCATACTAGGGGGCTACTATCGATGCGGAGTCGTAGGTCGATATTATCTTGGGCAGCTTACCAAGAAGCTTTGAGCAGTTCCGCCTTAACTACAATATGAACCGCATGACATATACTTTGGCGGAACTTCTGACAGAGCTTCAATCTGCTGAAGGTATCTTCACACAAGGTTATCATCAGATTCTTGTGGCAACCGGTGCTACTTCATCCAAACCCAAATGGGGAAAGAAGAAAAAGCAGGTTGGCCAGAAGCAAGTGGCAACTCTCAAGGTGAAAAGCAAGGCTCCTCACCCCGAGGCGAACAAAAAGCCAAAGGGAAAGTGCTACAAGTGCGGTGAAAAAGGACATTTTAAAGCGGACTACCCTGTTCTTAAGAAAGGTATGTCTCGTGCACTAGTAGTCAAAACATGTTTGGCAGCTTGTTCTTCCACTTCGTGGATAGTTGATTCAGGCTCCACTGATCATGTTTGCTTTGACTCGCATGGTTTTCAGGTAACCATGCAGCTTAGTGCGGGCGAGATTACCATCAACTGGGGCGATTATTTCAGGCTTATGGCTATTACAATGGGATTCATGCAGTTGAAGATTAATGATAAATTATTAGTCTTCAAAAATGTATTATTAGTACCAAATTTTAGAATGAATTTAATTTCGGTTTATAAGTTAAAATGCGATGGTTATTCAGTTTCTTTTGATGATGATGCTATTATTAGGAAAAGAAATGGTGAATATATTTGCGAAGGCAATTTTAATGATGGACTGTATGTTGTTAATACTGCATAAAATTCCATGCACAAATCACTTAACTCTTTATCTAAACCAAAAAGGAGAAAAGAACCTTCAAGCATAAACCAAACATATCCGTGGTATTTATGGTTATGGCATGTAAATCTTGGGAGAATTCAAAGATTGGTAGATGATGGCCCATTGGATGATCTCCAAGTTGAGTCACTTCTAATTTGTGAATCCTGTCTGGAAGGTAATATGACCAAAAGGGTTTTTAAAACCAAGGGAAACCGTGCTCAGAATGTGTTAGAATTGGTTCATACGGTTGTATGTGGTCCAATGAATATCCAGTCTAGGGGTGATTTTGAATACTTTATCACATTTATAGATGATTATTCGAGATATGGATATATCTATTTGATGCGACGTAAGTCTAAAGCCTTTGACAAGTTCAGAGACTTCAAGGCTGGAATGGAGAAGCGTCATGAGAATAGTATCAAGTCACTACGATATGATCATGGTGGCGAATACCAGAGTGGAGAGTTTTTGGATTTCTTGGCGAATGAGGGGATTTCGTCCCAGCCCACTGCGCCGGGAACTCCACAACAAAATGGTGTTGCTGAAAGAAGGAATAGAACTCTTTTATAAATTGTTAGGTCAATGATGAGTTATTTGGATTTACCTTTTTTGTTTTGGGGTTACGCCTTAGAAACAGCAGCGTACATTCTAAACCTGGTGCCTTCGAAATCAGTTCCAAAAATACCCACAGAGTTGTAGAGTGGGCGAAAGCCCAGTCTAGGACATTTTCGGATTTGGGGTACTCCAGCACATGTGCTGAATAAGGAAGCTGATAAGTTGGCATCTCGTATAGAAGTGCGAGTGTTTGTAGGATATCCTAAGGGAACGAAGGGTGGCTTGTTTTATAGTCCCCAGGATCAAAAAGTCATTGTTAGCACCAATGCCCGATTCCTGGAAGAGGATTATATGATTAGTCACAAGCCCATGGGCGAGATAATTCTGGAAGAGCTGAGGGGCGAAACTCCGTCTATACCAATCATACAAGCGCCAACTAACACTGCACCACATATCGATTCTGAGACTTTCACACCAACTCAGGATTTGCCTCGTCGTAGTAGGAGGGTTGTTCGTCAACCGGAACGATTCAGAGGCGTGGGGAAAGTCTTCGGACTCAATCCCAGGCAAAGATGAATCAGATCCCTAGACCTACAAGGAGGCAATCCAAGATAAAGATGCCGACTCCTGGCAAGTAGCAATGGAATCAGAAATGGGATCGATGGATTCCAATCACGTGTGGGAGCTAGTAGAGCTACCTGATGGGGAACAAGTCATTGGGAGTAAATGGGTCTACAAGCGAAAGAAAGAAGGTGACGGGAAGGTTGAAACCTTCAACGCGAGGCTTGTTGCGTAAGGTTACACTCAGAAAGAGGGTATCGATTATGATGAAACCTTTTCGCCAGTAGCCATGCTAAAGTTAATCCGGATTCTTTTAGCTATAGCTATGCATTTGGATCTGAATATTTGGCAAATGGATGTCAAGACTTCATTCTTGAATGGGAGTCTAGACAAGGAAATCTATATGCTCCAACCAGAGGGATTCATTGCTGAAGGAGAAGAGCACTTGGTGCGCAAGCGTAAGAGATCCATTTATGGACTTAAGCATGCATCTAGATCTTGGAACACTCGTTTTTACGAGGTTGTCCAGTCATATGGATTCGTCCAATATCTGAGTGAGAGTTGTGTGTATAATAAATACGATGGAAACATGTTGGTGTTTCTTTGTACTATATGTAGACGATATCCTTATGATTGGAAACAATGTGAAGGAATTGTCGGACGTACGAGCATGGCTATCTGAGAAGTTCGATATGAAGGATATGGGAGAAGCAGGACACATCCCTGGAATCAGGATCTTTCGTGATCAGAAGAAAAAGATGTTGTGCTTATACCAGGCATCCTATATTGATACAGTGATAAAGCGGTTTAGTTTGGAGAATTCCAAGATAGGTTTTCTACCTTACAGACATGGAATCAACTATCTAAGGATATGTGTAGTTTTGCTGCTAATTTATGAGCATTTTTTGTTTTCTTTGAAAGCAATTTTGTTACTATCCAATTGTAGAGGTGATGGTTGTACGTGTTTCCATTTTGTTTGTTCTGTTCGGCTAAGGGGATTTAGGCAAGATGTTGATGTACTTTTGAAACAACCTCGGGGCCAAGGTTAATGCCTACCGCCGAGACGCCGCCAAAGTTTGGTGGAGCCGACTTTAAAAGGTGGCAACAAAAGATATTGTTCTATTTGACAACATTGGGCTTTGCAAATTTCCTTAAGGAAGATGAGCCACCAGCGCCAAGTGCACAAGAGACAAGTTTCACTGTCCAAGCTGCCTATGACAACTGGCACAATGGAGATTATCTTTGTAAAAACTTTATTCTAAATTCTTTAGAGGATAGTTTGTGCAATGTATACTCTATTGTAAGTGTTAGAGTTGTATACTGCAAAACATACTTTATGCTTGTATACCTTATTTCCCTATAACTACCTATGAGAATATTAATTACATTTAATCACATGTTTTGCAAATTTATTCACGTTATGGTTATGCAATTGAAATGTCTAAATATTTTATATTATAGATAATGTGGTGTGTTGGTGTCACATGGAAGATCACATTATCGGTGCCTTATAAAATAATATAATAGTTCATAACCTATATAATTATTAGACAAATTATATGAAAGGTTGTATTGTATGCTTGAGATTAGTTGGTCTTGACTATTAGCATACATTAGCGTATTTGTATACATTGAACTAGATCAAAGTGAGATAGTATCTTCTGTACTGACTGTAAGAAGAGCGTAAATCTCAGATAATTATTATTTCTTAATTCTAAGTATATAATATTTAATGATTTATTTATAATACCTATTGTTTTGATTTACCATGGGTGAGAGTCAAAATGATCGACTCAATAAGCCTCGTATCTTGGGCAATAATATTATTTATATGACAGTTATTATTATTACTAGAAATTGTGTCCCGACTCGTGCGGGTTGATGATGTCCCCTTGAGGAGCTCGATAATGATACATTAAACCCTGCAGGTGGATTTAGTTCCGATATAATAACAAGGTTCGAGTGGTACTACTCTTGGATAAGATATTAATTAATTAAAGCTGTCAGTAGCTTATAATTAATTAATGGACAATCGATATCCTAAACACGGGAAATAATGTATTTAAGTAAGGAGACCGATTTCATAAATTGGGATTTTGGTTGGAAGTGCAATATTAATTCTTTAGTGGATTGAATTGATATTAATAGACTCAATATATTAGGAAAGGTCCTAATAAGGAAATTTGAGGTATATTAGGAGTTCTTTCCTAATCCTCCTTAAGATCCCTAGTAGCAGTCCAAAAGCCTATATATAGGACTTATGGGATGGCCGATTTTTGCACTCTTTTGCAAGGTTGTGAGATCAAATTTTTCTTCTTGTGTTTAATTGTAGATCTAGACTTGTGTCTTTAATTCTACAATTTAGATAACACATCAAATTTTCTAAGAGTGTTCATGCAATACTAGAAATTAAAGAAAAATCGAGTGACCACATACAAAAAGGGTTCGACCGATCCATAGAAGTCCAAGCAAGGTCCGGTAGTTCGTTGCCCACACAATGTCCGGATTAAGGCGGATCATACTCTAGAAGGTCTAAAGGTAGAAATACAAGGTGATCAAGACGAAAGCAACCACTCCGCTTCAAAAGTAATATCCTATGATCTTTTAAATCTAGATTAGGATATCTCAACTCCAACATATTTATTTAATAAATTTAAATAATATTTAAATTGCTTACTAATCTTAGTAATTAATTAATTAGCATGCCTAAATAGATCTTATGCTCGTGGATGCGTAAAACGCGTTTATCAACCTTTCTCAAACTTCACTTCCGCTGTGTTTTATTTCCAACAATTGGTATCGGAGCCGGAATTTTAGGCTTTTGCTATTTTAATTAATTTTGGTGATTAATTGATAGCAATTTAAATATTCATGTAATTTGATATTGGAATATTTTGCTAAATGTGTTCTTGCAGGTAATATGATCCAATTATCATGGTTATGTGAATGGTTTATTTATTTATTTTTATTATTTATGAAATTATTGGTTTGGCCCGGTTTGAGGCATGTAATGGTTTTTTCCGTGAGAAAATCCGCGGGTAGATCTAGATGTTTTATTTTTTGTGTAATCTTGCTGTAATTTTGGTGTATTTTATTTTGTGTAAAATTGTAATCGAATTTGGAAAAGACGGGATCACGAAGAAATAGAGCGAGCAGGATGCCGGGATCATTAGGTAATCATGGCCAAACAACGGCGAGGCGCTGAGAAGCACATGGCTGCCTGCCGAGTAGCACCGAGCATGCTGTCGAGATCCGCGGGCAGCCTGGTCCGGGCCGGTTTGCCGGTTTAGGTCGTGTCTCCAGCTTTTGGTCCGGTCCGTTTTGCCGCCGTTGGTTGCGTCCGTTGGAGAGTCGAGATTCAAAATTAAATTTTTTGTAATTAATTTTGCATTAAAAGTGAAATTTTAATTTTGGAAATCCACGACCCGGCCGAGGAGGAGTGACGAGATGCTTGATTCAGTGGGAGAGATCGCGTCGAAGATTTTTCTCGGATTCAACTCAAGGAAGAAGACCATGATAATTGGATAATTTAATTATCCATGCTTTATTTTGGTTTTTATTGTTTTGATGTATGACATGTATGAATGTATGCGTGATATGTTTTCTGCATGTTAGGACGTGAAAATTAAAAACCCTAAGGCTAAAATAACTAAGTGATTAAATTGATTTAATTAATAAAATCAAATTGACCTCCATAATTAATTTAAATTGTGAAGTAATTAGTATGCGCCTTGACATTAGAGTCTTCCTCCAGATCAGATGTGCTAATTTTAGGTTCACTAGTTTTAAATTTCAAATGATAACATAAGGTAAATATTATTTTTTATGATCGGAGGGACTCTTTAGACTTAATGCTTTGGCTATGCACCGTGTAATCAAGCATATTAATGCTAATAAAAATGCTATTGCTTCCTCTTATTTGATCGAGTGTTTAGATTTATGACATTGTAGATTAGGTCATGTGAATCTAAATGCTATAAAAAAATTAGTAAACTTAGATATACTAAAATTAAATGAAGTCAATACTCAAAATAAATGTGAGATTTGTGTTGAGGCAAAAATGACGAAGCTACCATTTTATTCGGTAAACCGGAACACAAAAGCCCTTGAATTAATTCATATATACGTGTGTGATTTAAAGTTTGTGCCAACTAGAGGTGGTAAGAAGTAATTTATCACTTTTATCGATGACCGCACAAGATATTGTTATCTTTATCTTTTGACAAGTAAATATGAGGCTATTGAAGCCTTTAAGAACTTCAAGAATGAAGTGGAGACCCGACTAGGTTGTCGTATCAAGATAGTTCGAAACGATAGAGGAGGTAAATATGTATCCTCGTTTGAGGAATTATGCAATGAGAGTGGTATAATTTATCAAACAACAACTCCACATGCACCACAATCTAATGGCGTTGCTGAATGTAAGAATCAAACATTAAAGATATGATGAATGCCTTATTAATTAGTTCAGGGTTGCCCCAGAACATGTGGGGGGAAGCTGTCTTGACAGCCAACTACATATTGAACAAGATTCCACGCAAAGGTAAGGATGTTACTCCTTATGAGTTGTGGAAAGATAGAAAACCATCATACAAATATCTCAAAGTGTGGGGGTATTTGGCGAAGGTTGAAGTGCCTCTACCTAAACAAGTTACAATTGGGTCCTAAAATGATCGATTGTATCTTTATTAGGTATGCACTGAACAGCAGCGCTTATCGGTTTGTTATCCACAAGTCAGAAGTACCTGATATGACCGTGGGAACAACAATTGAGTCAAGGAATGCTATATTCTTTGAAAACATATATCCTTGTAAGGACAATGATAAAGTGGAAATTAATTCTAGCAATAGAGTTGAAGAGAAAGCAACAAGTGCAAAATCCGCGGATGTAGATTAAAAGTCACGTAAGCGATCGAGATCTAATCTGGAAGATGTAGAACTAAGACGTGGCAGTAGGGTTAGGATACCAAAGACATTTGGACCTCACTACATAGCATTCATGTTGGATGAAGAACCAACATCGTGTTAGGAGTATGCCCTCGAATGCCACTCAGAGGATGTAAATCATTAATATAAGGCAATGGATGTTTCTTTATTTACTGGCAGTTACTGGCATTCCTAACTCGTAAATATACATATAGAAACTAGTCCGTGTATTTGAGAGCAAAACATTCCACTCCTTATTGGATAAGGGGGTCGGCACTGGAAAGGTTTATAGCTCAAATACTTAATCGTTCGCAAGTCGATGAAACTTGACTGAGCGTTAAGTTTATGCGAAGACTTGTATGACGTGTTCTTTGACATGGAGAGTGCCTGTCGAACACTAATGGTTAGTGGGAGCACACGTTATAGGTATGCTAATTGGATTAGTATACTCGAACCGACTCACCCTCGATTCGTCACACGGATTTCACTCCGGGACAGTCAATGACGGAATCGAAAGGTTGTCATAGGCATTCGTGAACCTTCGACTTGAGGATTTAGTAGGGATGTGCTTATGACGTTAAGATTTTCATTAGAGTAGTTCGACCCTATAAACCGGGAGGTGGGGGTCAACCTCGATGTGTATCTTAACGGGAAAGTAGCAGGTCCTACTGAATACCAAGATAGAATTCTTTCTCCCATTAGTGAGCGGGTTATATGTCCTATGCGGTTATTGGCAGATGAGATCATAAGTCTTTGGCCAAAGCATTGGAGCTAGTTGTCTTGGATACACGAGAGCTCAATGATCTCGATTTGCATTAACGCATGCATAGCGTCAAGTACAGATAGGGTTTGACTGACCGTGACCCTATAACTTGATCGGGACATTTGAAAGAAGGGTTTATCATTATCTTGGTATTCACGACATAATGGTTCTTGAATGATCCCAATCATTCGTTCTCAGTTGGGGTACAATGTAGGCCGCCAGGCTGGCTAGGTGGTGCTACTACTCTTTGGTTCCTCCCATTGCTGACTGAGACGAACCTACCGAGTCGCGCAATAGGATTGACGACAGAATGAATCGAGCTTAATCTCTCATTATGAATATTAGATATTGGATATCTAATTTGGGACATTGGATGTCTAAATTGATTTATTGGATAAATTAATTTACGGCCTAATTAATTAAATAAATTACTGGGTGATTAATTTAATTCATGAATATAATTATTTCTTGGAGAAATTAATTATGTCATTATGTATTTGATATGATTAATTAATTGGATTAATTAATCGATATAAATACATCGGGACTGAATCGGAGTTTATCTGTTTGGACTCACAGGAGTCCGAAACGGACCGAACTCGTCCAGCTCCTTCTAGATGGCCGCTTCTTTTTCCTCCCCCTTTCCTTTGGTCATTGTCTCCACATGTTGGTGGATGACTTATGTGATTCAAAGGGACAAGATCATATTATTTATCTATATAGGTGATTTGGTCTTGATTGTGGAAGAGATATTAAGTAGAATAAAGGAAGACAACTCTCAACTTCACCTAACCCATTCCATATGTGAGTTGAGTTAATGAGAGAGAGAGAGAGAGAGAAAATAGTTTTCTCAATTGTCATCATCTTGTTCTTCATCTTGTTCTTGAGTTTTCTTGGAGAAAATTCAAGATACATTGAGAGATATATATTATACACTTAGAGTGCAATAATAACAAAGCTTCATCACTTGATTCTAGCCGTAACCTTAGTGGTTAATCTGGTATTGTCATTCCGTTCATTTCTCCGGCACGTGGCAAGTAGAGACGCGGTGCTTTCGGCGTTGGATCGTTCAAGTGCTTGGAGTGCTTCGGATCGTAGAGTATTCAAGTAAAGCTTGGGGAATAGCTCAAGAGAAGGATACCATTTAATCAACAGACTTCAAGGGTAAGTTTCTTACAACTCTTGTTATTCATTTATATATTCGTATATACGTAGCTCGATCGATCCTCGTAGGGATTCAGATCGAATTAGTTTTCATTTTACCGCTTCCACTGGGCCTTCGTTTTAGGCACCGAATCCCAACACATTGATCAAAGTAGCTTATGCTAGACCAGATGGGTTACTCTCGAAAGAAGATGTTCAGAGTGAAATTGACTCAATTTTGTTAAACCAGACTTGGGTATTGTTTGATTTACCTGAAGGTTGTAAGCCATCAGGATACAAATGGATCTTTAAAAGGAAGTACAAGGCAGATGGGTCAATTGATAAGTATAGAGCTCATTTAGTAGTAAAAGGTTTCAAGCAGAAGGAAGGGTATGATTTTTTCGCTACATATTCACCTGTAACGAGTATTACGTCTATTTGAGTGCTTCCTACGATTGCTGCTTTGCACAATCTTGAGATTCAGCAAATAGATGTTAAGATTGCTTTTCTGAATGGTGATGTGGATGAAGAGATCTATATAGAACAACCTGAAGGTTTTGTAGTACCTGGACAAGAGAAAAAGGACTACAAACTGGTTAAGTCTCTATATGGATTGAAAAAAGCTCCATTACACTAGCACTTGAAATTTGATGATGTAATGTTATCAAATGGTTTTAAAATAAACAAGTGTGATAAATGTGTTTATATTAAGAACACTACTAACGACTATGTTATTGTGTGTCTTTATATAGATGACATGTTAATAATGGGTAGCAGTACATAAGTGATTAATGACACTAAGAATATGTTAAAAAGAAATTTTGACATGAAAGACATGGGTCTAGCCGATGTGATTCTTGGAATGAAAATTTTAAGAAAATTTGATGGAATCAGATTGACACAATCTCACTATGCCGAGAAAGTTCTCAAGAAGTTTAATGCTTTTGATAGCTTGCCGGCTAAGACCCCAATAGAGTTAAATGTTCACTTGAGCAAAAATCAAGGGGATCCCATTGCACAAGAAGAATATGCATGAGTCATTGGGTGTTTAATGTATCTTACAAATTGCACTCGACCCGACTTAGCTTGTGTTGTGAACAAATAGAGTCGTTACACGAGCAATCCAAGCAAAGAGCATTAGAAAACTCTTGTTAGAATTTTGAGGTACTTAAAGTAAACTCAAGATACCCCCGGTACTTGAAGGGTACTATGATGCGAATTGGATAGCTGATACGAAAAGTTCATTTTCTACAAGTGGTTACGTGTTTACCATTGGGGTGGAATTGTCTCGTGCAAGTCCACGAAACAAACGTGTATAGCCCGATCCACCATGGAATAGGAATTCATAGCTTTGTACAAAGCTGGTGAAGAAGCTGAGTGGCTCAGAAACTTTCTAGATATTCCATGTTGGTCAAAGTCAGTGCCTGCAATGATGATTCACTGTGATAGCCAAGCAGCTATTGGTTGGGCAAGAAGTAACGTGTATAATTGAAAGTCTCGACATATTAGTCGATGCCATAATACCGTGATACATTTGATCAAAAGTGGGGTTATCTCTATTGACTATGTAACTTCATTGGATAATCTAGTAGATCCACTAACCAAAGGGTTAAACCGTGATCAAATGAATAAATTACTGGAGGGAATGGGTTTAAAATCCGTAAATTGAGAATTATCATAGTGGTAACCCAACCAAGATGACTGGAGATCCCAAAAACTTGGTTCAATAGGAAAACTAAGCTATGAGAGTTCGTGTGAAACATCATCTAAGTTTATTCCCTATAGAGCAACTGAGTGTTGAAAGCTTGCATAGTGGCGAGGTTAAGTCTATGACTTTTAGTGATTCCTAAAGACCTCGAGGAGGTAGAGTATGGCAAGATACTCGGTAAAGAATCACCTATATAAGTAAGAAGTGAGGGAAGCTTCATGAAATACACTTATGAATCCAAAGGGGTATCCAAGGCCCGCAAAGGACACAAAACGTGAAAACAGATGAGGTTAAGGTATTCAAGTGTTAGCACCATTGTCTCGGTGCACGTCGTGGAGAAAGAGTTCAAAGCATCACACCACTAATCCGCCTGTGTACCCGATGATGTTAACTATGGAAGGTTCAAAGCCATGAACTACCTATCCTTATACGCCTTTTGAGGACTGAGCTTGTGTCTGTACATTACATTTGGGCCATTTTGACTCATGTGGGGGATTTTTGGAATAGTTAATGAATTTTATTTTATTTTGTAAAACTAAATATCATAGGATCGATCTACGTTCTGAGTAGATGATCGTGGTATATTCACTTTTTCTAAACTTATTCCTGGTGAGTGAGAAATAGTGAATTAAAGTTTTGTCACTTAATTGTGAATAAATGAGGGATGACTATCCCACATTGATAAATGAGCTATCATTGTTCAAGTATATAAGGAGTCTTCATTATTCATGTATTAATTAATGGCACATGTGATGGGCTTAAAGCCCACACGTGCGCACACACGCACGCCGCCGCCGCCCGCCTCGCCTCGAACGCGTGCCGTGGACCTTGGACCTTGGCCTTGGATCTTGGATCTTGGAAATTGGTCTTTGGGCTGTTCTTTGGGCTTGGCCTTGGGCTAGGCCATGGCTTGCTTAAAGAATTTTTTGGACTAGCTCAACAATATTGTTAAGATCGTATTTGCAAATAAGGGTGTCCAGGTACATCACTAGAGCAGTTAAGGAGATGAATACAGTCCAGGTGCGTCTTGACGGTTCAAATGGTCGATTTGAATTCTGTAACCTCCCAGGTGTGATGAGGAAGAGTAAATGGTCGATTTGAATTCTGTAACCTCTGTCCTTTTGAATTTCGAAACTCTTGAGATCAATGCAGCATGAATATCTGCATTATGACAGCCATTAGTGGCTGTGTTAAATCCTTGCAGAGTGAGATGGCCTATAAATAGACATGCATCTCATTTGCATCAGTACATGCAAAAAATCAGAAATACACAAAGCATTCTGCATACTATGCATTTCATAAGTCAGCTTCGTCCTCACCTCACTCCTGTTCATCGGAGCTCGTAGATTTTGTGGTGCTACTACCTCCGAGACGCTTCCGTTTTATCTTTTGAGGCGATACGTCATAACTGAGAGCACTACCGGGGCGTATTTCGTCTTGCGGATGGAGGTTTCCTCGACTAGGCATTAGTTTGTTGTTTTTTCTAATTTTTCTGTAATTTTTATTTTTATTTTTTCGAGTTTTGTAATTTCTGTTTTTTCGAATTTTGTCATTTCTATTTTTTTCGAGTTGTAATTTCATTTTAGTTGTAATTTATTTTCGTCCGGCAAGTTTTACGAAAGAAATTCAAACAATTGGTCATCCATCTCAATAAAAATCCAAACATTACAAAGTAAAGATTAAAAGTTAATATTACAAATGACAAAAGATTAGAAATTAAATTTTTAGTATTGTTTGGAATTATACAATCTTCAAAAACCCTTTATATTGTACAGAACAAGGAAGACAAATTATGGTGAGGTGGTTGCACGAAGTCTATATGAAAGAGCAAAATTAATCTACAATGACAGCCCCAATACAAGCTTCTTATTTCTTCAAGAAGCTATTGGAGTGTAGAGATTTGTTGTTGGATCTGGGAGGATGGGATATGCTGATAAACTCTGATGCTTTTGATAAAAAAAACTGCATACAAGTGCATCAGACCCCATACTGCACGAGTAGAATGGAAAAGAGATGATGCTAAATAATAGGGCCACTCCACGAGCAAATTTCTGCTTATGGTTGGCTTTATGTTATCGTCTAGCCACAAAAGATAGACTCATAAAATCCAATGTCCAGGTGACTCCCTACTGTGTTTTCTGTTCGACAGCTGAAGAGACTCACGATCATCTATTTTTTGCTTGTCCATCAATTTACTCTGTTTGGGATGCCATCTGTGATATAATGTGTTCTGCAATTGACACTTGGTTAAATTGTGTTGTTGCCTAATGCCTTGAAAGAATCTATGAAGGGAAAGAAGCCTAAATATAGGTTCTTTAAGGTGATTCTTACGGAGTTTGTATATGAAGTGTGGATGGAAAAGAATAGGCGTCAGACCTGGCAAAATAGAGTAAAGCCACATGCATTTAGACGCGTCATATTTTTCTTTAAACAACCGCCTTTTTGCCCGGCTAAATTGGCCCGCCCAACCCATCTTTTTATATTTATATTATATGGTATTATAATGTTTATTTTTTTCTTATTTGTAAGATTATATCTATATGTTAATTATTGATGTAATTTTACTTTTTATGGGACTTTGTGATTGATTTGTAGTATCTCATATCAATAATAAAAATATTTTGTGATTTTTATAAGAAAGTTCTGGTGATAAATGGTATTATGATCAAATAAAAATATTTTTGTATATTTGTCTTTTGGTTGTGGTAGTATATTAAATAACGTAATTATCAAATAAAAATATTATAGTGAATACTATAATAATTAAGGATCGAGAAATATTTCTATATTTATTCAGAATTAATAATATTTCAAAAAAAAAAGAGTTGAGGCCCGCGGGCCAGGCCGAGCCTAATAATTTTGGCCTAGAAAGAAACGGGCCTTTTTGGCCCGCCCCAAAAAAGGCCCGCCCATTTTTCGCTCAGCCCGTTTGGCCGAGCCCGCCCGTTTGCCAGGTCTAATAGGCGTATTTTTCACTCGGATGGCTTATAATTTATATAACCATGCCCGTTCCAAATCCGACTAAAATGTGAATTTACTACCCGTTTTCATCTCAAATTCAGAGTGATACCTAAAACAATGCAGTCAGAGTTCAACCATTTGTACCTGTTTAGAAATTATATACCGATATTTGTCTCAGACTTGATTAAAAGGTAATTTTACTATATATTCTCATCCCAAATCTGTATAGTTATACGCTCAAACTACCCAAACCTATTAAAATTTATAAAATCTAAATAAACAAATATAATTTGCTACAATGATTGGATATTAATTTGACTTCAAAAGAAATACAAATTCGATTGAATTGTTAGACATTAATAAGTTGGACAAATTAAAATGTCAATAAGTTATCCAAATTAAATTTCCCAATAAATATAAAGTTATATATTGGGCCAACTTAATGATTGTCCAAATTATATTTCCAATAAAAATAACGGTATTTATTTGATCAACTCAATAATTGGTCAAATTAATTGGTGATGAAAAATATGGATGGTCAAATACACATTAATTGTAAGTACTAATTTTTTATCTAATCGGTGGAGTCTCATTCAAAACCAACATGAGATGGAATATTTTAAATAAATAAGAATCTAAGAAACAGAAAATACGATGTAGGAGAGAGAGTTAAATGGTGCTCCGAACACGTTCTGCTATGATATATACACATATATAAATTAAAACTATTTATTTGACAAACATATAAATGTTAGCGAAATTATTTATACCTGAGCAGGAAAAATATTGGTCAAATTAGACCTCTTAATAAAAATAAAACTATTAAACTCGTGATACAAAATAATTATAACGTGGAAAATACATGTCTTTATTTAGGTTATCTATTCGGATAAAAATCATGTACCTTGTTTTGATAAGCGCCAACATGCAACAAGACTTAGCACTGCCATTATACATCAAGCTATCTTCATAACATCTACCATCATACAGTGAAGGACTCGTTATACCGCTAAGTATGGAAGCTTTCTTGAACCTTCATACAGCGCCTGCCATACAGCATGGGAGATAGCCTACAGCGTTGAAGTCTACAACTAACAGTAATAAGTCGTATTATGCTGGACACAGTATACAGGCTGAAAGTGTTAGGATAATAAACACTTTCCAACAACTCTGAAGACCGTTGAGAAGGAATCTACTTTATATGCTAAAGTCAGAACGCCGTTTGAAAGAAGTATTTAAATACTGACTGGATAAAGTATTTAAATACCAACCGACAAGAATCTTCAGATAAGGAGCAAAATACGGATTGTATTCTTGAAAGTCTTTTAACCAATCAGAATGGATTTCAGCTCAACAACCCAGCCAACAGACATATTTATAACGGATCTATTCTAAGGTTATAAATAGTCCATGCAAGAAGACATTGCATACAAGTGATATACGAACGTGAAACAAGCACATCGAAACGAAAGAACGATCGAACGACTGAATATTCACTATCGTCAGATCAAAGCTTACAAGAGCAAGTATATTTCTTCAAGTATCAATCCATATCTGAAGTGAGTAAATATACTCAGTCAACAAGAACAGCACATCATCAGCTCAAGATCTTCGTGTTCAAGCTGCTGTTCTAACCCGATTACTTTACCATTTTACCTTTGAGAAAAAACTAGTTCTGTGTGAACTAAAAATCTATTCCGACCTGTGTGGGACGAAGAGGACAAAACTTCAATATGTGTGAGAAGAAGCAATTCAAGAGACGCCATCAACCAATCTGTGTGAACGGTTGAAAACGACATCCTTTGTATCAGTCTGTGTGAACGATACAAGGATAGGTTTGATTGTAGTCACGTAGTTGTGTAGTAGTGATTATAATAAATGTTTTCACCTGTGTGGAGGACCAGTGGACGTAGAGGGGTTTACCTCGAACCACTTTAAATACTGTGTTATTTACCTTCTGCATTTACTGTTTATCATTACTGTGATTATTTATAAGTATACTTTGCATACCCTATACGCACCAAGCTACCAGGAGAAAACCTAGTTGCTGTATTTACAACAACTCACTTCAATGAACTTCTGTTATGCACTCTTATTTGAAAATCGTACAGCTTGTAGTACTAACACTTTTGCAAGCTATATTCTGCATACTTAGTGTCCAACAAGTGGTATCGGAGCGGTTGATTCTAAAAAGAATCAGTCGTATTTTTAACTGAATCAGATCCTAAAATCACATTTTTTTGTAAACAGTCTCATCTTTCCTGTTCTTCCATATGGATACCTCTATGATAAACAGGGTTCCTATGTTCTCGATTAACGAATTTGATGATTGGAGAATTAGGATGGAAGCACATCTTGCATCCATGCACGAAGAGGTGATTTTTGTCATCCAAGATGGCCCCATCAAGATAATGAAGGTGAATCATGCCGCAAGGATAGAAGGACAACCTCATGCAGAGATGCTTGAGAAAGAACGTGAGCAATGGAAAACCTACGAGCGCAAATGTGCGAATCTCGACAATGTTTCTAAGTGCTCTATTTGTCACTCTCGACAAAGGCACATTCTCAAAGGTAAAAACCTGTAAGACAGGCAAGGAAATCTGGGATAAACTCAAGATGATTTGTGAGGGAACTGAGCTCTCAAAAGAAAACAAGATTTCAAAACTCACTCAGCAATTTGAATCATTTGAAATGAAACCATCTGAAACTCTTTAGGAACTTGACCTCAGATTTACTGGCATTGTCGGTGCACTTGAAGCGTTGGGCAAAGTTTATACCCAAAAGGAGAAGGACTTGAAAATTTTCAGATCTCTCCCTGCCTGATGGGACATAAAAACCACAGCTATATGTGTGTCATGTAATCCCAATGATATTTCTACTTTTGACCTCTTCTCTGATCTAAAAGCCTTCGAGTATGACATTGACAGGAGAGAAAAGGCCGAAGACTCACCTGCTAGGACTACAGCGTTAGCTGCTGTATCCAACAGGAGCATGCCCAGCACATCCAAATCTGATTACAAGAATGCTGACAGTGACGACGATATCCTGACACAAGATGAAATTGCCCTGCTCATGCACAAATTTAAGAAATTTGTCAAATAGTCTGGAAAGACTGCATACAAGCCCAAGCCTTTTCATAAGGTAAGTTCTGAATCCTCTCCATCTGGTGATTCTAATCTATGTTATAATTAGAAACAGGGATATTATGCGAATAAGTGTCCGCATCCTAAAGTCCAAAAGTTGCCGGAAGCCGAGCAACAAGAGAAGGACGAAAGGAGGCGTGCTTGGAAGAACAACCTCAAGGCCCTGATCAGCAAATCAGAAGGCTCGCCTGCTCAAACCAAGAACGAGGAATGTCTTCAGGCAGTTACTGACAGTGACTCGTCCGATGATGAGTTCAAAGATAAAACATACATGTGCTTTATGGCTAAAGATATCGAAGACGATGAAGATAGCGATGATGAGGTAAGCTCAACATCCAACATTCCTATTAATACATCCCATACTTTCGAAAATATGATGAATGAATTCAAAAACATTCAAAAGGTCCATGGGACATTAAAACAAGAAAACATACAGCTCGAAATTTCCACCTTAGAGTTAAAAGAAGAAAACGACTTGCTGAAAAATAATTACGAAAATATGTCCATTGATTGTGAAAACAGCAAGATCACAGTTGAAAAACTCATGGGGAGCAATCATCAACTTTCTCACGATCTAAATAAGACTGACTCTCATAGTGAGAGCAATAGAAATGATTTCGTTCTGCTTGAAGCCTAAGTAAAAATTCTCGAGAAACGAGAAGGAGAACTAGAGACCATCTTGAAATCTTTCGAGAGATCATCTAAAAAGATGGAAGAAATTCTAAGCACTGGGCAAAATGCTCATGATAAACGTGGCTTAGGATATAGCTCATTATCCAACAAGGGAAAAATTAGTACTGTGTTCGTCAGGGGTAGGGAACCCATTCCAGTACCTGAGGAAACTCCGAGTCCTGTCAAGGTACCTGCTACACCGCGTATAGCAAAGGCCGCAATTCCGCCACCAAGTTCATATCATAGACAGCGGAAACCTCAGCTATTTGGACCTGTAAGGCATAACCTACAGCATGCTCCCCGAGCATATCAAAAGCACCAATAGCCGTTCAGAAAGAAGGCTGTATCCAAATATCAAAGGCCCGCACAGCAGTACTTCCAATAGTACAGCGTACCTTGATACTGGATACAAGAGCCCCATTATCCACCGAGAAAGTAGGTCGCAGTGCAGTATCAGCAACAGCTTTGGGAATCCAACTGGAGACCCAGGAGGCAAGCTGTAAGACCAAAGAAAATGGCTCCACCTCCAAGACGGCATTCGTACTGGATTAATAATAATTATAACCCTGAATTTTACATGCATCATAATTATCAAGGTTACGGCGACTACGTGCCTACCCCACGTTGACATCGCAAGAATAGACCTAAAGTAACTTACAACAAGCCAATTGATGTCAGGCAAATCTGGGTACCTAAAGGCACTAACATCCAAGGACCCAAGATACAAAGGGGACCTAAATCTACTAAATCTCTTTATTTATAAGACATCAAAGAGGACATTTGGTACTTCGACAGCCGATGTTCTCGGCACATGATAGGAGATAGAAGCAAGTTGTCAGATTATATATAAGGTCGTGGTCTAAAAGTGCGCTTCGGTGATAAATCCAAAGGAAGAACAAGAGGGAAGGGAACCCTTCTTGTAGGAAAATTCAAAGTCACCGATGTAGCTTATGTTGAAGGCCTACAGTACAATCTACTTAGTATTAGCCAGTTCTGTGACAAACAGTTCTTGGTGAAATTTTATATAGATCACTGTAGATTCAAGAACATTCTGACCAAAGAAGTTGTGCTCACAGGAAGCAGATCAGGTAACATGTATATTGCTGACTGGATGCCTACGAGTTCCACAATTCCTTGTTTTGTTGCCAAATGCACTGCAGATCAAAGGTGGTTATGGCACAAGAGGATTTCTCACGTCAACTTTACAACTATTAACAAGCTCGCTAGACATGGAATGGTTAGAGGTTTGCCCGATGTGTCATTCCAAAAAGACAGCATCTGCGGACCCTGTCAGAAAGGCAAACAAATCAAGACCATCCTGAAAAGCAAATCATACATGTCCACTCACAAAGTTCTAGAAATGCTACACATGGATCTCTACGGTCCTGTAGACTCGGTAAGTTTGGGAGGTAAGAAATATTGTTTAGTTATTGTTGATGATTATTCCAGGTATGCTTGGACAATCTTCCTGAGAAAGAAGAAGGAAACCACATCAAAGCTGCCCGAGCACCTGAGAAAGCTTCAGAATGAAAAAGGGCTGAGTATCGTGTCCATTCGTTCCGACATCGGTACTGAATTCACTAACCGCTTTATAGAGCAATACTGTTCGGAAAATGGAATACAACATGAATACTCAGCTGCCCGAACACCTCAACAAAATAGTGTTGCCGATCGGAAGAACAGGACACTCAAGGAAGCAAAAAAGACCATGATTGCCGCAAGCAAGCTGCCACAATGGTTCTGGGGCGAAGTAATAAATACGGCGTGATATACACAAAACCACTATATCATCAACAAGCATCACAACAAAATAGCATATGAGGTATGAGACAACAAAACTCCATTAGTTTCGTATTTTCACATTTTGGTTATAGATGTTATGTCCTGAACAACGGTAAGGACCAACTTAGAACCTTCAATGAGAAATTGGATGGAGGGATATTTGTAGTATATTCCTCTGTCAGCAAAGCTTTTAGAATTTTCAACAAAAGGAAGCTGACAGTTGAGGAATCGGTACATTTAGTATTCGATGAACCTCACCATGACCCTATAGGAGTAGAAGACCTTGCTCAGAATATTCAAAAACTCTCCATTAATGACTCTCTAACTCCAACACAACTTGTCATTGACTTAGAAATAAACCCTGCAGCTGTAAGAATAGAGGTAGTTGAAGCTGATGCTATACAAGCTGAAGCTGAAACTACAACAACTCAAGATACAATACGGGACTCTGAACTAGAACCCGACAGAAGATGTTTGAGAGACCACCCACAGGAGTTAATCATATGTGACATTGATGCTGGAGTATCCACCCGTAGGAGAATATAGAGTACACAAAGAACTGTACTGTGTGCACAAGAAGAATCTGAGAAATCTTCATTTCCTGTATGGAAGTCTCAAGCATAACTTAGAAGATTTAATATTTACACCCTCGCTGTATTCTTAGCTCAATCCGAACCTGTTTCTACCAAAGAAGCTTTAGACAATTCTCACTAGATCACATTTATGGAAGAAGAGCTTAATGGTTTCGAAAGAAACAATGTATGGTATCTAGTACCCAGACCTGAGCATTAAGCCGTAATTGGAACTAAATGTCTATTTAGAAACAAGAAGGATGAGAATGGACTTGTCATTAGGAACAAATCTCGTCTAGTCGCACAAGGCTATAGATAGGAAGAAGGCATAGATTATGATGAGACATTTGCCCCTGTAGCCAGACTAGAAGCCATTAGGATTTTTCTAGCCTTTGCCGCCCATAAAAGCTTTATTGTCTACCAAATGGAAGTCAAGAGTGCATTCCTGAATGGAGACCTCGCCGAAGAAGTCTATGTTGAACAACCACCAGGGTTTGTCAACACAGAAGGTGGAGACGTTGTATACAGGATACAGAAAGCACTGTATGGACTTAAGCAAGCACCTAGAGCATGGTATGAAACCCTGTACCTTATCAATAATGGATTCGAGAAAGGTGCTGTGGGCAAGACTCTGTTTAAGATACATGAAGGTGATGACCTCCTGATGGTTCAAATATACGTAGATGATATTATATTGGGTTCCACTAATCTTCCTTTGTGTCAAAGGTTCTCTCATCTCATGCAAAGTAAATTTGAAATGAGTATGATGGGGGAACTTAGTTATTTCGTAGGATTGAAGGTAAAGCAGTTACCTACAGGAATCTTTATCAACCAGGATAAGTATAACAATGAGCTACTCAACAATTTTAGAATGAATAACTCCAAATCTTCGTCAACCCCCATGAGCACTTCCGTACAAATTAGTGTTGATGAAGCTGGAAAGATGGTTGATCAATCACTCTACAGGAAGCTAATAGGCTCACTCATGTACCTAACAGCTAGCAGACCCAATATCCAGTTTGCTGTAGGAGTGTGTGCTCCGTATCAAGTATCACCTAAAGAATCACACTTCACAATAGCTAAACGAATCCTTAAGTGTGTTAAAGGAATAGTCGATACAGGCCTATGGTATCCTAAGGAAGGTGGATTCGATTTGGTTGGCTACAGCGACTCGGATCTTGGATGATGCAAGCTATATAGGAAGAGTACAAGCGGTGCTTATCATTTTCTTGGACCTAGACTTGTATGTTAGTTCAGTAAGAAACAATTGGCAAACTCGCTTTCCATAGCTGAATCAGAGTACTATGCTGCTGGTAGTTGCTGTATGCAGATCCTTTGGATGCAACAACAGCTGTCAGACTATGGAATCATTGTAAGGAAACACCAATCATGTGCGATAGCACGAGTTCAATTGCAATAACGCACAATCATGTATTGCACTCGCGTACCAAGTATATTCATATGAAGCATCACTTCATTCGGAATCATGTTGAGAACAAGGATGTTCGGATCAGAAAATTCATACAAATATTCAGTTGGCCGGCATCTTCACCAAACCTCTCAGCACAGCCAAATTCTATATGCTTCGACAAGAATTGCGAATACTACAGCCAGACCCCCTGTAAGTTTTTATGCTTTTACTCATCAATTGAGGGGGAATGCTGTAAGACCCAAGAATACAGTATCCACCGTTAGTTAACTGTACAATCAGACAGTCAAACAGCACTGTAGGACTAAGAAGACATGAAATCTTCCTACAACTGACGTGTGCATTAATTAAGGGGGAATACAGTACGACCCATGAATATAGTATAATCCAAATATTGTTGTAAGAATTGAATCCCTTATGTACCTTTAAGGGGGAATGTTGTATTTTCGCAGATACAGTACACACTATGGGACATCAACTATTATTATATTAATATTTTATTCATTTTAAAACAATTTCAAGTCTACGTGCCCTGTTTTTAATTCAAATGTCTTTACATTTAATGCTTTACACGATATCTGGACTATATTATCTCAAATGCCACGATTTTTCAATTAATTAATTGTTTCCAACCGCCATTTCGGGAAATAAGGGAAGTCGAATCTTCAGAAGTGGGACCAGTTATCATTTCAAAATTGGATGGATAAGATGTACCAGTTACGCTCGATTCATCCTGTTCGTTCATTTAAAACGACGGTTCTCATCCCTTGAATCTGACCGTTCACTGTTCGGAAACCCTAATCTTCCCCACCCACTATAAAAGGACTATTACATGCTCCCTACAACTTTTTACGCTTTCTGCAAAATTAACGACTTCTTGAGCAAACAACCTATATTGTTTACTGCATTTTCTTTGCTATTCACTCACCTTTTCTTCAGTATTCATAATGGCATCTTCACACACATCATATCAGTCCCTCAAGAAGAGAGACACCATCATCTACGGGTGAATCTTCGCCAGATCCGTCGTGCTAGAGCATGTTCGTGCCGAAAACGAGGACGTTGATGCCATGGAACTCATCGTTTCAAGAACCCATCAACAAGGCCTCTATCGCCTTCGAAGCCATACTGCTGAGCTCTATGATGAGCAAATCGTCGAAGAATTTTATCCCGATGCCTCTATTCATTTCTTCTATCTGAAAAGAGGAGGAGACATTTCTGACATTTCTGCCACCGTCCGCGGAGTCCAGATCTACGTTGACCGGGATCTACTGCAGAATCTGTACAGGCTGCCATCTGATGGCCTGACCATGGAGGAGCTTGAGACCTTTAGGTCCCAAGAAATCCTCACCGCTTATTGGAGACTATTTACTTGCGCTGCTTCGAACACGAATGTTCATACATCCTACCACAAAAAGAGTTTTTGCTTGCCATTTGTGCACTTACACGATTTTTGCTGTCGTGTTTTTGAAAACAGGACCGGCGCATTCGAGATATGCACCAACCTTCGATTCAGAATGATGGTCGCCATCATGTCTGGTGAAAAGGTCAACTGGTGTCAAATCGTCCTAAAGAGGCTACAAAAAGAGCCTTCTAAGCCTGCTACCCGGAAGAAGTCTTTTAGCCTCATCCTCAAAAACATCGTCACCAAAAGTGGTGTGCCGCAATCGAAAGGAGACAAGAAGATTGGCCAAGGCAAATACATCGGAGGAAGCAAGCCCTCCGTTTTCAACAGAGATGGACTTATTGGGACGAGACCCTTTGCCAGGAATCTGCCCCTTTCTGATGATCCCAGGGACACCACTCTAGCATCCGGGAGTGAGGAGAAGTCCAAGAAGAGGAAGAGATCATCTCACATCAAAACTCCTCTTGCTGTTGAGAATCCTAAAAGAAAGCTAAGGAAGATTTCCATAGCTCAGGCAGCAGAGATTACAATAATCTCTGTGGATGCCCCATCATCAGCGCAACCCGCTGTATCACACCCCAGGGCGCAACCCCTGCGGAAGAAGTAATTGCTGCACACGTTGTGTAATAATCGTACCTTTTATCGCTTATAATTAGGAATTCAGGAACTTTGTAGTTTGGTTCGTAATTTTTTTCGAACATTGGTGTCATGTGTTTGATTCGAATTTGAGCCTGTATGTTGTGTTTCTTGTTGGTATTTCGTTAATATCCGTCATCGAGGAGTCGAACCGCTTGCATCGCTTCTGCAACCCAGGATTAGCGTGCGCTACCTTATATGGGTAGCGTACGCAACGGTAGTTGTAGGCTAACGTGCGCTACTACAAGAGGTTACGCACGCTAGCCAAGAAGATGGGGCGGTCCAGAGAGCACCGGATCGGGACTAAAAATTGAGCTAGCGCACGCTAAGGCATCATAGTAGCGCACGCTAGGGGAACAGGTAGCGCACGCCATGTTGGGTGTTAGCGCGCGCTAAGTGACCGGACGGTAAGGACAGTGAGGTCTGGACTTTAGCTGCACCAACAGTAACGGCGCTAAGACGCAGTGCGCGTGCGCTAACTCGTCGGTCGTAGCGCACTCTATTCGGCCGTAACGCACGCTACGGTGTGGACGAAGGGTTTCGAACAGGCGTAAGGTTACGGACTTAGATCGACACCGATAGCACGCGCTAAGGCGGAAGGCTGCGCGCTAACTCGGCGATACACCGCACGCTAACTCGATTGAGTAGCGCACGCCATCGGATGTGGTGCACACCACCGGCCGGGCGTAAGGGTCTGGTCAGACCTAGGCCGATAGCGCGCGCGCTATTCGGTAAGCGTTAGCGCGCGCTAAGGCGCACTTATATAAATACATGTGTTGCGGTCAACACTTGTCATTTTTCGCTCTCCTCTTCTTCGAGCTTCTAGACGACTCTGGGCGGTGTAGGCGAGGTTTTCGTGAGCACGGTTGAAACTCAAATATTTCCAACTTCAAGTAAAGATCTATCAATCTTACGTCGTCTTCACCAAGGAATCGAGGTAATCCTTCCGTAGAACCCTAACTTTGGGGAAATTTGGGGATTTTGGGGATCTCGTTTCTCACTCGCTTTAACTCCAAATCATGATGGATTGTAGTTGAAAATGGTTGTATAGGTATGATTTCATGATTTCCTCAAGGTTTTGTGGATTGATTCCAAATCCTCTTTGTAAATCGAGCAAAACCCATTACGCCCGTAGTACTCGATTAAATGGTCCTAAGGGTAGAACTTAGGATGGATTTTCGTGTCTCCAACAAATTGTAACGATTAACGCCTCAATGTTTGTTAGAGCGGGATTCGGAAGATAGTTCGGACCGTAACCTTGTTCGTCGTTTGTTCCTTTGAGAGTAAGAAAGTTCGGGCAAGTACTTTATTGCATTAGTTTATGGCATGCATTTCGTGATGGTTTAGAGAATGATGAGAGTTGAAAGGTTATTCTCGGGTACTCTCACTCGGGGATTGACTCGACGGGGTCACACGGGGACTGGTGGCTTAGCGGCTGGACCGGGTCACGAGAGATACTCGAGTGGACATCCTCACTGGGGATTGCTCGACGGGCACACAGGACTTGGTGGCTTGAGGGCCGGACCGGTCGCGAGGGTTGTCGGAGTGTTTTTACCGGTGATTGATATTGATATTCCTAATATCGTAAATTGAATGCTTTGGGATTTTGAAATGATTTGGAAATGCCTGTGGATTAAAATAATTGTAATCGTACTTGCACTAGCGGTTGTGGCTAACCCCATTGTTGGGGTGGAATGTTTTGTACATTTCGTATTCTCGAGGGACAGGAGCCCCCATGTGGCGCACACGGAGTTGACAAGCACACCGGATGTTAGAGAGCTAGCATTCGTTGTATTGTGATGTTGAGTCGGCTTTATATCCGTATTATGGGTGGTTTTGAGTTGTACTTTGTCGTGTAATGTTTGCGTTCGGATGATTTGAAATATACTCTTTTGGCCGCGCCGAGGCCTAACTTGTGTTTTGTAACCTTTGTTGACTATTATGTCATGGTTGTTATGTATTGGATTGTGGTTAAATCTTGTGTGTCGCCTGTGGGACCCTTGTGTGTCCTGTGGCGTGTAATATTCCCACTGGATGCGGGGTGTTACATTTATGGTATCGAGCCTAGGTTTGGAAATACCTAGGCCTTTGGACATTCGATTGTCAAGTCATAAGAGTCGTATAACCGATCGAGCTCAACACCGTGTGATCTTTGTCGAGCCGTGTGACCCATGGTGGTAAGACTCCTTAACTCTCTTTGTGCCTTGTCGCTTTCATAGTAAGGTAGATTTAAGTTCCTTGATTCATGAACTGCTACGATAATTTTAATCCTTCTATATCTCAAGGTATCCGAGAGGCCGTGGTGGACATGGCGGACGTGGACGCGGCAGAGGCCGTGGTCGTGGTACCGCTAACGAATCGCACACATTCTAATGATGCATCCGATTCGGCATCCCATACGGAGCCGAACACCGCTTCTTTGAACCCGAGCGGTCGGCCAGATCCTACCGTAAGTCAAGAACCGTCACCGACACTAATGTGAATGCCGCATAGCCGCTATACTCCAGCAGTAGCGGCACAATTAGTCAAGTTGAATGAATCCGACATCATGATCAACCCACGGATGAGAGTAAATGGCTTGTGGGGTGATGAAGATGCAACCTCCTCGCTTTCTCAAAAGGCCCGATACATTGGGATGGGAAGGATGGTTGTTTCGATTGCGTAATTTTTGACGCCGTTGCGTGCCCCAAGAAAGACGGGTCCCTATTGTACAGTACTTCCTTGACAAGGAGGCTGCGGATTGGTGGGAAGCTGCGAAACCTACGGATCGTGTGGCCACTTGGGCCGAGTTTAAAGTTGCGATAGAGGAAGAGTATTGCCCTTGGCCTATTAGAGAAAAACGAATTGCAGATTTCTTTACGGCAACACCTCAGGATGTACCAGTCACCGAGGCCATTGTTACGTATAATCAGCAACTCAACCATGTTCGTGAGCAAGTAAGGACCGAAGCGGATAAAATCCGTTACTTTGATTTGAGAATGAAGCCCAGGATTCGTGAGGCTATGGCGGGTTTCAGATGCGTTACGTTGAAGGAATATCAGGATCGTGCTTTGGCTATCGAGATGGTCATTTCCGCGTCAAGGTCGGGTACCGAGATGAAGAAGCCAAAGACGACCGGTGGTTTTTCTGGAAGTAAAAGTGGTGGATTTCACAAATCTCAAGCTTCTCACTCTGCTATCGGGAAATCTGCTCAAAGAAGCCAAGAGTGCTCCGAGTTTACGACCGGGATCTTACGCCTTTGGTAGAGGACAATGTTTCAATTATAATCAAACAGGCCATCAGTGTCGGGAATGTCCACTTCCTCCCGTTATTTGTTTCACATGCGGTCAAGCTGGTCATCGGGCGGCCCATTGCGAGGCTGCCACCAAAATTGTTAAACAGCAGAGTTCGGCACCAACTCCGAGTGTGAACCCGGGGACTACATCTAATCAGCCGCAACAGACTCTGGGACGTGGAAGAGGTCGAGGTCGGTGGGATCGACAAGCTGCATCGAGTGTGGGTTCGGTGCAGCCAAGAGTGTACCAGATGAGGCGTGCAGACGAATCAGAGGCTCCGGTAGCTGCAGGTATCACGCAAATACTTTCTCAACCTGTATCGGTATTATTTGATTCGGGAGCTACCCATTCGTTCATTGCTCTTGATTGTGTGAAACGTTTGGGTCTTGGGTGTTTGATTGAGTGCGAACCATTCGTAGTAAGCACTCCTAGTGGAGAGCGTTTGATTGGGAATCAAGAGATTAAAAATTGTCTCGTGTATATCGGGAGTCGAGATTGGCCTTCAGACCTCATAGTGGTAGATCTGAAAGGAGAGGATGTAATTCTGGGAGATGATTGGTTAAATCGCCATGGTGCTATCATGAACTACAGGACGCGAACTATTTCTATAATAGCGGAAGATGGTGTCGAGCACACTTTCTTGGGTCGTAAACCGGGTAGTTCAGGTGGAGTGATTTCCGCCGTTAAGGCGATAAGATTGTTAAAACAAGATTGTATTGGTTATTGGTGTTACGCCATGAGCACAAATGGCTGTGAAGCCGATTTATTATCTATTCCAGTTGTGAATGAATACCCAGATGTGTTTCCGGATGACCTACCGGGACTACCTCCATCTAGAGAAGTAGAGTCTCCTATTGACCTTGTGCCAAGCGCAGCACCTGTTTCCCGAGCGCCTTATCGTATGGCACCCTCCGAGATGTTAGAACTGAAGAAACAATTGGGCGAGCTTCTGGATAAAGGGTACATCCGACCTAGTGCATCACCTTGGGGTGCGCCGGTCCTTTTCGTTAAGAAGAAGGACGGATCGTTCCGTCTATGCATTGATTATCGGGAATTGAATAAGTTAACTGTTAAGAACAAATATCCTTTACCTCGGATAGACGATTTGTTCGACCAACTTCGTGGTGCCACAAGATTCTCTAAAATTGATTTGCGATCGGGATATTACCAGTGAGGATTCGGATTTTGACATTACGAAGACTGCCTTCCGTACTCGGTACGGCCATTACGAATTTGTGGTTATGCCATTTGGCCTGACCAACGCTCCTGCCATGTTTATGCAGTTGATGAACAAAGTTTTCATTGACTATCTTGATAAATTTGTGGTCGTTTTCATTGATGATATTCTTGTCTACTCCCGGAATGAGGAAGATCATACTAAACATCTCCGAATGGTGTTGAACACTTTGAGAATGGAGAAACTTTACGCTAAATTCTCAAAGTGCGAGTTCTGGCTTAAAGAGGTGACATTTCTTGGTCACGTAATTTCGATCGATGGAGTTCGAGTGGATCTCCAAAAGATAGCGGCCATTGTTGAGTGGGAACCCCCTAGGAATGTGAAGGAGACCAGGAGCTTCTAGGGCTTGCCGGATACTATCGCAGGTTCGTCGAAGGATTTTCAAAAATCGCTCGACCACTTACTCAGTTGCTCCAGAAATCTCAGAAATTCGAGTGGACAGACGAGAGGCAAAACAGTTTTGATGAGCTTAAACGACGATTAACTTCGGCGCCCGTGTTATCGTTACCTCAGGGCACCGACGATTACGAGGTGTACAGTGATGCTTCAGGACTTGGATTGGGTTGTGTTTTGATGCAAAGAGGTAGAGTGATTTCATATGCGTCCCGACAATTGAAACCATATGAAATGAATTACCCTACCCATGATTTAGAGTTATCGGCGGTTGTATTCGCGTTAAAAATTTGGAGGCATTATCTTTATGGTTCCCGTGTAAAATCTACACGGATCACAAAAGTCTAAAATATATATTTAGCCAAAAGGAGCTAAATATGAGACAACGTCGATGGTTGAGCTGATTAAGGATTACGACTGGAAATATTATATCATCCAGAAAGGCTAATGTGGTAGCGGACGCATTAAGTCGGAAACCCGTAGCCCTCCAAATGCCGAGTATGCTTACATCTCAACACGAGATCCGTCGAGACATAATTAGGCAAGATATAGAGATTTGGCTCCGAAAGTTCAAGGCCAATTATGTACTTTGAGATCACGTCGCCCTTGATCAACGAAGTCAAGTCGAAGCAATTTGAGGATCCATTACTAGTCCACTAAGGAAGGATGTAATGAGAGGAAAAGCTCCAGGATTTATGATTCAGGATGACGGTGTTTTAAAGTTTAGAGGTAGACTTTGTATACTGCAGACGTCGAACTTAAGGCACCATATTGAGGGAAGCGCACACTACACCGTATTCTCTTCACCCGATACGAGCAAAATGTATAAGGACGTGAAGAATAACTATTGGTGGAGCAATATGAAGAATGATGTTGAAGAGTTCGTTTGAAATGCTTGACGTGTCAACAAGTCAAGGTTGAATATCAACGGCCGTGGGGTTGCTTAAATCACTACCAATCCCGAATGGAAATGGGAGGATATAACGATGGATTTTGTCACCAACATGCCGAGCACGCGCACAGGGATGAACATGATTTGGGTTATTGTCGATCGACTAACCAAGTCACTCACTTTCTGGGAATTAAGGATAATTGGGGGCCCGAAAAACTAGCTCGCGTATTCATCGCGGAAATTGTAAGGTTACACGGGACTCCTAAGAGCATTATTTCCGATCGAGACGGTAGATTTGTGTCGCACTTTTGGCAATCCGTTCATCGAGCTTTAGGGACGGAACTGAGGCTCAGTACATCGTACCATCCTCAGACTGATGGGCAGTCTGAACGGACAATTCAGACTCTTGAGGACATGCTGCGAGCATGTGCCCTGAATTGGAAGCATGACTGGGAATCGCATTTGCCACTAATCGAATTTGCCTACAATAATAGTTGGCATGCGTCGATTAAGATGGCACCGTTTGAGGCTTTATATGGACGGAAATGTAAGTCACCATTGTGTTGGGATGATTCCTCTGAACTGATTGGGACGGAGCCGGATATGTTAGTGGAGACCCGGGAAAAGATCTCTTTGATTCGCGAGAGGCTTTTGGCCGCCCAAAGCCGACAGAAGTCCTATGCCGATAATCGACGTCGACCGCTAGAGTTTGAAGTCGGCGATCATGTGTTGATAAAAGTATCGCCAACCCGGGGAATTTATCGCTTTGGGAAGAAAGGTAAACTCAGTCCGAGATATGTTGGGCCATTCGAGATTATAGAACGGATTGGCGAACTTGCTTACCGTGTGGGCCTTCCGCCTTCACTGGGTCATGTGCATAATGTATTTCATGTTTCGCAATTGAGAAAATACGTACCGGACCCTAAGCATATCATTGATTTTGGGGAGATTGAATTAAATTCCGATGTCACCTTTGAGGAAAAACCAATCCAGATTTTGGAGCGTCGGGTAAAACAACTTAAACGTAAAGTTATTCCCTTGGTCAAAGTACAATGGTCGAGACATGGATCGGAAGAAGCCACATGGGAGACAGAAGAGCATATGAAGTCTAGATACCCCGAATTATTCACTTCGTAAGTTTCGGGACGAAACTTATTCTTAGGGGGAGAGAATGTAATAATCGTACCTTTTATCGCTTATAATTAGGAATTCAGGAACTTTGTAGTTTGGTTCGTAATTTTTTTCGAACATTGGTGTCATGTGTTTGATTCGAATTTGAGCCTGTATGTTGTGTTTCTTGTTGGTATTTCGTTAATATCCGTCATCGAGGAGTCGAACTGCTTGCATCGCTTCTGCAACCCAGGATTAGCATGCGCTACCTTATATGGGTAGCGTACGCAACGGTAGTTGTAGGCTAACGTGCGCTACTACAAGAGGTTACGCACGCTAGCCGGTAGCATGGGGCGGTCCAGAGAGCACTGGACTGGGACTAAAAATTGAGCTAGCGCACGCTAAGGCATCATAGTAGCGCACGCTAGGGGAACAGGTAGCGCACGCCACTGTTGGGTGTTAGCGCGCGCTAAGTGACCCGGACAGTAAGGACAGTGAGGTCTGGACTTTAGCCAGACCAACAGGTAACGTGCGCTAAGACGGCCGTTGCGTGCGCTAACTCGTCAGTCGTAGCGCACGCTATTCGGTCGTAACGCACGCTACCGGTGTGATGGAAGGGTTTCGAACAGGCGAAGGTTACGGACTTAGATCGGACACCGAGATAGCGCGCGCTAAGGCGCGGAAGCTGCGCGCTAACTCAGCGATACAGCCGCACGCTAACTCGATTGAGTAGCGCACGCTATCGGATGTGGTGCACACCACTGGCCGCGTAAGGGTCTGGTCAGAGACCTAGGCCGATAGCGCGCGCTATTCGGTAAGCGTTAGCGCGCGCTAAGGCGCACTTATATAAATACATGTGTTGCGGTCAACACTTGTCATTTTTCTCTCCTCTTCTTCGAGCTTCTAGACGACTCCCGGGCGGTGTAGGCGAGGTTTTCATGAGCACGGTTGAAACTCAAATCTTTCCAACTTCAAGTAAAGATCTATCAAACTTACGTCGTCTTCACCAAGGAATCGAGGTAATCCTAACGTAGAACCCTAACTTTGGGGAAATTTGGGGATGTTGGGGATCTCGTTTCTCCACCGTTTTAACTCCAAATCATGATGGATTGTAGTTGAAAATGGTTGTATAGGTATGATTTCATGATTTCCTCAAGGTTTTGTGGATTGATTCCAAATCCTCTTTTGTAAATCGAGCAAAACCCATTACGCCCTCGTAGTACTCGATTAAATGGTCCTAAGGGTAGAACTTAGGATGGATTTTCGTGTCTCCAACAAATTGTAACGATTAACGCCTCAATGTTTGTTAGGAGCGGGATTCGGAAGATAGTTCGGACCGTAACCTTGTTCGTCGCTTTGTTCCTTTGAGAGTAAGAAAGTTCAGCAAGTACTTTATTGCATTAGTTTATGGCATGCATTTCGTGATGGTTTAGAGAATGATGAGAGTTGAAAGGTTATTCTCGGGTACTCTCACTCGGGATTGACTCGGGGTCACACGGGGACTGGTGGCTTAGCGGCCGGACCGGGTCACGAGAGATACTCGAGTGGACATCCTCACCGGGGATTGCTCGACGGGCACACAGGACTTGGTGGCTTGAGGGCCGGACCGGGTCGCGAGGGTTGTCGGAGTGTTTTTACTGGTGATTGATATTGATATTCCTAATATCGTAAATTGAACTGTTTTGGGATTTTGAAATGATTTGGAAATTCTGTGGATTAAAATAATTGTAATCTTGTACTTGCACTAGCGGTTGTGGCTAACCCCATTGTTGGGGTGGAATGTTTTGTACATTTCGGTATTCTCGAGGACAGAGCCCCCATGTGGCGCACACGGAGTTGACAAGCACACTGGATGTTAGAGAGCTCGCATCAGTCGTTGTATTGTGATGTTGAGTCAGTTTTATATACTGTATTATGGGTGGTTTTGAGTTGTACTTTGTCGTGTAATGTTTGCGTTCAGTGATGATTTGAAATATACTCTTTTGGCCGCGGCCGAGGCCTAACTTGTGTTTTGTAACCTTTGTTGGACTATTATGTCATGGTTGTTATGTATTGGATTGTGGTTAAATCTTGTGTGTCGCCAGCCTGGCGGGACCCTTGTGTGTCCTGTGGCGTGTAATATTCCCGGTTGGATCTGGGGGTGTTACACGTTGCAGATCCCGAGCCATTGGAGGCTATGACGAATGATCAATTACTTGCCAAGTTGGAAGAAATGGGCGAATTAGCTGCCTAATCAGAGCCGAGAGTCTCATCTCCTGTACGGGAACCCACACCCCTACAGGATCCCTCTCCCATCAGGGTACCAACCCCTGTTCGGGATCCATGTCCAAAATAGGCTCCCACACCTATAGTGGATCCCACTCCGACAATAGACCCACGTACTGTATGGAGCCCCTCCCCCTATGCTATCCTAGTAAACCCTCCTTCAAGCGCAAGTCGAGCAAGCATTTGAATGGTTCGTCCAGTGGAAGTCATACAGGGTCGTACCTTATGACACTCTGTACAACTGGCCGGAGTGGAAAGAGGAGGAAGCCTTTGCTCTAGAAGTTTCGGACACTCAGGACATCCATATCCTGCTTCAATGGGATAACAACTTCTACCGAGAGCTGATTTCCAACTTTTATCTGGCAAAAGAACAAGCCCGATTGAAGGGGAAGTCCAAATCCGAAGACACTGTTCCCAACAGCCCAGCATCTGATCCCGACTCAGACGACGATTACGACGCCTTTTAGGTAGTTTTGAGAATGAGTCGCGAGGAGGCTCGAGAATAGGAAATTTCTAGAATGCAGGATCAACAGGGTCAAGGGACATCTGACATACCCCTACCCGCCAACAGGACACTGCCCAAGATAAGGAGGAATCAGTCCCTCATGTAGCCGAAGAAGAAGAAGGAACCGTGCCATCCCGCAAGAGGAATCAGTCCCTCTGCCGGAGCAGGCGGATGCTGAGAGACAGAAGGAGGAATCAGTCGCTCCTGTACCACTGTCTACAGAAGCCATGCCCGCATCACCTCCTGCACCTGATGCCCCTGCATCACCTTCTGTGGAATCCGATGACAGTTTTGTACCTGAGGATAGACCATTGTAGCCGCACATCCATGTCACTCTGCGCCAGTTCAATGGAGCTGAAGATAAGCTAGCGCGCCCTAACTCTCCCAGAACTGAAGCCAAGATTGAGCAATTGCATGCAATCGGGCGCCAAACAGTGTTTCTACATGATGTTGTAGATGCCCTGTACAATGTTGGCAAACAGCTCGATTGGCTACATACGAATGCCATCAATGAGATGACCAGCGTGAAGAGAGAAATTAAGAAGATTGAAGAAGCTTTTTGCATTTTGCCGAGTGCATTAAAGCAAGCTCACGCCCAACTTCAGAAGTGCCAGAAAGAGATTCTCAAAGAGGAGCAGGCAAAGCTCAGAATCTGTGAAGCTAATACTATTGTCGCCCTTCAGGAGACTGGCTCCAAGCTCACAGGACATGACCACAAGATCAATTACATGTCTGGGATGCTCAGTTCCCTGATGGATAAAATCTCAAGAATGGAGACCAAACAGGACAATGCAATGAAAATCTTGGAATGCCTTGATACAAAGGTCTCTTATCTTGATGAAGTCAAAAAGGGGGAAGTGTCCAGGGAGGCCGCTAGGCAATGGAGGATAGAAAGAGAGAGAATTTGATGTTGCATTAGAAGACAATGTCACTGCTGCAATCAACCGATTGGCCGTGCCTGCACAAAGTTACAGGATATCTGGTTCTCACCCAGAGTTCCACGACCCCAACTTTCCTTGGAAGAATAATGTGCAGAAGCCATCGGAGGTTCGTCTACCGACCAACCGTCAGCCCACAATTGATGAAGTGAAGCAATGGAGGAAGAATGAACTGATGAGGTACTTCGTCAAGCTCATCAGGGAGCCCGATATCTTCAACAATGCCGGACATTGGCGGAGGCTGCAGATGAATTTGTAAATATGCTGGAAAAAGGACTGCTCCCATTGCAAATTTCAATGAAATCAAGGCATCAGAAGGGAGATCAGATCACTTACCCAGAAGACTGGATACTTGCCTTCGACCAATCGGCTGAAGGAAGAGCGATCTATCTAGATCAAGGAAAGGATTCATTAGAGCACTGGTGGAGAGGAACCGAAAATGATCCTGATAGGAGGCCTTGGAGACATGCTCATTATAGGAGCTAGAATGGAGGATCCATTTTAGCAATGATCTTAGCAGCATAAAATCTCTCTACCTTTATTTCTTCTTTCATTGTAATCTTTGACCAATATCAATAAAACTCTATTTTTGTCTTGAAAGATTACAGCTCGTAATCTACGTTTACTATTTCATTACGAATTTAAATTAAATTCAATTTTTATTGCTGCAAACAACAAGTATGAAACTTGTTAAGTATCAAAGTTGTAAGAACTTGTCTGCGAACAGTTCACAGGTTCAGTTGTATTCAACTAGATCACCCTGTAAGATTGAGCCTGCGCGCCAATCATTAGTTTAAGTTGTAATACACATCCATGTAGAACTTGCCTGCGAACAGTTTACATTTTTATTTAGACTAAGTGCTGAAGACTAGATCATTCGACAGAAGATCAAGAAGTCAGCCTCTCCGGATCAAGATACCTTCGATAAAGAGGTTTTGGCATCATCATTAAAGAGGTTTTGGCATTCTCAAAAAGGGGGAAATTGTTGGGATAAAAATCTTGTACCTTGTTTTGTTAAGTGCTAACATACAGCAAGACTTAGCACTGTCATCATACAACAAGCTATCTTCAGAACATCTACCATCATACAGTGAAGGACTCGTTATACCGCTAAGTATGGAAGCTGTCTTGAACCTTCATACAGCGCCTGCCATACACCATGGGAGATAGCATATAGCGTTGAAGTCTACATCTAACAGCAATAAGTCGTATTATGCTGGACACAACATACAGGCTGAAAGTATTGGGATAATAAAAACTTATCCAACAGATCTGAAGACCGTTGAGAAGGAATCTACTTTATACGCTAAAGTTAGAATGTAGTTTGAAAGAAGTATTTAAGTACTGACTGGATAAAGTATTTAAATACCAATCGCAAGAATCTTCAGACAAGGAGCAAAATCCGGATCATGTTCTTGAAAGTCAATGGCAAACATCATCATCATACAAACGATTCCACAACTCAGGATATTAAAAAAAATAGACCGAACCCAACAATGATTAATAGAATATTTCCCGAAACGAATCCACAAACAAATACAAGTCCAAAAGAAGAAAGTACTCAAGTACTGAAACAAATGACATAATTAATAAAATTAAAAGACAAGACACCAAACAAACGACCATTGAACAGAATCACCCTTGCCCATCATCCTCGTACTGTCCGCATGCTCGTTCGCCTCCATGACCTGTACCTGAAATACAAAAGTATTTTCCCCATTTAAGCGGTTAGCGACAACAGCTACTGCAAGAACAATCCATTTGAACTACCATTCTAATCAGATGAATCATGCGTCAAGAATCAATTTTAAAAAACATTTATATTCTGAAATATTACGGTGCACGAGCACAAAACATAGTTCTCTAACAAAACATTTCAAAGGTTAACCGTTGGTATGAGACTCACGGCCACCGCACCCGGCAGAGGCCCCGTCGGACCATCCCTGGGTGTTTAACCCCAGTTCACGATACGCATACACAAGGCACTATGTATCCCCATAGGCCCCGCCAGACCATCCCTGGGTGAACATACACATTCACATCCACAACATACACGGGAAGTCATAAATCAAATACTAGAATATGCATACAAATGTAAAGTACTTGCCTTTGAGACATCTTCGACGAGACGAAAAATAAACGATGACTAGGAATGACCTGGAGTGAATACGTCCACTCCTAAATGAGAGATTAACACGAATCAGTCCTAAACGACATCAATAACCAAACGGAATACGCCCACAACCCCATTTACCGACCATAACAGTATACGTATGATCAATACGGGCGAGGATTTTCACAAAACCTCCCCGAATCAACAATCCATATATTCAACTCGACGGAAATAGATTGGGAATCACCCAATAACAATAATCGATAAGAAATATCACAACATAAATGAACAACTCGAGTTTAAATAGACAAATCCCGAAAACCCCAAAAATTTACAAAGTAGGGTTCTAAGCCAAAGTATCTTGAATTCGGGTGAAACAGGATGATGGTAAATTTGTTCAGAGTACTACAATCGATAAACTAAGGAGCTCCACAGATTAATCTTCACAAATCTCCTAAAATCGCCGGAAATCGCCCAAGGGATGAGAAGAGATGAAAAATGACAAAAAGTGTATTGTTGGGTCCTATTTATACTAAGTATAATTAGCATGCGCTAATTCTTGAAAATAACGGGCGCTAACGGGATTGCCAGTAGTCCAGTAACTTCTACCCGGTGTCGTTAGCATGCGCTATTATAGCTTAGTGCGCGCTACCTGCTAGTCGTTAGCGTGCGCTATGAAATCTTAGCGCGCACTACCTGCTAGTAAGAACCCAGAATTGAGTCTAGAACCTACTGTCCCCTGCAATACCCGGACATTGACGCGTGCTACTGAGATGCTAGCGGGCGCTACTGAAGTATATTTAGCGTGCGCAAGGAATCATGAATAGCATACGCTATTCATACAACAGTTCAGTACTGTTGAGTGCAGCCCACTGCTGAGGAAGGCGCGCAACCAAACACGACTAGAAATTGGAATTCAAAGTCACATTTACGAAGTATTCGCAACAATGAATCTAAGCACTAAAAGAATGCACGATTCCAACCACACAACGACTCGGGATACAGAAATGGAAGTAAGTTCCCTAAACTTTAGAAAATTACAGAACGGCCTAAAACGTCTGAAAATCATGATACGATATCGGATTATAAAACCGAAACTCACAACACAAATAACTCAATCATACAGACTCATGGGAACAAAGAAACAACGAAATCGAACGAGTTTTACGAGAATCGAATGTACATATGACATGATCATAACATAAAGCATATTATGCAAAAATACCTCCGAAACTCATCCAAATGTAAAAATACCAAGAACAAAATAGATTCAAAATATCGAGATGGTTACAAGCGAGTCATTAAAATAGACATGCACCCAAAAATAGAAACTGCTAAAACGTAGAAGGTACGAATATTACATTGATAACATAATAAACCTGTTGCACTCTTCCATTTCAACCATCCCGCCTTAATCCTATGGGCCAAGTCACCATCTAATTCTCCATCCTTTTGAAGAATAGACCCAAGATAATGAAAAAATTCTGATCCTCGTATAACATTCCCATCCAAAGTGATTGTACCCGCCTCTCTACTTCTATTTCCACTAAAGCTACACTCCAATTATTCAGTCTTACTTCTGCTCAGCCTAAAACCACGAGTTTCGATCGTATTTCTCCATAGTTCCAACTTTCTTTCAACTCCCTCCTTCGTTTCATCAACCAATACTATATCATCTGCAAACATCATGCACTAAGGAATATCGTCTTGAATTGACCTTGTCAATTCATCCATGACTATTTCAAAGAGAAAAGGACCAAGAGACGAGCCTTGATGCACCCCAAATATAATAGGAAATTCCTCAATCCTTCCCACGGTAGTACGTACACTTGTACTAGATCCTTCATACATGTCTCTAATGATGTCAATATACTTCTTATACTCGTTCCTTTTGGCTAATGCCCACTAAAGTACCTCTCTTGGTACCTTATCATAAGCCTTCTCTAAATCAATAAAAACCATATGCAAGTATTTATTCTTATCACGATAGTGTTCCATCATCTGTCTCATCAGAAATATTGCTTCCACAGTCGATCCCCCAGGCATAAATCCAAATTGGTTTTTCTGATATCTCTACACAGTTTCTAAGACGTTGCTCAATCACTCGTTCCTATAATTTCATGGTATGACTCATCAACTTAATCCCTCAATAATTAGAGAACTCTTGGACATCGCCTTTGTTATTATATAAAGGGGCTAAAGTGCTTTTCCTCCATCCCAATGGCATCTTGTTGTATATCCAAATCTTGTTGAAAAGTATAGTCAACCATTCGATTCCCCTCTCTCCCAAACACCTCCATCCTTCAATAGGTATATCATCCGGCCCTTCTGCCTTTTTCGAACCCATTTTCTTTAATGCCATCCATACTTTACCTTTTTGAATTCGTCGCATAAAATCCTGATTAACCAAATTTGAAGCAATACTTACATCCCCAATATCTTCCTCACGTTGTTCATTAAATAGGTTATCAAAGTATGTCCTCCATCTTTCTCTTATCTCCTGATCTCCGACTAAAACCTTATGATCTACATCCTTCACACATTTAACTCTCCCAATATCTCATGTCCTTCTATCTCTAATACAAGCAATTATATAAATATCCTTTTCCCCTTCCTTAGTATCTAATTTCGTATACAATTCTTGATTTATCTTTGCCCTAGCATCACAGACGGCTTTCTTGGCTTCTCTTTTAGCCTCCTATATTTCTCAAATTTCTTCTCACTCGGGCATTTTCCTAATGCCTTGCAGTATTCACGTTTAGTTTTTATCGCCTGCTTTACCTCATCATTCCACCACGATGTGTCCTTACCTGATGGCTTGTGTCCTTTAGATTCCCCAAAAACTTCTTTTGCCACTTCCTTAATGTTATGTTCCAACATAGCCCAAGTTGAATATACATCCATCTCCGTACACTCGAAATCATTACATCTAGCGACAACCTTATCTACTAAAGTTTGCCGACTCTCCCCTTGAAGCTTCCACCATCTAACTCGAGGGTCCACTTGCGGACTTCTCTTTTTATAAAACCCCTTACCTTGAAAATCAAGCACAACAAGTCTATGTTGGGTCGCGGTACTCTCCGGGTATCACCTTGCAATCTGTTTACCTCTTTCTCCACACGTTTCTCACTAAAAAGAAGTCAATTTGACTTGCATTTCATCCACTTCTATATGTCAATAAACGAGATTCCCTTTTTTCGAACCACGTGTTTATGATACTCAAGTCATATGCTTGCGCAAAATCCAATATACCACATCCTGCTTCATTTCGATCCCCAAAACCGAAACCATCATGAACACTTTCGAATCCATCTCGTCCATTCCCCACATGACCATTGAGGTCCCCACCAATGATCAATTTCTCCCCAATAGGGACTCGTTCGACAACCTTCTCCAAGTGCTGCCAAAATTCTTGTCTCACCAATTCACTCAATCCTACTTGAGGTGCGTAAGCACTTATGATAGAATCTCATCTCCCACCACAAGTTTAATACTCATAATCCTATCACTCGTTCTAAACACTTCTGCCACGTCGTCTATGAAGTCCTTTTCCATGACGATACCCACTCCATTTTTTCCTCTCTCTTTTCCTGAATACCATAGTTTATAACTCCACGGAGCCAAGACCTTTTCTTTTTCCCCAACCCACTTAGTCTCTTGTAGGCACATAATATGAATCATTCTTCTTTTCATAACTTCCACCACTTCCGCTGATCTTCCCGTCAAAGAGCCAATGTTCCAAGTTCCAAACCGCATCTTACTACCCTTACTAGGCTTGTGGACTATCTTCTTTGCATGCCTCTGTCCACATTGCGATGATCCTTGCATATTGTTGGGATTCGGTGCCTAAAACGATAGCACAGCGGAAGCAATATACGAATCCAATTCGATCTGAATCCTTTAATAGGATCGATCAAGCTATGTATATATGAATATAAAACTAAACAAGTGTAGGATTCGAAATTATACCCTTAAAGTCCTTTGATTAAATGTTGAGGTTGTTGATCTCCTCCACGAATCCGGTTCGTTAAAACTTTTGATATCCTCAGCATCAAAAACACCGTGCCTCTACTAGCTACATGCCGGAAGTTGACCCGAATAACTCCTATCATATTATCCTCTAAGGATACGGCTAGAACAAGATGGTTGGAGCTTACAAATTTTATTAATCACACTCTAAGTGTGCATATTAATTTTTCTCTCAATTTATTTTCACGAAGAAAATTGAAGAAGAAAGATGAAGAAATCAAAAGACAAAACTCTCTCCTCTACCTTTGTTGGTTTTGGCCGTGAGTCTTTCAAAATCAAGAGAGTGAGTCTTTTATTTTTGTCTTCAAACCTTTATTCCTCACATGCTAAGTATGGAAATAGAAGATTATCTATGTTAGAAGACTATCTATTCCCATCTTTGGACTTCCCATCCTTTATTCATTGGTCTTCACATCCTTAGTCTTCCTCACATGAAGTATTCCTCGATTTATTCCGTCGTTTATCCAAATACGCGACTCGGTAGGTTCGTCTCAGTTAACAATGGGAGGAACCAAAGAGTAATAACACCACCTAGTCAGTCTCGCGGCCTACACTGTAACCTAACTGAGAACAAATGATTGGGATCATTCCAAAACTTTTTAGTCGTGAATACCAGTATACGTATAAACCCTTCTCTCAAATGTCCCAATCAAGTTATAGGGTCACGGTCAGTAAAATCCTATCTGTACTTGACGCTATGTATGAGTTAATGCAAATTGAGATCACTGAGCTCTCGTGTATCCAATACAACTAGCTCATATGCTTTGGCCAAGGACATATGATCTCATCTGCCAATAACCGCATAGGACATATACCTGCTCACTTACAGGATAAAGAATCCTATCTTGGTATTTATCAGAACCTGCTACTTGCCCGTCAAGATGCACGTCGAGGTTGATCCCCACCTTTCGGCTTTCTGGGTCGAACTACTCTAATGAAAATATTAACATCACAAGTACATCCCTACTAAATCCTCAAGTCGAAGGTTCACGAATACCTATCACAACCTTTCGATTCTGTCATTGATTGTCCCGGAGTGAAATCCATGTGACGAATCGAGGGTGAGCCGGTTTGAGTATACTAATCTCATTAGCATACCATAACGTGTGCTCCTACTAACCATTAGTGACGACAGGCACTCTACAAGTCAAATAACATATCATACAAGTCTTCACATAAACTTAACGCCCAGTCAAGTTTCATCAACTTGCGAATGATTAAGTATTTGAGCCATAAACCTTTCCAGTGTCGACCCCTTTATCCAATAAGGAGTTCAATGTTGTGCTCTGAAATACACGGACTAGTTTCTATATATATATATATATATATATATATATATATTACGAGTCAGGAATGCCAGTGACTACCAGTAAATAAAGAAACATACAATTGCCTTCTGATAATGATTTACATAATAACAAGTACAATGTCCTCTAACATTCGAGGGCATACTCCTAACAATCTCCCACTAACACTCAATGCCACACACTATGGTATCTAATACCCATGTTCTCCGGATTACGCTCCAAGCTTATCTGAGAAAATGGCTTGGTCAGTGGGTCAGCAACGTAGTCTACCAAGTCTACTCTAAGCAGCACAATGTATCCTTTGCGAACAAATTCTCTCATGGGATGATACTTTCTCTCAGTGTGTTTTGTACCGTTGTGAAATCTTGGCTCCTAGGCCTGTGCTACAGCTCTATCGTTATCGCATAAAAATGAAAACAGGCAGCACAACACATGGTGTAACTTGAAGTTCACTCAGTAACTTCTTAATCCAAAACCCTTCCTTTGGAGGTCTTCTAGGCCACTTGATACTCAGCCTAACAGGTGGAATCAGCAGTCGTGCTATGCTTGGCACTATGACAAGATACTGCTCCTCCATTAAGAGTAAAATATAGCCAGAAGTAGATATATAGTCGTCTTTCTTTCCTTGAAAGTATGATCAGTGAAGCCCGTCACATTCAGTTCTCCACCATACATAAGAACTAGATCTCTAGACCTTCTAAAATACTTGAGAACGTTCTTTACGACGGTCCAATATTCCCTACCTAGGTTTGCCAGAAACCTACTTACTACACTCCCAGCATGCGTAATGTCAGGTTTCGTACACAACATGGCATACATAAGGCTACCCACGGCCGAATCATATGGTATATTACTCATTTCCATTCGTTGATCCTCACTATGAGGACACATCTTCTAGGTGAGTTTTATTCCATGTTGCGTCAGTAGGAACCCTCTTTTAGAATCATCCATATTAAATCGCTTTAAGATCTTCTCTATGTTGGCCACTAAGTATACAGTATACAACTTGGAAAGTAATAGTACAACAAGCTGCACGGTTTTCGAATGTGAGTGCATAGCGGAAGTTCATTTAAGTGAGTTGTTGTAAATACAGCAACTAGGCTTTCTCCTGTTTGCTTGGTGCATACAGGATTTTGCAGTGTATACTTGTATAAATCACAGTAAGGAAAACAATAGAGGCAGAAGGTAAATAACACAGAGTTTAAGTGGTTCGAGGTAAGCCCCTCTACGTCCACTGGTCCTCCACACATGAGTAAAATGTTTATTATAATCACTACGTACACAACTACGTGACTATAACTAAACCTGTCTTTATAACATTCACACAGATTGTTACAGGGACTGAAGCTTTGGGCCGTTCACACAGATTGGCTTGAGCTCTTTCTTGACTTGCTTCTTCACACACAGTTCGAAGCTTTGTCTACAATGCTATTCTTCCCACACAGGTCCAAATAAGCAAGGATCTCCAGTCCACACAGGGCTGATGGTTTTCTTCAATGGTAAAGGTAAAATCATAGTTTTGAATAGCAGCTTGAATGCTTAATGAGCTTAGGCTGATGATGTCAGTTCACGTTGAGGACTAGTATATTTCTTCTCTCTGGTATTGCAGTACGCTCGAAGAAATGTGTTTTGCTCTTGTAAGCTTGATATACTGTTCTCTGTGTTTATTCACGTATGAATATCAATATTCAATCTTTCTTCATTTTTCGATTGATGATACTTGTATATCTCATTGTATATCATCGTGTTGTATATATATGCAATGTCCTCTTGCATGGACTATTTATAACTTTGGAATAGATCCGTTATAAATATGTCCATTGGCTGGTTGGTGAGTAAAAGTCCATTCTGATTGGCTGTTTGACTTTCAAGATGCTTGATCCCGATTTTGCTCCTTGTCTGAATATTCTTTGCTGGTTGGATTTAAATACTTTATCCAATCACTATTTAAATACTTCTTTCAAAATGGTATTTTGACTTTTGTGAATAAAGTAGATTCTGTCGCAACGGTCTTCAGTCCTGTTGGATAAGTGTTTGTTTTCCCAACACTTTCAGCCTGCATGCTGTATCCAACATGTTACGACTTTATTGATATAGCTGTAGACATTGTATAACAGACTATCTTTAATGCTGTATAGAAGGGGCTGTATAGAGATTCCATACAACTTCCATACTTGGCGGCATTTCAACACTTTCGACTTCTTGAGACAACTTGTTATATGTTGAAAATTATCAAAATAGGATTGTTTATCCCAACAATTTCCCCCTTTTTGATAATGCCAAAACCTCTTTAAAACTTCTTGATCCAGAGAGGCTGACTTCTTGGTCTTCTGTCGAATGATCTGATCTGCAACACTTGGTCTAAGAATGTGAATTGCTCGCAGGCAAGTTCTTAAGAGAATAAAAGCATCTAACAGGGATGTGTATTACAACTTCAAAACTTTATGATAGGCGCGCAGGCACTGTAATACCCACGATTTTCGTTCTGATTATTTTGGATATTTCTTCGGATATTTCCCGGCTGTCGAGTGTTGATATTATTTTCTCGACGACTGATTTTGTGTTTATGTCCGTATGTGGTGATTTGTTATATGTTGTTTTCATTTCAGATCGATAATGTTGTTTGGGAGCATTTTGTCGTGTTCGTTCCATGCATTTTCGAAAAATCGAGTCGTCGGGTCATGGCGGCTGGGCACTGGCCGGACAGTTACGGCAAGAACCGGCATGGCGGTTGGGCATTGGCCGGACAATTGCGGCAGGAACCGGCATGACGGCTGGGCACTGGCCGGACAATTGCGGCAGGAACCGGCATGACGGCTGGGCACTAGCCGGGCAGGTGCGGCAGGAACCGGCATAGCACACGCTACTGTCGGAAGGTTGTGCGCGCTAACTCGTCAGGTATAGCACACGCTATTCGGCCACCCAGCGCACGCTACCTGGCTGGGCAAAGAGGTTTTTGGAGGTTCTGGACTCCGGATGGATCGGCAGGTCGCGCATGCTACTGTCGGTCGTTGCGCATGCTAATCGGCAGGTGCAGCGCATGCTATCGGACGCCCAGCACACGCTACCTGGACGAGTAGTTTAGTCCAGGAGGTTCTGGATGGGTCAGCTAGCTCACGCTAACGCCCGCGCGGCGCGCGCTATCGCGGCCGGACAGAAGGTTCTGGACGGGTTGACTAGCACGTGATGGCAGGTCCCGGTCGAAGGTTCTAGGCCGAGACTATCCGTTAGCACACGCTAACCCGGAAGGCTAGCGCCCGCTAATGCACATTTATATAAATATGACTGAGCATTCATGTTTGCACTCGTTTTTCATTTCCCTTCTTTCATGTCCGCGGCTGGAGTCTTGGAGAACTCGAAGACATGTTGCTAAACTATGAATACATGAAGTCCTGGAGTTCCTATCCTCGACTAAACATTCCATAACATCATTTGATCGAGCGAATCAGGGTAAGTTTTCCTAAAATCTTAGTTTTGGGAAAATTGGGGGTTTTGTTTGATTTCGTCCGTTTGATCCGTAATAACCTAGATTAGTGATGGATTGTTTATTATTACGTTATATTCTACCAATTTTCTTGTTGATCCATGGTTCGATTGCTAAAGATTCGTCATTTTGTTGAGTTCCTTATCGATGCCTTGAAGGTGTCCGGTGAAAGTTCTTAGAGAGGGGTTTCGGGCGTTCAATGATTATTCTTCCTCGTACGATCGTTGATTATGGATGATATGATGTTAGAGTCAGATTCCTTGTGAAGAACTCGAGTCGGAACTCTTCCATTCATCCTTTTCTTCAGGGTTTCGAAGCTTCCCGATCGATCATGTTATTATTGTTTCTGCCAGGAGAATTGTAGGTGTTCCAGGTTTTCCAATTGAGTCGTGTTCGTCGGAGTATCCAGTATCGATTATTGAGGCAAGTATCTTGCCCATACATTACGTGTTTTGTGGATATAACGACATGTGCTAAATGAATGTTTGCAACCATTTTTCGAAAGAATCGGTATATTTACAATCATGGTTTTCTTAAAAGATGACTCGTGTGTTCTGTAAATTAATGTGCTTAATTGAATATGTGTGTTAGTGTTGAGTATAAGATCGCCTTACTTGTGTGATGACATTATGTAAGATTATGTCGTCGGTAAATTTAAAGTTCAATACTTTTGTTAAGATGTGTGCGTGGAGTCATGTGGTTACCGATGAATATGTGAGTTTGTGTGATATTGATTGTGCCGTTCGGTGCTGTTGAGATAGTGTGCTTCCTTTTTGATGGTATTAGTTCTGGGTCGTGAGTATGTGTTGGATAATTTGGCCATTCTAGCAAAGTACCTCGACTATATATATATTATGATTGACTCTCGGGGATTGTGGTTTGGAAATGTTAACTGATGAGAGTTGTAAGGTTGTTCTCGGGTACTCTCACTCGGGGTTGACTCGACGGGGTCACACGGGGACCTGGTGGCTTAGCGGCTGGACCGGGTCGCGAGGGTTACTTTCGAGTGGGTATTCTCACCTGGGGTTGCTCGACGGGATGCACAGAGACTTGGTGGCTTGATGGCTGGACCGAGTCGCGAGAATTGCCAGAGTGTTTTTACTGATGATTAGTTGTGATATGTCAGGAGTATCACAATTCGTTGTGCTCGGGGTCGAGAGACATTACATATTGAGTCTTGGTGTTTGGCTAGAATGGCATGGAAGTGATATGTTGTGTGTAATGTGTCCTTGGAAGTGAATTGAAGTGGATGGTTGGGTCGTGGACATCGTGTTTTCTGATCGGATATGTATTTTGAAAAATAAAACTTTGGACTATGACCATAGGTGGCTTTCGATAAATTAAGAACTTTTCAATCACAAATATTTTCGAAACTCCCGAGATCCTGAATTGATTTTTAAATGACAATGGTTTCCTTTATATTTTATCCTTTGAACTATTTTATCCAAATGAAATATCTCGGGAAGTCGTTCGTTGTATTCACGGAATGTGTTGTGTATGGCTCGTATTTGCACTTTATACTTGTACTAGCAACAGTGGAGTGTTGCCAACCCCCGAGTATTCGGTGGGTGGTTGTCTGTTCTGGGTCCAGGTACATGCAGGTTTTGGGAGCAAAACACAGGATTCGGGGGGTGGATCCTCACGGATAGGGTCTGCGGCGTGTAATATTTCCGGTTAGATTCTGGGGGGTTTACATTTATGGTATCAGAGCTTAGGTTACAGAAACCTAGGTTGTTGGGTCCAGTCGTGTATTGTCGAGTCTTGCCTTGTCAGATTGTGTGTGCCTGAGTCGTGTTGCGAAGCGTCGTCTGTGATGTTGGCCGTTATTAGTATCAAGGTGCATCCATCATCTTCATGCGATCTGTGGATGTAAGTCTCCCCTACTTTATGTTGTGCCTCGTTCTATATGAACTAGTTGTGTGATTCAGTATTACGAAGTAAATTTAAAGGTGATTTGTGATTATGTGGCATATGCTTGTTTGATTCTTGTATTGTGCTAGAATGAAAAGTGGTGCCGATGTATATGTATATATATACATCTTTTTACAAATAGTTTTTACAAGGATTTGGCGTGGTTATGCAAAGAAAGTTCATCACTGTGATATTTTTATAGTTTTAAATTTTTTTGGGGAGTCACGTAAATTTTATGTTAAAACATCCTTCAAAGGGAGGAAAAAAATTTGATTTTCGTATGATGACCTCAAGGACAAAAATTTTAGAGAATCCAAACTACCAAAATTTCATTTTCATTTTGTATTATAAGTTTTCAAAACACGAATTTTAAACTCAAATGAGGTCTGCAAATTGTACTCAAGATGTGACTCTCGTTTTCAACCTTTTGATTTCATGATTATTAGTCAAGAAGTACATGATGATGTTCTCATTGTTTAGGCAGTGGTGCCAGTTTTATGATTAAAATGGCTTGATAAAACTGTACAGACATAAAAGAGCGTGTGTCTCTAGTGTCAAACAATGTAAGAGCGGGTAAATTAGATACAGTCAACATACCTAACACCGTTACGGGATTCTCATCTACGTACATTTGGGTCAAAGTATATATGCGAGATTATCGTCCAGAATTTCGACCTTTAACCCTTTGGAGATGAGAGTTCGAAGATGAATGTCCTGGATCCTTACATTTGTAGCAGACACCTTTACCATACAGGCACTCCCCGTCATGATTCTTACCACACTTCGAGCACTCTGGCTTACTGGTTTGAGGCTTAGGTCCCGACCTCTGATTAACCTTTGCTTTCTTATTAGAATCCACCGCCTTATTTTGGTTCCCATCCCAATGCCTCTTAACGATATTAAGCTTCGTAGGCTGTTGTTGATCCAGATTATGGCTAGCCTCAACCTCTTGGGTATAGGGTAGCACCCCATGACCAGCCATGATGTGATGAATACTCGGGTGTAAACCACTCCGGAACTTAAGGGCCCTTTTTCTATCTGTATCCACCATGTGCTCCACAAAGAAGCTAATTGGCTGAATTTTCTCTCATATTCTTCCACCGTCATTCCTCCTTGTTCTAGATTCCAAAACTCTATCTCCATCTTCTCTCAGTAATGATGTGTGTAGTACTGGTCCATCACTAGCTCTTTGAACCGATCCCAAGTTAATGCAGCACGCTCGGCTGCCAGCCTCAAACGCCAGTAGCTCATCCACCAGCATTCAGCATCCTCCACTATTTGATACTTGACGCAAAGAATTCTTTGCGCATCAGTGCACTCAATGAGCTCAAAGGTGCGCTCGAGTGACATGAACCATTCGTCTACAACTGCTGGTCTTTACCGACCATTGAATGATGGTGGTGTGAAACGTCGGAACTATTGCACAACTTGTGCCTGAGTATGAGCTGGCACGTTATTATTGTGGTTATTCTGACCTCTGTTACCACCACCAGCACCAAGGTTTTAATCATTTATTCAAAGAAATACTCGACTTTGTTCCACAAAACTTCAAGGATAATGAATGATTTCGAGTATACAGTCAAGTTCAATCAATAATCTAAATCAAAACGAATCAAATCGGCCAAAATACCAAGAAACCTCAAGAATATCCAAAAACCAAAAGTTTAGGTGATCTTACCTTCGATCCGGGTGGAAGATGATGTTAATCCATGAATCAAACTTCCAAAACATGTTTTTTTATGTTTCTCTTTCTCAAATCCATCCATCTATGGTGAAAAATCGCGGAAGGAACGAAGAAAAATGAAAAATGCCCAAGATGACTCGGTCCAGGCCTTATATAGGCCGAGTCCTGTCGGCACGTTATGGCCGTAATCGGCCGTGGCTTACGTACGTAACCGGCCGTGGCCTACCCTACTGTCCATTTTGGCCGAGACCCTTACGTACATAACCGGCAGCTGGCTTACGCACGTAACTGGCCCTTACGGCCGTAACCGGCCACAGTCTTACGTACGTTATCGGACAGTCCTTACGCCCACCGAGTCACTGCCGACCGTGATCGACCATCCCTGCGAGTCACTGCCGACCATGATCGGCCACTACAGGTCCTCTCGGCCATGACTCGGTCAGCCACCCCATAACGTACATAACACTTATTCCATTACGTACGTTGTTGTGTCGAGATTTATACACCTCAACAGGCGATCGGCACAAAGACCGGGTGACCGAGCCAGAGTCAAATAGACCAAAGCAGACTGCCGATCGAAGGACCCAGCGCCGAGCGATCGACTGCCAAGGCGATCATCTCCCGGCAGCTAGCGATCGTCCCAGGTGCCCGATCGTGGACGACCGCCTCATGCCGCGCGCAAAGCAAACATCCGTCTAATCTGCGAAGTCCGAAACTCGGAGCAAGGACCCATGTGCAGATCCGTGAATGGCGCCACAGAACATAGATCGTTGACCACAGCCTGTCACCATCTTCCCACCTACCGACATACCCGCCGAAAGGTCCAAAGTGGGACCTCCCGAGATAGCGACTCGGGATGCGTGCAAACTTCTCACTGGTCCGCACAGCTGGCTGCCAGCAGTAGCCGCGGACTTTAAGGCAACCAGCCCATGTGCTAAAAGACGGTCGCCCCCTTATTATAATACAAGAAAGGCGATCGCCCCTCAGGATTAAGGCATCCCAGCCCCTATAAATAGAAGGATTCCTGCACTTGGAACAGGATCTGCTTTTCTGGTTACTTTTTCTCGGTTTTTCTCTCTCAGAACCTCTTAACCAAAAGACGGTCGGCAGAGATAAGAACTCCCTGTAGTTCAAGAACTCACAGAGCAGTGCTCAAGAGCTAGATAACTAGGGTCTTTTACACTCATAGTAATTGTACTCTTACATTAATATTTGTACTCCAACGTATTCGTATTAATAACATCTCGCGAGAGCATTCAATCCCGGGACTAACAACCCCGACAAATCTTGTGTTATTTACTTTCCCCACGGACGTGCTCTCGCATTTGTTTGTTACTCGACCATTCCAGCAATATCATCTCCGGATAATATTTTGGGTTACAACAATTGGCACTAGATGAAGGGGTGCGCTATCTTAACCTTCATTCTTATTCCGACCGTCTCGAAGAACACTCACTGTTCTCCGGGGCATATACTTGAAGAAACACTCACTGTTCTTCAAAGGAAAACCTTCAGATTCATGACGTCTGCCACCACATCGAAGAGAGCCTCTCTCCAATCCACCGGACGCCTTGTTCTGACTCAATTCGAGCCCCAACCTACGGCAGAGGGTAGTCGCGGCGATGCGAGACTCTCGATCCTGCACCTGAGGGACGGCCCCAGCCTTTCGCTCGACCAGTTCCAAACCGCGGAACAGATCGAGGAGGCTATGGCCATCCTAAGGGAGCGACGGATAGCATTCGATGCACCCGCAATTACCCCATCAGCCATCCACCACGCGGGCAAACGAAAGCTCAAGGGGTTACTTGTCAAGCGATCGTCAGGAAGCCCCGATTCACGAGCAGAAGCACTCGCGAGGCGGGACGGTTTCGTTTTCAGCCGCCTAGGAAGCGACCCATCATGGCGACCGGGGCATTCTGGAACTAGCCATGAGACGACGGAGCCCGAATCCATCACCAGGAGTTCAGCTTATCCAACTCCCAGAAGGCAGGACAGCCATCTGGCTCCTCTTCGCCGAAGAACTGAGATCGGCGGCGACGACCTCATCGCCTACCGCGGAGTCAGGAGATCGGTACACGATCGCCTCGGCTCCCACTCCGAGAGACAAACCACGAGCGACCAAGCTACGGCGATGGCCGTAATTAAACGCCAGCTCGATGGCATGAAGGCGCTCCTAGAAACTGGGGCAGGTGCCAAGAGAAATATCGCTGGGCCGAGCGAGCCACTTGCGGTCCAGATCGAACTCGCCCCCGTGCAGCCAAGGATCACTCCTCCTCAAACACCTTTGTACGAGGGGAGATTGGACCCCGAGACTCACCTGAGCAAGTTCCGGATCTACATGACCGGATGTGGGGCATCAGACGCGACCAGGTGCCGAATGTTCCCGTTAACACTGGGTGACCTAGCCCATAGGTGGTACGTCTCATTACTACTGTGATCCATCAGTTCCTTTGAACAACTGGCGGGCGACTTCACATCGTACTTCGCCGCCAAGGTCGCTCGACCAGAGGGTCCCCACCGCATGATGAAAATCAGGCAGGGGGAGGAGGAGTCCGACGAAGACTACATCGACCGGGTGGATGAGATAATCCTCAACGGCGAGCCCGTAGGCGACGAGATCGTCCTCTACTCAGTCCTAGGGGGATTCAATGGTCGTTCGCCCATGTTCAGGCACCTTACGAAGGACATCCCCTCGACCTACGCAATCTTCTGTGCCAAGGCCGCAGAATTTTTGGCCAGGCGGAGGATGCTCGCCATTCACCAAGACGAGGGGGTAGAGACGGCGATCGCCAAGTCCAAAAAGGCGTCCGCCAAACCGCCCGGTGATTTCAGGACCTTCGAGGACGTGGAAACCTATCTCTACCACAACCTCAGTCTATCTCCGACTCAAATTTTCTACGCCATCTAGGGGCGCGAGCGGCTAAGCAAGCCGAAGGCGGTGAGGGACCACGGTCATCTGGACCGCAACAAATTTTGTGCTTACCACAAGAGTCCCGGCCACAACACCGATCAATGCCGCGACCTCCTCAGACAACTCTGGAGATTATTCGAGGAGGGCAAGCTGGACAGTCTAGTTACTTAGCCGGAGCCTCGGACAAGAAGGATCAAACTTCCGCGATCGACGTCACAATGACGATCGCCAGTCTCCCAGTCCGATCGCCAGAATCAAACATGGTCGCCCGAAGGCTAAAGTACAACAAAAGGCTACTACCCAAGCAACATCTCCAAAAATGGAGGACTCGCTCGCCATCTACAGTTCATCATCTAACATGATGTACCAAGGCACGAGATCGCCTCCCTCAGCACAACGTATACCATCGAGGATCGCCATCTAACTCGATGATCCGAGGTAAAAGAGTGCAGCCATGGTCCTGGAGGTCGATGGAACCGACTGCTTCGTCCATGCAAGGTTCCTTTGGGCTGCGATCGCTCGCCCTTCATTTAAATACGAGGTGAGCGTAGCCGAAGGACCCTCCAAACAAATCTGTGGACATGCTCGCCAGCCCTCAAAGGTTCATCATCTAACATGGTGGATCCGGACAAAGCGACGCGTCCCTAGCCCCGTCATAACGTATACCATCGAGGATTGCCATCTAACATGACGATCCGAGGTAGAAAAGTGCTAACAAGCCGCGGACGTGGAGTCGATTAATCTGACGATGCCCCGCGCAAGGACTCCTCCAGACCAAGACCGCACACTCTTCGTTTAAATACGAGGCGGGCGCAGCCTAACGGAGGACCCTCACAATAAAGTGAGTCGCGAGACAAACCTGCAGGTGGAATGTCCCTCGCGCACAAGACACGGTCATAGAGATCGGTCCATCAAACTCCGCGACTGTGCACGGTTCCTCAAGGTCGAAACAATTGGCTTTCCACGAGGGATCTGCAAAATTGAAGATCACAAGAACAAGACCGAAGATAGCTCGCCAAGCGATCAGGTCGCCCAAATCCGAGACCAAAGTCCGCTCAACGGATCGCCCGTCTTTATCCTAAACAATCGTCAGTGGAACCACCTCACCCCATGTCTTCAACATCGGAGCAAGTTGGGGGGCAATTGTTGTGTCGAGATATATACACCTCAACAGGCGATGGCACAAAGACCGGGCGACCGAGCCAGAGTCAAATAGACCAAAGTAGACTGTCGATCGAAGGACCCAGCGCTGAGCGATCGACTGCAAGCCGATCATCTCCCAGGAGCTAGCGATTGTTCTAGGTGCCCGATCATGGACGACCGCCTCATGCCGCGTGCAAAGCCAACATCCGTCTAGTCTGCGAAGGCCGAAACTCGGAGCAAGGACCCATATACAGATTCGCGAATGGCACCGCATAACATGGATCATTGACCACAGCCTGTCACCATCTTCTCACCTACCGACAGACCCACCGGAAGGTCCAAACTGGGACCTCCCGAGACAGCGACTCGGGACGCGTGCAGACTTCTCATTGGTCCGCACAGTTGGCTGCCAGCAGCAGCCGCGGACTTTAAGGCAACCAACCCATGTGCTAAAAGACGATCGCCCCCTTATTATAATACAAGAAAGGCGATCGCCCGTCAGGATTAAGGCATCCCAGCCCCTATAAATAGAAGGCTTCCTACACTTGGAACAGGGTCTGCTTTTCTGGCTACTTTCTCTCGGCTTTTCTCTCTCAGAACCTCTGAACCCAAAGACGGTCGGCAGAGACAAGAACTCCCTGTAGTTCAAGAACTCATAGAGCAGCGCTCAAAAGCTAGATAACTAAGGTCTTTTACACTCATTGTAATTGTACTCTTACATTAATATTTGTACTCCAACGTATTCGTATTAATAACATCTCGCGAGAGCATTCAAGCCCGGGACTAACAACTCCAGCAAATCTTGTGTTATTTACTTTCCCCACGGACGTGCTCTCACATTTGTTTGTTACTCGACCATTCCAGCAATATCATCTCCGAATAATATTTTGGGTAACAACATACGTAATACGTACGTTGACTTGCTACAGTATTATACTCATATTACATACGTAATACACCCTATATAGCGTACATAATTCCATTCGTTGACTCACCTGTCCACATCCGCGCCGAAAGCCGCCGACCACGGGCCCCACTATCCGATCACAACTCGGTCCTGTCTGATTCCTCTTGTTACGTACGTAATGCCTTATGCATAACTTACGTAAAGCGTATAATTTAGCGTACGTAAGTCCTTAAACTTAGCGTACATTAAGGGCTCTATACTTAGCCAAAATCCAACTGTTCCTGTCCGACGTCTCGACATACTGGATACGAACATACGGCATACTGAATACACATATACTCAACCCATTGTATTCTTAAATGTTATTGTCGACCAAGTACGACAATTACACAAGTACAGTTGCCTCAGTCTTTCTATTATTTTATCCATACTGTACAGATTCTATTTTGTACAATATAACTCGAATAAAATAACATTAAACAATCGCAGTAGAATTTCAATATATTACACTGAGAATTTGGAGTTGCTAGGTCAAATTTGGCACCCCTAAAGCATGAGCTTGGACCGGGTCTTGTGTTTTCTGACTCCATTTTTATATTTTGTTTGGTAAATTAATTTCCCACAAATTAAATTGGATTTAATTTGACTAAAATATAATTATAGTAATTTTATTTTTAAGGGAATTAATTTAATGAAATATTTATTCTGTCCGGAACAAATTAAAACTAATGGTTACGTAAATTAATTGGATTAATTCTAAAAGTTGAATTAATTTTTATTGATTAGACCAATATTTAGATTAATTAATATTGCCATTTATTTTAATGTAATGGTTGCATTATTTTTTGAATGGTGATGTACTTCATGGACTTAGTATTTTGAATCTTTATTCAGTAAGGTTGTAATGGCCGTCTTGAGCCAATTTATTTATTTTTTTGGTAAATTTGTATAGGATGAAAATTTTATTAATGTAATAAATTAGCTATGACGAAGAGCCGAGGACAAGCTGCCATGAGGACGAACATTCCATACTTGTAATTATATTACTTGTATTTTTCTTTTTTATCGAGTCGATGATGACTCGGTACTTAAGAACGATCCATGAAGTACATGTTGGTAGATTTAGGTTGTGAATCTTTTCATATTGTATGACAAACAAACAAACGACAACCGACAAATCGCGATTGTAATATGATTAATGTGCAAAGTGTAAAATATAATCGCATAATTCTCCCACTTTACAAACACTAAGTTATAAAGGTTACGAGGTTTCCTACCCTCCGTCAAACTCATAGAAAATTGAAATCTAAACCGGAATATTATTCTTCCGAGTATGTCGGAGTAATATTTTTGGGGAAGGTTGCTAAATTCCTAGAGTGTATTAGATGCCTTCGGTTGTGGCAAATCAAATCCCTAGAATCCGTATGGGTTGCCGGGTGAGATTCAATTGTCAGACTGATAGGATTTGACGGTTTAAACTTATATAGTTCAGCGAACAATAGAAACCTTATAGGTTGAGGGCGATTGAACTATGGGTAAAAGAAGATCGAATCATCCATTAGGTAGGTTGGTGTTAGACACCACTTTATGAAGAATGATAGAATAGAAACTGTATGGGTTGCCCTCTATTAAACTTTATAAAGAACTCGATCACCACTATGAAGTCAACCGTGACTTCTGGATTTCACATGGGAGTGTGCAAATGCCAATAAAATAGTGATAGCCGAGTTATGAATAAAGAGAGTCCTTAAATTCTTTACTCGGATCATAATCAAACAATCACTAACGAATCTTAAATTAGTCTTTGCGGTTAACAAAAATCTCTCATAATGACAATGAACCCACTTGCTATACTACTTGAAAAGAACGCCCTGACTGGTCCGAACTATGTGGACTGGCTTCGGAACTTGAGGATTGTCCTCACTATGGAAATGCTGGGATATGTCTTGGAGGCGGACATCCCAGCGGCTCCTGCAAGAACTCGAGCCAATCAGGAAGAAGTTGATGCCCATGAGAAATGGGTAAAAGACGACGTAAGAGTGCGAGGGTACATGTTAGGCTCAATGACTAATGGCTTCAATGTGCCCATGAGAAGATGACATCTTCGAGAGCCATCTTATCGCACCTAGCTGAGCTCTATGGAGAGCATAGTCGAACTGCTAGATATGAGATATCAAAGCAATTATTCGGTGCTAGGATGAAGTACGAAGAGAGAGTTGGGGACCATGTCCTCAAGATGATCTCGATGATTGAGAGATTAGAAGCTCTTGATTTTCAGACGCATGTATCTCTCCAAACCGATCCTGTAGTCACTTCCTGACTCCTTTTCCCAATTTGTCATGAACTTCAACTGCAATGAGATTGCATGTAACTTAGCTGGACTAATGAACAAACTGACGACTGCCCAGTCTCAGATGAAGACAAATGGAAAAGAAGCTGCACTTGTGATTTCTTCTGGGACTTAGAAGTCCAAGAATAAGAAGAAAAAGAACAAGAAGTAGTCAGGTCCAATATCCAAGATCGACAAGGGAAAGGGCAAAGCCCCAATGGTTCAAAAGAGCAAGGGGGCCAAGAAAATGAATGTATGCCTAAACTGCGGTGAGCTAGGCCACTGGAGAAGGTACTGTCCAAAACTTGACCGTAATGCGCCTTCAGGTACGGAACTACTGGTTTTGGAAACAAATTATTCTGTAACTGTATATTCTACTTCTTAGATACTTGATTTCGGTGCGAGTTCTCACATTTGTACAATCAATCAGGATGTGGAACGAAGTAGGAAGCTGGATTCAGGGGAGGTGATGGTCACCGTCAGAAGTGGACATAATGTCGAGGCTTCTGATATTGGATCCCATATGTTGAATTTAGAATCGGGTTTTATTCTTACATTAGATGATGTACTTGTTTTTCCCAAGGGGCATAAACATATTGTATTAATTCCGGTCATGGACCGAAAAAGATTTCACTTCTTTAATGGAGATGGGTCCTGTCGAATTTATTTTAGAAATAAATTGATTGGTACTGGTATATTATTAAATAGTTTATACCATTTGAATCTAAAGAATAAAACAAATGTGAACACTATAACCAGGAAGCGTGGCATGGATGAAACAAACCAAGCACTTAAGTGGCATCTTAGACTTGGTCGTATTGATCAGACCAAGATTCATAAAATGGAGAAAGATGGACTTACGGGTCCATTGGGATCGGATCCCTATCTAACTTGTGAATCTTGCCTTCAAGGCAAAATGACTAAGTTACCTTTTGCAGGGACTTTTGAAAGAGCTGTTGAAAAACTTGGATTGGTCGATAGCGACGTCTGTGGCCCTTTTGAAGTGGCATGGGATGGCTTTCAATATTTCATTACATTCACTGATGACCATACTACGTATGGGTTCATGTACTTAATGAAACATAAGTCTGAAGCTTTTGATAACTTCAAGAAATTTAAAGCCCTAGTTAAAAATCAAACAGGTAACCGTGTTATGACTCTTCGGTCAGACCGAGGTGGTGAGTATATGAGTACCGAGTTCGATGAGTTCTTAAAGGAACTAGGAATAGTGTCACAATTCACTCCGCAAGCTACTCCGAAATTAAATGGTGTATCAGAAATAAGGAATCGAACCTTGTTGGACATGGTTCGCTCCATGCTTAACTATACTGATCTACCGATTTATTTGTGGGGTCACACACTCCTTACTACTGTGCATATCTTGAACAGATATCCTTCCAGATCCATTCCTAAGACTCCACACGAGATGTGGAGAGGTAGGAAACCAAGTCTTAATCACATTAGGATTTAGGGATGCCCTCTTATTTTAAGAAGACTAATGTAGAGAAATCGGAAGCTAGGTTTGCGAAAGGTCGTTTCATAGGATATCTAGGGGATTCCATGGGATATCTATTATACATGCACGAAGATCATAAGATCATCGTTGCTTTACAAGCACACTTCCTCGAAGATGAGTTTATTCAGGAAGGAGGCACATGTAGAAATATTTCTTTGGAAGAAATAGAAGAAATACCAAATAAGACACCTGTGCAAGATATTAGAACCGAACCTTCTGAAATACAAACAAACATCTCAAGTCTAGTAGAATTTCTCAATTACCTGAGAGGTATGGCTATCTGCATCAACGGGAACTGGGTGTCCATGAGATGACAGAAAGTAGTCATGAGAATGATCCTTCTACATATGACCAAGCGATGGTAGATGTTGACTCTGCCAAGTGGCAAGAAGCTATGGAAGCTGAGATAGACTCAATGCATGTTAATCAGGTATGGACTTTAGTAGATCCTAAAGGCATGGTGTCTATTGAAAATAAATGGATATATAAAAGAAAGACTGATGAAGATGGTAAGGTTGATACCTTTAAATCCAGGCTTGTGGCAAAAGGTTATTCCCAAAGATAAGGAATCGATTGTTTCGAGACCTTCTTGCCTATAGCTATGATTAAGTCTATTCGCATGATGCTTGCCATAGTAGTCTACTTAGATTATGAAATATGGCAAATATATGTGAAAACAGCATTCCTAAATAGATTCCTCGAGGAGGAGATTTACATAGAACAACCTAAGGGATTCATATCTGAGACCAATATTCATAAAGTATGCAAACTTCAGCGTGCCATTTATGGACCGAAGCAAGATTCGCGAAGTTGGAATCTTCATTTTTACGAGACAGTCAAAGAATTTGATTTTGTCCAAAATGAAGAGAAGCCCTGTATTTTCAAGAAGGTTAGTGGGAGCAAAATTGCATTCTTAATACTATATGTAAATGACATTCTACTTATAGGAAACGACGTAGGAATGCTCACTTCTGTGAAAGCTTGACTTTCTAAGGAGTTCTCAATGAAAGACTTGGGAGAAGCTACCTATATTCTGGGTATTCGCCTCTACCGGGATACAGTGAAAAAAATGTTAGGTCTTTCCCAAGCCCTCTATATAGAAAAGATCCTGAAGCGATTTAGGATGAAAGATTCTAAAAGAGGGTGCCTACCTATGCGACATGGCGTTAAACTTTCCTTGGATATGTGTCCTCAAAGTGAGGAAGACAGAAAGGAAATGTGTAAGGTGCCCTATGCTTCGGCAGTGGGTAGCCTCATGTACGCTAGGATTTGATTTAGACCATACATTGCCTATGCTGTGAGCGTGGTAATTCGGTTTCAGTCAAATCCAGGGCAGGAACATTGGACTGCTGTGAAGAACATTCTTAAGTACCTAAGGAGGACTAAAGACTTGGTTCTTACAAATGGCGGTGGAGAACTTAAAGTGATGGGTTATACGGACTCAAACTTTTCAGGGAACATTACACTACAGAGAATAGACACAACAAATATCGTTGCTGATCCGCTTATCAAGCCACTATCTCATAAGGTCTTAGAAGACATCTTGAGAGTATGGTTATTAGATACCATAGTTTGTGGCATCGAGTGTAAGTGGGAGATTGTTAGGAATATGCCCTCGAATGCCACTTAGAGGATGAGAGAGTGAGAGCATTGTAATTATGAATATTAAATAAGGCATGAATTATTTCTATATTATTGTATATCACGGGTATTGTGATTTGGTATATAAAATAATAGTCCTTGCATTTGAGAGCAAACATTCCACTCCTTATGGAGATAAGGGGATTGGCACTGGAAGTGTTTAGGGCTCGAATGCTTAACTGATTCGCAAGTCGATAAAACTTAACTCGACAGTAAGTTTAGAATAGAATTGTATAACATGTACTTTGACATGTAGAGTATCTGTCTTCACTAAGGGTTAGTGGGAGCACACATTATAGGTATGCTAATGGGATTAGAATACTCGAACACGACTCACCTCGATTCGGTCACATGGATATCACTCCGGGATTGTCAATGACTGAATCGAAAGGTTGTGATAGGTATACGTGGACCTTTGACTTGAGGTTTCAATAGGATATGTGCTTGTGACATTAACTTAGTCATTAGAGTAGTTCGATCCAATCACTGGTTGGTGGGGTCAACCTCGAAATGTAACTTAGTGGGCAAGTAGCAGTCTCTACTGAATACCAAGGTAGGATTCTTTCTCATATTAGTGAGCACGTAAATGTCCTATGTGGTTAATGGCAAATGAGATCATAAGTCTTTGGCCAAAGCAGTTAGAGCTAGTTTTGTTTGATACACGAGAGCTCGATGATCTCGGTTTGCATTAACAAAATGCATTGAGTCAAGTTACAACAGGGTTTGACTATACTGTGACCTTAATACTTGACCGGGATATATTTTTGAAGGGTTTATACGTATACGGTATTCATAACTATTGGTTTTGGAATAATCCTAATTATTCATTCTCAGTTGGGTTACAGTGTGAGCCACGGGACTGTCTAGGTGATACTCACACTCTTTGGATCCTCCCATTGCTAACTAAGACGAACCTACAGAGTCGCGCACAGAGGATAGATGATGGAATATTTTGAGCTTATTTCTCTCTTGGTTAATATTAAATATTAGATGTCTAATTTAATTTATTGGATAAATTAAATCGGTTTGTGAATTAAATAAATTACTCGGTAATTAATTTAATTCATATTAATTCTTAGAGAACTTATATTTAATATAATTAATTAATTGAATTAATTAATTGTATTATTTTTTAAATGAACCAAGGTTTATCTATCGGACTAGATAGACGAGGGTCAATTTCACGGACCGAAACGAACCAACACCAAAATATCTCATCATGGCCACCCCACTCTCACTTCATCATGGTGATGAATTATTAAGTTTGTCTTAATATCATTTTGAGTTAGGTGTGGGGTTTTAATTTATTTCTTTAATGAATTAATTATGGCATAATCATGTAATGATGAGTGAGATGTGCATAATATATTAACCTTCATCATTTATCTTAAAAAGTGATGGATCATGGCTGATTTGTAAAAGCCATTCATGTAGGAAGAAGAGAGAGCAAAAGAAGAAAATAATTTTTCTTCATTTTTCATACTTGAATACAAAGTGTATTCCTGAATGAATAATTATTTTCATACACTTTGAGTGTTAATAAATATAGTAAGCTTCTCCTTTCTACTTCTAGCCATGTTCTTGGAGAACAATACGATAGGAGTATTTTTCGGTCATCTATCGGACGCGTGATACGTAGAAGCACGGTGCTTTCGATGCTTGGGAATTTCCAAAAGCTCGTTCGATTGGATTTGTATTCGTGCTCAAAATCAAGAAGATATTATCAAAGGTCTATGAGGGTATGACTTCTTAATTTTATCTTCGTCTAATTATATTCGTCTGTACGATGCTTGATCGATCCGTTTAGGGGTTTGGTTTTTTACCAGTTAGACTGGTTTATTTTTCGCTGCGTATCTCGTTTTAATCACCGAATCCCAACAGTAATCTATGCCCTTCAAGCCAAGAAGATGATGAGAAAGAAGGATTGTCAGACTTTCCCTGTTTACCTGAATGGGGAAACCGGAGAAGCGAAGATGATAGGAGATGTGCCAATTGTGTGAGAATTTCAGGATGTGTTCCCAGAAGTGTTACCGGGTTTACCACCGAATAGACAAGTGGACTTCAACATCGACCTGGAGCCAGGGTCAGCCCCAATGTCGAAAGCACCATACAGGATGGCACCGAAGGAACTGCAGGAACTCAAGATCCAGCTGCAAGAGCTATTAGATTTAAGTTTCATCAGAGCGAGTGTTTCTCCATGGGGAGCACCTGTTCTTTTTGTGAAGAATAAGGATGGCATGCTAAGAATGTGTATAAATTATAGGGAGCTGAACAAGCTCACACTCAAGAACAAGTATCCTCTGCCGAGGATAGATAACTTGTTTGATCAACTCAAGGGAACAACTGTGTTTTCTAAGATAGACCTTAGGCTGGGTATCACCAGTTGAAGATTCGACCGGAAGATATACCCAAGACAGCATTCCGAACAAGATATGGACACTATGGGTTTATAGTCATAGCATTCGGATTGACTAATGCTCCCACAGTATTCATGGCTCTCATGAACAGAGTGTTCCACCCGTACTTGGATAAGTTTGTCTTGGTGTTCATAGACGACATTCTCATTTACTCTAGAAGCGAGAAAGAGCATGAAGAACATCTCATGATAGTGTTGGAAACACTGAGAACTGAAAAAACTCTTTACCAAATTCAGTAAGTGTGAATTTTAGTTGAAAGAAGTAACGTTTCTTGGGCATAATGTGTCAGCAGATGGTATTAAGATGGACCCTGTTGAAATGAGATCGGTTATACGCGCTATGTTGCGGAAGCATATTTAAATGAAAGTGCAGAAAATAAATCGAAATAGAATTTATAGAGGTTCGGCCAGACGTGCCTACGCCCTCTCTCGGTATTTTTTTCTATAGGCTTAATATAAACATCTACACCTCTCTTCTATCGGTCGAGGGATAACCGTTACAAACTCATCTTCAATCGGTCCGATTAAACCATTCTCTCACTTGTCTTTATGTCGGTCCAAGTTAAACCATTTTCCTTTTCTATTGGACAAGGAATCAACCACTCTAGCTTTCTATCGGTACTAGATAAACCTCACTTAGATATCGATTGCAATTCTAACAATGCCGGATCCTTGATCCTAATAACACCGAATCCAATCGTATCTTTTCTTTTTCTCTCTCTTGTATGATTTAGTGTATAACACTCAAGCACTCTCAATTTAAGCTCAAGAACAACTATAATGTTTACAATTATATCTCAAGTATGATTACTTTGCTCAATATTGTTGTGTGATTTGATACCAAGTGGTTTGGTATTTATAGCCATTTTCCACAAACTAGCCGTTACTGCCAGCTTAACTTAGCGTGCGCTAGCCTTCTTGCTTAGTGCGCGCTATCGCGTGTTGATGCCTGTTACGTACGTAATGTACTGCATGTAGCGTACGTTAACTGCTTCCATATTTATTCCAGTGTCTACTGTCTCCCTTTGTTAGCGTGCGCTAACATATCTTCTTAGCGTGCGCTAATAACACATCATTGCATGTGTCATATATCCATTTGTAGCTTTTTGACTTTGCTTTAGAATCTCCCAACGGATTGATTGACTTGAACTCAAACACCTTAGCGTGCGCTATTCCTCAATCCTAGCGTACGCTATGATTTCGTCATTGCATATGTCATTCTGTGTTTGAATGTCTTCACAACGGTAATAAGCCTTCGATAGCGTGCGTTAGTTTTCATGTGTAGCATGCGCTATCTTCATTAGGTAACTTTACTTCAGGTAGCTTTGAACTGTCTGATCTGCAGACAGGACTCGTTAGCGTGCGCTAACCTATATGTCTAGCATGCGCTAGCTTTGCATTTTGCTCAGCTTTTTACGTCTTCGTCTCCCCCGTTGTTTTGCTTCGCCTCTTTGTTGTTTTGCTTTGTTTAGCAACTTAATCATCAAAACTCTATTAATGAATATTTGGAATAAATATTCCAAAAATCTCCCCCTTTTTGATGATTACAAAACAACCCTTGAATTGGATAAAACCTACAAAAATAAAAATATATATATTTGTACGAATCAAAGTTTTCGGCTTTGATCGTTTCGTTAGTTTCACCCATCTTTTCTTTCTGTCATTTTCGACTTCTTGGTTTCTCATTTTTTCAACTCCTTTGTTTCTCCCCCTTTTTGTATGCTTTGTTTTTCTCCTTGTCGACTTCTTCGATTTTTATTATTCTCTCCTCCTTTTTACTTTTTATTTTTCTCGTCATTTCTTCCATGACGCTTTTTATACGATTCTACTCCTTTCTGCCCCTTTTTGTATTCAGCAAAAAGTGTAAATCAAAATATACCGATTGAATAGAGGATACCAATTAATGATAAAGAATGATATGATAAAATATGCATAAAAATGTAACTCCCCCTGAGTAAAATATCAATTGTTAAAAATTAATTTTTGGGCATCCAACCTATAGTTGGTTTTTGTTTAGAGACATAGACGATATTTGGAATAAAAGTTCATTTTGGAATCCAAATCTTTTTAACTTTTATCGTCCGTCTTGGGCTTTTACAGTTTGAAATTTGGTGCCCAATTTTCAAACATTTTTCACATCTGGGTATATTGAAATTTAAGGATTCATTTTTAGAATTCGGTTTGAATCCCAACCCCTGTTTGTTCAACGTAAATTTCTGAACCGAGAGCATTTGTACAAATTTCTCGTTTCCACACGAGAATTTCTTCGTTAAATTTTTTAGCTCGGTTTGAATTTTCAAAAGATCATTCTTTAAAACATTTTTGTTCTCAACGCATTTTGAATGATCGATTTCGATAAATTTTCCCTTTTCAAGAATTTTGGATTTTTCAATTTCCAATGATTTATTTTTAGATTTAAGGGATTTAATTTCGGATAAATCATTTTGATAATCTGTATGTAATGATTCAAATGCTTCAAATAACTCGTCGTGAGAAGATGTACTTACTTGACTTCCGACGTCGCTATCGTCGAATGAGCTTCGTTCCATGACTGCGAGGTTACTTTGATTCAAGAAATCTTCATCCTCGTCTTTATCACCCCATGTTGCAATAAAGACTTCCTTCTTTTAATTAGCTCGGCAATTCTTTGTAAAGTGGCCTGGTTTACCACATACTCGATAGTTGTTGTCAAATTTCTTAGATTCGCCCTTTTGGATGTCCTTATTTCTCCGGTTTAATAAGGTTTGGAACTTATTAATATTCTTGGCATAATATGCCGATTTTTCGTCGCTTTTATCAACTGGGATTTCTTCCATTCTTGACATCCTTCATGGCTATCGATTTTTTCTTCGGCTTCGGTTTGGCATTCCAAGATTTTAGGACAATCTCGTAGTTGATAAGTGAACCAACGAGAGCACTAAAATCAAGACTGTTTAAATCTTTAGACTTCATTATAGCCGTCACCATACCGTCCCATTCTCGAGGTAGTGATCGTAGGATCTTTTTAACTTTTTCACTACTCGAAAGTGGTTTTCCAAAACATGCCAATTCATTTGTGATGACCGAAAATCGGTCGAACATGATCGTGATGGATTCATCGTCCTTCATTTGAAATAACTCGTACTCGTGAAGGAGCATGCTTATTTTCGTCTCCTTGACTTGAGACGTTCCCTCATGTGTGACTCCAAGCATTTTCCAAATCTCTTTGGCACTGTCACACGAAGATATCCGGTTGTGTTCTTCCAGGTTTAAGTCACAATACAATAATTGCGTGGCTTTGCAATTATAATGATCATTTTTCTAATCCGTGTCATCATATTCTTCGAAAGATTTAAGCATACCGTCGGATTTGAGAGGAATTTTCGGACCAAGGCAGATTACTTTCCAAAGCTCGATGTCATAAGCTCGGATGAATATCGACATCTTTTTCTTCCACGTCATGAAATTTGATCCGTCAAAGAATGGCGGTCGGTTAAGAGCAAGACCTTCGACTGGAGCAATTTGAAATGCCATTTGGATCGACTCCTCGGATGTTAAGCCGCTTATTGGAGGTATCGCTCCGATACCAGTTGTTGAAACGAGATCGGTTATACGCGCTATGTTGCGGAAGCGTATTTAAATGAAAGTGCAGAAAATAAATCGACACAGGATTTATAGAGGTTCGGCCAAATGTGCCTATGTCCTCTCTCTGTATCTTTTTCTATAGGCTTAAGATAAACCTCTGCACCTCTCTTCTATCGGTCAAGGGATAACCATTACAAACTCGTCTTCTATCGGTCCGAGTAAACCGTTCTGTCACTTGTCTTTATGTCGGTCCAAGTTAAACCGTTTTCCTTTTCTATTGGACAAGAAATAAACCACTCTAGCTTTCTATCGGTACTAGATAAACCTCACTTAGATATCGATTGCGATTCTAACAATGTCGGATCCTTGATCCTAATAACACCGAATCCAATCGTATCTTTTCTTTTTCTCTCTCTTGTATGATTTAGTGTATAACACTCAATCACTCTCAATTTAAGCTCAAGAACAACAATTATAATGTTTACAATTATATCTCAAGTATGATTACTTTGCTCAATATTGTTGTGTGATTTGATACCAAGTGGTTTGGTATTTATAGCCATTTTCCACAAACTAGCTGTTACTGCCAGCTTAACTTAGCGTGCGCTAGCCTTCTTGCTTAGCGTGCGCTATCGCATGTTGATGCCTGTTACGTACGTAATGTACTGCATGTAGCGTACGTTAACTGCTTCCATATTTAGTCCAGTAGCTACTGTCTCCCTTTGTTAGCGTGCGCTAACATATCTTCTTAGCGTGCGCTAATAACATATCATTGCATGCGTCATATATCCATTTGTAGCTTTTGACTTTGCTTCAGAATCTCCCAACGGATTTGTAATATCCTAGAATTTCACTATGAATTTTTCGCATTATTTTATCTGGGATGTACTGTACAGAGTGGGACCGACACGATATGAGTGGATAATTTTGGAAACCGTGACAGCCGTGCCAGTATGTCTATCGAGGTTATTTTGATTCTAGGATATTACATGCTTGGTGTGTTTTTCGATGTCGGATATACTGTATGAGTACTTGTACCATTGTCGTACTTGGTCGACAGCTGTATTCGAGGTATCGTGCATCAGAAGTATCGTATGAGAATGATATCGGAACGAGCATATGTATTCAGTATGTCGCGTGTACGTATTCAGTATATTGAGATGACAGACAGGAGCAAAATGGCTAAGTATGAAAGCCATTACGTATGTTATATGTTGGAGATTACGTACGTATCTAAGTAATCTTAACGTACGTTAAGCTGCGTACATTACGTACGTTAAGAATGGAATCAGCGGGTCCGAGCTGTGGTCGGCAGGTGGGCCTGGTGTCGGTTGCTTTCGGCGCAGGATGTGGACAGGCGAGTCAACCCTGGCATTACGTACGCTATGCATGGCATATTACGTACGTAATATGGGTTGATACTGTAGCAAGTCAACCGCTACATTACGTACGCTGTGGTGATGGTATTACGTACGTAACGCAAGGTGCAAAATAGTACAGATTACCCTGGATGACGATTACGTACGCTATATAGGACATATAGCGTACATTAAAGGCCTTACGTACGTTAACTTTGGGACTTAACGTACGTAACGAGATGCACAGTTTATAAAATAAGAACGGGACTTTCATTTCCTCACGTAAGAAAACACATTTCCTCCTCCCCAAATCGTCCCTCTTCACTCTCAAATCCATTTCAGACCCTCATACCCTTGTTAAGACTTTGATAAGGATGATCGGAAGCTTGAAACTTAGAGTTCTTGGAGTTTTGGAAGTGTTTGATTGTGTTATTCATCTTCAAAAGGTATGTTGATGAACTCTACTCCTTGAATTCGGATTTTGATGTTAGTGTTGATGTTCTTCTTCGTATGAAGATGATTATGGTATTGTTGTTACGATTCTTGAGGATATATGAACTATATATTGAAGGAATATGATGATATGTTGGTTTTTGTCTTGAATATGTTGACTATGATTATAGAATCATGTTGTTCTTGGTGATCTTGGTAGTATTGCTTCGATTCTTGATGTTAGGAGGATCGTATGTTGGAGAATATGATGATACATGCCTTGGAGTATGGATTTGATGATGGTTAGATGTTATAACACATTGGATTACGTCGTTTTGTTGGCTTCAAATGTGATTATGGATTAATTCATGTTCTTGAAGAATTCTTGAATGATATATGTCCGTAAATTGGAAGGATTACGATTATTTTGGTATATGATTATTCATGATGATAGCCGTAATTGTATTCCTATAAATTTGCAAGAATGAGCCATGTAAATCCGAATTTAAGATTGAAGTCGGAACCAAGAATGTTGTAGACGTTGATAGAACTATTGATTATCGAAGTTCGGCTTGTATTCGTATCGATAAGAGTTGATATGGTTTGATTTTGTACGATCGAGATACCGTTGAGTTTGATTGGTTGATTATACCATTTGTTGATTGTTATCGAATGTATGGTTGATTGATTATTGTATTAGGTTGCGTTAGATGATCGTTGATATTAACCGTTGTGCTGCGGTGAGTCGGGGTTGCGGAGCTTGTAGATGAAGACAACGGTACTAGTAACAACTTCATCGTATCGGTATCGAGGCAAGCTATGCTTGCTCAGTTCATAATGTTAATAAATGATTTTGTTTTCATTCATTTATGATTCATATAGCAATGGTATCGTGGAATATGGGTTGTCGGAATGATTGTACGTATATTATGATTGGACCGATATGAATCATAATGTATATGATTTAAGGATGTCTAGTGGAAATGGGAACTTGAATTATAATTTGGTCTATTGCATGAGAAGTTGGATATCAAGGTTAGTTATCGTGTCGATGTTGAACTCGGGATGGTGGTTTGGTATTAGTTATGGACTGTACTTCATTTTGGATTGTCGGATAAACCGTGTATTCGTTCAGGGCGGTTGGTCGTGGAAAGGTTAGCGTCTCCAGCTTGAGGTAAATTAATATTGTTGGATTATGATAATCATCCTGTTGCATTATTGCATGTGTGTGTTGATATTTCATGTGGTGAGTGTGCATCATTGTTTGTTACGTTTTGTGATGTGCTCTTTCCTTGAGATGTAATCTGTTGGGCCGATGTGTTAGGGGATAAGACCTATATGGCACCTATGTTCCGGGGTATTCCTGTGTGGATACTTTCGTGACCCTTGGTTGCGACCTTGGGGTATTTTGTGATTGCATGAACTGTGTTAGGGAATAAGACCTATATGGCACCTATGTTCCGGGGTATTCCTGTGAGATGCTTCTGTGACCCTTGGCTGCTGCCTTAGGGTTTATGTGTTAATATTATATGCATTGTTGAGCATGATGTGGACTGTTGTCTGATGGAAATACGACATTGTGGTCGTGTCGGCCTTTCATGATCGAGTTACTGTTGCTCTTTTGGGAAATCTTCTGATCCTTGTTGGATATGAGTTTCTTCGAGAATTGTTGTCATGTTGTATCGTGGCATATCTGGAGTCATATACGTTCTGATCGTTCATGTGTAGGATTTTCGGGATGGGCACATGTAGCATGTGTTGGTTTCGACCTCATATTGAACCGTGCACACGAGACGTACTTCGTGAGGCTGATTAGGTACGAGACCAGACGAGTATCTGATCAATACCCGTGGTTGGCTTGTACACGGACACATGTTCGGATCGAGCGTATCGTGACGTCCATCTTGAGTCTTATTGATTGGTCGTTCACAATCCATGTATAATTGGATCTGTTCGATATTCGGATTGTCTTTGAAATCCCGTATATATGATTTGTATATGGTTGACGATTTTATTCTCTCGTGTATCTATCGCCGTTAAACCTTTACTAATCTCGTTCGGAGTTACCATATCGATGGTCAACTCATTGATATCGATCCTTTATAAATCTCGTTTGGAGTTCACCCTGTCATTGGTAATCTCGTTCGTTGTTGATCCTTATTGATTCTGTTTGGGAGTTGTCTCACCGTTGGTATCTTCAGATATTAGTCCTTGATTGATGTTATTGGAATTTACTGTGTCGTCGGTGTTCTCGGTTTTTGATCCCTTATTATCCCTATTGGAGTTTACCGTGTCGTCGGTATTCTCAGTTGTCGATTCCTTATTGCTCTTGTTGGAGTTTACCGTATCGTTGGTATTCCCGGTTGTTGGTCCTTATTGATCTTGTTAGAGTTTACTATGTCGTCAGTATTCTCGGTTGTTGACCCTTATTGAGCTTATTGGAGTTAATCGTACCATTGGTATTTTTGGTTGTCGATTCTTTATTGATCTCGTTGGAGTTACCGTATTGTTGGCATTCCTGGTGGTTGATCTTTCATTGATCTTGTTGGAGTTACCACATCATGGTATTCTCAATCGTGGTTGATCATTTGTCGATCTTGTGTGGAAATATCATGTCATTGGTATTCTGTTTGATGCATTGGTTGTTTATCTTTATTGATTGTGTGAACATTCATGTTTTGCATTGATATTCGGGACTTTACATTATCTCGAGACGATTGGTTTATAGATGTACCGTGTGATATCGGTTTTATAAGGATAGGGATCCGATTGTGCGACCCAGCCGACAGAGTTAGTCTTGGCCAGGTCATTCCATAATTGAGATATGATAAGTTTGGGAATTTTGGTATCGTTTCGGATACAGTACAGGTGATTACATTTGAATTCGTTCATTACTTAAGGATGCGGGACGTGGATTATGTTAAGAACTGATTTGATATGGATTGTGATGGATCAGTAAGGTTACACTGGAATTATTCTTACCTTGTAATTACATTGATATGGATTGTTTTTGTGATGTGATCGTTATCATTGTTGAGTATTATGGCTGACCCCGTCGCGGGCTTTATCTTTTAGGTACTCGGAGTTCGAGCTAGTAGCGGTCGTGAAGGGATGAGCTTTCCGGTGATACTGGCTATGGCGTGATTGTCCGGATTGTGTATTCTTTTCTGGTTTTCTAATTCCGCTGCAAATGTATTTAATTATGTTTTATCCGCTGTGTGTGTATGTTTCTAAATGGCTTTTCGGTATTCTTTGAACTGTGTTTTTATCCGCTGCGTGTGTGTGTGTACTTTTAAAAGGGCCTTTCGGCATTTTTAAACGTTTGCGAAAATGATTTTAGCCTTGTGGGTTCCAATATGGGGCCCACAGCGCTGTAATATTCCTGTATGATTTTGGGGGTGTTACAGAAGATGGTATCAGAGCTTCGGTTTCGTAAAACCCGGGCGTGTGTGTTATGTGGCTCTACCGGTGCGGTAGTAGCGTAACTTTTGAAAATGATTTTCTAACTTTTGAGTCAAACCAATTTTGGAGGTTTCAAAATTTTTAAAATATTTTTAAATTGCTGTATTTGCGATGCCGGTGCGTTGTTAGTGTGTTGAGACTTTGTATGGGAGTCGTATGCTGGTATCACGGAAGATCATCGACTTCACGGACCTGTAAGTATGTTCTTTCAGTTATTTCAGTTTTGATGATGATTATTGAGTATGGTGTCGTGATTTTGAGATATTTCGGGATTGAGATATTTCGTGATTTGTGTGTGTGTGTTTCTAAATGGCTTTTCTGTATTCTTTGAACTGTGTTTTTATCCGTTGCGTGTGTGTGTACTTTGAAAAGGGCGTTTCGGCATTTTTAAACGTTTGCGAAAATGATTTTAGCCTTGTGGGTTCCAATATGGGGCCCACGGCGCTGTAATATTCCCGTATGATTTTGGGGGTGTTACAGGATTGATTGACTTGAATTCAAACACCTTAGCGTGCGTTATTCCTCAATCCTAGTGTGCGCTATGATTTCATCATTGCATATGTCATTCTGTATTTGAATGTCTTCACAACGGTGATAAGCCTTCGATAGTGTGTGTTAATCTTCATGTGTAGCGTGCGCTATCTTCATCAGGTAACTTTACTTCAGGTAGCTTTGAACTCGTCTAATCTGCAGACAGGACCTGTTAGCGTGCACTAATCTATATGTCTAGCGTGCGCTAGCTTTGCATTTTGCTCAGCTTTTTGCGTCTTCGTCTCCTCCGTTGTTTTGCTTCGCCTCTTTGTTATTTTGCTTTGTTTAGCAACTTAATCATCAGAACTCTATTAATGAATATTTGGAATAAATATTCCAACAGACCCAGCTAAAATGGAAAATGTACATGATTGGAAGTCGCCAACCAACCCTAATGAGATTAGGAGTTTGAGATTAGGAGTTTCTTAGGTCTAGCGGGGTACTACCGAAGGTTCATCGAAGGATTTTCCAAGAATGCTAGACCAATGACACAACTGCTGTGGAAAGGAATTAAGTATTTATGGACGGATGAACGTGATGAGAGTTTTCAGGAACTCAATATAAGATTGGCTACTGCACCAATTTTAGCAGTATCAAAAGTGAACAAGGAGTATGTGATTTTCACTGATGCTTCTAAGAATGGGCTAGGTTGTATATTGATGCAATACGGGTGTAACACCCCAAACTAGGCGGATATTACAGTGCCGTAGATCCCCAACTGGGACCCACCAGGCAAATGAAAATGAATGAATTACACAAGATAAATGTAGTACCGAACTACATTACAACAACAATTACTCCGATGAGGAGTTTAGTTACAACACACCAGGACAATACCGAATACTAGTGTATTTTATATGAAGATAAAATACACAACACTGAATGAAACGGAGTATTCAAATGAAAGTCTGCAGCGGAAAATAAAGGACAATAACATGAATAACTGAAAGATCGGGGGCCCCTACTAGTATCACTGGGACTCCTCGACGTCAGCGTGTTCTCCCCGTACTTTTGCCTTGCCAAGACCTGAAAAACAAAATCCCCAAACGGGGTCAGTTACAAAGAACAACAATCCTCAAGAGTTGAAAATACACAATCATGATTATATCTGAAGTTATGAAACATCCTGTCGAAACATACGCAATCAAACATGCTATATGAATCAACTAACAGTACGGCTCAAAGGAAATGGCGCCACACTACGCCCGGGATGGAAATGTGTCCGAGCACAAGCCACCAACGAGTATCGATCAAATACACGTGTGGTCTTGTACCTAATCAGTCTCACGAAACAATCAATCTCGTGTGCACAGTCCAATGTGAGGCCACCAACCAACACACGACTATAATGTGCCTGACATGAAAATCCTACACATACCAACCGGCACGCCAGTGCGACCCGGAATGCCACGATATAACAAAAGTGACATCGAAAATGAATAATGACTCACCGAGATGGAAAGATAGTGAAATAAATGACAGCTCAATGAAATGATTGGAACCGTCGTTCCTTATGACTGAAGTAATTAATTGACAATAACAAGTTTTTATACGGTTAATACAATGATGAATGAATTATGATTATGAATGAACAACAACAAAAGGGATGAATATCCTTTTAACCGAGTAAGAATTAACTTACACAATACCGATGAAGAAAGTCCTTCCACGAACAAAAGTCCTAAATGAAGTGTCGGTCGCACGAACAACCTTAATTCAATTCAATTACCAACAATCCGATCAATACACGAATATAACGAACTCAAAACGTCGATACGATTAAACTAAGTTCATTGGGGCATTATATCGAATACGTTGTGGCCAAACTCCGGTTGTTTACAATCAAATCTCAATAAGCCACTATCAATTCCCCCAAGAAGTGTTTCAAACCAACAAAACATCTCCAACACGATCAATAATCCGTTATGAATATCCATAAACGTGATTATAACAACAATTAGTCGAAAATCCCCAATTCCAACTCGATTTTCAAGGTGTTCTTGAATAATTCCTCAATAATTCAATGAATCCTTATACAAACTCATAATCATATACATATCCCTTCATATATCATGATTATAACGTCCAAAACATCATAACTCAACACAAAAATCGAAATCCAAGGTGTTGAAGAATATTACCTTTGAAGATCCAAGTACTTTAATCCGAAGAACACGCGTTAGATTGATTATCCGGGCTTCACGATCGAAAGGAGATGAAGAAAATCAAACACTCAAATGATTTGTGAAGGAAGAACCCTCCCTCAAGCTCTCTCTCTCGGTTGTAGGTGAAGAAAAATGGAAGGAATGGGCTGAAATACAAAAAAAAACGAATTTAAAGGGGTTGACTACCCTGCCGGACACGGCCCGTGCCGATCGGCACGGTCGTGTCGCACAGATGGCCGACAGGGACTCGACCGTGTCCTGCTTGACACGGTCGCGGCGCGGAGGGCCTTCCGATAGTGACCCGTCCGACAGCGACTCGGCATGACTCGACCGTGTCCTGGAACACGGTCGGGCGTGTCGGCAGTCGGTTCTGGCTAATCCGGAAGACTTCGACTCGGCCGTGCCAGATGACACGGTCGGGTCCTGAGGCAGAGACTTCGGCATTTCCGGACGAGTACGGCACGGGCCATGTCGGACGACACGGCCGAGTTCGGTCAGCAGTGATCGGCCAATAACTGAAAAATGAGCGGGTGAGCTAAAACGACCATAACTCTCTCGTCCGGACTCCGATTGACTCACCGTTTGAACCATTGGAAGCTAATTCGATGCTCTATAATATTGCAAAGATTTAGAATTTTTGGAGTTACCAAAAATTAATGGTGATCTAACAAAGTCGAACTCATATGAGGAAAGTTGAAACAATGAACAATAACGATACACAACTCGAAGTTTTTCCGAACGGTGAACACGGTGAATGAACATGATTGATGAATGATTATAATCGAGTGAAAATACACTGAGTGACAATTACAGACTGATAATTACTGAATGAAAATGAATGAATTACAACCGGGTATTACATAGGGAAAGTGATAACTTATGAGTCAAGACAACTTATGCCGTATGAGATGAATTATCCCACACATGATTTGGAACTAGCCGTATTTTTGCACTCATTAAAGATATGGAGACATCACCTTTATGGAGTGGGGTGTGAAATTTTTACTGATCACAAGAGTTTAAAGTACTTTTTTGAGCAGAAGGACTTGAACATGAGACAAAGGAGATAGCTCGAATTGGTGAAGAATTATGATTGTAGTATTAACTATCACCCCGGCAAGACTAATGTGGTAGCAGATGCCTTGAGTTATAAGACTCAATCACAGTTAAGTTACCTACTTACCGCATAAGGGAAACTAATCCAAGATTTTGAAGGAATGAGTTTAGAAGTTGTTCATCCATCGAAAACGATAATGGGTTGTGTTGTGATGTTAATGACGACACCAGATCTGAGAGGACGGATAGTGAATGCGCAGAGGAGAAATGAAGCATTTGATAAACTATATATGAGAATTAGATCCGATAACCCAGGAAGTTACTGTGAAGCGGCTGATAACGTAATTATGTTCGAATAGAGAATATGTGTTCCACATGATGAGGTGCTAAAGATGGAAATTATGAGTGAAGCTCATGATACTTCCTACACCGCTCACCCAGGAAGTACCAAGATGTACCAAGCCCTAAAGAGAAATTTCTGGTGTGACGGTATGAAAAGGGATGTAGCTTCATTTGTCGAGCGATGTTTGGATTGTCAGCAATTGAAAGCACTACACCAACGCCCTTATGGGAAGTTACAGCCGTTGACCATTGCAGAATGGAAGTGGGAAGGAATAGCAACTGATTTTTTGACTAGTTTGCCGAGGATCAAACGAGGAAACACTACTATATGGGTTATAGTAGACAGACTCACAAAATCAGCTCACTTTTTGCCTATTCCAATCACTTTCGGATCTGAGAAGTTAGCACAGTTATATGTCCGTGAAATTATGCATTTACACATAGTGACGATATCAATCACATCAGATCGAGATCTAAAATATACCTCTAGATTTTGGACGAGCCTACAGAAGGAATTGGGTACACACCTGAACTTTTTGCTTTCCACCCGCAGATCGATGGACAATTTAAAAGGACGATTCAAACATTAGAAGACCTATTGAGAACTGTTGTGGTGGATCAAGGTGGAAATTGGGAGCATGTTTTTCCGTTAATCGAATTTACTTGCAACAACAGTAATCAGGCAATAATAGGTATGGCGCCTTATGAAGCCTTATACGGCAGAAAATGCATATCACCACTTTATTGGGATGAAGTGGGTGATAAAAAGATTCTAAGGCCAGACACAGTCAGTGAGATGATTGAGACTATCCACAAGATACGACAAAGAATACAAGAGGCCTATACTCGACAGAAGTCATATGCTGATACACGCCGAATTGAATTGCTTATTGAAAGTGGGGATAATATTTTCCTGAAGGTTTCCCCTTTTAAGGGAATAATCAGGCTTGGCGTTAAAGGCAAGCTTAGTCCAAGTTTTATATAGCCATACAAGATTTTCGAGAGAATCACCCCAGTTGCTTATAGATTGGCTTTGCCACCTAGTCTTGAGAATGTTCACAATGTTTTCCATATTTCTCAGCTGAGAAAGTATGTATTTGATCCCAAACATGTGATTCATCAGACTGGCATGGTCCTTAGTCACAACATGCGTTATAAAGAGAGGCCTGGAGCTATTTTAGACCAGAAGGTTCAAGAACTGAGGAATAAGTTGATTCCTTTGATAAAAGTATTATGGAGTCACCACGGTGAGGAAGAATCTACATGGGAACTCGAAAGCAAGATGATAGAGAAATACCCAGAATTCTTGAGGTATGTAAATATCAGGACGAAATTTCTTGTTAGAGAGATAGGATGTAATGCCCCAGCCTTTTATATGCATGATTTATTATAACCTCACGTGAGATATTAGGGCTTTTGTATTCCAAAGTAATGAAATTTTGACAAATTGGATAAGCTTAGATCTATTTACACGTTTTTAATTCAGAAATTAGATATTCGGTTATCTAGTTGGATTCTCTTCCGAATTTCATTTTTTGTTTCGATAGACAGAGTCTTGATTCTGTCACCTTCTACATACACTATTTTTATGTTGTAAGTATGATTTTCGAAAGATTACTTTTTGATTTTTCGGGTATATTATATGTCGAATTGTTTGCTAAACTACCAATTTCCGGCGAAAATGGGGAAAACGTCATATTAATCTAGAGCTCGTTTCTAGCAATGAAAGTCCTAAACATGCAAACTCTAATAATGCATATAATACTTATAACACATATAAGAGTCGACATACAAGCATGGTTTTCGACACTACAAACTCTATTTCATAATCTTTTTTGAAAAATAACTACTAACACATTTTCATATTTCCAACATCAACAAATATCAAACATCACCAACATCAAGCATCATCAACATCAAACATCATCAAATATCTAGCAACACATTTAAGCCATACCCATATGGATAATTAAAGTTTCGTTCCTAACTTGAATATGGCCTAAACATGATTTAAAAATCCTCAATACATAACATGCTCTTTAACTATATCAACTTAAATATTTAACACATATTCCACTTCATAAATCTAACACTTTACGGAAACGGCCATAACTTTCTTAACGGTTAATATTTTTTAGTTTCATAAAATGGACATGAAGCTAGACTTCAGTGGCTTTCTAGTGGTATAATATATACTGTCCAATTACATAATTCTAATTCTATCTAGCCTTTATGTATATTTATGTTCTTGATTATGTTAAGTGTATGATGATGATTTTCTAACCAAGGAATGTGTAACAGAACCGAGTGTCGGTTACTGTTATTAGTAGCTCTATATGTAACATGGTCAGTTGGATTCTCTATGAGAATCATAGCTTTTATTTATTAAACTTAAGTCGAATGTAAAACCCTAAAGTTCAAACATGTAGATCGAGTTCGTTGTTTGTTAGACTTTATTAAGCTCGATCGACCGCTAAACTTAGTTGTTTCCAATGAAAGGTGGAGTAGCAGTTTGAAGCGTAAGGAAGAGCTGAGAATCATTTTGCTTGCATTTATTACTTCTCAAGGTGGGCTTTCTATGCGAAAATGATTTGAGCTTTGCTCTATTTTGATGAAATATTTTACAAGCAAATTATGATTTCAATGATTATATGATGCATAAAAACTTTCATGTGGATTCTTATGAACCTATAATCTATAATATCCGACTGTAATTTCTCTTCTTTTACTATTATACTACTCGAATAATTTGATTATCGCTGAATCACGTTGCATTTAGTATAATGATTATTGATGTTTAGATATATCCGAATCAAATTAATGATTATTGTCATCCATTCGGTGTTCGATCGTTAGTTGGGTTGTAGAGTATTGCATTTTTGGCTAAGTCCTTAGAACCTAACGTATGTTACTGCTCCAAATTAGCGTACGCTATGTTCTTGGCCTTACGTACGTAATGGGCGGAAGCTTACGTACGTAAGCAGAGAATCTGATCCGATCTCAACTTTCGGCATGGGGGACCATGCAGGATTTGGATATTTGGCCTTTCGAGGCAGCCGAAGTCAACGTACATTATGTACGTTATGTTAATGCTATAACGTACGTAGTGGAGCATGTGTTTTGAGGCAGTATCCCTAGAGTCTTATTACGTATGTAACAGACCATGTGTTAGCGTACGTAATGGGGGCTTACATACGTTAACTGTCTTCGATAATGTACGTAATGAAAGTGCAGTTTATAAAAAGACAGGTCTTGTCTTTCATTTTGCACGATTCAACCTTGATACTTTCTTCAAGTTATCATCCCTCTGCCTCCTTGGATCGATCTTATCCTCTCCCATTTTGTATTTGAGCCTTGCATCTTGGATTGGAGCTTAATGTCTGGAAGTTGGAGTGCAATCTTGTAGTTTTGGTGGTTTGTTCTTCATTTCTTGAGGTATGTTGTACAATCCTACTCTATATTTTGTAATAATGATGATATTGATAGGGAATACTGCACATAATGTTGATTTGATCAGTAAAACATGATTGTGGTTAAGATTTTGAACACTTACCGGTTAAAATGAGAATGTTCTTGATGATGAAATGATAATAATCATGTTTAGAAGAATCATACCCAGCTTGCTGATTTGATTAACACTATTGAGAGATGATGATCATAAGCTTCGATATAGTTAAGTTAAAACCGATGGATTGATGTCATAGGATGTGTTAAAGCACCATGTTAGGTATTAACCAATATTTTAGGAATAACTTGATGAATGTTGAAGATTAGGATGATGATCTTAAGATTCAGAAACCCTAAATGATATAACTATGTTTTGGAAATGGCTTAGCAAATTATTTAGGAGATATTAATGGATTATGAATAACACAACTCTAACTTTTATATATTCAAGTTAATCGGATGTTTTTGATGACTTAAGAATGTGTTGATCATCATATTCATAGGTTAATAGTATTCTTGGGAAGATTATGATGATTATTTATGACAATGTCATAATAGAATGAGTGGTCGAATTCAATTACGATAATCCTTGTGTAGATGATGTAAATATTGAACATCCTTAAGAACTTCGTAAATCCGATTCTGGAAGATGAATTTGATGTATTGAAATTCATTAATGAAAGATAGAATGTTCGTTTGGATAGTATGAACTATTCGGGGAGGATTACGGGTGTCGTTTCCTATGAATTGATTTCATTATTGTATGAATGTGTTGTTGAATGAGTTACGTTTCATTAAAGGTTGCTTGTTCGACTGAGTATTACTAGTTGAGGATACTGTTCATTCGTTCGTTTGAAGAATGACTATTCACCTACGGAATTAAGGCAAGTTATCTTGCTTGGTTATAATAATGATTGAATTCTTGTGAACGTTATACATTTCGTGTATATGTAAGGCTTTATGAATCTATGATTCGTAATATGACATTGTTCTTGATCATAGTACCGTTCCGTTGTGGGGTTATATTCCCAAATTCATCATTTTTGTATCGTTGGTCTCATTGATCATTTTATCACTTCGGTGAGTTTCTCGATTCTTGATTGAATGTGTAATTTATTGAGTTCCGTTGTCATGTTGTATCGTGACATATCTGGAATGATATCTACATGCCAATTGGTTATGTGTAGGATTTTTAGCCAGGCACATATGGTCATACATTGATGTTTCCGTATTGGACTGTGCACACGAGACGTAGTTCGTGAGGCTAATTAGGTATATTGTCCACGTATATTCTGGATTCCATATACGGGTTGGGCATGTGCACGAACACATTTCCAGATCGGGCGTACTGTGATGTCCGTCTTGAGCCATGTTGTTTGGACATTCATATTCCATGTATGATTGGGTATGTCCGACGATTTGTGACTAGTTGTTCATACGCCCGAGGGGTATGTTCAATAGTTGGGTTGTTTTCTTGAGATCCTATATATATGATTGTAAAAAGTCTTGAGAATTATTATTATGTATTTATGACCCTGTGGTTTTGGGCAAAATACTTGTGTTGTATTTTAGGTTGAGGCAAAGGCAAGGCACTGGAAGAGCACGGTGACGGCGAAGGGTTTGAAGGATACTAGTTTGGGGGGCCCAAGTCTTTTTTGTCCAGTTATGCTTAAACCGTGTAATGTTACTTTCCATTTCATTTAAACTATTGTAGACTGTATTATTATTTTAAGTATATTCCATCTTCATATGATCTGTACTAGTATTTGGATCCTGTGTTCTGAGACTAATAGCCGTATCATTTGTAGACTCCTAATTGGAGTAATGATTATTGTTTTGTGATTCGGTATCACGATAATGTTATGTTTAAATTGTGTTTTGGTATTGCCTGGTGGGTCCCAGTGTGAGGTCCACGGCACTGTAATGGCCGCCGTATTTGGGGTGTTACGGAAGATGGTATCAGAAAGTCTTTTCTATTTAAGAGTCTTTGTGTATTGAACTAGTATCAAGAAACCTTCGCATCCTGTGTGACTTGTGCAAGCGCCTGACCCTACGAGCCAAATACGCTATGTTACTTTTATGCTATGATTCTGGCAAGATGTTTGTGGCGGAATTTATCTTATTGATATTCCGAGAAAATTTTGGATTGATTATGTGATTGAATTTGTTTCGACTTGATGTCGATATGATATTTTGTATAGCACTAGTGGTGCCGATAATTTGTGATGAACTATTTTCTTGAAATTGTAGTTACATTGTTGCTATTAACTTGGCGTGAAAATTGTGATTGCCATAGAGGTGGTCACAAAATATGCTTATGATTATTGTTTGATTCTCTCAGTATGGATAGAAATTTGAGAGGTCGTGGCAGAGGGGGTCGAGGCTGCGGAAGGGGCCGATTCTCGAGGCCATGAGCCAATACACAATCAAATGTGGAGCAGAGATCAGCGGGTAATGATTCACCTACTGAGAACCAGTCACACCATACCAAACGACACGAGGGCACACGCATCGACCCGTATGTTTTTATGCAGGGCGTGATGACCTAGATGACCCAGATAGGTCAATTGATGGAAGCTATGCAGAGAGCTGCTGCTACTGGCCAGCAGCAGAGACCTCATCCACCACCTCCTATGCACGGCGGACCCGCGAGTCGGATCATTAGAGACATCTCTCGTCAGCAACCTCCGACTTTTGAAGGCTCCTCTGAGCCTACTGATATTGTACACTATATAGAGCACTTCGAGAAGTTGTTCAAGATGGTAGAATGTCCGGAAAATAACCGCATCTCCGTAGCAGCTTACTACCTTAGTAAAAGCACCCACATTTGGTGGCTTTCGGTGAGACCAGCTGATGGTGTCTGCACTTGGAAGGAATTCAAGAACCACATGCTGGATCGTTATTATCTAGGTCCACTCCATGAGGCCAAGTTGTCAGAGTTGCTGAACCCAGACCCATCTGAGGAGGAGGATGTGTTATCGATTGCTGAATAATTTCAGGCACTTCTTCCGTCCGTTACGTCAATTGTTCGGATGGAAGCGGATAAGATCAAGTATTTTCTCAAAAAGTTGAAACCCCGGATGAGGATGTAGTTACTTAATCACCACTGCACGACTCTACCAGAGTTCATCGAGAAAGCTCTGGAATATGAACTTACTGCGAATGAGATTTCCAAAAATCAGCCACAGTCCAACAATAAGAGATCCAGGAACCAGAACCAGGCTGACAGTAATCGGGGAGCATTCAAGAAGCCCCAATCTGTACCAACTTTTTCTGAGCGGTCACCTATGGCGCCAAAACCAGCAGGATCACATTATCGAGCGGCCAGTTTGTATATTGTATGTTTTAACTATAGAGATAAGGGGCACGTCAGCTCCAAATGTCCAAAGTCGGCCATTGCATGTCATACTTGTGGGATTAGTGCACATCGTGCTCGTTTTTGCATAGGTGGGTCGGGACATACACCAGTAGCCTCTCATGATCTAGTTCAGTCTTCAGTTCATGACCGGGCACCTCCGTATGCCTCCCATCAGACTACGGGGCAAACAGAGGGATGGGCCGTCGAAGTCAAGCTAGTGCAGCTAGTACAGGAGCAGCAAAACCAAGAATCTACAAGATGAAGAAGGCTGACGATCTCAAAGCTAGCATGATCGCAGGTATATTCGAGATCCAGTCTCAGCCTGTATGTGTTCTTTTTTGATATTGGTGCTTCATACTCCTTTATATCTGCTTCATTGTTTGAGTCGTTTGAAATTAGATCATGTTATCGATTGTGAACCTTATGTGATTGGTCTACTCGATGGTAGAAGAATTTTGGGATATCGTGATGTACAGAACTGTCCGATTCGTATGAACGACCGTGAGTGGTTGTCAGACTTGATTGTAGTCGATTTACCTAAAGATGATGTGATCTTGGGTATCGATTGGATGGATCGTCATGATGCCATACTTATCATATGCAAGCGGATGTTGACCATCACTTCTGACGATGGTCTCGAGTGCATTTTTCAGGGTGATAATCCCAGCCGCTCCGAGAGGGTAATCAGCGCAATGAAAGCAGTGAAAAATGCTTAATCAGGGGTATATTGGTTATTGGTGCTACATGACCAAGACAGTGGATTGACCAGCTGAGTTGGCCGATATTGCGGTGGTTCGAGACTACCCAAATGTTTTTCCAGATGAGTTGCCAGGCTTGTGTCCACATCATGGGGTAGAGTTTACCATTGAATTAGAGCCAGGTACGTCACTGCTTTCCAAGGCACCGTATCGCATGGCTCCAACTGAGATGCAGGAGTTGAAGAGTCAGCTCAAGGATTTGACTGAGAAGGGTTATATTCGACCCAGTGCATCCCCTTAGGGAGCACCAGTGTTATTTGTGCGAAAGAAAGATGGATCCTTGCGTTTATGTATTGATTATCGAGAGTTGAACAGGGTAACAATCAAGAATAAATATCCGTTGCCTCGTATTGATGATTTGTTTTATCAACTCCAAGGCACCGCTGTATTTATCAAGATCGACTTAAGATCGGGCTATCATCAGTTGAGGATTCGAGATCCCGATATTTCTAAGACAGCCTTTCTTACTCGTTATGGGCATTATGAATTTGTGGTGATGCCGTTTGTACTAACTAACGCACCGGCAGTATTCATGGAATTGATGAATCGAGTTTTCATTGACTTTCTGGATTGTTTTGTGGTTGTTTTCATCAACGACATTTCGATTTGTTCCCATGATCGTGAAGAACACGAGTTCATCTCCGTCAGATTCTCAGTGCGTTGAGACGAGAGCAACTCTATGGAAAATTTTCCAAATGTGAGTTCTGGATGTCTAAAGTTACTTTTCTTGGGCATGTGATATCAGTTTATGGGGTTAGTGTGGATCTACAAAAGACAGAGGCTATCCGGGATTGGCTACCTCTGAAGAATGTGAAAGAAGTTCGTAGTTTCCTCGGTTTGGCAGGTTATTACAGACGGTTTGTGGAAGGCTTTTCCAAGATTGATCAACCACTAACTAATCTGTTAAGGAAAGATAAGAAGTATACATGGCCAGAGGCATGTCAACAAAGCTTTGACGAACTCAAGATTCGATTAATTTCGGCACCAGTCTTAGTCCTACCACAGGGGACTGAAGGATTCGTGGTGTATAGTGTCGCATCCAGACAGGGCCTTGGATGTGTACTGATGCAGAATGGGAGAGTGATTGCCTATGCATTGAGACAATTGCGACCTTATGAAGTCAATTACCCGACCTATGACTTGGATTTAGCAGTCGTGGTGTTTGCTTTGAAATTTTGGCGCCACTACTTATATGGAGTCACTTGTCAGATTTTTACTGATCACAAGAGTTTGAAGTATATTTTTACTCAGAAGGAGCTGAACATGAGACAGAGGAGATGGCTAGAACTGATTAAAGATTATGACATTGAGATCTTATACCATCCGGGGAAAGCAAATGTGGTTGCCGATGCCTTAAGTCCTAAGATGATACAGGAGCAAATGCTTAGCCATTTGACAACTCAAAGAGAATTGCAGTTAGATCTTATGAGGCCGGATATAGAAGTCTGGTTACAGCTTGTTCAGGGACAACTTTGCACACTGGAGATTTTGTTGTCCCTTGATGATATAATCAGATCAAAGCAGGTTACGAACCTATTCTTATCTCGGGTTCGAAATGAAGTAACTCAAGAGAAGGCCCCTGGATTTGTGATTCATGAGGATGGACTGATACGTTTTAGGAATCGAGTATGTGTACCGGCAGATGTAGAGTTGAGAAACTCTATCCTGAGAGAGGCTCATGCTACCCCATACTCCATTCACCTGGGGTCTAGCAAGATGTATAAAGATTTGAAGCAATGCTATTGGTGGGGGGAATATGAAACGAGAAGTTATAGAATTCATTTCGAGATGTTTGACCTGTCAGCAGGTTAAGATTGAGCATCAGCGACCAGTATGTATGCTGAAACCACTCCCGATTCCCGAATGAAAATGGGAGGACATATTGATGGATTTTATCACTAGCTTGCTGATGAGCCGACGAGGTATGGAATACGATTTTGGTGATTGTGGATCGCCTGACCAAATCAGCCCACTTTTTGGAGATTAAAGACACGAGGGGTCCTGAGGAAAGTGTAAGGTTACATGGTACCCCTAAGAGTATCGTATCGGACCATGACAGACGATTTGTGTCACATTTCTGGAAAGCAGTTCATCGTGCGATGGGTACGCAGTTGAACTTCAGTACTGCATTTCATCCTCACACCGATGGCCAGTCGGAGAGGACTATCAAAACTCTAGAAGATATGTTGAGGGCGTGTGATCTCGATTGGAAGGACGATTGGGAAGCCCAACTACCTTTGGATGAATTCACCTATAATAACAGTTGGCATGCTTCGATTCAGATGGCACCTTATGAAGCATTGTATGATCATCGTTATAGATCCCCTTTGTGTTGGAACGACCTATCTGAATCTCTGGGTACGGAACCCGATATGTTGTTAGCAGCTCGTGTAAAGATCACTCTGATTAGGAGTCATTCGTTAACGGCTCAAAGCCAACATAAATCATATGCAGACAACCGTCAATGACCACTCGAGTTCGAGGTTAGTGATCATGTCTAGTTAAAGTGTCCCCTACTCGAGGTGTTTTTCGTTTTGGGAAGAGAGGCAAGATGAGTCCGAGGTATATTGGACCGTTTGAGATTTTGGAACGTGTATGCGATCTAGCTTATTGTCTGGCATTACCACCAGCTTTGAGTCGGATTCATAACGTGTTTCATGTCTCCCAGTTGAGAAAGTATGTTGCTGATCCGAGTCACATACTTCAGTTTGAAGAGATCGAGTTAGCCGATGATCATTCTTACGAGGAACGTCCCATGCAGATACTCGAGAGGAGGGTCAAACAATTGAGGAACAAGATGAATCCCCTACTGAAGGTTCAGTGGTCATGACACGGAGTCGAAGAGGCTACATGGGAAACCGAGGATAGCACGCGAGAGAGATACCCCGAGTTGTTTACCCCTTAGTTTCCAGGACGAAACTCCTTTTAAGGGGGAGAGTATGTAATATCCGACTGTAATTTTTCTTCTTTTACTATTGTACTACTCGAATAATTTGATTGTCGTTGAATCACATTGCATTTAGTATAATGATTATTGATGTTTAGATATATCCGAATCAAACTAATGATTATTGCCATCCGTTCGGTGTTCGATCGTTAGTCGGGTTGTAGAGTGTTGCATTTTTGGATAAGTCCTTAGAACCTAACATACGCTACTGCTCGAACTTAGCGTATGATATGTTCCTAGACTTACGTACGTAATGGGTGGAAGCTTACGTACGTAATGCAGAGAATCTGATCCGATCTCAACTTTCGGCATGGGGGACCATGCAGGATTCGGATATTTGGCCTTTCGAGGCAGTCGAAGTCAACATACATTACGTACGTTATGCTAATGCTATAACGTACGTAGTGGAGCATGTGTTTTGAGGCAATAGCCCTGGAGGCTTATTACGTACGTAATAGACTATGTGTTAGCATACGTAAAGGGGGCTTATGTATGTTAACTGTCTTCGATAACATATGTAATGAAAGTGCAGTTTATAAAAAGACAGGTATTGTCTTTCATTTTGCACGATTCAACCTTGATATTTTCTTCAAGTTATCATCCCTCTGCCTCCCTAGATCGATCTTATCCTCTTCCATCTTATATTTGAGCCTTGCATCTTGGATTAGAGCTTAGTGTTTGGAAGTTGGAGTGCATTCTTGTAGTTTTGGTGGTTTGTTCTTCATTTCTTGAGGTATGTTGTACAATACTACTCTATTTTTCGTAATAATGATGATAGTGATAGGGAATACTGCACATAATGTTGATTTGATCAGTAAAACATGATTGTGGTTAAGATTTTGAACACTTATTGAAGAACATGGTAATTAAGGTTTAAAATGAGAATGTTCTTGATGATGAAATGATAATAATCATGTTTAGAAGAATCATACTCAGCTTACTGATTTGATTAACATTATTGAGAGATGATGATCATAAGGTTCGATATAGTTAAGTTAAAACCGATGGATTGATGTCATAGTATGTGTTAAAACATCATGTCAGGTATTAACCAATACCTTAGGAAGAACTTGATGAATGTTGTAGATTAGGATGATGTTCTTAAGATTCAGAAACCCTAAATGATATAACTATGTTTTGTAAATGTCTTAGCAAATTATTAGGGAGATATTAATGGATTATGAATAACACAACTATTACTTTTATGTATTCAAGTTAATCGGATGTTTTTAATGACTTAAGAATGTGTTAATCATCGTATTCATAGGTTAATAGTATTCTTGGGAAGATTATGATGATTATTTATGACAATGTCATAAGAGATGAGTGGTCGAATTCAATTACGACAATTCTTGTGTAGATGATGTAAATATTGAAGATCCTTAAGAACTTGGTAAATCCGATTCTGGAAGATGAATTTGATGTATTGAAATTTGTTAATGAAATATAGAATGTTCGTTTGGATAGGATGAACTATTCGATGAGGATTACGGGTATCGTTTCCTACGAATTGATTTCATTATTGTATGAACGTGTTGTTGAATGAGTTACGTTCCATTCAAGGTTTCTTGTTCAAGTGAGTACTACTAGCCGAGGATAGTGTCTGTTCGTTCGTTTGAAGAAGGACTATTCGTCTATTGAATTGAGGCAAGTTATCTTACTTGTTTATAATGATGATTGAATTCTTGTGAACGTTATACATTTCGTGTATATGTAATGCTTTATGAATCTATGATTCGTAATATGACATTGTTCTTGATCATAGTACCATTTCATTGTGGGGTTGTATTTCCAAATTCATCACCTTTGTATCGTTGGTCTCGTTGATCATTTTATCACTTCGGTGAGTTTCTTGATTCTTGATTGAATGTGTAATTTATTGAGTTTCGTTGTCATGTTGTATCGTGACATATCTGGAATCATATCTGCCTGCCGATTGGTTATGTGTAGGATTTTTAGCCACGCACATATGGTCATACGTTGATGTTTCCGTATTGGACTGTGCACATGAGACGTAGTTCGTGAGGCTAATTAGGTACATTGTCCCACGTATATTCTGGATTCCGTATACAGGGTGGACATGTGCACGGACACATTTCCAGATCGGGCATACTCTTATGTCCATCTTGAGCCATGTTGTTTGGACGTTCATATTCCATGTATGATTAGGTATGTCCGACAGTTTGTGACTAGTTGTTCATACACCCGAGGGGTATGTTCAACAGTCGAGTTGTTTCCTTGAGATCCTACATATATGAATTGTATAATGTCTTGAGAATTATTATCATGTATATCTGACCCTGTGGTTTTGGGCGAAATACTTGTGTTGTATTTTAGGTCGAGGCAAAGGCAAGGCACGGGAAGAGCACGATGATGGCGAAGAGTTTGAAGGATACTAGTTCGGTATTGTCCGGTTATGCTTAAATGGTGTAATGCTACTTTCCATTTCATTTAAACTATTGTTGATTGTATTATTATTTTAAGTATATTCCGTCTTCATATCGTCTGTACTAGTATTTGGACCCTGTGTTCTGAGATTAATAGCCGTATTATTTGTAGACTCCTAATCGGAGTAATGATTATTGTTTTGTGATTCGGTATGTTTAAATTGTGTTTTGTTATCACCTGTAGGTCCTAGTGTGGGGTCCACGGCACTGTAATGGCCGCGTATTTGGGGTGTTACATAACCGTTGGCTTGCCAACCTATAAAATGGTCGGATCCTGAGCTAGACAAGGGTCGTTGTCCAGGGTTAGTGTACACAGTACTCGGAATTGTGAGCTCTCTTCGGAATGGTTGATCTCAGTGAGTAACGTTCACGGGAGGTGGCCACAATACCCGGCATAATTATGGATATGGTGAATCTGATGAAATATACAATGTAATGAAATGATTTAGTAAACACGGGTTTTTCTTAAGAACTCCATGTGTTACTGTCTATATGCATGATAACAAATACAAAAGCATGTTTTATCTTTTGGCAATATGTTTACGGAGTACGTTGTACTCAGCCCTGTATATCTTTTAAAATATGCAGGTTGAGTAGGGGATGTGAAAGAAGGTGTTGAGTGGAAGATGGAGGTGTGATGAATTCAGAGCCTTTGAGGTACTATCCTGGGGGAATTATTGATTATCTTATAGGCAAAATTTGGAGGTATTTGGGTTAAGTGAATTGAGAGATTTTGTGGAACAACTAGCTAGGTTAGATTCTGGTGGATGTATGGTTGCTCATTACACATGTGTGCTAAACTTTTGTTGAAAGGTGTTGATGTTTATGGAATTGTTGGAGAGACTAGTGCAAATCAGAGGGAGATGATCTTTTATGTTGAGCATGTAGAACCCCTAATGACAGGTGCACATATAGAGTGACTTTTGTGGCACTGAAGATGAGAAAATGATTGAGTTTTCATTCCTTGATAATTTGTATCATGTAGATATTCCTGAAACAAGTGGTAGATAAATTTATGATTCAAATGTTGATAATGAAGATGACAGTAATTCTGATCGTGGAGAGTTTCCTGATAGTGAGTATGATATACATGATGATGATGCAAATTATGAGAAATATGTTGACTTGGATATAGAATTTGGTGGGGTCCCATAGAAGTAGAAGGCACCTAGAAATGAGTATGTGGATGATGAGATAATAGACAGGTTAGAGAAAGATGAAGAACGAAATTGGGTTGAAAGTGCTCATGAATTTAAAAGCCCACATGGTTCAGAAATGAGGAGCCAGAAGAGTCTAAGTTCCCTAAATACAATCCCAAAACAGACAAGAAAAAGATTTGCTGTTGGGAGAAGTTTTCAGTACTAAGGCTGGGGCTAAGCTAGCTGTTGAAAATTATTGTTTTAGAAGGGGCATGGTTCTGAATGGGATAAAAATGATAAAAGAAGACTGAGCTCCAAGTGTGAGAAGGAGGGTTGTGATTGGTACGTGTTGTAATATCCTGAATTTCTACTATAGCTCTTTCACATTATTTTATCCAAGTTATATGGCACAGTGTGGAACCTGTACAATGTGGATAAAATAGTTTAAGGACTGAGATGACTATATTGATATAATTGTCATAGTTGGTTGGCAATTACATTTGAGGATATCGGGTATCAAGTTATCGTACTTTTGATATCAAGTATTTCGTATGAGGGTGGTATTGGAACAAGTATACATATTCATGTAGAATTATACCAGTGATGTTGTATTGGATCTAGACAACGTATATTATATCAAGATATTACAGAACCAAACTATTTATATTTGTCGTTGGTATTGGTTTTACCGACTGGATGTTGCTTGGAGAGTTGCGTTTTTGGCTAAGTATTGTCATAATAGCGCATGTTACTTACAAACATAGCGCGCGCCAGTGTGCAAGCTTAGCACACGCTAAAGGTGAGGACTAGCATATGCAAGACCACATCAGATGATGGTCCAGACAGTGGCCGACAGGTGGGCCCGGTGGTCGGCAGCTTTCGGCATGCATGTGCATGGCTGAGTCAACGGCATTTAGCGCACGCTAAAGCTTAAGGCTAGTGCATGTTAATACAGACCAGTCCAGAGAAAATCTACGTGTGGTCCCTGCTACTTTTAGCGCATGTTTTGATGAAGTCAATTGATTGTTACGCACGTAATATATAGATGATTAGAGCACCCTTACTGTAATTTTTATTATCACTAATGAAGAGAAAGAGAGCATCTGCAAATAATGTTGGAGGTAGCTCAAACATAGTAACATCCATAAACATGAGTATATTAAAATAAGTTTTAATTACAATCCAAGTTTCGACTAATCCCTTCATAATTGTTTACAAGACTCCATGTATTTACTCAGGTTAATCAAGGTTCAAATTTGCCAACTCCAGTGATTGTGAACGAGGCATGAATTTTATCACTGTTCCAAACTTGAAGAAAGCCATGATAGGTAAGGGCAATGGATCCAAGGATAAAGAAGGTTCAAGTGGTAGGAAGTAAAAAATGCTCTAGATTGTCAGTAAATGGCCTCTTTGTGTATTTATGGCCTATTTATAAATTATCGGTTTATTTATTTGAGACATGTTTAGTACTTGTGTATTGGATATTGTTGGTGGTGAGACAATTGTGGTTAATCTTTGATGTATTGTTGGTGAATTTATTGGTATTTTTTAGTCAAGTGGTGTGTAGTGAGGACTGCAGCAATGTGCAATTTATTAGTGTTCTTGTATTTATGGGATTTATGGATATAAAGGATTTGAAACTCATAAAAATAGACCAAACAAAGCTAATTTCTTCCATTTCATATAATAGTACATCATACAATATATGTTCAAGTGCACTTAAGAGTGAACATAGATTACATACTTTTCAGTTGCATTAGAGACTAATTCTCAGTACATAATTGCAACTTTTCAGTTGCAATTACCCCAAAACCACAACAATCACAACAAGAAGAACAACAAGAAGCCTGGATTTTTTCTTCAAAGCATTCATTCTCATCATCAAGCATTCTTCTTTCTTCTTACTTTTCAGCAACTCCCCACTCAATCCAATAATTTTCATCGCCAATGCCTTCACATTAAGCTCCTTCTCCATCACTTTCAGCTCATCTTCCCTTACCTTTTAACTCATTTTTTCTTTTGTCTGCTTTAAGGCTATTATGTTTTAGCAACATTCCGGGCAAAATCAGTGAATTTATTCCCATCACCAGTCAAGATCCTAAATTTAATAACACAATAAATTGTGTAAAATATTCAAAAATTACCCATAATTGGGACAAACCCAATATCGTTGATCACGATTCTCATTTTTATTTTCCAAGCAGTGACTAATGGAAGTGGAGCGTGTGGACTCCCAACATCCATGGATGAAGAACTTGCGTTGTCCGAATCTATCTTCGAGAGAATGAGTGGAAATGTGCAAATTCGGGCCAAATTGAGTGCGTTTTGAGCAGATTAGGTTACGGTTCTTGAATTGGAGGAGAAATCAGTTAGGATTCGACCATTTAGGGAAGATTTCCCTCTAAAATGATATGTTAGTCAATTGCTGTTACATTTGGATGGAAAGATGACGGCAGGTACTAGCGCTGCAAAAAAAAAAAATTAGGGACTAATAGTGAAACGCCTAACAGTTTAGTACTGTATCTGAAAGTGGCACAAAGTTTAGATAGAAAAAGACTTACAAAATGAATCAGAGGGAGTATAAAGCTTAAGGTGTATTGTATATTAAATGTAATTTCAAACATTTATATGCAAACACTTTTAAAATAGGAAATTCTATGCTAGAAAATATTATACCTCATATATATATATATATATTTAACATCGGATTTATAATGAAATTTTTTATATATATCCAACTATATATAAATATACATGTAGGATATGTATCATATATTTACCATCGGATTTATAATGAAACTTTTATATATATATATTCAATAATAAATGTACATGTAGGATATGTATCATATATGTACCTTCAGATATTCACTTAAATTCGTATAAATAAGAATTTAAAACTTTGAAATATCCATGTAGGCATGTATCATATACTCCCTCCGTCCAGTTTTTAAAGTCCCATTTGCTCTCAAATATTTATCCACAATTTAAAGTCCCACTCTACTTTTTGTACCATATTACCCTCTTTTCTTTATTTAATTACTACCTTTTCACTAATGGACCCACTACTTTTTTCTCCAAACCACTACCTTTTTCTTTAAACCACTGCCTTTTTCTTCCAAACCACTAACTTTTTCTTCCAACCACTACATTTTTCTTCCACCCACTTTACCTTTATCATTTTTTTTTAACCTCCGCGCCCAATATGAAATGTGACTTTAAAAAGTGGACGGAGAGAGTAGGTAGGAAGAAGGCACCATATGTTGATATGTTCCAAACGCTCCTCTTACAATTTCTCAATTCGAAGGCCGAAGCGCCAAAACTCAAAACTCAAAACCCCAAATAGTAAGAACAAAGTTCACTCTCTCTCTCTCTCTCTCTTTCTCTCTCTCTCACACACATACACTTGCCCCCTCTTCTTCTCTGTCTCTCACACACACTGGCCATCTTCTCTGTGCGTACGAACGGGTAAGATATTCTCGAACTCCGCTACCTTTTTCTACTTTATGCTGAGATTCGTTCTCTTCGAATTTTATTTTCATTATTTTATATTTGAATTTGAATTTTAAAGTGGTTTCATGGCAGAACTATAGTAGCATTTAACTGACATATTTTATGATCCGAGCGTAGTGAAAGTCATCTAAGTTAAATAATCTCTTTTTGTATCTTCGATCTCGATGCAATGCTTTTCCCAGTGCTGTATCACACGAGTATTTTGCATTATAGGATGAAATAGGCTAAGCCTCCTTTGTAAGGTTGCTTTTTTTCTTTTTTTTGCATTTGATTTCATGAAGTTGTCATTTTTGATGGTTATTATGTATTCTTCCTCAAATGTCTGCGAATTTTATCAATCTCTGCGTAATTTTTATGCGTGTGTATAGGTCAATGATGTTATTTTTATTTTCATTTTTCTGTACGATTCTGTAGGATTACCAGTTTTGTGGAAATCGTGAATGAATTCTATGGGCTGTGCTTCGATTATTAATTTGTTTGCCACTTCTAAATTGAATGCACTGGTGTACTATGATGTTTCTAACATGTATGTTGTTAATATAAAGATACAATCATGGGAAGTGGAAGCTTAAGATCCATCTCGGTATGAATCTTGGCTAATTGGAGTTCAGCTTATTTCTTGAATGAAAATGAAGACTCATGTAAATATGGTGAAGGGAAAAGCAACCTCAAGGGTGAGTAATCAGCAAGCAGTTTTCAAGCTGAAGCAGCGCGTGGTTCTTGCACTCAACAAGCTTGCCGATAGGGATACTTACCAGCTTGGGGTAGAGGATCTTGATAAAATCATTGAATGCTTGACGCCCGATGGGATTGCTCCATTTCTGTCTTGCATATTAGACACAGATTCGGAGAAGAAAAGCGCAGTTCGCAAAGAATGCGTTCGCCTGATGGGTACACTTGCAACTTTCCATGGGGGTCTTGTTGGACCTCATCTTGTGAAGATGGTAGCTAGCATTGTTAAGCGGCTAAAGGACTCGGATTCTGTGGTAAGAGATGCATGTGTAGAAACAGTTGGTGTTTTGGCTTCCAGGTTGAGTAGTAGTAGAAGTGATACGGATGGGCTCTTTGTCGTGCTAGTGAGGCCGCTTTTTGATGCCCTGGGAGAGCAGAACAAGCATGTGCAGTGTGGTTCTGCATTGTGTTTGTCGCAGGTCATTGACAATATTCACGACCCTCCTCCTTTGGTTTTGCAGAAGATGATGGCAAGAACTGTTAAGTTCCTTAAGAATCCTCATTTCATGGCAAAACCCGCAGTTATTGAGTTGAATAGGAGTATCATTCTGGTTAGTTTCTGTCTAACTCGCCCATAGCTTCTCTTTGTTTATACACTTATTGCGTATTTTTTTATTATTACTTTTTTAAATTGAGTAAATAAGTATATCTTTGTAATACTCAAACAACAGTTCAAAAAGCTAGGATTGTTCTTGAATGGCCAACCAAATGCTTCTACTATAAAAATCTTTTATTCCATTGTGTAGGTTTCTTTTAATTGCACTTATTGTATCTGTATACCACTATACAAGTGTAATGCAGAAAATCTCATGTACTACCTTATTTTCGAAACTGTTGATTATGCATTTTTGAAAGTCATTGTCAACACATATCCGTGCCGTTCATCTGTGCATTTGTGCCATAACACGATAAACTCCATCCTTGTCTAACACAGGCTGGTGGTTCTCCGACACATATTTCTTTAAATGCTGCACTTACAAGCATTCAGGAAACACTGAAGAACAGTGATTGGGCAACGCGCAAAGCTGCCTGTGCTGCATTAGGAGATATTGCTTCTTGTGGTGCAGCATGCCTAGTCTCATTTCACACATCTTGTATCCGCTGTCTTGAATCATGCCGGTTTGACAAGGTTAGTTGTGTATTCAGCTGTTTGTTACTCTAGAAGCTTCCTTTCTTATATTCTGAATTTGGATCTTTTTATTTGGTTTTAAATAGGTGAAACCAGTTAGGGACACAGCTTTGCAGGCCTTGCATCTTTGGAGGAATCTACCAGGGACCAATTCACCAGAACCTTCTGAAGCCGGATCTTCTGTCAGAGGTAGGGGCTGTTTGTTTGGCTCTTAATGGTTACATTAAGAGCCTACCTCTGAATCGCTAAGAGGTCAGGACTGTTTGGCAAAAAAAAAAATGACCTCTTAATGGTTACAATAACCTCTTAATCATTAAGCATCCATACCATCTCTCAACCATTAAGAGGCAAACAATTTCCAGATTTACCCCTCCTCTTAAATTAAGAATTATTATTCATAATTATTATTATTATTTTTTAAATGAATTTAAATAAAAAATATTAGACATAATTATTATTATAATTTTCTAAATGAATTAAATTAAAAAATACTATACATAATTATTATTATTATTTTAAATGAATTAAATTAAAAAATATTATGCATAATTATTATTATTATTTCAAATGAATTAAATTTAAAAATATTATACATAATAATAATAATTATTATTATTTTAAATGAATTAAATTTAAAAATATTATACATCATAATAATTATTATTATTATTTTAAATGAATTACAACAACAACAACAACATCTAAGCCTTAGTCCCAAAATGATTTGGGGTCGGCTAACATGAATCAAACTTTGAAACCGTCAATAATCGTTACATAAATAACATAAAAGGAAAAAAGAGGGAAAAAGTAGAGAAAAAAGCAAATAAAAAAAGAGAATGAATGAAAAAAAAAAAAAAAGAAAAAAAAAAAAAATAACATGAAATAAAAGAAAATAGGAATTAAAAAAAAAAAAAAAAAAAAGAATCAGACTCCATCCACCAAATTTAAAAAATTATACACAATTATTTATAAAAATTAGGGTTTTTTTTTAGAAAAAGGAGAGGTTTTGATACGCAAGGGGAGGAAAAATGGGATTTTTAATCGCTATACAGAAGGGTAAAATGGTAATTTGTTATCATTCAGAGTTACCATTCAGAACAGTTACCAAACAACCAAATTTTATTCTGCACTCAACCATACAGAGCCTCTCAACCATTCTGGCCTCTCAACCATTCTGCACTAAATCATTCAGCAACTGCCAAACAGCCCCGTACTCATATAAATGCCTTGATCTTTGATGTGGACAAAACTATTAGAAGCACATATTCGATGTTATATCTATATCCAGTTCATTAACTCGACAGATAGCTATCTTTTGCTAGGATATGTTTCCTCTTCTGCTCTTACGCACTTCAATTGCACTCACCAATCATGACAATGGCATGGGATGAAATAACTGATATATAATTATGTAATTTCAATGAAATCAAATTCATCTTTTCAGTCTTAATTACTACTACGGATTTCTCTAATACATTACATTGCAAAAAAAAAAAAAAATAGAGATTACCATACCTGCAAATTGGTATTATTTGTATAATGGATCAGATAATGCACTCTTACTACATCTACATTATGCTTGAATCACATTTCGTTCCTCGAGGAATAACACTTTCATGATGGGGCTTTGAGTTATATCAAACTCCCGAGAATTGTTATAGATACAAGTCTCTGTAGGTCCATGCTTGCTCATAACTGGAAGCAAATATGCCAGTTCATGGACCACAGTAGAATAAATTATGAAACGGAAAGACTGGATACAATCACCAGTATGTTTATATTTGACGCGACCTGTCTAATGCTACATCATTATGTAGATAATACTTAAGTGGCTCTTCTGAGACTTTATATGGCCTTGGATCTAATTTCATATACATGTGTAGCATGTGATCTTGCGAATTTTGTTATGACGTGATTTGAGTATCTGCCTGATGTCTCTTTTGTGGTGTCGTCATAGTTGCAACTTGCAAGCACAGGCTTTTATGATTTATGTCAAGGTTATTTAACTCCTGCAGAAACATCATATAGAGATGACTATGGTGATATTACCAGTGCCAGCGACACAACATTAAAGGGTAATACATTGATGAGAGCTGGTAGTGAATTGACTAAGAAAAGAGTTCCACTTTCTTCTAGAAAAGCTGAGAGAAGTTTTATTGAGAAATCTCCGCAATCTGTAACAAATGTCTGTAAAATCGAAGTTGCGATTCCAAAGACTCGAAACATTTCCGTTGCAGATAATCCGAATGATGAATCCGATGGAATTTCTGCTTTCAAGAGATGTGAAAGGATAAATTCTGAAGCCAGAAGTAGTACGAATAATGGATATGAGTATGTGGAAGTGGATGACAAACATGAATGCTCATCTGTTTCAAATCTTTTCACTGCAAGTGCAAGCACCAAATCAAAGGTTATCACGGCCCATTGTGGTGCTTCTGATGATGCCAGTCTGTTGAAGTCAACTGGAACTAGTCAACGGTTTGCAGCGGATGAAATTAGTATCGAAGAGCAAAGATACTTGGCTAAAGTGCATGATCGTAGAAGCTTAGATTCAACTATTACAGAATCAGCTTCGCGGACTGCGAGAGAGTGTTGTTCACAAACAGAAAAAGATATGATGTTAATTAGACAGCACCTTTTGGAGATCGAAAATAAGCAATCCAGTTTGATGGATACGCTAAAGGTAAATGCTTTTGTTTCTTGACCACCTCAGTAAATCATTCAGGATCAAATGCCTGAACTAGGTAAATTATAATAATTTTTATGAAGACGAGATCTTTGGGGTGTTAAATGTAGGAGCAGATGCAACCTTTTTTTTTTTCTTTTTTTTTTTTCCATTGCTGTTAAACTATCTCCTACCCCTGCAGGGATATCATATGTAATTAAATTAAATAGTCTTCTTCTCCTAGAAGTTTGGTCTTTACAATCAACCTAACAGAACTTATGCTTTTCTCCTTTCAGGCATTTACAACTTCAGTAATGGATAGTGTATCAATGGTACAGTTAAAGGTCTCAAATCTTGAATCAATGGTTGATAAAATGGCAAAAGATCTTGTTCATGGGGGAAGATACTCAGATACATCAGCAACCAAACATCTGTTGAGAAGTCCGAGTATTGTTTCGCCAAGACTTTCAACTTGCTCACTGAGGCAGTCTGTGGATATCAACAAGCAACCTCCGTTACTGCAAAATAAACATGCAGGGCGTTGGGAGAACACAACTACTAGAACTGGAAGTATATCAAACGGTTTGAGGAAACAAAACTGCGACATGTGGAGTGATGCGACTCTAAAGCCAAGCAAAAGTTCCATAGGAAAGGAAAATCCTACCAGCTTCCGTCCTGAGATTCATGAGGATCACATAAGAAAAAATGGCGTTTTTAATAAACTGGAAAACAAGAATAGCCATAGGAAAGTTGTGAAAGATTATTTGTGTGGTGGGGATCTGGATTCAGCATATGTTGAAGCTCTTTGTTCAAGAAATGGACTTCTTTTGTTTGATCTTCTGGACAGAACCGGTCCTACTTTGGAAAACTTATCTCACGAGACTGCCAGCGAACTGTTAAGCATCTTAGCTACGTACTTGACAGAGCAGAGATTTGCGAAATCTATAATCCCTTGGATACATCAGGCATGTTTTTTTTTATTATTATAATATATATATCTTTTATTATTATTAATATGTTATTATAATATATATTTTTATTATTATTATTTTATTGTTATCCCTTTGACCAGAGTTTTTTTATCTTTTATGTTGGCATCGTAGGAATGCATAAGTAATTTTTTATGCTGTCCATTTTTTTTTTTTTGTGAAGCATTTCATACTTGACCAGACAAGCTTTTAGTAAGACATAAGTGATGAATGAGCACATACGAAGTATGGATGCTGTTAAACCTCTTAAATATCTACATTGGGATATTAGAGACAAGGTCCAGCAGACATAACATGTACTCAGCAGACGTAACATGTACTGGATTTACGTAGAGTTCTTGTGTGGACTATAGATCATGAACTCATTAACTTGTATTCAAATATTTCCATTTCCTCTTACGTGTTCTGGTTACTTTTTCCTTTCTAGTCCTCATTAAATATTTTTCTGCACTTGACTATATACATTTGCCAGAAGGGTTACGCCAGAATCTAGTGATTCGAGACTTTTTAAGTCTTTAATAATGTCACGGAAAAATATATGGCTAATTCAGTTTTGAGTTTGAGTAAAGTGAGTGTGTGCTTTACATCCCTCTGGAAACTCTGCTGGTTGTGTATGTTGGGAACTTCAGTTTTCGTTCGTGGCCCCATAATCTCTTGCAACTTCTACAAATACTCCTTTTTTCTTTTATGCATATGGTCTAGAGAGCAGCATTATGTTTGTGCTTCCTTGATGAGGACATCAACATTTTGTTTCATACGCTATGTGATTTTGACCTTTCACATTTTCCACTTGGCCCAACGAGTGGATATCCCGTTTGTCTGTGAAAACTTTCTTGAACAGTCATAATCTGGGAAGAAATTCACATTTTTTGTCTGGATTCTAGTACTCGATGATTATCATAACGTCTGGAAGCATCACTAATTACCTTACGTCTGTCTTCAGCTTGTGGAGCTCTTTAACATCCATGGACCGGCTTACCTGATGCTCTCTGCAAAAGCAAAGCAAGGCCTTACACATGGTATTCAGGAAGCTGCTAAATTGGATGTTTATAATCCTACAGAGAGAAAATGCCTTACTGAAATAGGCAAGAAACTGCGCCAGTTTTGGGATTAGACAAAATTTTCTATGTTTAAATGTAGTTATTTGCATTGTTGTCGTTAACAATCATAAGACTTGTTTCTAGGTGTTATTAACTCTCATTTGTTCAACTGTTTAAAATTTGAATCAGTGCTATATCGGTTATCTCCAGCCATTGTTTTTTCCATTTCTTTTACTATCAGTGAGTTTGAACGAACGAACCTAAACAAAACTAGTGGTGTTTACACAAATACACAAGTGAAAAATATAGTTTTTTTTTTTTTTTTTTTTTTGTAAATTCTTCTTTTTGAAAATATTTCATAAAAAATATGCAAGGAATTTGTAATTAACAATAACAAAGTTTTACGCATTCTTAGAAATTTGTTATTTATTAGAAACACTCTGAAATTTTGTAACATTATTTTAGTACGTTACAAACTTTTCGTAGTGTTTTTGAAAATATTGAAAGCTGTTAATCTGCATACATTTCCTCAAAATAATATGGCCAGAACACTTGGTTGAACAATAAAGTCTAATTTAGGCCCATCACAAATTTTAATTATTTTTTAAAAAAGTGTATATTTTGCTAATTGATATTATAATTAAAAGTATCTCCAATATAATAATGTTGATGTTGCAAATATGGCAAATTATTATTCTTAAGAGATGCCAGTAGATGACATTATTATTGAAAATGCCAAAGAGATGACATTGTTCTTGATGTGTCAAACAATAATATGCTCCCACAATTTTTCTCTTGCCATTTGTCAAATTTGAAAAACTTTCAACTTCAGCCTGGTGATTTTTACAGTTGGTTGTATTTTGACTAATTTTGTCTAATTGATTTTTTAGCGGTGTTTTTTCATTTTTCAGCTATGTGGTCTCTGCTGCCATAGCTAGGTGTGTTGTTTTTAACATTTCAAAATATTTGATCATTTGGTTAAGAGATCTATGCAAATCAAGATCTTTAGATATGTCTAAGGTAGAACATTCTGAAGATTGAAGTTTAGCTCTTCATCAGCTAGGTTGGCCACCAGACATTTGTAATCATCTTCATCTTCAGACAAGAACACCTAATTCCACAACTTAGGAGTCTGATCTTCTCCAATGAGTGTTTTTCTTTTGTCTTCCTTTTCTTCTTCCATTTCCAGATCAGGGCAGTCATATCGGAGGTGACTAATTTGTGGCAGTTGTAGCATTCCATCTTTCAATTCCCAGCCTTTTAATTTCTTCGGGGATTCTCCTTGTAATTCTTTTTATATTTCAAGTAATTTTTCCTGAAATCACCGAATATCTACATTATGAATGTCATTTCTTCCTCAAAGTTTAGAGACTAGACGGTATGATGTCAAGTGAGTTCTTGGATGCGTACTCAGCTGCAAACGCAACTCCTTTCTCGGCTGCGTTATTCGATGATGTGCATGATATCTCAAATTCAAATGCTTTGAGATCTGAAAATAATTCTTGAATTTTTATTTTATTTAGATATTTAATCTCTCTCGTCTCGTGGCTACGAGCTTCATGCTTCTATTGGGTTTCAGTGATTAAAAACGAGTTACGCAGCGGAAATAAACCGGTCAAACCGGATAAAAATCAAACCCCAAAAACGGATCGATCAAGCATCGTATAAACGAATATAAAAATATGAAGATAAATTAAGAAATCATACCCTCGTAGACCTTTGATAATATCTTCTTGATTCCGAGTACGAACACGAATTCAATCGAACAAGCTTTTGGAAATTTCCGAGCACCGAAATCACCGTGCCTCTACGTATCACGCGTCGGAAGATGACCGGAAAATATTTCTATCAATTTATACTCTAAGTATACGGCTAGAAATTGATAGAATTAACTTATATATATTTTTATAAATACTCTAAGTATTTTATAAAAATTGTTTTCTCTCAACATACACTTAGAACTCAAAATGTATAAACTTAGAAAACTTTCTCTCACTCCTTAGCATCAACTCACGGCTGATCCCCTTTTTAAATGAGGGAGATGGTGTTTGTTTTATAAACAAAACACACACCTCATCAATTATTTCAAGAATAAATAATGAACTAATAATAAATCAAATGTATTATTAAGTCCCCACATTTATAAAAAAATCACCAAGTCAATTGATGAAAGTAGAGTGGCGGCTAAGGGAGGAGAAAAAGAAGTTGGTTCGTTTCGGTCCGTGAAACGGACCCTCGTGTATCTAATCCGATAGATAAACCTTGGTATGTTTCAATATTAATATAATTAATTAATTTAATTAATTAATTATATTAAAAATAAATTCTCTAAGAAATAATATGAATAAATTAATTACCCAGCAATTTATTTAATTCACGAGACCGATTTAATTTATCCAATAAATTGAATTAGGCATCCAATGTCCAATATTAACCAAGAGAGAATAAGTTAAATATAATCCGTCGTCAATTCCTGTGCCGCGACTCTGTAGGTTCGTCTTAGTTAGCATTGGGAGGATCCAATGAGTGTTAGCACCACTTAGCCAGTTTCGTGGCCCACACCGTAACCTAACTAAGAATGAATGATAGGATCATTCCAAAACCATTATGTCGTGAATACCGTATATGTATAAACCCTTCAATCAGATGTCCCGGTCAAGTATTAGGGTCACGGTAAAGTCAAACCCTATTGTATCTTGACTCTATGCATTTGTTAATACAAATCGAGATCATCGATCTCTCGTGTATCAAATACAACTAGCTCTAACTGCTTTGGCCAAAGACTTATGATCTCATTTGCCATTAACCGCATAGGACATTTACCTGCTCACTAACAGGAGAAAGAATTCTATCTTGGTATTCAGTAGAGACTGCTACTTGCCCACTAAGTTGCATTTCGAGGTTGACCACACCAACCGGCGATTGGATCGAACTACTCTAATGACTAACTTAATGTCACAAGCACATCTCCTACTGAAACCTCAAGTCAAATGTCCACGTATACCTATCATAACCTTTCGATCCAGTCATTGACAATCCCTGAGTGATATCCATGTGACCGAATCGAGGTGAGTCGTGTTCGAGTATACTAATCCCATTAGCATACCTATAACGTGTGCTCCCACTAACTGTTAGTGAAAACATGTACTCTACATGTCAAAGTACACGTTATACAAGTCTTGTCTAAACTTACTGCCCAATTAAGTTTTATCGACTTGCGAACTAGTTAAGCATTCGAGCTGTAAACACTTCTAGTGCCTATCTCCTTATCTCCATATGGAGTAGAATGTTCGCTCTAAAATGCAAGGACTATTATTCTATATACTAAATCACAATGCCAGTGATATACAATAATATAGAAATAATAACTGCCTTATTAAATATTCATAATTACAATACAATTGCTCTCACTCTCTCATCCTCTGAGTGGCATTTGAGGGCATATTCCTAACAATCTCCCACTTGCACTCAATGCCACAAACTATGGTATCTAATACCCATACTCTCCAGATGTCTTTCTAAGACCTTCTGAGATAGTGGCTTGGTAAGCGGATCAGCAACATTATTTGCTGTGTCTACTCTCTGCAGTATAACATTCCCATCTCGAACCATTTCTCTAACAAAATGATATTTTCTCGCAATATGTTTGGTGTTGTGGTGAGCCCTAGGCTCCTTAGCCTATGCAACAGATCCGTCGTTGTCACAAAACAGTGTCACGGGCTTCTCCGCATTAGGAACTACTTGAAGTTCCTCAGTGAACTTCTTAATCCAAAAAGCTTCTTTAGCAGCCTCCGTGGCTGCCTGATATTCGGCTTGACATGTAGAGATAGCAGTCGAACTTTGCTTGGCACTTCTCCAAGAAATCGCCCACCATTCGAGAGTGAAGATATACCCCGATGTGGACATCCGAGCATCCATGTCCCAGAAAAATGAGTCTGTATAACCCATCACTCTTAGTTCTCCACCGCCGTATGTAAGAACCAAGTCTTTAGTCCTCCTTAGGTACTTAAGAATGTTCTTTACTGACGATCCAATGTTCTGCCCTGGATTTGACTGAAACCGACTTACTACGCTCACAGCATAGGCAATGTCCGGTCTAGTGCAAATCATTGCATACATAAGGCTACCTACTGCCGAAGCATAAGGTACCTTGCTCATTTCCTTTCTATATTCCTCACTTTGAGGACACATCTCTAAGGAAAGTTTTGCACCATGTTGCATAGGTAGAAACCCTCTTTTAGAATCTTCCATCTTAAATCGCTTCAGGATCTTTTCTATGTAGAGGGCTTGGGAAAGACCTAACATTCTTTTCGCTCTATCCCGACCCAGAATATAGGTAGCTTCTCCTAAGTCTTTCATTGAGAACTCTTTAGAAATCCAAGCTTTCACAGAACTGAGCATTCCTACGTCGTTTCCTATAAGTAGAATGTCATCTACATATAGTATTAAGAACGCAATTTTGCTCCCACTAACCTTCTTGTAAATACAGGGCTCCTCTTCGTTTTGGACAAAATCAAACTCTTTGACTGTCTCGTTAAAACAAAGATTCCAACTCCGTGAAGCTTGCTTCAGTCCATAAATGGCACGCTTAAGTTTGCATACTTTATGAATATTGGTTTGAGATATGAATCCCTTAGGCTGTTCCATGTAAATCTCCTCCTCGAGGAATCCATTTAGGAATGCCGTTTTTACATCCATTTGCCATATTTCATAATCTAAGTGGGCTGCTATGGCAAGCATCATGCGAATAGACTTAATCATAGCTACAGGCGAGAAGGTCTTGAAGTAATCGATTCCTTCTCTTTGGGAATAACCCTTTGCCACAAGCCTGGCCTTATAGGTATCAACCTTGCCATCTCCATCAGTCTTTCTTTTATAGATCCATTTGTTTCCAATAGGCACTATGACTTTAGGACGATCTACTAAAGTCCAGACCTGATTAGCATGCATTGAGTCTATCTCAGCTTCCATAGCTTCTTGCCACTTGGTGGAGTCAACATCTACCATAGCTTGGTCGTATGTAGAAGGATTATTCTCTTGACTACTTTCTGTCATCTCATGGACACCCAGTTCTTCTTGATGCAGATAGCCATACCTCTCAGGTAATTGAGAAATTCTACTAGACTTGCGAGGTTGTGTTTGTATTTCAAAAGGTTGGGTTCTAATATCTTGCATAGGTGTCTCATTTGGTGTTTCTTTTATTTCTTCCAACGAAATATTTCTACCTGCCCCTCCTTCCTGAATAAACTGATCTTCCAGGAAGTGTGCTTGTATAGCAATGATGATCCTATGATCTTCATGCATGTATAATAGATATCCCATGGAATCCCCTGGATATCCTATGAAATGACCTTTCACATACCTAGCTTCCAATTTCTCTACTTTAGTCTTCTTGACATAAGCAGGGCATCCCCAAATCCTAATGTGATTAAGACTTGGTTTCCTACCTCTCTACATCTCATGTGGAGTCTTAGGAATGGATTTGGAAGGACATCTGTTCAAGATATGCATAGCAGTAAGGAGCGCATAACCCTACAGATAAATCGGTAGATCAGTATAGTTAAGCATTGAGCGAACCATGTCTAACAAGGTTCGGTTCTTTCTTTCTGATACACCATTTAATTGTGGAGTAGCTGGAGGAGTGAATTGTGACACTATTCCTAGTTATTTTAAGAACTCATCAAATTCTGTACTCATGTACTCACCACCTCGGTCTGACCGAAGAGTTTTAACACTGTTACCTGTTTGATTTTCAACTAGGGCTTTAAATTCTTTGAATTTATCAAAAGCTTCAGATTTATGTTTCATTAAGTACACGAATCCATACCTGGTATGGTCATCAGTGAATGTAATGAAATACTGAAAGCCATCCGTGCCATTTCAAAAGGGCCACAGACATCGGTATGGATCAATCCAAGTTTTTCGACTCTTTCAAAAGTCCCTGCGAAGGGTAACTTAGTCATTTTGCCTTGAAGGCAAGATTCACAAGTTGGATAGGGATCTGATCCCAATGGACCCGTAAGCCCATCTTTCTCCATTTTATGAACCTTGGTCTGACCAATATGACCAAGTCTAAGATGCCACTTAAGTGCTTGGTTCGTTTCATCCCTACCACGCTTCCTAGTTATAGTGTTCACAGTTGTTTTATTCTTTAGATTTAAATGGTATACATCATTTAATAATCTAGCAGTACCAACCAATTTATTTATGAAATAAATACGACAGGACCCATCTCCAATAAAGAAGTGAAATCCCTTTCGGTCCATGACCGGAATTGATACAATATTCTTGTGCCCCTTGGGCAAAACAAGTACATCTTCTAAAGTAAGAATAAAACCAGATTCTAAATCCAACATAAGGGATCCGATATCAGAAGCCTCGACACTATGCCCACTTCCGACGGTGACCATCACCTCCCTTGAATCCAGCTTCCTACTTCGTTCCAGATCTTGATTCATTGTACAAATGTGAGAACTCGCACCGGAATCAAGTGTCCAAGAAGTAGAATATATAGTTGCAGAACAATTTGTTTCTAAAACTAGTAGTTCCGTACCTGACGGCGCATTACGATCAAGCTTTGGACAGTACCTCTTCCAGTGGCCTAGCTCACCGCAGTTGAGGCATACATCCGTTTTATTGGCCCCGTTACTCTTTTGAACCATTGGGGCCTTGCCCTTTCCCTTGTCGATCTTGGCTATTGGACCTAACTGCTTCTTGTTCTTTTTCTTCTTATTCTTGGACTTCCAAGTCCCAGAAGAAATCACAAGTGCAACTTCCTTTCCCTTTATCTTCATCTGAGACTGGGCAGTTGTCAGTTTGTTCATTAGCCCAGCTAAGTTACATGCAATCTCATTGCAGTTGAAGTTCATGACAAATTGTGAAAAGGAGTGAGGAAGTGACTGCAGGATAAGGTCAGTTTGGAGAGATGCATGCATCTGAAAATCAAGAGCTTCCAATCTCTCAATCATCGAGATCATCTTGAGGACATGGTCCCCAACCCTCTCTCCTTCCTTCATCCTGGCGCCGAATAATTGCTTTGATATCTCATATCTAGCAGTTCGGCTATGCTCTCCATAGAGCTCAGCCATGTGCGCTAAGATGGCTCGTGAAGACGTCATCTTTTCATGGGCACGTTGAAGCTCATTGGTCATTGAGCCTAACATGTACCCTCGCACTCTTATGTCGTCTTTTACCCATTTCTCATGGGCATCGACATCTTCCTGATTGGCTCGGGTTCTTGCAGGATCCGCCAGGATGTCCGCCCAAGACGTATCCCAAAGATTTCCATAGTTAGGACAATCCTCAAGTTCAAGCTTGATCCATAGTTCGGACGATCGGGACGTTCTTTTCAAGTAGTATAGCGAGTGGGTTCATTGTCATATTGAGAGTTTTGTTAACTGCAGAGAATAATTTGAGATTCGTTAGTGATTGTTTAATTATGATCCGAGTAAAGAATTTAAGGACTTTCTTTATTCATAACTCGGCTCCCACTATTTTATCGGCATTTACACACTCCCATGTTAAATCCGGAAGTCTTGGGTAACTTCATAGTGGTGATCGATTTCTTTACAAAGTTTAATAGAGGGCAACCCATACGGTTTATATTCTATTATTCTTTATAAAGTGGTGTCTAATACCAACCCATCTAATAGATGATTCGATCTTCTTTTACCCCTAGTTCACTTGCCCTCAACCCATTCGGTTTCTATGGCTCGCTGAACTATCTAAGTTTAAACCGTCAACTCCTATTAGTCTGACAATTGAATCTTACTCGGCAACCCATACGGTTTATAGGGGTTTGATTTGTCACAACCAAAGGCATCTAATGCATTCTAGGAATTTATCAACTTTCCCCAAATATATTACCCCGACATACTCGGAAGAATAATATTCCGGTTTAGATTTCAATTTTCCATGAGTTTGACGGAGGGTAGGAAACCTCGTAACCTTTATAACTTAGTGTTTGTAAGTGGGAGTATTAACGCGATTATATGTTACACTTTGCACATTAATCCGTTTATAAGCGCGGTTTGTCGGTTTGTTTGTTTGTCATACAATATGAAAACATACACAACCTAAAACTAACAACATGCAGTTCATGGACCGTTCCTAGAACAAAAACATCGTAATCTAATTACATGTCTTCGGTCTTGAATCTTCGTCTTCTCGAGCGGATCTTCCTCCGGTCTTCGTCATTACAAATAAATTTTACATTTGAAAAATTGCATCCTATACAAATTTTCTAGTAAAATAAATAGGCTCAAAACGGCCTTTACAACCCAATCGAACAAAACAAACTATTCAAAACTAGTTCCATGAACTACATCCCCATTCAAAATTAATGCAACAATTATATTAAAATAAATGACAATAATGATTAATCTAAAATTGATCTAATCAACAAAAAATAATCCAACAATTAGAATTAATCCAATTAATTCACTTAACCGTTAATTTTAATTTGCTCCGGACAAAATAAATATTTCATTAAATTAATTCCCTTAAAATAAATTACCATAATTATATTTTAGTCAAATTAAATCCAATTTAATTTGTGGAAAATTAATTTACCGAACGAAATATAAAAAACGGAGTCGGAAAACGCAAGGCCCGGGCCAAGCCCGTGGCCAGGTTGCCAGGTGACCCTCTGACCCATCCGGCCAAATGACCAGGCGGCCAGCCCCGTGACCAGAGGCTGCCAGGTCCACCAATTTTCCGGCTTATTTTTTTCGTCCCGAATCCAAAAATAATATTTTTCTAATTTTTATATAACACAATTAAATCAGTTTTTCAAAAGAAAAATAGATTTATATTGTAACATAAAATCATGAAAAATAATTTTTAGATGAACAATTAAACATCAACAATTAAAAAGATTATGATTCTAAATCATAAAAAAAAAATCAAGCATTCCAAATGCAAATATCGAATATACGATTGCATAGACCTCGCTCCGATACCACTGTTGGGTTTCGGTGATTAAAAACGAGTTACGTAGCGGAAATAAACCGGTCAAACCGGATAAAAACCAAACCCCAAAAACGGATCGATCAAGCATCGTATAAACGAATATAAAAATACGAAGATAAATTAAGAAATCATACCCTCATAGACCTTTGATAATATCTTCTTGATTCCGAGTACGAACACGAATTCAATCGAACAAGCTTTTGGAAATTTCCGAGCACCGAAATCACCGTGCCTCTACGTATCACGCATCGGAAGATGACCGGAAAATATTTCTATCAATTTATACTCTAAGTATACGGCTAGAAATTGATAGAATTAACTTATATATATTTTTATAAATACTCTAAGTATTTTATAAAAATTGTTTTCTCTCAACATACACTTAGAACTCAAAATGTATAAACTTAGAAAACTTTCTCTCACTCCTTAGCATCAACTCACGGCTGATCCCCTTTTTAAATGAGGGAGATGGTGTTTGTTTTATAAACAAAACACACACCTCATCAATTATTTCAAGAATAAATAATGAACTAATAATAAATCAAATATATTATTAAGTCCCCACATTTATAAAAAAATCACCAAGTCAATTGATGAAAGTGGGGTGGCGGCTAAGGGAAGAGAAAAAGAAGTTGGTTTGTTTCGGTCCGTGAAACGGACCCTCGTGTATCTAATCCGATAGATAAACCTTGGTATGTTTCAATATTAATATAATTAATTAATCTAATTAATTAATTATATTAAAAATAAATTCTCTAAGAAATAATATGAATAAATTAATTACCCAGTAATTTATTTAATTCACGAGACCGATTTAATTTATTCAATAAATTGAATTAGGCATCCAATGTCCAATATTAACCAAGAGAGAATAAGTTAAATATAATCCGTCGTCAATTCCTGTGCGCGCGACTCTGTAGGTTCGTCTTAGTTAGCATTGGGAGGATCCAATGAGTGTTAGCACCACTTAGCCAGTCTCGTGGCCCACACCGTAACCTAACTAAGAACGAATGATAGGATCATTCCAAAACCATTATGTCGTGAATACCGTATATGTATAAACCCTTCAATCATATGTCCCGGTCAAGTATTAGGGTCACGGTAAAGTCAAACCCTATTGTATCTTGACTCTATGCATTTGTTAATACAAATCGAGATCATCGAGCTCTCGTGTATCAAATACAACTAGCTCTAACTGCTTTGGCCAAAGACTTATGATCTCATTTGCCATTAACCGCATAGGACATTTACCTGCTCACTAACAGGAGAAAGAATTCTATCTTGGTATTCAGTAGAGACTTCTACTTGCCCACTAAGTTGCATTTCGAGGTTGACCACACCAACCGGCGATTGGATCGAACTACTCTAATGACTAACTTAATGTCACAAGCACATCTCCTACTGAAACCTCAAGTTAAAGGTCCACGTATACCTATCATAACCTTTCGATCCAGTCATTGACAATCCCTGAGTGATATCCATGTGACCGAATCGAGGTGAGTCGTGTTCGAGTATACTAATCCCATTAGCATACCTATAACGTGTGCTCCCACTAACTGTTAGTGAAAACATGTACTCTACATGTCAAAGTACACGTTATACAAGTCTTATCTAAACTTACTGCCCAATTAAGTTTTATCGACTTGCGAACTAGTTAAGCATTCGAGCTGTAAACACTTCTAGTGCCTATCTCCTTATCTTCATATGGAGTAGAATGTTCGCTCTCAAATGCAAGGACTATTATTCTATATACTAAATCACAATGCCAGTGATATACAATAATATAGAAATAATAACTGCCTTATTAAATATTCATAATTACAATACAATTGCTCTCACTCTCTCATCCTCTGAGTGGCATTTGAGGGCATATTCCTAACAGCTTCATCCTGGGTTGAGAGATCTTGGAACTTTCAGAGCCATCTCCCAGTTGATGTATGTTTTGCCAAAAGAGTTAATTTCATTTGATTATTTCTGTGAATCTAGTATCAGTGTTGTCTATTGTCTCTCCCTTTTTCGTTGTAAAGTTATCAAACTTTTGTGTTGTTGTTGATAACTTGTTCTCCATGGTGAGCTCAGTCCCTTCATTACTGCTAACGTGTCTTAAATTTCTTTGGCATTTTTGCAGTTTTTAATTTTTACCATTGTGGCTTTACCAAGAGTCTGATATAGCACGTCTCTGGCCCTATTGTCAAGATTTACGAGCTTTCTCTCCTCTGTGGTCAGCTCGGTTCTGGATTTGGGAATCTTTTCAGGTTTTCCATTCGTGATGACCTCAGTCCTGTTGTCATTCAGGTAGATAATAGGACCTTGTTCAATGATGCTTCACATATCATCATGGATGGAAGATAAGTGTGCATGCATTCTTATTTTCCAAAGATCGTAGTCATCAACAGAAAAAAATGAGAAGTCTGGAGTGCATGTGTTCCATCTTATGAATAAAACATATATAGTTAAATACGTATATGAAAGGATCTAGTCCAATGACGACCAAATGCAGGTGATCCGTGAACCACCTGTTCCAATACCACTTGTTGGTCACTAATCTATTGGGAAAAAGTCTAGGTGGGAAGACTTTTAAAACTTTTGTGTTCGACTGAACTGGTTTCGAAAACTTGGCTGAAATAGCTAGGTCGAAAAAACTTTGCTGTGCAATTTAGTTGTCAGATGAGTGTCAATAGATTAATAGAAGTCTTGTAGCAGATTAAGTTTGTTAATGCAATGAATAAGATGGATGCAGTAGTTAAGTATGATGCAAGAAAGCAGTAAACAACTCAGCACTTATAATGGCTTCAGAGGTGGGGTAATCCTTTACTAGTCCACTTTTCTTCAATCCGCTTGGAAATAATTCCATTATAACTTTTGATGGTTACAATGAATTAAGTTACAACAGTTTTCAACCAGTGAAAACCCTTGATCGCAGTATCTCCTTTCATTGGTTGCTTGTCACCTCTTGATCAAAAATCCTTGGATGCCTCACAACTCATAAATTTATCACCTTCCAATCAAGAACACGTGGATCTCGCACAACCTCAACTTTCAAGAACCTCGTTCAAGAAAGTACCCCTCACTCAAATTGATTCGTAAGAGTTTGCCAACTCAAAATCTTCTCTTGATATGTAATATGAGATCTCAGATCTTCACGATGCTTAGTCTTTTAGAATGTTTAGCTTGCTTTTTTTACGTTGTATGTTTGATAGCATCGTACTTTAGCTCTTTAATTGTTCAGATATTTATAGTACGATTCTTAAGCTCTTCTTTGTATCCATTGCATCTCTTGAATAAATTAGTCAGTTGGAAAGGACTTCTCTATTTACTATTATCTTCTTTTGCAATGGCTTGTTATTTTCTTCAAATCTGCCCATTTGAAGATCTGCTTTCAATATAAAATGTCTTCGTTGCAGTCTTTGATTTCTGTAATGAGTAATGTATTGGGAGTAAATCTAGAAGAATATATTATTCCTACTTTCTATGCAAGTTGCGTGATTTGCCCGGTCTGTCTCTTCATTTGTTTTTTATCCAATAAAACATATGTCATGAACAAAAGAAATGGCCCAACAAAGAAAGGTGAAGTCAAAGCAGAGTGGTCCAGCAGTTGGACCGTGTTTGAACATTAAACTTCTTTCTCTCAAGCATTATTGGATTGATGGTCATATATGGTTTTGAATTCCTATGAGTCTAGTTTCCTAAGGAAGAAACGAAAAGTCATTCGGAGTTTTCTAGAAGGAATTATGGCCTTTTTTTTGAAGGTTGCAGTTTCTTATGGGAATCTATCAAGTCAAGCTCTTGGTGTTTTTAATCCCTCCAATTACCTTTTGTCGGCCAAAATCAACTTAAATGCAATGTTAAGTAGTTAAGAGGTGTTTTTATGTATTCTCCCTAGTCTAGAATGAGTTGGGTGTATTCAAATAAATCTAGAAATTAAGGAGTCACATAGCCATTACTATATTATCTAGAATCATATATCCATCTCCTATAAATAGCTTTCTCTTGTAGTACTTTGGAACAAAATGAAAGATCAAATATAAAATCTTCAACGACGTCTTTGGACTTGTCTTGCTCTAATCTTTCAGGTGGATTCCTTTGAGTGTGAGTTTTGAGTGTTCACCTGCATTACCTCCTAAATCTCGTTCTTCCCGATATCAGTTTTATTCACATCTGTATGTTTCTTGCCAATTTTGTTGACTATTCAACTTTGCTAACGTGGACTTGCTGATTGATACTTGGGTATTTTCTTAGTATCGAATCTCCTGGATTTTCATACTCAGGTACCATTTACAGCTGGATTACCCGATTGTCCATATTTAGCTGCAATCTGGACTTCGTTGATTATTAACTTAGCTGTAGAATCCGGTTGTTCTATACTTAGCTTAAAATAAATTTTAGGGTCTATAGAAGATACTCAATTATTTTTTCTTTACAATGTCAGTACTTCGAACTTATATTTGAGTCTAAACTTATTACATGGATAACATCATCAAAATCTCAAGTGTGTTCGTACAACGGCTACAATCTACATTTGTGGATAGTTAAAATAATTAATGAACATGCAACATTTAAAAATCAGAGGCAGCTGACTGAGACAAGTTCAGTAAGATGGTCGATGGAAAGAAGTTCGGCACCGGAAGTTCAGGTTCACCACCAATTAAAGTGAGGTACCAAACTAAAGTTCATTCTGCATAGACTGAAACAAGTTCGGAAATTTCTTTCTGAAAGAAGTTCGGTAAAAGAAGGGACTTATAGAATATTGGAAGAACGAATTGATCCTTCGAGGGAATAGAGGGGGAGGGCTGCAATATCTTTTTACGGGCTACGACAGTGGCGGATCGAAAATGAAAGAAGCAAACTGTGGAAGGTTGGGTTTACCTGAATTTATTTCGAGTGTTCAGTAGAACTCATACACGGCTCAAAATTATTTGAGCGGGTAATCGAGTAAGTTTTGGGCTGGTTTGAGTATTCTGGTTCATTCACAACCTTAAACATCATATTATTACTATCATGTAGATAGTACCATTCTTATTACCTCGAGCAATCATCATTCAAAGCTCTGTGATCTTTAAAGTATCACCATGAAAAATGTTATCTATCTTTTAGTGGCGATTAAAATTTGAAGTATTTATTTTTCTCCCCTGCCGCTATTACTCCCACTCGTTGGATTGTTGTTTGTCCGCTTTTGAGAACCATGTTGTTGAAAATATTGACTTATGTAATTTGATATCGCTGATTAAATTATATTATTGATGAGTTTCACCATTTATATAGATAGTAATTCGTCCAAAATTGAAAAAAATAATAATCTATCCTCTGATAAGAGTTGCTAGGAAAATAATAATATATTTTAATTTGTCGTACATGTGGGAGCAAACATCACGGGGAATAAATAACACAAAACTCAATGGTTTGGCAACAGAAATATGTGTCCATGTTTTGCTGAAGATGTGTTCGCTGAAAGAAAAATATATAAAGTGCTTACAAAGTCTAACAACACAATCTAAAAAATACTCGGAAAATTCCTCACAATTTTTTCGCAAATTCTTCCATTCTGATTGTTCTATCTATGTTGTATTGTACCCTCTCCACAATTGCACATTTTGTCGCACCTCTATTTATAGAGGTGTTCAAATTAAGCGTAAATATTACACGATAATTATTTTTCGAAAATTTTGCTAAAATTTTCTACATTTGGGCCTATAACCTTCCACGCAATAAGACATCAAGGCAGACAATAGTTCGCAATATATTATTTTCTGATGAGAACCCATTCGACAAAAGAAATATAAAGCTTTGGCGGGTGGCCATCCACCCACCTAAGACTCCAAGTAGGGGTGTACAAATCGTTTTTTTTTCAAACCGGTTCGGGTTGTATAACCGAACCGGTTTTTGGTCGTAGTCTAAAAACCGGTTTTTTGACCAAATCGGTTCGGGTTGGGTTGGGTTGGGGACTGTAAAAACTCGACCCTATACTAACCGGTTTGGGTCGGTTTGTGACCGGTTCGGGTAGAAAAAACCGGTTATAACCAGTTTTTTTTAAAAAAAAATTTTTTAAAAAAATAATATATTCTTATTAAATAAACCCATTATACATTAAATATAAAATTTTATTAAAGAAACTCATTAGAACATTAACTTTTATTCAAACATTTAGAATTTAAAACATAAACTTTTATTAAATAAACTCATTACAACATCAACTATTATTCAAATATTTAGAATTTAAAACATAAACTTTTATTAAATAAATTCATTACAACATCAACTTTTATTCAAACATTTATAATTTAAAACATAAACTTTTATTAAATAAACTCATTATAACATCAACTTTTATTCAAACATTTAGAATTTAAAACATAAACTTTTATTAAATAAACTCATTACAACATCAACTATTATTCAAACATTTAGAATTTAAAACATAATCTTTTATTAAATAAACTCATTACAACATCAACTATTATTCAAACATTTAGAATTTAAAACATAAATTTTTATTCATCGAGAGTGATATCTTCTTCGGAGCTAGCCTCGCGCGAAGCTTCATCGAGAGCAATTTCTTCATCGGGGAGTGAGATTGCAAAACCTTCTTCCACCTCGATATCGTGTATTTCTTGTTCAATGTCTAGTTCTCCTTCAAGACTTTGAGTGTGTTGTATACGCTCGGATGCGTCCAAGTGATCATTCAAGCAAATACACATCTCCAATGATGCCGGTGTGAGTCTTGTTCTTCGTATAGATAATACCCTACCACTAAGAGAAAAGGCGGATTCCGAAGCTACCGTAGAAGCTTGGACGGTTAGTAAATCTCGGGCCATAGCGGTTAGAACGGGAAATTGAGTTTCCCTTCCTTTCCACCAAGCCAAAATATCAAAATTTGCGAATTCATGGGGTCCCATAGTCGATAAAAAATCGGTTCCAATATATCTCCCATATTCGCTAGTCGATGATTGATCACCCTCACCCGTAGCCCGTTTAGTGTTTTCTTCTCTTAAACTATTATATAAGTTAAGCATGGGATCCGCGCTAGTAGAAGTAGAAAATGATGATGAAAACGAACTTGAAGAATCATTTCTTGAACCATACTTTTTAAAATAAACCCCGAATAAGTCTTTGAAATTTTTGTTAAAAATGGCTTTTGCATCTCTTGAATAGAAAATATTTTCGTTATGCAACTCTTAATCAATAGAGATTTTGTCGATAAGTAGTTCCACCCCGCTAATATTCATACATGGGTTCAAGGTGGCGGAATAAGTAATTACCTGTGGCATTTTTTTAAAATATTTTCTTAGTTTTTCTTTCATGGGCGAAACCATTTTTTCATATAAATCACCACTTAATTCGTAGTCGCTTAATTTTGAACACATTAAATAAATTTGATTAAGTACCAAATGACTCGTGGGATAATAAACACCCGATAATAAAGTTGTTGCGTTTTTAAAAACTTTGAGCAATTCGCTTATTTTTCTAACTATATCCCATTGTTCCGACGTAAATGGTGTAACCCTACTCGTCCTATTCGCAAGTTCATCATGAAAAAGTTGTAAAGTATCACGTTGGCGTAAACCACAACAAAACATTTTATAAGTCGAATTCCATCTTGTAGGAACGTCCCAATTAGGGGTTAAAAAAATAGAATTCGTGTCCTTACACAATTTTATATATTGTTTATATCTAGCTTTACTTGAACAAAATATATCTTGTAACATTTTTTTAAAAGCGTCTTTTACCAAACTTATTTCGGGTACCGCTAATCCGTCTTGAACAACCAAATTTATAATGTGTGCAACACATCGACTATGATAAAAAATACCCTTCGAAGGCGGTTTATATGTTAATATTAATTTTTTACCGCGTTTGTATTATTAGACGCGTTATCAAATGAGATCGAAAAAACTTTTTCTTGTAAGTTAAAGTTATTTATTACATTTTGTAACATATGAAATAAATTTTGACCCGTGTGAGGGTACTCAAAATTTTCAAAAGCAATCGTACGCTTCATCATTAGCCATGTATCGGGATCAATCCAATGTGCGGTAACACAAAGGTATGAACTGGGCAAACCATGAGGTGCCGACCAAACATCGGTTGTTAAGTTTACATTTGTATTTAAGTTTGCAAAACCGTTTACTAGTTCTATTTTAGCCTTTTTCCATAATTTAATACAATCACGTCTAAGAGTAGCACGACTTACTTGTTTATATCGTGGTTGAAGAGTATTTTGAATCACCTTAGTCAATCGAGGGTTATCGAAGTGGTTGAACGGCAAACCTTCTTGAATCATGTAGCTTGCAAATTGTTGTCGGCACCGCTCCGCCTCGTATGCAAAAAGACCGCCCTCTCGTGACATAGATGCTTGACCGGCTTCCGGAACGGATTTGAGTCCTTCGCAATACTTGTCGGTATGCATCTTCAACGTCGTGTTGGATTCATGTTTCAAAAACTTACCGCAATGTTTACAATGAGCCTTAAGTTGCCCATCCGACAACCTCACGAGGTTGAAATTACACCAATTTTTTTGGTTTCGAGTTGTTTCTATAACTTCAACAATCTCGAGTGCATTCGTGGAAGCGGAAGAAGATTGAGTTGCCATTTGAATTGAGAGAAACGAGAATTTTGTAATTTTTTTAGTACTTGAAGAGTGTTTGAGTATTGTGACTAAACCAAAACTCAAATAGGGTATTTATAGTTGGTTTAGGGATGGCAAAATGGTAAAAAAAGGGGCAAAAAATGGTCACATTTTTGAAAAAAACGGACACCTAACGGACACTTAGAAAAACTGGTTTCAAACCGGTTTTTTCAACCCGGTTTCCGAAACCGGTTACCGTAAAAACCGGTTTGGACCGATTTCTAACGGAAAAATGCAAAACCGGGTAGAAACCGCCGGTTTTGAGCCAACCCGAACCGGTTTTGGTCAAAAACCGGTTTTGACCGGTTTCGGTTTCAGTTTTTTTTTCCGGTTTCGGTTTCGGTTTCGGTTTCGGTTTTTTTGCCCACCTCTAACTCCAAGAGTGGCAATCTCACGAATCCCAACCTAAATTTAGTTTGTTAAACCTTTACAAATACAAAGTGTATTAGCATGAATCCTTCTAATACGAACTAATGATAGTATTTTTCTTAAATTGCATGTATGTTAATAAACGTAATTCTTATGTATTTTGGTTATATTATTCACAACGTACACAGGAAAACCATATAAATGAAAGGAGAAAAAAATAACAAGATGCAGAAGATGTTTACAGTATAAGAATTCATAGTTGTGTTTATTGGAAGTTGATTCCCTGTCCTTTATTTGATGTGTAGTCACAACATATATACAAAATGTAAACATAATATGCTCCTTGATTGACTCCTAAAATCAAGGAGATGATATGTTAGTTGCTAACTAATGATGACAATTAGTAATTGGAAATATTATAAGAATATATTACAAATTATATTATAAAATAATATAATTAACACACCCCCGTAGTCGAAACGGGAGGAGGTCAAATGCTGAGACTGTAACGAAAATCATCAAAAAGTATGCGCGGAAGCCCTTTTGTGAAAATATCAGCGATCTGGTAGCGAGATGGAACATGGACTCGTACTTCACCCTGTGCCACCTTTTCACGGACAGTGAATGTCCATCTCAATGTGCTTAGTGCGTTGATGTTGGACTGGATTACCGGATAAGTATATCGCACTCACATTGTCACAATAAACCAATATTGCCTTCTTAATGGGATAATGTAGTTCTAGTAGTAGATTTTGAATCCAACACGATTCGGAGACAACATTAGCAACACCTCTGTATTCAGCTTCAGCACTAGAACGGTAGAGTGTGGACTGACGTTTAGAGGACCAAGAGATTAAATTGTCACCGAGGAACACACAATAACCTGAGGTGGACCGTCTAGTGTCAGGACATCCACCCCTATCTGCATCTGTGTATGAGAATAAGCCTGTGACATTTGACTTATATAAATGCAAACCAAAGGTGATAGACCCACTGATGTAGCGTGAGACATGCTTTAATGCAGTCATGTGTGCGTTACGAGGGTCGTGCATATGAAGGCAAACCTGTTGGACGGCATATGAAATATCCGGCCGTGTAAAACTCAAATATTGTAAGGCGGCTGCCAACTGACGGTATTTGGTCGGATCACCATAGGGGTCATCTGCCGAAGCACTTAGCTTCGACTTCGTATCAACCGGCGTCGGGGAAGGGCTACAGTGGGACATTCCCGTGCGCTCAAGTATCTCTTCGTCATACTGCTTTTGAGACAGAAATAACCCCTGTGCATCTCGAGTGACAGCAATTCCGAGAAAGTAACTAAGCAAACCAAGGTTTTTCATGGCAAATTCTGCTCCCAGAAGTAGGGGTGGGCACAAAAAATCAAAATCCCGATCCCGTCCCGGTCCCGTCCCGAAATTATCCGAGATGGGACGGGATGCAAAATAAAAAACACTAGGCCCGTCCCGTCCCGTCCCATCTGAGTAACTACGGGACGGGACACGGGACTAAAAATCTGAGGCCCGTAAGTCCCGTCCCGTCCCGCTAAATTTTTAACCATTTTTTAAATATATATTTATATTATTTATAACTCTTTTTTAATTAATTTTTAACAATAAACTAATTTTATTTTTATCATATTTAGATTATAATTATACACAGATGAGAGATGACAAAGTCAAAGCTAATCGATCAATCTGATCGATCAATTCTACCCATTTTCGTCGTCCATTCTAATCGATCAATCCCGATCTCCACTCTCCACTCTCTAGAAACAAAAACCTAATCAATCGAATCCCGATCTCCCTCGCCTTCGACTCTCACTCTCCCAAAATCAACAAAGATCAAACCAGAAACCCTAACCAACCAAATCGAGCCTCTTTCCCAAGTTTCCACTCTCGAGCGAGACTCTACTCACGATGGCTAGAGGAAGAAAACAACCATTGCGGCCAAATCGATCTGCTTCTGGCCTTCAAGATTCATCAAAAACGTCGGCACTTCCAATTATAGTAACATCCACCCGAAGTTCAAGTCAGCCTTTCGAAGAAGCTGGTACATCTGTGGTTGAAGGTTGTGAGGTTGCTATTGTTGCAACTGCGAGTGAAGGTCAAGATGCTCAATCAGGTACAAACGTAATAGTCTTGTTTGGGAGCATTTTAGAGAGTATGAGAAGGTTGGGCGAGTTAAAGATGTAGAGGGAAATATTATTGAGATTGTTCATAAAAGGGGTCATTGCATCCACTGTCCTCACGGTAAGATTGGAGACTTTTCTGCTGAAAGTAGGGCTGGCACCTCAGGTTTACTTAGACACATCAACCACACATGTAGGTATATTCCCCGTCAGGTTGATAAATCACAGAAAAATCTTGTTGGTGATAGGTCTAAGTTAAATAAATTAGGGACAACAACTTATAATCAACAAGATTATTTGGAAGCTTGTGTGGAGATGATTGTCATTGATGAGCTGCCTTTTAGTTTTGTAGAGAAGAAAGGGTTTGGCACATTCTGTAGGAAAGTGTGTCCTTTATTTGATGTACCAAGTTGAAGGAAATTGTGTAGAACTTTTCTAGCAATGTATGATGCCCAGAAAAGAGAGTTGAAGAGGTTGTTAAGAAAGTATAGGTTGAGTCTAACCACTGATACTTGGACAAGTGTTCAAAATATCAATTACATGGTACTTACGGCCCATTTTGTCGAAGATGATTGGATAATGCACAAGAGGATCATCAACTTTTGTGTGATTCAAAATCACCAGGGGCCAACAATAGGGAAACTTGTTGAGACTTGCTTGGTACAGTGGGGAATTGAGAAATTTTTGTGTATTATGTTGATAATGCCGCAAAGAAACAAGTGTGCCTTAGAGTGTCTTGTTGCTAAGATGAATAATTCAGCATCATACCAACAGATTTTGAAGGGAAAGTATATGCATGTGAGATGCACAAAGACACATCACTAACTTTATTGTGGGGCATGGTTTGAAGAGGTTGCGTAAATCGGTTTAGCAATTAGAAGCTGTGAAGTTTGTGAGATCTTCCCCAAACAGTTAGAGACTTTTAAGAAGGTTGTAGAGAGAGAAAAGCTTGGATGTAAGGGACTTGTGTGTATGGATGTCCCAACAAGATGGAACTCCACATTTTGATGCTTGAAGCTTTGAGATTCAAGAAAGCATTTACGCTATGGTCAAGATGATGAATCCAATTTTGGAAACTACTTTAAGGAAGCGAAGAGGAATTTGATGAAGATGGTGTTCTTTACCAAGCAACAACAAGAGATCTAGGTGGGACCTCCAATGAAGAAGATTGGATGAAGGCTGATGTGTTTCTTGAATTCTTGAGGGTTTTCTATGAAGTCACTATGAGAAATAGTGCATCTTTGCATCCCACTGTGCATACTGCTTTTGCTGATGTTATTGACATGGAAAACAACATAAATAGCTTATTTGTTGCTCCAGAGATGGCAACTGGATCTGAAACTGAGAAGGTCTTGCAAGATATGGCTGCTAATATGCGACACAGATGGATGAAGTATTTTGGATCTTTTGGGGACCTCAACAACCTGCTGATCATTGGACTTGTTTTGGATGCAAGATTTAAGTTGAAGAATGTAACTCACATGTATGCAGAAGAGGGACTTGATGTTGATGAGGTGGATAGGAGAACAAATGCCATCAAAGTCCTGCTTATGGCTCTCTATGATGAGGTACTTCTCATTTTTCAACTTTTCATGTAAAATATATTTTATTGGTTGTTACTTGTAAACATATGCAACCACATAAGTTATTGGTTTGTGAGTGCAATAATTTTGCATCAAGTATACTCGGAGTATTTGTCCACTGCTTAGCATATTTGTTACCATAATAATTGAGTTGTCTACTTGATTCTAAGAGTTATGATTATATAAAAACACGTATAAAAAGCACAAAGACACCACGAAAGATGAACACACAAATTAACTTTTCTTTCTAGCCAGTTCTAAAATTGTACAGTGAACATCTAAAATCATTTTTCTTGGAAGAATATTAATGTTAGCTACCAGTTCTCAGTAGACCTTCATTTGCAGTGTTTTTTTGCACATCCTCATTTGCAGTAGACCTTCATTCTTGGAAGAATATTAATATCAGCAAATCCATCCTTTTGCAGCAAAGGATCCCAGGTGGAAATTCATGTTACAAATTTATTAAATAAATATTGCATCTCTTCCTTCTCAAACAGAACTATCTCCTGAATTCAGTCGTTATCAGCAAACAATATGTATGAAATTAATACAATATAACTAATTTCTGCATTTTTTTTGTTAGTATGTGGTTCATGTAGATGGAGGTATACACATGCAGAGGCCGCACTCACCAATCTCTTCATCTAGTACTATTACAAGTACAACCAGCACTAGCAAGGGCCATAGGGGCCAAAGACTGAGCAACTGGAAAAAGGTTGTGCAAGAGACTGAAGAGACGGTTGTAGCTCATGAAGTTGATCAATACTTGGATGCTGCCTTAGATCCAACAGATGAAGATGATCACTTTGACATCCTTTGTTGGTGGAAGATAAATGGCTGCAAGTTTCCAGTCTTGGCAGCAATTGCAAGAGATGTTCTTGCCATTCAAACTTCAACAGTAGCCTCAGAGTCGTGTTTTTCAACTGGGGGTAGAGTTATTGATTGTTTTAGGAGATCACTAACTCCTAAATCAGTGGAGGGACTTATTTGCATGCAAAATTGGATGTTAGGTGATGATATTGCACATGTTGAATCCATTGATGAACCAACAATTGAAACCACAGAGTTTTATTACGATGTTGAGCTAGGTATAAGTTTTGATGTATTTCAATAAATTATTGTTTATGTTTTTTTTGTCTATTTAAAATTGTGTATGTGTCTAACTCTCTTTAATTTTGCAGAATATGAAAGCAGTGCTTCGAGCAAGAATAACTGTCCACCTCCTCTTCCAAAGGCAAACATAAAAGGGAAAGGGAAGTCATTAGCAGCCGGGGAAAGTTTTTTCATCGATGTATAGAATTTATAATTGTTATGTTTGTATTTCTGTTGCTTGGTTTTGCTAGTTATTTTGAGTTGCTATTTTGAGTTATGTTTGTATTTCTGTTGTTTGTTTGTATTTCTAAGCTGAACTTATCTTTTCTTCCAAAAACTGTGCACTGGACATTTGGATTTTTTTTTTTTGGAGTTGAGTTGTTGCCTGCCTTTTGTGTTGAAATAATGTTAGGGAAGAGATTTTTTTTTTCTGCTGCCTGCTTGCCTTTTGTGTAGAAATAATTTTAGGGAAGAGATTTTTTTTTTCTGCTGCCTTTTTTGGAGTTGCAATCTGCAAGAGATTTTTAACTTTTTTTAATTTATATTTTGAATTTTTTTATGCGGGACTAAACCCGTCCCGTCCCGTTCCGTTCCGTCCCGTCCCAACCGGGATAAGGCCCACGCGGGATGAAATTTTAAAATCACCAATCCCGTCCCGTCCCGTCCTGCTTGTTATAACACGGGACGGGATGTGGGATGACCCCAGGCCCGTCCCATCCCGTCCCATGCCCACCCCTACCCAGAAGCATCAAAATGGACTTACGAAGAGTATCAGAAGAAGCTGTCAAAATAATATCATCGACATAAAGCAATATATATGCAACATCAGTACCCCGATGATAGATGAATAATGAATGATCTGACTTGCTATGCAAAAAACCAACTGTGGCGACGAAATCTGTAAAACGCTGGTACCAAGCCCGTGGGGCTTGTTTGAGGCCATACAGAGATTTCTTCAATAAGCAAACATGATCAGGAAAATCCGGGTCATGAAATCCCATTGGTTGATGCATATATACGGTTTCATTAAGATTACTATGAAGAAAAGCATTCTTGACATCAAGCTGATGAATAGGCCAAGAATGAGATAATGCAATACTCAGTACCGCACGAATAGTGGCTGGTTTGACAACCGGACTGAAAGTCTCCTCACAATCAACGCCTTTTTGTTGAGACCTGCCATCACCTACAATACGGGCTTTATGCCTCTCAAAAGAACCATCAGACTTCTTTTTGTGGTGAAAAATCCAAATAGCACGAATAATATTAATATTAGCAGGATGAGGTACCAACTCCCATGTCTTATTTTCAATTAGAGCATTATATTCATCTTGCATGGCATCTTTCCAATTTGAATCACGATGGGCATTTACGATATTTTTAGGTAATGGCGAGATGGAGATGTTGGTGCCAGTATGGAAGTTGGAGGAATATTTTGGATTTGGTTTAAAAATCCCATTGCGTGCCCGTGTTGTCATACGGTGCAGCATGGGATTTAAGGGACTTGGCCTGCTTTGTAGTGGATTAGTCAGGGAAGAAGTGGATGGGCCTGCTGTTTGTGGACTAGACAGGTTAGTAGGTGTGGATAGGAGTTGGGCCTGGGCAGGAGATGGGCCAGGAGAGGGAGTAGGCATGTTGCATGAACTAGGGGAGCAGCATTGAGGAGATTGGATGGACTGGGCCATGCTAGTAAGTGGACCGGTGTTGGGTTTGAGGGCTTTGGTCAACTGTAGTAGTGTTGGGCTGAAATCATATGTATGAGATTGAGGAGTGTGAATCTTGGCAAATGGAAAAGTATGCTCATCAAATATGACATGACGTGCAATAAATATTTTCCAGCTCGACAAATCATAACATTTGTATCCCTTATGATCGGATGGATATCCCAGAAAAACACAAGCAGTTGATCTTAGTTGCAATTTATGGATAGTAGGAGAAGGAAATAGAGGAAAACAAAGACAACCAAATACCTTAAGATGTGAGAATGAGGGATCTTTTTGGTACAAGAGTTGGATGGGTGATTTGAAACCCAAAACTTTGGTTGGTAAGATATTTAGGAGATATGTAGCCATGGCAAGGGCGTGATGCCAAAAAGATGGTGGAATCGAGGCCTGAGCTAGGAGGGTCCGGACAATGTTATTTATGGATCGAATATGACGTTAGGCTTTTCCATTTTGAGGGGAAGTATGTGGACATGAAAGACGAAATAACATTCCATTATTTTTGGCAAATAATTGTAGCAAACCGTTATCAAACTCTTTGACATTATCACATTGAAGATTTTTGATATTTCTCTCAAATTGAGTTTTGACAAAATTATAGAATGTGGTGAAGATGGAGTATACTTGAGATTTCTTAGAGATAGGAAAAGTCCACAAGAATTTGCTGAAATCATCAAGAATTAACATATAGTATCGATGCCCACTAGAGCTAGCTATAGGCAAAATCCACAAATCACTATGTATAATATCAAACGGAAAAGCAGTAAACGTATTTGAATCATAAAAGGATAATTTAATAAGTTTTCCCAAAGGACAATAAGCACAAAAGGAATGTTTTTCTTTATTACAATCTATTAAATTTTTGTGACGAAGAGAGTGCAAAATATTATTCCCTGGATGACCTAAACGGCTGTGCCAAAGGTCGGGTGAAACAGCAGTAAACAGAATGTGGATGTAATGAGTTGGCCTTGGATAGAGGATAAAGATCCCCGGTGCTATCACATCTCATGAGTTTGCTCCATGTCCGCAAGTCCTTCACACAAAAACCAAATGGGTCAAACTCAATAGAAACCAAGTTATCCGTGGTAAATTTACGGACCGATATGAGGTTCTTGATTAGTTTAGGAGCATGCAAGACGTTCTTTAAGGTTAAGGGAGGGTACAGACGTGTAAAAGTGGTGCTGCCATATCCATGTATTGAAATAAAATGCCCATTGCCAACAACAATTTAATGATTAATATTGCTCGAATTAAAATAAGAGGAGATGGTACCTTGATCGGACGTCATGTGAGATATTGCACCGGTGTCCATATACCAATTTCCATCTGGTGGAGTAAGCCCAAGAGTATACATTGCCGCCTCAATATTCGTCGGAGTGTAGCCAACCGGAGCAGGGGCAACCGAGGTATGATGGGATTGCTCTGGCATGGGACCGAGAATGTTGGGCCTACTTTGAGAAGCTGGACGGTCCTGCTGCGCCGCAGGGTATGGACAAGGAGTAGCAGGAGCAGCCCACTGTCCATAAGGGGGATACACATATTGAGGAAGGTATATTGGACGCGGGCGCCAATATTCCTGTAAGGGACGCTGCTGGTTGCCATCGTGACCGGCGCCTGAATTCTGGCCGCCGCCCCCACCGCGGTTATTGCCGCGATTTCCACCTCCTTTCCCATAATTATTATTCTTCTTTTTATTTTTGTTATTACCTTTGCCATTATTGTTAGAATTGTACGAAGGATAATTATGAGAGTGAGAAGAATTATCAAAATCCATATTACCTCCAGTAGAAGCAATCAACGCGGCGGAGCCACCGGTTTCTTTGGATGCACGAGCTTTCATGGTCCGTTCTTCTAGCTTGATACGGGAGCATACCAATTCGAATGGAGGCAGAGGATCCTGATTTTAGACGTAGTCAACCATGCCCGAACAAGCCTCTGGTAAACCACCAATTAGACGTAGCACGAGGTGCCCGTTGGTGACCGGAGCATCCAGGTTTGCAAGCCTATCCACAATAGATTTGACATGATTGCAATAAGCGTCTGCACTGGAGAAATTTGAGAGGTTAGCACAGTAAGTTCCTCTTTGAGATGGGTTGCCCGCGAACCCTTGTTGTCATGAAAGATGGCCTTCAACCGTTGCCATACTTTTGCCGCAGTGTCGTCCTTGAATAGAATAGCTTGTAGAAGACCAAGAGAGGTCGTCCCATAAATCCATTGTAAGAGCACTGCATCAAGATGGTCATAGATATCAATATCAGCTGCCTTGAGTTTGTCGATCGTCGCTTTGGCCATGGCGTCTGTAGGAGGCTCGATGTGATGGAGCAAGTTGTGGACGCGAACCTGTACCTTGAAAAGGGTAGCCCATGAATGGTATAAGTCAGTCTCATCATCCAACATGATAGAAATCAAGGATTTCACATTGTTGATTGAAAGAACAGGATGGTATTTGGTGGTGGAGTCCGACATTAGGGATGTGGAAGGGAGACAGAGAAGAGGGATGAGGAGATAGAGAGGTAGAGAGAAAAAGATGGCTGCTAGGTGGTTGGATAGTAAAACCTAGACCGATACCATATTGAAAGTTGATTCCCTGCCCTTTATTTGATGTGTAGTCACAACATATATACAAGATATAAACATAATATGCTCCTTGATTGACTCTTAGAATCAAGGAGATGATATGTTAGTTGCTAACTAATGATGGCAATTAGTACTAGGAAATATTACATGAATATATTACAAATTATATTATAAAATAATATAACTAACAGTGTTGGTTGCAGTTTTGTGTATACAAATTAAAAGACTGGGTCACAATTAGGCTACATGAGGGTACAGGCGAACAGGGAGTCCGTTAGCAGGAACTGGCATTGGGTTCACAATAATATTTTCATCAGGTTTAGTTTTTTCCCACCTGAATCTATTCACAAGATGGTGCATGAACACCAAGATTTCCAATCTCGCGTACTCTTTTCCCGGACACATTCTCGGGCCTCCGCCAAACGGAACAAATGTGTATGGAGCGGGCCCGGCTCCCTCAAATCTTGACGGATCAAACTTCTTTGGATCATGAAAAAACTCTGGATTTATGTGTGTCGAAATTGTGCTCCAATATATCTGCAACATGATTCAAATTGTTAATAAAAGATCCACACTTCGAAAAAAATAACGAATGCAAACGAAGGCGTAACCCATCGAAAAAACATATGTATCTACTTAAAGAAATAAAAATAAATATTCTGAATAGAGTCGTTATGTTTTGGCACCAATTCACCTACTTGTTGATGTCGCCCCCAATTATCAACTAGTGAAGATATATTTCAAGTCAATGAGCCGGTTCGAAGGTGGCTTGATTTCGTTCAACCCATCTGTAGCTCATGGCCAGTTGGTTTGTTGCTTGACTCGACTCGAATCAGAGTTGATTGGATGACAGGTGAGGCGAGCCCAGTAAGCTCCTTGAATCATCTCGCCCTCATTCATCCAATTGACTCGTAAGTCGAGTCAAATTCAGCTCGTAAAATCAATTCGACAATTTGCGATTCTTGATCAACTTGTCTCGACTCGTAAATTGGTTACCTAGTTTTATATAATACTCTATCTATTGTTGGATGCTTACAAATAACTTGTAATTGAATTTTTTTTATCAACTTTTTTTGACGATTTGACAGAATTAAAATATTCTTATTTTTATTCAGTGTTTCTATATTTTGTGATGAGGCAAGTTTCTTTTCACTTGTGTTAGAACTATGTTGCTTGAACTTTTTTCTTTTGATTTTAGGTAAAAGCCTTGAATTCTTTGTATACTTTTCGGGTAAAAATATTTGTCCTTTTCAATAGAAAAATAATTATTTTTTTCTAATAAGATTTTTCATAAGTAAATGAGTCCGCTAGTCTGCCTCATACTCGGCTCGTCTTTGGATGATCCGAGCTTGGTTTAGTCCACTTAGTCCTTCCATTATTTAACTAACCTCATAGCTTTACCTTAACTTGCTCTTGCGCCGCTCCGGGCTGCTGGTCATCTCTGGCCGGCGTATCGCCGGAAGAATAACATTACACCGCTGCTATCATCCCTCCCCGTCAATCTAACAGTAGTATTGTATTTTAGTTGTCTGTTTTACAGGTTTCCCAGCCGGATTTTCAAGCCGCCCAAAATCTTCCAAGGCGTGTCGAAGTCTGGTATCATTGCACTTTCTGTTTAATTTCATTTTCATTTTCGTAAGCCATATATATACTACTGACTGTGATTTGTATGCAGTTTGATTGCTTTTAAATTGTCTTTCACATTCTCATCCTATTTTCATTTTTGGCTTCACTACCATATTTTATTTTCGTAGTGCGTTTGTGTTTTGTGTTGGTTGATGTCGCGCTGTTTGCGGGCTGGTAGTTGGAATTTAGGTACCTTGACGGGTAATCTTTTGGAGCTCGTGGATGTTTTGGGTAAGAGAAGGGTTGTTGTGGCTTGTATTCAGGAGACTAGGTGGAAGGGAACGCGGTCCAGGGAGGCGAACGGTTATAAATTGTGGTATTCAGGCCTTGCGAACTCGAGTAATGGTGTGGGTATTCTTTTGTCTAAGGAGCTTAAGGATAACGTCGTGGAAGTGAAGAGGTGTAACGATAGGATTATGGCCGTTAGAGTGGTGGTTGGGGAGAAGGTGGTCAACGTGGTTTGTGCGAATGCCCCACATGTTGGTTTGGGTGTGCTTGTTAAGGAAGCTTTTTGGGTCTGTTTAGATGAGTTGGTCGGGTGTATTCCAGACGATCAATTTATTATTTGGGGGGGGAGGGCGATTTCAATGGGCATATTGGTGAGGGGGTGGATGGTTACCATAATGCGCATGGGGGTTTCAGCTTCGGAGTTAGGAATGCAGATGTTAGGAGTATGCCCTCGAATGCCACTCAGAGGTTGTTGAGTGAGGGCATTGTACTTGTAATTATGTAAACCATTTATATAAGGCAAATGAATGTTTCTTTATTTACTGGTAGTTACTGGCATTCCTAACTCGTAAATAAATACATAGAAACTAGTCCGTGTATTTGAGAGCAAAACGTTCCACTCTTTATTGGATAAGGGGGTCGGCACTGGAAAGGTTATAGCTCAAATACTTAATCGTTCGCAAGTCGATGAAACTTGACTGGGCGTTAAGTTTATGTGAAGACTTGTATGACGTGTTCTTTGACATGGAGAGTGCCTGTCGAACGCTAATGGTTAGTGGGAGCACACGTTATAGGTATGCTAATTGGATTAGTATACTCGAACCGACTCACCCTCGATTCGTCACATGGATTTCACTCCGGGACAGTCAATGACGGAATCGAAAGGTTGTGATAGGTATTCGTGAACCTTCGACTTGAGGATTTAGTAGGGATGTGCTTGTGACGTCAAGATATTCATTAGAGTAGTTCGACCCTGTAAACCGGAAGGTGGGGGTCAACCTCGAAGTGCATCTTGACGGGCAAGTAGCAGGTCCTACTGAATACCAAGATAGAATTCTTTCTCCCGTTAGTGAGCGGGTTATATGTCCTATGCGGTTATTGGCAGATGAGATCATAAGTCTTTGGCCAAAGCATTGGAGCTAGTTGTATTAGATACACGACAGCTCGATGATCTCGATTTGCATTAACGCATGCATAGCGTCAAGTACAGATAGGGTTTGACTGATCGTGACTCTATAACTTGATCAGGACATTTGAAAGAAGGGTTTATACGTATACTGGTATTCACGACAGAATGGTTCTTGAATAATCCCAATCATTCGCTCTCAGTTGGGGTACAGTGTAGGCCGTCAGGCTGGCTAGGTGGTGCTACTACTCTTTGGTTCCTCCCATTGCTGACTGAGACGGACCTACCGAGTCGCGCAATAGGATTGACGACGGAATGATTCAAGCTAATTCTCTCATTATGAATATTAGATATTGGATATCTAATTTTGGAACATTGGATGTTTAAATCGATTTATTGGATAAATTGATTTACGGCCTAATGAATTAAATAAATTACTGGGTGATTAATTTAATTCATGTATATAATTATTTCTTGGAGAAATTAATTATATTAGTTTGTATTTGATATGTTTAATTAATTGGATTAATTAATCGATATAAATACATCGATACGGAATCGGAGTTTATCTGTTTAGACCCTTGGGAGTCCGAAACGAACCGAACTCGTCCGATTTCTAGCATGGGCCGCCCCCCCACATTCCACCCACCTTCCTTTTGGACTTATGTCTCCATTCTTTAATGTATTATTATTGTGGAGGTGGGGTTAGATTCCCACATGCATGAGTTGTTAAAGGTAGTGGGGAGTTGAATAAATAAAGAAGGATGACTATCACTTAAAAAGATAAGCTTCCATACGTGAAAGTGAAACAGAGTGAGAATATTATTCTTCTCAAGTCTTCATCATCTTCTTCATTTTTATTCTTGAGTTCTCTTGGAGAAAATTCAAGATATATTGAGAGATATAAATTAAAACACTTAGAGTGTTATAATCAAAGCTTCATCACTTGATTCTAGCCGTAACCTTAGAGGTTAATCGAGTGTTGTCATTCCGTTCGTTTCTCCGGCGCGTGACAAGTAGAGACGCGGTTTTTTCGGCGTTGGATCATCCAAGGGCTTGGAGCATTATGGATCGTTTGGGGAATAGCTCAAGAGAAGGAAATCCATATAATCAACGGACGACAAGGGTATGATTTCGAATCTTCCTTTGCTTATTTTTTATTCGTATATGCGTAGCTCGATCGATCCTCGTAGGGATTCGGATCGAATTAAATTTCGTTTTACCGCTTCCGCTGGGCCTTCATTTTAGGCACCGAATTCCAACAGTGGTATCGGAGCGAGGTCTTGCGATCGTATATACGATATTTAGCATTTGGAATGCTTATTTTGTGATTTAGAATCACTTTAATAATCGTAGATATTTTATTGTTCGTCGTAGTATCGTTTTTCCGTGATTTTATGTTATGATATAAATCAGGTTTTTCTTGGAAATATGATTTATATTAATAATATTCAGATCAGGAATAACAGGATTTTAGAAATCTGCCCGAAAACGAGCTGTATCGAATCGTTGGACGATTTTCCATACAGCTGCCGAGTGTGGCCGAGCACGTCCGGCCGTGGCCGGACGCTTGTCAGATTCTCGCCGAGTCCGCCGACCGCTGCCAGATCGAGCCGAGTGCTCGCTGGATCCGGCCGGACGCTTGTCATATCCGGCCGAGCGTTGCCGGGCCGCCGGCCGCCGAGCGCGCTGCTTGTATCCACCGAGTGCTTGGCCGAGCGCTGTATATCCGGCCGAGCGTGGCCGCTGGCCAAGTCGATCTGAGCGCATTGTATCCAATGAAGCGTTCTGTTTCCTTCCGGTCGATCAAGGCACGTCTTTGTATCTGCCGGCGAGTCCGGGCATGGTCGGGCCCCCTTTCTGTCTGGAGCCGGGCGTGGCTGTAGGCCGCAGGGCGTGGCCTATAGCCGCCGGCGAGGAGCACAGTCTTCTTGGGCGCTTCAGTGTCGGGCACTGGGTCTCGTTTTTCAGTATATTTTCGATTATTGAATTTTCCTGTATTAAAATCATTAATTTGGAATTTTTGATGAGGGAAAATTCAAAGGAAATATTTTAAGGGTACACTACGGACGAAAATTAAATTGTCGATTATTGTTGAATTGATTGGATCAATTCTATTTATTGTTGATTATTGATTGGATCATATGTAATCTTCTCGCTATCCATTTATTGAGTATTTATTGGATGAATGCTTTTGAATGGGGATGTGGTTCATGGACTTAGTTTGAATCGTTCGTTTTATTCGATTGGGTTGTAAAGGCCGTTTTGAGCCTATTTATTTTACTAGAAATATTTGTATCTAGGATGCAATTTTTCAATGTAAAATTTATATGTAATGACGAAGACCAGAGGAAGATCCGTTTCGAGAAGACGAAGATTCAAGACGAAGACTTGTAATTAGATTACGGAGTTTTTGTTTTCTAGGAACGGTCCATGAACCACATGTTGGTAGCAACTAGGTTGTGAATGGTTGTTACATATTGTATGAATGCAACAAACGCGCTAAAATGATTAATGTGCAAAGTGTAACGTTAATCGCGAAAATTCTCCCACAATAAATTATTAAGTTTATAAGGTTTCAAGGTTTTCCTTCCCTCCATCGAGCTTTCGGGAAATTGTTATCCAAACCGGATGTGCTATGCTTCCGAGTTATCGGGGTAGTCGTTCGGGGAGGACGGATAAATTACCGGGAGCGCATTGGATGCCTTCGGTTGGAGCAAATTTTATCCCTAGAAACCTGATAGGTTGCCGGATAAGATTCAATTGTGAAACTGATTTGCGTCGATGGTATAAACTTAACTTGTTCACGAACCATAGAAACCGTATAGGTTGAGGGGAGTGAACAAGGGGAAAAAGAAGATCGAATCATCCATTATATGGGTTGGTGTTGGACACCACTTTATGAAAATTAATAGACTAGAAACCTGTTCGGTTGCCCTCTATTAAGATTTATAAAGAACTCGATCACCACTATGAAGTAGAGCGACGATACTTCGGATTTCACATTGGAGTGTGTTGTTAGATAAAAATAGTGGGAGCCGGGTAACAAGAATAGAAAAGACCTTAATTCTATACTCGATCATAATATAACAAGTCACTAATTAACTGCTATACTTAATGCACATAACTCTCAATATGACAATGAATCCACTCGCAATTCTACTCGAAAAGAACACCTTAATGGGACCTAACTTTGTGGATTGGCTCCGCAATCGATGATTGTCCTCGCATAGAGGCACCGGGATACGTCTTGAGACGGACATTCCCGCGCCGTATGCGGACCCGAGCCAATCAGAAGAGATTGAAAACCACGAAAAGTGGGTTAAGGATGACGTGAAAGTCCGTGCTTATATGATGGCTTCCATGTCTAATGAGCTTCAGAGAGCTCATGAGAAAATGACTTCGCTGGCGATTCTATCTCACTTAACCGAACTTTATGGTGAGCACAGTGAATCGCTAGATATGAGATATCCAAGCAAGCTGTTCGGTGCAAGGATGAAGGAAGGTGAGAAGGTTGGGGAACACGTCCTCAAAATGATATCCATGATCGAGAGATTGGAGGCTCTTGATTTTAAAATGGATACTTCTCTCCAAACCAACCTTATTCTTCGCCTCTCTCTCGATTCCTTCTCACGCTTGTTATGAATTTCAACCGCAATGAGATTGCATGTAATTTAGCCGGGCTAATGAACAAACTTGTGACCGCTCGCCTCGATGAAGACTCCGCGGATGAAGGAGTCTGCTCTTGTGATTTCTTCGGACCTCGGAGGTCTAAGAATAAGAAGAAAAGACCAAGAAGCGGACTGACCGCAAGCTAAGGACCTTAAAGGAAAGGGCAAGGCCCCGATGGTTAGAAGAACAAGAAGAAGAAGGATGCTTGTCTCAAGTGCGGTGAGCCGGGCCACTGGGCTAGAGACTGGCCCAATTCTTCATGACACTTGGTCTGTAACTTTTAGTTTTGGAAACAAATTGTTCTCGCTTGTATTTTCTACTTCTGAATCTTTGGATTGGTGCTAGTTCTCATATTTGTACCGTGAATCGGGATCTGGAACAAAGTAGGAAGCTTGGAGCCGGAGAAGTTGTGATCACAGTCGGAAGCGGGCATAGTGTCGAGGCGACCGACATATGATCACTTCTTTTGGGTTTAGAATCCGGCTTTGTTTTGACTTTAGAAGATGTACTTGTTTTGCCCAAGGGGCACAAAACATTGTATCCATTCCGGTCATGGACCGAAAAGGCTTTTCATTTTTCATTGGTGATGGCTGCAAAATTTATTTTAGAAATAAACTAGTGGGTACTGCTACATTGTTGAATGGATTGTATCATCTAATCTCAACAACAAAGTAGTTGTGAATACTATGACTAGAAAACGTGGTAGGGATGAAACCAATCAAGTTTTGAAATGGCTTCTTAGACTTGGTCATGTTGGTCAGACCAAGGTTTACAAAATGGAAAAAGATGGACTTATGGGTCCATTGGGATCGGATCCCTTTCCTACTTGTGAATCTTGCCTTAAAGGCAAAATGACTAAGTCCCCCTTCACAAGGACTTTTGAAAGAGCCGCTGATAAACTGGGATTAATCCATACTGACATTTGTGGTGCTTTGGAAGCAGCACGTGACGGATATCAATATTTCATTACGTTTACAGATGATCATACTAAGTATGGTTATGTATACTTAATGAAACATAAATCCGAGGCTTTTGAGAAATTCCAGGAATTCAAGACCCTAGTCGAGAAACAAACTGGTAATCATATCAAAGCACTTCGGTCGGACCGAGGTGGCGAGTATATGAGTACGGAGTTTGACGAGTTCCTTAAGGAACATGGAATAGTTTCACAACTAACACCTCCAGGTACTACTCAGTTACATGGTGTGTCAGAAAGAAGGAACCGTAACTTGTTAAACATGGTTCATTCCATGCTGGGATATACTGACTTGCCAATTTACCTGTGGGGGTATGCACTCTGATCGCCACGTATATCTTGAGCAGATGTCCTTCCAAATCCGTTCCTAAAACTCCACATGAGATGTGGGAGGGCAGAAACCAAGTCTTAATCACATTAGGATTTGGGGATGTCCCGCTTATGTCAAGAAGACTAAGGTGGAGAAGTTGGAAGCTAGGTCCGCAAAGGGACGTTTCATTGGATTCCCATCCGGGACGATGGGATATCTATTCTACATGCCCAAAGATCGAAAGATCGTTGTTGCTTTACAAGCACACTTCTGGAAGATGAGTTCATTCATGAAGGCGAGCACGTAGAAATATTTCTTTGGAAGAATACAATGAAACTCCTCATGAGACACTGTGCAAGAATTTGGAACCGAACCTTCAGAAACACAAATACAACCACCTTGTAGGTCTAGTAGGGTGTCTCAATTACCTGAGAGGTATAGTTTTATGCACTTGGAGGAACTGGGTTTCTACGAGGTTCCAGGTGATAAACAAGAGACCGACCCGCGACCTAATGACCTAGCAATGGTGGATGTAGACTCCATGTAATAGACTGTAGCAGTCTTCATGTAGTTGGGACCTTCGTTTTGATGAGGCAGTCAAAGAGTTTGACTTCATGCAAAATAAAGAGGAACCTTGTGTATACAAGAGGGTTAGTGGGAGCTAGATCGCATTCTTAGTACTATGTGTAGATGACATTCTACTAATAGGAAATGATGTGGGAATGCTCAGTTCTGTGAAAGCTTGGCTTTTGAGTAATTTCTCCATGAAAGACTTGGGAGAAGCTACCTATATTCTTGGTATTTGACTCTACCGGGATAGAGCGAAGAGAACAATAGGTCTTTCCCAAGCCCTCTATATAGATAAGATCTTAAAGCGATTTAAGATGGATGATTCTAAAAGAGGGTTCCTACCGATGCAACATGGAATAAAACTCTCCTTGAAGATGTATCCTCAAAGTGAGGAACAACGAAAGGAAATGAGTAATATACCATATGCTTCGGCCGTGGGTAGCCTCATGTATGCTATGTTGTGTACAAGACCTGACATCGCGCATGCTGTAAGTGTGGTGAGTAGGTTTCGTGCAAACCCGGGTAGGGAACATTGATGCCGTAAAGAACGTTCTCAAGTACTTAAGAAGGACTAGAGATATGGTTCTGATGTATGGCGGTGGAGAATTGGATGTGGTGGGATTCACTGATTCGGACTTCTAAGGACTGAAGGACGACTCGATGTCTACTTCTGGCTACATATTTACTCTTAATGGAGGAGCAGTATCTTGGCGTAGCGCCAAGAAAAGCGCGGCTGCTGATTCCACTGTCAGGTGAGTATCAAGTGCCTCGGAGGCTTCCAAGGAAGGGTTACGGATTAAGAAGTTTCAGGGAGAACTTCAAGTGATACCATGTCCGAGCCGCCTGTTCCAGACCGCATCTTGACAACGATGGAGTCAGAGCGCAGCCAAGGAGCCGAGGTTTCACAACAAAGACCAAACATATTGAGAGGAAGTATCATCTCGTAAGAGAATTTGTTCGCAAGGGATACATTGTCCGCACAGAGTAGACTCGGCCGACAACGTCGCCGATCCACCGACCAAGCCACTATCTCGGACTAGCTTGGAGCGTCATCCGGAGAACATGGGTATTAGATACCATAGTGTGTGGCATTGAGTGCAAGTGGGAGATTGTTAGGAGTATGCCCTCGAATGCCACTCAGAGGTTGTTGAGTGAGGGCATTGTACTTGTAATTATGTAAACCATTTATATAAGGCAAATGAATGTTTCTTTATTTACTGGTAGTTGGCATTCCTAACTCGTAAATAAATACATAGAAACTAGTCCGTGTATTTGAGAGCAAAACGTTCCACTCTTTATTGGATAAGGGGTCGGCCTTGGAAAGGTTATAGCTCAAATACTTAATCGTTCGCAAGTCGATGAAACTTGACTAGGCGTTAAGTTTATGTGAAGACTTGTATGACGTGTTCTTTGACATGGAGAGTGCACTCGAACGCTAATGGTTAGTGGGAGCACACGTTATAGGTATGCTAATTGGATTAGTATACTCGAACCGACTCACCTCGATTCGTCACATGGATTTCACTCGGACGATCCAATGACGGAATCGAAAGGTTGTGATAGGTATTCGTGAACCTTCGACTTGAGGATTTAGTAGGGATGTGCTTGTGACGTCAAGATATTCATTAGAGTAGTTCGACCCTGTAAACCGGAAGGTGGGGGTCAACCTCGAAGTGCATCTTGACGGGCAAGTAGCAGTCCTACGAATACCAAGATAGAATTCTTTCTCCCGTTAGTGAGCGGGTTATATGTCCTATGCGGTTATTGGCAGATGAGATCATAAGTCTTTGGCCAAAGCATTGGAGCTAGTTGTATTAGATACACGACAGCTCGATGATCTCGATTTGCACTAACGCATGCATAGCGTCAAGTACAGATAGGGTTTGACTGATCGTGACTCTATAACTTGATCAGGACATTTGAAAGAAGGGTTTATACGTATACTGGTATTCACGACAGAATGGTTCTTGAATGATCCCAATCATTCGTTCTCGATTAAGTACAGTGTAGCCGCCAGTGGCTAGGTGGTGCTACTACTCTTTGGTTCCTCCCATTGCCGATCGAGAGACGGACCTACCGAGTCGCGCAATGATAGGATTGACGACGGAATGATTCAAGCTAATTCTCTCATTATGAATATTAGATATTGGATATCTAATTTTGGAACATTGGATGTTTAAATCGATTTATTGGATAAATTGATTTACGGCCTAATGAATTAAATAAATTCTTGGGTGATTAATTTAATTCATGTATATAATTATTTCTTGGAGAAATTAATTATATTATTTTGTATTTGATATGTTTAATTAATTGGATTAATTAATCGATATAAATACATCGATACGGAATCGGAGTTTATCTGTTTAGACCCTCGGGAGTCCGAAACGAACCGAACTCGTCCGATTTCTAGCATGGGCCGCCCCCCCACATTCCACCCACCTTCCTTTTGACTTATGTCTCCATTCTTTAATGTATTATTATTGTGGAGGTGGGGTTAGATTCCCACATGCATGAGTTGTTAAAGGTAGTGGGGAGTTGAATAAATAAAGAAGGATGACTATCACTTAAAAAGATAAGCTTCCATACGTGAAAGTGAAACAGAGTGAGAATATTATTCTTCTCAAGTCTTCATCATCTTCTTCATTTTTATTCTTGAGTTCTCTTGGAGAAAATTCAAGATATATTGAGAGATATAAATTAAAACACTTAGAGTGTTATAATCAAAGCTTCATCACTTGATTCTAGCCGTAACCTTAGAGGTTAATCGAGTGTTGTCATTCCGTTCGTTTCTCCGGCGCGTGACAAGTAGAGACGCAGTTTTTTCGGCGTTGGATCATCCAAGGGCTTGGAGCATTTTGGATCGTTTGGGGAATAGCTCAAGAGAAGGAAATCCATATAATCAACGGACGACAAGGGTATGATTTCGAATCTTCCTTTGCTTATTTTTTATTCGTATATGCGTAGCTCGATCGATCCTCGTAGGGATTCAGATCGAATTAAATTTCGTTTTACCGCTTCCGCTGGGCCTTCGTTTTAGGCACCGAATCCCAACAGCAGAAGGTTCCGCACTGTTGGAGTTTGCCACTGCGCATGAGTTGGTAATTGCGAACTCTGTTTTTCGAAAGAGAGTTGAGCACCTCATCACCTTCGGTAGTGGGGGGCACAACACGTAAATTGACTACCTTCTTTTTTGCAGTCGTGATGCTAGGGCGTGCGTGGACTGCAAGGTGTTCCGGAGCAAGGCCTGTGCTTCGCAACACCGGCTGTTGGCTATGGATTTATCCATGGGAGGTCGTGTTGTTAGCAGGGTTAGAGAAGCTAGACCAAGGATTCTCTGGAAGGATATGAAGGGTGAGAAGGCGATAGAATTCAAGAAGTCTCTGACCCACGAAGGAGGTTTTTTGCGGGGGGGGGGGGGGGTGATGCTGATCATATGTGGACCAGCATGGCCAATGCTATTAGGAGTGTGGGCGAAAAAGTGGTTGGGGTTTCTTCGGGCAGGTCTAGTGGACCTAAGGAGGCATGGTGGTGGAATGAAGAGGTTCAAAAGAAGGTTAAGGCTAAACAAGCGCTATTTAAGGAGCTTTTGTCGGTTAGTGCTGGGGAGGAGAGAATCTTGAAGATAGTAGCGTACAAGGTGGCGAAAAGAGAGGCTAAGAAGGCAGTGGCTAAGGCTAAAAAGTGAGGCATACGAGGATATGTACAAGCGCCTAGACACCAAAGAAGGTGCGAATGCTATTTTTAAACTAGCGAAAGCTAGGAAAAGAGGGTGGCGAGACTTGGGTCCCGTTAAGTAAATTAAGGATGATTTGGGCCAAGTGTTAGTGAATGATGTGGCAATTAAAGAGAGGTGGAATAAGTATTTTTCTGAAATTTTCAATGAGGCTAGGGGAAGCGACTCGGTGGTGCAAGGAGTTAGTCTATCTTCTGCTCATTCATTTAGTTCCTGTGAGAGCATCAACAAGGAGGATGTAAAGGGTGCCCTAATGAAGATGGGTAGAGCTAAGGCTGTAGGCCCGGATCAGATCCCTATTGAGGTGTGGCTTTGTCTGGGGTAAGTTGGAGTTTAGTGGCTAGCTGAGCTGTTTAACATCCTCCTCAGAGGTTCTAAGATGCCGACGGAGGGGAGGCGTAGTATTGTCGTGCCGTTTTTCAAGAACATAGGCGATGCTCAGAGTTGTAGTAACTATAGGGGTATTAAACTCCTCAGTCATACTATGAAACTTTGGGAAAGAGTGGTGGAATGCAGGGTTAGAAGAGAAATTGAGATCTCAGAGAACCAATTTGGCTTCATGCCGGGGAGGTCCTCGACGGAGGCCATTCATCTCGTCAGACGCCTTATGGACAAGTTTAGAGAGCGGCGTAAGGACCTCCATATGGTGTTCATTGATCTAGAGAAGGCTTATGATAGCATTCCGCGCGATGTTATTTGGAGGAGTCTAGAAGAGAGGAGGGTGTCGTTGCCATTCGTTAGGGCGATCCAAGACATGTACTCCCAAGCTAGGACTTGCGTTAGGACTCCAGTTGGTGACACCCAGTATTTCCTGGTTGAGATAGGGCTACACCAGTGGTCGGCGCTAAGCCCTCTTCTCTTCGCTCTAATACTTGACGTCATTTCGCGGGGGTTACAGGATGGCGTCCCGTGGTGCATGCTTTTTGCTGATGACATTGTGTTAGTGGCAGAGTCGAGGAGGGAGTTGAACTCGAAGTTGGAGCTATGGAGGTCTAAGTTAGAATCCCAGGACTTGCGTGTGAGCCGGTCTAAGACCGAGTATCTATGGTGTAACTTTAGTGGTGAGGCCAACGAGGAAGAAGTAGAGGTAATGATTGCGGATCAGATCGTACTCCGTACGGATAAGTTCAAGTATTTGGGTTCGATCATTCAGAAAGAAGGTGAGTGTGAAGATGATGTCACTCATCGTATCAAGGCGGGGTGGCTAAGGTGGAGAGCAGCAACAGGGGTCCTGTGTGACAAGAAAGTCCCTATAAAGTTGAAAGGTAAATTCTATAGAGCGGCAATCAGACCTGCTATGTTGTATGGCTTCGAATGTTGGGCAACGAAGAAGTCGTTTGAGAGCAAGTTGGAAGCGGCTGAAATGAGAATGTTACGTTGGTCGTGTGGTCGCACAATGCTGGATAGAATCTCGAACGGGATTTTCAGGAACGCGCTAGAAGTGGCGCCCATTTCAGCGAAAGTTAGGGAAGGGAGATTGAGATGGTTTGGCCACGTCCGCAGGAGGCAGACTTCTGCTCCGGTGAGGAGGGTCGAGAGTTTATTGGTTGTCGGGGAGAGGAGGAGAGGCAGACCGAGGAGGACATGAGAGGAGCAGCTGAGATTAGATTTGAAGGCCTTAAACCTTTCCGAGACCATGACTGTTGATAGGGGCTCTTGGAGGCGCTAGATCAGAGTTGTGGATTCCTTTGTAGGGAGTGATGCTGTAGTTGAGAGCCTCAGGGTTGGGTTGTCTCGGTTAGCTTTGACCTAGAGCATTGGATCTTTTACATTTATTGTATATTTTATCCTATTGCCTTTTGCATGTGGTGTGTTTTTGACAGGGAGCTGTGCGCAGAGTCAACCTCTCTTCTTTTGAGCAACGTTCATCGAGAGTGCAGTTGCCAAAGTCCCATTAGGTAAGACTCATGTGAATTAAGCCATGGGCTTAGGTATGGTTTGGAGCTTTTTCGTATCATATGCTTCTTTGTATATATCACGCTATACTTTGCTGTGCACTAAGCTGGGGGTCTTCACGAAAACAGCCTCCCTACCGTAAAAAGTAGGGGCATGGTCTGCGTACATCTTACCCTCCACAGACCCTGCTCTGTGCGGGATATACTGGGTATGTTTGGTTTGGTTTGATTTGATTTGGTTTATTATTGACTAGACTCGTCCACAAATCGGCTCGGGCTTGTCCCAACTCGCCTCGTGGTGAGCTCTACTTGAGAGTAGTTTGTAATTTAACTCTCAATATTATTAGAAAAATGAAAAAAAAAAGAAACCTGAAAAACAAATAAAAATAAAAATACACTTGAAAACTAAATAAGAAATCCTAAAAATCGAAAAACCATAAGACAAACTAAAACAGTTAAAAATTCGAAACATTATCCTAAAGACTGGCAACAGAAATCTGAGAAACTAAAATATTTGGACTCATTCCGACAAAAATGTATTTCGTGAGAGTTCAACACAAGTTTTTTTGCCATATAAAAATGGTTAATGGAAATAATCAAATGTTAAATGGTAAATGTGATATTTACCTTCCAGCCCTTGGGGATTGAGAAACCATTGTACATGAAATCGGTGAGGGCTTCTCTAAAAGCACCCTGGAGAGGTGGTGCAAGCCTTAGCACTTCACAAGCCACATTCCACGAGTATTTCATCTTCCGAGTGTCATCCCAATTCAACACTTCACCAGCCTTCTTTGAACTAGCAATTTCCATTTGCTCTGCAGATGATAAATAGAACCCACTCTTAAATAGACCATTCCATCCATGTGAAGAAAGGGAGAAAAGAGAAGTTGGCTGGTGAATTTGGACTTTAGAGCTAGCAGCATTCACAAGTACAACTCACTCCTTTTTCATATTTAATGACGTTTTGCTATTTCGTAATGAATTTTAACCAAATTATTTCATACTTAAAAAATAATCATAAAATCTATAAAAATGTTCACATTAAAAAATATATTTATAACGTCATTTTTTTTATATATTTTATTGTTATATTTTGAGAGACAATTCAAAATCAAAATTCAAACTGAACAAAAAAAGCACTTAATATGAAACTGTAGGAGTATGAAAATACTACACATGTAGCTATTATAAAGGTCATGTATTGTAGATCAGTCATTAATGTACACTCGATGCACTAAGATTCTTTATTCTAGGTATAGACAGAAATTAACAGTGTTAGAAACTTAGAACTGATTGTTGCAGTAATAACAAACATACGGGTTAAATAAAGGGATAATTTAAACTGAAAACGTATCTATTAAATGAAAATAGGAACGACAAACAACGATCGAAAAGCAGTAAAGAAAGACTAGTGGACTATTTCTTTAAGATTCTTGTTATACTATACAACAACATGGTCTATGGCAATGAACCTCTAAAGATCCAACTTTGATATTGGATCAGCAAAACCAATAATCTTAGCGAATGAGTCCTGGTCGGACAACTGAGCAGCGAATTCTAAAAATATAATATGAATATGTTGTGTGATTAGATACATGCTTGAGCATCTTTGTGTTGAAATTTTTGATGAATTTTCGTGGACTTGAATTTCTTTATTTATTCCTGATCCAAAGAGAATTATGGAAGATCCAAGACCGAGACCAAGCTGATTCGAGCCTATCTGGGCGGGCGGATAGGCGCTAGCGCGTGTGGCACCCCCACCTTAGTCTCCCCCTAAAATTATACTCTATTGACTAACATTTGCACTTATAAAATGCTCCTCACTCGGAAGTATTTTCAATGTGGGATGACTTCCGCTCTAAGATGAAGTGCACTTTTTTTATATCAATTTTAAAGGATTTAAATCAAAATCGTCCTGTAACTTTTTACCTTTATTAAAATGGCCCTCTAGTCATGGATCTGCTCTTAGTCCTTTTCTCTTTGCCATAGTCATGGACGAATTGACAAGAGAAATTCAAAATGACGTTCCGTGGTGTATGATGTTTGCAGATGATATTGTGTTGATTGATGAAACGAAGGTTGGAGTGCAACAGAAATTGGAACTTTGGAGGGATACTTTGGAAGCTCGAGGCTTTAGGCTGAGCAGGTAGAAGATCGAATATATGGAATGTAGGTTTAAAACTTGTGATAGAGAGGCGGGGATGATCACATTTGATGGGAAAATTGTTCATGGATCCACTTTCTTTCGGTATCTTGGATCTATTATCCAAAAGGATGGAGAGCTAGATGGCGATGTGGCTCACATAATAAAGGCAGGGTGGTTGAAGTGGAAGAGTGCTACAGGAGTTTTATGTGATCCTGGCATGCCTCATAGATTAAAGGGTAAATTTTACCGCACGGCAATTAGCTCATATGTTATATGGCACCGAGTGTTGGTCAGAAAAGTTGTCACGTTCAAAAGATGAATGTGGCAGAGATGCGTATGCTACGATGGATGTGTGGTCATACAAAAAAGGATCGGCTCAGAAATGAAGTGATCAGAGAGAAGGTAAGAGTTGCGTCTATAGAAGACAAGATGATGGAGAATTGATTACGATGGTTTGGTCACGTGAGAAGAAGACCTATTGATGCCCCAGTGAGGAGGCTAGAAAGTTGGGGAACAAGTAATGTTGTGAAAGGTAGAGGAAGACCCAAGAAAACTTAGATAAAGATGCTTGAAAATGATATGCGGTTTCTTGGAATTGGAGAAAGTATGGCGATGGAGAGGCAAATGTGGCGGGAAAGAATACGGCTGGTGGATGGAGTCTGATTCCTTTTTTTTTTTATATTTCATGTTATCTTTTAATTTATTTTTCAGGATTTTTTTTCATTTTTTTTTTTACATTCATTCTCTTTTTTTATTTATTTTTTTCTCTACTTTTTCCCTCTTTTTTCCTTTTATGTTATTTATGTCACGATTATTGACGGTTTCAAAGTTTGATTCATGTTAGCCGACCCCAAATCATTTTGGGACTAAGACTTAGATGTTGTTGTTGTATTAAAATGGCCCTCTATTTATTTGCTTTATTGATTTAGTCCAGTATGTTTTCAAATCCACTAAGTTCGTCCTAATTGGCTGAAAAAGGCATTAAACTGTGTCGTTTGAGTCACGTTCTGGTCACATGATCGTATTTTCCGACGAAAATATATGATATGGCATTTTTTTACGAGGTGACACGCTGAGTGGGATATTTTGCCAATTGATAAAAAGAGAAATAGGTTATTGATTACAACTCATTCATTTGAATAAAAATAAATCTAAAACACCTTATTAGAAAAAGTCAAAACTCATCAATATAAAAAAAGAACCCATATCCCAATTTAACCCACGAACCCTAAAGAAAAAAAAATCCCACTCAGCATGGGGTTTTGGGTGGGTTCCAATTAACCTCACGTCTAATAATGGCTAACACTTAAATTTGTGCAGTTTTGAGTTTTTAATTATATAATTGCTGGACAGTGTATTCTCCATTTCAGATAACATTATCCTGCGAATTGTGAATATACATGAGTTTTGTACTAATTATGTATGAAATATATGTATTTCGTGTATCAAATTTGCAATGCATTAAAATATGCATTATATGCATCAAAATATCAATACATTAAAATATTGCATTATATGTATCAAATTTTTTGTGAGAATAAACTTAGGCCATCCATTTATCAAGATCTATAGATAAAATTCATTTTTATTTCTTAACTTAAATTGCATTTTTACCTGAACCCACCCATATATATATATATATATATATATATATATGATCTAGAAATTTTGTACCTAATCTAATAAGTATTATTACAAGATATATAGTATTATGACAAGATATGTTCTAAAAATAGCGGAAACATAATTGCATAGAATATAAATATTACAAGTACAGTTCCCTTGGATATTCAGGAGACTTATATGATCATTCATTTGTCATGGATTAATAATGGAACATATAGGTCAGTTTAAAAAAATCATGTAAATATTTGTTTTTGCCGGCGATAATGGTTGGGTGGTGGTGGTTGGACAGATGTCCGTCCTCCGACGGTAAGTATTAGGAAGATCAAATCAAATTTTATTAAATAATTTGATCCAATCAACTAACCTTTCTTTATCTGAATCTATTAACTAGAAATATATATTTGAATAATACATTATTTTAAATTCTGAAAAAATAGAAAATTTTAGACAAGGCGACGATGATGGTTGGCGTTCATCGTCCTGCCAAAAATTAAAAAAAAGGTTGTCAGTAGTGGTCGGTCGACGACTGACAATAAATATTAGAAGAACTAAACCAAAATTTGTTTAATATTTCTTTAAAAATCTCATTCAGTCGACTAAATATGATCCAGCAGCCAACACAACCAATCATCTAGAAATCACCATTTTAGAATTCAAACCATTCACACCATCCACTCAACAATTCAAAGCCATCATTCCATTCAAAGCCATCAATGTTGAAAGAACAACCATGCATGCACCTTCCTTAATATTTTAATTATTTTGTTAGCAAATGGTATTTGAATTTCTACCATGGTATTGCCCATTGTTTCTTCCTACTTGAAGGCCTTATGAACACTATAAATAGGTCCTTCAATTTATGTAAAAATCATCTTGAAATTAAAGAAATAAATTGAGTGTGTTTTAGAGAAGTGTTCTCTCTTGTTTCTATATCATATTGGTACCGGAGCAAGTTCTTAGATCCCGGAGTTAAGTTTGAGTGAAAAAATCAACGGAAAGTTGAGTGTTTTTTGGTGAGAAAGAGAGTCGTCTGCCAAAAACTCCACTTTGCGGCCATCTTTTCACAAAACTAACGCCGCCATCACGTCCGGAACGTCGAAAAACCTTGGGAAACTAAGTTTCGCGTCCAACGGAGCATCCATCCGCCGCGACGAAGGTCACCGGAAAATTTCTCGTAGCCGGAAAATCCGTCGGAAAAATTCCAGTCGCCGGAAAGTGCAGAGCTGCCGCCGGACCGCTGCCGGAAAAAAAAACTGTCGGAAATTTGAGGTTGAAGACGACGCCACGTCATCGTCCACATCATAGTGTCACGTCACACCGTCAACCACTCTCTTCACGCCACATGTCAATAGAGCCACCTCACTGCCACCTCACTCTGACATCATCAGTCAAAATTTGACCAGTCAAAGTTTGAACAGTCATAGTCAGAGTTGACCCAAAAAAAAAAAACATCGGAAACGTATTAAAGTGTTTTACAGATTTATTCATTTTGCAACATGCCTCCGCGAAGACAACCTCTACGAGACATTGAAATGGCGGACATGCGGAGACAAATTCAGGAACTCCAAAATGCGTTGCAAGCCCAACAAGTCTTGTTAAACGAACGCCAAACCAAAGATGGAGAATATTCCAGTGATTCCTCAACACCTAGAAATCATCGTCCCCAAAGACCACCAGTCAGACATGATGACATCAAAGTTGACATTCCTGACTTTGAGGGAAGACTTCAACCAGATGATTTCATCGATTAGCTTCAGACAGTCGAAAGGGTGTTTGAATACAAAGAGATTCCAGAATAGAAAAAAGTGAAGATTATTGCTGTAAAATTAAAGAAACATGCTTCCATTTGGTGGGAAAATCTTAAGAAAAGACGAGACAGAGAAGGAAAAAGCAAGATCAAAACATGGGAAAAAATGCGAAAGGAATTAACCAGAATGTTCCTTCCTCCTCAATACTACCAAGACAAATTCATCCAACTGCAAAATCTTCGTCAGAAGAATTTATCAGTCGAAGACTACACAAGAGAATTTGAGAAGCTGATGATGCAGTGCGATATACAAGAAAAAGAGGAGCAAATGATTGCCAGATATCTTGCAGGATTAAACAATGATATTGTTGATCGTGTTGAACTTCAACAATATTGGTCGTTAGAGGATGTTATTCGTCTTGCTACACGAGTAGAGAAGCAGTTACCCAAAAGATCCACATATAAATTTTTTTCCCCAGCATATCAACCACCTTACACTCGAAAACCACCTACCAACCAACCAAGTTCTTCCAACCAACCCCCTTCCAAACCCATTTCTACAGAAAACAAAACCAAGGCCATCAAATGCTTTAAATGCCAAGGTTTTGGTCACATTGCTTCCAACTGTCAAAACGGGAGAACTATTACAATTATCAAAGGAGAAGCCTATGAAGTATTTGAAGAAGATGAGACTCGAGAAGAATCTGAAGGAGAATATAATGCCGATCCAATTTATGATGAAGAAGTTACTGTTGCTGATCACGGTGAATCTTTAGTTATCAGACGAAGCCTACATACAATGACCACAAACGAAGAACCCTGGTTGAGGCACAATATTTTCCACACCCGTTGCACTTCCGCTAAAAAAATTTGTGATGTCATTATCGACAATGGAAGTTGCGAAAATGTCGTTTCGAGTTACATGGTTGAAAAGTTGGATCTACCAACCCAGATTCATCCACACCCCTACAAGTTGCATTGGCTCAATAAAGGAAGTACATTAAAAGTTGACAAACGATGCCTTGTGACATTTTCGATTGGTCAGAAGTACCAGGATCAAGTTTGGTGTGATGTTGTGCCTATGGATGCCTGTCATCTTCTCCTAGGCAGACCATGGCAGTATGATCGTCGAGTACTTTATGACGGTTATGCAAATACCTACTCTTTTGTCAAAGATGGAGTAAAAATCAAGCTAGCTACTCTGCCGCCGAGTGAGCTTGATAAAAACAAGAATGAAGTCAAACCGTTGGTGTCCCTAGTCACGAAGGAACAACTGAAAGAAGTTGTAGAGGAAGTTCAAATCATGAGCTTGATTCTATTATTCGAGTCAAACAAGGAGACTACTATTCAAGTAGAAATTAAACAACTACTTGAGGAGTTTCCTGGTGTGGTACTAAAAGAAATTCCATCTGGACTGCCACCAATGCTAGACATACAGCACGCCATTGATTTCATTCCAGGAGCAGTGATTCCAAACAGACCAGCCTACAGAATGAGTCCTCAGGAGCATGCTGAAATTCAAAGTCAAGTGGAAGGACTATTAAAAAAAGGATTAATACATTAAAGTGTTAATCCGTGTGCGGTTCCTGCCATTCTAGTCCCTAAGAAAGACGGAAGCTGGAGAATGTATGTTGATAGTCGAGTTGTCAACAAAATTACCATCAAGTATAGATTTACAATTCCTAGACTTGATGATTTGCTAGATCAGATACATGGTTCCACTATCTTTTCAAAGATTGATCTTCGAAGTGGATACCATCAGATCAGAATTCGACCCGGAGATGAATGGAAGACTGCATTTAAAACCAGAGATGGTCTTTATGAATGGACAGTTATGCCTTTTGGGTTGTCCAATGCCCCGAGTACATTCATGCGTCTCATGAATCAAGTCCTTCGACCCTTTATTGGTAAATTTGTCGTCGTTTATTTTGATGACATTCTGATCTTTAGCAAGGACAAAGAAGAACACTTGGAGCATATTCGGCAAGTGTTACAGACTCTTCGTGAATAGAAACTCTATGCCAATTTGAAGAAATATTCTTTCTTAACCAATGAAGTTACTTTTCTTGGATATATCATCACATCCGAAGGCATACGAGTAGATCCTGAAAAATAGAAGCAATCAATAGCTGGCCAGTTCCGCGATCAATCCGTGAGGTGAGAAGTTTCCATGGATTAGACTCCTTTTACAGAAGATTAATTCATCAAAAACTTCAGCACAGTTGCCGCTCCGCTCACAGATTGTATCAAAGGAGACAAGTTTCAATAGACTGAAGCCGCGCAGAAAAGTTTTGACAAGATGAAGAAATGTTTGACTGAAGCACCAGTATTAGTCCTTCCCAATTTTGATCAAGTATTTGAAGTTAGCTGTGATGCTTCCCACACTGGAATTGGTGCTGTTGTATGTCAAAAAGGTCATCCTATAACCTTCTTCAGTGAAAAGCTCAACAATGCTAAATTTCGATATTCAACATACGACAAGGAGTTTTATGCAATTGTTCGTGCCTTGCACTATTGGAGTCATTATCTATTGAATAAAGAATTCATTCTTTATTCTGATCATGAAGCTTTAAAACACTTGAACTATCAACAGAAGATTAGCCGTCGACATGCTACATGGAGTGAGTTTTTACAGTCTTATCCTTTTCTGATCAAGCACAAGGCTGGAGTTCAAAATATTATTGCGGATGCCCTCAGTAGGCGTCATACTCTGCTTTCTACCCTTCAAACAAAAGTAGTTGGTTTTGAAATGATCAAGGAGTTGTACCCGAATGATCCCGACTTTCAGAAAATTTGGGATGCTAGTGAATTGCAATCCTCCCAAGATTACTACAGGCATGAAGGATTTTTATTCAAAGGGAAAACTTTGTGTATTCCTAAATATTCATTGCGAGAAGCCATTATCTGGGAATCCCATGACGGAGGATTGGCGGGACACTTTGGCCGAGATAAAACTGTGGCACTCGTGAAGGAGAATTTTTATTGGCCAAGAATGGAAAGAAATATTAATCGGTATATTCAAAAATGCAGAATCTGTCACTTGGCTAAATCTAAACGCCGAAACACTGGATTATATATGCCACTTCCAGTACCGAAATCGCCTTGGGAAGATGTTAGTATGGATTTTATTTTAGGACTTCCACGAAGTCAACGTCAGAAAGATTCAATCATGGTCGTGGTAGATAGATTTTCAAAGATGGCCCACTTCATTCCTTGCCAAAAGACTAATGATGGTGTTCATGTTGCTGATTTATATTTCAAGGAAATAGTTCGTCTTCATGGAATTCCAAAAACTATCACTTCTGATCGAGATGTGAAGTTCTTAAGCCACTTTTGGAGAACTTTATGGAAAAAGATGGGAACTAAACTTCAGTTCAGTAGTGCTAGTCATCCCCAGACTGATGGATAAACCGAAGCTGTCAATCGTCTATTGGGAAATCTACTTCGAAGTTTTGTTGGTAAAAATTTGAAGCAGTGGGATCGTATTCTTCCTCAGATTGAATTTGCTTGCAACAATTCAACTAATCAAGCCACTGGGAAATGTCCTTTTGAAGTATATATGGCACTCGTCCCCTTAGTCCACTTGATTTGACTCCGTCAACCGACAAATAACAATTCAGCTCCGATGCAGATAGTCGAGCAAAGGAAATCAAGAAACTGCATGAACAAGTTAGAGAGCAGATCCGGAAACAAAATTCCAAATATAAAACTCAGCGTGACAAACATCGAAAGCAACAAATTTTTAAAGTAGGAGATTTGGTCTGGATTCATCTACGAAAGGAAAGATTTCTAAATCAACCAAATGCCAAGTTGTCACCTAGAGCTGATGGACCATTCAAAATTGTGCAGAAAATCAATGACAATGCTTACAAGGTCGAATTACCTGGAACATATGGTGTTTCCGCAACTTTCAACGTTGCTGATTTGTCACCTTATTTAGATGATGAAGCAGATTCAACTCGAGGGCGAGTTCTTTCCAACCCGGGGAGTATGATCCAGCAGCCAACACAACCAACCATCTAGAAACCACCATTTTAGAATTCAAACCATTCAAACCATCCACTCAATAATTCAAAGCCACCATTCCATTCAAAGCCATCAATGTTGAAAGAACAACCATGCATGCACCTTCCTTAATATTTTAATTATTTTGTTAGCAAATGGTATTTGAATTTCTACCATTGTATTGCCCATTGTTTCTTCCTACTTGAAGGCCTTATGAACACTATAAATATGTCCTTCAATTTATATAAAAATCATCTTGAAATTAAAAAAATAAATTGAGTGTGTTTTAGAGAAGTGTTTTCTCGTGTTTCTATACCAAAATATTATCAAATCTATTATCTTATTTAATATATTTTTCATATGTTACGAGTTGCAAGTAATTGCACCAACCAGAGAACAAACTGTCCAACAATTATATATTTAGAATCACAATTTTAAACAAATTTAACTTTTAGACGCTAGTAGTATCTCCAAGATTTGACTTTAGCCACAAGGGCAACAATGATGTCGGAGTTATTTATTAAATAGGTGTATTTATAAAATATATTTACTTTTTGGTGTAGTTTTGAACATATTTATCATTTAGGTGTTGTTTTCAATTTAAATGGATTTTTATTTTATTTTTTTCAATTTAATGCTTTTTATTGTGAATTACCTCTGTCCTAAATATTTTTTATTGCTTTTTATAAAGAGTGATTTACCAAAGGGGTGTAGTTTTAAAATATACTTACATTATAGGTGTACTTTCAAACATATTTACCAAATATGTATAGTTTTATATTTAAGTGGTTACCAAATAGGTATAGTTTTCTATATAAATGGGTTTTTATTGTTTTTTTTTCCTTTTTTAAAATCATTATTTTTTCTGCTTTTTTCAACTGTTTTTTACTGCTTTTTTAAACTATTATTTTAAGAAAAAAATATTTGTAATATTAATATTAAAAGCCGAAAATTCTTATTAAAATTCGTAAATAAAAAATATTGAAAAAAAAATTTGAAATTTATCTGTAAACTTTTAATAAAAAAAACTGGAATATTATTCTACATGAAGAAATAAAAAGTTGAGTAATTTTTTTAAAACCTGCTAGTTTATTTTCATAAAAAACTGTTATGTTCTTAAAAAAAATCTAAAAATTTAAAAAACAGCAAATTAATTTTTTTTACTGGTTTTTTAATTGTTTTTTAATGCCTTTACTAAATTATTTTTTTACTGCTTTTTTTACTGATTTTTATTATTTTTTAAACTATGCTAACAATAAAAAATTGTTTGAACAATGCTAACAAAAAAAATTAAAACCAACATCATCAAAAAGAAGAAGTATTGTTCAAACAATTTTTTTTGAATAATTTTTTTATTGTTAGCATTGTTCAAACAATTTTTTATTGTTAGCATAGTTTAAAAAAACTAGTAAAAATCAATAAAAAAAAGCAGTAAAAAAATAATTTAGTAAAGGCATTAAAAAATAGTTAAAAAACCAGTAAAAAAATCTTAATCTGTCTGTTTTTTAGATTTTTCGATTTTTTTTAAGAACATAACAATTTTTTATGAAAATAAACTAGCAGGTTTTAAAAAAATTATTCAACTTTTTATTTCTTCATGTAGAATAATATTCCAGTTTTTTATTAAAATAGTTTACAAATTAATTTCAAAATCTTTTTTTTTTCAATTTATCTTTATTTACGAATTTTAAATAAGAACTTCCGGATTTTAATATTAATATTACAAATATTTTTTCTTAAAAAAAACAGTTTAAAAAAGCAGTAAAAAACAGTTGAAAAAAGCATAAAAAATAATGATTTTAAAAAAGTAGAAAAAAAATAAAAACCCACTTAAATAGAAAACTATACATATTTGGTAAATATATTTGAAAGTACACCTATAATGTAAATATGTTTTAAGACTACACCCCTTTGGTAAATCAATCTTTATAAAAAACAGTAAAAAATATTTAGGACAAGGTAATTCACAGTAAAAAGTATTAAATTGAAAAAAATAAAACAAAAATTCATTTAAATTGAAAACAACACCTAAATGATAAATATGTTCAAAACTACACTTAAAAGGTAAATATATTTTATAAATACACCTATTTGGTAAATAACTCAATGATGTCGAAACAATTTAACTTTACGGTTACTTGACGGAGGTTACAAAATGGTGGCTAAAGTCTAATTCCATTTTAAAAGACGGTAATAGCCTAATAGGGAATAAAATTTTTTACGGCCTCTAATCTTTTATCTTTTTCAAAAATATCCGACATAAATTATTTTCTCTAATTATAATTTTATTTTTGGTTAATTGTACAATTTATGTCCCTATATATATTTTTGAAAAATATAAAAAGTTACATAACGTAAAAACATTTATTCCCACTTTAAAATAAAAAATAATAAAACAAAAATCTGAAAAGGTAAACAAGAATTTTTGAAATTCGTCAACAATAAAATCTGAAAATTCAATGAAACAATCTACTAATTTTTCAAATTTTAATTTTATCTCTTTTAATTTAGTAATTGGATAAATTAGAAAATATATAAAAAAGTTGAAAGATAAAAATTTATTAAATAATAATTTGGAAAAGCAAGAATTTTTTATGAAAAAATTATTTGAAAACTAAAACGAATAGGAAAATTCTAAAAAGAGCTTTGCATGCGGTATTAAAACGAAATCTAAAGATTCCAAAAAATTTAATCCGACATTCAATGACTCTTTTTTAAAACTTTAGATTTCACTTTTTGTTTTAGTTTTTGGTTGGATTTTTCACGCAAAATATTGCTTTTCAGTTGTTTTTTTAATCTTTTTATACTTAATATATATTTTTTTAATGTCTAACAAAAAAAGAGATATAAAAGGAAATCTTCAAAATTAGTTAGTTTCTTTTTTTTTTCCTGAATTTTTAGCATTTGTTTTGGTTATTTTTTTGAAATTATTGTTTTTTCGGATTTTTATTTTAATATTTTTCATTTCAAATTTTTGAATAAAATTTTTTACATCTCATAATTTTTCATAGTTTTAAGAAACGTCTCAGAAAGTGCCACGTAGATCCACCTCAGTAGCGGGTCCGGAACCACCCAATTTTGGAGTACATTTGAACAAAAACGACGTCATATTGAGAATTTCCGAAGATTGTAATGTAAATTGGGACTTAAATTTTATAATTAATAAAAAATTAGGACGTAATTAGAGAGAATAACTTTTGTGAAATGTTTTTAGAAAAGATAAAATATTATGGGACGTATCCCAACTAAATATGTATTATCAAATATGCCAAAGTCTAGAATCCCCTTTTTATTATAGATTGGGAAAATAAAAAATGACATAAGTACCCCAATTAGTCAATACAATCCTAATTATTCACATCTCGTGTTCTCATATACTAGAATATATTTTTCTTATATATAAGCAAGTTAATACACATTAAGCCGTAGTAGGAAATATTATTTTGAAAGTTAAGAAACTTTGTCCAAATAAGAACATAGGAACAAAATTAGTACAAATCTCTAAATTAACTTATATTTTGTAACAAACAAACAAAAAAATCAACAATCTATATCTATTGTGAAACAGATGGAATATATATTAAAGAAAATTATAAGGTGTAATATGATATACCATGCATGATATATAAGTTGCAATTATGTTGTATACCACTGTGATTATGTTGCTGCGCCGTCATATTTTTAGTGCAATTATATTATACACGGTTGTGATTATGTTATGCACGAATTGTGATTATGCTAGAACTCACAATTAGTGTGTATCTTACATCATGCATCATGTCATGAAATATACCAACTCCATATTAATCAATCAAGTGAAAAAATGCATAATCATTAATGACAATGCTGATTACCTATATCTTACCTGAAATTTAGACACATAAGCATAAACGGAGAAAACTAGGAAAGCTATCTCTCTGTGTCTATGTGTGTGTGTAGAACTGGCCTCTGTATACTTGTTGGTAAATTTAAAGGTCTCTCTCTGTGTGTGTGTAGAACTGACCTCTGTATACTTGTTGGTAAATTTGAGGCAGCTCAGCAAGATACTTAACAACAAAAGTGCATGCAGAGCTAGCGGTATCATGCCCTCCAATAAGCAAACCCAAGATCTTATCAGCAATATCCAATTCATGCATGAATTTCCCATTCTCGTCCGACGTCAGCAGCATATGCGACAGAATATCCTGCGCCGGCGATGCTTTCCCCTCCGCCAGATCGATTTTTCTTTGTTTAATAATCGCAACTAGCTCTTTCCTTATAAACTTCGAGGCCTTAATCGCCCTACTGAACGGCGTCCCGGGCAAATCCACCGGGACCGATATCAAACCGGACGCCAGAAGATTAAAAGGCTCGGCTAATCTATCCACGTGGTGCGCATCCTACACACTCACGAAAAGCCGACACGCCAGCCGGAAGGTGTAGTTCTTCGCGAGGGGAAAGACGACGACGTCCTCCTTATTTTCCCATCCCTCCGAAAAATGTCTCTGTGCGATCCGGTCCATTACACCCACGTATCGTTGGAGGGCCTCCGGTTTGAGGAAATTCGGAAGCATTTTCCGCATTTTGATGGCTTCTTCTTTCGAAGAGGACTGCGCCGACGATGACGGGAAGACTTTGTCGACGGAGCTCGGCCACCATGCCTGAACAAGCTTGTTTTCGTTGGAGAATAGGAATTTATTTCCGGCGGCGCCGCAAAAAACAGCGGCTTTTTCACCGAGAAGATGGGTTTTGAATACGTGAGACGAGTATCTTGCTATACGATCGGAGATGAATTTCTCGGGGTGGTCTTTCCAGCCAGTGGATAAGAACTCGAGGCTCTCGCCGACAACAGGCCACCCTGTTTTCCCAGGCGGGAGGGGGCCGGCGGTGGGGGCAGATTTGTTCTTGTAGAAGAGAAAGTGGAGGGAGAGGGAGACGAGGAGGAAGAAGAGGGAAAGGAGAGAGACATACAATGACTCCATGTTTAGTTAGTTAGTGTCATTTGTTAATTACAACAAACAAAGTCGAAAATTTAGATTAAAAAGAAAGAAAAAAAACAAGAACGCGATTTATGTGAGTTTGTGTTGTACAAGTTTTAGTAAAATTGGTTTTGGGCCCATGTTCGTAGGCACACATGACATGAACGTTAGTGGGAGAAGGTGGTTAATCTTGTTAAAGTTTTGGTTCTATGTAGCAAAAGGCGTAGTCCCTCGTCTCGGTCCGACAGTAATTGGTGAAGAAGTTAAATTATGGGGACTCAGCAACCCACACTAAGTTGAAAAAACAGTGGCTGGTGCCCACAAGGAGCTATTGTAGGAGTAATTTCCGAAATATAGGCATTTTCGGAGTCGACTGGACACCGAGCCACGGCACAAACCCTCCGGGCCGTGGCACTACGCTTGAAAAGTCATTTTTCTTACTCAGACCACGGCCGCGGCACACAGCCGCGAGCCGCGGCCCCCGCCGATTCTGGCGATTTTATCTTGTGCCGCGGCACACTTTGGCCGGGCCGCGGCACACGGGGTCAACCCTCTTGGGTTCCTCTTCTTATGCAGTTTTCATACGGGAGTTTCATCACTTTTCATCAACACATCTTTGAGAAGAACAAGAGAGAGATAGAGAGAGAAACAAGATAGAGAAATACAATTCTTCAATTTTCTGGAGATTTATCTTTTCACCGGTGTAGATCGAGATTTTGAGTCCGGAAGTTCGGGTATTTCGTTAGCTTTTTGTGTAAGCTATTTACGGTGTTTTATTTTCTCGATCTTGTTGTTATTGTATATTCCAAATACTTGAAGAATATTTATTACCAAGTATTTGACGATTGGTGTATACCCCTAGTTTGTATTAGGGACGATTGTGTATTTATGTGTATTGGTGATAGTGGATTTAAGCGGCTTCGGTCCCGTGGTTTTTTACTCTCGTCTTGAGGGGTTTTCCACGCCAAAATATTGTGTCACGTGTTTATTGTTTTTCGGATATCATTTGTATTATTTTTGTCGAGTTGTAATTGTTGCTCTACTCGTCGGTAACCACAAAGTTACAATTGAAGAGGGGCAATTTGTCAAATGAGGTTCCGCATTATTCGTTGTGACATGACATTTGTCGGTGTTTTTTCCCAACAAAGTGGTATCGGAGACACGGGATTTGTTGTTTCGTGGTTGTTTAAGTATCTCAATTGTAAGATGGAAGCCAACACGAGTAGAATGGTTAACTTGAACGGTTCAAACTACCACGTATGGAAAGGGAAGATGGAAGACCTTCTATATGTGAAGGATTATTATTTACTGGTTTATAGCAAAGATAACCCAGAAGGGAAGTCCGACGCGGAGTAGACTATTTTGCATCGCCAAGTTTGCGGATATATTCGACAATGGGTGGATGACAACGTTTTGAACCATATTAGTGGAGATAAGGATGCTCGAGAGTTATGGCACAAGCTCGAGCAATTGTATGCTCGGAAGACGGGGAATAATAAGTTATTCCTCATTAAACAAATGATGAATTTGAAGTTTCCAGACGGGACTCCTCTATCGGATCATTTAAATGCATTCCAAGGCATAATTAATCAACTTGCCGGAATGGGAATTAAATTCGAAGAGGAGGTGCAATCTTTGTGGTTGTTAGGCACATTGCCGGATTCTTGGGAGACATTTCGAACGTCGTTGTCTAACTCCGCCCCCGATGGAGTCATTTCGATGGAATTAGCTAAAGGGAACATGTTGCATGAGGAGGTCCGAAGAAAAGCACAAGGATCTTCGTCGCAGTCGGATGTTCTAGTTACCGAAAGACGGGGGTGAGGTCAAAGTAGAGGTCCGAGTAATAGAGGTCCACAAAGGAGTAATTCCTGGGGGAAGTATGCCAATATCGAATGTTACCATTGTAGTAAGAAAGGGTATACAAAGAAATTTTGCCGACAATTGAAGAAGGAGAATCGCCAAGGCCGAGATAATTCACAAAAGAAGGAGAGCGGTAGTAATGATAAATCCGAAGTAAATACTACTACTGAAGAATTCTTTGTTTGTTGTGACTATGATATAGTGAACCTTGCGAGAGATGATTCGAGTTGGGTGGTCGATAGTGGAGCTACGTGTCATGTTACATCACGTAGAGATTTCTATTCCTCTTATACTCCGGGTGACTGGTATAGTCAAGATGGGTAACGATGGGTTATCCAAGATTGTTGGAGTGGGAGATGTGTATTTGAGATTCGACACCGGAATGGAACTTGTTTTATGGAATGTAAAACATGTTACGATATGAGGCATAATGTTATGTCCGTTGGTTTACTCGATGATGACGGTTATCATAGCGGTTTTGGCAAGGGGTTGTGGAGACGCACTAGAGGTTCCTTGATTGTCGGGAGAGGAGAAAAAGAAGGGAAATTATACGTGACACTTCCGAAAGTCACGACTAATTCCGTGAACACAATCAACAATAATGACATGGCCGAGCTATGGCATAAGATGCTCGGTCACAAGAGTAAAAAAGGAATGATGCTATTGTCGAAGAAGGAGGCGTTGTTCGGGGTTCACAAGGTACACCTTAAAAGATGCTCTCATTGTCTAGCCGGGAAGCAAAGGAGAGTTACTTTTAAGAGTCATACTCCTCCACGGAAGGAAAGTGTGCTTGATCTTGTTTATTCCGATGTTTGTGGTCCTATGAAGACTTGGACGCTCGGTGGTTGCCGGTATTTTGTCACATTCATCGACGATCACTCTAGGAAGGTGCGGGCATACACCTTCAAGACCAAAGATCAAGTGTTAGACACTTTCAAACAATTTCATGCTTCGGTGGAAAGAGAGAACGAGAAGAAGCTAAAGTGTATTTGGACGGACAATGGTGGAGAGTACACCGGACCCTTTGATGAATATTGCCGAGAACAAGGGATCCGACATCAAAAGACGCCCCTGAAGACTCTGCAACTCAATCGCTTGGCGGAGAGAATGAACTGGACTTTGGTCGAGAGAGCTCGTTGTTTGCTCTCACATGCCGGATTGCCAAAGTCATTTTGGGGAGAAGCTGTGAACATGGCGGTTCATGTTATTAATTTGACGTCGTGTGTTCCTTTGGAGTTTGATGTCCCGGATAAGGTGTGGAGCGGTAAAGACATCTCATACCGCCACTTAAAGGTTTTCGGATGTAAAGCTTTTGTTCACATTCCGAATGATGAAAGGTCGAAGCTTGATTCCAAGACGAGCCGTGTATTTTTATTGGCTACGGGCTTGATGAGTTCGGGTATAGATTATATGACCCGGTTACAAAGAAGCTTGTTCGGTCTAGAGACGTTGTTTTTGTGGAAGATCAAACAATGAAAGATGTTGAGAATGGAGAGTCGGCTCCACAACACGACTATGATCTTATTGATTTGGACCCCGTTCCTCCACAACATGTTGAGACAACCGGTGGAGAGGATGTCCAAAATGATGAACAACATGATGCCGGTGACAACGATGAGTTAAGACAAGATGACACCGATGGAGCTCATCCCGAGCTACCCGTGACGAACATGCCATCTTTTGTTCCACATAGGCGGTCGACGAGGGACCGTCATCCCTCCACCCATTATTCGGCCGATGAGTATGTTTACTCACCGACGAAGGAGAGCCCAAATATTTTGTGGAGGCTATGGAGGATGAAAAAAAGAAGGAATGGATGGATGCCATGCAAGACGAGATGAGTTCCATGCATGAGAATAACACTTACGAGTTGGTGAAGTTTCCGAAAGGCAAGAGGGCTTTGAGAAACAAATGAGTGTATCGGGTGAAGTCGGAGGAACATACCTCGTTTCCCGATATAAAGCTAGACTCATAGTGAAAAGATTTAGTCAAAAGAAGGGCATTGATTTTGACAAGATTTTTTCTCCAGTTGTGAAGATAGGATCAATTCGATTGGTCCTTGGTATTGCGGCTAGCCTTGATCTTGAGGTCGAGCAAATGGATGTCAAGACGGATTTTCTTCACGGAGATCTTGACAAAGAAATTTATATGAAGCAACCGGAAGGGTTTGAGGTCTAAGGAAAAGAGGATTATGTGTGTAAACTTCAGAAGAGTTTATACGGGTTGAAACAAGCACCACGACAATGGTACAAAAAGTTTGATTCGGTTATGGGGGAGCAAGGCTACCGGAAGACAACTCTTGACCATTGCATATTTTTCAAGAAATTTGGAGATGATAATTTTATCATCTTATTGCTTTATGTGGACGACATGTTGATCGTTGGCAAGAATGCCGAGAAGATTGCCAACTTGAAGAAAGAATTAAATAAGTCTTTTGCCATGAAAGATTTGGGGGCGGCTAAACAAATTCTTGGGATAAGAATTACACGGGATAGAGCGGCCCGGAAATTACACATGTCGCAAGAGCAATATATCGAGAAGGTGCTTAAACGCTTTAACATGGACAAAGCTAAAGTTGTTAGTTCGCCTCTTACTAATAATTTTAAATTGACGAGTCAAGATTGCCATAAGACGAAGGAGGAGATTGAGGACATGGATAAAATTCCTTATGCCTCGGCGATCGGGAATTTGATGTACGCTATGGTATGTACTAGGCCCGACATTGCTCATGTCGTGGGAGTGGTGAGCCGTTTCCTATCGAATCCGGAAAAGAAGCATTGGGAAGCCGTAAAATGGATATTTAGATATTTACGGGGTACTTCCAAATTGGGGATTATATTTGGAAATGGGAAAGCAATGCTTGTTGGATATTTCGATTCGGATATGGCCGGCAATGAAGATAACATAAAATCCATTTCCGGTTATTTGATGACATTTGCAGGGGGAGCCGTGCTACAATGGAGGCCGAGTATATTGCGGCGGTGGAAGCGTGTTGTAACACCCCCAAATTATTCAGGGAATATTACAGCGCCGTAAGCCCCGCCATGGGGCCCACTAGGCTAAACATACGCGGAACTGTAAACTTTGACCGAGAAGGTCTACACACAATGGAATGAAAACAATACAGAGGTATTCAAAAACATAACCAATGTATTCACAGACATCACAACACGAATCAATACTTCGGCAAACACAGGCCGGAACATCAAAGAAAATGGAAAATAATACTCGAGTATTCAATAGCCAACCCAGTACAACAATACTGAGCGGAAAACTCATAACACAACTGGAAGAAAGACACAGTATCACACTTGCCCACCATCTTCATGTCGACCCGATACCTGCCTGTCCGTCCTCCTGGAACCTGAAATACATGAAACGTATTTCCCCCATAAAGGGGTTAGCCGTCGAATAGCTAGTGCAAGTATATCAATATGAAACACAATACTCCTCGACAATAAAGTAAATATAACCGTCAATTCATCAATTTAAGACTAGTATTCCGGAATGACTAAAATCTCATAGTGCCACAACAAGACGTATGTGAATGCCGTAGAAACGGTTCGTTCATATCATACGCCGATACGTATGTGAATGCCGTAGAAATGGTTCGTTCATATCATACGCCGCTACATGTATGAATGCCGTAGAAACGGTTCGTTCATATCATGCCATCAATACATACATGAATGCCGTAAAAACGGTTCGTTCATATCATACCATTAATATTTCTTACTTTCAAAGTCGAGAACGTACAATCATAAATGTATACTTTCCTTTGAGACATCGAGAAATCGAACGGAGGAAAGGTATGAGTTCGGTAGGTCCAAGAACGCGCTTCCGGCACCTAAACGATTCGCAAGGAATATGACAATTAATTATCCATACTCAAATTACACGAAGAGACTCCCGAAACTCGTCTACGATTCAAGAAAATACATGGGTGAACAACTAAAGGTTGGGAAATCGCCCAAACTCCCACAAGTCCGAAAACGGCACAATCCAACCCGTAAAATCACAAGAAAACACGCATACGGTATAGATATATCATAATCTCAAGGTTCTCAAGCTTGAATCGGATAAATCGGACGAATCTATGAAAACCCCCAAAATCCAACACAAAATTCAAAGTGTTCTTGAATAATCTTTCAATAATTCGATGAATACTCAAACATGTCCATAATCATGCATATATCACTTCATACTCCATGATTTTAACATCCAAAACGTCAATACCCATACAAAATCGAGAATCAAGATGTTGAAGAAATTACCTCTTGAATATCCAAGCTCTATGATCCGAGGAATACGCATTAGATCGACTATCCGGGCTTCCCAACCGAATGAAAATGGTAAAAATCCAACACACAGGTGATAGATGTGAGAAAACTCCTCCCCTCAAACTCTCTCTCTCGCAGGTGGAAGAAGAAAATGGTGAAATGAGCTGCATCTCGCTCAAAAAGCACAATTTATGCAGTTGACCGCATTGTGTGCCGCGGCTCAGCCTAGGTGTGCCGCGGCACAGGTCCAAAAATTGCTCCCAGGGCTCGGCAGTGTGCCGCGGCTCAGCCCAGGTGTGCCGCGGCACCGGGTACAGTCGGTTTTTGGCTGAGGATGCAACACAAGTGTCTGCACTCGGCTAGGTGTGCCTGGCGATGACTCGGCAGTGTGCCGCGGCCCTGCCGGCATGTGCCGCGGCACCCGGTACAGTCCGCTCGGCCAGGTTTAGGAAATGTGTGTGCCGCGGCGCACACTCCTTGTGCCGCGGCTCACACCCCCCCTTGGGTCCTAAAATGATGAAAAATGATCCGGGAAGAGAGTAAAAGCAATAGGACTCAATATCTGGGCAACAATAACACGAAATAGAAGTACGGAAACCCCAAAACGGTGGTTCCAAGCAATGATTACAAGGGTTCGCCCAACAAATCACGATTCGAAGAAAATGAAGAGGTTTGAAATGACATGACTATCGACCGGGTATTACATTCTCCCCCTCTAAAAAGAAGTTTTGTCCCGAAACTTAAGGAATAAATAGTTCAGGGTATTCCACCCGCATCTTCTCTTCCGTCTCCCAAGTCGCCTCCTCGACTCCATGCCTCGACCATTGCACTTTAACCAGTGGAATGGTCTTATGCCGAAGTTGTTTCTCGCGGCGCTCAAGAATCTTCACGGGTTTCTCCGGAAAGGTAATATCCTCGGCTACATCAATCTCACTGTAGTCGATAATGTGGCTTGGATCCGGTACGTACTTCCTCAACTGAGACACATGAAAAACACTGTGGATGTGACTCAACGCTGGAGGCAAAGCCAAGCGATATGCTAAATCTCCAACTCTGTCCAAAATCTCGAAGGGTCCGATGTACCTCGGACTAAGTTTCCCCTTTTTCCCGAAGCGGAAAACTCCCCTGGTCGGCGACACCTTGAGCAAGACATGATCTCCCACCTCGAACTCCAAAGGTCGACGACGAGTATCAGCATAAGATTTCTGACGACTCTGGGCAGCTAGCAATCGATCTCGGATAATAGAAATCTTTTCCTTAGTCTCCATCAACATATCCGGCTCCATCCCAACTAGCTCAGAAGCCTCGTCCCAACATAATGGTGACCTACATCGCCTACCATAGAGTGCCTCGAAGGGTGCCATTTTGATCGACGCATGCCAACTATTATTGTAAGCAAACTCGATCAACGGTAAGTGAAGCTCCCAATCATTACTCCAATCCAAGGCACAAGCCCGTAACATATCTTCCAATGTCTGAATCGTCCTCTCTGTCTGAAAGTCCGACTGAGGATGAAAGGAAGTGCTCAATCTCAACTCCGTACCCAGAGCCTGGTGAACGGCCTGCCAAAAATGCGATACGAAACGGCCGTCTCGATCAGAAACAATGGTCTTAGGGGCACCGTGTAACCTCACGATCTCAGCAATAAAGGTTCGAGCCAGTCTATCCGGTCCCCAAGTATCCTTAATACCCAAGAAGTGTGCAGACTTGGTCAACCGATCGACAATCACCCAAATCATATTCATTCCAGTCCGAGTTCTCGGCATGCCAGTGATGAAATCCATCGAGGTGTCATCCCACTTCCACTCGGGAATGGGAAGCGGTTTCAACAACCCCGCCGGTCGTTGATGTTCGATCTTGACTTGTTGACACGTCAAGCATCGTAGTACAAACTCCGTAACATCCTTCTTCATGTTATTCCACCAAAAATTGCGCTTCAAATCTTTGTACATCTTACTCGTCCCGGGGTGGATTGAGTAAGGCGTAGCATGAGCTTCTCGGAGAATTCTCTGTCTCAACTCTAAATCGTTCGGAACACAAAGTCTGCCCTGAAATCTCAGAATACTATCCTTGTGTACCATAAAGCCAGGAGCTTTTCCTTTAATTACATCTTCCTTCAGTTGAGAAATCATCAGGTCACTCCACTGCTTCCCTTTGATGTCATCAACTAAGGACGAAGTAATTTCGAGAGTACACAACTGTCCCTGTACTCGTTGAAGCCAAACTTCTATCCCTTGCTCAATCAAATCCTGACGAATTTTCGTCTGGGACGTAAGGACCTCGAGCATTTGAAGAGATGCAGATTTGCGGCTCAAAGCATCTGCAACGACGTTGGCTTTTCCGGGGTGGTAAAGAATTTCCAAATCATAATCCTTTATCAACTCTAGCCAACGTCTCTGTCTCATATTCAGCTCCTTCATTGAAAATATACTTGTGCTCTTGTGATCGGTATAAATCCAGCACGGTGAACCATACAAATAATGCCGCCAAATCTTGAGTGCGAAGACAATTGCGGCCAACTCTAAATCGTGAGTAGGATAATTCATCTCATAAGGCTTTAATTGTCGTGACGCAAAAGCTATTGTCTTATCATGCTGCATAAGGACACAGCCCATGCCTTGACCCGAAGCGTCACTGTAAACTGCAAAGCCTTCGCTGCCATGTGGTAAAGTTAGAATCGGCGCTGAAGTCAATCGTCTCTTCAGTTCATCGAAACACTGTTGTCTCTCATCCGTCCAAATAAACTTTTCGGTCTTCTGGAGTAATTTCGTAAGCGGTCGAGCGAGTTTCGAGAACCCATCGACAAACCGACGGTAATACCCAGCAAGGCCCAAAAAGCTACGAACTTCCTTAACATTTTTAGGCGGTGCCCAATCTAGCACTACCTCGATCTTCTGCGGGTCTACACGAACCCCTTCGGCCGAAATCACATGGCCGAGAAACATAACTTCTTCCAACCAAAACTCACATTTCGAGAATTTTGCATAGAGGTGCTCGGTTCTCAAAATGTCTAAAACCAAATGCAAGTGCCGGGCATGTTCCTCCTTATCTCGAGAATAGATCAAGATGTCGTCAATAAAGACGACTACACACCTGTCGAGGTACTCGATGAATATTTTATTCATTAACTGCATGAATACTGCCGGCGCATTCGTCAACCCAAAAGGCATAACTACAAATTCATAATGCCCATATCTCGTCCGAAACGCCGTCTTCGGAACGTCGAACTCCCTCACCCTGAGTTGATAATACCCGGATCTTAAATCAATCTTCGAGAAAACCGCAGCTCCTTGCAATTGATCAAATAGATCGTCTATACGAGGCAAAGGATATTTATTCTTGATGGTTACTTTATTTAGCTCACGGTAGTCGATGCACAAACGTAGTGAACCATCTTTCTTCCTCACGAAGAGGACAGGCGCGCCCCAAGACGAAGCGCTCGGTCTGATGTACCCTTTTTCCAAAAGTTCTCCCAACTGATTCTTTAATTCCTGCATCTCGGAAGGTGCCATCCGATAAGGTGCTTTAGAAATCGGAGTCACATCTGGCTCTAAGTCTACGGTAAATTCTATCTCTCGATCTGGCGGTAGTCCCAGGAGATCATCCGGAAAAACATCGGGATACTCATTAACAACCGGAATCGAAGAGAAATCGACTTCGTTTCCTTCCATTTTTAAAGCATAACACTAATAGCCCGTACAACCTTTATTCAAAAGTTTTACGGCCTTCATGGAACTGATAAGTAACTTGGATTGGCTCGACTTACGTCCCAAAAACGAGTACTCAGATCCGTCTTTAGTCATCATGGTAATAACCTTGGTACGGTAATTCATAATCGCTTGGTGATTATTAAGCCAATCCTCGCCGAGGATTACGTCCTCGCCTTCCATATCAACTACAATTAGATTCGATAACCATTCCATACCGGATATAACCACTGGAAAATCTCTAATCTCCCGATCCCCCACAATCATATCCCCGCTAGGCAGTTTCACGATAAAGGGATTGCAAGCAGTCAAACAAGTTATATTCAAACGGCGTACACACTCCAAAGAAATAAAAGAATGTGTAGCACCCGTATCAAAAAGTACACGGACCGGATAAGATAAAATATGGATGGTACCTGAAGCCACCGCCGCGTCGGGTTCGTCTGTTCGACGCATCTCATAAACCCGTGGTTATACCGAACCGACGCTAGAGTTCCCCCCTCCAGCGTTCTGACCCCGACCCTGGCCCCTGCCAAAATTCTGTTGAGGTTGACTAAAAGATTGTCGCTGATTAATACCTTGATCAAGAGGTGTTGGGGCAGAAGCCCGAGTGTCCAAAGTCTGGTTCGGCTCGGAACAATAAACCGCTCTATGCCCCATCTGTCCACATGTGTGACACTTTAATGGTGGAAAGTAGCATTCCGAATTAAAGTGGCCTGGACGACCACAATTATAGCAAGTCACTGTGCGATTTGAGGTACCCGGAGTGGGATGATAACCCCTCTTTCCTTTATTAGAACGTGACGACTGTCCGGCAAAACGGTTAGTCATCTGTGACTTCTGAAAGTTGCCACCCTTAGAGCCAAAAAAATTTCCCGCGACTTTCTGCTTCTTCGGTTCTTCAATGGTATCATTGTCGGGGCTCAACATATCATGGGCTAAAGCTCTGTCCTGATACTCTTTCAGTGTAGTACAAGCAAATCCGGCCATGTACCGCCGTAAGTCCAAATTCATCCGCATATCAAAATAACGGATCTTATCACGCTCGTTACGCACTTGATCCTTCACATGGATCAATTGTTGGTTGTACTCCACGATCGCCTGCGAAACGGGAATATCTTGTGGTTTAGCCTCGAAGAAGGCTCGGATTAGGCTCTCTCGTACCGGCCAAGGACAAAACTCGGCCTCCAAGAGCTCCTTAAATTCATCCCACGAGGCAATACGATCCTGTGGCTTGATGACCTTCCACCAAGTAGCGGCCTCCTTAGTGAGGAAATACTGAGCAATTGGTACTTTCCTCACCTCGGGGCAATCAACCGCCTCGAAAATCTTCTCTAATTCCGCTAGATCTTCCCACTAACAGTGCATGGCACCGCCAAACTGTGGAGGGTGCATACGGATTACATTCTGAAGCAAGGCATCCGTGTTTGGGTTTGGGTTATTCAGTTGAACAGTTTGGGCTAAAATGGTCATCTGAGTAGCCAATTGTTGAAGTGAATTCGCCACTCCAACGTCCGCGTTGTTCCCCTGACCGTCTGACTGGTCGTGCTGACTCTCGGTGTCGGGATGCACCGAGTTCGACAAACTGGGGTTGGTCGACCCCACAACTGAACTGATGGAAACGGACGCGCCACGACCCCTTCCTCGTCCACGGTCACGACCACGGCCACGGCCCCTACCAGCTGACATACTGAAGAACACACAAGGTACGTAAGCACAATTCAAACGCACGTCATTCAGGTGATCGATTCTCAAGAATATCCATAGAAGAAGCATAATGAATAAGGAAACATCAGAAGAGTAAGAGGTCTCACAAGTACCGGTCGCACTGTGATGATGGCAGAGTAGTGATACTGTGGACAATTGACGACTCATTCGACCCAAAAGACCGACAGCCTAGGTATCCATAGACCTAAGCTCTGATACCATATTCTGTAATACCCCCAAATTATTCAGGGAATATTACAGCGCCGTAAGCCCCGCCATGGGGCCCACAAGGCTAAACATACGCGGAACTGTAAACTTTGACCGAGAAGGTCTACACACAATGGAATGAAAACAATACAGAGGTATTCAAAAATATAACCAATGTATTCACAGACATCACAACACGAATCAATACTTCAGCAAACACAGGCCGGAACATCAAAGAAAATGGAAAATAATACTCGAGTATTCAATAGCCAACCCAGTACAACAACACTGAGCGGAAAACTCATAACACAACTGGAAGAAAGACACAGTATCACACTTGCCCACCATCTTCATGCCGACCCGATACCTGCCTGTCCGTCCTCCTGGAACCTGAAATACATGAAACGTATTTCCCCCATAAAGGGGTTAGCCGTCGAATAGCTAGTGCAAGTATATCAATATGAAACACAATACTCCTCGACAATAAAGTAAATGTAACCGTCAATTCATCAATTTAAGACTAGTATTCCGGAATGACTAAAATCTCATAGTGCCACAACAAGACGTATGTGAATGCCGTAGAAACATTTCGTTCATATCATACGCCGATACGTATGTGAATGCCGTAGAAACAGTTCATTCATATCATACGCCGATACATGTATGAATGCCGTAGAAACGGTTCGTTCATATCATGCCATCAATACATACATGAATGCCGTAAAAACGGTTCGTTCATATCATACCATCAATATTTCTTACTTTCAAAGTCGAGAACGTACAATCATAAATGTATACTTGCCTTTGAGACATCGAGAAATCGAACGGAGGAAAGGTATGAGTTCGGTAGGTCCAAGAACGCGCTTCCGACACCTAAACGATTCGCAAGGAATATGACAATTAATTATCCATACTCAAATTACACGAAGAGACTCCCGAAACTCGTCTACGATTCAAGAAAATACATGGGTGAACAACTAAAGGTTGGGAAATCGCCCAAGCTCCCACAAGTCCGAAAACGGCACAATCCAACCCGTAAAATCACAAGAAAACACGCATACGGTATAGATATATCATAATCTCAAGGTTCTCAAGCTTCAATCGGATAAATCGGACGAATCTATGAAAACCCCCAAAATCCAACACAAAATTCAAAGTGTTCTTGAATAATCTTTCAATAATCCGATGAATACTCAAACATGTCCATAATCATGCATATATCACTTCATACTCCATGATTTTAACATCCAAAACGTCAATACCCATACAAAATCGAGAATCAAGATGTTGAAGAAATTACCTCTTGAATATCCAAGCTCTATGATCCGAGGAATACGCATTAGATCGACTATCCGGGCTTCCCAACCGAATGAAAATGGTAAAAATCCAACACACAGGTGATAGATGTGAGAAAACTCCTCCCCTCAAACTCTCTCTCTCGCAGGTGGAAGAAGAAAATGGTGAAATGAGCTGCATCTCGCTCAAAAAGCACAATTTATGCAGTTGACCGCATTGTGTGCCGCGGCTCAGCCTAGGTATGCCGCGGCACAAGTCCAAAATTGCTCCCAGGGCTCGGCAGTGTGCCGCGGCTCAGCCCAGGTGTGCCGCGGCACCGGGTCTGATCAGTTTTGGGCGAGGATGCAACACAAGTGTGCCGCGGCTCGGCTAGGTGTCTGCATGGCAGTGACTTCAGCGGTGTGCCGCGGCCCTGCCGGCATGTGCCGTGGCACCTGGTACAGTCCGCTCGGCCAGGTTTAGGAAATGTGTGTGCCGCGGCGCACACTCCTTGTGCCGCGGCTCACACCCCCCCTTGGGTCCTAAAATGATGAAAAATGATCCGGGAAGAGAATAAAAGCAATAGGACTCAATATCTGGGCAACAATAATACGAAATAGAAGTACGGAAACCCCAAAACGGTGGTTCCAAGCAATGATTACAAGGGTTCGCCCAACAAATCACGATTCAAAGAAAATGAAGAGGTTTGAAATGACATGACTATCGATCGGGTATTACATGTGTAAAGAGCTCTTATGGTTGAAAATGTTTTTACGAGAGCTAGGCTTCTGACAACGACGTTACGTGGTTCTTTATGATAGTCAAAGTGCGATTCATTTGGCTAAGAATGCGACTTTTCACAAGGGAACGAAGCATATCGATGTGAGGTATCATTGGATCCGAGATGCATTGGAGGATGGTTTATTTGAACTTGATAAAGTCCATACCGATAATAATGGTTCCGATATGTTAACCAAGGCATTGAGTAGAGAGAAGGTGAAAGTGTGTTGTTCGATCGCCGGGATGGCGAACTCTTCCTATATTCCGGAAAGGGGGAGATTTATAGGAGTAATTTCCGAAATATAGGCATTTTCGGAGTCGACTGGACTCCGGGCCACGGCACAAACCCTTCGGGCCGTGGCACTACGCTTGAAAAGTCATTTTTCTCACCTTGCACTACCGGGCTGTGGCACACAGCTGCCGAGCCGCGGCCCCCGAAAACACTCAGCACAAGCCGAGCCTCCTGTACTTTGGGCCGCGGACCCTGCCGATCACCCCTGTCGAGACATGCCGATCACCCCCCAGATCATCCCTGCCGAAGGCCGAGCGGCCTGTACTGTGGGCCGCGGCCCCCTCCTGCTGGGCCGTGGCCCCTGCCGATACCTGGGCAGTTTTTTGTGCTGTGTGCCGTGGCACACTTTGGCCGGGCCGCGGCACACGGGGTCAACCCCCTTGGGTTCCTCTTCTTATGCAGTTTTCATACGGGAGTTTCATCACTTTTCATCAACACATCTTTGAGAAGAACAAGAGAGAGATAGAGAGAGAAACAAGAGAGAGAAATACAATTCTTCAATTTTTCGGAGATTTATCGGTCGGATCGTCGTGATCTTTTCACAAGAGCTTGGTAGCTATTGGGCAAATCTTTTCACCAGTGTAGATCGAGATTTTGAGTCCGGAAGTTTGGGTATTTCACTAGCTTTTTGTGTAAGCTATTTACGGTGTTTTCTTTTCTCGATCTTGTTGTTATTGTATATTCCAAATACTTGAAGAATATTTATTACCAAGTATTTGACGATTGGTGTATACTCCTAGTTTGTATTAGGGACGATTGTGTATTGGTGATAGTGGATTTAAGCGGCTTCGGTCCCGTGATTTTATACTCTCGTCTTGAGGGGTTTTCCATGCTAAAATATTGTGTCTCGTGTTTATTGTTTTTCGGATATCATTTTTATTATTTTTGTCGAGTTGTAATTGTTGCTCTACTCGTTAGTAACCACAAAGTTACACTTGAAGAGTGGGAATTTGTCAAACGAGGTTCCACATTATTCGTTGTGACATGACGTTTGTTGGTGTTTTTTCCCAACAAAGTGGTATCGGACACACGGGATTTATTGTTTCGTGGTTGTTTAAGTATCTCAATTGTAATATGGAAGCCAACACGAGTAGAATGGTTAACTTGAACGGTTCAAACTACCACGTATGGAAAGGGAAGATGGAAGACCTTCTATATGTGAAGGATTATTATTTACCGATTTTTAGCAAAGATAAACCGGAAGGGAAGTCCGACGCGGAGTAGACTATTTTGCATCGCCAAGTTTGCGGATATATTCGACAATGGGTGGATAACAACGTTTTGAACCATATTAGTGGAGAAAAGGATGCTCCAGAGTTATGGCACAAGCTCGAGCAATTATATGCTCGGAGACGGGGAATAATAAGTTATTCCTCATTAAACAAATGATGAATTTGAAGTTTCGAGACGGGACTCCTCTATCGGATCATTTCAATGCATTCCAAGGCATAATTAATCAACTTTCCGGAATGGGAATTAAATTCGAAGAGGAGGTGCAAGCTTTGTGGTTGTTAGGTACATTGCCGGATTCTTGGGAGACGTTTCGAACGTCGTTGTCTAACTCCGCCCCCGATGGAGTCATTTCGATGGAATTAGCTAAAGGGAACATGTTGTAATATCCGCATTTTTCTTTCCCTTGTATTTTCGTTTTTCGGTGTATTTCTCGGTCGTAGTGACCCTCGTGTACCCTTCAGTGTATCTTTCCCGTCATCTATTGATCTGATTCTCGTTATTGTTGTACGGAACGGCTGTTTCGGAGTTGCCGTGGATCCATTTTATGTTTTGATGCGTCTTGAGATGTTCCGTTTGATGTTTCGTTCATATTCTGGTGTTTTGGACCGTTTATATTTCGTACCTAGCGCACGCTATCGTTTCTGCATAGCGCACGCTAGGCGTCCCTTAGTAGCGTACGCTACGACTGCTTCGTAACACGCGCTAGAGAGCAAGCCACAGGAGTGGCGATCTTGTTTCGACCCTGCGGGTGGCGGATTAGCGTCGCTCGTAGTCTAGCGCACGCCGAGATTCCCGATGGCGTGCGCTAACGTGAGTGTCGATCTTGGGCGATTTGCTCTGGACTCAATCTGATGCCCAGGTAGCGCACGTTATTGGTCGATAGCGCGCGCTACCGATACACTTTAGCGCACGCTATGTTTGGTGGATAACGCGCGCTAACTGGATCAGTGTGTCTTGGGCGATTTATACGGACTCGGCGATGTCCAGTGTAGCGCTCTGAGTTTATTAGCTATTAGCGCACGCTAACCTTGAGGATTAGCGCGCGCTAACACTCCCTGGCTATATAAACCAGGGAGTTGACCGAGATGAACACAATTTCTCATTTCTTCCTTCTCTCCGCGGCTAAGGCGATTCCGGGCGATTTTCTTGGCGATTTCTTCCTCCAATCATCTCATCCAACATCTTCCTTGAGTTCTTGGTGTATTATAACAACATCAACACGAATCTTTCATCCTAATCCAAGGTAAATCTCTTAGAACCCTACTTTTGGATAATTTGGGGGTTTTGGGATTTTCTTCCGATTCGTTCCGTTTTGTTGGTGGATTCATGATGAATATGATTAATCTTGTTGATATCATTAGTTTTCCTACGGATTCATGGTATATTTTCATAGCTTTGCGAAATCAGGAGGGTTTGGTTGTGGTCCGCCCTCGTTGTTATTTTTATACGAATATACATGAATCGTAGGCGGGTTTTCGGGTGTATTCCATTTTCGTAATCGTTTAGGAGTGGTTGTGATTGTGTTATTCGAATCGTTAGGTTCATTTCGTCGGTTCCTCGCGGTCGTGCTTGATTCTTCCGTTCCGTTGGTGTCACCGTCTATTAATCGAGGCAAGTACCCTTATGAACTTACGATCTTAACGTAGTAGTATTGCATGATAATTGTGTGTGTGTGTGTGTATGCTCACTATGGGTTAGATCCGACGGGGTCTCGGTAGGGGTCCACGGAGGGGTGGATCCGCGAGCTTGCTTTTAACCACTATGGGTTAGATCCGACAGGGTCTCGGTAGGGGTCCACGGAGGGGTGGATCCGCGAGCTTGCTTTTAACCACTATGGGTTAGATCCGACGGGGTCTCGGTAGGGGTCCACGGAGGGGTGGATCCACGGTTAATTGTGGTGCATTTTACAAATGTGATTTGATATTGGCATTTCCGGAAATGAGTGTTTTGGAACTATGTTTTCTTGATTGCATGCATTTACTATATGTATAAGATGTAAGTCGTTCATTTGGTTACTTGTACTAGCGTAATTGCTAACCCCTCTGGGGACCCATTTTGGGGAAATTCGTTTTATGAATTTCAGGTCAGGTTCATCGAGACGAGCGGGCGCTAGACCAGTATGCGAATGATGGCCGTGCGTGATGATTGTGCACGAGTGATGTCATATTGTCTTCTATCTTTTATCTTTTGTGGTTTTTAAACTAATAGAAGTACTCGAGTACTTAAGAGTCCTTGTTCGTCCGGATTGTATTGTTATCTATTATGCTTGTGTCGGATGATGGTGTTATGTTTGACCGGTTGAACCGGGTGGATTATTTTGTTTTGCGTCTTTATGATGTGTATGTTGTTTGTTCAGCCTGGTGGGTCCCATATAGGGATTCACGGTGCTGTAATATACCTCGAATATCTTGGGGGTGTTACAGAAAATGGTATCAGAGCACTAGGTTTATGGATACCTAGGCTTGTCGGTTGATTGGGTCTTGTTGTGTTTTGTTTTGCACATCATCATCACGCTGCCATGATTCCGGTACTACCAGTGTCCGTAAGTTTTCCTTCCTCTGTTCCTTATTTCCTTGCATCGTACCTTTGATTCTCGATTTGTGATTGTTCTTTTCTTGTACTTACCATCGTATGGCTTCTGCTACTTATTTAACTCCAGTATGGATGCTGGAAGAGGTTGTGGTCGTGGTCGCGGTAGTGGTCGTGGACGCGGCCGGGGACGTGGGGCAGCCGGTGGGGCGGCCACGTCGCAGTCTTCGGGAGCCGGCAGTACCGGCGACCGTCACAGTCATGCTTCTTCTCAGGAGTGTGCCGACCTTGGTATTGCGGCTGTTATGCAATAAATGGTGAATCAAATGGCGGAGATAGCTCAGGCGGTTCAGAACCCGGATCCGGCCCATGCTAATCGGGGCGGAGCGGATCGCTGGCTTCAGGATGTCATCAAGATGCATCCTCCTCAATTCTTGGGAGCTTCGGACCCGATCGGCTGGGAAGGGTGGATCAAGGAGATGTCTAAAGTCTTCACTGCTACCAACTGTCCCGAGGACCGTAAGGTCCCTATTGCCCAGTACTTTCTCAATGGGGACGCTACGGATTGGTGGGAGGCCGTTGGGCCCAAAGGCCATGTTGCTTCGTGGGCCGAATTTCAGGAATTGATAGAGACCGAATATTGCTCGTGGCCGGTCAGACAGGCTCGAGTACATGCTTTCTATGATGCTCAACCACGGGATATCCCCGTATCTCAAGCTATTGCCGATTTTAACAAAGAGTTGGGTTATATGAAGACCCAAGTTGTCGAGGAGAGCGACAAAATTTTTCATTTTTCCAGGCGGATGAAATTGTCGATTCTGGACTATATGTCGAGGCTCGTCTGTACTACCTTGAAGGATTACCAGAGTAGGGACCTTGCTTACGATATGTTAGTGACGGCTAGCGAGGCGGCCCGCGAGAGCAAGAAACAGAAGTCCGCCGGGAATTTTTTGGGCCACAAAGGTGGGGGTCAGCAGAAATTCCAGTCTGCTAACTTTTCCGATGGCGGTGGCCCAGCTCGATCTACTGGGTTTTCCCACAGGGCTGCCAGTGCCCCTTCTAGGGAGGTGAAGTGTTTTAACTGTGGCCAGCCAGGCCACATCAGTCGTAATTGTCCGAGTCCTTTGCTGACGTGTAATCAGTGTGGCCAGCCGGGCCACAAGACGGCTTTCTGTGCTGAGAGGGAGAGAATCGTGGGTGCCCGGACTTCCATTCCAGCGCCTAGGGAACCAAGTGTGAATCAAGGATCGTTTGCTTCTCAATCTCCGCCGAGTGCTAGTCGAGGGAGAGGTTGGGGTCAGCCCGCTAAGGGGGGAGCTTCCAGTGTCGGCTCAGCCCACCCGCATGTCTATGAGATGCGGAGAGCCGATGACCCAGCGGCTACCGTGGTGACAGGTACCGTTCATATTCTTTCTCATCCTGTCAGTGTGCTTTTCGATTCTGGTGCTACGCATTCGTTCATATCTCTAGATTGTGTGCGCCGTTTGAGTCTCGACTGTTTGATGCCTTGTGAGCCCTTCATCGTTAAGCTTCCTAGCGGTGATAGGATCGTTGGTGATCAGGAGGTTCGAGACTGTTCTGTACTTATTTGTGAGAGGGCTTGGCCCTCTAATCTTATTGTTGTGGGTATTGAGGGTGAGGACTTAATTCTCGGGGATGATTGGCTTGAGCGGCATGGTGCAATCATGAACTACCGCACGAGGGTCATCACCATGCTAGCTGAAGACGACACCGAGCACTCCTTCGCCGGGCGAAAGAGGGGGAACCAGAAGTTAGTTATTAATGCCTTGAAGGCGATGAGACTCCTGCGAAAGGGGTGTACTGGATATTGGTGCTACGCCTTGAAGGCAGAGAGTGGTGGAGTCGAGCTTTCGTCGATTCCAATCGTTAGTGAGTTTCCTTATGTATTTCCTGACGAGTTACCGGGATTGCCACCGGATCGTGAGGTCGAGTTTGCTATAGAGTTAGAGCCGGGCGCGGCTCCTATTTCGAAGGCGCCCTATCGCATGGCACCTTCAGAGATGTCCGAGTTGAAGAAGCAATTGAGTGGGCTTCTTGAGTCGGGGTATGTTCGACCGAGCGCCTCGCCTTGGGGCGCACCGGTCCTGTTTGTGCGAAAGAAGGATGGTTCACTATGTTTGTGTATCGACTATCGCGAATTAAACAAGGTGACCATCAAGAACAAGTATCCTTTGGGAGAATTGATGACTTGTTCGACCAGTTGCAGGGAGCTGCGGTATTCTCGAAGATTGATTTGAAATCGGGGTACTATCAGCTCCGGGTGAGGGAGTCCGATGTGCCGAAAACAGCTTTTCGGATGAGATACGGACATTATGAGTTTGTAGTTATGCCCTTCGGGTTAACTAATGCGCCGGCGGTGTTCATGCAATTGATGAACAAAGTCTTTATCGAGTATTTGGATAAGTGTGTCGTCATCTTCATTGATGATATTCTTATTTATTCGAGAGACGAGGAAGAGCATGCCCATCATTTGCGAGTAGTGTTAGACATTTTGAGGACCGAGCAACTCTATGCGAAGTTCTCGAAATGTGAGTTCTGCGTGAAGGAAGTGATGTTTTTAGGTCACGTGATTTCAGCCGAGGGGGTTCGTGTGGATCCGCAGAAGATTGAGGCAGTGTTGAATTGGGCGCCGCCCAAGAATGTGAAGGAGGTCCGTAGTTTCTTGGGTTTGGCTGGCTACTACTGTAGGTTCGTCGAGGGTTTCTCGAAACTGGCTCGACCACTTATACGATTGCTCAATCAGAAATTAAATGCGGAATGACGAGAAATCGAGTTTCGAGGAAGCGAAGAAGCGTTTGACTTGATCCGGTTTTGGCGTTGCCATGTGGCAACGAGGGTTTTGCCGTTTATAGCGATGCTTGGGTCGTGGTCTTGGGTGCGTATTGATGCGGCACGGCAAGACCATTGCCTATGCGTCGAGACGATTGAGGCCGTATGAGTGAACTACCTACTCATGATTTGGAGTTAGCGGCGATCGTTTTCGCGCTCAAGATTTGGCGCCACTATCTTTTCGGCTCTGCATGTCAGATTTTTACCGATCATAAAAGTCTGAAATACATATTTACTCAGCGGGAGTTGAATATGAGGCAGAGGAGGTGGTTAGAACTGATTAAGAATTATGACCTCGAAATCCTTTATCATCCGGGCAAGGCGAATGTCGTGGCCGACGCCTTGAGTCAGAAACCGGTTGCATTGCGAATGCTTGAGATCCTTACGTCTCAGTCGGAGCTTTGGCGGGCTTTGATCGAGTTAGATGTTGAGGTTTTGTTGCCTAGAGCTGTCGGGCAACTTCGTGCTTTAGAGATTTCTTCGTCTTTGATCGATGAAATTAAGCTAAAGCAGTTAGAGGATCCGATGATTACGCAAATCCGATAGAATGTTCTTAAGGGAAAGTCTCCTGGGTTTGTGATTCACGAGGATCGTGTTTTGAGATTCCAGAGTCGGCTTTGTGTGCCGAACGACTCAGAGTTGAGACAGAGTATTTTGCGGGAGGCCCATGCTACACCTTATTCCGTTCATCCTGGTTCGAGTAAGATGTACAAGGACCTGAGAAGGAATTTCTGGTGGAATGATATGAAGGAGGAGGTCGCACAGTTTGTAGAGAGATGTTTGACTTGCCAGCAGGTCAAAATCGAGCATCAGCGACCGGCTGGGTTATTACAGTCACTTCCCGTTTCGGAATGGAAATGGGAAGATATATCGATGGATTTCATTACTAGTTTTCCGAGATCGAGGTCGGGCATGAATATGCTATGGGTGATTGTTGATCGTCTGACCAAGTCGGCACATTTTCTGGGCATCAAGGACACTTGGGGCCCGGAGAAGTTAGCTCGTGTGTTTATCGCGCAGATTGTAAGGCTTCACGGTACTCCGAAGTCTATTGTGTCGTATCTTGATGGCCGTATCCAGACGTTCGAGGATTTGTTGCGTGCTTGTGCTCTTGATTGGAGCAGTGACTGGGAGGAGCATTTGCCATTGATCGAATTCACGTACAACAATAGTTGGCACGCGTCTATTCGGATGGCACCGTATGAGACACTTTATGGGCGGCGATGTCGATCACCGATTTGTTGGAATGAGGCGTCCGATTTGGTCGGGACCGAGCCGAATGTCGTTTTAGAGACGAGGCGGAAGATAGAATTAATTCGGGAACGGATGTTGACTGCCCAGAGTCGACAGAAGTCGTATGCCGACGTCCGTCGTCGACCTTTGGAATTCGAAGTGGGAGACCACGTTTTGCTAAAGGTGTCGCCGACAAAGGGAGTTTTTCATTTCGGGAAGAAAGGGAAGTTGAGTCCGAGATTTATTGGACCTTTTGAGATTCTCGAGCGAGTCGGTGGGTTGGCATACCATTTGGCGTTACTTCCGGCCTTGAGTCATGTTCATAGCGTTTTTCATGTTTTCCAGCTGAGGAAATATGTCCCGGATCCTAGTCACATCATCGATTATGGTGAGATTGATGTCGCCGAGGATATTACTTTTGAGGAGCGTCCATTGAAGATTTTGGGGCATCGTGAGAAACGACTGAGGCATAAGACCATCCATTTGGTCAAAGTGCAGTGGTCGAGACACGGTGTCGAGGAGGCAACTTGGGAAACCGAGGATAGCATGCGTGCTTGGTACCCTGATTTGTTTGTTTCTTAAGTTTCGGGACGAAACTTATTTTTAGAGGGGTAGAATGTAATATCCGCATTCTTTCCCTTGTATTTTCTTTTTTTGGTGTATTTATCGGTCGTAGTGACCCTCGTGTACCCTTCAGTGTATCTTTTCCGTCATCTATTGATCTGATTCTCGTTATTGTTGTACGGAACGGCTGTTTCGGGGTTGCCGTGGATCCATTTTATGTTTTGATGCATCTTGAGATGTTCCGTTTGATGTTTCGTTCATATTCCGGTGTTTTGGACCGTTTATATTTCGTACCTAGCGCACGCTATCATTTCTGCATAGCGCACGCTAGGGGTCCCTTAGTAGCGCACGCGCTACGGGCTTCGTAGCGCGCTAGAGAGCAAGCCACAGGAGTGGCGGTCTTGTTTCGACCCTGCGGGTGGCGGATTAGCGTACGCTACGTAGTCTAGCGCACGCTAGTGTCGGGGGCTAGCGCACGCTGAGATTCCCGGTAGCGTGCGCTAGCATGAGTGTCCAGTACTGGACAGTTTGCTACTGGACTCAATCTGATGCCCAGGTAGCGCACGTTATTGGTCGATAGCGTGCGCTACCGATACACTTTAGCGCACGCTATGTTTGGTGGATAACGCACGCTAACTGGATCAGGTGTGTCTTGGGCCGATTTACGGACTCGGTGATGTCCGGGTAGCGCACGCTATTGGTCGATAAGCGCGCGCTACGAGAGTTTATTAGTGCACGCTACGTTTGAGTAGCGCACGCTAACGGCGTAATCGCTCTTTGGACTGGGGCGATCGTATGGCCTAGAGTTTTATCCCGTTAGCGCACGCTAACCTTGAGGATTAGCGCGCGCTGACACTCCCTGGCTATATAAACCATGGAGTTGACCGAGATGAACACAATTTCTCATTTCTTCCTCCTCTCCGCGGCTAAGGCGATTCCGGGCGATTTTCTTGGCGATTTCTTCCTCCAATCATCTCATCCAACATCTTCCTTGAGTTCTTGGTGTATTATAACAACATCAACACGAATCTTTCATCCTAATCCAAGGTAAATCTCTTAGAACCCTACTTTTGCATAATTTGGGAGTTTTGGGATTTTCTTCCGATTCGTTCCGTTTTGTTGGTGGATTCATGATGAATATGATTAATCTTATTGATATCATTAGTTTTCCTATGGATTCATGGTATATTTTCATAGCTTTGCGAAATCGGGAGGGTTTGGTTGTGGTCCGCCCTCGTTGTTATTTTTATACGAATATACATGAATCGTAGGCGGGTTTTTGTGTGTATTCCATTTCCGTAATCGTTTAGGAGTGGTTGTGATTGTGTTATTCGAATCGTTAGGTTCATTTCATCGGTTTCTCACGGTCGTGCTTGATTCTTCCGTTCCGTTCGTGTCACCGTCTATTAATCGAGGCAAGTACCCTTATGAACTTACGATCTTAACGTAGTAGTATTGCATGATAATTGTGTGTGTGTGTGTGTATGCTCACTATGGGTTAGATCCGACGGGGTCTCGGTAGGGGTCCACGGAGGGGTGGATCCGCGAGCTTGCTTTTAACCACTATGGGTTAGATCCGACGGGGTCTCGGTAGGGGTCCACGGAGGCGTGGATCCACGAGCTTGCTTTTAACCACTATGGGTTAGATCCGATGGGGTCTCGGTAGGGGTCCACGGAGGGGTGGATCCACGGTTAATTGTGGTGCATTTTACAAATGTGATTTGATATTGGCATTTCCGGAAATGAGTGTTTTGGAACTATGTTTTCTTGATTGCATGCATTTACTATATGTATAAGATGTAAGTCGTTCATTTGGTTACTTGTACTAGCGTAATTGCTAACCCCTCTGGGGACCCGTTTTGGGGAAATTCGTTTTATGAATTTCAGGTCAGGTTCATCGAGACGAGCGGGCGCTGGACCAGTATGCGGATGATGGCCGTGCGTGATGATTGTGCACGAGTGATGTCTTATTGTCTTCTATCTTTTATCTTTTGTGGTTTTTAAACTAATAGAAGTACTCGAGTACTTAAGAGTCCTTGTTCGTCTGGATTGTATTGTTATCTATTATGCTTGTGTCGGATGATGGTGTTATGTTTGACCGGTTGAACCGGGTGGATTATTATGTTTTGCGTCTTTATGATGAGTATGTTGTTTGTTCAGCCTGGTGGGTCCTGTATAGGGATTCACGGCGCTGTAATATACCTCGAATATCTTGGGGGTGTTACACATGTTGAATGAGGAGGTCCGAAGAAAAGCACAATGATCTTCGTCACAGTCAGATGTTCTAGTTACCGAAAGACGGGGGAGAGGTCAATGTAGAGGTCCGAGTAATAGAGGGCCACAAAGGAATAATTCCTGGGGGAAGTATGCCAATATTGAATGTTACCATTGTGGTAAGAAAGGGCATACAAATAAATTTTGCCGACAATTGAAGAAGGAGAATCGCCAAGGCCGAGATAATTCACAAAAGAAGGAGAGCTGTAGTAATGATAAAGCCGAAGTAAATACCACTACCGAAGAATTCTTTGTTTGTTGTGACTATAATATGGTGAACCTTGTGAGAGATGATTCGAGTTGGGTGGTCGATAGTGGATCTACATGTCATGTTACATCACGTAGAGATTTCTATTCCTCTTATACTCTGGGTGACTTTGGTATAGTCAAGATGGGTAACGATGGGTTATCCGAGATTGTTGGAGTGGGAGATCTGCATTTGAGATTCGACACCGGAATGGAACTTGTTTTACGGAATGTAAAACATGTTACGGATATGAGGCTTGATGTTATGTCTGTTGGTTTACTCGATGATGATGATTATCATAGCGGTTTTGGCAAGGGGTTGTGGAAGCTCTAGTCGGGAGAGGAGAAAAAGAAGGGAAATTGTACGTGACACTTCCTAAAGTCACGACTAATTCCGTGAACACAATCGACAATAATGACATGGCCGAGCTATGGCATAAGAGGCTCGGTCACATGAGTGAAAAAGGAATGGAGCTATTGTCGAAGAAGGAGGCGTTGTTCGGGGTTCACAAGGTACACCTTAAAAGATACTCTCATTGTCTATCCGGGAAGCAAATTAGAGTTACTTTTAAGAGTCATACTCCTTCACGGAAGGAAAGTTTGCTTGATCTTGTTCATTCCGATGTTTGTGGTCCTAGGAAGACTAGGACGCTCGGTGGTTGCCGATATTTTGTCACATTCATCAACGATCACTCTAGGAAGGTGTGGGCATACACCTTGAAGACCAAAGATCAAGTGTTAGACACTTTCAAACAATTTCATGCCTCGGTGGAAAGAGAGACCGGGAAGAAGCTAAAGTGTATTCGGACGGACAATGGTGGAGAGTACACCGGACCCTTTGATGAATATTGCCGAGAACAAGGGATCCGACATCAAAAGATGCCCCCGAAGACTCCACAACTCAATGGCTTGGCGGAGAGAATGAACCGGACTTTGGTCGAGAGAGCTCGTTGTTTGCTCTCACATGCCGGATTGCCAAAGTCGTTTTGGGGAGAAGCTTTGAATACGGCGGTTCATGTTATTAATTTGATGATGTGTGTTCCTTTGGAGTTTGATGTCCCGGATAAGGTGTGGAGCGGTAAAGACATCTCATACCGCCACTTAAAGGTTTTCGGATGTAAAGCTTTTGTTCGCATTCCGAATGATGAAAGGTCGACGCTTGATTCCAAGATGAGTCGTGTATTTTTATTGGCTACGGGATTGATGAGTTCCGGTATAGATTATATGACCCAGTTACAAAGAAGCTTGTTCGGTCTAGAGACGTTGCTTTTGTGGAAGATCAAACAATGAAAGATGTTGAGAATAGAGAGACGGCTCCACAATACGACTATGATCTTATTGATTTGGACCCCATTCCTCCACAACATGTTGAGACAACCGGTGGAGAGGATGTCCAAAATGATGAACAACATGATGCCGGTAACAACGATGAGTTGAGACAAGATGAAACTGATGGAGCTCATCCCGAGCTACCCGTGATGAACATGCCATCTTTTGTTCCACATAGGCGGTCGACGAGGGACCATCATCCCTCGACCCATTATTCGGACGATGAGTATGTTTTACTCACCGACGATGGAGAGCCCGAATATTTTGCAGAGGCTATGGAGGATGAAAAGAAGAAGGAATGGATGGATGCCATGCAAGACGAGATGAGTTCCTTGCATGAGAATAACACTTACGAGTTGGTGAAGTTTCCGAAAGGCAAGAGGGCTTTGAGAAATAAATGGGTGTATCGGGTGAAGTCGGAGGAACATACCTCATTGCCCCGATATAAAGCTAGACTCGTAGTGAAAGGATTTAGTCAAAAGAAGGGCATTGATTTTGACAATATTTTTTCTCCGGTTGTGAAGATAGGATCGATTCGATTGGTCCTTGGTATTGCGGCTAGCCTTGATCTTGAGGTCGAGCTAATGGATGTCAAGACGGATTTTCTTCACAGAGATTTGACAAAGAAATTTATATGAAGCAATCGGAAGGGTTTGAGGTCGAAGGAAAAGAGGATTATGTGTGTAAACTTCGAAAGAGTTTATACGGGTTAAAACAAGCACCACGACAATGGTACAAGAAGTTTGAGTCGGTTATGGGGGAGCAAGGCTACCGGAAGACGACTCTCGACCATTGCATATTTTTCAAGAAATTTGGAGATGATGATTTTATCATCTTATTGCTTTATGTGGATGACATGTTGATCGTTGGCAAGAATGCCGAGAGGATTGCCAACTTGAAGAAAGAATTAAATAAGTCTTTTGTCATGAAAAACTTGGGGGCGGCTAAACAAATTCATGGGATAAGAATTACACGGGATAGAGCGGCCCGGAAATTACACATGTCGCAAGAGCAATATATCGAGAAGGTGCTTAAACGCTTCAATATGGACAAAGCTAAAGTTGTTAGTTCGCCTCTTACTAACAATTTTAAACTGACGAGTCAAGATTGCCCTAAGATGAAGGAGAAGATTAAGGACATGGATAAAATTCCTTATGCCTCGGCGGTCGGGAGTTTGATGTACGCTATGGTATGTACTAGGCCCGACATTACTCATGCTGTGGGAGTGGTGAGCCGGTTCCTATCGAATCCGGGAAAGAAGCATCGGGAAGCCGTAAAATGGATATTTAGATATTTACGGGGTACTTCCAAATTGGAGATTACATTTGGAAATGGGAAAGCAGTGCTTGTTGGATATTCCGATTCGGATATGGCCGGCAATGAAGATAACCGAAAATCCACTTTCGGTTAGTTGATGACATTTGCAGGGGGAGCCGTGTCATGGCAATCAAGATTGCAAAAGTGCGTTGCCTTATCTACAATGGAGGCCGAGTATATTGCGGCGGTGGAAGCGTGTAAAGAGCTCTTATGGTTGAAATGTTTTTACGTGAGCTAGGCTTCCGAAAATAACGTTACGTGATTTTTTGTGATAGTCAAATTGCGATTCATTTGGCTAAGAATGCGACATTTCACAAGAGAACGAAGCATATCGATGTGAGGTATCATTGGATCCGAGATGCATTGGAGGATGGTTTACTTGAACTTGATAAAGTTCATACCGATGATAATGGTTCCGATATGTTAACCAAGGCGTTGAGTAGAGAGAAGGTGAAAGTGTGTTGTTCGATCGCCGGGATGGCGAACTCTTTCTATATTCCGGAAAGGGGGATATTTGTAGGAGTAATTTCCGAAATATAGGTATTTTTGGAGTCGACTGGACTCCGGGCCACGGCACAAACCCTCCGGGCCGTGGCACTACACTTGAAAAGTCAATTTTCTCACCTTGCACTGCCGGGCCGCGGCATGTTAGGAATACTTGTTAGATTTTGATGATGTCATTAATATAAAATCAAATGTTTATTACTTGGCAAAATGTAAGGAAGAACCAAATGAGTATCTTCCATAGGCCAAATATGTTAAGTATAAAACTTGGCAAAATGTAAAGAAGAACCAAATGAGTATCTTCTGTAGGCCAAAAACTTGTTAGACAGAAAATCGGCTAAGTACTAAATACAGCTTAGTCCATCAGAGAGGAACAACCGACTCCAGTCAGAGTAGCTCTGGTCAACTAAATTTATCAGAGAAGTTTGACGGTGCGGTGAGGCACCTCGGGAAGTCACGGCAGATTAGTCACAAACAGTGAACAGCCGAGAGGACCTATCTGCAGAGATGTTAGCTGCATATCAGCCTACTCGAAGGCAGCCAAGTACTCCAAGTCCACGTCAGCATGCGTTGAAAAGTCAAGTATCACGGAAAGCTCACATGCAACGTGAAGAGACAAATTGGAGTGATTCCCGCAAGAGATATGATTTAAATAAATCATCCAGACCCACCTTGAAGACTTTAATCCTTTTATATTCAAAAGATTCGGCGCTCACATGGAGAAGTCCTCACAACGGTCGGAAGATAAAATAAAATAATGGGAATCCAGTCTTGCAACGTTCAGAAAGATTAAACAATGAAGTCTCCCTCCAACGGACGGATTTGTTCAAAAGATTTGCAACGGCTACAAGGAAGAAGCTCAGAGATCGTGATCTATATATATCCGAAGATTTGAAACTGAGCAACAACCGGTGCGAACATACATTCAAGCGATCAAAGCAATCAAGCAATCTAAAGCAATCAATAGCGTCGTGAGAAGAGCAGATCTAAAAAGTTCATACTTAAGGAAGCTCTTAAGTTGGAGAGACAAACACTCTTGTCTATAATCTTGAGTACGGGGTACTTCACTGGTTGAAGTAAGAGACTGTAAAGGCATCCGAGGATCGAGGATCAAGAGGTGCAAGGCAGTCAAGTGTGTACAACGGCACGGATTTCCACTGGTTGGAAGCTGTTGTAGTGTGGTTGAATCACTGTAATATTTATCACTGGTTGAAAATTATAGTGAATTCATCTCCAACTGGTTTGGAGAAAAGTGGATTAGTAGAGGATTACCCCACCTCTGAGACCACTATAATTGCTGCGTTATTCTTTTTTCCTGCATCATACTTTAACTGCTGCATACATTGTTAAGTGTTTCATTAAGTTGATTTTTATTCGTCATCAGCTGACTTCCGCACATATCCAAGAACAAACGACTCCAAGTCATTTGTTTAACTATCAGCTGAAGAAACTCACTCTTCGTGAAAAAGAGTTCAAGAGTTTCAACAAGTCTATTCACCCCCCCTCTAGACTTGTTCTTGGACGACTTGTGACCTACAAGTGGTATCGGAGAGGTTGGTTCATTTATTTCTCGAACCAGATCTATATTAGATATATATATCTTAACTCTCACTTTATAATGGAACACATGCACTCTAGACTCCCTGTTTTTTCAGTTGACGAGTATGATCTGTGGAAGATAAGAATGCAGGCACACTTATCTTCAATTCATGACGACATGTGGTGCATCATTGAAGACGGTCCATTCATCTTTGAGAAGGACAACACAGCCGAGGAGATCGCAGCAGGGAGGCCAGAAAAGATTCCTAAGAAGAGGACGGAGCTGACTCCCGAAGAAAGAAAGATGGCCAATCTTGGCAACCGGGCCAGAGATGTGTTATATCAAACTCTTGACAAATCCACCATGGTCAAGATCAAGAACTATAAGAATGCCAAAGAAATTTGGGACACATTAGCTCTAATGTGTGAAGGAACGGAGCTGATCAAGGAAAACAAGCTGTCAATTGCTATTCAAAAATTTGACAACTTTTAAATGAAAAATGGTGAATCCATAGATCAAGTGGACACAAGGTTCACTGAAATTATCAATGAGATCAACTCCCTGGGCAAACCCTATGGCAACAGGGAAATGGCACTAAAGGTCCTCAGATCTCTCAACCCCGAATGGAGCATGAAGGTCGTAGCCATGAGAGAATCTAAGGACCTGAATAAAATAAAGATCCAGGAGCTGTTTTCTGATCTGAAGGCTTACGAGTTCGAGCTTCCAAGTTCATCCTCAACTGAGCCTGCAGAGAAGGGAATCGCATTTGCAGCCGAGTCCCCTGCCAAGAGCTTATCTGATGTGAAACCTCCAAATCCACTAGATTTTGAGGAAGAAATGGCTTTCATAATGCAAAGGTTCAGCAATTTCAGAAAGAACTACTCCAAGTACAAGAAAAACTACAAGGAGAATCTAAGAAGGAACCAGAAGGCTGGAAACTGGAAAGTAGAATGCTACAACTGTCACAAAATAGGACACATCCAAATGGATTGTCCCGAGCTCAAGAAGGACGAAACCATGAAGGAGGTGGGCAGAAAGGAAGATAGAAGAAAGGCCCTCATCGGAGAAGACCAGGAGCATGTCGAATCAAGCTGCGGTTTCTTTTCTGATGAAGACGAGGAGTATGATTGCCTGATGGCAAACTTAGCTGATGAAGAGGTAACTTCTAAACCCACCGGTTCAAATAATAGCTCAGCCATGTCACAAGATATGGATCTACATGAATCGGTAAATCAGTTATTTAAAGATTTTGAAACACTCAAATCTGCACACCAAGTATGTCAGTGAGAAGACTCATTTGCAAGATGAGAATAAGCGGTGAAAAATGATTTGAAAAACTCGGCTAGATTTAAATAAGGTTGAGACAACTACAACCGACTTTAAAAACTGTGCAAATGTCAATACAAATTTGAGATAGATCGGCTAAACATTTTACTTAAAGAAAAATCACCGCACTTGCTCATGCCAAAGTGAGTTTACTAAGTCAGCACGAGATAAATAAAACTCGGGCGCGAAATAACCTCCTGAAGGCGTCTTCAACCACAGGAGAATTGTGTACTTATAAAAGGTCACTATATACCAAATCGGGCCTTGGATATGATTCTCACACTCCCTCTAGTTACGAAACCAAGTTTATCAAGGGAGAAACAATAGTCTCATTGCGAGGCACTGTATATAAACCGATATTCAAAAGCAGCAACGGCCAGTCAAGCGTCTGAGCTGCGATCGAGTTACACTGCATGACCACCTAGACAGGCGACTAAGCGTGGCCTGAGCAAAAGCCGGCCTGGACAACATGCCCACTATTACCAACAACTCCCCAAAAATAGATTTCATAATGGGAGGGGCAGATGGAAACCTCAAGGTTATCCTAATTATCAAAATGAACAAGTGTGGAGACCACAAAGATTTAATAAATGGTCTCAGCCTAGATTTAGAAATGGCCCACACTATCAAAACTTTGAGGAATATCCGATATACAATCCAACCAGGAGATTCAGACCTCGACCACAGACACCTTATAAGGGTTATAATAATAATAATAACAATTTCCATAATCCAAGGAGAAATCAATTCTCCAGGAAACCAACTAACCCCAAAGGACCCACACAAATTTGGGTACCTAAATCTCTGCTTGTTTAATTGCAGAAAAGGTGGAAGGACTACAACCACATCTCCTCAAGCTCAAATTTTGGAGGTGAAGAATGGTTTGTAGACTCTGGATGCTCGAGGCATATGACCGGGAACAAGAAGATGCTGACCAAATACATCAAAGAAAGAGGTCCCGATGTAACCTTTGGAGATAGCTCTAGAGGACAGACAAAAGGCTTTGGAGAGCTGCACCGAGGAAACATTGTCATATCCAAAGTCCATTATGTCAAAGGGCTCAAGTATAACCTCCTGAGCATAAGCCAGTTCTGTGACGAGAAGAATTTAGTAGTCTTCACCATCTTGAAGTGTATGGTGATAGACATCTTATCTGGAGAAATAAAGCTACAAAGATTCAGAAGAAGAGATGTCTACATGATTGATTGGAACACAGGAACACCTAACTCCTGTTTTCTATCCAAGATGGCGAGAATGGATGGTTGTGGCACAAAAGACTATGTCACCTAAACTTCAAAGCCATCAACAAGATTAGCTCTCAGAAGCTGGTCAGAGGACTTCCAAATGAAGCATTCAAGAAGGAAGCACTCTGTGATGCATGTCAGAAGGGAAAGCAGACTAAGACATCGTTCAAGCCAGTTCAGCCTACAACGCTCACAACAAGGATCTTAGATCTACTCCACATGGATCTATTTGGTCCTATCAAGCCAAGGACTTTGAGCGGCCGAAAGCATGCCCTTGTAATAGTAGATGATTATTCAAGGTACACTTGGATCATTTTTCTATACAAGAAAAGTGAAACCCTGACCAAGTTACCTGAGCTGCTGAGAAGGATCCAGAATGAGAAATCCCTCTCCATAATCAAGATCAGATCGAGATAGAGGAGGAGTTTCTCAACAAGGCGATAATCGATTACATCGATCGAATGGGATCTGCATGAGCTCTGCGGCCGGGGCCTTGAGAATGGTGTTCTTTGAAAGAAGGAAGCAGAACCACGGAAGGAAGCGGCAAGGTCCATGATTGCGAAGCGGATCTACCCAAAGGTTAGAAGTGAAGGTGAACACACGGCTGTCACACCGAGCAGGAGTATGATAGTAGGGAGACATGGCAAAACTCCCTATGAGGTTTGGAATAATAGAACTCCTCATTGCTTACTTTCATATTTTTGGTTGTAAGTGTTTCATCCAACAACGGTAAAACACGGCTAAATGCCTTTGATGCTAAAGCGATGACGGTCTCTTTATGGGATATTCCCAAAGAAGCAAGGCATATAGAGTTTTTAATAAAAGAACCTTAGTTGTGGAGGAAACACCCCATGTTGTTTTTGATGAATCTACCGTTGAGTACAGGAAACAACTTGAGCTAATTGAGAACAAGCTCAAGTCAGCAACCCTTGAAGAAGTCATTATACATGACACTGGAATGGTGGACTCACCTGCAGACCAGCCTGATGACCCAACTGCAGCTGATGAAGACCCAACTGCAGATCAGACAGGATCACCAAACCTATCTGATCCAGTTGCTGCGGAAGAAGACCTAGCCGGAGCTGACAAAGATTAATCTGCAGATCAGAACCAAGCTGCAGCTGACAAGGCGATAGCTGATCCAGTTGCAGACCAGAACCCAGCTGATGCAGATAACCACCAGGGCAATCCAACAGGGGGAACAAACCCAGAAGAGGACGATATCCCCAAATGGCTCAAGGATCACCCAATTCAGCAAATTATCGGAAAGTTGAATGATGGAGTTAAGACGAGACAGTCAACCCTACCAGCAGGAATGGCGGTGTTCTCATGTTTCATGTTGCAAATTGAACCCAAGACTACATAACAAGCCTTGGAAGATTATTCATGGATTAATGCCATGCAAGAGGAATTGGAGCAGATGGAAAGAAACAAAGTTTGGGAACTAATGCAGAGACACGATCACAAGAAAGTTATTGGCACCAAATGGGTGTATAAAAACAAGAGTGATGAAGACGGAGTCTGTTGTTAGGAATAAAGCCGAGCTCGTAGCAAAGGTTATGCACGGTGTGAGGGAATAGATTTTGATGAAACTTATGCACTGTTGCAAGATTAGAGGCCATCGACTATTCCTCGCATATCTGCATTCAAGGACTTTGAAGTCTACCGAGATGGATGTAAAAGTGCGTTTCGACGGAATCCTAGAAGAAGAAGTCTATGTAGAGCAACCCCGTGTTTTGTCAAAGGAGACAAAGTCTATAAGGCATTAAAGGCTCAGTATGGACTCAAGCAAGCACCAAGAGCGTGGTATGAAACAGCATCTGTGTCTCTTGAGAAAAATGGATTTTGCAAAGGGAAAGTGGACAAGACCCTATTCGAGTGGAGCACGAAGGCCACATATTAATAGTCGGTTATGTGGATGACATCATATTGGTCAACCAATCGAGAACTATGCGAGAAATTCTCCAACCTCATGCAAGGAGAATTCGAGATGAGTATGATGGGAAAGCTTAACTTCTTTCTCGGATTACAAGTTAGCGAGATGGAAAAGGAATTTTCATCAACCAAGCAAAGTATACCAGAGATCTTATCAAGAGATATGGAATGGAATCACCAAACCCGCAAGAATTCAAATGAGCACAAGTACTCACCGGATGCGAGGCAGGCAAGCATATCGGTGGACTCAACCCACTACGAGAGGACTCATCGGATCTCTTCGTACCTCACCGCAAGCGAGCCGAGACATATCATATGCCGTTGGAGTTTGTGCAAGATTTGATCCAATGAAGCAATCACACCTAGATGCAGCCAAGAGAATAATTAAGTACCTAAAGTCTACAATTAATGTTGGACTATGGTATCCCAAAGATGACAACTTCGAGCTATCAGGATACTCAGATGCGGATTTCGCAGGATGCAAAATCAACAGGAAGAGCACTAGTGGAACGTGTCAATTCCTAGGAACCGGTCGATATCTGGTTTAGCAAGAAGCGAGTTTCTAACTCTATCTCCACTCTGAGTCGAATACCTAGTTGCAGTAGGTATTGTGCCGCAGATTCTATGGATCAGACAACAGTTAAGGGACTATAATATTATTGCCAACGAAGTTCCTATTTGGTGTGACAACAATAGTGCTATTGCAATAACCAACAATCCGGTTTTGCATTCAAGGACGAAGCACATTGACGTTAAGCACCATTTCATTAGAGACCATGTGCTTAACAAAAGGGTTAGAGTTGAAAGAGTCAGCACAGACTACCAAATAGCTGACATCTTCACTAAACCCTTTCCAGAAGAAAGATTCCTAGAACTGAGCAGAGACCTTGGATTACTAGATTGGGAATCTAGTACTGAAGCAAGTTAAAGGAAGGACGGACCCTCAGAATCAGCCTAGCTGATGCAGGCGAGAAAACGAAGGCCAGACGAAGCAACTTAGCTGTTCAGAATACCAGGCGAGAAGTCAAACTCACCTGTTGCAGAGTGGTCAACAGTCAACAAATCAGACCAGCTAAGTTTTCTAAAACTGACCTCTAAATTTTTAATTATTATCTGCCACATTTATAATATTAATTTTGGCTAACGAAATGGCATTTAAATATACATTTTTATAAGCCAAGTGGCAATCTTAATACACGCGTCAAACGCCTATTAAATCAACCTCTACGATGGCCAATCAGAATCAACCGTCGAATTTTAAAATTGGGCCACCGATTCAAATTTGAAATTCAAAGAATATCAAAAGGCGTACCACCGTTCAAATATATAATAAACTAATACAAACGTCTTTTCATCTTCTTTATAAGGAAAGAAGACCTTTCACTTTACTCTTTACGCTTACAGAAACCCTAGAATTTACAGAGCAAAAATATACACTAAAAATCCTCTATTTGCAGAAATGGCATCTTTCGAAGGAGTGAATTTGAAGGCGGTGAAGGACCAGGTCATTTTCTCCATGGTTGTCGACTTTGAAGGTTTACTAGAAGCAAACCTGGAGGACTACGATATGCTCAATTTGATCCGGGCAATGAAGCTGAATGGGATCTACCCATTTCTCGACATCAACCCGCAACATCTGTTCAAGGAAGATGTCGTTGAGTTCTATCGCAATGCTTATCTGATTCAACACGGGATTAACAAAGACGATCGGCGGAGTACACATCGGCATAGATCGAGAGAAGATTCGCTCAGTATTCGGGATGAAGCATAGTGGTTTGCGGTCGAAGCTCTCAAGCAATCCGCCGCCGAAACCTGGAAAACGATTAAAGTCGAAAATATCCCAGAAAAATTGAAGTTTACAGCCAAAAGGAATGAATTAAAAAGGATTTACCGTGTTGCGTTGGACATCACCAACAAGATAGTCATGGGGATGGCAGGCAATTATGACCAACTGTCATCGTCGAAATTTATGGTGTTGGGTGCGTTGATTCAGGAAGAGGAAGTCGATTGGGCAGACTATATTTTCAGGCAACTCGTGCGCGAGGTGAACAAGGTCGAGTGGCTTGACGATGAGAAAAAGTTCAAAACTAAGCTGGCGTTTGGAACGCATCTTAGTTGGTTTTTGGAGAAGACCGGAGTGGCTAAGGGAAACACTGACCCCTTCCACCCAAATAAACGGCTTGGTCATATGGACCATGAAAAGAAGAAAGTCGGAGGCACTGGGAAAGCAGCTCAGTTGTTGAAGGAGCTGCCGGACTCAAGAACATACCCAAGATACGATTTATCAGAGGAGTCGGACAGACCTGCAGCTGAGATCGGAACTGCAGTCGAGTCCGACAACGAGTCTGACGATACACCCATTGCTATCATATTCAAGAGACGGGGACCAGCCCCAAAAGGACCCTCTAACCTGCAGTCATCACCGGAACCCTCTCCTAAGAGGCCAAGGAAACTGCAGTTTAGCGAGGGAGAGAAGTCTGAACACCTCGCCAGCCCATCAGTTCGATCACCAGTTCAGTCGGAAGACTTGCCTGCACCAGACACCACTGAAACTCGGATTATACCTGTTCTCACCCCTCCAGTCTACATATCCGAAGAAGAGGAAGCAGGTCTAATAATCTCTATTCCTGAAGCTGACTATACTTTCAACCTGTTAGAAAATAATACCTTCAATCTTTCTATTGAACAACTTCAGCTTGTTAAACCACAAGCAGAAAAACACTCTTTTGTACATATTTTTGAAGAGTGGAAATCTTTCAAAACTATGCCTTTTACAAATCTTCAAACCTACGTTGCAACTAGTGGTTGGGAATATCCCCAATCCACTGAGGAGGTTCTGATTGAATTTTGCAAAGAATCAGACTTGGCTTTAATCCTCCAGGATAAATGGTTCATGTCACATTTTAAAACAAACATGGACCACTTTATCCATTCTATCATGCTCAGCATTTTTGATGGCGTTTTTGAAGAGGAGGAGGAGGTGGCTGAAAAGGAGATTAGGATTGAAGAAGTAGATGGAGATAATGAAATTATTGATTTGGTGGCTGAAGAAGACGAAGAAGAGAGAAAAACAGGAGAAAATATTCCAGTTGAAAAACAACCAGAAGAAATTGAGAAGACAGAGGAATTGGCTGATGAAGGAGATGAAGAAGAAGGAGAGGAGGTAGATCAAGAAAAAGATGAAGAAGAAAAGGAGGATGGGGATGATGAACGAGAAAAGAAGGAGAAGGATGATGATAAGAATGATGATGATGATGATGATGATGATGATAATAATGATGGAGGAGCAGAAAAAGAAAATGAAAAAGAAAAAGATGAGGAAGAAGAAAAAGAAAACTCTGGAGAAAAGGAAGAAGCAGGGAAAGAGGAAGAGAGAGAAGGAGACAAGGAGCCAGAACAAGAGTCGGAGCCAGAGCCTACTCACGAAGCTGCAGATAGGACTGTGGTACCTGCCCGGTACACCAGCCTAGACGCAGCCGGGCCGAGAGACTCAGTCGAGACCCGGAGAAAACCCACTCGACCTACCAGTGCAGACCGAGCTGCGATCAGTGGTTCCTTTGCAGAAGGATCAGGAGAGCACTCTCCATCAGCTCAGTTATCCCCTACCATGACTGAGCTGATCAAGCAAATCGTCAGAGATACTATTGGAGAGCTGCTATCAACTCAGGTCACTCCTGACCTTCAGTCAATAAATGCCAAGATAGACACCCTTCTACAGAGAGAAATTCCTCAGCCCCCTCCCCCTACCAACAACAGAATGCCATTTGGCATGTCTGATTGGATGAGCAGGATGGAACAGCAGTTAACTACCCTTGTTGATGCTGGCAAAAAGGGGGAAGAAAGAATTCAGGGGGAAGAGAGATAAATCAGAAGCAAGAAGAAGCAGTATGTCCTTCAAATTGAAGGACCCTCTACTCTGAAGAGAAAGGAAGCTGTGGATCCAGACGACCAGGCTGACCAGCCTGAAGGAAAAAGAAGAAGGACTAGAGGCGGCCTTGAACCTACTCTAGAATGGGAAGGGAAGGAGCTATGGTTTGTTGAGGATTTCATTCCATTTGAAGCTCTTGAGATGTGGGGATCTGCTAGGAAGAGGTTCATCAAAGACTATTACATCTGGGAACTACTCCAGGATGATAAACTCTCCCCACAAGAAATTTTCATAAACTTCATGGAAGAAATCCATCCGAAGCTTTGGGCTGTCCTGAAGAAGCACGCGAACAATCAAAATACTTATCCCATGATTCCCCCTTTCAGAGCAGAGGAAGCACCGACCCGTATGGGCGGTGAACTTGATGAGTTAGCACTTCAAAGGGAAATCAAGCTATTGTGTCTTGAGAACAGATTCAGATCCCAGCAAGACCAAGACTTCGCAGCACTTGTTGTGAAGAGAAAATATGGTCTTGCTCCAGTCAAGATAAGACCAATTGGAGCTAAACCATTCAAGCCTGCCAAGCAGCCTATTCGAAGAGGCAAAGGAAGAGGCAGATGACTTTTAGTTATTTCTTTTACTTGTAATGTTTTATGTACTTAAACCTTCTTGTAAAATTTCAATAATAAACAAGTCAGAAAAATTTTATAACAGTCTGTTGAATGACAATTTCCAGTTGTCTCAATATTAGACTGATTTTAGTTTATGTCTCGCACTTAAGTGCAGACTTGATCATTTGATTTCTTACTTAAAGTTTTGCCATCATCAAAATAGGGGGAATTTGTTAGGAATACTTGTTAGATTTTGATGATGTCATTAATATAAAATCAAATGTTTATTACTTGGCAAAATGTAAGGAAGAACCAAATGAGTATCTTCCATAGGCCAAATATGTTAAGTATAAAACTTGGCAAAATGTAAAGACGAACCAAATGAGTATCTTCTGTAGGCCAAAAACTTGTTAGACAGAAAATCGGCTAAGTACTAAGTACAGCTTAGTCCATCAGAGAGGAACAACCGACTCCAGTCAGAGTAGCTCTGGTCAACTAAATTTATCAGAGAAGTTTGACCAGACTGCAGCCGAGGCACCTCAGGGAAGTCACCTGACCAGATTAGTCACAAACAGTGAACAGCCGAGAGGACCTATCTGCAGAGATGTTAGCTGCATATCAGCCAACTCGAAGGCAGCCAAGTACTCCAAGTCCACGTCAGCATGCGTTGAAAAGTCAAGTATTACGGAAAGCTCACATGCAACGTGAAGAGACAAATTGGAGTGATTCCCGCAAGAGATATGATTTAAATAAATCATCCAGACCAACCTTGAAGACTTTAATCCTTTTATATTCAAAAGATTCGGCGCTCACATGCAGAAGTCCTCACAACGGTCGGAAGATAAAATAAAATAATGGGAATCCAGCCTTGCAACGTTCAGAAAGATTAAACAATGAAGTCTCCCTCCAACGGACGGATTTGTTCAAAAGATTTGCAACGGCTACAAGGAAGAAGCTCAGAGATCGTGATCTATATATATCCGAAGATTTGAAACTGAGCAACAACCGGTGCGAACATACATTCAAGCGATCAAAGCAATCAAGCAATCTAAAGCAATCAATAGCATCGTGAGAAGAGCAGATCTAAAAAGTTCATACTTAAGGAAGCTCTTAAGTTGGAGAAGACAAACACTCTTGTCTATAATCTTGAGTACGGGGTACTTCACTGGTTGAAGTAAGAGACTGTAAAGGCATCCGAGGATCGAGGATCAAGAGGTGCAAGGCAGTCAAGTGTGTACAACGGCACGGATTTCCACTGGTTGGAAGCTGTTGTAGTGTGGTTGAATCACTGTAATATTTATCACTGGTTGAAAATTATAGTGAATTCATCTCCAACTGGTTTGGAGAACAGTGGATTAGTAGAGGATTACCCCACCTCTGAGACCACTATAATTGCCTGCGTTATTTACTGTTTTACTGCATGATACTTTAACTGCTGCATACATTGTTAAGTGTTTCATTAAGTTGATTTCTATTCGTCATCAGCTGACTTCCGCACATATCCAAGAACAAACGACTCCAAGTCATTTGTTTAACTATCAGCTGAAGAAACTCACTCTTCGTGAAAAAGAGTTCAAGAGTTTCAACAAGTCTATTCACCCCCCCCCCCCCTCTAGACTTGTTCCTGGACGACTTGTGACCTACACGGCACACAACTTCCGAGCCGCGGCCTCCGATAACACTCAGCACAAGCCGAGCCTCCTGTACTCTGGGCCGCGGCCCCTGCCGATCACCCCTGCCGAGACCTGCCGATCACCCCCCGGATCATCCCTGTCGAAGGCCGAGCAGCCTCTACTGTGGGTCGCGGCCCCCTCCTACCGATACTTGGGCAGTTTTTGTGCTGTGTGCCGCGGCACACTATGGCCGGGACGCGGCACACGGGGTCAACCCTCTTGGGTTCATCTTCTTATGCAGTTTTCATACGGGAGTTTCATCACTTTTCATCAACACATCTTTGAGAAGAACAAGAGAGAGATAGAGAGAGAAACAAGAGAGAGAAATACAATTCTTCAATTTCCCGGAGATTTATCGGTCGGATCGTCGTGATCTTTTGACAAGAGCTTGGTAGCTATTGGGCAAATCTTTTCACCGGTGTAGATCGAGATTTTGAGTCCGGAAGTTCGGGTATTTCATTAGCTTTTTGTGTAAGCTATTTACGGTGTTTTCTTTTCTCGATCTTGTTGTTATTGTGTATTCCAAATACTTGAAGAACATTTATTACCAAGTATTTGACGATTGGTGTATACCCCTAGTTTGTATTAGGGACGATTGTGTATTTGTGTGTATTGGTGATAGTGGATTTAAGCGGCTTCGGTCCCGTGGTTTTTTACTCTCGTCTTGAGGGGTTTTCCACGCTAAAATATTGTGTCTCGTGTTTATTGTTTTTCGGATATCATTTGTATTATTTTTGTCGAGTTGTAATTGTTCTTTCTGCTCGTCGGTAGCATGAGATTCTGATTAAAGAGTGGGAATTTGTAAAACAAGGTTCCGCATTATTCGTTGTGACACGACGTTTGTCCGTGTTTTTTCCCAAGAGCTCCCTCACATTTGAGGGATTAAACTCCCCCACTTGTCAGTATTTGATCCGGGTATAATATCTCATATTGCATGTAGTGTTTTATATCAATGAAGTTTATCGACGGATGTGAATGTCAAGTGTAAAAATGATATCGTTATATATTGTTGGATAACCGTACGGATTATAACCGATAGGGGAAAAATGCTAGTTTTTGTCTTGCCAGAAATGCTATAATTCACCACAAAAATATCCTTTTAAAATTGTTATATTTCGTTAAATACTCCTAATCAAATCAAATTATCACACTTTTTTCTTTAATCTCCACCACACAGTAATCATCAACACTTCTTACCTTTTAATCTACATCATACACTCACTACTAAATTTATGCATCTATCATGTCCAATCATTTTCCTAAGATACATTAATTTTTGTCCAAATGTAATACTTGGGCCGAGACTTATAAACAAATTACAAAAAGATCTAATCAAATAACTAATAAATAAGAATACTGATCAGTAATAAGATTAATAGCAGTAATTAAGTGTCACAAAGACAAGAAACATAAAACTAACAGAGAAATCTTGCATTGTAGAAAAATAAAAGAAAAATTATGATAAAAAGGATAAAATGGACGGGAAAATTAGAATATAAATTATGCGTAGGATCCAGTCATACCAAGCCGATGAAGAACCAACAATAACATCCCTCGAAGGAGGTTAAACAGAAAGTTTTTCTCTTTATGATCCTTTAGCTCCCTGGTAGGGGTGGACTCGGTTCCATTCGGTTCGGTTTTTGACCGAAATCGAGAATCGAACCAAATATTCGGTTTCGGTTTGATTCGGTTCTTTTTAAAGTTCGGTTCGGTTAAGTTCGGTTTTATAAATATTCGGTTCGGTTTCGATTTGGTTTGATGTTTTTTCGGTTCTTCACAATATAAATTCAAATATTATATGCAATAGAATGAGTTATATATAACAACTAGCCAACGAGAGTTATATATATGTTCAAGATAAAAGCTAGAGTTGCATATCAATTTACAAATATCTCAACACATATAACAATCGTAAATCACAGTAGCTCATTCTCTCAACCTAAATTAATTGAATCACAAATTACATGAGCATATTATCGGTCCTCCTTGGACCCATGAGGGTCTTACAAAAGGAAAACAAATTATACTAAAATTCAAAACACACCAAAATCACAAAAACAAGGTCATTTTAGTATGTTGAAATTTGACTTCGGTCCGGTTCAGTTCCGTCCGACCCCGAACCGAGAACCGAACCAAATTAGTTCGGTTCGGTTCTATTTTTTTGTTTTTCGGTTCGGTCTTCTTCGGTTTCGGTTTTTCGGTTCTTTTTTCGGATTTTTTTGGTTCGGTTTTCGATTTTCGGTTCCGAAATGCCACCCCTACTCCCTGGGGATAGCTCAAGCAACCGCTAATCAATGTTTAATCTCGCGTCAAGCGGCAGTGTGGGAGTATTTCCTTGCTGGGAACCGGAGAGTCTTGACCAATCGATGCATTTATTCTCCAAGCTGTCTTTGAGAACGCAAGTGTCGATTAAGGGGTTAAGGGTTCTCGCTTGTGAAGTGTCTGAGAAAAGGCATTGGGAACCCTGGAATTGCTCGAGCGACTCGCGATTTACTTCTCTCAAAGAGTTAGGAGTGGGTTCATTGAGGGATTAGTCCGGCTAAGCTGGGATCACCTAGTTATCAAAAAAAAAAAAAAAAAAAACAATAGCATCCCTCAAAACTCTAGCACTCAAATACTCAATCTCACGAATAAAAAGTCCTCACAATGATCTGTTCTCAATCTTTTTTGCGCACACACAAAATCCTATCAGACACTCCATGTTTATATTGAGGTGTAATGGTTAGTTGCAATGAACAAGGAAGGCACTCATAGAAGAATCAAAGCTGACACAGCAAGAAAATCGCAACAGGTGGGAAGAGAGGGTACTCACATAAGGAAAAAAAAAGCATGATCATCGCATAAGAAAATCACAACAATACCACCTCAAAAGGAATAGTGACTTACAAAAAAACTACTAAGTTATACAACCTGCAAAACGCACAAAAGGTTGGTCGATAGAACCACAAAACAGCAGCCACTACACAAGGCATCAAAGAACACGAAGTTCAAGAAAGCAATCAAAAAGATTAACACTGCCAAAATCAACAAAGGATAAAAAATACGAATAATAAACCACACAAGTCACACAGACATAAATCACACACAAATCAAAAAGATAATCCACAGACAACAAAGTACTGAAAATACAACAAGGGTTGATTAATAAACAACACCAGGATTATCATTGCCAATTGTTTCAATAGAAAAAACCACATTCGCTTGATCTTACTTGAATTAAGTTCACTCAAACATGTAATGATTAGATTCACCGCAGTTATAGTAATGGTTATTTGTTCAGAGTTTAGAATTGGACTTAGACCAATGTTTACCCTTTTGGATATGATTATTATCCTTACTTGTTTTTAAATCAAATTCCTTACTCTTAGACCATTCATAATAGTGTCTAAAGTTATTTTATTTCTACCATACTTAATAGCAGATTTAACATTACTATAAGAATCGGGAATGGCATTGAAAAGCATAATAGGTGAATGATCATCAATATGCTTATCCCCAATGTGCTTAGTATCCTCGACTAACTCGATAAATGCATTAAGATTTTGATCACGCCTTTTACTCAAACCAAGTTTGAAAGAGAAAATATTTTCAAGTAAAAACTGTTTATTCGACAAAGAGGTTTCAATAAATAATTCTTACAATTTATCCCAAATTTCCTTACTACGATTTTGTTTACCAGTTTTTCTTGCAATGGAGTCAAATGAATTCAAGGTAATAGACGAACAAGCAAACTCATCCAATTCAGCTCTTTTCTCAATCGTAGTATTTGGAAAAAATGGAAGTTATGGCCTTGAATACTTTATATTGAATCAAAGTACCCTTCCTTTTTGCTTTCAAAATTGAAAATCCGACATTCTCTCAAACGGCCCAAGTGATATGCAGAAATGGTGCCCATTTTCTTTACAAAAATAACATAATTTTGAAAAAGCTTGTAAGTAACAAACACAAAAGTTTCAAATTTCAAATGATTCACAAAAACTCACGATCATATAGAAGCACTAAGCAAGGAGAGAGAACCAAGATGACAAAAAATATTTTAATATGAAAGATGAAGGTGATTGAAAAGCAATCCAACAATCAAACTACCCAAGTTCGTCTTGCTACCAAAGGCACTAAGCAGTCGGCTTAAGTATGGTTTGCTATGCGAGGGTCGTCAGAAACTAGCTACTTCTGCTACCAGTCAAAAAACACAGTTCAATAAATACAGATGAACAATATATCACAAAGATAGATCTGTTTAACCAAACGGTATCCATGAAAAAACCAACAAAAGTGGAGTTCAGCAAAATACCATAGAAAAATCCTCAGTAGGTTTTTGTAACACTGAGCGCTCCGGATAGACCATAACAACACCCTAATACCACTACTGAATATCCGTCCTGATTACAAGCGACAATAGACGACATTACAAATAATTCTTATAAACAAGTAATACACAAAATTAATCAAATTAACGAATAAGAAAACTCATTAATCACCGAGATTAGTATAATATATATATAACAACCGAGATACTCAAGGCATATTAGAGCGACATTAGTCCTTCTGCAAGGATTTACCGGGCTAATTACGAAACAATGCACATAGGTCCCTCTTTAAATAAGAGGTTATAAGATGAAAACCTGCGTACTACAAAAAAACAAAGCATCGACCGTCAAGATCAAATATTAAATCTGACATATATATGTCGACCGAAAAGATCGAATACATAACACGACAATTGAATACATGATGGATGAAATATATAACACATTAACTTGGCCCACACATGGGCTCTTCGAACATAATCGTAGAAGTACTCCTCAGCAGTTGAAGGGAAACTTGTTGACCCTTGAACGACTAGTCTTGTTGCGGCTCTCCGTCTCCACACCGATCTTGTAACTGCTCATCTACTTCGATGTACTTGGACGCACAAAATGTATCCACCCCCGAAGGGTCAGTACAAAATTCGGTGCAAGTAATTCAAACATAAAAAATATACTTTGCAGCATCATGTTTGATAAAACACATATTATGACAAATTCATCAAAAAACACGTAACAAAACATTACCAAATACACAAGCCGATCATTTAGGAAACCTCAAGTGGAATCGCTGCGAGGTTTATGAGTTTACAAAATAGTTTGGAAATGTGTTTTATCACTTTATTTTATAGAAAAAAAATGAAAAAGAGAAAGTTAAATATCTTAAAATATTTTAAGACCTCGGGGATTAAATTTATCAAACTTTATTTCAGTCTTTTCAAAATACATTTTGAAAAGATTTAGAGTTCGAGACCTTATGGAGCATTACTTAACTGTTTTCAAATCATTTAGGGTACTTCTTAAAACCCAAAAACTATTTGCTTTACAAACTTAAGCCATTTCAGGTTCCTTGACCCGAAATTGTATTTCATCCAAAAAGCCTTTCATTTTAATCATAATCCCGATATGCATCCCCATACTGTACGGATCGATCCGTATCCTGCAGTCTATGGATCCCACTGATCCCACAAGACTGACTTAATCAGGATTTTACATTAACATCATATTACTGGCATTCATGACTTCCGTGTCCCGGCATTCGCGCTGTCTACCAGATACTGCCAGAAATGCAACCATGCATAGTTGGAAGTCCCCATGCCTAATCCAAGCCACACGATCTACAGATCCCATCGGTCCCCCAAGATCCGCTTAAATTCATGTTCATTCATAATACGTTTAGGCACATTATCAACACACTACCAACATCGGGGGTTTAGCCGACGACTTTAAGTCGTCGGCTAAAGGTCAATGTCGTTGGCTAATCCTCTCAGTCATCGGCTAAAAATTCGTCGGCCGATATTCGTCGGTCAAGGTTTAGCCGACGACTTTTTTGGTAGTTGTCGGCTAAACTTTGAGGTTTAGCCGACGAGCATTAGCTGTAGGATAAAGTTTAGCCGACGATTTTTATAGTTGTCGGCTAAAGTTTAGCCGATGACTTTGTTTCGTCGGCTAAACCTCTTTTTTTTAAAAAAAATAAAACACAGAATTTGGAAGTCCCAAAACCTGTATTTTGTAACCTGTAATTTCAGTATCCACAACAACACAATACACAACTCATGACAATTGCACCAAAACCATAATACATAACAACACAAAACATTACAAAGTTGCCACTACATATACATAATAAGATCAACATCAACATTATAAAAATGTTTTACAATCCACTACCAAAATCATCTAAATGTCCAAATGTAGAAGTAGAAGGATTACCAACATCCCCTAGATCCTCGTCATGAGGCTGTGAAGATGGGGTCTGACCGAAGATAGAAGGCGGTGGAGCAGGTGCCTACAGTCTAGCTTGAATAATGGTCTGAGTCAGCGTCATCATATAGGCCATCATGTCCTGCTGCTGCCTCTGAAAACTCTCTAACCGCATCTGAGTCCTCTGCTCACTCTCACGTAACCGCGTCTGAGTCCTTCTTTCATTCTCAGCTTGGAGCTCCCTCTCCGCCTTCAACTGCTCCCCGAGATAGGGAGTCCGTGCATCTCGTCCGTGAGAGCGCCGGAAGCCGGGGGTATCTTTCAATAGGCTGTGACCCTCGGCTCCCATCATCTTAGTGCAGTACCGACTACCTCTAGGAGGGTAGACGGTACCCCACATCCTAGCGCGAATATAAGGATCGGCCTGATCAATCTGTCCAATCGCGGAATCGAGGTCGGTATCCGCTAAGTCCGGATACTGCTCCCGAGCAATCTCAGCAAGCATCCTCTGAGAATCCTCCCGCACACGCTCCTAAGTTATATGAAAATAAATATTTCAATATCAATAAAAGTATGATATAAAGGCATTTAGTTAATTACCAATATAAAATAAAAAAAGACTTACATGCTCTTTGGGACGGTTCAGATATGTTTTCTGAGTCACGTAGACAAATGCATTGTCCACCAAATTAGAAAAAGTGGCCTCGTGTGAAACTCTCGCTAACGACCGTGAACCCAGACTATGGTGGTCAGTCAGCCAGCACGATTGGTCATGTTGGTCAAGCTAGTCACCTTCAAAAAAATATTGCAAGAATTACAATATTTTACAGACAATTAAAAAATTATATATATATTAAAAATAATTTCATACCATGAACTCCGGATCGCGAAAATGGGTGCGTAGCCACTTCTACTCGTACTCCCGGAACTTGAATTCTTCCGGGATAGCCTCTCGGGTATCACCCCAGGCTGTCCAGAACATGTGCATTTCATTTTTCTAAGATTTGTACCTACAACACACATTGTAAAACATATATTATTCTTAAGAAAAAAATTACACAAACAATATTGATACAAAATAAATTAAAATGACTTACTTGGTAGACTGCACCTCGTCACACCAAGTGTGTAGTAGAGAGTCGGGAATGACAAACCACACCTATGAACAACATAAATACGCAATAATTTAAAAGCATCACATATTGCATTTTGAAGAACTACATGTTGATTGAAAAACTCTTATTAAATATTTAATAACTTACCGACATAGCATTGTTCAAGGCATCCTTCACGCACTGCGGCACATTCCCCCACTCGGGCCACAAAACGGGGACTCTATTCCGAATGACAAAGCCCACATTACGGCTATATGCCGCCGTAGCGTCAGAAGACATCACCGTCCGTCCGTGTCTGTCTAGAGGAATCTCGTAACAGCCATGCTTACTGACGTACGAGTCGAGCGCCTGACCCTTTGCCGGGCCACGAGTCTTCTTTTTTTTCTTCTCCTCCTCGGCTATATTTTTCCCCTTCTCCTTCTCCCTCTCTATCTCCTCGTACAATTTCGTCTTCGAAACCAGATAACTCCGCCAACGCATGTTGTCTGGCCAAAACTCGTAGACGTACGTCTCCTCAGGGCTAATCAATCGAACGGAAACTCGGACTCCCGTCTCATCGACCTCCAGAATAGTCAGAACCATCAGAGAATAGACTCGGCGACGGACCGTGGGGCACCGCCGACGAGGAACTCCGTACATCTCCTGATATAGGAGGGCTGGACGTGGGTCGGTGGATGGGAGGCATATGAGTCTCCGTCTGCGAGGGGGTCGATCGTGGTGTCTGAAAGGATAAACGCCGCGCTAGTGCAGCGGGCTCATCGGTCGACCGCTGCATATGAATGGATGACCGTCTCGCTTTGATAGTGTGGTCATCTGTCGCCCGCATAGAATCTCCAGCGTTCATGCCAGTAGCTTCCGACAGAGTTTCCACAGTAAATTAAACAATCACACAAGAGTAATTATCAATGCCATACCACGTTAATCTTTCGATTAACGCCGGCTATACAATCCATTCCTCCTCAAAAAAATTTATCAAATATTTCATCAATTCACAACTCATCAAACAATTTACCTAATTCATCACACAATTCATCATATTTCATCCAATTTACAAATTCATCAAACATTTCATCAAATAATATAAACAAATTCATCAAAAAAATACAATAAATTCATCAAACAAATGAAAATTAAATAAAACACAAAATTTTAAAAACTAAATAAAACCTACCTAACCTAATAAACTAAAAAAATATTAAAAACTACATGAAAAACAACCAAATTACAGATAAAATTAATACAATAAAAATGCACAAAAAAAACAGGTTAGCTGTACGGCGGTCGGGTGGTGGGCGAACAGTCGGGCGATGGGCGGGGGCGGTCGGACGGCGGTGTTCCGGCGGGTGGGTGATGGGGGCCGAGGTCTGGTGTCTTGAATCGCAACGGGGAAGAAAAAAGAAGAAAAGAAAGAAGAGAAGAAGGTATATATATTTAGAGGTTTAGCCGATGACTAGATCTACATCGTTGGCTAAACCCCAATTTTTTTTTTCGGGTGCCGAGGATAAGGTATATATATATATATATATATATAGAGAGAGAGAGAGAGAGAGGTTTAGCCGATGACTAGATCTAAGTCGTCGGCTAAACCCCAATTGTTTTTTTTCCTGGGTGCCGAGGAGAACTCGGTCCAGCAGTGTAAGTACTCGGTCGAGTACTTATATGTATCAACGTCAACGTACCCGCAAGCATCACCACAGAGTCGGACGACTCGTCCTTCAGGAACATTATTCATCGTAATTGTCGTTGATGGTGGAATATTTTCTGCATTTGGCTCTTGATAAGCATCATTCTCATCAGTACCTGTTGTTTCTCCCAGTGTAGCAGCACTATAAATATTCCTCGTTGTCACAACGTTCACTATCTTCCATGTGCCTTTCTTCACCAAGTCGTCCAAATAATACACCGACTTTGCTGATGTTGCAAATACAAAAGGATCACTTTCATACCATGTAGCGGAAGTGTTAACGGATAACATCCCGTAGTCGTCTTGTATATCGGTTCCAAGACTGGTGTCGTATCATCGACACTTAAACAAGTAAATTGTCATGCCTTTCCCGTAAATTAGTTCTACCACTTCCATAAGAACACCGTAATATCCACCATCTACCATAACCCCAGAATTTTGACATCTTCTTTTTTTGTCTCTGTCAAGGCATACGAATGTGACACCATTGACTTTGGCCATCGAATAAATTCTTGACATAACCAGCTTCATAGAAAGAAGCATAAGTTCACACAACTAGTTAGGGTGTCCGTCATCTTGTATATGGGTCATCTGTGGTAAATAAACTTTTTATGTAAAAAAAAATATCTCAAGTCCAAAATTAATAGCGACTGAATGTATACGTACCCACTCTCCAATATAGTCGGCAAAAGTGTCATTGTGGAATCTAGTGTCACCTCGCACCATATCGCATGACAAGTGGATGTCTTTCCAGTACTGAACTTCTGGATAATTGAGCACCACCAATGTGCAATTCGTGACTCGTATGGGTCTAATTGTCTTCCTGGCAACCTCTCATAGACGTCAACCTCAGTGGAAATGATAGAAAGATTGAATTGTCTTTCATCTGCTGGAATAGAGCGGGAATGGGGCTCGAAGGCGCCCAAATACAACTTGATATACGTAAGATCACCGAGTTGCCTGTAATATTGTCATTGTGTTAGAAATCATATTTAATTTGACAATATTATATATATAATACAAAATTATGTTACCTTTCAACCGGGTACATGCACGTGTAGTGCACTGGACCAGTGAGCAATAACTGCCGAGGAAGGTGGATCATGAGGTGAGGCATGAGGTCAAAAAAGTTTGGAGGAAATATTCGCTCAAACTTGCACAAGATATAGATGATCTCATCTTGCATTTGACGCAAATCAAATCTCTTCACTTCTCTCGTACATAATTTCTGTAAAAATCTTGACAATGCAACACAGGGCTCGACCCCCTGTTTTGGTAAGTACGGTCGAATAAATACTGGAAATAGGCGTTGGAGTAGGATATGACAATCATGACTCTTCAAACCAGTTAACTTGTTCTCCCTAAAATTAACGCATCTTCCTATATTTCCAGCATACCCGGTAGGATACCTAGCAGTCTTTATCCATCAAAATATCTCAGTTTTCTGCTCAGCTGATTTGTGTAAGCCGCCTTAGGCATTTTTGTTTTCCTCGATGCCTTCAACCATAAATGTTTTCTTATGCTCATTTCTTCCAAACCTTTGCGTGTTTTTGGCCCGTCTTTGGTTTTTCCCTCCTAACCTAAGATTGTCCCAACCACACTTTCGCAAACATTCTTTTCAATGTGCATGACATCCAAGAAGTTCCTTATCAGTAACTTGCACCAGTAAGGCAATTCCCAAAATATACTTTTGTGCGATCAATACTTATACATGTCGGGCCTTTCAGGGGTTGCTGCAATCACATCCGGATGGTTGCTAAGCTGACCAAAATCGTACTCATTAAGAATCGATAGTATTTCATCACCTGTCCACCATCGTGGTGGCTCGCCCATTTCTACAGTGCCATCAAATGCTGCAGCATCCATACGCCACTCATGTTCCCTCTCAAGCCATATCCGATGACGCATTCGGATAACTTTCCTACAGTGGTACCTAGCACAATCTCCATTCAAACACACTGGACAACCTCTATATCCGCTAATAACAGATCCAGACAACATTCCATATGCAGGAAAATCACTAATAGTGCCGATACACATGGCGTGCAAGTAGAACATCTCGGATGGATAACTGTCGTACGTGGGATGACCTTGCTCCCACAACAATTTCAGCTCCTTTATTAAAGGTCTAATATACACATCGATACACTTTCCCGGATATCCTGGCCCTGGGACTAACAAGGCCAACTTATTATACTTCTTCCGCATGCACATCTACGGAGGAAGATTGTAAGGAATCACTACAACAGGCCATATGGTATATGAAAGACTCATGTTACCAAAAGGGTTGAAACCATCAGATGCAATCCCGAGCCTCACATTTCGGATATCTGAAGAAAAATTCGGATACTCCCTATCTATATGCTTCCATGACTCTCCATCCGAAGGGTGTATCATAGTATCCCTGTCATGATTGCGAGGCTCGGCGTGCCATCTCATTACTTTTGCCGTGTGAGGAGACATAAAAAGTCGTTCCAGCCTATCCTTCAGTGGAAAATACCAAAGTACCTTCACCGGTTTCTCTTTTCCAGAAGGAGTGATCCTATATCTCTCTGTATCACATACAGGACATCTCGTGAGGTCTTCATTAGGATGCCCCCATAATAGGACACAATCATACATGCAGACGTGGATCTTAATGTAGGAAAGACCAAGATCTTTCAAAATTCGTCTCATTTTGGTATATGTGTTAGGAAGACGATGACCCTGTGGAAGCATATTACTCATAAGCTCCAAGTAATCATCCACAGACTTGATGTAACACCCCCAATCCACTCAGGGATATTACACGCCGTAGACCCTCTCCTCGAGAATCTACCAGGCTGATAACTAAAATCAAACATCTAAACATCGCCTTTAAGGCTAAAATGACTCAGTAGACCGATTTGGTCTTTCAACAATAACATACAACTCTATTACAAACACTTACCCACACAGGGGTCAAAATATAATAAACTCCCGTACAACGGGGAAAAGATACTGCAGCGGAAAAGAAAATACAACTAGACCAATACGACATCAACGGATCCTCGTGTGATTAGTATCGTTCATCTTTCATCATCCTTCGTGCCGACCCTGTGCCATGCTCCAAAACCTGAATGCAAAAATAGACATCCACCCCCCGAATACTCGGGGGTTAGCAAAACTCCACTGTTTTGCTAGTGCAAATACAAAGTGCAAAAATACAAGCCATACAATTCACATTCCACGAATAACAATGACCAGGAATCATCAAAGATCCAAACGTAATGGAAGGTACTTCCCGAGGCAAGAGTTTGGGTAAAACATTCCGAAACCGAAAGACCACAATTAAGGGGAACAATTTGTAAACAGGTTTAAAATGCCATCGAGAGTTTTAATAGAAAACAATTTAGGATTATCAAATCCTAATCTTTCCAAAATCAACAGGTCACACCAAAAGGTTTTGTTTTCGCAATTAGAAAACCAACAAAGAATATACAAGGTTAAAACCCATGTCACGTGTCTTCGGCGGACATAACATCAATACAATATGATCGCCAAGATACGTAAACCTTGGTCACCAAAAATACAACATCAACTCGTGAATCCGTGGCTATACCATCGATTCCCTTCGTGCCCCGGACCCTCCCAAGGTGAGTAGAATGCGTTTTCGAAATCATATATACCAATTCGTGAAGTTTTACTCGTGAATCCAGGGCTATACCATTGGAATTCCCTCCGTGGCCCCGTCGAACCCTCCCGAGGTGAGCAAATACATTCACCAAACATACACACGCACTCGTGAAGTTTTACTCGTGAATCCAGGGCTATACCATTGGAATTCACTCCGTGGCCCCGTCGAACCCTCCCGAGGTGAGCAAATACATTCACAAAACAAACAACCGCACTCGTGAATCCAGGGCTATACCATCGGAATTCCCTCCGTGATCCCGTCGGACCCTCCCGAGGTGAGCGAAATACATTCACGCAATTAACATGTCACAACAAGGATATTCATACAATCCACCAAAGGCAACCAACACAAAGCACGACATAATCGTCAAATCACAATGCACCAAAAATGAGATAATATATGCACACACGCGTTATCAAGCGCAACATCAACACCAAACATATCCATAGGATTCACATAGTCACTTACAACCCAAACAATTTACAAAACACACGCGTTTTGAAAGTGAGCCTTTAACGAGGCTAGTCGAATCTTTTGAAAAACCCGTTTCAAACAAACACACACACATACCAAGACGATCACCAATCATCATATCCAAAAAACAAGAAATGTATGGACAAGGTACTTGCCTCGAATAAGAACAACGCGAAGAACCGACCGAAGTAGGTTGACACAAACCAACTACGAACCCGCCGACTCCACCGATCGCCAACTCGCGTCATAAACTACGAAGGACAATAACAACAATGAAATGAATTTCATAACACGACTCAACGCCGTTGAATTCAAAGAACAAATGACGAAGGTTCAAGGATTTCCCAAAACGGCCAAGAACACGATTCGTCCGTCAAAACCCGAAAATGGAATTCCAAGTTCAAATATGGATATACAATCCATAGAATATGTTTAACAACATCATTTAACCATAATCGATCCATCAAAAACGGATGAAAACGAGATCGGGACAAATCCCGAAAAGTCAATTCAAGGAAATCAAGAAATATACTTGATTCGACGAAGAACAATGGATTAAATGATGTTAAACACGAGAATACTACCAAGATTAATCATACCCATCACGAATTAATCAACAACACGAACGAATCGGACAAAAATGCAAAACCCCCAAATTCACGAAATTAGGGTTCTAAGGAAGATTACCTTGATTATTTGGATCAAAGGATGATAACGGACGATTGATTGATGTTATGAACTCAAGAACTTCATGGATTTGTTGTTAAACAACATGGCTTCGTCGCCCATGAATCGCCATTCGCGGACGGAGAAGGAAGGAAATGAAAACGAAGTGAAATGTGATCGCCACCATATTTATATCGGGCCGGACTAGCGTGCGCTATTTTCCCGGACTAGCGTGCGCTATCGGCCAGATCGGCCGAGTACCTCGGCCAGTGGCCCACACGACCGGCATCACCAACCAACCCCGCCGACCAAACTGCCGACCCGACTCCCGCTAGCGCGCTACTACGGAAGCTCGCCGCTTGGCTGGCCCAAAGAGCCACTGGACTAACCAACTTATCCAGTAACGACGCTAGTCGGCCGGCGTGCGCTACCCTGCCGATTAGCGTGCGCTACGACAAGCGGCGTGCGCTACCCGCCGATCCCGACCGAGTCCGTAACCTCGAAACCCCATTTGCCCGAGGCACAGACGCTAGGCCACCCGGCAGCGTGCGCTACACTGGCTGGTTAGCGTGGCGCACCTTCCGGCCAGAAGGCGTGCGCTACGCCGGTTCTCGCGCACCTGCCGTCGGCCGGTGCCGCAATCGTCCGGCCAGCCCGCCACCGTCGGCGGCCCCGCCACCGCTGTGGCTCGGCGACCCGATTTCCGAAAACGTACGGAATGTACACGACGAAAAGTTCGCGGACAACATAAACGACTCGAAATGAAAGCGTAATACCATAATTAGTCATACGCGACCAAGAAACGGGTCGAGACAACAATTACAGATACGGATACCCGTAACTTTCAAGAAATTACAAAATGGCCCAAAACGCCCGGAAATCACGATACGTGATCGAATAACCAATCCGAAGTTCACAACACGTCTAACAAAGTTAAACGGACTTGAGAAACTCAAACAACAGCTTTGACGAGATTCGCAAGAATCGAACTCAAGTGCGGAAAAGTCGCTAAAAAGCACGGAACTCAACAAAACGACACCGAAACGAACTCGGATGTCAAAAAGTGTAGAATTAATCATTCTCAGAATGACGAAACGGACATGAGCGAGTCGTCAAAACAGACTTCCGCCGAAAAAAAAAGAAATTATCGGAAATCGAAAATTGCGGATATTACACTTGATGGATGATCTGTTCTCCACCTTTAATCTCATTGTTTCCATGACACAATCAAGAACAGTCATGTTACACCCTGGGTACAGAGGGGTCTGTTGGAGTTGAATTAGCTTGTTGTACCTATCAATCCCGGTAGTATTGCAAGGCATCGGTCTACGGGGTCATGGTATTGGCTCAGTTGGTACAGACGTATCGGAATAACCAAACACATCATCAATCAACCTCCTATTCAGATCGGTGAACCCGTCGTTACTACTGAATTATCCGTGATCATACGGAATAATAGAATTCAGTGCTTCACCGTGGTATATCCAACATGTATATTTATTCCAAAAACCATTCTTCTTTAGGTGCTCCCAGACCTCTACATATCACTGCGACATCTACATTTATTACACGGACAGTAGTATAGCGTATTACCACTATCATGCTCTTTTACAAATCTCATAAACTGCTTCATCCCATCCATTACTCTTGGATCCCATTTTCGTAACCCAATCCAACTCTTGTCCATCCTGAAAATGTATAAATTTTCCAATATTAATCTAACTAACTAATATTGTTCAAATTATAAATGGAATCACAACAAACAATCAATATAACGTCTACAACGAATATTATAATTGAATCTCAAGACACCCAAAAAGTTTCTTATATCCTTAAATTCATTAGGACACTTTTTTCTTAGGGGCTGTTTGTTTGGCTCTTAATGGTTACATTAAGAGCCTATCTCTGAATCGCTAAGAGGTCGGGACTATTTGGCAAAAAAAAACATGACCTCTTAATGGTTACAATAACCTCTTAACCATTAAGCATTCATACCCTCTCTCAACCATTAAGAGGCAAATAATTTCCAGATTTACCCCTCCTCTTAAATTAAGAAAGAGTCTTAACATGGCTACCTGTTTGATTTTCAACTAGGACTTTAAATTCCTTGAATTTATCAAAAGCTTCAGACTTATGTTTCATTAAGTATACGAACCCATACCTAGTATGGTCATCAGTGAATGTAATAAAATACTGAAATCCATCTCGTGCCACTTCAAAAGGGCCACATACGTCGATATGGATCAATCCAAGTTTTTCAGCGGCTCTTTCAAAAGTCTCTGCGAAGGGTAACTTAGTCATTTTGCCTTGAAGGCAAGATTCACAATTTGGATAGGAATCTGATCCCAATGGACCCGTAAGCCCATCTTTCTCCATTTTATGAACCTTGGTCTGACTAATATGACCAAATCTAAGATGCCACGTAAGTGCTTGGTTTGTTTCATCCCTACCACGCCTCCTAGTTATAGTGTTCACAGTTATTTTATTCTTTAGATTCAAATGGTATAAACCACTTAATAATGTAGCAGTACCAACCAATTTATTTCTGAAATAAATACGACAGGACCCATCTCCAATAAAGAAGTGAAATACCTCTCGGTCCATGACCGGAATTGATGTAATATTCTTATGCCCTCTGGGCAAAACAAGTACATCATCTAAAGTAAGAATAAAACCAGATTATAAATTCAACATAAGGGATCCAATATCCGAAGCCTCGACACTATGTCCACTTCCGACAGTGACCATCACCTCCCACGAATCTAGCTTCCTACTTCGTTCCAGATCCTGATTCATTGTACAAATCTGAGAACTCGCACTGGAATCAAGTATCCAAGAAGTAGAATATACAGTTACAGAACAATTTGTTTCTAAAACCAGTAGTTTCATATCTGAAGGTGCATTACAGTCAAGCTTTGGACAGTACCTCTTCCAGTAGCCTAGCTCACCGCAGTTAAGGCACACATCCGTTTTCTTGGCCCCATTTCTCTTTTGAACCATTGGGGCTTTGACCTTTCCCTTATCGATCTTGGATATTAGACCTAACTGTTTTTTGTTCATTTTCTTCTTATTCTTGGACTTCCAAGTCCCAGAAGAAATCACAAGTGCAGCATCCTTTCCCTTTGTCTTCATCTGAGACTGGGCAGTCGTCAGTTTGTTCATTAGCCCAGCTAAGTTACATGCAATCTCATTGCAGTTGAAGTTCATGACATATTGGGAAAAGGAGTCAGGAAGTGACTGCAGGATAAGGTCAGTTTGGAGAGATGCATGCATCCAAAAATCAAGAGCTTCCAATCTCTCAATCATCGAGATCATCTAGAGGACATGGTCGCCAACCCTCTTTCCTTCCTTCATCCTGGTGCCGAATAATTGCTTTGAAATCTCATATCTAGCAGTTCGACTATGCTCTCTATAGAGCTCAGCCAGGTGCGCTAAGATGGCTCTCAAAGACGTCATCTTTTCATGGGCACGTTGAAGCTCATTAGTCATTGAGCCTAGCATGTACCCACGTACTCTTACGTCGTCTTTTACCCATTTCTCATGGGCATAGACATCTTCCTGATTGGCTCGGGTTCTTGCAGGAGCCGCTGGAATGTCCGCCTCCAAGATGTATCCCAGCATTTTCATAGTGAGGACAATTCTCAAGTTCCGAAGCCAGTCCAATTAGTTCGGACCAGTCAGGACGTTCTTTTCAAGCAGTATAGCAAGTGGGTTCATTGTCATTTTGAGAGATTTTGTTAACTGCAGAGAATAGTTTAAGATTTGTTAGTGATTGTTTAATTATGATCCGAGTAAATAATTTAAGGACTTTCTTTATTCATAACTCGGCTCCCACTATTTTATCGGTATTTGCACACTCCCATGTGAAATCTGGAAGTCACGGTTGACTTCTTAGTGTTGATCGAGTTCTTTACATAGTTTAATGATAACACTCATTTTTACACATATATTTACATCGATTTTCCAGGTTTTAAGATCCTAAAATGTGTAGAACTGTGTCGTTTTTACTCGTATTGTATTTATTGGACTTGATCACGCTTGGGTACGTTTTATTGATTTTATAGGTACTTTATGGATATAAAGCAAGCAAGAACGAAGTCTCCAACCCCAATACTTATCAAGCAATGCGGAAACGAGAGATCGGGCTTAAAACGGAATCAAAACGGTGTCAAAATGAGTCAACATGAGCCCGGCCGTGTCAATTGACACGGGCCGTGTCATTATCCCAGTCGTGCCATATTGACACGGTTGGGTTTCACATCCAGGCACTTTTCACTTTCTAGAGGAGTTTGACACGGGCCGTGTCATTTGACACGGGCCTTGTCACTTTTCGGTGGAAATATCATCTTTTGACATTTTTGAAAGATTTGTGTGGAAAAAGTGAGAGTTTTAGCTTTATAAAAGGAGGATATGGGGCATGATGGGAGATATACGAATTTGGGAGATAAGAGAGAGAGAGAAAAACAAAAGATTTAAGGGTTTTCATTCCAAAAAGAAGGGGTTTTGAAGAAATTCTTGAAGAACACTTCAAGAGCATTGGAAGGCTTCAACCGGAATCGATCAAGACACACCACGAGTTTTATCTTCTTCCTATCTTTTCTTCATTTTGTTGTTTTTATTAGCATGAACATGATGATTATTAATCTTCCTTTCAATACCATGTCCGGCTAAACTCTTTAGATTCCGGGCATGGGAGTACGTTGATTTGCTATGATTTTTAGGGATTGATAATTATATTTATCTAGTGTGATTTCTTTATCAAATACTTGGTTTGATTCATGTTTAGACACTTGATCAATGTTTTTACATGTTAAACTTAATTGCTCGTAATTCGAGAGAAGAGGGCATTAATAGGTTTCGAGTATTTGACGTAGTAAATTACGAGATTGAGAAATCGGCGATGAACTATGATGATATCTAATCTTATGAACATTTTTTGGAGTTAGATAATTTATAATAGACGGAGACGTTGTTATAGGTTGTTTAATCTACGTTTTAATGCATCTCGAGAGAGACTTTAGAATATTGTTGTGATCGTCGTTTTAGAAACGCACTTAGAACCTTTTGAAATCAATCCCGACTAAATTTAGTAATCAACGGAAACCTAGCCTTGGAATCTACCTTTCAAAACTCTTGTAATTCACTTCCATTCGAATAGTTTCAATCGTTTTAATTTATTGTGATTATTGTATGTTATTTCATTAATCATCCATTTTACCTTTCGATTGTCTAGATAAAACCTGGAACACTATAATCTAATACTCAACACAAAAGGAATAGTTAGTCTCTGTGGAATACGACCTTGCTCACCGCTTTCTACATATTTTCCGTACACTTGCAGATTGTTTAAAAATATAGCGAACAAGTTTTTAGCGCCGTTGCCGGGGACTAATTTATTTTTACTAGTGTTGATATTACGATAAGTGTTTTTAGTCTTACTTTAGACATTTTCTTATTTGTTACTTAACTCATACAATTTCTACTCAGGGAGTGCATGAACACTCGTTCATCTCGAGTGCCTTTAGAAACTTTCATCCCGGAAGTAGAAGCATTTGCCCGAAGAACAAGTGCTACCTCAAGGAAACTAAGAAGAGATCTTTTTGAAGACATAGAGAGAGCGGGAGAAAACGTAGAAAGAGGCAACGCAAACGAGAATGCAATAATCCAAGACAACGAGGGCAGAAGGATTGAAAATCCACCAACTAGGGTGCAATCAATTCGGGATGGATTCCGACCGAAACTAGATCGAAACTTTGGAGGAATCACTCATGTTCCCATCAACGCTCATAATTTCGAGTTGAAGCCGGCCTTAATTTCAATGGTTCAACAAAATCAATTTGGAGGATTTGCTGTCGAAGATCCACATGCCCATCTCACTCATTTTATGCAAATATGTGATACTATCAAAATGAACGGAGTCTCGGATGATGCCATACGCTTACGATTGTTTCCATTCTCTTTGAGGGAGAAAGCAAGAAATTGGCTTGAAACTTTAGCTCCCAGAAGTATAAAGACATGGGAAGAATTGAGAAAAATTTTTGTTCAAATTTTTCCCACCAAACAAGACAATGAAGCTAAAAGGTGAGATTACTCAATTTCATCAATTGGATTCTGAACCGTTATATGAAGCTTGGGAACGTTTCAAAGATTTACTAAGGCGATGCCCTCGACATGGTTTCCCCGAAGACCAACAAATGTGTTTCTTCTACAATGGTCTTATGGGGGAAACAAGAAATTTTATTGATGCTTCCGTGGGAGGGGCATTGCTAGCAAGAAGCGCTGAAGAAGCGTATGGATTGATCGAATAAATGGCCATTAATAGCTATCAATGGACAACGGAAAGATCAAATATTAGAAGGGTGGCTGAGATATCCGATTCGGATCCTATAAAGGCATTAACCGCACAAATGACGATGTTAACTACTCAATTGGGGGCTCTAACAAAAGGAGGTGATTCGAAGGGAATTTCTCAAGGAAGTTCAAGTTCATTACCGTTCGATCCATTGGAGGAGGCACACTACATTAATAATCGGAGTTACAACAATTACCGGAATAATCCACCACCGGGCTTCTACCATCCCTCAAATCGAAATCATGAAAATTTTAGCTATGCCAATCCAAAGAATGCTTTGCAACCACCGGCCGGATTCAAGGTATCGAATGGGGAGATAATTGAAGAAGCAAAACCGACGTCGAATCTCGAGAATATTCTAGCTACCTTCATGATGGAGACGAAAAGCCGATTTAGTCGAGATGAGGAGAAATTAAACAAAATCGAAGGCCATGTCACTCAACTAGCTACCACCATGGGAGCTCAAATGAAAAATCTCGAAACACAAATTGGACAATTAGCCAAAGTTGTCGGGGGTCAACATCAAAGAGGACAATTTCCAAGCAATACCGAAGTGAATCCAAAAGAGTTGTGTCAAGCGATCACCTTAAGAAGTGGAACGAATTATGAAGGGCCAAAGATGCCAAGCGAGGAAGTCAAGGAGGATCAATTCGAAATTGAAAAGGAAGAAGGGAAGCATGATACATCAAAGGGGGCTGAGAAGCCTAAAATATCTCCTAACTCTACTCCAAACGTTCCTCTCCCTTTTCCTCAACGTTTCGAAAAGAAAAAGTTAGATGCACAATTTGCAAAGTTTTTAGACATCTTCAAGAAAATTAATATCAATATTCCTTTTGCAGACGCTTTGGAACAAATGTCTAACTACGCAAAGTTCTTGAAAGATGTGATGTCAAGAAAAAGAAAGATGGAAGATCATGAGACGGTTAAACTAACCGAAGAATGTAGCGCTATTATCCAATGCAAATTGCCTCAAAAGCTTAAGGATCCCGGAAGCTTTACCGTTCCATGCACTATCGGAAATGTCTCATTCGATAAAGCTTTGTGTGATTTAGGCGCTTCGATTAACCTCATTCCGTTATCTATTTTCAGGAAGTTAGGTGTCAGAGAAATGAAAACCACAACGGTTATGCTACAATTGGCGGATCGATCCATAACACATCCCAAGGGGATTGTTGAAGATGTGCTTGTAAAAGTCGACAAATTTATTTTTCCAGCGGATTTTGTTGTCCTTGATATGGAAGAATACGGAGATTTACCACTTATCCTTGGACGTCCATTTCTAGCAACGGGAAAGGCTCTTATTGATGTTGAAAGGGGAGAATTAACACTACGTGTTAATGATGAGCATGTTCAATTTTCTATATTCAAAGCTATGAAATTTCATGATAATACGTAATATTGCAATGTTATTGACCATATAAGCTCGTATGGAAAGAAAAAATTCTTACACTCATTATCGTCGGATCCGTTAGAGTTTGCTCTTACGAATTCATGTTTTTCTAGTGATTCAACTTTGGAGTTTGACGATTCTGACTTGTTTGATTATGTTTCTGAATTGAATTCTCTACAGGAAAAAACGCAAAGCAATACATTCGATGATTTAGACAAAGGGGAGCATGAAGTAGTTGCAGAAATCAAGCTGACGGACGAATCAAACGTGTCCAACGACATGGACAAAAATTTGGGGTCCGTTTCATCTCAATCGGATTCATCTCAACCAAGCTTGGACCTTAAAACCCTCCCGGAACACCTCAAGTATGCATTTCTGGATGATAACAAATCCAATCCGGTAATTGTATCCTCTTCACTTTCATCCACTCAACTAGATAAATTGCTTCGAGTATTGAGAGCACATAAGTCGGCTATAGGATGGTCTATCTCAGATTTGAAGGGAATTAGTCCTTCCATATGCATGCATAGGATTTAGCTTGAAGAAAATTTTAAACCTAAAGTGCAAAATCAACGGAGACTTAATCCCATAATGAAGGAAGTGGTCAAAAAGGAAGTGCTAAAACTTTTAGATGCCGGAATGATATATCCAATTTTCGATAGTGAGTGGGTAAGTCCTACTCAAGTGATGTCAAAAAAGGGAGGGATGACCGTAACCAAAGACGAAAAAGATGAATTAATTGCTATGAGAGTAGCTACGGGATGGCGAGTATGTATAGACTATAGGGCTTTAAATGCGGCTACTCGCAAAGACAATTTTCCTCTTCCCTTCATTGATCAAATGCTTGATAGATTGGCGGGGCATGGATTTTTCTATTTTCTTGATGAATATTCAGGGTATAATCAAATCTATATAACACCGGAAGATCAAGAAAAAACGGCTTTTACATGTCCTTATGGAATTTAGGCTTATCGTAGAATGCCGTTTGGTTTATGTAATGCTCCAGCCACGTTTCAACGTTGTATGATGGCTATCTTTCACGGTTTGATCGAAAATATAATGGAAGTTTTCATGGATGATTTTTCGGTGTTTGGAAATTCATTTGATTATTGTTTGCATAATCTTACTTTAGTTTTGCAGCGATGTGAAGACACTAATCTCGTGTTGAATTGAGAGAAATGCCACTTTATGGTGAAAGAAGGAATTGTCCTAGGCCATCGAGTGTCCGCCGCCGGTTTGGAGGTTGATAGGGCGAAAATTGTCGCCATTGAAAAACTTCCACCACCAAAGAATGAAAAAGCAATTAGGAGTTTCCTTGGACACGCGGGTTTTTATAGGATATTCATAAAAGACTTTTCTAAAACCACTAAACCTTTGAGTAAATTGCTAGAAAAAGATACCTCTTTCATTATTTCTAACGAATGTTTGCAGGCATTTGAGACTCTAAAGAAGGCATTAGTGAGTGCTCCTATCTTCGTGGTACCGGATTGGTCTCAACCTTTTGAGATCATGTGTGATGCAAGTGATTATGCGGTCGGAGCTGTGTTGGGACAACGTCGTGAAAAACTCTTTCGGGCTATTTATTATGCAAGCAAAACACTGGACGGAGCCCAACAAAATTACACAACAACGGAGAAAGAAATGCTTGCCGTGGTATTTGCTTTTGATAAGTACCGATCATACTTAATTGGGACAAAGACGATAGTACACATGGATCACGCAGCTATCAAATACTTGTTTGAGAAGAAAGACTCTAAACCTCGTCTAATTCGATGGATTCTTCTTTTACAAGAGTTTGACGTGGAAGTTCGAGATAGAAAAGGATGTGAAAACGTGGTAGCCGACCACTTATCTCGCCTTGAGTACAAAAAGGAGGAGGAACCTGAGATCGAAGGGATTAAAGAAGAATTTTCGGACGAGCGACTTTTTATGATAGAAGCTAAATTTCCGTGGTTTGCTGACATTGTTAATTTTTTGGTCACAGGTGTGCTACCACCGGATTTATCACATTATCAAAGTTCTATATGTGGGATGATCCATTACTTTTTAAGAGATGTGCCGACATGATCGTGAGGAGATGTGTACCACAAGAGGAATGGGATGAAATTCTTCAACAATGTCATTCATCACCAACCTGAGGACATTTCGGAGCAACACGGACTGCTGCAAAAGTGTTGCAAAGCAGATTTTATTGGACAACGCTATACAAAATTGCTATATCTTCATTCAACAATGCGATAGATGCCAACGAGTAGGAAATATTTCAAGACGTCATGAGATGCCCCTAACCAACGTAATTGAGGTTGAACTATTTGACGTTTGGGGTATCGACTTCATGGGTCCATTCTCATCATCATTCGGAAATAAGTACATTCTCCTAGTGGTCGAGTACGTATCTCGATGGGTCGAGGCAATTTGTTCTCCAACAAATGATGCTCAAGTAGTAATGAAATTTTTAAAGAAAAACATCTTTTGCCGATTCGGAACTCCAAGAGCATTAATCAGTGATCGGGGATCGCATTTTGTCAACAAATCATGGATAAACTCCTTCAGAAATATGGAGTCCGATCAAAGAAATCATTGGCCTATCATCCACAAGCAAACGGACAAGCCGAAGCGGCAAACAAAGAGATCAAGCTAATCCTGGAAAAGACGGTGAGTACATCTCGGAAAGATTGGTCATCCAAGCTCGATGATGCACTTTGGGCTTATCGTACGGCCTATAAAACTCCTTTGGGATCATCTCCCTATCAACTCATTTTTGGGAAATCATGTCACCTACCTTTGCAATTGGAGCATAGAGCGATGTGGGCGGTGAAAAAAATAATTGGATTTTGAGGCCGCCGGAAAGAAAAGATTGCTAGAGCTAAATGAATTAGAAGAATTCCGGGATGAATGTTACGAAAATTCTCGAATTTACAAAGAGAGGTCTAAAAGGTGGCACGATAAGATGATCGTTAAACGTGAATTTATGCCGGGACAACAAGTACTTCTCTATAATTCAAGACTGAAATTGTTCCCTGGAAAATTGAAATCAAGATGGTCGGGTCCATTCGTGATCAAGAAATTACTTCCACCCGGAATAGTCGAGCTCATGAGCAGAGACGGAGAGCTATTTAAAGTTAACGGACAACGAGTCAAACACTACTACCATCCCTCTCAAAAGGAAGCCGTATCCGTAATAACTTTAAACGAGCCATAAAAACTTCCAGTTGAAGACGTCCGGCTGAAGACGTTAAACTTAGCGCTAATTGGGAGGCAACCCAATAATTTTTATTTTCATGTTAGGATTTTTTTTCGATTTTTTTTTGTATTCTTTTTCTTGTTGTAGAACTAACCGGTTCAAATTTTGGTGTTCAAATCGCAGGAAAAACACATCGAGAACAAAACTGCTTTTTCTAGAATAGCATGGCACGGGCCGTGTCAAATGACACGGTCGGGTCGTGCAGGCAGATCATTTTCCACTTTCTGGAGTAGCACGGCATGGGCCGTGTCAACTGACACGGTCGGGTCTGAAGGCGAGTCGAATTTCACTTTCTGGAGTCGCGCGGAACGGGCCGTGTCATTTGACACGGCCGGGTCAGGTGGACAGCGGCATTTGTGACAAAAGAAGCAGGTATGACATGGACCGTGTCAATCGACACGGGCCGTGTCGGTCGGGGGATATAAAAATGTTGTACGACCGACTTTTCCATTACCTTCTTCCCCAAACTTTCCTCCTCCCCCAAATCATAAACCCTAGCCCCGAATCCCATTCAATCCGGTAAAATCAGGCAAAAATCGTGTCAAATCTCACATAAAAAACAAAGTATTCATCATTATTCGACAATCCTAAAGCTTCAAGAGTAAGAATCGGACGAATTCATCCGGGTTTGGGTCGCGATTTTTTCTGAGTTTTTCTTCAATTTTCACTCCGAATTCAAGGTATGATTCACGATTTTGGAAGGTTTAAATATTCATTGCATTCAGATTATGTGGAACATGATTTATTGAGCAACTTAGGGTTCTTGAATGGATTATTTGTTTGGGGGAATTTGTCATGAGCTAAGAAAAAAAGTTGAAATTTTGTTGGTGATTATCATACATGTTGGATATATATGACTGATGTTATTACATGTTTGGGATTTTACTTATGCATTTGGCATTGAAATTTATGGTTGGGATATTTTGAAGAAAACGCTTATTGTTGAAAAAAAAATGTTTATTTTGTAAAAAGTTGGGGGTACGTGTATTATCGAAAAATAGTGATTAGGAGCTTGTGTGAATAATTGATAATTGATAATTCACTTGCAGGAAAATGGCCAGAGGACGAGAAAATGCTCAACGAGGACGAGGAAATGCCCAACAAGGACGAGGCGCAACTCAACGAGGAAGAGGAAGAACCACAACAGAAATCGAACAACTGGAGAGAATATCTACTCAAGGGGCTGTCGAGACGCCCGAGACGTATGGAATTGAGCTTTCGCCGAGTCGCCTAGCACGATGGGAGACATTGGGACAGAAAAAAAATGCTCCCCACGCGATGGCCGGACGATGAGTGCATGACGGCGATGGGGATACGAGAAGATGTTATGCGGTTACTTGGACGAATAAGTTGGACGACATTAATGACCCAACATTGGCCCACTTTCCGATGTCTCACGCTGGAATTTCTTAGTACACTCTCCGTTAAAAGAGACCCGATTACGCATGAGCTGACCGCCTTGGAATTTCGGCTAAACAACAAAAACGAAAAATTGGGTCCTGGTGAATTGGATACTATATATGACGCTCGAAGGCACGGAGAATACCGAATCAATCGGTTTGAGTGTGAGACATACTGGAGGACATTGGTTGAATACCCGGGGAGCGGTGCACGTCCCTACATCCCAAAATCGGCAAAAGGATCCTCCCTCCGCAACCCCATCCTCCGCTATCTACACAAGGTCATTGCAAGCACTATCTTCGGCCGAAAAGAAACGGGGCCAATCACTCAGCGAGAGCTTTATGTCTTAGCTCATATACTCGACGGAACAAATCTCGCAATCGGAGCTATTATCATGGACCACTTCGAAGACGTTGCCACTAAACCGAGAGGGGATATTTGGATAGGGGGTTTAATTACCCCTATAGCACTTCATCTTGACGTACCTCTAGAAAACCGAACTCCCCTCCCGGGAAATATGCTTTTATCGGTCCAAGTCATGAAGTTGATGAATATCCTCGACTACGATTCTCGAGTCATTTTCCTCCAGAATGACGGCGATCACTTCCTACTCCCGAATACAACTTTGACAACTATTTCCAGTATTCGGGACCTAGGAAATCTACAAATGTCAACGGAAGCGCACAAATCGGCCCGGGAGGCAGCGGGATTAATTTCTCCGAGTGAAAGATATGTGGCTCGGAATGTCCGTCCTAGGCGTTCGGAATTTGAGGATAGTGACAAAAGGATGCGAGAAGAAGAGAGGGAGGAAAGAATGGAAGAAGAATTTGAATATGAGAGAGGCCCGGAAGAAGAAAGAGAATCGGGGGAGGAAGAAGAAAGAAGGAGAGAACAGCCCGAGTCGTCGAGACAGGCTGAAACAAGACATGCCACATCTCGTTCTACGCTGAGAGAAGAGTTCGAGGCTTTCCGAGAGGAGACCCGTGAAAGACTAGACGGGATGCTAGCAATTTTACAACGAATGGAAGATTGACATGTCCAACAAGGCCACTTTCCTCCGCCAAATCAATAGGACCGGTTGTAAGTATTTCTTGACCCAAAGTTTCTTTTTGTTTAAATACTATACCCCCTTCGTGTGCATACTCTTTAATTCAAGTTTGGGGGAAGATATTGAGTCAAGAAATACCTACATTGTTTGTTTGTTTTTATTTTTTGGTGTGTTTGGATTTTGTTTTACGTTTTGGTTTGAATTTTTTATTTTGGTGTGTTTTATTTTGGTGTGTTCTATTTCGAACTTGATGTGTTTTGATGATGATGAACTTTGATGAAACTCGAAAGAATGAACTCTTGTCTTGGATGCCTCGGGATTTATTTTGTTATTTTGATACACAAATCGAGGATAATTTGAAGAGGAAAAATTGTAGAATAATCAAAAGGGTGTGAAAATTGAATAAATAGCCTAATCTCTTGGAAATATGAACAAATCTAACTTGTGAGCTTTTGAGCCTTCGTGCATCATTAAATATGTAAGTTTCATTGTCGAGTGTACCATTCATGTTTTTAAGACTCTAGAACTTGCCCTGGTATCTTATTCGAAACTACAAGTGTGTTTGCAAATTAGTGAAAATGATTTGAGGCGATTTTTATTGGCAACCTTTCAAACCTTTTGGCCAACCCGAGAAATTTGTTTCCCTAGTTAGCCCGATTGAGCTTAAAGCCTATTTCTTGTTAACCACATTATGAGCTTTCCGTTCCATTATAAACTAATTGGCAAAAGAATGAAAAGATGTGTGGAAGCTATCGGGAAGATTGTTGGTTCAAAATGCAATGAATTATCAAGTACTTGTTTGAAGGAGGATTGGTGTGATTTAATGATGATGTTGTCCACCACACACACAAAAAAAATTATGTACACAAAAGAAATGAGATGTATGGAGCAATAAGGAGGAATAAGGTTGTGATGTTCACTTTCAAAAGTGCTTAGTGCGATGATATTAAAATCAAGGGGTTGAAAGAAACAAATCCTAAGGGATTATTGAGCTTCTAATTGAGCGAAGTGATTATTGAGATAATGTTCTAATTTGCTCAAGTCAAGTCACTTTAAGCCATACTTATCCTACCCCGACCAAAAAGCCTACATTACAACCATTAAAGTCCTTTTTGATTCACCAAATTTGCATGCACAACTAGTGGTAGAGATGTAGACGATTGGCAAGCCTATGGGGATTCTTATTTCATTGAATGAGTTTTGAGCGTCACTTATCCCATTATACACATTGAGAGTGAGGGAATACACTTGACCGACGAGGTTCGTATTATTCAAGTATTAGCTATGATGTTAAGGAAGCACCCCCTAGATTTGAATACTTTATAGAACTCAACTTATTTATTTCTTGAGGCGTATTGATGAATTTTCAAAATGGTCCATTGAGGTATGTTAAGGGACGAGTTCTCTTAAGAGTGGTTATTTTAAAGTACATTGCTCGGGACGATCAACGTTCAAGTTTGGGGGATTTTGATAACACTCATTTTTACACATATATTTACATCGATTTTCCGGGTTTTAAGATCCTAAAATGTGTAGAACTGTGTCGTTTTTACTCGTATTGTGTTTATTGGACTCAATCACGCTTGGGTACGTTTTATTGATTTTATAGATACTTTATGGACATAAAGCAAGCAAGAACGAAGTCTCCAACCCCAATACTTATCATGCAATGCGGAAACGAGAGATCGGGCTTAAAACGGAATCAAAACGGTGTCAAAACGAGTCAACACGAGCCCGGCCGTGCCATATTGACACGGTCGGGTTTCACATCCAGGCACTTTTCACTTTCTAGAGGAGTTTGACACGGGCTGTGCCATTCGGCACGGTCGTGTCATTTGCTCGGCCGTGTCAATTGACACGGTCGAGTTTCCTGTCCAGCAAGACTTGGATTTTTGAGCATACTATGACACAGGCCGTGTCACTTTTCGGTGGAAATATCATCTTTTGACATTTTTGAAAGATTTGTGTGGCAAAAGTGAGAGTTTTAGCTTTATAAAAGGAGGATATGGGGCATGATGGGAGATATGCTGAATTTGCGAGATAAGAGAGAGAGAAAAACAAAAGATTAAAGGGTTTTCATTCCAAAAAGAAGGGGTTTTAAAGAAATTCTTGAAGAACACTTCAAGAACATTGGAAGGCTTCAACCGGAATCGATCAAGACACACCACGAGTTTTATCTTCTTCCTATCTTTTCTTCATTTTGTTGTTTTTATTAGCATGAACATGATGATTATTAATCTTCCTTTCAATACCATGTCCGGCTAAACTCTTTAGATTCCGGGCATGGGAGTACGTTGATTTGCTATGATTTTTAGGGATTGATAATTATATTTATCTAGTGTGATTTCTTTATCAAATACTTGGTTTGATTCATGTTTAGACACTTGATCAATGTTTTTACATGTTAAACTTAATTGCTCGTAATTCGAGAGAAGAGGGCATTAATAGGTTTCGAGTATTTGACGTAGTAAATTACGAGATTGAGAAATCGGTGATGAACTATGATGATATCTAATCTTATGAACATTTTTTGGAGTTAGATAATTTATAATAGACGGAGACGTTGTTATAGGTTGTTTAATCTACGTTTTAATGCATCTCGAGAGAGACTTTAGAATATTGTTGTGATCGTCGTTTTAGAAACGCACTTAGAACCTTTTGAAATCAATCCCGACTAAATTTAGTAATCAACGGAAACCTAGCCTGGGAATCTACCTTTCAAAACTCTTGTAATTCACTTCCATTCGAATAGTTTCAATCGTTTTAATTTATTGTGATTATTGTATGTTATTTCATTAATTATCCATTTTACCTTTCGATCGTCTAGATAAAACCTGGAACGCTATAATCTAATACTCAACACAAAAGGAATAGTTAGTCTCTGTGGAATACGACCTTGCTCGCCGCTTTCTACATATTTTCCGTACACTTGCGGATTGTTTAAAAATATAGCGAATATTTAATAGAGGAAAACCCATACCGTTTCTATTATAACATTCCTTATAAAGTGGTGTCTAACACCAACACATTTAATGGATGATTCGATCTTCATTTACCCCTAGTTCACTTGCCCTCAACCCATTCGGTTTCTATGGCTCGCTGAACTATCTAAGTTTAAACCATCAACTCCTATTAGTCTGACAATTGAATCTTACCCGGCAACCCATACAGTTTCTAGGGGTTTGATTTGTCACAACCAAAGGCATCTAATGCACTCTAGGAATTTATCAACCTTCCACAAAAATATTACCCCGACATAATCGGAAGAATAATATTTTAGTTTAGATTTTAATTTTCCAAGAGTTTGATGGAGAGCAGGAAACCTCGTAACCTTTATAACTTAGTGTTTGTGTGTGTATTAATGCGATTATATGTTATACTTTGCACATTAATCCATTTATAAGCGTTTGTCGGTTTGTTTGTTTGTCATACAATATGAAAACATACACAACCTAAAACTAACAACATACAGTTCATGGACCGTTCCTAGAACAAAAAATATCATAATCTAATTACATGTCTTCGGTCTTGAATCTTCATCTTCTCGAGTGGATCTTCCTCCGGTCTTCGTACATATAAATTTACATTTGAAAAATTGCATCCTATATAAATTTTCTAGTAAAATAAATAGGCTCAAAACGGCCTTTACAACCCCATCGAATGATTCAAAAATTAAGTCCATGAACTACATCCCATCATATAAATATGTCAAAAAAACAACAAGTAATGGTTTGAACTAATCCAATTAATTCAACAATAATCGACAATTTAATTTTCGTCTGTAGTAAACCCTTAAAATATTTTCTTTGAGTTTTCCCTTCACCAAAAAAATACCAAATTTAATGATTTAATATTGAGAAAATCAATTTTCGAAAATATACTAAAAACGAGACCTGGTGCCCTGCAGTATCCGGCACCCTGAAGGATACAGCCCGACACCCTATAGGATACAGCTCGACAGCACTCGACAGCCTGCAGTCCTGTATGCTGCAGTGCTCGGCAGCTTGCAGTGTTGTATGCAGCAGTGCTCAGAAGCTATATGATTCATCATCTAATGATGGCACACAGCTCGTTTTTGGGCAGATTTCTAAAATCATGTTATTTTTTATCTTCATATTATTTATATAAATCATATTTCCAAGAAAAAACAGATTTATATCATAACATAAAATCACAAAAAAACATTACTATCACGAACAATTAAAATATATACGATTATCATATGATTCCAAATCATAAAACATCAACAAGCATGCATTCAAAACATAAAAATATCGTCTATACGATCGCATTGACCTCGCTCCGATACCACTGTTGGGTTCGGTGATAAAAACGAGTTACGCAGTGGAAAATAAAACTAGTCTAACCGGATAAAACCAAACCCCAAAACGGATCGTACAAGCATCGTATAAATGAATAAAATAATAACGAAGATGAAAATCAAAGAATACTTACCCTTGTAGTTCTTTGATAATATGATCTTCGAAGGAAAACCCGAGCAAGCCTTTTCTGGTTAGCTACACGAACACGAATCCAATTCGTTCTTCCTTGATGAATGATCAAAACACCAAAGATGTCGAATGTATCTACTTCACACGCATTGGAACTTGACTGGAAAATTCAACGAAACTCCATTCTTGAAGAACACGACTAAGAAGTTATCGTAGGAATTTTTCTCTCAATTTTCTTACAATTCTGCCACCTCTAAGATGAAGAATGAAACTTAGAAAATTTTGTTCCTCACTTAATCTCTCTCTCGGCCGTGATTCTCTTGTGGTGTCAAGTCGGTGGTGTTAAAAAAACAATCTCTTATTCACCTCACATGATAAAGTGATAAGATGTTTAAAAGATAAGATTCCCACATCTCAAAACTGTGGAATAAGTGGAAGGAAAAAAAACACCACACACCAACAAGTAAAAGACAACACACATTAAGAGTAACATGAGGGGTGGGGCGGCCTTAGGTAGGTGCTAGGAAATGGGCCGAGTCACTCGGCTCGTGTACCGGACGTTCGTCAAACGACTTTGTTAAATACACTTCGTTTTATCACCTATGTATTTATACTAATTAATTAACCTAATTAATTTATTATATCAAATACAAATATATTTCTTTAAGAAATATCATTTATGAATTAAATTAATTACCCAGTAACTTAATTTCAATTCAAAAGACCGCTATTTGATTTATCCAATAAATCATAATTAGATATCCAATATCTAATATTAATAGAGTGATGATAAATTCATATTTATCCATCAACGATCCTGATGCGCGACTCTGTAGGTCCGTCTCAGCCGGCATTGGGAGAAACCAATGAGCGGACATCACGTAGCCAGCCTAGCGGGCCGCACTGTAAACCCCGACTGAGAACGAATGAAGGGATCATTCCAAAATCATATGTCGTGAATACCGTATACGTATAAACCCTTCAATCATATGTCCCGGTCAAGTATTAGGGTCACGGTAAAGTCAAACCTAATTGTAACTTGACTCTATGCACTTGTGTATCACATACAACTAGTTCTAACTGCTTTGGCCAAAGACTTATGATCTCATTTGCCATTAACCGCATAGGTCATTTACCTGCTCACTTACAGAAGAAAGAATTCTATCTTGGTATTCAGTAGAGACTGATACTTGCCACTAAGTTGCATTTCGAGGTTGACCCCACCAACCGACGATTGCATAGAACTACTCTAATGACTAACTTAATGTCACAAGCACATCTCCTACTGAAACCTCAAGTCAAAAGTCCACATATACCTATCACAACCTTTTGATTCAGTCATTGACAATCCCAGAGTGATATCCATGTGACTGAATCGAGGTGAGTCGTGTTCGAGTATTATAATCCCATTACGATACCTATAACGTGTGCTCCCACTAACCCTTAGTGAAGACAGGCACTCCACACGTCAAAGTACACGTTATACAAGTCTTGTATAAACTTACTGCCCAGTTAAGTCTTATCGACTTGCGAACCAGTTAAGCATTCGAGCCCTGAACACTTCAGTGCCTATCTCCTTATCTCTATAAGGAGTGGAATGTTTGTCCCAAATGCAAGATCTATTATTTTATATACCAAATCACAATGCCTGTAATATACAATAATATAAAAATAATAAATGCATTATTTAATATTCATAATAACGATATATGTATTCCTAACAACTTCATCTTCCTGAACTGCTTGCCTCGTTCTTTTTTTCCTCTGCGAGTGACACTTCCTGATTGGTTTCATTCAAATCTCCCCTCTTCTCTACCCGTTCCCACAGTTTCTCTTCTTCTCTATCTCATTTCAGTGACAGGTAGTTTTTTTCATTTGCATATCTTGATTTTGATATTTACCGTGTCTGTTACTTTCTTTTTCTAGTTGATTCCTTCTTTTTGATTTTGTTTATTGATTTTAGTAATTAGGGTTTCTGTCAAAAAAGGGTTCTATTTGCCTTTTGTTCGTTGATCTTTTTCTTGTTCTCTTTTATGGGGTGTGATTTAGGTTTGTCTCTGGTTTCTGTAATTTCTTTGACTTGTTTGATTTCTGGTTATTCAGGAAAATCAGGCTTCAGGAATATTTTGTTCTTCACTGCTCGAATTTCGCAGGTAACCTTTTTTTTTGGTCTCATGCTTTCGAGTTCCCTCAGTTTCTCTTCCTCTCTATCTCGTTTCAGTGAAAAAGGCTTGTATTTGCCTTGTGTTCTTCGATCTTTTTCTTATTCCTTTTATTTGCCTGTAATTTAGGTTTGTGTCCGGTTTCAGTAATTTCTTTGTCTTGTCCGATATCTGCTTATTCAAGAAAATTAGGCTTGAGGAATTTTTGTTCTTCGCTGCTTGGATTTCGCAGGTAGCCTTTTTCTTTTTTTTTTTTATTTAGGTTTTTCGGTTATAATTTTTCCTATGATATTCGTTGAGGACATTTATATATATTCAATAGTTAAAAATATGGTATGATCTGGATAGTAACTGTGCTTTTGTGTGGATTCCTGTATTTCCTGAAATTAGGGATTCTATCCCCTTAATTTGTTAAGAAATCTATGATTTATGTTTCATCGCCGTAGTTCAATTGCTTTGTTCGATAATTAGTATGCTAGATGTCACGGGATGGGAGTTTTGCGCAGCTAACCCGTGCGGCACTTAAACAACTAAGCTGAGTCGAGTTGCTAAGTAAGCCTGAAAGTAACGAGAAAAGGGACAATGGCACAAAAGGATTTTATTAGATGAATGCTTTGGGTACAAGAGAGCTTTTCAATGCTTGATTGCTTGAGGATTTCTGGATGGAGTGAGCAAATGAGGCTCCTCCTCCTTTTATACCAGCCTAGGAGAGTTCTGGAGTGGAACTCTCTAGATAGAACACTCTAGATACTTGTAGTACATCTACATGGGCATTTACATGAGTATTATACAAAGTGTGTAAGAAGTATATTTCTACATGCTTCTAGAGTCATCTAAGTATGTAGAGATCTCTTGGTCTTTCTTGATCATTAGAACCTTTCGGAACCTTCCGACACATAGAGACTCTTGTTATGGTCATCCGGGGTGCTTTCGCCCGACCCGTCACATCCTCCGCCACCTATTTCAGCGACGTCCTCGGCGCGTTCTCTTGTCTGAACCTCTTGATGTGGTCTTGAAATTGCCAGAGTTCGTCTTCCCGTTCCCATGTGGCTTCGCTATCAGGGAGGTTTTTCCATTTTATCAAGTACTCTGTGCAGGGAGGCACGCCTCTCTTCCGAGTAACTCGTTCGGTCACAATATAGTCCACCTCTTTGTCGAATGAGGTGATTACGGCAGTAGGTGCACGATTTGACTCTCCTCGGTGCGGGTCTTCCGAGTCAGCATGGTAGAGTTTCAATTGGCTCGCGTGGAAGACCGGATGTATTTTAAGTCTTGGAGGGAGTTGCAACATATAAGAGATATTTCCAACACGTTTGATTATTGTGAATGGTCCTTCGTACCTCCTCACCAAACGTTTGTGTACTTTGCGTAATGCCTTGAATTGGTTGGTAGAAAGCTTGACCATGACCTGATCACCTTCCTGGAATTTAACGTCTCTTCTTTTAGGATCAACACATTTCTTCATCTTCCGGGCGGCCTTATCAAGGTAGGCGCGCGTAATGTCTGACTCCTCATGCCAGTCTCGGGCAATGCGGTGAGCTGCGGGACTTTTTCCTTCATGTGTCGAGGCTACAGCATTTGGGGTTAGTGGCTGAAAACCCATAATGATTTCGAAAGGGGACTTACCCGTTGCCTCGCTTTTCTGCAGATTGTAAGAAAACTGGGCCACATCAAGTAATCTTGGCCAGTCCTTCTGATGGGCGCTCACATAGTGCCTTAGATATAGTTCCAGCAATGCATTGATTTGTTCGGTCTGTCCATCTGTTTGGGGATGGAAACTTGTCGAGAACTTAAGGTCGGTTCCCAATAGCTCGACTAGTTCTCTCCAAAATCGTCCAGTGAATCGAGGGTCTCAATCACTCACAATGCTTAAAGGAATCCCCCAGAGTTTGATGATATGTTTGAAAAATAGACGGGCAGCTTCATTAGCATTGCAGTCGGGTGATGTGGCAATGAAAGTAACATACTTACTGTATCGGTCCACAACCACCATGATGCTTCCGAATCCTTCTGATTTTGGGAGAGTTGTGATGAAGTCCATTGAGACGCTCTCCCAGGGCCTTGATGCAATAGGCAGGGGCTCCAACAATCCAGCCGGCAGATTTTGCTCATTCTTGTCTTGCTGGCACACAAGACAAGTCTTCACGTAGGCTTCAATTTCGTCCCTCATTTGCGGCCAATAGTATGAGGCCTGTACGAGTGCAGTGGTACGTTCGATTCCTGGGTGACCAGCCCACTTAGTGTCGTGGCACTCCTTTATGATCTCCTTCCGAAGTTTTCCCCACTTAGGCACAAATATCCGATCGCCAATGGTGCGTACGATACCGTCTTCCTCCCAAAATCGCCTTGTTTTGCCTTGCTTTATTTTGTCCAAAAGATCTTTCAGTTGGGCGTCTTGTTGGACTCCTTCCTTAATCCGAGGGATGAGGTCGGACTTCGGCATACTTGAACTCAGAGTGGCCAGTTCTGCCTTCCTACTTAGGGCATCCGCGACTACATTAGCTTTCCCAGGCTTGTACTCAAGTCGGTAGTCAAATTCCGCCAAGAAATCTTGCCATTGAGCTTGCTTGGGACTTAACTTCTTTTGGGTCTGGAAGTAACTCGTAGCAACATTGTCCGTCATGATCACAAAGTGTGAGCCAAGTAAGTAATGTCGCCATGTTCGCAGGCAGTGTATGACCGCAGTCATTTCCTTTTCTTGCACCGTATATCGTCTTTCCGTCTCATTGAGTTTCCAGCTCTCAAAGGCAATGGGGTGTCCATCTTGCATGAGCACTCCTCCAATAGCGAAATCAGAGGCGTCAGTTTGTACTTCAAAAGCTTTTGTGTGGTCCGGCAAGGCCAGTACGGGTTCTTCAGACACCGCTTGCTTGAGTTCTTCGAAAGCTTGCTGACACTTGCTGGACCAATGCCATACTTGATTTTTCTTAAGTAGATCAGTCAGTGGGGCTACTTTGGCCGAGTATCCTCTTATAAAGCGGCGGTAGTAGTTCACTAAGCCGAGAAATGATCGAAGTTCTGGAACCTTGGTCGGGGGTTGCCAATCCAGAATTGCCTCCACCTTTGCATTCTCCATCATGATTTTGCCTCCTTTAACCTTGTGACTGAGAAATTCAACTTCTTCTTGGGCAAATGAACATTTTTCCTTCTTAACATAGAGCTCGTTCTCACGTAGTACTTGGAAGACTTGCTTAAGGTGTTGAATATGTTCTTCGAGAGTCGAGCTGTACACCACAATATTATCCAAGTAAACAACAACAAATTGATCAAGGAAAGGGTGAAGTACCTTGTTCATGAGGGTGCAAAAGGTTGCAGGTGCGTTCGTGAGACCGAAGGGCATGACAAGTAACTCAAAAGCACCGTAGCGAGTCACACATGTGGTTTTGGCCTCATTTCCTTCAGCAATTCACACTTGATAGTACCCCGAGCGCAGGTCAAGTTTGGTGAAGTACCGCGCCTTGCCAAGTTGATCGAAGAGATCAACTATCAATGGTATTGGGTATTTGTTCTTGATAGTGATCCGATTGAGTGCCCAGTAGTCGATGCACATTCGAAGGGTACCATCCTTCTTTTTATGGAATAGTACGGGTGCACCGTAGGGAGATTTGGAGGGACGTATGTATCCTGTTTCTAGAAGGCCCTTGATTTGCCTTCGTAGTTCCGCGAGTTCGGGCGGTGCCATGTGTTAGGGAGCAGCAGAGGTTTGGCACCAGGTTCCAACTCGATGCAATGATCCACCTCTCGCCTGGGTGGAAGTTTCTTCGGCAGCTCCTTGGGCATCACATCTTCGTATTCTTCAAGGATGTCTTTTAAGATTTGCGGGTGGTCAGTCCGCGAAGAATCGAATTCTCCTTCGTCATCAAGTTGCCGAATTGTTACCAAGTAGTTAGGGTACTTTCGCATCCCCTTCTTAAATTGCATGGCCGAGATCAGTTTCTTCTCAATGTGGGCTCGTTCAATAGGGACCATGCATGCCTTGTCCCCGTCGTAGATGGCGAATGTGTTTTTGGCCGGCATAGGAAAGGCTTGGAATCTGTCAAAGAATTCCATGCCTAGAACCATCTTGAAGTCATCTATGGGGACGACAGAAAAGTCGAGCTTTCCGGACCATGTCCCAAGAGAGAGTGGGACGTCATGAGCAATTCTGGCTATGGGCTTGGCAGGTGAGTTTACTGCCTTCATCGCACCTCCGTGATAGACCGTCTTGAGCCCTAGGCGCTTGGCTTCTTCCTCGGACATGAAGTTATGAGATGCCCCAGTGTCGAGTAATGCGCTAACGGTGTGACCGTTAATAGTGGTGCGAGCAAACATGAGCCCTTTCTTCGGAGTAACGGGCGTCGGGGCTTGTCCCTTAAGAGCGGACATGTACTGAAGAGAACCCATGCTGTTTCGGGGTTCTTCTAATGGAGTGGCCGAGGTATCGTCGGCATTGATCTTTAAGTGGGCAGCAAGGGCGTTTAGAGTCTTCTTCTCCGGACAGTGACGTATCCAATGATTGCCGTTGCATATGAAGCAAGGGCTTTTGGGCTTTGATTGCTCCTTCTTTCCTGGGAATTTTTGTTGCCCGATCTTGCCACTTGGGGGTCGGTTAGTTCCCCAATTCTTTCGATTACCGCCATATCCTTCTTTGCGATTTTCTCCCCCACCTTTGCCATGAATGGGCCGTTTATCTTTACCTTGCCCAGAGTAGTCAGTGAGTGATTCAGCCTTGGCGATAGCTTCGTCAAGGGTCTGAACACCGTGTCTATCCAGCTCGGTTTTGGCCCAATTGTTAAGGCCATCGGTGAAATAGAAAAGTGCATCTTTATCGGACATTTCAACTTTAAGCATGAGAGTTGTAAATTCATTGATATAGTCACGAATCGTACCTGTCTGCTTGAGTCTTCGGAGGCGAGCTCTCGCATCTCGTTCAGCATTGCTTGGGGCAAATTGTTTTCGGAGTTCTCTTTGGAAGTACGCCAAGTGTCGATGGTGCATCCTTTGCCCATATCGCCATACTTCCGGCGCCACCAGAGTTGTGCGGCACCACGCAGGTAATTTGGTGCGCCACTGACCTTTAGTTCTTCATCTTTTACGCCCATAGCGTCAAAGTATCGTTCTAGGCCGAATAAGAAGTTATCCACCACAGTGGCATTCCGAATGCCATCGTAGGTTTCGGGCTTCGGCACATCCAAGCGGCGCGCGTCAAGAGCGAACGGGGCAACGGAATTAAATGATGCAGCTCGCTTGTGTTTAGCCCATTCCGATCGGACTTCTTCCACTTCCGAGCGAATAGAGCGTAGTTCTTCTTGAACAAAGCCACGGAGACCATGAATCTCCTTCTGGAATTCAATAAGTTGCCCACGCATCATATCCGACTGGTCCATCATAAGTTTCTTCAGTACGCCAGCAATGTCGGCGTATTCCGTCTCCAGAGTGTCGAACCTGTCATGGACTTGATCAAGGTTCTCCTCCAAGCTAGCCATCGAGGCTTCCAGTGTGGCAATCCGAGGTTCGAAGGCGTCGGCAGAGGGTCCCTTGGACTTGCCTCAGACCTTGTTACCTCGTTGCTCCTCACGACCGCGTTGCTGCTCTTGTGTAGCATCAATAGGGACATCCTAAGTGTTGGCCATTGTTCTCGTGTGATATGAGTCGGTTGTGTGCAAACCGTGGCTCCGATACCACTTGTCACGGGATGGGAGTTTTGCGCAGCTAACCCGTGTGGCACTTAAACAACTAAGTTGAGTCGAGTTGCTAAGTAAGCCTGAAAGTAACGAGAAAAGGGACAATAGCACAAAAGGATTTTATTAGATGAATGCTTTGGGTACAAGAGAGCTTTTCAATGCTTGATTACTTGAGGATTTCTGGATGGAGTGAGCAAATGAGGCTCCTCCTCCTTTTATACCAGCCTAAGAGAGTTCTGGAGTGGAACTCTCTAGATAGAACTTTCTAGATAGAACACTCTAGATACTTGTAGTACATCTATATGGGCATTTACATGAGTATTCTACAAAGTGTGTAAGAAGTATATTTCTACATGCTTCTAGAGTCATCTAAGTATGTAGAGATCTCTTGGTCTTTCTTGATCATTCTAGAACCTTCCGGAACCTTCCGACACATAGAGACTCTTGTTAGGGTCATCCGGGGCGCTTTCGCCCGACCCGTCACATAGAGCTGGGTTACGGTCTAAAAGGCTTCGTGTTGTTAAGTAACTTCTACTGTATTATAGATGCAGTTGCTAAACTTCAGATTTCCCTGTTTCTTGTTGTTTAAAGGGATATTTTGATCTCATCTTCCAGAATATCTGAGTTGGTATTAATTACCCTTTCCATATAATTTTTTCATACAGAAAATAATATTTTGTGGTTACAATTGTAAATTAGCGTTGATGGTCGTCGAGCAATAAGATAGCTATCTATGGTTTCTAACTCGCTTCAGATAAATATATGCGATTGGATTGTTTTCACTTTTGAAATATGGTTCACACCTACTTTCATTTTCTTTTCACATGATTCTCTTGTTACTTTTAACCTAACTAGCTTCTCTTTTGAGAAATCTTCAGTTTTGGTTCCTCACTTGTCAATAATTTTAATGGTTTCTAAAGGATATGGTCACTAACCGGCTTCTATTTTGAGAAATCTTTTTTCCTCTGCACAGATTTTGCTAATATAATGTAATTTCTTGTAATGTAAATTCTCTATCGACTGAAAAGAAACGTGAGGAATGTTCGGCGGTAAAATCATTGCCACTGAAAAATGAGGACTTTGTTCTGTTTTTGCATCATTAATTATTGAATACTTTTTCTTTGATTATCTGAGCAATTCATCAATTTGTATGCCTGATTGTGATTTGGTTGATCGTATTCTGGGCTACGCCGGCTACTGAGTTAGTTGTCTATTTTTGGGTTCTGTGCAGATGGATGCGGCCGTCGGTACGTAAACTTAGTTTGTATTATTATGTTTTTTTCAGCTTTGTGCTCCTCCCGATATTGCGCGTCGCCATAGGTCTTTGGTCTCGTGCCTTCGATGATATTTTCTCCTCTATATTATTATATTCTCCAGATTTGTGCTCATCTCCGATACTGCGCGTTGTTATAGTACTTTGTTTGAGCCTTTATTTTTTTGATCTGTGGATATGTTTTTTTTATATTCAATTGAGGGTTGAACTGCGTGGCCAAATCGGAAATTGATTTGATGAGCTCCATTTTATAGGGTGTTAAACACAAGATCTATTATTTAGTTTTGTGTCCTTTGTTTATAGCAACAGCTGTTTTGCTACTCTCTTCTCCAGGTATATTTTGAAATTAACATTATATTTATCTTGCAGAATATGCCATATTTCCTTCACTTCTGTCTTGACTGTATGAAAATTGGTTTTTCCTACAGAACCAGGCCACCTACATTTTAGAATTGCAAAGAACTTGTTCAGGTTTATATTTAGTATTTAACTGTAAAGGTTAGTGCATGTTTGTAGTTTTGTTGCCAGCCTGTCCTGTATTATGTTTTTTTCATGTATGCATCATTTATCCGAATATGCCTTATACGCCTAGATGGCTTATACATTCCATTTATGATTCTACTTACATTTCTTCGCTGGTCTTTGGGTCTACTTCGGTTTCCTCTGGATTTTGGTTATATGAATCAGGGTCCTATGTTTAAAAATGGCCATTATAATGGTGTTATATGTTCGAGTTCCGTCCCTGGCCCTGTGCAAGCTGTGCTACTGCACAGGGCCTCGGCCCAATATCAAGTTTTTAGGGCCCAAAAACTACATACACCTTTATATAAATGTTTTGCCATTATGCATTAAATATTTGCCTTGGCGCACTGGCATATGCAAGTAATTTCTAGATGGGGAGATCTAAGGTTCAATTCCCAGCACCTGCATTTTTTCTTTTTTATGACTTGTTGCTTCTTTTTTGTTAACTTTATGTTTTTTTCTATTTATGGAAATTATGTTATATTATATTACTTTTGGAATATATTTAACCAAAAATATAGTGTTTCTAGAAAATATATTTTTGAATAAATATTTAAAAATTTCCAAAAAATAAGTCCAAAATTAATTAAATTTACAGTTGTTTTTAAAGAATATTGTGATTTTGAGTTTTAACCGAATTTCTATTGACGAATTAAAATATTTAACCAAAAATATAGTGTTTTTAGCAAATATATTTTTGAATAAATATTTAAAAATTTCCAAAAAATAAGTCCAAAATTAATTAAATTTACATTTGTTTTTAAAGAATATTGTGATTTTGAGTTTTAACCGAATTTCTATTGATGAATTAAAATAGTTTTTTAGAAATTTAATTTTGTTTGTAGCTATAACATTTTTTAATGTATATTTACTTCTTTTTATAATTAATTATTGGGTATATCGTTGATGATTTTGGCACCGACAGTAAATTATGTAAAACTCCGCCACTGAAGGGATCAATTTTTAATATTTGAACAGGGCCTTATAATTGTTTGGGACGGTCCTGGTTCTCACATAACCTCTGAATAGAGCTTGGGTATAGGTAGGTGTAGCAATGCCCCAGAACAAAAACATATGATTTCTATTTGATGTTTGACTGAGGATTTCTTCAATGGTCAATGTCTGCTGTCTTCTGAGTCTCCATTTGGTTTTGGCCGGGCAGATAATTGTACAGTTAAGGTTGGGTGTAAATAGATTGCATTGACAAATGGACACTATAATAATGTTATTTGTTTAGGTTTATCGGCTGGAAACCTGACATGGCCCCAGAAAATCTCTTATAGAGCCTGGGTCTAAGTAGGTGTAACAATGCCACGAACGAAAACAAATGACATTCATTTGATATTCCACGTAGAATTTTATTATTGGCGTTTCCTGTATGCGTAGATGAGTTGTACATAAAACCAATCAAAAAGGTATTATGTGTTTGAGTTCATCGTCTACATACATGCCATGGCCTCACAGAAACTCCGAATGGGATTTGGGCTTAGGTTGGTGTAACAATGTGATGAATAAATACATACGCCATCTACTTCGGGCCTCATTTAAAATTTATCGGCCAGGTTTCGACACTTGTTTAAAATAATCTGCTCTTTCTGGGGGCCTGATATAAAATTTTTCAAATTGAACTATGTACGTTTAGTGATGTTTAACATACTTCATGCCATATCTCGATTTGGTTGGAGATCTATACTAATCATCCGTCCAGCTGTTTAGGTTCTCAATATTTGATCAATTAGTGTAACTTCATTACAGTAGCGCACCCTTTTATAAAATTGCCTAGGGAAATGAATCAACTATGCTAACTTACTCATGTTTGTATTCAGTATTTATGTATCTCTTACAAGGTGCATGCAAGTTCGTATTTATCTAGTTTGATTTTGTTCTGTTTATGTCTTCGTTCTTTATCTGAATTTGATTTATATGATTCGGCAGCTTCTACATTTCGTTTTAGGTCCTAGCTATAACTTATCTATTGTGTTTTTGTTATATGAAATAGATAGGTTTCAATGAAAAATAGACATTATAATGGTGTTATATGTTTGAGTTTGTCGGCTGGAAACCTGACATGGCCCCAGAAAATCTCTGAATAGAGCCTGGGTCTAAGTAGGTGTAATAATGCCACGAACAAAAACAGATGACATTCATTTGATGTTCCACTTAGGGTTTTATTATTGCCCCTTTTTTTACACGTAACTGGCTGTGCATAAAATTGTACATACCAAAGGTGTTGTGTTTTTGGGTCTACATTTATGTTTCTCTTACAAGATGCATGCAGGTTCATATTTATCTGCTCTGATTTTGTTCTGTTTTTGTCTTCATTCTTTATCTAGATTTGATTTATATGCTTCGATAGCTTCTACATTGCATTTGAGGTTCTAGGTTTCATCACAAACTGAACATTGTAGTGGTGTTATGTGTTTGAGTTTATCGGCTGGAAACCTGACATGGCCCCACAAAATCTCTGAATAGATCCTGGGTCTAAATAGGTGTAACAATTCCAGGAACAGAAACACATATTATCCATTTGGTGTTCTGTTTAATATTTTATCAATGATGCTTGGATTTACAAAACTTCCTAAGGAAATGAATCAGCTATACTGCCTTACTCAGGTTTGTATTTGGTATTTATGTATCTCTTACAAGGTGCATGTAGGTTCGTATTTATCTGGTCTGATTTTGTTCTGATTATGTCTTCGTTCTTTTTTTGGATTTCATTTATATGCTTTGGTAGCTTCTACATTTCATTTGAGGTCCTACCTATAATTTCTCTATTGTGTTTTTGTTATATGAATAGATAGGTTTCAATGAAAAATGGACATTATAGTGGTGTTATATGTTTGAGTTTATCGGCTGAAAACCTGACATGGCCCCACAAAATCTCTAAATAGAGCATGGGTCTAGGTGTAACAATGCCACAAACAAAAACACATTATCCATTTGATGTTCCATTTAATATTTGATCAAATGATGTTTGGATCCATATTTTATTTTGATTTGGAAATCTATACTAACTATCTGTCCAGCTTTTTAGTTTTTTTAATTTTTTAAATAGGCTGCATTGGCAGATGGGCATTATAATGATGTTATTTGTTTAAGTTTATCAGCTGGAAACCTGACATGGCCCCGCAAAATATCTGAATAGAGCCTGGGTCTAAGTAGGTGTAACAATGCCACGAACAAAGACAGATAACATTCATTTGATGTTCCACTTGGGGTTTTATTATTGGCCTTTTTTTGTGCATAAGTGAGCTGCACATAAAACCAAACATACCGAAGGTGTTATAAGTTTCTGGGTCTAAATTTGTGCATCTTTTACAAGCTGCATGCATGTTCATATTTATCTGCTCTGATTTTGTTTTGTTCATTTCTTCGTTCTTTATCTGCATTTGATTTATATGCTTCGATAGCTTATACATTCTATTTGAGGTTCTACCTATAATTTCTTTATTGTGTTTTGTTATATGAATAGATAGGTTTCTCGAAAAGTGGACATTATAATGGTGTTATGCGTTTGAGTTTATCGGCTGGAAACCTGACATGGCCCGACAAAATCTCTGAATAGAGCCTGGGTCTAAGTAGGTGTAACAATGCCACGAACAAAAACACATATTATCCATTTGATGTTCCATTGAGTGTTTTATCAATGATGCTTGAATCTATATATAGCATGTCCCTTTTCGCTCCTGCAAACATCCTTAGTAGAGCTTGCGCTATGTGGACGTAACATTGTCGCTGCACTTTATTTAACAATCCATGATTTTCTATGCCTCTGAGTTTATTTGTAATGTGCTTTATGCCATACTTTATTTTGATTTGGAACTCTATACTAACCATCTGTTCAGTTTTTTTGGGTTTTCAATCTCTTATCAGTTACTGTGGCCTGATCATAATGGAACCATATGTAGCAAAACTACTTAGGAAAATGAATCAACTATCGAATCCTCCAACCTGGGTTGGGTCTGCTACTGATATCGCTGAGTGCATTAGAGCTTTGGAAAAATATCAACCAAACTCAGTTGAGGATTTTGGAACAGCGAGCTACCACTGAGGCTTACAAGTTCCTGAATTGAGAAATATTCTTCGTTCTGAAAAAGGCACTCAGCAAAAGCGGGATGAGTATGACGCACTTACTTTATTAACTGATTGTGTAGAGTATGAATTGCCATGTCAATATCCTCTAAACACACCTGTCGAGGCCTGCGATGAACTTTGGGTCAGCATTCTTACTCTGAGAGTACAAATCAGACTTCTTTGTAGCAGATTACATTCGATTATTCGGGCATGGAAAGGTGTGTATTATATTGGAAGTAAATGGGATCAACCACGCGGTTATCTTGACGAGTCGCCTGCATACAAACCTCTATTAGAGGATTACGATACAATCCACCATCGTCGTGATCTTGAATGTTCCATTGCCGATATTTACTGTGTCCCCAGTTTAGCTTACTATATTCTCAAAGAGATTGGCTTGAGATTTCCTAAACTTAAATTGCAGGATGATGGCTAGATTGGGGGTGCATTTGGTTTGGTAGTCCAGCTATACAGTTTCATATTTTCTCATCTCTTTGGGTTGTATGTTGTTTTAACTATGCTTACTCTTTTTCCTGTTCTGTCATGCGTTGTTAATGTTGTGTACATTTGTTTATGTATGTACCTGTACAAAATATTTACTGCTTCCATTTGACATTACGCCCACCTATTTATTTATGTGCCTTCATATAATATTTCCGCTTGTTATTTCAATTTATTCACAGGCAAATCCTTCCTCACTTGTCTCCTTTATTTTAGGTTGCATGTTTTCTTAAGACTATGGCTTTTAAAATTTACTATTTCTACTTCGCCATATCTTTGCTGCATAGTTTATCCCAACTTTTCACTCGTCTATATTTTTTACAAAAAACAAAACTTTTTAATATCTACTCATATATTCCTGTATCTTATATTGAATGGCAAATACCTCTCAACAATGTACTCAGTGGCCTCACGGGTGCGATTTTGGCAAACTTGGATTTTCCCTCCTTCTCTCTTGTCTCTTATTGTACTTATCAGATTACTGCATATTTTGTTTTTCTTCTATTCGATAGAAAGCCTCAGTCTGCATGTTTGCTCAATACACAACCATTGCATCCTGGTATGCTATTTACTTCATTTTTTATTTTTATCATCTACCAATATTGATGCTATAAAAAATTAATTTCTTTTTTTGAACAATAGGAAAGGACGTAATCGGCCTGGAAAAGAATACAAGGAGACGAGCCGCCTACGCATCAAAGAACGCTCAAAAGAAAGCATGCTTGATAGAGAGTAGAAGACTTGAGTACAGGCAACAAAGTATGTTACTCTGCAAATGATTACTTTTATGTAATGACCTGCTTACATCCTCAATTTTATTATACATACCTGAGGCAAACTAGAGTAAACAATATATTATTCTACTACAGTATTTTACTGTATATAAATCTACAAATTCTGCCTTATCTAATGAATGTCTATTATATGTCTCTCTTTGTAGTCTTCGTTCCCAGGGAACACCTAGCTCTACTACCAATCGAACTTCTGATTCCAGGTTGAAACGAGCACGAGATAAATCTCATGTCTAACATGATTCGCTTAGAAGAATGGAGAACATTCCCACATCGGCATGCTCTTTGCCCTTTGATGCTGCATGGCAATACTGTAAAGCCCTGCGTTACTCAAGGTGTAATATCCGCGATTTTAATTTTCGTAAATTTCTTTTTTTTTTTTTTTCGGTAGAAGTCCATTTTGACGGCTCGTTTGTGACCATTTCGTCATCCTGAGAATGATTAATTCTGAACTTTTTGATGTCAGAGTTCGTTTCGGTGTCGTTTTGTTGAGTTCCGTGCTTCTTAGCGACTTTTCCGAACTTGAGTTCGATTCTTACGAATCTCGTTCCAAACTGTTGTTTCGAGTTTCCCATAAGTCCGTTTAACTTTGTTAGACGTGTTGTGAACTTTGGTTTGGTTATTCGATTACGTATCGTGATTTTCGGGCGTTTTGGGCTATTTTGTAATTTCCCAAAGTTGTGGGTATCCGCATTCCTATTTGTTGTCTTGACCCTTTTCATGGTCGCGTGTGAGTTTGATTGTAGTTCAAGCTCTTAGTATGATCTTATTCGGGAGCTTTCCGTGCATATCTTGAACTTGGTATTTCGATCGGAGGAGTCCGTTGTTGTAACCCGTTTTGAGAGCACTACCACTGTAGTTCTAGGTGCATTAGCGCACGTTATCGAGCAACAGGGTCATAAGTCAGTAGCTGGATTCAGGCCCATTAGCGCGCGCTAAGGGCAGGAATTAGCGTACGCTAACGGAGATCAGGTTCAGTCCAGTAGGTACTGGAGTACCCCGTTAGCGCACGCTAACAGGTACTAGCGCACGCTAGTAATTCTTGTATGCATATCCGGGCAACAGGTTTTAGAGGTCAACTCTCATTTCTTCATTTGCTATTCGTCAGTTCCGTTCCTCTGGGGCGATTTGAGGTGATCCTCCTTCTCAAGCCTCATCTTGGGGTGAATTGGTGCAAGTCTAACATCATCAATCATTTTCTTTGCTCGGATCTAAGGTATATTTCACTCAAACCTAATTTCGTGGAATTTGGGGGGTTTTTCTTGATTTAGTGATTTCTGTCCGGATTCATCCAATCGATTCGGGTTATTTGATGTTGTTGCTCATGTTCTATGGGATGTAATTCCATATTTCGGTCCTCTTTGATCCCAGTTATGATTTCGCTATTGTGGAACCAAACCCTTGAATTCATGTTGTTCTTAATTCCGAGTTGAATCCCGTTTGGTGTTGATAATTCGTGTGTGTTATTCTCGTAGTGTTCGCGGTGCTATCATGTTCTTGATTGTGTTCGGGAGCTCGGAGCTGTTCGACCGTATCCCATCCATCGTCTCGTTTCGATCGTGGTTTCGAGGCAAGTATTTTTCTTATACGATTTGTGTCCTGCAAATAGAGTCTACATGTTGGATTTACGATGGTTTGTTTACCCTCGTGAATATGATTCATGTGAATTGGTTATGATTTGATTATTTTGAACGTCGAGGGCTTTAATGATATCCCTGCTTGTTTAATGTTGCGGAATCGTGTATTCCATGTTAATTGTGTTGTTGTGTTGTGATTGATTGTTCTTGAGGGTGGTATTGTGATGAGTATGATAATTGTGTCGGGTAAGTGGCCATTTCTAGCAAGTATTCTTAATGAGCTTACATTCTTAGCATATTAATATTGCATGAGTAACGTGTGTGTGTGTATGCTCACTACGGGTTAGATTCGATGGGGCCTCGGTAGGGGTCCACAGAGGCGTGGATCGACGAGCTTGACTTTTAACCCACTACGGGTTAGATCCGACGGGGTCTCGGTAGGGGTCCACAGAGGCGTGGATCGACGGTTAATTGTGGTGCATTTTTATAAATGTGTTTTGGGTTATGGCATTTCCGAAAACGAGTGTTTTTGAACGGTGATTTCATGATTGCATGCATTGACTAAACGTGTAAGAGGTAAGTTGTTCATTTGGCCTACTTGGCTAGGATGGCACTAGAATATTTGTCGTACGTCTTTAGTCCTCTAGTTGTGGGGTTTTGATGTTGGAAAATGGACCTTGCTATTGTTCTCGTGTACTATGATTTGATGAGAATTGGGTTGAGATCCCAACAATTTTGTAAAGGTCATTTTACAGAAAGTGATTTTGGGCCGATGCCCATTCATCTTGAAATGTTCTTTTTCTTCAACTAAGGACTTGAGGTCCAACAAGGTTCCTACTTTTAAAATCCTCGAGATGAGGAATTTATTTTCAAACATTTCATTGATTAATTTCTATTTAATAAAACCTCTCGGGAAGGATTTGGTAGTTAATTTTCATACCCGATTCGTGATTTCTATTTGTTTGTTACATTTCGCATGATTATGTACTTGCACTAGCAAAATAGTGGGATTTTGCTAACCCCCGAGTAATCGGGGGTGGATGTCTGTATTGCATTTAGGTACGTGCAGGGCCATGAGTAGCATAATACAGGGTTGGTACGAAGGATGATGAGTTATGATCGACACTAATCACATGAGGACCTGTACGATATCGTATTGGGTTAGTTGTACTTTATTTCCGCTGTAGTGTTTTCCCCGTTGTACGGGAGTGTGTTGTATTTCGACCCCTGCGTGGGCATGTATTGAGATTGAGTTGTATGTGTTAATTGAAAGACCAAATCGGTCTACCGAGTCATTTTATCCTTAAAGGCGATGTTGAGATGTTTGATTTTAGTTACCAGCCTAGTAGATCCTCGAGCGAATGGTCTACGGCGTGTAATATCCATGAGTGGATTGGGGGTGTTACACAAGGGAACCAAAAGGATTCTGCTGTCTTAGTGGTCAGATCTTGCTTGTTTGACCTACAATGCCTCTAAGACTTTGGGAGTTATACACTTCATTGGAGTCACCAGATGAACTTCAAAATAGACTATCTCAATCAGGTGATCTTGATTTAAATATTTTGCATGACATTGTTCAGTTGATGAAACTTAATCTTTACGCAATTTTCTTCCGAAGCCTTCGAGATTTGAAAATTTTCAAGAGTATAATATTATTCTTTGTGATGACCCATCTCTAGACATGAGAATTTACAGTCTGCCTATAGTTAATCAGGTTGCTGTAATCTGGAATGAATTGACTGATGCTTCTATAGAGCAGCCTCATGATATTCGCGTTTATACTTCATCGGGCAAAACACACCGTGTGCACTATTACTGCAGCTGTTACGATCCGCTGCAATATCTATTATTATTCCCTTATGGCGAAAGCAGCTGGCATACAGGAATTCAATGTTTACCACCTGTTAATTTCGGTTCCTCTACTCGATGCCGTACACGATGCGTCGGTCAGACTGCTATTTATTTTCATGGGCAACAATCTGGAGAAACTCTTCTTGCTGAAGAACTCGCAAGTATGGTTTCATAATTTCTACTTACTTTGCAATATAGTTTCTCTTCTATTTTAACAAACTTCAATTTAATCCTAACAGTTTGTTTGTCTGCCCTAAATAGATTTGACTACAAATGGATGGAAGCGGAATAATGTAGCTGCTAGAGAATTCTACTGCTATATATTTCAAAGTCGAGTTAGCGATGCAACAAATATATTGCGAACAGGAAGGTTAGCACAATAATACCAAATTGATTGCTATGTGAAGATTGAAACGCAGCGCTTGGATTATCTAAGGACTAAGCAACTGCACCAAGACTTACGGCTCGAGTCATACGAGGGGATTATTGAGAGCATGGCCTGCGAGGGCAATCTCAGCGGTTCCAAAATCGGCCAAAAGTTTGTACTCCCTGGATCATATGCTGGCAGACCCCAAGACATGCGACGGAGATATCTTAACGCATTAGATTTGGTGAGCGAAAATGGAAAGCCTGATTTTTCCATCACAAAGACGTGCAATCCCAACTGGCCCGAGATACGCGAGGGCTTGCTACCTTGCGAAGAAGCGCGGAACAGATCTGACCTCGGAGCAAGAGTCTTCAGAGGTAGTAATGAGGAATTCAATAATGAAATTGTTAGGTAAAAATTTTTTGGGGAGGTTGTTGCGTACCTTTACGTCATAGAATTTCAAAAAAGAGGCCTTTTACATGCTCATTGGATCATTATTTTGCAGTCAAAAAATAAAATAACCCCATCTGATGCCTATGATCGCTATGTCAGCGCAGAGTTGCCTAATATCAACCTACATCGGCATATTCATGCATGTGTTGTAAGACATATGATGCACAGCCCCTGTGGATCGCTAAATCCTTCAAATATATGCATGCGAGATAGAAATTGCGAAAACAAGTATCCTAAGGACTGTAGAGAACAAATCGCAGCGTGAGGACAATTACCCATTATACAGGAGAAGAAACGATGGGAACACAATACATGTCCGTGGTCATAATCTTGATAATAGATGGGTGGTCCCATATAATCCCTATCTTTTAGCTAGATTCGACAGCCATATTAACGTCAAAATATGTATCGGTCTCAGGCTCATTAAATAACTGTACAAGTATGTTTGCAAAGGCACCAACAAGATCGCGTTCAATGTTGTTGAACAGTCAGACATTCCAGAAGTGGATGAAATCATAGATTTCCAGTCAGCTCGGTGGTTATGCACCCTTGAGGCTTTGTGGTGAATTTACGGTTTCATATTAAGCGAAATACATCCAGCTGTCATGCAACTTCATGTTCATTTACCAAACAAACAATATGTTTCCTTTTCTCCCTCACGATATCTCTCTGAGGTGGTAGCAAATCCAAACGCCTCAAAAACACAACTGACCGAATTTTTTGTAATGGATGCACAGGCATCTACATTTGCAAGGATGGAATTAATTTATAAGGATTTCCCACGTTTCTTTGTGTGGGATGCAACTAGAAAAACATGGCATCGAAGAGTAAAAGGAATCTGCATTGTTCGTCTGGTCATCGTTAGCCTTCTTGATGGAGAGAGATACTATTTACGACTACTACTTAACCATATCAATGCACCAAAATCTTTTGAATATTTGAGAAGATAGAACGGCATTTTGTATGATATATTTCGAGATGCTGCTTTGGCGTGCGGCCTATTGGAATCAGATATGGATGTTAAAAGTTCTCTAGCAGAGGCCTGTTCCTATCAGATGCCCTACTCACTGCATCGTCTGTTCGTGACAATCTTAATATATAATACTCCATCTAATCCTAGAGTAATATGGGATACTTTTAGGTTCTTTCTAGCAGATGATTATATTCCTCTGAAAAAATATATGATGCTTTCCTCAGAACAATTCAGTCAATTTACGTCTTTCTGCAATCTGCTAACCGGTCAATTGGCGAGTTTGGCCTCGTTGACTTTTCTATTGGAGCGTCAAAAGAACAAATGTAAAGTCGAGATTTTGAATAGGAGCAAAATTATGTTATCTTTAATTTAGATTTACACTCAGTGTCCATGCTAAATTCCAGGCAACGACAAGCGGTTGATGAAATTATGCACACTCTTGATAGTAATTATTTGAGTGCCTTCTTTGTTGACGGTCCAGCTGGATCTGGATAAACATTCTTTACCGAGCTCTTCTAGCTGCTATTCATTCAGGCATTTCATTGTTCTTGCCGTCGCTTCTTATGGAGTGGCTGCATCCTTACTCCCTCCTTGGTGGTCGTTCATCTCACTCAAGATTCAAGCTCCCCATCATTATAGTGGATGAGATCTACACAACTAGCAAACAAAGTGTACATGCACGCGTTATTATTGCTGCTAAACTTATTATTTGGAATGAGGCTTCTATGGCACACCGCAAAAGTATTCAGGCCGTAGATATTGTATTGCGGGACCTCATGGAAACCGATGTACCGTTTGGGGGAAAGACCATCGTTTTCGGCGGTGACTTCAGACAGACAATTCCTATAGTTATTGGTGACAATCGTGTCGATGCTATAGATGACTGTTTAAACAATTCTCATCTATGGCACTCTATACGCAAATTCCATTTATTCCAAAATATGCGTGCAAAAGATGATCCACTTTTAGAGATTTCTTGCTTAGAATGGGTGATGGAACTCAGCTTTGTATTTGCAATGATAATATTATACTACCTGCGAATATGTGTCTCCCCTACAAACAGACTGACAATTCTCTTGACGAGTTGCTCTCCGAAATTTCCCACACTTTGATGTTGGCCTGGAAGATCCGAAATCATTTATTCAGCGTGCTATTCTGACTCCGAAAAATGAATATGTGCATGAAATTAATAATGCTTTAATTGATAGATTTAGTTGCACTATAGATTATCATAGTACATATCTTACAAACGATCCTTTCCAATAGGCATTGTTGCTACCCAAAATATTATCCGGAGATGATATTGCTGGAATGGACGAGTAACAAACAAAATGCGAGAGCACGTCCGTGAGGAAGTAAATAACACAAGATTTGCCGGGTTTGCTAGGCCCGGGCTTGAATGCTCTCGCGAGATGTTATTAATACGAATACGTTGGGGTACAAATATTAATGTAAGAGTACAACTACAATGAGTGTAAAAGACCCTAGTTATCTAGCTCTTGAGTGCTGATGATTGCCGGAAGAACCAGAATTGAAGCTCTGTGCGTTCTTGTAACAAGTGAGATGTGATGCTCGATTCGGCCGATCGTCTTTTGGTTAAGAGGTTCTGAGAGAGAAAAGCAGCGAGTCTGAATTTCTGAACCTTTCTCCAGTTGCTGGAGGTTCTCTATTTATAGGACTGGGAGTCGCTGGGCGATCGCCTATGCTGTATTATAATAAGCGGGCGATCGTCTCTAGCACATGGTTGGTCTCCTTAAAGTCCGCAGCAGCTGCTGGCAGCCGGATGTGTGAACCAATGAGAGGCCAACACGCGTCTATGTCGTTGTCTTGGGAGGCCCCACCTAGGACCTTTCGGCGGGTCTGTCGGTAGGTGAGACCGTCCTTGTCACTGACAGCTGCTGATGGGCTGGAGTCAACGATCCATGTTCTGCGGTGCCATTCCCGGATCTGCACATGGGTCCTTGCTTCGTGATCCAGTCTTTGTAGACTTGACGGATGTTGGCTTTTCATGGCATGAGGCGGTCGTCCGTGATCGGGCACTTGAGACGATCGCTAGTTGCCGTGAGACGATCGCCTTGGCAGTCGATGGCTCGACACTGGGTCCTGTTCTGGGTCCTTCAATCGGCAAGTCTGCGTTGGTCTATTTGACTCTAGTTCGGTCGCCCGGTCTTTGTGCCGATCGCCTGTTGAGGTGTATAAATCTCGACACAACAATTGCCCCCTAGCTTGCTCCGATGTTGAAGACATGGGGTGAGGTGGTTCCACTGGCGATTGTTTAGGATAAAGACGGGTGATCCGTTGAGTGGACTTTGGTCTTAGATTTGGGCAACCTGATCGTTTGGCGAGCTATCTTCGGTCTCGCTCTTGTGATCTTCAATTTTGCAGATCTCTCGTGGAAAGCCGATTGTTTCGACCTTGAGGAACCGTGCACGGTCGTGAAATTCGATGGACCGAACTCTATGACCGTGTCTTGTGCGCGAGGGACATTCCACCTGTAGGTTTCTCTCGCGACTCAGTTTATTGTGAGGGTCCTCCGTTAGGCTGCGTCCGCCTCGTATTTAAACGAAGGGGGAACGGTCTTGGTCTGAAGTAGTCCTTGCACGAGGCATCGTCGGATTAATCGACTCCACGTCCGCGGCTTGTTAACACTTTTCTACCTCGGATCGTCATGTTAGATGGCAATCCTCGACGGTATACGTTGTGACGGGGGTAGGGACGCGTCGCATCGTCCGGGTCCACCATGTTAGATGATGAACCTTTGAGGACTGGCGAGCATGTCCACAGATTTATTTGGAGGGTCCTTCGGCTATGCTCGCCTCGTATTTAAATGAAGGGCGAGCGATCGCAGCCCAAAGGAACCTTGCATGGACGAAGCTGTCGGTTCCATCGACCTCCAGGACCATGACTGCACTCTTCTACCTCGGATCGTCATGTTAGATGGCGATCCTCGACGGTATACGTTGTGTTGGGAGGCGATCTCGTGCCTAGGTCCATCATGTTAGACGATGAACTTTAGATGGCGAGCGAGTCCTCCATTTTTAGAGATGTTGCTTGGGCAGTAGCCTTTCGTTTGACATGGTGGGAACTGGGGAAAGGCCTCCGAAGTTTCCACCTCTTGATTGAAGCATAAAGATCTAGCTGCCTGTGTTGAGAGGGAGGATCGACTCGTATGAATCCTCTGGCTCGCCGTGTTTGATTCTGGCGATCGGACTGGGAGACTAGCGATCGTTGTTCTGACGCCGATCGCGGCACTTTGATCATTTCCTCTCGGGGCTCCGGCTAAGTTAATAAACTGTCCTGCTTGCACTCCTCGAACAATCTCCAGAGTTGTCTGAGGAGGTCGCGGCATTGATCGGTGTTGTGGCCGGGACTCTTGTGGTAAGCACAAAATTTGTTGCGGTCTAGATGACCGTGGTCCCTTACCGCCTTCGGCTTGCTTAGCCGCTCGCGCCCCTGGATGGCGTAGAAAATATGAGTTGGAGATAGATTGAGGTTGTGGTAGAGATGGGCTTCCACATCCTCGAAGGTCCTGAAATCACCGGGTGGCTTGGCGACCGCCTTGTTGGACTTGGCGATCGCCGTCTCTGCCCCCTCATCTCGGCGAAGGACGAGCAACCTCCGCCTCGCCAGAAAGTCTGCGGCCTTGGCGCGGAAGATTGCGTAGGTCGGGGGGATATCCTTCGTAAGGTGCCTGAACATGGGCGAAAGACCATTGAATCCCCCTCGGACCGAGTAGAGGGCTGTCTCGTCGCTTACGGGCTCACCGTTGAGGATTATCTCATCCACCCGGTCGATGTAGTCTTCGTCGGACTCGTCTTCCCCCTGCCTGATTTTCATCATGCGGTGGGGACCTTCTGGTCGAGCAACCTTGGCGGTGAAGTACGTTGTGAAGGCGTTCACCAGTTGTTTAAAGGAACTGATTGATCGCGGTGGCAGTGAGATATACCACCTATGGGCCAATTCGCCCAGTGTTAACGGGAATGGCACCTGGTCGCGTCTGATGCCCCGCATCCGGTCATGTAGATCCGAAACTTGCTCAGGTGAGTCTCGGGGTCCGATCTCCCCTCGTACAAAGGTGTTTGAGGAGGAGTGATCCTTGGCTGCACGGGGGCGAGTTCGATCTGCACCGCGAGCGGCTCGCTTTGCCCAACGATCTTTCTCTTGGCGCCTGCCCCAGTTTCTAGGAGCGGCTTCATACCATCGAGCTGGCGTTGCGTTGCGGCCATCGCCGTAGCTTGGTCACTCGTGGTTTGGCTCTCGGAGCGGGAGCCGAGGCGATCGTGTACCGATCTCCTGACTCCGCGGTAGGCGATGAGGTCGTCGCCGCCGATCTTGGTTCTTCGGCGAGGAGGATCCAGATGGCTGGTTTGCCTTCTGGGAGTTGGGTAAGCTGAACTCCTGGTGATGGATTTGGGCTCTGTCGTCTCATGGATGGGGCCAGAATGCCCCGGCCGCCATGATGGGCCGCTTCCTAGGCGGCTGAAAATGGAACCGTCCCGCCTCGCGAGTGCTTTCGCTCGTGAATCGCGGCTCCCTGACGATCGCTTGACAAGTAACCCCCTAAGCTTCCGTTTGCCCGCGCGGCAGATGGATGATGGGGTAATTGCGGGCGTACCGCATCCTATCCGTCGCTCCCGTAGGGTGGCCATGGCCTCCTCGATCTGTTCCGCTGTTTGGAACTGATCGAGCGAGAGGCTAGGGCCGTCCCTCGGGGGCGGGATCGAGAGTCTCGCGCCGCCACAGCTACCCTCCGTCGTGGGTTGGGGCTCGGATTGAGCCGGAATAAGGTGTCCGGCGGATCGGAGAGTAGATCTCTTCGATGTGGTGGCAGGCATCATGATTCTGAAGGTTTTTCTTTGAAGAACAGTGAGTGTTTCTTCAAGTATATGCCCCGGAGAACAGTGAGTGTTCTTCGAGACGGTTGGAATGAAAAGGAAGGTTAAGTTGCCCTCCATCTAGCGCCAATTGTTGTTACCCAAAATATTATCTGGAGATGATATTGCTGGAATGGCCGAGTAACAAACAAAATGCGAGAGCACGTCCGTGGGGAAGTAAATAACACAAGATTTGCCAGGTTTGTTAGGCCCGTGCTTGAATGCTCTCGCGAGATGTTATTAATACGAATACGTTGGGTTACAAATATTAATGTAAGAGTACAATTACAATGAGTGTAAAAGACCCTAGTTATCTAGCTCTTGAGTGCTGATGATTGCCGGAAGAACCAGAGTTGAAGCTCTGTGAGTTCTTGTAACAAGTGAGATGTGATGCTCGATTCGGCCGATCATCTTTTGGTTAAGAGGTCCTGAGAGAGAAAAGCCGAGAGAAAAGAAGTGAGTCTGAATTTCTGAACCTTTCTCCAGTTGTTGGAGGTTCTCTATTTATAGGACTGGGAGTCGCTGGGCGATCGCCTATGCTGTATTATAATAAGTGGGCGATCGTCTTTAGCACATGGGTTGGTCTCCTTAAAATCCACAGCAGCTGCTGGCAGCCGGATGTGCGAACCAATGAGAGGCCAAAACGCGTCTATGTCGCTGTCTTGGGAGGCCCCGCTTAGTACCTTTCAGCGGGTCTATCGGTAGGTGAGGCCGTCCTTGTCACTGACAGCTGCTGATGGGCTGGAGTCAACGATCCATGTTCTGCGGCGCCATTCGCGGATCTGCACATGGGTCCTTGATTCGTGATCCAGTCTTTGTAGACTTGACGGATGTTGGCTTTTCATGGCATGAGGCGGTCGTCGGTGATCGGGAACTTGAGACGATCGCTAGTTGCCGGGAGACGATCGCCTTGGCAGTCGATCGCTCGGCGCTGGGTCCTGTTCTGGGTCCTTCGATCGGCAAGTCTGCCTTGGTCTATTTGACTCTAGTTCGGTCGCCCGGTCTTTGTGCCGATCATCTATTGAGGTGTATAAATCTCGACACAACAGGCATATTATCAAGATTACCTAAATTCTGTTAATGCTCCAGGCCTACCTCCTCACTTACTTCATCTGAAAATAAATTTTCCTATAATACTTTTATGTAATATTAATCCCTGTGAAGGGTTGTGCAACGGTACTCGTCTTATTTGCCGCCAGTTAGATAAAAATGTTTTGGGTGCAGAAATCGCCTCGGGTCAGCATGCTGGAGATTTTGTATTCATACCACGAATACCTTTGGAACCTTCTGACAAACAAAAATGCCCTGTACCATTCAAGAGACACCAATTCCCTATTCGACTTTGTTTTGCAATGACCTTTATTAAATCGTAGGGACAAACATTGGCTAGGGTTGGCCTTTACCTACCTAAATCAGTTTTTCTTATGGGCAGCTCTATGCTTCTCTCTCTCGAGCCAGGAGGGCAGACAACATTAAAGTCCTCATTCGGCCGTCCATTGTCGACGCCATGTCAGACAATCTCACGAAAAATATTGTTTACAAAGAAATTATTGCTATTGCGGTTTATGACCTTGCTACTTCGTATCACACAAATAAACAATTCCTCGATAGACATCATTAATAAATTTACATTTACTTAGGGATGTCAATTTTACTCGCAGGGTTAAATTACCTGTGGGTAAACGGGTTATAGGGGCGGGTAATACCCACAGGTTCGGGTAAAGGGCAGGGTACTGCCCGTACCCATTATTTTTTGTTAGGGTAAGAGTATGGTATGTGATTTATGTTTTACCTGATTACCTTACCCGATTACCCTAAACATTAAATATCTAAATATTTATATATATGTGTATATATATATATATATATAATAAAAGGATATATTGACTTTTTTAATTTTAAATTTTATTAGTTATAATTATACCTGATACATTAAGAAATTTGAGTGAAATTATATCGAATTTTAATATATATCGACTCATTTATTATATATTTTTTGTGCTTTTTGGAGTTTTTTGTTGTAAAATAGCATTAAATAAATATAACCGGGTAACCCGTTTTACCAGCAGGTACCCGTTTACTTGAGGGTAATACCCGTACCATACCCGCTATAAAAAATAGGGTAATAGGGTAGGGTATAGTAAGACATTTTATATGAAGATAGGGTATGGGGAAGGCATACCCGTATCCAACCCTACCCATTGACATCCCTACATTTACTACCCCTTTAGTCCAAACCATGTTTATACTGTTATACTATTTGCTATAACAATATGCCGTTATTTCTCTAATATAATAATATCTCTAATGATTGTTGGTAACACCTGTCCTTGGTACATATTCTGCATATTCACTCATTTAACAGTGCCTATGAAACCCAGATTTAAAAATCCTTTGATCAACAGCAAATATCAATGGATTATTGGTGCCAGAACAGCTGTTCTAGCCGCTGGAAAAGAATCGTCCATTTCCTCCAAACTCGCTCCTACTTTCATATAATATGATGCTTTTCGTGAGTTCATAGGGACAAGAACACTAATAAATCAGTTCCTACTAATAATGTTCGCATCTATATTTCGGTCTTCCTTGCACAAAAAGGGACTTCGTAATACTAATTTACTTTCATAATATCTACAGGTACTGTTGTAATTATAATTGGTAGGCGAGAACCATGATTCATCACTTCAAGAGGAAAAGAGAACACGGTCCATGAATATGCTGCAATCACTGTTTTAAATAGCGTTTAAGTAGCGTGGCTATAATGGTATATAAAATTGAAGTATTCATGTGGCCACGTAGCACTCCAAAATAGCGTTTTGAACAAATAACGTAGGCTTTTTGATGACGTGACACGTTTTTATCCAAATAGCGCAAATAAGGCGCTATTTGAGCTATAAGCGTAAATAAGCGTGAAATTTATTGAGAAATTTTAATTTTTATCATATTTTTTATTTTAATTATATATTTTTATTTTAATTAAAAATATTTTTTAATTGTTATTTTATTACTTTTATATCTATATAAACTATAAAGTTCTATTAAATTTGTTACAAAATATAGTTTTTTAATAATTCTTAGATATATGTAGTGTCAAAGATAATGACAAATAACCAATGATAAATAACCGATAGGAAAACTTGTTGATGAGTTTATTAAAAAAACGGTGGATTGTAGCTAAACGAATATGATATTTATACATTTATTTTCATATATTCTTATTTTAAGTGTTACTAGTTATTTAACTTGATTTATATTAACTTATGACAAAGAATTATATATTATATAGATATATTTTATTTTTTTTATATAAAATAGTAGGAACGCTAAACATGCGCTATACGCTACGCTATTTGCGCTACGCGCTATCAGAACAAAAACGCTATACATCAACGCTGCGCTATTTAAAACACTGGCTGCAATAGACGAAGCGTACTTAATTACTACTTTGTTGGCTGACTCCTCTTATTTCTCTCTTTAGCTTCAACTCTACATTTCAGCATTTACTTCTATATAAACCTAGCTTCTATGTACTATTTGTATGTGTGTGTACGTGTGTGCACCAACGACTGTCGAATTCTTCTTATTCATCTTGCATGTGAATTTGGAGATTTCAGCTCCAACTTCAATTTTGTAATGGCACATATTCCCTCAATTTTGTTCCTGCACGGATTTGAGCTACACTCCTCATAGGCAGCCAACAATTCTCTACAACAGCCTACAATTCTTTATTGCATCATCATTTTTAGGTTTTCCTTTTATGTCAATAGTAGACAATGTTGGAATTGAATTTTTCTATAGTTATATTTGAAAAGGCCAACGCAAATATTCCACCTCCATATTCTTTTGCATATTATATTTGATATTTTGTTATATATTTTCAATTATTAAAATCAGAGACAGCTGCATATAAATAGCGTTTCAAATTACTCTAACTAACTTCCTAACAATCATTACGACTACCATTCATAATTCACATGCATTTTCTATACCAAATTCTTCTAAAATTGAAATGATTCAAACTACTCTAAGTCTACTCTACTCTATGTTTGTTTGCATTTTTATATTTTATACTAATATATTATGTATGTATCTAGCACACAGGTTATCCCTCCACTTTGTCTTGGTTGTCTTCCTATGACCGTTGTTTACGATAAATTATGCGTTTATTTTTGGCTAACACATACGATCTCAAATAGTGATGAATATTGTGCTCTTTCCTTAATCAATTTATATAACTAATCAACTGAAACTTGTGCTATGTTTGGCAGCTGCCTACTTCTATCCTATGATTCTACTATTGCAAACTAGAAAATAAATTTCTTTCATAATCAGATACCTTGTTCACTTTCATAAATATTGTAATTTATTATTCATACTCTTCCTTATTGCACTACCATTTCTTTCATTTGTTGTTTACACACTTACAGGTTGAAACCCTTTATTATTACTTTCTGGAACGATGCTATCACAAATGATGTCTACAGTCTACTCGACTCAATTAAAGACAGACACCTCATCGCAGCATTAAACTTCAATGTTACAGACTACCGCAGTATTATCATTCTTCCTCACTAACCACTTATAAATGCAACATAATATTTGGTTTTCATTTCTATTCTCCACTAACTTCTTTTTTCAATTATTTGCCCACATATATCTAACTCAGCTCCACATCTACATCTGTTATCCTGTTTGACTCTCAAAACATCCACTTCATCAATATTCAAAAATGGTCTGTACATATTTTCCAAATCTCTTAATCCCCATTGTTCACTACTACAAAATACCCATTTAACAACTGACAATTAACAGCGGTTATGTTAAAACCGCTGTTAAATTTGTGCGGTGGCACGGTTCGTAAATATTATGAAAAATTAACAGCGGTTAAAAAGAAACCGCTGTTAAATTAAGAATTTAACGGCGGTTTTTGCGAACCCGCTGTAAAATTCCGCCAATTAACGGCGGTTATTAAGAAACCGCCGTTAATTTTTCCTATTTACGGCGGTTACTTGAAAACCGCCGTTCTTTTTCTTCTTTTAACAGCGGTTATTTATAACCGCTGTTAATATTCCATTTAATTACAACCCGTTTCTTTCTTTCTTTCTTTCTTTCTTCTTTTTTCCTTTCTTTCTTCCTACGCTTCTGACTCCGCGACTTTTCACAGTCGACCCGCGACCTCCGGCGACCTCGTGACCCCCGCGACCTCCGGCGACCTCGCGACCCCGGCAACCTCCTCGGCGTTTCGCAATCGACCACCGCGAATTATTTGGTAATTATTCCGAACTCTCTTCTTTGTTCCTATTTGGTAATTTTATCTAGTCTTTTAAGGATTGTTGTGTGCTGTTTAATGTGTGTGTTGTGTGTGTATGTGCATGTATAGGTGTGGCAGTGTGTGTGCGTGCAGTGTGTGTGTGTGTATTGTGTGTGTATTGTGTGTGTGTGGCAGTGTACGTGTGTATTGTGTGTGGCAGTGTGTGTATTGTGTTTGGCAGTGTGTGTTGTGTGTATTGTTTGTGTGTGGACTTTTAATTATACCTGGATTGTTTTGGAGAATAATGTTAAAACCTCAATAAAACCACAATAATCACAAACGTGGTATTCAAATGCACATAACGGACAAAATATGTATGTGCGTGTGCACTATGTGTGTAATATCCGGATTTATTACGGTGTAATTCATCTGTATTCAAACCCTGTATTATTCGGATTTGTGGTTGTGATTATTGGAGTATGATATTTCTTGCATTGATATCATTGTACATAAGTATAGAAGCATGCAAAATTGTTCATGCAACCTCGTGATAGCGCACGCTAAGAATGTATCTTAACGCGCGCTATCGGGCTATTATTAGCGCACGCTATGCGGGTAGGAGTTGCGTGCGCTAAGGACTCAATTATTGAGCGGGACGGCTAGCACATGCGCCAGCCGGGACATGGGTCCGGATAAGATTCCCGCGGACGAACCCAGACAATTCTGAAGTCAACCATTATTAGCGCACGCTAAGGAATGCTTAGTAGCGTGCGCTAACTTGTTAAAATGCAGAATATTATAAATGGGACAACAACTCGTTTTGGCTTACATTTTACTCGACCCTTCTGCATTCTTGAGAGGCCAGAGAGCTGAAATATCCTCCTACACACTTAGAACACATTTTGTTGGTGTTTATATATTGGTTATCACTTGGGAATAATCATTGAAGTGGAATAGCACCTTGGAGTGGCATACAACCAACCGGAGTCGGATTCTACCTTACGATTCAGTGATTTTCATCATATTAAGGTATGTTCAATCTATCTCCAGACTTAGAGTTGGATTCTAACGATTTGGATGATCATGTTAACAAGATATGGATTTTCATAGATGAATTATCCAAAGTATATCATGTTTGGAATATTGAGATGATTAAGCCTTAAGTACCTTGATTATGATCATCATGATTCGAATCTTATTACATTGAACAAGTAAAGGAAGCTTCTATCATTGGTAATCCGAATCTAATAGATGACTTCATAGCAATCTTGGACTTGACTTTAACATCATTATTGTTAGATAAATCTAAAGGATTGATCATGGAAAGATTTATCTAGTATAGATGGAATGTTAAACAACTTCAGCATGATAATATTGATTGATGTAAAGGTGTTGATATCAACCGTTAAGCCTTTCGAATTGTCGTATGAAGATTTGTAGTCGAAATGGAATATGGTTTTATATTGGTATGCATATCCTTGAATCTGAAGTTGTCTTTATCCGTAAAATCATTCATAAGGGTATGAACATGATAGTCATGGAGGTAACATGAATTATCACGGAAGACTTCATTGTTTTGATCATGATGAGAACAGTTCGCTTTCGCCAAAGAAAGCGCCATGCATAGATAGCGCACGCTATGCTATGAAGATTAACGGCGCTATCGAGCACGAGTTAGCGACGCTACATTTGGTATGTAACGACGCTAAGCCATCGACGAAGTCGATCGGCGATCGGTGAAGTCTCGACCATACATAGTTAGCGACGCTAGGCTTTGTTGTTTGCGTGCGCTATCGAAAGCGACTTAACGCACGCTACACAGAGTACTTAGCGTGCGCTAAGCAGTTCAGGCAGATTGCATTTTATGAACTTTTGGCCGTAAATCGAATTGTTAAACATTCGTACGACGTGAGATAAATCCTATATCATTTCTTTTGTTAAGGTTTGGTCTCGTTACGTGATTGATTGAGGAGGGCGACCTTCGAGTGTTCATTTTCGTGGAAGTGTTGTTCTTGTCTTCAAATCGAGGCAAGTACCTTAATTGTTTTATGTATTGTTGTTATACATATTGTCGTGCATTTATGTCATTATTGTATGTCCACCTCGTGTTGGTCCGACAGGATCATCGGGGGATCTATGCTAGCGTGCGCTGGATCATCGGACGGGTTTTTCCACCACGGGTTGGTCTGACGGGATCATCGTGGGTTCTAGGCAGTGAACGCTGGATCGACGGAATTACCATGTGTATGTTATGATATCATGTTGTGATCATCAGTTGTGTATGTTATGTTTGAGTTTCTCATAGGAGAAGACTCGTTGGACATTTTATCATTTATGTTATTATTATTATTCTGCGTGTGACGTTGAAATAATATGTTGTGGTACTTGTACTAGCATCGTTGTGCTAACCCCTTCGGGGGTGAACATTTTGTTTATGTTCAGGATCCAGGAGAGCGGGAAAACAACCACTGTAGCTGCATGACGACGAGGGTGCAGAGTGATGTTTCGGCCGGGTTTATTTATTTGTCGTTTATTCGTTATTTCAATAAATACTCGAGTACGAAGTCATTTGTGATGGATTTGAATTTGGTGATGTATTATTGAGTTCCTGTTGAACAATTGTACTTTCAGTATTTGGTAAGAACTGTTGTATCTTAATTCCGTTACTTCCATTCGTTAGTACCTTTTAATGTCTGTTCAATTCTTCAGCCTTGTAAATCCTTATGTAAAGGATTTACGGCGCTATAATATTCCTGAATATATCGGGGGTGTTACAGAATATGGTATCGGAGCTAAGATCATGGATATCTTGGCCGTTGGGTTAAAATAGGGGTCATTTATGTCTTTTGAGGTAACCGGCTGTGAATGACATCACTGCACTGCCTACGTCTTCATGCAAACGGTGGTTGTAAGTTCCTAAACTCTATCTCGTTCTTTACATATTGTGTCTCCTTACACTCGAATATTAGAACGATGTTATTTCTTGTATATTGAGTATTTATGCTTACAGTATGTTGAGAGGCGGACGTGGACGTGGTCGCGGTCGTGGACGCGGACGGAGAAATGCTAAAAGGGAAGCGTCGCCTTCTAACCAGGCCAGTCATAGCTCAGGCGAGCCGCAAAAATCTATTAATAACGAACCAGATCCCGCTGTACCAGAGATCCTTCGTCAAGTGGTGAACCAGATGACTCAGTTCGCCCAAGTCGTAGACCGAATGCAAGTGGCGGTGGGACTACAGCAGGGAGAGAGACAGCAAGGGATCCCAGACATGGGAAATCGAGGTGACCGGTGGCTGCAAGAGGTGGCGAAGATGCAACCACCGAAATTCAACGGTATTTCTGAGACTCCCACCTGGGATCATTGGTTGAAGGAACTGGAGAAAATATTTGCCGGAATTAACTGCCCAGACGACCGGAGAGCCTCTATCGCTCAATATTTTCTGATAGGGGAAGCATCCGAATGGTGGGAAGCCATCCGGCCTGTAGACCATGATGCCGATTGGACAGAGTTCAGATTGATGATGGAAGCTCAGTATTGCCCTCGTCCTGTGAGGGAAGCCAAAGTTCGGGAGTTTTTCTCCGCTCAGCCTTCTGATGTGTTAGTATCCCAGGCGATTAAGACGTTTAACCAACAACTAGCATTTGTTCGACATCTGGTCAGAACAGATGCAGAAATGATGATCCATTTCGATATGAGGATGAAACCAGAAATCCAGAGGTACATGTCCGGATTTGAATGTACCACACTCCGTCAATACCAGGATAAGGCGTTGGCGTATGAGATCAAGGAAGCAGCTATGGAGAAATTTTTGGAGTCCAAGAAATTCGAAAGTCTCTGGTACTTTTACAGAGCACAAGAACAGCGGGCCCCGTAAGGCCCAGTCATCCTTTCACTCTTTCAAGAAACCTCCGCACCCAGTTAGGAGCGGAAAGAACTTCGGAGCGACATCGACTATTACTGATGTTACCAGGAAATGCTTTAACTGCGCCCAGACGGGACACTATCGACGGAATTGCCCTCTTCCTGCCGTGACTTGTTTTGATTGTGGACGAGAGGGACATCGGGCAGTGTTTTGTGAAGAAGCTGCAAAGTCTTTTAGAGCCCGTACACCACAGCCAGTCCAGAAGGAAGCCAGTATCCAACAAATGCAGAAAAGTGTTCAGATGCCTCAGAATTTTGGCCGCGGACGAGGCAGAGGACAATGGGACCGAAAGGGGACATCGAGTGCCGGATCTGCTCCCCCACGTCTGTACGAGATGAGGAGGACAGACGATCGATGTCTTGCCGTCGCATCGTGCATCGCCCAGATCCTTTCCCGGCCGATTAGCGTTTTATTCGATACAGGAGCTACGCATTCTTTTATATCTTTGTCTTGTGTAAATCGTTTGAATATTTCCGGTTTTCATACTTGTGAACCTTATGTTGTTGGTTTACCGAGTGGAGAGAGGATTGTCGGAAATTTAGAAACTAGAGATTTCCCTGTATCATTTGGAGGCAGAGAGTGGCTCTCAAATCTGATCGTGATAGAAATGCAAGGAGATGACCTGATACTCGGAGACGATTGGCTTAATCGGTATGGTGCAATTGTAAACTACCGAAGGAGGAATATCTCACTGATCGCTGACGATGGTTCCGAAATATTGTTCGAAGGGTGGAAACCGGGAAGCTCAGGAAAATTGATCAAGGCGATGAAAGCTGTCAAATTATTGAAACAAGGCTGTACCGGGTACTGGTGTTATGCAATGAAGAAAGAAGACGAAATTATGGAACTTTCATCCATTCCTGTTGTGAACGAATTTCCAGATGTATTTCCTGACGAGTTACCTGGACTACCTCCACGAAGGGATGTAGAATTTACCATTGAGCTGGAACCCGTAGCTACACCAATTTCTAAGGCGCCGTATCATATGGCACCTACTCAGATGTACGAACTGAAGAAGCAGCTGGAGGAGTTACTGGACAAGGGCTATATTCAGCCAAGCGTTTCACCCTGGGGAGCGCCAGTTCTTTTTGTCCGAAAGAAGGATGGATCGCTCCGACTGTGTATTGACTATCGAGAGCTGAACAAGATGACGATTAAGAACAAGTATCCGTTGCCACAGATTGATGATCTGTTTGATCAGTTGCAAGGGGCAACAGTATTTTCAAAAATCGATCTGAGATCAGGGTATCATCAGCTGAGAATTAAAGAATCTGATGTTCTGAAATCAGCGTTCAGAACTCGCTACGGACATTATGAGTTTGTAGTGATGCCGTTTGGTCTCACTAACGCACCTGCTGTATTTATGCAATTGATGAACCGAGTGTTCATCGAATTTTGGATAAATTTGTGGTCGTGTTCATTGATGACATTCAGTGTATTCTAAGAACCCTAAGAACATGCGCAGATTTGCGGATTGTATTGGAACTTTTGAGAAACGAGCAATTGTACGCCAAACTTTCTAAGTGTGAATTCGCTAAAGGAAGTAATGTTCCTACCATGTGGTGTCACCTAAAGGAGTCCGAGTAGTTCCTCGAAGATCGAAGCAATTATGGATTGGAAACCTCCAAAGAACGTGAAAGAAGTCCAAGCTTCTTAGGACTTGCTTGGATATTATCGTCGATTCGTGGAAGGGTTTTCTAAAATCTCCCGCCCACTTACTCGACTCTGCAAAGAAACTCAAAAGTTTGAGTGGAATGAATTGTGTCGATTAGCTTTGATGAATTGAAGAAGAGATTGACGGCACCGATTCTATCACTTCCACGAGGAACCGGAGGATTTATAGTTTACGGTGATGCTTGAACCAAGGACTTGGGTGCGTGTTGATGCGAGAATGATAAGGTGATCGCTTATGCGTCGCGACAGTGAAACCTTATGAAGTGAATTACCCAACACATGATTTGGAGCTAGCGGCGGTGGTTTTGCTTTGAAGATCTGAGGCATTATCTCAGACGGACTCACCGTCGATCTTTACGGATCACAAGAGTCTCAAGTACATATTCAATCGGAAAGAGTTGAACATGCGGCAAAGAAGATGGTTAGAATCGATCAAGGACTATGACTTGGAAATTTTGTATCATCCAGCAAAGCAAATGTAGTGGCCGATGCACTTAGCCGCAAGCCTGTTTCTATTCGAGATCCGAGACGCTGACCTCCCAACTTAGCCTTCAACGAGAGATGATTCGTGAAGGAATTGAAGTATGGTTACAAAGAGTCCAAGGACAACTGTGCATGATGGAGATAACTTCATCATTAACCGAAGGAATCAAATCTAGACAGACAGATGATCCTCTGATGATTCGGTTACGTGATGAAGTGATCAAAGGAAAGGCCCCCGGATTCATAATTCATGATGATGGAGTTTTGAGATTTCAGAACCGACTCTGTGTTCCCGATGATGATGTTCTGAAACAAACGATTATGAAGGAAGCTCACAGTTCGCCCTATTCTATCCACCCAGGCACCAGTAAAATGTATAAGGACTTGAAGCAGAATTTCTGGTGGGGCAACATGAAAAAAGATGTAGCGGACTATGTTTCAAAATGCTTGACTTGTCAGCAGGTTAAGATCGAGCATCAACGGCCTGCCGGAATGTTGAAGCCACTACCGATTCCTGAATTGAAGTGGGAGGACATATCAATGGACTTTATCACTAATATGCCGAGAACCAGGACAGGAATGAACATGATTTGGGTGATAGTTGATCGTTTAACCAAATCAGCTCATTTTCTAGGCATTAAGGATACGTGGGGACCAGAGAGGTTGGCACGAGTATTTATTTCGGAGATAGTTCGATTGCATGGTACGCCGAAGACCATTGTTTCTGATCGAGACGGCCGTTTTGTGTCTCACTTTTGGAAAGCAGTTCATAAGGCCTTGGGGACCGAATTGAACTTCAGTACAGCTTATCACCCGCAGACTGACGGACAATCTGAGAGAACTATACAAACGGTGGAAGACATGCTAAGGGCCTGTGCCTTAGATTGGTCAAACGATTGGGAAGTTCATCTACCGTTGATTGAATTTACCTACAACAATAGTTGGCATGCTTCCATTAAGATGGCACCGTTTGAGGCATTATACGGAAGGAGATGCAGATCGCCCTATCTTTGGGACGATTCGTCGACTTGATCGAAGCAACCGAGTTGATCGTGCAGACTCGAGAGAAGATATCCTTGATTCGTGAAAGGCTGTTGACCGCCCAGAGTCGCCAGAAATCTTACGCAGACGTACGCCGTCGCCCATTGGAGTTCAGTACTGGAGATCACGTACTTTTGAAGGTTTCTCCTACTCGGGGAATCTTTCGTTTCGGAAGGAAAGGAAAGCTGAGTCCGAGATATATCGGACCATTTGAGATCCTTGAGAGAGTTGGGGAGTTGGCATACAGATTGGCATTGCTGCCGTCATTATGCCATGTTCATAACGTGTTCCACGTATCCCAGTTACGGAGGTATATACCAGATCCCAGTCATATCATTGATTTCGGCGAGATCGAAGTCGCGCAGGATGGGACGTTTGAGGAAAGACCGGTTAAGATACTCGAGAGTCGAGTTAAGCAACTGAGGAACAAACCAATCGTTTTGGTCAAAGTTCAATGGTCACGTCACGGAATGGAAGAAGCCACCTGGGAAACGGAAGCTGATATGAAGTCTAGATATCCCGAGTTATTTTCGTCTTGAGTTTCGGGACGAAACTCCTTTTTAGTAGGAGAGTATGTAATATCCGGATTTATTACGGTGTAATTCATCTGTATTCAAACCCTGTATTATTCGGATTTGTGGTTGTGATTATTGGAGTATGATATTTCTTGCATTGATATCATTGTACATAAGTATAGAAGCATGCAAAATTGTTCATGCAACCTCGTGATAGCGCACGCTAAGAATGTATCTTAACGCGCGCTATCGGGCTATTATTAGCGCACGCTATGCGGGTAGGAGTTGCGTGCGCTAAGGACTCAATTATTGAGCGGACGGCTAAGACATGCGCCACCGGTGACATGGGTCGGATAAGATTCCCATGGACGAACCTGCATAATTCAAGTCAACCATTATTAGCGCACGCTAAGGAATGCTTAGTAGCGTGCGCTAACTTGTTAAAATGCGTAATATTATAAATGGGACAACAACTCGTTTTGGCTTACATTTTACTCGACCCTTCGCATTCTTGAGAGGCCGAGAGTGAAATATCCTCCTACACACTTAGAACACATTTTGTTGGTGTTTATATATTGGTTATCACTTGGGAATAATCATTGAAGTGGAATAGCACCTTGGAGTGGCATACAACCAACCGGAGTCGGATTCTACCTTACGATTCAGTGATTTTCATCATATTAAGGTATGTTCAATCTATCTCCAGACTTAGAGTTGGATTCTAACGATTTGGATGATCATGTTAACAAGATATGGATTTTCATAGATGAATTATCCAAAGTATATCATGTTTGGAATATTGAGATGATTAAGCCTTAAGTACCTTGATTATGATCATCATGATTCGAATCTTATTACATTGAACAAGTAAAGGAAGCTTCTATCATTGGTAATCCGAATCTAATAGATGACTTCATAGCAATCTTGGACTTGACTTTAACATCATTATTGTTAGATAAATCTAAAGGATTGATCATGGAAAGATTTATCTAGTATAGATGGAATGTTAAACAACTTCAGCATGATAATATTGATTGATGTAAAGGTGTTGATATCAACCGTTAAGCCTTTCGAATTGTCGTATGAAGATTTGTAGTCGAAATGGAATATGGTTTTATATTGGTATGCATATCCTTGAATCCGAAGTTGTCTTTATCAGTAAAATCATTCATAAGGGTATGAACATGATAGTCATGGAGGTAACATGAATTATCAAGGAAGACTTCATTGTTTTGATCATGATGAGAACAGTTTACTGCTCAGTAGTAAACTGCCATGCATAGATAGCGCACGCTATGCTATGAAGATTAACATGCCCTATCGAGCATGAGTTAGCGTACGCTACATTTGGTATGTAACGTACGCTAAGCCATCAGACGAGTCAGTCGACTGATCAGTGAAGTACTGACCATACATAGTTAGCGTACGCTAGGCTTTGTTGTTTGCGTGCGCTATCGAGCAGACTTAACGCACGCTACACAGAGTACTTAGCGTGCGCTAAGCAGTTCAGGCAGATTGCATTTTATGAACTTTTGGCCGTAAATCGAATTGTTAAACATTCGTACGACGTGAGATAAATCCTATATCATTTCGTTTGTTAAGGTTTGGTCTCGTTACGTGATTGATTGAGGAGGACGACCTTCGAGTGTTCATTTTCGTGGAAGTGTTGTTCTTGTCTTCAAATCGAGGCAAGTACCTTAATTGTTTTATGTATTGTTGTTATACATATTGTCGTGCATTTATGTCGTTATTGTATGTCCAACTCGTGTTGGTCCGACGGGATCATCGGGGGATCTATGCTAGCGCATACCGGATCATCGGACGGGTTTTTCCACCACGGGTTGGTCTGACGGGATCATCGTGGGTTCTAGGCAGTGAACGCTGGATCGACGGAATTACCATGTGTATGTTATGATATCATGTTGTGATCATCAGTTGTGTATGTTATGTTTGAGTTTCTCGTAGGAGAAGACTCGTTGGACATTTTATCATTTATGTTATTATTATTATTATTCTGCGTGTGACGTTGAAATAATATGTTGTGGTACTTGTACTAGCATCGTTGTGCTAACCCCTTCGGGGGTGAACATTTTGTTTATGTTCAGGATCCAGGAGAGCGGGAAAACAACCACTGGAGCTGCATGACGACGAGGGTGCAGAGTGATGTTTCGGCCGGGTTTATTTATCTGTCGTTTATTCGTTATTTCAATAAGTACTCGAGTACGAAGTCATTTGTGATGGATTTGAATTTGGTGATGTATTATTGAGTTCCTGTTGAACAATTGCACTTTCAGTATTTGGTAAGAACTGTTGTATCTTAATTCCGTTACTTCCATTCGTTAGTACCTTTTAATGTCTGTTCAATTCTTCAGCCTTGTAAATCCTTATGTAAAGGATTTACGGCGCTGTAATATTCCTGAATATATCGGGGGTGTTACAATGTGTATGTGAGTGTGTAATGTAGTTTTACATGTTATTTTCTTCTTGTTTGTCGTATAATTTAATCGATTTAGTTGAGTGTGTGTGTTTAATTATGTGTGTTGCTTTTGACAACACTATTTTGTGGAACACGAATTATTTTGGGATAGCTTTGGTTAACTTCTTAAGGATCTTCTTCCTTTGGGATAGATGTTAACTTTCGTCTTAAGGATCTTCTCCCAACAGTTCGGCAGATAGAGTTAGCAATCTTGACAAAGCCATAAGTTGACGTAGTATACAGTTAATTCTATTTTGACAACCGTCGTTCATGTTTCTATTTTAAACAACAATTATAGGACTACCATACCTTTGTCATTCTCTCTGTCAAAACAATTTTCAAAAAGTTAGTAATCATATAGAAATGAAATTCTTCCCCTTTATACAAAACAATAGAAAATTGATGAACATAGTATGTGTAACAGAAAAGAAGAAACTCTATGTGAGTTGAGAAGAACTAAGAAGTAATGGATCGAAGTTGGATGAATGCAAGTCGTGCGAGTGCGGAGTATGACAATGGAATTGAGCAATTTCTTAAATTTGCTCGACAACATCGCTTGGAATCCGATGAACGATACTTTTGCCCTTGTGTGAAGTGTATGAATGGGAGACGACATGAGGCTGACACAATTCGTGAACATCTTGTTTGTGAGGGGATAAACACCAACTATACGGTGTGGATATGGCATGGCGAAATAGTAGATGTTCCAACTGGAAACACTCATGTAGATATAGATGGTGATCAATTTGAAGAAATGATTCGTGATGTCGGACAAGAATCATTTCAAAGAGCTCATGTTTATGATGCGTTGAAAAGTGATTCAGAGACTCCATTGTATCTGGGGTGTGAAAATTTCACACGTCTATCTGCCGTGTTGAAGCTGGTTAATTTGAAGGCAATAAATGGGTGGAGTGACAAAAATTTCACCGAATTGCTCCAGTTGATGAATGAGATGCGACCAAAAGGCAATACATTGCCTAAGCGTACCTATGAGGCGAAGAAGGTTTTGTGTCCGATGGGTATGGAGTATAAAAAAATACACGCTTGTCCCAATGATTGCATACTGTACAGAAAAGAGTTTGAAGAATTGCATAAGTGTCCTAGGTGTGGGGTATCACGATACAAAGTGAAGAATGATGGAGAGAACACACAACAAGGACCTCCCGCGAAGGTGTTATGGTATCTTCCGATTGTTCCAAGGTTCAAGAGATTGTTTTCTAATAGAGATGATGCAAAGAATCTCACATGGCACGCAAATGAGAGAAAATGTGACGGGCTAATTCGTCATCCAGCTGATGCTGCACAATGGAAGAAAATAGATCATTTATTTCCAGAATTAGGGAGTGACGCAAGAAACCTTAGGCTTGGACTTTCCACAGATGGAATGAATCCGTTCGGTAACTTAATCACCAAGCATAGCTCTTGGCCTGTTTTACTTGTGATATATAATCTACCTCATTGGTTATGTATGAAACGGAAGTACGTTATGTTGTCAATGATGATTTCAGGACCAAAACAACCAAGAAAAGACATAGATGTTTATCTAAGTCCGTTGATTGATGACTTGAGAATGATGTGGGATGAAGGGATTTACGTGTTTGATGGTTACCGCCAGTAAAGTTTCAAGTTGCGTGCAATGTTATTTTGTACGATTAATGACTTTCCTGCATATGGAAACTTGAGCGGATATAGTGTGAAGGGACATCATGCATGTCCTATATGTGAAGAAAACACAAACTACATCCAGTTGAAACATGGAAATAAAACAGTTTACACTCAACATCGTAGGTTTCTCAGTCGCCATCACCCGTATCGTAGATTGCGAAAAGCTTTTAATGGATTCCCAAAAAATGGACTTGCGCCGATGCCCTTAACAGGTGCGCAAGTGTACGATCGTGTGAAGAACATAAATACTATATTTGGAAAAACTAAAAAGAAGGCTGCTACGACAAACATTTGGAAGAAGAGGTCAATATTTTTTGATCTTCCTTACTGGAGACATCTAGATGTTAGACATTGCATAGATGTTATGCATGTCGAAAAAAATGTTTGCGATAGTATGATCGGCAAACTTCTCAATGTTAAACACAAAACAAAGGATGGTGTCCAGGCTTGTCAAGACTTAGAGGAAATGGGTATACGTCCTCAGTTGCATCCGCAAGTAGTCGGTAAACGAACTTATCTTCCCCCGGCATGTTATACTTTATCCAGAAGAGAGAAAATCAGCTTTTGTAATTGTTTACAAGGCATTAAAGTGCCACAAGGTTATTCGTCGAATATTAAGAGTCTTGTATCGATGCAAAATCTGACATTGGCCGGCTTAAAGTCTCATGACTGTCATGTCTTGATGCAACAACTTCTAGCTGTGGCTATACGTGACGTCTTGCCTAAAAAAGTGAGAAATGTCATAACTCGCTTGTGTTTTTTCTTCAATTCTATATGTAGCAAAGTGATTGATCCTTTGGCTTTGGATGAGTGGAAGAACGAGGCTGTTGTTATCTTGTGCCAATTGGAGATGTATTTTCCTCCTTCTTTTTTTGATATTATGGTTCACTTACTTGTCCATGTAGTTAGAGAGATTGAAGAGTGTGGCCCCGTTTATTTGCGATGGATGTTTCCGATTGAGCGATACATGAAGATTTTTAAAGGGTATAGTAAAAACCCATTTCGTCCAGAAGCATCTATTGTTGAGAGGTATATTGCAGAAGAAGCAATCGAGTTTTGCACAGATTACATGTCACAAACACCATCTGTAGGGCTTCCGAAGTCTCGACATGATGGGAAACTTAATGGAAAGGGTACACGGGGTGTTAAAATATTAACCAAGAATCGCGATGAGGTGCTTCAAGCATATTTGTACGTTTTGAATAATACTGATGAGGTTCTTCCGTACTTGTATGCTCACAAGAATCTTTTGAAGACAAAGAATCCCCGAATGAGCGAGAAATGGTTGTTGATTGAACATAATAAGACTTTTTTGAGGTGGTTTAAGGTACAAATCTCTGAAAGTGATAGCGCATCTGAAATGTTAAAATGGCTAGCTTACGAGCCGAAGTCCGATGTCGTAACTTGGAATGGATATGATATCAATAAGTACTCATTCTATACAAAGTCACAAGATACAAAAGTTCGGTTCAAAATAGCGGAGTTACTCTTCAAGCCGAGTCCATGCACTTTTCAAGCTCGAAAGATAAAAATCCAGTTATGGCATCGACAAGTTACTATGGAGTTATTGAAGATATATGGGAACTTGATTATGTTAAGTTTAGAGTGCCTATTTTTAAGTGTAAGTGGGTTGATAATAACACGGGTGTGGTAATCGATGAACTGGGCTTTACATTGGTAGATCTTCATAAGATAGCTTACACTGACGAGCCTTTTATCATGGCATATCAAGCTAAACAGGTGTTTTATGTCAAGGATCCATGCAATGAAATATTGTCAGTGGTCATTCCGGGTAGAAGTGTGGATATTAATGAAACTGAAGAGTCAAGTTTTGACATTTGTGAGTTTATTCCTTTATCAACACGAATGCCGACTATCATTGAAGAAAATGTAGCAGACGACATACATGCCATTCGAGATGATCATGATGAAGGCATATGGGAAAACGTTGTTATCTAGAATCAAGTTAGATAGTTGATGATGAAGGCACAGTCGATTATGTTGAATTGTAGTATTAATGTTCAATTTTGTGACATTGTTAATGATAAAGTTGGTTTTGTTGAATTTTAGTATGAATGTTGAACGTTCTGTTATGAAGAATCAAGTTTTTATATTTTAGTAATTAAGATTATTTCATTATTTGTTATTAAAAAAAATGTGTGTGCGCGTGTGTATATGCACTGTGTGTAGTGTGTATAGCAATATTTTAAAAAACGATCAGCTCGTACGAGTCGACTCGCGAGTCGTACAATAAAACTTACCTATTAATAACACAATAAAAGCTCATAAGATAACTAATGACAATCGAGAAATGGTCCAAAAAAAATTTTATTAATAAAATAAAACGTACAAAATTGTTGTAGAAAACTGAAAATGACTCTTAAAAACTGAAATCGAACTCAGGTCCATACTATAAAAATCGAATGTGCAGTCTGCACTTCTGAAGGTTCATCCATACTGTGATCACAGCCAATTTTAATGCAAAAAATAGTTTAGTGTAAGTAAGACATGGTACAGATATGGTGCAATGAAAATAAAGACATGGTACAGATATGCCTTATGTTAGTTCTTTTCACCATAAACACCATGGATAAACTATTCATTGGTTTGCTTCAAGTTTGAGGGATTTTCAGGTCTGTAAACATTTTTATTGCTAATTATTACTTCCTCATGTCTAGCTCATTACAATATGTAGCTATTCTGGATTTTGAGCAGAAAGTACAAAACATACCAGTTGATTTCAACTTCATGTTGAGCATTGCAAATGTTCATAAACCAATCAGTTGTATTGATTTTCCGTGTTATGAGAAAAAGTACTATAATAATTTCTACTTAGCACACTTATCAAGCATTTCTACTTAGCACACTTATCAAGTAGTTCTTGGTGATTAAATTTATTTGTTAATGCAGGCACATGGCGTCTCCTTCTCGTTCCCCTCACACTCCTCCCGCTCATTCTCCTCATTCCTCCTGGTCTCCCGATGCTCATACACGTAGTACTTCTACATCGAGAAATCCCACGCGATGTAGAAGTATGTCGAAACGCCGTGTTGACGGAAAAAAATTACCTCTTCACATTGATCCAGTACGGGGAAAGATCAAATACGAACACAAATTGAAGTTAAGTACGTACTTGGGAAAACTTGCCAAAGATCATGTTTCGATACTGTACAAGAGTTGGAAGCAAGTACCTGACAAGCCGGATAAAGAAATGTTGTGGCAGGATATATTGGTACATGACTCTCTTTTTGCAACCATGCTTCAAATTGAATTAGTTAGCAGCATTCGTTTTATTAGTAGTTTTTGACATCAGACATTGTTTTTATATGTGTGGCACCATTATTAGTTGTTTTTATTAGTAAACCCATTGTAGTTTTTTTACATCAGACATTCGTTTTATTAGTAGTTTTTTTACATCAGCATTGTTTTTTACATCAGACATTGTTTTTATGCAACCATGTTTTTATGTTGTGTGTGTTTGTGTGTGTGGCTAACTCTAGTTTTAATTGTCAATATGTAGGCCAATTTTGATGTTAGCCAGATTAGCAATCTTGGTCATTTTCAGAAGACGTGTTTACAAATAATGGCGTAAAATGGAGGCAGTTTAAGTCTGATTTGACCGGTGAGTACATATATGGTCCAAGCAAAGAAAAATCTCCTTGTGACAAGTATGGTATCTCCGAGGAGGACTGGAGAGATTTCAAAAGGATTCGTGAGGACTCCGCTTGGGAGGTAAAACCGAATACAATGTTTTCGCTTTTTTAAAGTTCAATGTGAAAATAATGAACGAACAATCAAATAAAATAATTTCTAATTAATAACATAAAATCTGAAATAAAAAATGTTTTAAGTTTTTTTTTTAAAGTTCAATGCTGAAAATAATGAACGCATAATCAAATAAAATAATTTCTAATTAATAACATAAAATCTGAAATAAAAAAATGTTTTAATTTTTTTTTAAAGTTCAATGCTGAAAATAATGAACGCACAATCAAATAAAATAATTTCTAATTAATAACATAAAATCTGAAATAAAAAAATGTTTTAAGTTTTTTTTTAAAGTTCAATGCTGAAAATAATGAACGCACAATCAAATAAAATAATTTCTAATTAATAACATAAAATTTGAAATAAAAAATGTTTTAATTTTTTTTAAAGTTCAATGCTAAAAATAATGAACTCACAATCAAATAAAATAATTTCTAATTAATAACATAAAATCTGAATAATTTTACAAGAATCAAATAAAACAATTTCTAATTAAGAACCTATTTCTAATTAAGAACATAAAATATGAAAAAAATGTTTTGAATTTGAAAATATTTATAAAATTGTTTATGGATTATTTGATACTTGTATCAGGAACAAAGAAGTAAGAAACAAGAATTAGCCAAAATGAACATTCCGCATTATATGGCTCGAGGAGGGTACGACTTGGTGGATATACGGGAGATGGAGAGGAAGATGAAGGAGCGTCGAGAAGTATCCAAATCTGAAGAAGATATTTTTATTGATCCTCCGTCTCCACCTACGCGTCATCAAAGGTGGAAGCTTGGTCATACAAAAAGACGGGATGGTACGTCATCCGATCTTGACGGGAGATTGTCGAGAGGATTGTAAGTTCTTTTTAAGAATTATTTTTTCTTGTAAGAAAAAGAAAAAGCTCCACTTTTTTGTTGCTAAGTGTTAGCAAACATTAAAAATTTGAGGTAAATTATTTGCTTTATTAAATGTAAATAACCACTTTTCTACCCAATTATTTTTATCTACATTCTTGTATTTTTTTCTCCTTCATCAACTTGTATCAGTTGTTTGCAAATTTCAAAATTTTGTAATATGGTGCCAAATTAAATTTTTGTAGGATGATTTGGAGAAGCAGTATACACAAGGTACCTTCATTCCTGAGGGACGACAGGATATATTGGCGGCTGCCATTAGGAGACCCGAGCACCCTGGTCGTGTTCGTGGCATTGGTTTTGGTGTGGGTATTCGCGATTACTTTGGACAATCATGTGGATTGAAGTCTTCCGTAAGTAAAGATGTGTTGGAGCAGCTAAGGAAAGAGATCACCCTTGATGTCACAAAGACTTTGAGGAAAGAGTTCGGCCAGACAATGGGTGCTAGTTCCCAGCGGCCTGTTGATATTCATACACCGGATGAGGTTACTCGTGTTAGCACGAAGGGGAGTTGTGCTGATGCTATTTCTAGCCCTTCCGGAGAGAGGCCTGTGACTGGAGACACTCATCGAGTTTGATTTTATGTGGACGAGCATCCTCCCCGTCTAGTTGCTATCGGTAGGGTTATTCAGGGCGATTCAACCCTACATTGTGCTCCTTTACCAGCTCATTTGGTTAAGGTAGTGGTTGAGGAGGCCGTAGATGCAGTGGCCAAGTCCTGTGGCGACTGATGAGGTGAGAGTCGTGGGGGAAGCTTTAGGTGGATTTATTGCATGGCCACGAGATTTTATTTCTCCGATTTTTCAAAGGTAAAAATTTTCTTTTTCTTTTTAGTAACTACCAAACATTATTGCAAAATCAATCCAATATAAATTGATTATGATTTTTAATATGGAAAAGATTAAACGCAACCAAAATGCGTAGTAACATCCCAAAGGAATGGAAATATGTAGGAATAATAATAAATAAAAATAATAAGCCCTATTCTTTTTTTGTTTTATTGACTTTATTGGAGTATATATTTAGATAGTATATATATAAAAATATTTTAACCCCTGACATGTATTGACATGTAGAATGGGACTCTATCTTTATTTTCGTGTGATTAATCAGTTCTTTAAAAGATTTATCAGACTATGGAGTGAATGATTTGATGAATGAATATTCTTTATTCAATATAGAAGAAATTCGCACCAATTCTTCTCTTTTTAATATTCAAAAAATAGATATAGGTTCGGGTCATTATTAATGAGTTTATATAGTATTCAATAGATACGTTTATCATTCATCCTTTCTGAAGTTACAATGGAAAGAAGACAAAATAAATTATTTCAAATTTACTTGTATTTTACACTATACTATATGAAATAGGATATTCAGCGACCAAAGAAGCAGGCTCGTCAGAATGAAGGGTCGAGGACCAAAGATGTCATCATGAGAGACTTACTTATGGCTGCGTTGAGTATGTACAATAGTCCGATATCAGTGCCGTGGGATACAACTATCTTTGGCTGTTGTGGTGATGATGTTCCATTGTACATCGCTCACACTGATATTTTAGAGATCGTTCAAGGAAAGGAGTGGCTTAGTTTATCAGTTTTACAGCTTTGGACTATGTGAGTAATTTCCTTTATGGAATTTTTCTACATTCGTAGTATGTGTGTGTGTACAGTGTGTGTGTGTGTGTGTTTGTATGTGCTGTGTGTGTGCAGTGTGTGTGTATGTGCAGTGTGTGTGTTTTTATTGTGTGGCAATGTGTGTGTGTGTGTGTGTTTGTGTGCAGTGTGTGGAGTGTTTTTTTTTATATTAATATTTTGCTTAACAAATTAGGTATTTGTCTACTATGAATGTGGGCACGATGGACGAGTTTTTGTATGGATATTTTGATCCTCAATCCATACAAAATATGGGACAGAGGGGAGAGGAGATCTCGAGATATATATCGACGCGTATGCTTGAGTCGAAGAAGCAAATATACATGGGAGCTTACCATCATAAGTAAGATAAAAGATTGTAAATTTCAAAATATTTTCTTTTTAACAAAACTATTTCCTTTTATTTTACAACATACTGTAGTAATATGTTCTTTCTTTCAAATGCATTTATCTATGTAGGCATCATTGGCAACTTCTGGTCATTGTGCCAGCAAGAGGAACTATTATATGGTTTTGCTCACTACATAGTAGGCCTGACTCTAGCATTAAGGCCATACTCCAAAAGTAAGATTTTATTTATAACATATTTGCTTTAAAATTTTATATCAACGACTCAATATATTATTGTTACTTTTAAGCAGTGCCGTGACCGCATTCAAGAACATGGATGGTATGCATACAAGTAAATCAAAGCAGGCGGTTAGTTGGATATATCCCAAGGTAATACATTTAATTACATGAGTGTAAATATGTGTGTTTGTGTGTATGAATATTTGAGTGTGTACGACAATATTGTTTTTGGAAACACGAATTATTTTGGGATAGACGTGGTTAACGTCGTAAGGATCTTCTCCCTTTGGGATAGATGTTAACTTTCGTCTTAAGGATCTTCTCCCAACATATCGTGTATGAAGTGTCCGTTTGTTTGTGTTGGTTTTTTTCTATGCAGTGTGTGTGTGTGTGCAGTGGCAGTTTGTGTTTTGTGTGTTTGTGTTTGTGTGTGTTGTGTGTGCTGTGAGTGTGTGTGTGTCTTTGTGTTTATGTGTGTTTGTGTTTGTGTGTGTTTGTGTTTTGTGTTTTGTGTGTGGGCAGTGTGTGTTGTGTGTGTGCGTGCAATGTGTGTGTGTAAATATTTGAGTGTGTAGTAAAACAAAAAAAAAGAAAAGCTATTATCAGGTTATAGATATGAGGGTATATATATATATATATATATATATATATATATGACTATTTAACTTATGTAGGGGGGTAAATAGTTAATTTTGTAAAAACACATGACTAATATGCGAAAAACCCAATCAAACGACATTAAACCTTGATAGGTTTTTCAGGTTTGTTGACAAAAACAAAACACACATACTAGTTATAGTTAGTTCAGCTCTATCTATAGTTAGTTTTCTATATGCATATACTATATTATATATAAATATATATATATATATATAGTATACCTTGTTCTGGTGCGATCTGAATCCTCAATAGGATGGACAGGATAACTATATGAGCCTTATGCTGCATAACTGAAGATATTATTTTCATGAGTAGCAAAATTGGTATGATCATCAGGATCAGCCCATGTGTGGTTCCATTCTTCAGGGGGTGGTAGGTTTCCATCTTCATCGACTGCCTTCTCCATCCAATCTGACATTGTTACCTTGCCGCTTTTGTTTCTGGTTTTTATCCTTTTTATCCTTTCTTGCTGCATCAATTGTGAAAGAAATATGCCCTTCGCCCTACTTAAGAGTCCAATTTAGTTTTGTCCAACAGATAACTATTCTTATTTAATATAACAAAACATTAAGGAATAGTATTGTAGGATAAATTTTAATTAGATATTAATGTTTTATATTGGAAGTGAAGTCGTCTGTTGGGGCAAAAATCATTACTGAAATAAGACTCTTCATATGGGACAAAAGGGGTACAATAAAAAAAGGAAGAAAGATGCTTTCAACTGTGCTGATCCTTATGAAAAATGAAATGATATTTTTGATAGTGGCTTTGTTTTGACAGCCTCTCTATTTATCTTTGTTTGGGGTTTGGGATTTTAGGACGACGAAAGGTGTATACGGTTTTTTATACTGGTAAGAATAACTCGAGTGTGCTATGCGGCATGATATGATTGTTTTTTTTCTGTTTGTGCAGTGTGTGTGTACTGTGTGTACTGTGTGTGTTGTGTGTGTTTATGTTTGTGTGTGTATTGTGTTTGTGTTTTTTTTTCTTCTGTTTGTGCGTGTATTGTGTGTTAGCTGTGCAGTGTGTGTGTATTGTGTGTGTGTGTGTTTATGTTTGTGTGTGTATTGTGTGTTTGTGTTTTTTTTCTGTTTGTGTGTGTATTGTGTGTTTAGCTGTGCAGTGTGTGTGTTTGTGTTTTTTTTTGTTTGTGCAGTGTGTGTGTGTGTGTACTGTGTGTGTGTGTGCAGTAGGTGTGTGTGTGATGTGTGTACTGTGTGTGTTGTGTGTGTTTATGTTTGTGTTTTTTTTCTGTTTGTGTGTGTATTGTGTTTATGCTGTGTGCAGTGTGTGTGTGTTTGTGTGTTGTTTTTTTTTTCTTTTTTCTGTTTGTGCAGTGTGTGTGTGTGTTGTGTGTGTTTATGTTTGTGTGTGTATTGTGTTTATGTTGTGTGCAGTGTGTGTGTGTTTGTGTTGTTGTTTTTCTTTTTTTTTTTCTGTTTGTGCAGTGTGTGTGTGTGTATGTGTGTTTGTGTGCAATGTGTGTGTGTGGGTACTGTGTGTATGTGTGTGTTTGTGTATGTTTGTGTGCAGTGTGTGTGAAGTGTGTGTGTGCTGTGTTTTTTTTTTTTTTTGTGCATTGTGTGTTTGTGTCAGTGTGTGTTTTTTAACTGTGTATGTTGTGTACGTGTTGATTTTATTTACTGAAAGCGACTCATATAATTGTGTCTTATTTTGTTTTAGTCTAATAAACAAAATGGAGGTTGGGAGTGTGGTTATTATGTTATGCACTGGATGTCGACTATCGCCCGAGCGCGTATTTTGGATAGTTGGATGGTTGGATGGAGGTAGTATATTTTTTACTTGAAGTGGTGATAAAACTACCTCCATCCAACCATCCAAAATACGCACTCGGGCGATAGTCGACATCCAGTGCATAACATAATAACCACACTCCCAACCTCTATTTTGTTTATTACACTAAAACAAAATAAGACACAATTATATGAGTCGCTTTCAGTAAATAAAATCAACACGTACACAACATACACAGTTAAAAAACACACACTGACACAAACACACAATGCACAAAAAAAAAACACAGCACACACACACTTCACACACACTGCACACAAACATACACAAACACACACATACACACAGTACCCACACACACACATTGCATGTAATACCCTCGCCTTTAATATTGTATTTCATGATTTAAGTTAAGTGTTTTCGCACCATATCTGTGATGTTGTAGCAAGTATCGACGAATTATGTTAAGTTGGATTCATGGTCATTCATACTATATTAGTTGTTGGGTGATATTGGGAGAATTCCATTTATGCTTGTTATCGTACTTAACGTACGTTAACCTGTCTTCATAACGTACGCTATGTATGTCGCCTTACGTACGTAACATCAATACGTTAACGTACGTAATGCGGAAGATCCTCCAAAGCCGCCTTTCGGTAGTGGGGCCGGCAGGGTAGGTGGTCGAGTCGATCGCGGCAAATGAGTCAACGGCTATTACGTACGTAATAGCTACATAGTTACGTATGTAACGAATTGCGTGTTTTGAGGCAGGGAGATTTGATGAAATTGGTTACGTACGTAATGATCATAAGATTACGTACGTAAAGGCTATAACGTACGTTAACCACGTTCGTTAACGTACGTAATGTCAAGTTCAGATTATAAAAGTATGACTTGCCATTCACTTCCTACTCGACCTTTTTTTCAATCTCCCAACTGAGGAACGGTTCCTTTCCCTTCCAACTTCGTTTCTAAGCCTTTCTAACTTGTGTTGGAGCCTCAACACTTGATTGGTGACTTGGAGAAGCTAGAGATTGAAGTGTATCCCTTGAAGTGTTGGTGTTGTTCTTCATTTTAAGGTTGGTCTTTCTTTAACTCATATCAATTCCATGCTTATGATGATGTTAGTAGATAAATACTTCACATAATGTTAGTTTAAACTAGTGAAAACATGATAAGTTAATTGAATCATGCTCAAACTAAGTGAAGATTAACATTGAAGGTATTAGTGTTACTTCTTGTTGTAAATAACTTCATAATGTGATTGTGTTGATAATGATATACTTAAAACCTGATGTATAACATGATAATTGGAAGTTAATTATAGTCTCAACACTAGGAACATGATATCCTTAATAATTAAAAGTGAGAAATGTTAAAATTGTCTTGAACATTCTATTGATTCTTGAAGGTAGTATGGAACCATGATTTTTGGCCTCTAAAACCTATGTAATAAAATTGTTGAAAAGATTATATTAACCCTTTGAAGATGATCTTCGCTAGATGGGTTGAAGTTACTTCCAAAATTTCAAGTATCCAATGATATAACTAGGCTTTTAATAAATTCTTCAAAGTAAATCAATGAATGTTGATTGAAGGAAGTTGTAATCTTCATATGTTCGAATTTATCGATTTCATTAAAGGGTGTTAATCACTACATTAATAGATTGATAATGTTCTTAAGAGGATTGTGTTGAATATGATGATACAAATGCGGTAGATGAGTAGCCGAATTCCATTTCATTAATCCGGGCGTATTAAGAAACGTAAATTAAGATGATGTTCTTAATTCACTAAAAACTTAAACTTATGTTTCATATAGTAATCAAGTTTTGAATGTAATCGTTGGTAAAATAATGAAGAACGTAATTAAACACAAACTTATATCGTAATTGGAAGTGTCGATGATTTGAAAAGATATTTTCACGATATTACATTGATGATAAACTAGACATCAAGTATTTGACATTAAGGTTAGAATATGTGAACGAACATGATAAACATACAATGATTTGTAATAAGAACATTAAAATGATCAATAGGATGATTGATTTATTCAAGTAAAATTACGAATATTATTTATGTAATAATACCATTATCGTACAAATGTGTTGTTGAATGAATTACATTTCATTCAAGGTGCTTGTTCACGTGAGTATTGTTAGACGAGGATACCGTTCGTTTGACCATTCAAAGAAGGATTATTCATCCACGGAATTGAGGCAAGTTATCTTGCTTGGTTATAATGATGTGTGGATTCTTATGATGATTATGCATTTCGTGTATATGAAACACCTATAAACTTGTGTCTTGTGACTTGAGGTTGTTCTTAATGATGTCCCGTTTTCATCGTGGGGTTGTATTCCCAAGTTCGTTACTTTTGGACCCTTGATATTGTTGAGCTTTGTTGACACTTCGGTGAGTTGTTCTATTCCTTAGTAAAGTGTAATTCGTTGAGTTTCGTTGTCATGTTGTATCGTGACATCTCTGGAGTCATATCTGCGCGCCGATTGGTTATGTGTAGGATTTTTAGCCGGGCACTTGATGATCATGCGTGGAGGTTTTCCGCATTTAGATCGTGCACACGAGACGTAGTTCGTGAGGCTAATTAGGTACATCGTCCCACGTATATTCTGGATTCCGTATACGGGGTGGACATGTGCACAGACACATTTCCGGATCGGGCGTACTGTGACGTCCGTCTTGAGCCATAGTATATGGTCGTTCGTATATTTGGTTATGTTCGACAGTTGGGACTGATTGTTTATACGCCTTCGGGGTATATTCAGTAGTCGGTGGATTTCTTTGAGATCAGTATATATGAATTGTATAATGTCATGAGAATTATTATCATGTATAGCTGACCCTGTGGTTTGGGGCGAAATACTTGTATTTCAGGGCGAGGAAAGGGCAAGGCACAAGAGGAGCACAATGGCGACGGAGGATTTTGATGTATGCTATTTCGGGGGCCCCGAGTCTTTTGGTTGTTCGGTTATGTTTTATTGTGACTTTCATTTTTATTTTGTGTCGGATGAATGTACTAAGATTTGTTAGGTACTGCCCATCGTCATATGGTCTGTACCGAATTTGGATCCTGTGTTTGTTTGCCCGTATTTAAAGATATGAATAACTCATGCTCCACACTGGGGTTTTGATAAATGTTGTGGTACAGTGCCACGTTGTCAGATTCTAAATGTATATTGTGATATCGCCTGGTGGGTCCCAAAGAGGGGTTCACAAGACCGTAATAGCCACTGCTTTTGGGTACATTACAGAAGATGGTATCGGAGAGTGTGTTTTTATTTTGAGTCATTGTAGAATCGAAATAGCATCAAGAAACCTTCGTGCCACGTGTAACCTGTGCAAGCGCCTGACCCTTCGAATACGGTATGTTCTCATGAACCATAATTTGATTACTGGCATGATATTGACGATGTATTGGTCTCCTTACTTATCTTGGCATCTTGCTACCATGAGGCAAAATTCATCTGTTTGAGGAGAACCTAAATTAATTATGTGATTGGAATTGTTTCGACTTAATGTTGATATGATATTGAGTGTGTAACACTTGTAGTGCCAGTGATTCGTTACAACTGCTTTGTTGGATAGGAAATTCCCTGTTGCTATTAACTTAGCATGAATTATGATTGATAAATCGAACTGTACTTGTGACTTGATTCTTTCAGTATGGAAAGGAACCTGAGAGGCCGTGGCAGAGGGGGACGAGGCCGCGGAAGAGGCCGAATTCCGATACCACGAGCTAACAGACGCGCGAATGTGGAACAGAGTTCCGCAGGCAGTGATTCGCCTTCTAGGGACCAATCACACCACACCGGAGAGAATGCACGTGTCGATCCTTACACCGTGATGCAGGGCATGATGGCCCAAATGACCCAAATGGGTCAGCTGATGGAAACTATGCAGAGGAATACTACTGGTCAACAGCAGGGACAACAGCCTCCGCCTCTGGTGCCTGGCGGGATCGTGAGCCGGATTATTAGCGACATATCACGTCAGCGACCTCCGACTTTTGAAGGCTCATCTGAGCCTGCCGACATTGTACACTGGATAGAGCATTTCGAGAAACTGTTCGAGATGGTGGAGTGCCCAGAGGAAAATCGAGTTGCTGTGGCAGCCTACTACCTTAGTAAGAGTGCCCATACTTGGTGGCTTTCTGTGAGGCCTGCCGAAGGCGCGAGTACTTGGGAGGAATTCAAGAATCTTGTGCTAGATCGTTACTATCCCGCACCCCTCCGTGAAGCCAAACTGTCCGAATTACTAAACCCCGACCCATCGGAAGACGAGGATGTGTTAGCGATTGCCGAAAAATTCCAAGCACTTCTCCCTTTTGCTACGTCAGTTGTCCGTTCGGAAGCTGATAAGATCAAATATTTCCTCAAGAGGCTTAAACCCCGAATGAGGATGCAATTACTCAATCACCACTGTACGACCTTACCGGAGTTTATTGAGAAGGCTTTGGAGTATGAACTTACTGCGAAGGAGATTTCTAAGAAGCAAATTTCGATTTTCCAACAAGAGATCCAGAACTGCACTCCAAGGAGACAGAATCGGGGTATTCAAGAAACCCCACTGTACTAAATCCTTCCGAGCGGCCACCTATGGCACCGAAATCGGCAGAACGCACTCTCGGGCAATTAGCTCACTGCCGTGTGTGTTATAACCGTGGGGACCATGGGCATATCAGCTCAAGTGTCCGGTCGGCCGTTGCTGTCACACTTGCGGGAAGAACGGCCATCGTGCTCGCTATTGCCGGGTGAACTCGGGCGTGCTCCAAGAGCATCTCTTGCTCCAAAGATGCCTTCTGTTCAGGAACGTGCTCCTCCATCCGCTTCTTACCAGACTACCGGGGCGAACAAAGGGATGGGCCGTGGAAATCAAGTTGGTACACCTGCTTCCGGGGTTGCAAAACCCAAAGTCTACGAGATGAAGAAAGCCGATGACCCCAAGCCAGCATGATTGCAGGTACTCTCGAGATCCACTCTCAGCCCGTTTGTGTTCTTTTTGATACTGGTGCTTCACACTCCTTTTTGTCTAGTTCTTGTTCGAGTCATTTGCATTTGAATCGTGTTACCGATTGTGAACCTTATGTAATTGGTCTACCCGATGGTAGAAGAATTATTGGGAGTCATGAAGTACAGAACTGTCCGATTAGCATGAACAACCGTGAGTGGTTGTCCGACTTGATTGTGGTTGATTTACCTAAAGATGATGTAATCTTGGGTATCGACTGGATGGATCGTCACGATGCCGTGCTTAGCGTCCGTAAGCGAATGGTGACAGTCACATCGGATGATGGCGTCGAGTGTATTTTTCGGGGTGATAATCCCAATCATTCTGGGAGAGTCATCAGCGCTATGAAGGCTATGAGATTACTGAACCAGGGATGCATTGGTTATTGGTGTTACATGACTAAGACAGCTGACCGGCCACCAAATTGATTGATATTCCAGTAGTTCGAGATTATCCAGATGTATTTCCAGACGAGCTTCCAGGAATACCCCCACAGCGAGAGGTAGAATTCACCATTGAGTTGGAGCCAGGGACGTCCCCGCTTTCGAAAGCACCATATCGTATGGCCCCAACTGAGATGCATGAGTTGAAAAGACAACTCGAAGAATTAACTGAGAAAGGATATGTTCGGCCCAGTGCATCCCCTTGGGGAGCGCCGGTGTTATTCGTACGGAAGAAGGACGGATCGCTGCGTTTGTGTATTGATTACCGGGAGATGAATAAGGTAACAATTAAGAACAAATATCCTTTACCTCGCATCGATGATCTATTGGATCAGCTCCAAGGAGCCGCTGTATTTTCCAAGATCGACTTGAGGTCCGGGTACCACCAATTGCGGATTCGAGAGTCTGACGTCCCAAGATGACTTTTCGCACTCGCTATGGGCATTATGAGTTCGTTGTCATGCCATTCGACCGACTAATGCACTGCAGATTCATGGAATTGATGAATCGGGTTTTTATTAATTATCTGGATCGTTTTGTAGTCGTTTTTATTGACGACATCTTGGTCTACTCTCGTGATCATGAGGAGCATGAGTGTCACCTCCGCTGTGTTCTCGACGCATTAAGGCGAGAACAACTCTATGGAAAATTTTCTAAGTGTGAATTCTGGATGTCCAAGTTATTTTTCCGGGTCATGTGATATCGCAGAGGGAGTAAGAGTAGACCCACGTAAGACGGAAGCTATCCGAGGCCGTCTACCCCCGAAGAACGTGAAGGAAGTTCGTAGTTTTCTCGGGTCTAGCAGCTATTACGCATTCGTGGAAGGATTTTCCAAAATTGCTCAACCGATGACTAATCTGTTGAGAAAAGATAAGAAGTACTTGTGGTCGGAAGCATGTCGGAAAGTTTTGATGAACTCAAAGGTCGATTAATTTCAAAGACTGTTTTAGTACTACCTAGAGGAACGGAAGGATTCATGGTATATAGCGATGCATCGAGGCAGGCCTTGGCCGCGTGTTAATGCAGTGACGAGAAAGTGATCGCCTATGCGTCCCGCACAGTTGGCCCTTACGAGGTCAACTACCCGACTCATGACTTGGAGTTAGCAAACAGTAGTGTTTGCTTTAAAAATCGGCGCCACTATCCGTATGGAGTTGCCCGCGATTTTTACGGACCACAAGAGCCTCAAGTATATTTTTACCTGAAGGAGTTGAATATGAGACAAAGGAGGTGGTTAGAGCTAATCAAAGACTATGATATCGAGATCCTTTATCATTCGAGCAAGGCAAACGTGGTTGTCGATGCCTTGAGCCGCAAGACGGTGCAGAGCAGATACTAGCTCGTTTGACCGCCTGAGGGAGTTGCAATTAGAGTTCATGAGACCAGAGATTGAGGTCCTGATACAACGCATTCTGGGGACAACCGTGCATGCTTGAGATTTCACCATCCATTGATGAGACGATCGGACGAAACAGATGACGGACCCATTCTTATCCGTAATTCGAGGAGAAATCGATCGTGGGAAGGCCCTGGATTTGTGGTTCACGAGGATGGATCATTACGCTTTAAAAATCGAGTGTGTGTACCAGAGACGAAGAGTTGAGGATTACTATTCAAGGAGGCTCATGCTACCCCGTATTCCATACACCCGGATCAAACAAAATGTATAAGGATTTGAAGCCGTGTTATTGGTGGGGTAACATGAAACGGAGGTTGCGAATTCGTTTGAAATGTTTGACCACAAGAGTCAAGATTGAGCATCAACGACCAGCTGGCATGATGAAACCGCTTCCGATTCCCGAGTGGAAGTGGGAAGACATATCGATGGACTTTATTACTAGTTTGCCGACGAGCCGTCGAGGCATGAATACGATTTGGGTGGTTGTGGATCGATTGACTAAATCAGCCCACTTCTTGGAGATCAAGGATACTTGGGGCCCTGAGAGATTGGCCCAATTATTCATCAAAGAGATTGTGAGACTGCATGGCACCCTAAGAGTATTGTATCAGATCGGGACGGACGGTTCGTGTCGCACTTCTGGAAGGCGGTTCATCATGCTATGGGTACACATTTGAACTTCAGTACGGCTTTTCATCCTCAGACCGACGGTCAGTCTGAGAGGACAATTCAAACTCTAGAGGATATGTTGAGGGCATGTGCTCTCGATTGGAAGCCTGACTGGGAAGCCCAACCGCCGTTGGTAGAATTCACATACACAATAGCCGCACGCCTCGATCATGATGGCACCTTATGAAGCATTGTATGGTCGTCGTTGTAGGTCCCCTTTGTCCGGGACGAATTGTGCGAATCTATTGGTACGGAACCTGATATGTTATTGGCAGCCCGCGAGAAGATTTCCCTGATCAAGAGCCGTCTATTAACGGCCCAAAGCCGCCAGAAATCATATGCAGATAATCGTCGACGACCACTCGAGTTTGAGGTTGGTGACCATGTACTAGTCAAAGTATCTCCTACTAGAGGTGTTTTTCGATTCGGGAAGAGAGGCAAATTGAGCCCAAGGTACATTGGTCCGTTTGAGATCCTGGAACGAGTAGGCGACCTAGCCTATCGTTTAGCATTACCACCAGCTTTGAGCCGGATTCACAACGTATTCCATGTATCTCAGTTAAGGAAGTATGTTGCTGATCCAAGTCACGTTATTCAATTCGACGAGGTCGAAATAGCCGACGACCATTCGTATGAAGAACGGCCTGTGCAGATACTCGAGAGAAGAATTAAACAGCTGAGGAACAAGACGATTCCCTTATTAAAAATTCAGTGGTTGAGACATGGAGTCGAGGAAGCTACGTGGGAGACCGAAGATAGCATGCGAGAGAAATACCCCGAACTGTTTACCCCTTAGTTTCGGGGACGAAACTCCTTTTAAGGAGGGGAGTATGTAATACCCTCGCCTTTAATATTGTATTTCATGATTTAAGTTAAGTGTTTTCGCACCATATCTGTGATGTTGTAGCAAGTATCGACAAATTATGTTAAGTTGGATTCATGGTCATTCATACTATATTAGTTGTTAGGTGATATTGGGAGAATTCCATTTATGCTTGTTATCGTACTTAACGTACGTTAACCTGTCTTCATAACGTATGCTATGTATGTCGCCTTACGTACGTAACATCAATACGTTAACGTACGTAATGCGGAAGATCCTCGGTTAGCCGCCTTTCGGCGGGTGGGGCCGAGCAGGGGTAGGTGGTCGGGAGTCGATCGCGACAGCCAAGTCAACGGCTATTACGTACGTAATAGCTACATAGTTACGTACGTAACGAATTGCGTGTTTTGAGGCAGGGAGATTTGATGAAATTGGTTACGTACGTAATGATCATAAGATTACGTACGTAAAGGCTATAACGTACGTTAACCACGTTCGTTAACGTACGTAATGTCAAGTTCAGATTATAAAAGTATGACTTGCCATTCACTTCCTAGTCGACCTTTTTTTCAATCTCCCAACTGAGGAACGATTCCTTTCCCTTCCAACTTCGTTTCTAAGCCTTTCTAACTTGTGTTGGAGCCTCAACACTTGATTGGTGACTTGGAGAAGCTAGAGATTGAAGTGTATCCCTTGAAGTGTTGGTGTTGTTCTTCATTTTAAGGTTGGTCTTTCTTTAACTCATATCAATTCCATGCTTATGATGATGTTAGTAGATAAATACTTCACATAATGTTAGTTTAAACTAGTGCAAACATGATAAGTTAATTGAATCATGCTCAAACTAAGTGAAGATTAACATTGAAGGTATTAGTGTTACTTCTTGTTGTAAATAACTTCATAATGTGATTGTGTTGATAATGATATACTTAAAACCTGATGTATAACATGATAATTGGAAGTTAATTATAGTCTCAACACTAGGAACATGATATCCTTAATGATTAAAAGTGAGAAATGTTAAAATTGTCTTGAACATTCTATTGATTCTTGAAGGTAGTATGGAACCATGATTTTTGGCCTCTAAAACCTTTGTAATAAAATTGTTGAAAAGATTATATTAACCCTTTGAAGATGATCTTCGCTAGATGGGTTGAAGTTACTTCCAAAATTTCAAGTATCCAATGATATAACTAGGCTTTTAATAAATTCTTCAAAGTAAATCAATGAATGTTGATTGAAGGAAGTTGTAATCTTCATATGTTCGAATTTATCGATTTCATTAAAGGGTGTTAATCACTACATTAATAGATTGATAATGTTCTTAAGAGGATTGTGTTGAATATGATGATACAAATGCGGTAGATGAGTAGCCGAATTCCATTTCATTAATTCGGGCGTATTAAGAAACGTAAATTAAGATGATGTTCTTAATTCACTAAAAACTTAAACTTATGTTTCATATAGTAATCAAGTTTTGAATGTAATCGTTGGTAAAATAATGAAGAACGTAATTAAACACAAACTTATATCGTAATTGGAAGTGTCGATGATTTGAAAAGATATTTTCACGATATTACATTGATGATAAACTAGACATCAAGTATTTGACATTAAGGTTAGAATATGTGAACGAACATGATAAACATACAATGATTTGTAATAAGAACATTAAAATGATCAATAGGATGATTGATTTATTCAAGTAAAATTACGAATATTATTTATGTAATAATACCATTATCGTACAAATGTGTTGTTGAATGAATTACATTTCATTCAAGGTGCTTGTTCACGTGAGTATTGTTAGACGAGGATACCGTTCGTTTGACCATTCAAAGAAGGATTATTCATCCACGGAATTGAGGCAAGTTATCTTGCTTGGTTATAATGATGTGTGGATTCTTATGATGATTATGCATTTCGTGTATATGAAACACCTATAAACTTGTGTCTTGTGACTTGAGGTTGTTCTTAATGATGTCCCGTTTTCATCGTGGCGTTGTATTCCCAAGTTCGTTACTTTTGGACCCTTGATATTGTTGAGCTTTGTTGACACTTCGGTGAGTTGTTCTATTCCTTAGTAAAGTGTAATTCGTTGAGTTTCGTTGTCATGTTGTATCGTGACATCTCTGGAGTCATATCTGCGCGCCGATTGGTTATGTGTAGGATTTTTAGCCGGGCACTTGATGATCATGCGTGGAGGTTTTCCGCATTTAGATCGTGCACACGAGACGTAGTTCGTGAGGCTAATTAGGTACATCGTCCCACGTATATTCTGGATTCCGTATACGGGGTGGACATGTGCACGGACACATTTCCGGATCGGGCGTACTGTGACGTCCGTCTTGAGCCATAGTATATGGTCGTCAGATATTTGGTTATGTTCGATACTTGACCGATTGTTTATACGCCTTCGGGTATATTCGAGTCGGTGGATTTCTTTGAGATCGGTATATATGAATTGTAAAATTTCATGAGAATTATTATCATGTATAGTCGACTCGTGGTTTGGGGGCGAAATACTTGTATTTCGTGGCAGGAAAGGGCAAGGCACAGGAGGAGCACAATGGCGACGGAGGATTCTGATGTATGCTATTTCGGGGTCCCCGAGTCTTTTGGTTGTTCGGTTATGTTTTATTGTGACTTTCATTTTTATTTTGTGTCGGATGAATGTACTAAGATTTGTTAGGTACTGCCCATCGTCATATGGTCTGTACCGAATTTGGATCCTGTGTTTGTTTGCCCGTATTTAAAGATATGAATAACTCATGCTCCACACCGGGGTTTTGATAAATGTTGTGGTACGGTGCCACGTTGTCAGATTTTAAATGTATATTGTGATATCGCCTGGTGGGTCCCAGTAGGGGTCCACGACACTGTAATAGCCACTGTTTTTGGGCTGTTACATTGCACACAAACACACATACACACACACACACTGCACAAACAGAAAAAAAAAAGAAAAACAACAACACAAACACACACACCCTGCACACAACATAAACACAATACACACACAAACAGAAAAAAAAAACACAAACATAAACACACACAACACACACACACTGCACAAATAGAAAAAACAAAAAAAAACAACACTAACACACACACACACTGCACACAGCATAAACACAATACACACACAAACAGAAAAAAAAACACAAACATAAACACACACAACACACACAGTACACACAGCACACACACACCTACTGCACACACACACACACACACACACACACACTGCACAAACAGAAAAAAAAACACAAACACACACACTGCACAGCTAAACACACAATACACACACAAACAGAAAAAAAAACACAAACGCACAATACACACACAAACATAAACACACACACAGTACACACACACACACTGCACAGCTAAACACACAATACACACACAAACAGAAAAAAAAACACAAACACAATACACACAAATATAAACACACACAACATACACAGTACACACAGTACACACACACACACTGCACAAACAGAAAAAAACAATCATATCATGCCGCATAGCACACTCGAGTTATTCTTACCAGTATAAAAACCAGTATACACCTTTCGTCGTCCTAAAATCCCAAACCCCAAACAAAGATAAATAGAGAGGCTGTCAAAACAAAGCCACTATCAAAAATATCATTTTATTTTTCATAAGGATCAGCACAGTTGAAAGAATCTGAGCTTTGCCCTTGTATGCATTTCATAACCATAAAACTTTTGTATTCTTTCTTCCTTTTTTTCATTGTACCCCATTTGTCTCATATGAAGAGTCTTATTTCAGTAATGATTTTTGCCCCAACAGACGACTTCACTTCCAAAATAAAACATTAATATCTAATTAAAATTTATCCTACAATACTATTCCTTAATGTTTTGTTATATTAAATAAGAATAGTTATCTATTGGACAAAACTAAATTGGACTCTTAAGTAGGGTGAAGGGCGTATTTCTTTCACAATTGATGCAGCAAGAAAGGATAAAAAGGATAAAAACCAGAAACAAAAGCGGCAAGGTAACAATGTCAGATTGGATGGAGAAGGCAGTCGATGAAGATGGAAACCTACCACCCCCTAAAGAATGGAACCACACATGGGATGATCCTGATGACCATACCAATTTTGCTACTCATGAAAATAATATCTTCAGTTATGCAGCAGAAGGCTCATATAGTTATCCTGTCCATCCTATTGAGGATTCAGATCACACCAGAACAAGGTATACTATATATATATATATATATAGTATATGCATATAGAAAACTAACTATAGATAGAGCTGAACTAACTATAACTAGTATGTGTGTTTTGTTTTTGTCACCAAACCTGAAAAAACTATCAAGGTTTAATGTCGTTTGATTGGGTTTTCCGCATATTAGTCATGTGTTTTTACAAAATTAACTATTTACCCCCTACATAAGTTAAATAGTCATATATATATATATATATACCCTCATATCTATAACCTGATAATAGCTTTTCTTTTTTTTTTTTGTTTTAGTACACACTCAAATATTTACACACACACACACTGCACGCACACACACTGCCCACACACAAAACACAAACACACACAAACACAAACACACATAAACACAAAGACACACACACACACTCACAACACACACAGCACACAAACACACACAAACACAAACACACACACTGCCACTGCACACACACACTGCATAGAAAAAAAAACCAACACAAACAAACGGACACTTCATACACGATATGTTGGGAGAAGATCCTTAAGACGAAAGTTAACATCTATACCAAAGGGAGAAGATCCTTACGACGTTAACCACGTCTCTCCCAAAATAATTCGTACTTCCAAAAACAATATTGTCGTACACACTCAAATATTCATACACACAAGCACACATATTTACACTCATGTAATTAAATGTATTACCTTGGGATATATCCAACTAACCGCCTGCTTTGATTTACTTGTGTGCATACCATCCATGTTCTTGAATGCGGTCACGGCACTGCTTAAAAGTAACAATAATATATTGAGTCGTTGATATAAAATTTTAAAGCAAATATGTTATAAATAAAATCTTACTTTTGGAGTATGGCCTTAATGCGAGAGTCAGGCCTACTATGTAGTGAGCAAAACCATATAATAGTTCCTCTTGCTGGCACAATGACCAGAAGTTGCCAATGATGCCTACATAGATAAATGCATTTGAAAGAAAGAACATATTACTACAAAGATGTCAGAAAAAAAGGAAATAGTTTTGTTAAAAAGAAAATATTTTGAAATTTACAATCTTTTATCTTACTTATGATGGTAAGCTCCCATGTACATTTACTTCTCCGACTCAAGCATACGCGTCGATATATATCTCGAGATCTCCTCTCCCCTCTGTCCCATATTTTGTATGGATTGAGGATCAAAATATCCATACAAAACCTCGTCCATCGTGCCCACATTCATAGTAGACAAATACCTAATTTGTTAAGCAAAATATTAATATAAAAAAAACACTCCACACACTGCACACAAACACACACACACACTTCACACACACTGCCACACAATAAAAACACACACACACTGCACACACACACACACACTGTGTAACACCCTCAAGATATTCGAGGTACATTACAGCGCCGTGAATCCCTATATGGGACCCACCAGGCTGAACAGCATCATACTCATCGACTCACAGAAACGAAAAAATAACACCACGTCATAAAGACGCAAAACAGAATAATCCACCCGGTTCAACCGGTCAAACATAACATCATCAACCAACACAAACGTAATAGGCAACAATATAATCCGGGCGAACAAGAACTCTTAAGTACTCGAGTACTACTATTAGTTCAAAGACCACAAAAGATGAAAAGATAAAAGACACTAAGACGTCACTCGTGCACAATCATCACGCACGGCCATCATCCGTAATCGTCCGGTGCATTGCTCGTCTCGATGAACCTGACCTGAAATTCATAAAACGAATTTCCCCAAACCGGGTCCCCAGAGGGGTTAGCAATTACGCTAGTACAAGTAACCAAATGAACAATTTACATCTTACACATATAGTAATGCATGCAATCAAGAAATCATAGTTCCAAAACACTCATTTCCGGAAATGCCAATAATCAAACCACATTTGTAAAATGCACCACAATTAACCGCGGACCCACAGCTTCGTGGATCCCTACCGAGACCCCGTCGGATCTAACCCGTAGTGGTTAAAAGCAACTCGCGGTTCCACAGCTTCGTGGAGCCCTACCGAGACCCCGTCGGATCTAACCCGTAGTGAGTATACACACACACAATTCTCACACAAAACTACTATGTCAAGATTGTAAGTTCATAAGGATACTTGCCTCGATTGATAGACGGTGACAAGAACGGAACGGAAGAATCAAGCACGACCGCGAGGAACCAAAGAATGAACCTAACGATTCGAATAACACAATCACAACCACTCCTAAACGATTACGGAAATAGAATACACCCGAAAATCCGCCTACGATTCATGTATATTCGTACAAAAATAACAACGAGGGCGGACCACAACCAAACCCTCTCGATTTTGCAAAACCATGAAAATATACCATGAATCCGTAGGAAAACTAATCATACCAACAAGATTAATCATATTCATCATGAATCCACCAACAAAATGGAACGGATCGGAAGAAAATCCCAAAACCCCCAAATTATCCAAAAGTAGGGTTCTAAGAGATTTACCATGGATTATGATGAAAGATTCGTGTTGATGTTGTTATAATACTCCAAGAACTCAAGAAAGATGTTGGATGAGATGATTGGAGGAAGAAATCGCCAGGAAAATCGCCTTGGAATCGCCTTCGCTCCGGAGAGAGGAAGAAATGAGAAATTATGTTTATCTCGGTCAACTCCCTGGTTTATATAGCCAGGGAGTGTTAGCGCACGCTAAAACCTCAAGGTTAGCGTGCGCTAATGGGATAAAATTACAATCCCTACCGTTAGCGTCCCAGTCCACTAGCCAGATTTTTGGCCGTTAGCGTGCGCTACTCGAAACGTAGCGTGCGCTAATAACCTCTCGGTAGCGCGCGCTATCGACCAATAGCGTGCGCTACCTGGACATCAGTCGAGTCCAGTGACAAACTGTCCAGAACCCACCTGATCCGTTAGCGTGCGCTACCATACAAGCGTAGCGTGCGCTAACTGGCACATGACCGGGTTCAGTAGTAAATGTCCAGTACTAGACACTCACGCTAGCGCACGCTACCGGGTATCATCAGCGTGCGCTAGCCTCCCGACCTTAGCATGCGCTAGTCTGCGTAGCGTACGCTAATACGCCTATCCAGAAGGCTGGAAAAATGGCACTGCCACTCCCAGGGCCTGCTCCCTAGCGCGCGCTACGAATCAGTCGTAGCGTGCGCTACTAAGGGCACCCTAGCGCGCGCTATGCAGAACAGATAGCGTGCGCTAGGTTACGAAATATAAACGGTTCACAACATCGGATTATGAACGAAACATCAAACGGAACACCTCAAAGCGCATCAAAACATAGAATGGATCCACGGCAACCCCGAAACAGCGGTTCCGCACAACAATAACGAGTCTCAGATCAATAGATGACGGGAAAGATACACTGTAAGGTACATGAGGGTCACTACGACCGATAAATACACCGAAAAGGAAAATACAAGGGGAAAGAAAAATACGGATATTACATTCTACCCCTCTAAAAACAAGTTTCGTCCCGAAACTTAAGAAACAAACAACTCAGGGTACCTAGCACGCATGCTATCCTCGGTTTCCCAAGTTGCCTCCTCGACACCGTGTCTCGACCACTGCACCTTGACCAAAGGTATGGTCTTATGCCTCAGTCGTTTCTCACGATGCTCCAAAATCTTCAAGGGACGCTCTCGAAAGTAATATCCTCGGCGACATCAATCTCACCATAATCGATGACGTGACTAGGATCCGGGACATATTTCCTCAACTGGGAAACGTGAAAAACGCTATGAACATGACTCAAGGCTGGAGGTAACGCCAAACGGTATGCCAACTCACCGACTCGCTCGAGAATCTCAAAGGGTCCAATAAATCTCGGACTCAATTTCCCCTTCTTCCCGAAACGAAAAACTCCCTTCGTCGGCGACACCTTTAGTAAAACGTGGTCTCCCACCTCGAATTCCAAAGGTCGGCGACGGACGTCGGCATACGACTTCTGTCGACTCTGGGAAGTCAACATCCGTCCTCGAATTACTTCTATCTTCCTCCTCGTCTCTAAGACGACGTCCGGCTCGGTCCTGACTAAGTCGGACGTCTCATTCCAACAAATTGGTGATCGACATCGCCGCCTATAAAGTGCCTCATACGGTGCCATCCGAATCGACGCGTGCCAACTGTTGTTGTACGTGAATTCGATCAATGGCAAATGTTCCTCCCAATCGCTACTCCAATCGAGAGCACAAGCACGCAATATATCCTCGAATGTCTGGATAGTGCGTTTCGACTGTCTATCTGACTGGGGATGAAAAGAGGTACTCAAATGCAAACGGGTACCCAACGCCTTATGCACCGCCTGCCAGAAGTGCGATACAAAACGGCCATCACGATCCGAAACAATAGACTTCGGAGTACCGTGAAGCCTCACAATCTGCCCGATAAACACACGAGCTAACTTCTCCGGGCCCCAAGTGTCCTTGATGCCCAGAAAATGTGCCGACTTGGTCAGACAATCAACAATCACCCATACCATATTGATGCCCGACCTAGATCTCGGCAAACTCATAATGAAATCCATCGATATATCTTCCCATTTCCATTCCGGAATGGGAAGTGACTGCAATAACCCAGCCGGTCGCTGATGCTCGATTTTGACCTGCTGACAAGTCAAACATCTTGCTACAAACTGTGCGACCTCCTCCTTCATATCATTCCACCAGAAATTCCTTCTCAGGTCCTTGTACATCTTACTCGAACCAGGATGAACGGAATAAGGTGTAGCATGGGCCTCCCGTAAAATACTCTGCCTCAACTCTGAGTCGTTCGGCACACAAAGCCGACTCTGGAATCTCAAAACACCATCCTCGTGAATCACAAACCCAGGAAACTTCCCTTTAAGAACGTTCTCTCGGATTTGAGTAATCATCGGATCCTCTAACTGCTTCAGCTTAATTTCATCGATCAAAGACGACGAAATCTCTAAAGCACGAAGTTGCCCGATGGCTCCAGGCAACAAAACTTCAACATCTAACTCGATCAAAGCCCGCCGAAGCTCAGACTGAGACGTAAGGATCTCTAGCGTTCGCAACGCAACCGGTTTCCGACTCAAGGCGTCGGCCACGACGTTCGCCTTGCCCGGATGATAAAGGATTTCGAGGTCATAATCCTTAATCAACTCTAACCACCTCCTCTGCCTCATATTCAACTCCCGCTGAGTAAATATGTATTTCAGACTTTTATGATCGGTAAAAATCTGACATGCAGAGCCAAAAGGATAGTGACGCCAAATCTTTAGCGCAAAAACAACTGCCGCTAACTCCAAATCATGAGTAGGGTAGTTCAGCTCATACGGCCTCAGCTGTCTCGATGCATAGGCAATGGTTTTGCCGTGCTGCATCAATACGCACCCAAGACCCTGACCCGAAGCATCGCTATAAACGGAAAAACCCTCGTTGCCACACGGCAATGCCAAAACCGGGGCTGAAGTCAAACGCTTCTTCAGTTCCTCAAAACTCAACTGCCTCTCGTCATTCCAGACGAACTTCTCGGATTTCTGGAGCAACTGCGTAAGTGGCCGAGCTAGTTTCGAGAAACCCTCGACGAACCTACGGTAGTAGCCAGCCAAACCCAAGAAACTACGGAGCTCCTTCACATTCTTGGGCGGTGCCCAATCCAACACTGCCTCAATCTTCTGCGGATCCACACGAACCCCCTCGGCTGAAATCACGTGACCTAAAAACATCACTTCCTTCAGCCAGAACTCACATTTCGAGAACTTTGCATAGAGTTGCTCGGTCCTCAAAATGTCTAATACTACCCGCAAATGATGGGCATGCTCTTCCTCATTCCTCGAATAAATAAGAATATCGTCAATAAAGACGACGACACACTTATCCAAATACTCGATAAAAACTTTGTTCATCAACTGCATGAACACCGCCGGCGCATTCGTTAACCCGAAAGGCATAACTACGAACTCATAATGTCCGTATCTCGTCCGAAAAGCTGTTTTCGGCACATCGGATTCTCTCACCCGGAGCTGATAGTACCCCGATTTCAAATCAATCTTCGAGAATACCGTAGCTCCCTGCAACTGGTCGAACAAGTCATCAATTCTCGGCAAAGGATACTTGTTCTTGATGGTCACCTTGTTTAGTTCGCGATAGTCGATACACAAACGTAGTGAACCATCTTTCTTCCGCACGAACAGGACCAGTGCGCCCCAAGGCGAGGCGCTCGGTCGAACATACCCCGACTCAAGAAGCTCACTCAACTGCTTCTTCAACTCGGACATCTCTGAAGGTGCCATGCGATAGGGCGCCTTCGAAATAGGAGCCGCGCCCGGCTCTAACTCTATAGAAAACTCGACCTCACGATCCGGTGGCAATCCCAGTAACTCGTCAGGAAATACATCAAGAAACTCGCTAACGATTGGAATCGACGAAAGCTCGACTCCACCACTCTACGCCTGCAAGGCGTAGCACCAATAGCTAGTACACCCCTTACGCAGGAGTCTCATCGCCTTCAAGGCGTTAATAACGAACTTCTGGTTTCCCCTCTTTCGCCCCGCGAAAGAGTGCTCGGTGCCGTCCTCGGCTAGCATAGTGATGATTCTCGTCTGGTAGTTCATGATCGCACCATGCCGCTCGAGCCAATCATCCCCAAGAATCAAATCCTCACCCTCGATACTCACAACAATAAGATTAGAGGGCCAAGTCCTCTCACAAATAAGTACAGAACAGTCTCGAACCTCCTGATCACCAACGATCCTATCACCGCTAGGAAGCTTAACGATGAAGGGTTCACAAGGCATCAAATAGTCGAGACTCAAACGGCGCACACAATCCAAAGATATGAACGAATGCGTAGCACCGGAATCGAAAAGCACACTGACAGGATGAGAAAGAATATAAACGGTGCACTGCCGCCACGGTGGCGTGGGTCATCGGCTCTCCGCATCTCATAGACACGCGGGTGGTGAGCCGACACTTGAAGCTCCCCCTTAGAGGGCTGACCCGACCTCTCCCGACTAGCACTCGGCGGAGATTGAGGAGCAAACGATCCCTGATTCACACTTGGTTCCCTAGGCGCTGGAATGGAAGCCCGGGCACCAAGGATTTTCTCCCTCTCAGCACAGAAAGCCGCCTTGTGACCCGGCTGGCCACACTGATTACACGTCAGCAAAGGGTTCGGACAAATACGACTGATGTGGCCCTGCTGGACACAGTTAAAACACTTCACTTCCCGAGAAGGGGCACTGGAAGCCCTACGGGGAAACCCAGTAGATCGAGCTGGGCCACCACCGGCAGAAAAATTAGCAGATTGGAATTTCTGCTGACCCCTACCTTTGTGGCCCGAAAAATCCCCGGCGGACTTCTGCTTCTTACTCTCGCGGGCCGCCTCACTCGCCATCATAGACATATCGTAAGCAAGGGCCCTGCTCTGGTAATCTTTCAAGGTAGTGCATACGAGCCCCGACATATAGTCCCGAATCGACGACTTCATCCGCCTGGAAAAATGGAAAATTTTGTCACTCTCCTCAACAACTTGGGTCTTCACATAGCCCAACTCCTTGTTAAAATCGGCAATAGCTTGAGATACGGGGATATCCCGTGGTTGAGCATCAAAGAAGGCATGCACTCGAGCCTGTCTGACCGGCCATGGGCAATATTCGGTCTCCATCAATTCTTGGAATTCGGTCCACGAAGCAACATGGTCCTTGGGCCCAACGGCCTCCCACCAATCTGTAGCGTCCCCAGTGAGAAAGTACTGGGCAATAGGGACCTTACGGTCCTCGGGACAGTTGGTAGCAGTGAAGACTTTAGATATCTCCTTGATCCACCCTTCCCAGCCAATCGGGTCTGAAGCTCCCGAAAACTGAGGAGGATGCATCTTGATGACATCTTGGAGCCAACGGTCCGCTCCGCCCCGATTAACATGGACCTGTTCTGGGTTCTGAACCGCCTGAGCTATTGCCGCCATTTGGTTCACCATTTGCTGCATAACAGCCACAATACCAAGGTCAGCGCGCTCCTGAGAAGAAGCCTGACTGTGGCGGTCGCCGTTACTGCCGGCTCCCAAAGACTGCGACGTGGCCGCCCCACCGGCTGCCCCACGTCCCCGGCCGCGTCCACAACCACGACCACGACCACGACCTCTTCCAGCATCCATACTGGAGTTAAATAAGTAGCAAAAGCCATACGAGGGTAAGTACAAGAAAAGAACAATCACAAGTCGAGAATCAAAGGTACGATACAAGGAAATAATGAACAGAGGAAGGAAAACTTACGGACACTGGTAGTACCGGAATCATGGCAGCGTGACGATGATGTGCAAAACAAAACACCACAAGACCCAATAAACCGACAAGCCTAGGTATCCATAAACCTAGTGCTCTGATACCATTTTCTGTAACACCCTCAAGATATTCGAGGTACATTACAGCGCCGTGAATCCCTATATGGGACCCACCAGGCTGAACAGCATCATACTCATCGACTCACAGAAACAACAAAATAACACCACGTCATAAAGACGCAAAACAGAATAATCCACCCGGTTCAACCGGTCAAACATAACATCATCAACCAACACAAACGTAATAGGCAACAATACAATCCGGGCGAACAAGAACTCTTAAGTACTCGAGTACTACTATTAGTTCAAAGACCACAAAGATGAAAAGATAAAAGACACTAAGATGTCACTCGTGCACAATCATCACGCACGGCCATCATCCGTGTACTGGTCCAGTGCCCGCTCGTCTCGATGAACCTGACCTGAAATTCATAAAACGAATTTCCCCAAACCGGGTCCCCAGAGGGGTTAGCAATTACGCTAGTACAAGTAACCAAATGAACAATTTACATCTTACACATATAGTAATGCATGCAATCAAGAAATCATAGTTCCAAAACACTCATTTCCGGAAATGCCAATAATCAAACCACATTTGTAAAATGCACCACAATTAACCGCGGACCCACAGCTTCGTGGATCCCTACCGAGACCCCGTCGGATCTAACCCGTAGTGGTTAAAAGCAACTCGCGGTTCCACAGCTTCGTGGAGCCCTACCGAGACCCCGTCGGATCTAACCCGTAGTGAGTATACACACACACACAATTCTCACACAAAACTACTATGTCAAGATTGTAAGTTCATAAGGATACTTGCCTCGATTGATAGACGGTGACAAGAACGGAACGGAAGAATCAAGCACGACCGCGAGGAACCAACGAATGAACCTAACGATTCGAATAACACAATCACAACCACTCCTAAACGATTACGGAAATAGAATACACCCGAAAATCCGCCTACGATTCATGTATATTCGTACAAAAATAACAACGAGGGCGGACCACAACCAAACCCTCTCGATTTCGCAAAACCATGAAAATATACCATGAATCCGTAGGAAAACTAATCATACCAACAAGATTAATCATATTCATCATGAATCCACCAACAAAACGGAACGGATCGGAAGAAAATCCCCAAACCCCCAAATTATCCAAAAGTAGGGTTATAAGAGATTTACCGTGGATTAGGATGAAAGATTCGTGTTGATGTTGTTATAATACTCCAAGAACTCAAGAAAGATGTTGGATGAGATGATTGGAGGAAGATGTAATACCCGGATTTTCAGTATAAATTTTTCGCGTTATTTTATCTGAGATATACTGTATAGTTTGGTATCTATACAGTATGGATAAAATAAATTGAGAACCGAGACAGTTATACTGGTGTGATTATCGTTTTTGATTGACAGATATATTCAGGATATGTTGTATCAGGTTAAACAGATTTGGATATCAGGTACACGGTATGAGAATATTTTTGGATTCAATATGTGTATTCAGTATGCCGTATGTTTGTATTTTGTACGTCGAGACGTCGGACAGGAACAGTTGGATTTTTGGCTAAGTATAAAATCCATTACGTACGTTAAGTCTTGGAGATTACGTACGTAAAATGTGTTAGCTTACGTACGTTATATAGCGTACATAACGTACGTAACAAGAGGAATCGGACAGTGGGGCCCGTGGTCGGCAGCTTTCGGCGCAGATGTGGACAGGTGAGTCAACGGATGGAGTTACGTACGTTATACAGGGTGTATTACGTACGTAATACGAGTATTATACTATAGCAAGTCAACGTACGTATTACGTACGCAACAGAATAAGTGTTACGTACGTTACGGGGCGGCTGGCCGAGTCGTGGCCGAGATGACCTGGATGGCCGAGCATGGCCGGTCGTGACTCATTGGAATGGCCGAGCATGGTCGGCAGTGATGCGCATGGATGGCCGATCACGGTCGGCAGTGACTCGCAGGGATGGCTAGAATTGGCCGATAACGTACGTAAGGCTCTGGCCGGTTACGGCCGTAAGGGCCAGTTACGTACGTAAGCCAGGTGCCGGTTACGTACGTAAGTGTTCCGATAGAACTGGGCAGTGAGCAGGCCATGGCCGGTTACGTACGTAAGGAAGTGGCCGGTTACGTACATAATGGCCCGGCAGGTCTCGGCCTATATAAGACCTGGACCGGGTCACTTCGACATTTTCATTTTTTCTTCGTTTTTTCGCGATTCCTTCAGCAAAAGTGGATGGATTTGAGTAAGATCATCATCTAGCAACATGTTTGGAAGTTGGAATCATGGATTAACATCATCTTCCACCCGGATCGAAGGTAAGAACACCTAAACTTTTGGTTTTTGGATGTTCTTGATGTTTCTTGGTGTTTTGGCCGATTTGATTCGTTTTAACTCAGATTATTGATGGAACCTTGTTGTATTCTTGAGATTATTCGTTGCTCTTGAAGTTTTGTGGAACGGATTCGAGTATTTCTTTGAATAATCGATTGAATTGGACTATGCCTTCAAAGTGTTCGATGAAATGTCTCAATGAGTAGAACTTGGAAAATTCTACATGTTTTCGTATGAATGGTGATGAAATGATATTGTTGTGATGGTTCTTGGTAATTATGGGAATTTTGTTAAAGGAAGATAATGAATTGGTGATCAAATGATTCGATTATGTTGTTATGATTAGGGAATCGTAGTATTCTCGATGTTCTTGGTGGTTTGTTGCGAATCAAGATGTTATGAGAAGTATATGTTGAAGGACATGATTATATACACCTTGAATTATGATTAAGGGTTGTTTAGATGTTAGAAAACATCGGGTTATGTTGTTTTATGGATTATGAACGTGAATTTGGATAATTCGTGTTCTTAAAGAACTCTTGAGTTACATGTTATGATTTTGGAAGGATTTCGGATAATTTGGAATGTGATTATTCATGATAATAATCGGTAAATTTTTTTCTACGAATTTACAAGTATGAACAAGAAGGAGTTTTGTCTTCGTATTTGGAGTTGAAGTTGGAATCGAATATGTTATAAAATCCTTAATGTCGAGATGAATTGATCATTGATTTGATGAATACGTTTTAAAGTGTTGGTGTTTTGGATATGAATATGGAATATTCACATTTAGAACTAAGTTATGTATCTTGGTACAATATTCGTATAGGAATACGAATATGATTTCGAGTTTGATGAGAATTATTATTCATGTTTGAATTTGGAAATTCATGCTTATTGAATAAGTGTTCAATTCGGATAATGGAATTATTTGAAACCCTTGGAATATGGTTATCTATGATGTTGAATTAATCGGATTGTCCGGATTGATGATGATAATCGGTAATTGGTTTATATTATGAATTTACAAGGAGGAAACTTGTATTCGAATTTAAGATTGAATTTGGAATCGGTAATGTTAGACCCTTATTGGTTTAAATCGATTATTGATATGATCTTCGGATTTTGGAATCGTATTGTGGTTTTGAATTCGTGTTTGATTGGTTCGGGTTGTTTGGATATGTGTTTAATCGGGATATTGTAGAACCGTTGTTGATCGGTTATTGATTGTTATTTATGATCATCGAGTTACGGCTTGTATCGTGGATATGGGTTCGCATTTGTTGAGTTAGATTATTTGGTATTATGTATATGATCGAGGTTTCGTTGAACCGTTGAGTTTGTTGGTTGAGTATGTCGGTTATTAATTTTTATCGAATGTGTGTTAATCGGTTATTGCAATAGGTTGATATGTTTTGATCGTGGATTATGACCGTTGAGTTGCGGTTGAGGCTAAAGAGTTCGTAGGTTGCTTTTGGTCGGGATTGAGGAGCTCGTAGACAAAGGCAATGGATTTTGGTAACGGATTCGTGGTATCGGTATCGAGGCAAGTTTCTACTTGTTCAGTTTATAATATTTGATGAATGGTTTCGTTTTCATTTCATTTATAATTCATATAGCAATGTTGTTAGGAAGGACTATTGTTGGTATTAATGGTTGTGTTGATCGTCTCATTGGGGGATGTTGATGGATATGGTCCTCGGCTTTGAGGTAATCTAAGTATTTGTTCAATCATGTGGATAATTAGTATGTTGAGTTGTTGTATATGTTGAGGTTTCGTGTAGTGAGTTTCGTATCGGTTATTCGTTGAGGGATGTTGATCCCAGGACCTTTGCATTGAGATCGTAGACGTTTTGGTCATTCATTTGGGGATGATGATCCCAGGATTGATGTTTTGGATATTGATTAGTCGTGTCGACTTTTCATTGTCAGACTATTGTTGTTCACTTCGGTGAGTCTTTTGATCCTTATTGGATATGTGTTTCTTTGAGTTTCGTTGTCATGTTGCATCGTGACATATCTGGAGTCATATCTGCGTTCGATTGGATATAGTGTAGCATTTTTAGAAGTGCACATAAATAGTCATGCGAGAATATTTACCTTGAAAGTGTGCACACGAGACGTAGTTCGTTGAGGCTAATTAGGTACATTGTCCCACGTATATCCTGGATTCCGTATACGGGGTGGACATGTGCACTGACACATATTCGGATCGGGCGTACTATGATTTCCATCTTTGAGCCATATTGTTTGGTCGTTCGTCCTCCATTTATGGTTGGGTATGTTCGACGGTTTGTGACTGGTTGTTCATACGCCCGAGGGGTATGTTCGACAGTCAGAGTTATTTCTTTGAGATCCATTATTGTTGATCATTTGGAGTTTACCTTGTTGATGGTATTCTCAGTTATTATTGGTCTTTTGTTGATCATTTGGAGTTTACCTTGTTGATGGTATTCTCGATTATTGTTGATCCTTTGTTGATCGTGTCGGAGTTATCATGTTGATGGTATTCCCAGTTATCGTGATCCTTTATTGGTCGTATTGGAGTTATCATGTCGATGATATTCTCAATTGATGTGTTGGTTGATCATTGTTATTGATCGTATGAGCATTCAGACTGCACGTCGATGTTTTCGGAATTTGTATTCATTGTCATGTGGCAGTTGATCTACAGATATGTTGTGTATTATTGGTTATTCATGTTGAGATTTGATTGTGTAATCCGACGGACAGGAGTTTGCACAGATTGGATTATTTCCACACTTATGAGTTATGATGATGTTTTGAGGATTGTCGGTATTTTTGGAATACAGTAGAGATGATTGTTGTTGAATTGATTTCGTCATTTGAGAATACGAAATGTGGAATATGTCAAGGATTGATTTTGTATGGATTGTTATGGATTGGTAAGGTATGACGGTAAGATTACTTTGGTAGTATTCTTACAATACTATTACATTGGTATGTAATTATTTATGATGATGTGATCGATATCATTATTGAGTATTGTGGCTGACCCCGTCGTGGGCTTTATTTTTAGGTACTCGGAGATCGAGCTAGTAGCGGTCGTGAAGGGATGAGCTTCCCGATGTGATACTGGCTGTGGCTTGTTTTCGGAGAATTGAGTATTCTTTTCCGGTTAATTATTTCCGCTGCAAATGTGTATTTTGAACTGTATTTATCCGCTGCGTGTGTATATTTCAAAATGACTTTTTGGTATCTTTATCCGCTGCGTGTGTATTTTAAATGGCCCTTTTGGCACTTTGCAAACTTGGGTTATTTCGTTAAATCTTTTCCTAAACTATTTTATCGGTACGTTTAAGTTGTGGCTTAACGTATATTTTAAACTGTTGAGATTTGGCACTTCGCCTTGTATTTTCAAATGGTATTTTATGACGGTATTTCAAAATTATGCTTTTGAAAATATTTGAGTATTTAAAATATTACCGTCATCGGCCTTTTGGCGCTTTTGAATTGGTTTTGTAAACGGTTTTTAGCCTGGTGGGTTCCGCAGGACCCACGGCCGTAATATCCGGATGGTTTTGGGGGTGTTACAGAAGATGGTATCGGAGCTTGGGTTTTATGAAACCCAGGCGTGTGTGTTATGTGGCTCTACCGGTACGGTAGTAGCGTGGCTTTTGAAAATGAGTTTTCTGACTTTTGAGTCGAATCGATTTTTGGAGTTTCCAAAATTTTTGAGAATCTTTTCAAACTGCTATGTGTGATATTAGTGTGTGTTGATTGTTTTGAGACTTCATGGGGGGAGTCGTGTGCTAGTATCACGGGAGATCATCGGCTTCACGCACATGTAAGTATATCGTTTTGGTTGTTCCCTTGTGGCGACGACTGATTGTTTTTGTGATGAGTTGGAAGTTTTGGATTTATCTGTTGTTGGTGACAGGTCGCAAGTTTCGAGGACGAAACTTATTTTGAGGGGGGTAGTATGTAATACCCGGATTTTCAGTATAAATTTTTCGCGTTATTTTATCTGAGATATACTGTATAGTTTGGTATCTATACAGTATGGATAAAATAAATTGAGAACCGAGACAGTTATACTGGTGTGATTATCGTTTTTGATTGACAGATATATTCAGGATATGTTGTATCAGGTTAAACAGATTTGGATATCAGGTATACCGTATGAGAATATTTTTGGATTCAGTATGTGTATTCAGTATGCCGTATGTTTGTATTTTGTACGTCGAGACGTCGGACAGGAACAGTTGGATTTTTGGCTAAGTATAAAAGCCATTACGTACGTTAAGCCTTGGAGCTTACGTACGTAAAATGTGTTAGCTTACGTACGTTATATAGCGTACATAACGTACGTAACAAGAGGAATCGGACAGTGGGGCCCGTGGTCGGCAGCTTTCGGCGCAGATGTGGACAGGTGAGTCAACGGATGGAGTTACGTACGTTATACAGGGTGTATTACGTACGTAATACGAGTATTATACTGTAGCAAGTCAACGTACGTATTACGTACGCAACAGAATAAGTGTTACGTACGTTACGGGGCGGCTGGCCGAGTCGTGGCCGAGATGACCTGGATGGCCGAGCATGGCCGGTCGTGACTCGTTGGAATGGCCGAGCATGGTCGGCAGTGATTCGCATGGATGGCCGATCACGGTCGGCAGTGACTCGCAGGGATGGCTAGAATTGGCCGATAACGTACGTAAGGCTCGGCGATTCTGGCCGTAGGGCGATTCGTACGTAAGCTGTGCCGATTACGTACGTAAGTGTTCCGCCAGGCAGCGATGGCGAGGCCATGGCCGGTTACGTACGTAAGGCGGTGGCGATTACGTGCGTAATGGCCGCAGTCTCGGCTATATAAGGCTGGACCGGGTCACTTGACATTTTCATTTTTCTTCGTTTTTCGCGATTCCTTCAGCAAAAGTGGATGGATTTGAGTAAGATCATCATCTAGCAACATGTTTGGAAGTTGGAATCATGGATTAACATCATCTTCCACCCGGATCGAAGGTAAGAACACCTAAACTTTTGGTTTTTGGATGTTCTTGATGTTTCTTGGTGTTTTTGCCGATTTGATTCGTTTTAACTCAGATTATTGATGGAACCTTGTGTTGGGATTCGGTGCCTAAAACGAAGGCCCAGCAGAAGCGGTAAAACGAAAATTAATTCGATCCGAATCCCTACGAGGATCGATCGAGCTACGTATATACGAATATATAAACGAAAAGCAAGAGTCGTAAGAAACTAACCCTCGAAGTCCGTTGATTAAATGGAAACCTTCTCTTGAGCTATTCCCCAAGCTTTAGTTTGATCTCTACGAGTTCAATCCGCTCCAAGCCCTTGAACGATCCAACGCCGAAAACACCGCGTCTCTACTTGCCACGCGCCGGAAAAACGACCGGAACAACAACACTCGATTAACCTCTAAGGTTACGGCTATAATCAAGTGGTGAAGCTTTTATTATTATTACACTCTAAGTGTATAATATGTCTCTCTCAATGTATCTTGAATTTTCTCCAAGAAAACTCAAGAACAAAAGTGAAGAAGAAGATGAAGATGAAGACTAAGAAAAATAATTTTCTCTCTCACTTCTTCAAAGCTCACGGCTGGAATTGTGTAGTAGCCAAGTGAGAGTTTGTCTCCACTTATATTCTTATTCAACTCCCCAAGATATCCTACTTTAGACAATATCACCAAGGTGTGATATTTGTCCCCTTGATTGAACATAAGTCTTCCACCAACATGTGGAGACTATGACCAAAGAAAAGGGAAGGAAAGAGGGGTGGCCATCTAGAAGGAGCCGGGCGATTTCGGTCCGTTTCGGACTCCCGTGAGTCCAAACAGATAAACTCCGATTCCGTTCCGATATATTTGTGTCGTTTAATTAATCCAATTAATTAAACATATCAAATAAAAAATAACATAATTAATTTCTCCAAGAAATAATTATATTTATGAATTAAATTAATCACCCAGTAATTTATTTAATTCATTAGGCCGTAAATCAATTTATCTAATAAATCGATTTAGACATCCATTGTCCGAATTATATATCCAATATCTAATATTCATAATGAGAGAATTAGCTTTATTTATTCCGTCGTCAATCCTATTGCGCGACTCGGTAGGTCCGTCTCAGTCAGCAATGGGAGGAACCAAAGAGTAGTAGCACCACCTAGCCAGCCTGGCGGCCTACACTGTACCCCAACTGAGAACGAATGATTGGGATCATTCAAGAACCATTCTGTCGTGAATACCAGTATACGTATAAACCCTTCTTTCAAATGTCCCGATCAAGTTATAGGGTCACGGTCAGTCAAACCCTATCTGTACTTGACGCTATGCATGCGTTAATGCAAATCGAGATCATCGAGTGCCGTGTATCTAATACAAGCTGGCTCCAATGCTTTGGCCAAAGACTTATGATCTCATCTCGATAACCGCATAGGACATATAACCCGCTCACTAACGGGAGAAAGAATTCTATCTTGGTATTGATAGGACTGCTACTTGCCCGTCAAGATGCACGTCGAGGTGGACCCCGCCTTAGGTTTACGAGTCGAACTACTCTAATGAAAATCTTGACGTCACAAGCACATCCCTACTAAATCCTCAAGTCGAAGGTTCACGAATACCTATCACAACCTTTCGATTCCGTCATTGATCGTCCGAGTGAAATCCATGTGACGAATCGAGGGTGAGTCGGTTCGAGTATACTAATCCAATTAGCATACCTATAACGTGTGCTCCCACTAACCATTAGTGTTCGACAGCACTCTCCTTGTCAAAGAACACGTCATACAAGTCTTCACATAAACTTAACGCCGGTCAAGTTTCATCGACTTGCGACGATTAAGTATTTGAGCTATAAACCTTTCCGGTGCGACCCCTTATCCAATAAGGAGTGGAACGTTTTGCTCTCAAATACACGGACTAGTTTCTACATGTATATTTACGAGTTAGGAATGCCGGTAACTACCGGTAAATAAAGAAACATCCATTGCCTTATATTGATGATTTACATAATAACAAGTACAATGCCCTCACTCAACATCCTCCGAGTGGCATTCGAGGGCATACTCTAACAATCTCCCACTTGCACTCAATGCCACACACTATGGTATCTAATACCCATATTCTCCGGATGACGCTCCAAGCTAGTCCGAGAAAGTGGCTTGGTCGGTGGATCGGAGACGTTGTCGGCCGAGTCTACTCAGGCAAAGACAATGTATCCCTTGCGAACAAATTCTCTTACGAGATGATACTTCCTCTCAATATGTTTGGTCTTGTTGTGAAACCTCGGCTCCTTGGCTGCGCTACGGCTCCGTCGTTGTCGCGATCTGTAGACAGGCGACTCGGCACATGGTATCACTTGAAGTTCTCCCGAAACTTCTTAATCCAGAACCCTTCCTTGGAAGCCTCCGAGGCCGCTTGATACTCGGCTGACAGGTGGAATCGGCGATCGCGCTTTGCTTGGCACTACGCCAAGATACTGCTCCTCCATTAAGAGTAAATATGTAGCGAAGTGGACATCGAGTCGTCCTTCGGTCCTTGGAAGTCCGAATCGGTGAATCCCACAACATCCATTCTCCACCGCCATACATAAGAACCATATCTCTAGTCCTTCTTAAGTACTTGAGAACGTTCTTTCTGAGCCCAATGTTCCCTACAGGTTTGCTCGAAACCTACTCACCACGCATACAGCATGCGCGATGTCAGGTCTTGTACACAACATAGCATACATAAGGCTACCCACGGCCGAAGCATATGGTATATTACTCATTTCCTTTCGTTGTTCCTCACTTTGAGGACACATCTTCAAGGTGAGTTTTATTCCATGTTGCATCGGTAGGAACCCTCTTTTAGAATCATCCATCTTAAATCGCTTTAAGATCTTATCTATATAGAGGGCTTGGGAAAGGCCTATTGTTCTCTTCGCTCTATCCCGGTAGAGTCGAATTCTAAGAATATAGGTTGCTTCTCCCAAGTCTTTCATGGAGAAATTACTCGAAAGCCAAGCTTTTACAGAACTGAGCATTCCCACATCATTTCCTATTAGTAGAATGTCATCCACATATAGTACTAAGAATGCGATCTTGCTCCCACTAACCTTCTTGTATACACAAGGTTCCTCTTCATTTTGCACGAAGTCAAACTCTTTGACCGCCTCGTCAAAACGAAGGTTCCAACTATGCGACGCTTGCTTCAGTCCATAAATGGAACGCTGAAGCTTGCACACTTTCTGAATATCGACTTCGGGCACAAAGCCTTTAGGCTGCTCCATATAGATTTCCTCCTCGAGGAATCCATTAAGGAAAGCCATCTTTACGTCCATTTGCCATATCTCATAATCGTGGTAGGCAGCTATAGCAAGCATCATGCGAATAGACTTGATCATGGCTACGGGCGAGAAGGTATCGTGTGTCGATCCCTTCCTTTTGGGTATAACCCTTTGCCACAAGCCTGGCCTTATAGGCGTCAACCTTGCCATCACCATCAGTCTTTCTCTTGTAGATCCACTTGTTCCCAATAGGCACTATGCCCTTGGGGCGGTCTACTAGAGTCCAGACCTGATTGACATGCATCGAGTCTATCTCAGCTTCCATAGCTTCACACCATTTCGCGGAGTCTACATCCACCATCGCTTGGTCATAGGTCGTCGGGTCGGTCTCTTGGCTATCACTTGGAACCTCATGGAGACCCAGCTCCTCCAAGTGCACAAGCCCATACCTCTCAGGTAAATGAGACACCCTACTAGACCTACAAGGTGGTTGTACTTGTGTTTCAGAAGGTTCGGTTCCAGTTTCTTGCACAGGTGTCTCTTGAGGAGTTTCATTATATTCTTCTAAAGAAATACTTCTACCTGCTCCACCTTCCTGAATGAACTCATCTTCCAGGAACTGTGCTTGTAAAGCAACAATGATCCTTCGATCTTCAGGCATGTAGAATAGATATCCCATCGTCCCAGACGGGAATCCAATGAAACGTCCCTTCGCAGACCTAGCTTCCAACTTTTCCACCTTAGTCTTCTTGACATAGGCGGGACATCCCCAAATCCTAATGTGATTAAGACTTGGTTTCCTTCCTTCCCACATCTCATGTGGAGTTTTAGGAACGGATTTGGAAGGACATCTGTTTAAGATATACGCGGCGATCAGTGCATACCCCACGGGTAAATCGGCAAGTCAAGATAGCCGGCATGGAACGGACCATGTTCAACGGGGTCCGGTTCCTTCTTTCGACACACCATTTAACCGAGGAGTACTGGAGGTGTTAGTTGTGAAACTATTCCATGTTCCTTAAGGAACTCGTCAAACTCCGTACTCATATACTCGCCACCTCGGTCCGACCGAAGTGCTTTGATATGATTACCGGTTTGTTTCTCGACTAGGGCCTTGAATTCTGGAATTTCTCAAAGGCCTCGGATTTATGTTTCATTAAGTATACATAACCATACCTAGTATGATCATCGTAAGCGTAATGAAATATTGATATCCGTCACGTCTCGCTTCTAAAGCACCACATACGTCGGTATGTATTAATCCCGATTTATCGGCTCTTTCAAAAGTCCTGTGAAGGGGACTTAGTCATTTTGTCTTTAAGGCAAGATTCACAAGTAGGAAAGGGATCCGATCCCAATGGACCCATAAGTCCATCTTTTTCCATCTTGTAAACCTTGGTCTGACCAACATGACCAAGTCTAAGATGCCATTTCAAAACTTGATTGGTTTCATCCCTACCACGTTTTCTAGTCATAGTATTCACAACTACTTTGTTCTTTGAGATTTAGATGATACAATCCATTCAACAATGTAGCAGTACCCACTAGTTTATTTCTAAAATAAATTTTGCAGGAACCATCACCAATGAAAAATGAAAAGCCTTTTCGGTCCATGACCGGAATGGATACAATGTTTTTGTGCCCCTTGGGCAAAACAAGTACATCTTCTAAAGTCAAAACAAAGCCGGATTCTAAACCCAAAAGAAATGATCCTATGTCGGTCGCCTCGACACTATGCCCGCTTCCGACTGTGATCATAACTTCTCCAGCTCCAAGTTTCCTACTTTGTTCCAGATCCTGATTCACGGTACAAATATGAGAACTAGCACCAGAATCCAGTATCCAGGAAGTAGAAAATACAGTAGCAGAATAATTTGTTTCCAAAACTAAAAGTTATGTACCTGAAGTGCCATGAAGAATCGGACAGTCTCTAGCCCAGTGGCCCAGCTCACCGCACTTGAGACAAGTATCCTTTTTCTTCTTGTTCTTAGGAACCATCGGGGCCTTGCCCTTTCCCTTAAGGTCCTTAACTTGTAGTCCAGTTTGCTTCTTGGTCTTTTTCTTCTTGTTCTTAGACCTCCGAGGTCCAAAAGAAATCACAAGAGCAGACTCCTTCATCCGCGGAGTCTTCATCTGAGACTGAGCGGTCACAAGTTTGTTCATTAGCCCAGCTAAATTACATGCAATCTCATTGCAGTTGAAGTTCATAACAAACTGTGAGAAGGAATCAGGGAGAGACTGTAGGATAAGGTCAGTTTGGAGAGAAGTATCCATTTTAAAATCAAGATCCTCCAATCTCTCGATCATGGATATCATTTTGAGGACGTGTTCCCCAACCTTCTCACCTTCCTTCATCCTTGCACCGAACAGTTGCTTGGATATCTCATATCTAGCAGTTCTGCTGTGCTCACCATAAAGCTCGGTTAAGTGAGATAGAATGCACTAGCGAAGTCATTTTCTCATGAGCTCTCTGAAGCTAATTAGACATGGAAGCCATCATATTAGCACGGACTTTCACGTCATCCTTAACCCACTTTTCGTGGTTTTCAATCTCTTCTGATTGGCTCGGGTCCGCACAGAGGCGCGGAATGTCCGTCTCCAGGCGTATCCCGGTGCCTCTATACCGAGGACAATCATCAGTTGGAGCCAATCCACAAAGTTAGGTCCCATTAAGGTGTTCTTTTCGAGTAGAATTGCGAGTGGATTCATTGTCATATTGAGATTTGTCCGCATTAAGTATAGCAGTTAATTAGTGACTTGTTATATTATGATCGAGTATAGAATTAAGGTCCTTTCTATTCTTGTTACCCGGCTCCCACTATTTTTATCGGAATAACACACTCCCATGTGAAATCCAGGAAGTATCGTCGCTCTACTTCATAGTGGTGATCGAGTTCTTTATAAATCTTAATAGAGGGCAACCGAGCAGGTTTCTAGTCTATTAATTTTCATAAAGTGGTGTCCAACACCAACCCATCTAATGGATGATTCGATCTTCTTTTTCCCCTTGTTCACTCCCCTCAACCTATACGGTTTCTATGGTTCGTGAACAAGTTAAGTTTATACCATCGACGCAAATCGGTTTCACAATTGAATCTTATCGGCAACCTATCGGGTTTCTAGGGATAAAATTTGCTCCAACCGAAGGCATCCAATGCGCTCGGTAATTTATCCGTCCTCCCCAAATGACTACCCGATAACTCGGAAGCATAGCACATCCGGTTTGGATTTCAATTTCGAAAACTTCGATGGAGGAAGGAAAACTTGAAACCTTATAAACTTAATAATTTATCGTGGGAGAATTTTCGCGATTAACGTTACACTTTGCACATTAATCATTTAAGCGCGTTTGTGGCATTCATACAATATGAAACAACCATTCACAACCTAGTTGCTACCAACATGTGGTTCATGGACCGTTCCTAGAAAACAAAAACTCTGTAATCTAATTACAAGTCTTCGTCTTGAATCTTCGTCTTCTCGAAATGGATCTTCCTCCGGTCTTCGTCATTACATATAAATTTTACATCGAAATTGCATCCTAGATACAAACATTTCTAGTAAAATAAATAGGCTCAAAACGGCCTTTACAACCCAATCGAATAAAACGAACGATTCAAAACTAAGTCCACGAACCACATCCCCATTCAAAAAGCATTCATCCAATAAATACTATATAAATGGAAAGCGTAGAGATACATTGATCCAATCAACAATACGAACCGATCCAATCGATTCACACAATCGGTAATTTGATAACGTTCAAAACAATTCGGTCGACCATAAATATTCCAATTAATCAAATTTCCCTTATAAAATGATATACTATAAATCATTTTAATCATATTAAATCCAATTTAACATGCGGGAGATTAATTTATAAGAATACGAAAAAATCGAGTGGGTGAAAAATGGCTGCTGGCCGAGTCATCGCCGGCGACTGCCGGCGGACACGGACCGTGTCGCGGACACGGTCGGGTCATGCGGCGATGTCCCACATTCTGCCAGACACGGCCGTGTCGCTGACACGGCCGAGTCACTTCTGAAGCCTTGGCCGGACACGCCCGTGTCGCGACACGATCGGGTCTCGAGCGTGCTTTGCCACATCGCCGACACGACCGTGTCACCCAGGACACGGTCGAGTCACTCTCGGCCAAATTACCCTTTTTGTCCAAAAAGTCGTCCGACGACGATTCGGGGCTAGATTTTCGATAGGATATCCAATATCAATATTTTCCGACTTTCATATCTTCAATATAAATCATATTTCCCGAAATTTAAGATTTATATTTAGACATAAACTTACGAAAAATACAATTATTACGAACGAAAAACATATACCACGATTATGACTAAAATGATTCCAAATCATTCACCATCTAATCGAGCATTCCAAATGCCAATATCGTATATACGATCGCAAGACCTACACTCCGATACCCTGTTGGGATTGATTGCCTAAAACGAAGGCCCAACGGTAGCGGTAAAACGAAAATTAATTCGATCCGAATCCCTACGAGGATCGATCGAGCTACGTATATACGAATATATAAACGAAAAGCAAGAGTCGTAAGAAACTAACCCTCGAAGTCCGTTGATTAAATGGAAACCTTCTCTTGAGCTATTCCCCAAGCTTTAGTTTGATCTCTACGAGTTCAATCCGCTCCAAGCCCTTGAACGATCCAACGCCGAAAACACCGCGTCTCTACTTGCCACGCGCCGGAAAAACGACCGGAACAACAACACTCGATTAACCTCTAAGGTTACGGCTAGAATCAAGTGGTGAAGCTTTTATTATTATTACACTCTAAGTGTATAATATGTCTCTCTCAATGTATCTTGAATTTTCTCCAAGAAAACTCAAGAACAAAAGTGAAGAAGAAGATGAAGATGAAGACTAAGAAAAATAATTTTCTCTCTCACTTCTTCAAAGCTCACGGCTGGAATTGTGTAGTAGCCAAGTGAGAGTTTGTCTCCACTTATATTCTTATTCAACTCCCCAAGATATCCTACTTTAGACAATATCACCAAGGTGTGATATTTGTCCCCTTGATTGAACATAAGTCTTCCACCAACATGTGGAGACTATGACCAAGGAAAAGGGAAGGAAAGAGGGGTGGCCATCTAGAAGGAGCCGGGCGAGTTCGGTCCATTTCGGACTCCCGTGAGTCCAAACAGATAAACTCCGATTCTGTTCCGATATATTTGTGTCGTTTAATTAATCCAATTAATCAAACATATCAAATACAAAATAACATAATTAATTTCTCCAAGAAATAATTATATTTATGAATTAAATTAATCACCCAGTAATTTATTTAATTCATTAGGCCGTAAATCAATTTATCTAATAAATCGATTTAGACATCCAATGTCCGAATTAGATATCCAATATTTAATATTCATAATGAGAGAATTAGCTTTATTTATTCCGTCGTCAATCCTATTGCGCGACTCGGTAGGTCCGTCTCAGTCAGCAATGGGAGGAACCAAAGAGTAGTAGCACCACCTAGCCGGCTGGCGGCTACTGCTGTACCCCAACCGAGAACGAATGATTGGGATCATTCAAGAACCATTCTCGTGAATACTAGTATACGTATAAACCCTTCTTTCAAATGTCCCGATCAAGTTATAGGGTCACGGTCGGTCAAACCCTATCATGCTTGACGCTATGCATGCGTTAATGCAAATCGAGATCATCGGTATGCGTGTATCTAATACAACTGGCTCCATGCTTTGGCAAAGACTTATGATCTCATGCCAATAACCGCATAGGACATATAACCCCCACACTAACGGGAGAAAGAAATCTATCTTGGTATTGATGGGACTCGCTACTTGCCCGTCAAGATGCACGTCGAGGTTGACCCTCGCCTTCCGGTTTACAGGGTCGAACTACTCTAATGAAAAATCTTGACGTCACAAGCACATCCCTACTAAATCCTCAAGTCGAAGGTTCACGAATACCTATCACAACCTTTCGATTCCGTCATTGACTGTCCCGGAGTGAAATCCACGTGACGAATCGAGGGTGAGTCGGTTCGAGTATACTAATCCAATTAGCATACCTATAACGTGTGCTCCCACTAACCATTAGTGTTCGACAGGCACTCTCCTTGTCAAAGAACACGTCATACAAGTCTTCACATAAACTTAACGCCCAGTCAAGTTTCATCGACTTGCGAACGATTAAGTATTTGAGCTATAAACCTTTCCAGTGCCGACCCCCTTATCCAATAAGGAGTGGAACGTTTTGCTCTCAAATACACGGACTAGTTTCTACATGTATATTTACGAGTTAGGAATGCCAGTAACTACCAGTAAATAAAGAAACATCCATTGCCTTATATTGATGATTTACATAATAACAAGTACAATGCCCTCACTCAACATCTTCTGAGTGGCATTCGAGGGCATACTCCTAACACCTTGTTGTATTCTTGAGATTATTCGTTGCTCTTGAAGTTTTGTGGAACGGATTCGAGTATTTCTTTGAATAATCGATTGAATTGGACTATGCCTTCAAAGTGTTCGATGAAATGTCTCAATGAGTAGAACTTGGAAAATTCTACACGTTTTCGTATGAATGGTGATGGAAATGATATTGTTGTGATGGTTCTTGGTAATTATGGGAATTTTGTTAAAGGAAGATAATGAATTGGTGATCAAATGATTCGATTATGTTGTTATGATTAGGGAATCGTAGTATTCTCGATGTTCTTGGTGGTTTGTTGCGAATCAAGATGTTATGAGAAGTATATGTTGAAGGACATGATTATATACACCTTGAATTATGATTAAGGGTTGTTTAGATGTTAGAAAACATCGGGTTATGTTGTTTTATGGATTATGAACGTGAATTTGGATAATTCGTGTTCTTAAAGAACTCTTGAGTTACATGTTATGATTTTGGAAGGATTTCGGATAATTTGGAATGTGATTATTCATGATAATAATCGGTAAATTGTTTTCTACGAATTTACAAGTATGAACAAGAAGGAGTTTTGTCTTCGTATTTGGAGTTGAAGTTGGAATTGAATATGTTATAAAATCCTTAATGTCGAGATGAATTGATCATTGATTTGATGAATACGTTTTAAAGTGTTGGTGTTTTGGATATGAATATGGAATATTCACATTTAGAACTAAGTTATGTATCTTGGTACAATATTCGTATAGGAATACGAATATGATTTCGAGTTTGATGAGAATTATTATTCATGTTTGAATTTGGAAATTCATGCTTATTGAATAAGTGTTCATTTCGGATAATGGAATTATTTGAAACCCTTGGAATATGGTTATCTATGATGTTGAATTAATCGGATTGTCCGTATTGATGATGATAATCGGTAATTGGTTTATATTATGAATTTACAAGGAGGAAACTTGTATTCGTATTTAAGATTGAATTTGGAATCGGTAATGTTAGACCCTTGTTGGTTTAAATCGATTATTGATATGATCTTCGGATTTTGGAATCGTATTGTGGTTTTGAATTCGTGTTTGATTGGTTCGGGTTGTTTGGATATGTGTTTAATCGGGATATTGTAGAACCGTTGTTGATCGGTTATTGATTGTTATTTGTGATCATCGAGTTACAGCTTGTATCGTGGATATGGGTTCGTATTTGTTGAGTTGGATTATTTGGTATTATGTATATGATCGAGGTTTCGTTGAACCGTTGAGTTTGTTGGTTGAGTATGTCGGTTATTAATTTTTATCGAATGTGTGTTAATCGGTTATTGCAATAGGTTGATATGTTTTGATCGTGGATTATGACCGTTGAGTTGCGGTTGAGGCTAAAGAGTTCGTAGATTGCTTTTGGTCGGGATTGAGGAGCTCGTAGACAAAGGCAATGGATTTTGGTAACGGATTCGTGGTATCAGTATCGAGGCAAGTTTCTACTTGTTCAGTTTATAATATTTGATGAATGGTTTCGTTTTCATTTCATTTATAATTCATATAGCAATGTTGTTAGGAAGGACTATTGTTGGTATTAATGGTTGTGTTGATCGTCTCATTGGGGGATGTTGATGGATATGGTCCTCGGCTTTGAGGTAATCTAAGTATTTGTTCAATCATGTGGATAATTAGTATGTTGAGTTGTTGTATATGTTGAGGTTTCGTGTAGTGAGTTTCGTATCGGTTATTCGTTGAGGGATGTTGATCCCAGGACCTTTGTATTGAGATCGTAGACGTTTTGGTCATTCATTTGGGGATGATGATTCCAGGATTGATGTTTTGGATATTGATTAGTCGTGTCGACTTTTCATTGTCAGACTATTGTTGTTCACTTCGGTGAGTCTTTTGATCCTTATTGGATATGTGTTTCTTTGAGTTTCGTTGTCATGTTGCATCGTGACATATCTGGAGTCATATCTGCGTTCCGATTGGATATTGTGTAGGATTTTTAGCCGGGCACATATATAGTCATGCGTGAATATTTTCCGTGAAAGGCTGTGCACACGAGACGTAGTTCGTTGAGGCTAATTAGGTACATTGTCCCACGTATATCCTGGATTCCGTATACGGGGTGGACATGTGCACTGACACATATTCGGATCGGGCGTACTATGATTTCCATCTTTGAGCCATATTGTTTGGTCGTTCGTCCTCCATTTATGGTTGGGTATGTTCGACGGTTTGTGACTGGTTGTTCATACGCCCGAGGGGTATGTTCGACAGTCAGAGTTATTTCTTTGAGATCCATTATTGTTGATCATTTGGAGTTTACCTTGTTGATGGTATTCTCAGTTATTATTGGTCTTTTGTTGATCATTTGGAGTTTACCTTGTTGATGGTATTCTCGATTATTGTTGATCCTTTGTTGATCGTGTCGGAGTTATCATGTTGATGGTATTCCCAGTTATCGTGATCCTTTATTGGTCGTATTGGAGTTATCATGTCCATGATATTCTCAGTTGATGTGTTGGTTGATCATTGTTATTGATCGTATGAGCATTCAGACTGCACGTCGATGTTTTCAGGATTTGTATTCATTGTCATGTGGCAGTTGATCTACAGATATGTTGTGTATTATTGGTTTATTCATGTTGAGATTTGATTGTGTAATCCGACGGACAGGAGTTTGCACAGATTGGATTATTTCCACACTTATGAGTTATGATGATGTTTTGAGGATTGTCGGTATTTTTGGAATACAGTAGAGATGATTGTTGTTGAATTCATTTCGTCATTTGAGAATACGAAATGTGGAATATGTCAAGGATTGATTTTGTATGGATTGTTATGGATTGGTAAGGTATGACGGTAAGATTACTTTGGTAGTATTCTTACAATATTATTACATTGGTATGTAATTATTTATGATGATGTGATCGATATCATTATTGAGTATTGTGGCTGACCCCGTCGTGGGCTTTATTTTTAGGTACTCGGAGATCGAGCTAGTAGCGGTCGTGAAGGGATGAGCTTCCCGATGTGATACTAGCTGTGGCTTGTTTTCGGAGAATTGAGTATTCTTTTCCGGTTAATTATTTCCGCTGCAAATGTGTATTTTGAACTGTATTTATCCGCTGCGTGTGTATATTTCAAAATGGCTTTTTGGTATCTTTATCCGCTGCGTGTGTATTTTAAATGGCCCTTTTGGCACTTTGCGAACTTGGGTTATTTCGTTAAATCTTTTCCTAAACTATTTTATCGGTACGTTTAAGTTGTGGCTTAACGTATATTTTAAACTGTTGAGATTTGGCACTTCGCCTTGTATTTTCAAATGGTATTTTATGACGGTATTTCAAAATTATGCTTTTGAAAATATTTGAGTATTTAAAATATTACCGTCATCGGCCTTTTGGCGCTTTTGAATTGGTTTTGTAAACGGTTTTTAGCCTGGTGGGTTCCGGCGCGGGACCCACGGCGCTGTAATATCCCGGATGGTTTTGGGGGTGTTACAGAAGAAATCGCCAGGAAAATCGCCTTGGAATCGCCTTCGCCGCGGAGAGAGGAAGAAATGAGAAATTATGTTTATCTCGGTCAACTCCCTGGTTTATATAGCCAGGGAGTGTTAGCGCACGCTAAAACCTCAAGGTTAGCGTGCGCTAACGGGATAAAATTCCATTCCCTACCGTTAGCGTCCCAGTCCAGTAGCCAGATTTTTGGCCGTTAGCGTGCGCTACTCGAAACGTAGCGTGCGCTAATAACCTCTCGGTAGCGCGCGCTATCGACCAATAGCGTGCGCTACCTGGACATCGATCGAGTCCATGACAAACTATCGAGAACCCACTGATCCGTTAGCGTGCGCTACCATACAAGCGTAGCGTGCGCTTCGCTTTGGCACCGGGTTCGTGAGTAATCGCCGATCGACACTCACGCTAGCGCACGCTACCGGGTATCATCAGCGTGCGCTAGCCTCCCGACCTTAGTGTGCGCTAGTCTGCGTAGCGTACGCTAATACGCCAATCCAGAAGGCTGGAAAAATGGCAATGCCACTCCCAGGGCCTGCTCCCTAGCGCGCGCTACGAATCAGTCGTAGCGTGCGCTACTAAGGGGACCCTAGCGCGCGTTATGCAGAACAGATAGCGTGCGCTAGGTTACGAAATATAAACGGTTCACAACATCGGATTATGAACGAAACATCAAACGAAACACCTCAAAGCGCATCAAAACATAGAATGGATCCACGGCAACCCCGAAACAGCGGTTCCGCACAACAATAACGAGTCTCAGATCAATAGATGATGGGAAAGATACACTGTAAGGTACATGAGGGTCACTACGACCGATAAATACACCGAAAAGGAAAATACAAGGGGAAAGAAAACTACGGATATTACACACTGCACACACAAACACTGCACACACACAGCACATACAAACACACACACACACACACTGTACACACACATACTATGAATGTAGAAAAATTCCATAAAGGAAATTACTCACATAGTCCAAAGCTGTAAAACTGATAAACTAAGCCACTCCTTTCCTTGAACGATCTCTAAAATATCAGTGTGAGCGATGTACAATGGAACATCATCACCACCACAGCCAAAGATAGCTGTATCCCACGGCACTGATATCGGACTATTGTACATACTCGACGCAGCCATAAGTAAGTCTCTCATGATGTCATCTGTGGTCCTCGACCCGTCATTCTGACGAACCTGCTTCTTTGGTCGCTGAATATCCTATTTCATATAGTATAATATAAAATACAAGTAAATTTGAAATAATTTATTTTGTTTTCTTTCCATTGTAACTTCAGAAAGGATGAAGGATAAACGTATCTATTGAATACTATATAAACTCATTAATAATGACCCGAACCTATATCAATTTTTTGAATATTAAAAAGAGAAGAATTGGTGCGAATTTCTTCTATATTGAATAAAGAATATTCATTCATCAAATCATTCACTCCATAGTCTGATAAATCTTTTAAAGAACTGATTAATCACACGAAAATAAAGATAGAGTCCCATTCTATATGTCAATACATGTCAGTGGTTAAAATATTTTTATATATATACTATCTAAATATATACTCCAATAAAGTCAATAAAACAAAAAAAGAATAGGGCTTATTATTTTTATTTATTATTATTCCTACATGTTTCCATTCCTTTGGGATGTTACTACGCATTTTGGTTGCGTTTAATCTTTTCCATATTAAAAATCATAATCAATTTATATTGGATTGATTTTGCAATAATGTTTGGTAGTTACTAAAAAGAAAAAGAAAATTTTTACCTTTGAACAATCAGAGAAAATAAAATCTCGTGGCCATGCAATAAATCCACCTAAAGCTTCCCCCACGACTCTCACCTCATCAGTCGTCACAGGGACTTCAGCGCTGGCATCTACGGCCTCCTCAACCACTACCTTAACCAAATGATCTAGCAACTAGACGGGGAGGATGCTCGTCCACATAAAATTCAACTCGATGAGTGTCTCGAGTCACAGGCCTCTCTCCGGAAAAGCCAGAAATAGCATCAGCACAACTCCCCTTCGTGCTAACACGAGTAACCTCATCCGGTGTATGAATATCAACAGACCGCTGGGAACTAGCACCCATTGTCTGGTCGAACTCTTTTCTCAAAGTCTTTGTGACATCAAGGGTGATCTCTTTCCTTAGCTGCTCCAACACATCTTTACTTACGGAAGACGTCAATCCACATGATCGTCCAAAGTAATCGCGAATACCCACACCAAAACCAATGCCACGAACACGACCAGGGTGCTCGGGTCTCCCAATGGCAGCCGCCAATATATCCTGTCGTCCCTCAGGAATGAAGGTACCTTGTGTATACTGCTTCTCCAAATCATCCTACAAAAATTTAATTTGGCACCATATTACAAAATTTTGAAATTTGCAAACAACTGATACAAGTTGATGAAGGAGAAAAAACAATACAAGAATGTAGATAAAAATAATTGGGTAGAAAAGTGGTTATTTACATTTAATAAAGCAAATAATTTACCTCAAATTTTTAATGTTTGCTAACACTTAGCAACAAAAAAGTGGAGCTTTTTCTTTTTCTTACAAGAAAAAATAATTCTTAAAAAAGAACTTACAATCCTCTCGACAATCTCCCGTGCAGCATCGGATGACGTACCCTCCCGTCTTTTTGTATGACCAAGCTTCCACCTTTGATGACGCGTAGGTGGAGATGGAGGATCAATAACAATATCTTCTTCAGATTTGGATACTTCTTGACGCTCCTTCATCTTCCTCTCCATCTCCCGTATATCCACCAAGTCGTACCCTCCTCGAGCCATATAATGCGGAATGTTCATTTTGGCTAATGCTTGTTTCTTACTTCTTTGTTCCTGATACAAGTATCAAATAATCCATAAACAATTTTATAAATATTTTCAAATTCAAAACATTTTTTTCATATTTTATGTTCTTAATTAGAAATAGGTTCTTAATTAGAAATTGTTTTATTTGATTCTTGTAAAATTATTCAGATTTTATGTTATTAATTAGAAATTATTTTATTAGATTGTCGTTCATTATTTTCACATTGAACTTTAAAAAAATTAAAACATTTTTTTATTTGATTTTATGTTATTAATTAGAAATTATTTTATTTGATTGTGCGTTCATTATTTTCAAGATTGAACTTTAAAAAAACTTAAAACATTTTTTTATTTCAGATTTTATGTTATTAATTAAAAATTATTTTATTTGATTGTGCGTTCATTATTTTCAGCATTGAACTTTAAAAAAAAAAAATTAAAACATTTTTTTATTTCAGATTTTCTGTTATTAATTAGAAATTATTTTATTTGATTGTGGCTTCATTATTTTCAGCATTGAACTTTAAAAAAAAAACTTAAAAAATTTTTTTATTTCAGATTTTATGTTATTAATTAGAAATTATTTTATTTGATTGTGCGTTCATTATTTTCAGCATTGAACTTTAAAAAAAAACTTAAAACATTGTATTCGGTTTTACCTCCCAAGCGGAGTCCTCACGAATCCTTTTGAAATCTCTCCAGTCCTCCTCGGAGATACCATACTTGTCACAAGGAGATTTTTCTTTGCTTGGACCATATATGTACTCACCGGTCAAATCAGACTTAAACTGCCTCCATTTTACGCCAATTGACTGTAAACACGTCTTCTGAAAATGACCAAGATTGCTAATCTGGCTAACATCAAAATTGGCCTACATATTGACAATTAAAACTAGAGTTAGCCACACACACAACATAAAAATATGGTTGCATAAAAACAATGTCTGATGTAAAAAACAATGCCGATGTAAAAAAACTACTAATAAAACGAATGTCTGATGTAAAAATACTACAATGGGTTAACTAATAAAAACAACTAATAATGGTGCCACACACATAAAAACAATGTCTGATGTAAAAAACTACTAATAAAACGAATGCTGCTAACTAATTCAATTTGAAGCATGGTTGCAAAAAGAGAGTCATGTACCAATATATCCTGCCACAACATTTCTTTATCCGGCTTGTCAGGTACTTGCTTCCAACTCTTGTACAGTATCGATACATGATCTTTGGCAAGTTTTCCCAAGTACGTACTTAACTTCAATTTGTGTTCGTATTTGATCTTTCCCCGTACTGGATCAATGTGAAGAGGTAATTTTTTTCCGTCAACACGGCGTTTCGACATACTTCTACATCGCGTGGGATTTCTCGATGTAGAAGTACTACGTGTATGAGCATTGGGAGACCGGGAGGAATGAGGAGAACGAGCGGGAGGAGTGTGAGGGGAACGAGAAGGAGACGCCATGTGCCTACATTAACAAATAAATTTAATCACCAAGAACTGCTTGATAAGTGTGCTAAGTAGAAATGCTTGATAAGTGTGCTAAGTAGAAATTATTATGGTACTTTTTCTCATAACACGGAAAATCAATACAATTGATTGGTTTATGAACATTTGCAATGCTCAACATGAAGTTGAAATCAACTGGTATGTTTTGTACTTTCTGCTCAAAATCCAGAATAGCTACATATTGTAATGAGCTAGACATGAGGAAGTAATAATTAGCAATAACAATGTTTGCAGACCTGAAATCCCTCAAACTTGAACCAAACCAATGAATAGTTTATCCATGGTGTTTATGGCGAAAAGAACTAACATAAGGCATATCTGTACCATGTCTTTATTTTCATTGCACCATATCTGTACCATGTCTTACTTACACTAAACTATTTTTTGCATTAAAATTGGTTGTGATCACAGTATGGATGAACCTTCAGAAGTGCAGAATGCACATTTGATTTTTATAGTATGGACCTGAGTTCGATTTCAGTTTTTAAGAGTCATTTTCAGTTTTCTACAACAATTTTGTAAGTTTTATTTTATTAATAAAATTTTTTTTTTGGACCATTTCTCGATTGTCATTAGTTATCTTATGAGCTTTTATTGTGTTATTAATATGTAAGTTTTATTGTACGACTTGCGAGTCGACTCGTATGAGCTGATCGTTTTTTAAAACATTGCTATACACACTACACACAGTGCATATACACACGCACACACACATTTTTTTTAATAACAAATAATGAAATAATCTTAATTACTAAAATATAAAAACTTGATTCTTCATAACAGAACGTTCAACACTAATACTAAAATTCAACAAAACCAACTTTATCATTAACAATGTCACAAAATTGAACATTAATACTACAATTCAACATAATCGGCTGTGCCTTCATCATCAACTATCTAACTTGACTCTAGAACGTTTTCCCATATGCCTTCATCATGATCATCTCGAATGGCATGTATGTCGTCTGCTACATTTTCTTCAACGATAGTCGGCATCCGTGTTGATAAAGGAATAAACTCACAAATGTCAAAACTTGACTCTTCAGTTTCATTAATATCCACACTTCTACCCGGAATGACCACTGACAATATTTCATTGCATGGATCCTTGACATAAAACACCTGTTTAGCTTGATATGCCATGATAAAAGGCTCGTCAGTGTAAGCTATCTTATGAAGATCTACCAATGTAAAGCCCAGTTCATCGATTACCACACCCGTGTTATTATTAACCCACTTACACTTAAAAATAGGCACTCTAAACTTAACATAATCAAGTTTCCATATATCTTCAATAACTCCATAGTAACTTGTCGATGCCATAACTGGATTTTTATCTTTCGAGCTTGAAAAGTGCATGGACTCGGCTTGAAGAGTAACTCCGCTATTTTGAACCGAACTTTTGTCGTCTTGTGACTTTGTATAGAATGAGTACTTATTGATATCATATCCATTCCAAGTTACGACATCGGACTTCGGCTCGTAAGCTAGCCATTTTAACATTTCAGATGCGCTATCACTTTCAGAGATTTGTACCTTAAACAACCTCAAAAAAGTCTTATTATGTTCAATCAACAACCATTTCTCGCTCATTCGGGGATTCTTTGTCTTCAAAAGATTCTTGTGAGCAGACAAGTACGGAAGAACCTCATCAGTGTTATTCAAAACGTACAAATGTGCTTGACTCATCGCGATTCTTGGTTAATATTTTAACACCCCGTGTACCCTTTTCATTAAGTTTCCCATCATGTCGAGACTTCGAAAGCCCTACAGATGGTGTTTGTGACATGTAATCTGTGCAAAACTCGATTGCTTCTTCTGCAATATACCTCTCAACAATAGATGCTTCTGGACGAAATGGGTTTTTACTATACCCTTTAAAAATCTTCATGTATCGCTCAATCGGAAACATCCATCGCAAATAAACGGGGCCACACTCTTCAATCTCTCTAACTACATGGACAAGTAAGTGAACCATATATCAAAAAAAGAAGGAGGAAAATACATCTCCAATTGGCACAAGATAACAACAGCCTCGTTTTTCCACTCATCCAAAACCAAAGGATCAATCACTTTGCTACATATAGAATTGAAGAAAAAACACAAGCGAGTTATGGCATTTCTCACTTTTTTAGGCAAGACGTCACGTATAGCCACAGCTAGAAGTTGTTGCATCAAGACATGACAGTCATGAGACTTTAAGCCAGTCAATGTCAGATTTTGCATTGATACAAGACTCTTAATATTCGACAAATAACCTTGTGGCACTTTAATGCCTTGTAAACAATTACAAAAGCTGATTTTCTCTCTTCTGGATAAAGTATAACATGTCGGGGGAAGATAAGTTCGTTTACCGACTACTTGCGGATGCAACTGAGGACGTATACCCATTTCCTCTAAGTCTTGACGAGCCTGGACACCATCCTTTGTTTTGTGTTTAACATTGAGAAGTGTGCCGATCACACTATCGCAAACATTTTTTTCGACATGCATAACATCTATGCAATGTCTAACATCTAGATGTCTCCAGTAAGGAAGATCAAAAAATATTGACCTCTTCTTCCAAATGTTTGTCGTGTGACCTTCTTTTTAGTTTTTCCAAATATAGTATTTATGTTCTTCACACGATCGTACACTTGCTCACCTGTTAAGGGCATCGGCGCAAGTCCATTTTCTGGGAATCCATTAAAAGCTTTTCGCAATCTACGATTGTAACACCCCCAGATTTAACCGGAAATATTACAGCGCCGTGGGACCCGAGATGGAACCCACAAGGCTAAAAGAAATATTCGCAAGCATTTACAAATGCCCAAGAGGCCAACGACGATAATATCTTTAAAAATGCACAAAGGTTTATAAAATCCATTTATCAAAAACGGTCGTAAAAACTCATTCGAAATCGCAAGGCCAAACGGCCGACACTCAAAAGTTTAGAAAACGATTTCCAAAGTAACCTCAGTTACCACATATCCAAAAAAAAGCATTTCAAAATACTCACGCGGCGGAAAAAGACCAACCATAAAGATACTCTAGCAGCGGAATACAACAACCAATTAGAAACTCAATGCACAAAATATGTCCTAGCCAGTATCCTCCGGGAAGCTCATCTCTTCACGACCGCTACAAGCTCTATACTCCAAGAACCTAAAAAGAAATCCCACGACGGGGTCAGCCATAATGTCCAACAATGATAACCGTCACATCATATTAATAATTACATACCAATGAGAATACAACATAAGAATACGACCAACGTAATCTTACCGCCATAACTTTACTTACTCAAGTCATTCTCATCAGAATAACCATTATCACATTACACATCTCGTACTTGCTTAACCAATAAACTCGAACCTAATATCTGTATTGTACCTCAAACAATACTCAAGATTCTCAAACTATCATCACCAACTCACGATACGAAAAATATACCAGTTCTGACCAATACGATCCATCGAATAACATCATCAAATCCCAAGACGATAACCGATTGTCCATCAAAGACAAATACCAAAGGAAATGCGGAACATACCTCAAGATATGAAGTGCCACGACAATCATATCAGTCTAATCCGAGATCAGAACAATGCAATACGGACACGGTCCTAACACAAGACCTACAAATGCATACTCATATGACCACGTCAATATGTTCAAAAACAATAACAATCATGTATACTCAATGTAAATCCATGATCCAGCGCCCTGAGCATAGATCCCTGTGATGATCCTACAAGAACAACATCAGGTGGAAAACCTGTCCAACGATCTAGCGCCCTCAGCATAGATCCCCGTGATGATCCTACAAGATCAAAATCAGGTGAACAACCTATCCATCGATCCAGCGCCCTCAGCATAGATCCCCGTGATGATCCTACAAGATCAAAATCAGGTGGACGTTCGATCCAGTGCCCTCAGCATAGATCCTTATAATCCCAACGGATTATTTACACAACATAAACAACACAATATACATTCACATATGCAATTTAACACGTTCATCAACATGAACAACATAACATGCACGACAACATGACAATTTACTAGGATGACTCCATGTTCAACAACATGAAAGAAAATGTACAAGACCAAAATAAATAACACTAAACCATAATCAATATGGAATACTTGCCCCGAGTCCTTCGGGAGCAACCTCGATGTCCAATCATCACCGACGATTATCCGCAACACTCGACGATCCAAACGTGTCATAAATACTCGAATCCTCATCTTTATCACAATGTATCCTCGTTATCCAAATATACCAATAACCGAAATAAATCATATACATTATGATTTAACTCACAGAATCGGAAGAACATTGTCCAATCCAAATACCCAGAGTTCACAATAATAATCATCGCTATATGCATTATAAACGAAATGAAACTGAAATCATTCATTAAATATTATAACTGAGCAAGTAATAACTTGCCTCGATATCGATACCACGAAGCTGCTACCGAACATATTGCCTTTGTCTACGAGCTCCTCAGCCCCGATAAAAAGCAATATAATGGACATACTCGAACACGACCGCAACATCCGGTTATAATCACCGATCAATAATCTCAACCTATCGAAGTAATCAAATAACACATATCCGATAACAATCAAAAACCAACAAAACTAACCAATCAAACTCAACGGTTCAACACAACCTCGAATAAACGCAGTCAGAACAAACTAAATCAAACCATCACGAATTCATAATCAAAACACAAAAATACTGCACTGTTGACTTAGCGCACGTTAAACGCATAACGTAGCGTGCGCTAAGTTGTCCCGTTAGCGTGCGCTAGCCAGTAAGCTTAGCGTGCGCTAATGCTGTACAGTGGCATGCATTCCAAACATCGACTCACATCCTGCGACTACGAATCCGAATGAAGGAAGATATAAATATCCATATCTCTTCAAGATAAACGACCCCATAATTATCACAATGATCAAGTCAATGTCCATATATCAATAACAACATCAACAATCAAACCGACTCGATAACAAGGATCATATCATGCTAAATCTGGAGTTCAACCTAGTATCATGATTCATCTCATCTAAATCGGCCAATATAATTACCAAGATTCAGAAATCCCTCTTAGTTCGGGTTAAATGAATCAACATCCTTAAAGTATGAAGAATCTTAACTAACATCCGAAACTCTTATCAAAATTCCATTGAATCTCATATAACATCATCATATGATTATCCAACATGCTCCTTACATGTAATCATCCAAGAAAAACGAACCACCATCAAAGAGATACGGAAATTACCTGGATTGGATGAACCAAGAATAAGAACACTCGACTCTATTCCAAAAATCATGAATAACTTGAAGAACAAGGCTTGAATCCATGCTCTCCATCTTAATCTTGTTAAAGATCATCATCTCACCGTGTTTGGGAACCTCAAGAACCTCCCAAAGCTCTCTCTATCGACTGAAGGAGAAGGAATGGACTAAATGCATCTCAAAACCCGTCTGTCCCCTTTTATAATATCCATTATTAGCGTGCGCTAACATCTCATGTTTAGCGTGCGCTACAGCCTTAGCGTGCGCTAACTGACTTTGTTAGCGTGCGCTATCGCAGCCCAGAGGCTACTGCCTTGCTTTGTAAACTAGCTTACGTACGTAATGCCCATGCATTAACGTACGTAAAACGTACTGCCTAGCGTACGCAAGTCACTGACCTTAGCGTGCGCTATCCGAAGTTGACTTGCTACAGTACACACCTACCACTCGTGCCCCCACATGCCGAAAGAATCCGCGATTATCGGGATTCCTTTGACCGATCTGGAATTAGCGTGCGCTAACCATACGGTTTAGCGTGCGCTAGCCCTATATGACAAACACCCGCTGACCTTATCTGGACACGCGTCACAAGTGGCCGGGTCCACCCGCCGAAAGCTAAGATTCCATTATTGGCGATCTGATGTTAGCGTGCGCTAACCAACATACGTTAGCGTGCGCTAACTGAATATAAAAATCAACCTGGGCCTACCTATCGGCCACCTTCCGGAACTAACCCAGCAAGTCGTTACGTACGTTAGGGGTCCTCCTTAGCGTATGTAACCGAACCTCTTAGCGTACGCTATCAATACTTTGTAGCGTGCGCTAATGAACACTTAGCCATTTTCCGCAATTTCTGTCCAACATCTTGACATACGAAAAATGAACACAAGACACACCGAACACAAACACTAAATCCAATAATATTCTTATACGATATACTCTATATCGAAAGTACGATAACATGATACACGATATCCTCGAATGCAACTGTCGACCAGATACGACAATTATACTGATACTGACATCTCAGTCCTTTATTTATTTTATCTCTACTGTACGGATTCCACGCTGTACAATATAACTCGGATAAAATAATATCAAACAACAGTAGTAGAAATTTCGGATATTACATTCTACACCACTTAAAATAAGTTTCGCCCTCGAAACTTGCAATCCGTCATAAAACAAACAAACATACCATTCAACCCAAAATATCCCAAAACCATCACGACAATGATCAATCATCATCACTATAGAATAACCACAACAGCATACTTATCAATTCGAAAAGTCGAGGATCTCCTGAGATACTAGCTAGTGACCTTACTGTAAAGCCTCAACACGCTTACAATATCAATTCCATAAGTCTCAACCAAATATATCATCTTCGGATGAAACAATCTGCCCGAATCAAATCCTGTCTGCTTGATTACATAATCAAGTCTTAATTCCGATAAAACAAATAATATCCGATGTATCTGTGAAACAACTGCTCAATACAATGGCAACGAATCCCGAAACATCGATGCATAATCAACGCCGATGATCACCAACAATGATCAACAATCAACCGAATTTATCATCGACATGATAAATTCCAATCTGACCAACCAGGGGTCAAAACACAATCGAGAATATCATCAACATGATAAACTCCAATAAGACCAACGAACGATCAACGAAAATCGAGAATACCTTCACACGGTAAGCTCCAACATGATCAACACAGAACCACAGAAACCGATATATGAGCGAATAAAGTTCACAAAATGACACACCAATCACATACAATGGATCTCAATAAACATACCCGACTGGTGAACATACTCCTCGGCATACGAACAACCAATCACAAACCGACGAAAATAACCAATCATACCAATGAACTCACATAGCACAATATGCTCCAGTTTCACCAAACCCGAAGTTCCAAGGTCATATTATGTGCATGATTCTACAACACACGACATATTTTCCTTATCTGATCAACCAACCGGTCATCTCTAGATAACCAAAATGCCATACCAAAGTTCGGATCTTTATTCATCGTACCATAGGAATGTCATAACCAGTTCGCGAGTCACACTCACAACTTTACCACGATATGCACTATGTACAAAATGCATATGGTTATCAATCACATTTTCAAAACCAGTTTGAATCACATAGTCTTGTCAAAAGACAAATTTTCGAAAATTCTTTCAAGAGTTTGAAAACTCAAAACATAAATTTTCATAAGACCACGAAATAAATTTTAAAAATTAAATCGGCTCGCTGGTGCCAAGTTCTCGATAAAAATTCTTTTCGAATACACACTATTAAATAAAATGAAATTTATGCAAATGCTTGTCCATATCCATACTCCTGTATACCAATTCGGCTCGTCACCAAATTCACTGATATTCCATCGGAAAACCACACGATGAAATTCCAAAATCTCAATATATAGACTTTGATAAAAACTCCTCCTCCACATACTACTCGCAACGTCAATCCTTAATCCATCTTGGATCACCTCAAATATGATATGACAAAACATTGAAACGAATTAATACAGCGAAAGACTTCCCGAGAAGTTTCATTTGAACAAGTAAACCAAAGCCTCGAAAGGCGGAAATAACATAGGTAAACGATTGGTAAAGTGTTTTACAAATCTCGGGAGTTTTAGAAAACAAGAAAAAGTCTTTTGAAACATTAGGGTCTCAGCCCGTATCTCGTTCCACATTAGAAAAAATTTAAAAAGTAGAAAACTCTTTTCAGACCCCAAGTCCTGAGTTATAAAACCATTTCAAAATCGATTGGGTCTCGGCCCAAAAATCATTTTCCGTAAAACCTCCGTAAGACATTCATTTTGAAAAGTATCATTTTCAAATGTTCAAAAGCAGTTTCATGTATCATAAAATGATCTATCATGACTACATGTTCATCTCTACCATGCACAATATTTCTCCCAAATGCACAATTTCGTTTCAAAATCTAACCAACATACTGATTTCCAAAATTATAGTTTCTCAAATCATCAATCCTGTCCTACTCTGACATCTCATACTGTGACACATAATATTCTGCTGAATCTCGAAGCATATCAACTATAGAACAGCAATAAACCTCAATGCAATTCAAAAATCCAAATACTCACAGATCGTGAAGCCGACGATTTCCCGTGATACTGGCACATGTCTCAACTCAAGAAGATACTCGACATAGATATTTTAAAATCACACGTTTTGCCAAATCAGTTCGACTCAAGAACACAATATATCTCATTCCAGAGAATCTCGTTAAACACCATTTGGGAAAAGTTTACAACAAACCCAGCACCACGCTGGTAAATCACATAACGCACAAGCCCGAGTGAACTGTAATATCCGCAATTTCGATTTTCCGGTAATTTTATTTTTTTCGACGGAAGTCTGTTTTGATGACTCTCTCATGACCGTTTCATCATTCCGAGAATATTTAATTCTGCACTTTTTGTCATCCGAGTTCGTTTCGGTATCGTTTTGTTGAGTTCCGTGTTCTTAAATGACTTTTCCGCACTTGAGTTCGATTCTTGCGAATCTCGTCCGAAACTGTTGTTTCGAGTTTCTCGTAAGTTCATTTAATGTTATTATTCATGTTGCGAGCTTTGTCTTGGTGTTTCGATCATGTATCGTGTATTTCGGACGTTTTGGGCCATTTTCGTAATTTCCCAAAGTTTGGGGTAATTACTTTCCGTTGTCGAATTTCGAGCCTTCGGGTGGTCGGAATCGTGTGTTCTCTTAGCGTTTGGATTCGTATTTGCGTGTACTTCGTAACCGTATCTTCGATTCATATTCAGGTTCGGGTTTCGGCGTCGTTCGGACCGTCGGAGTGGCCACGGCCGGAGCTGGGCTTGGCCTGGCCGAGTTACGGCCGTAAGGTACTGGTTACGGCCGTACGTGCTCGGCAGGCATGGCCTAACGAATGCCAGTTATGGTTGCTAGGGCCGAGAGTTACGGCCGTACGGGCGCTGGGCATCTTCCGGACGTAGGCCGGTTACGGCCGTAATGTGTGCCAGTTACGGCCGTAAGTGTCCGAGGGGTGCTGGGCAGATTTTTTGACGAATGCCGGTTACGGCCGTAAGGCCTGCCGAGTACGGTCGTATGGGCCGAGTTACGGCCGTAAGGCACTGCCGGTTACGGCCGTAACCCTGCCGGCTATATATAGCCTGGGCTCGGCCAGACCTGCATTTCTCACCTTTTTTACTCGTTTTTGTGCGACTGCGGATGGGAGGCTCGGGAAATCGAGTTCTTGGCCGATTCTAATCAATTCCAAGACGTTTTGGAAGATTCTTGTTGATTATATCATCATCCAATCCGTGTTCTTCGTCAAATCAAGGTATATTTCTTGATTTTCCTCCAAGTTGACTTTTTTGGGAATTTGTTCTTGATTTCGATTCTAGTCCGATTTGGAGGAAAATTGGTTGATGTTAGTAAACATTATTAATCGTGTTCTATGGATTGTATATCCATATTTTCGATTCGTTCAACCCGATTGATGATTCTTAGGCTCTTGAGGAACTTTGAACATTTAGTGTTCGATTAAATGCCTCAAAGAGTTTCTTTCGGTCGTTATGTTGATTTCGATTGATATTGTGTTATTGAATGAATTGTATTTCATTTAAGGTTGTTCGAGTACTTGTGTTTATCGGAGGACGCCGTTCGTTGTTCGTGGAAGGTTTTCATCGCCTTCGGTTGAGGCAAGTTTTATACTTGTACTAGTCAATGAGATTAATGTTATCATATATGTGTATGAATGTGTTGTATCATTCCGAGACTTAGTCTCTTCATGAATTCATTGGTATTAAGAGATCGTTCGATACGATACCTTTCGGCAATTATGCCAAATGTTTTTATTGTTCGTTAATGGCCGGCTCAAGGCATTGTGATACTCGTTAATGTTATTATCGATCATCGGTTCGCGGTATCGATGTATCGATCGTTGTTGTTGATATTATTGTCGATTTAAGACGTCGTTGTAATCATTGCTATTAATGTTGGAGTTTTGTCCTTGATGTTGTTTTGGACGATTAAAGGCGTTGACGTATTCATTTCTCTTCTTCGTTGTCGGTAACCGATTAAAGGTGCTGAGACATCCTTCGCATCATTGTTATCGATCAGCCGTTCTAATGAAATCGAGGTGTTCAATTATTCATCATATCATTGTTATCGGTTGGCCGTTCTAAGGCAATCGAGGTATTCACTCATTCATCGTGTCATTGTTATCGATTGGCCGTTCTCAGGCAAATCGAAGTGTTCAATCATTCATTGTATCATTGTTATCGATTGACCGTTTTAAGGCAATCGAGGTATTGAATCATCCGCTGCATCATTGTTATCGGTTGGCCATTCTAAGGCAATCGAGGTATTGAATTGGGGCTGTCGAGGATAGTTCCCATCCGTTGTGTCATTGTTATCGATTGACCACTCTAAGGTAATCGAGGTATTGAATTGGGACTGTCGAGTACAATGCCCATCCGTGAGTCATCATTATCGTGTTGGCCGACTCAAGGTAGCACACTATCAAAATTGTGATACGGCTTCGTGCCGTGGCTTCGGCCCTAATGGTGATACGGCTTCGTGCCGTGGCTTCGGCCCTAATTGTGAAACGGCTTCGTGCCGTGGCTTCGGCCCTAATTGTGATACGGCTTCGTGCCGTGGCTTCGGCCCTAATTGTGATACGGCTTCGTGCCGTGGCTTCGGCCCTAATTGTGATACGGCTTCGTGCCGTGGCTTCGGCCCTAATTGTGATACGGCTTCGTGTTGTGGCTTCGGCCCTAATGGTGATACGGCTTCGTGTCGTGGCTTCAGCCCTAACCGATAACAGCTTCGGGATGTTTTGGCTTCATGTGATTGTGATATTTGACAGCTTTGGCTGAGTGTCTTTCAGGCCTTTGTGATTGTCTTGGTAATTTCATTGGAGCCTTCGGGCATTGTGATTCATAATTAATTCAGTTCTGGTTTGGTTCATGTCGTGTAATTCATTGTGGTACTCTGTGATTATGATTCGCCGTTGGGCACTTATGTTCTAACCTGTTGAACAGGTATAAATAGTATGCCGTGGGCATAGTATTTCACGAATGCTCGGTTCTTACATTGGTTTGTGAGCATCTCGTATTATTATTATCATTGTACCGTTTCATTCTGCCTTTGGATGCATATCATGTTATACATGTATTTGATATTCATTATCTGGATGATCGACCGTGGGGGCGGAACATGTTTTCATGTTTTAGGTGCTTGCGAGGAGAGAGTTGAGACACAGGGGCATGATGATGGCGACGAGGCATTCGAGCGATACTAGTCCGAGTTGTTCATGTTGGTGAGTCAGTTGGAGTGTTCTTCAGTCTGTCAGTCATTGTCATTATGTATTACCCGAGCAGATGCTCGTGGATGTTGTTGTATTTTATTTTTGGCCATGTAGGCCCATCGTTGTCGTTGAAATTCCTTATCGAAATATTGTATCGGATATCATGGTAGGGACTATGATTTTCCCTTGTTATTTAATTTAATGTATTTTAGTCATGTTCGCCTGGTGGATCTCCTGGCGTGGGGTCCACGGCACTGTAATAACCCAATAGGATTTGGGGGTGTTACATGAACAACAAGAAAAACTCACGGCTCTAGTATTAGTCAATCGACAACTCGAATGACGCGACCAAAACATGACCCAACTCGACCCAAATGCCTAGGTTTTCTCAACCTAAGCTCTGATACCATATTCTGTAACACCCCCAGATTTAACCGGAAATATTACAGCGCCGTGGGCCCCGAGATGGAACCCACAAGGCTAAAAGAAATATTCGCAAGCATTTACAAATGCCCAAGAGGCCAACGACGGTACTATCTTTAAAAATGCACAAAGGTTTATAAAATCCATTTATCAAAAACCGTCGTAAAAACTCATTTGAAATCGCAAGGCCAAACGGCCGACACTCAAAAGTTTAGAAAACGATTTCCAAAGTAACCTCAGTTACCAGATACCAAAAAAAAGCATTTCAAAATACTCACGCAGCGGAAAAAGAACAACCATAAAGATACTCTAGCAGCGGAATACAAGAACCAGTTAGAAACTCAATGCACAAAATATGTCCTAGCCAGTATCCTCCGGGAAGCTCATCTCTTCACGACCGCTACAAGCTCGATACTCCAAGAACCTAAAAAGAAATCCCACGACGGGGTCAGCCATAATGTCCAACAATGATAACCGTCACATCACATTAATAATTACATACCAATGAGAATACAACATAAGAATACGACCAACGTAATCTTACCGCCATAACTTTACTTAGTCAAGTCATTCTCATCAGAATAACCATTATCACATTACACATCTCGTACTTTCTTAACCAATAAACTCGAACCTAATATCTGTATTGTACCTCAAACAATACTCAAGATTCTCAAACTATCATCACCAACTCACGATACGGAAAATATACCAGTTCTGACCAATACGATCCATCGAATAACATCATCAAATCCCAAGACGATAACCGATTGTCCATCAAAGACAAATACCAAAGGAAATGCGGAACATACCTCAAGATATGAAGTGCCAAGACAATCATATCAGTCTAATCCGAGATCAGAACAATGCAATACGGACACGGTCCTAACACAAGACCTACAAATGCATACTCATATGACCACGTCAATATGTTCAAAAACAATAACAATCATGTATACTCAATGTAAATCCATGATCCAGCGCCCTGAGCATAGATCCCTATGATGATCCTACAAGATCAACATCAGGTGGAAAACCTGTCCAACGATCCAGCGCCCTCAGCATAGATCCCCGTGATGATCCTACAAGATCAAAATCAGGTGAACGACCTATCCATCGATCTAGCGCCCTCAGCATAGATCCCCGTGATGATCCTACAAGATCAAAATCAGGTGGACGTTCGATCCAGCGCCCTCAGCATAGATCCTCATAATCCCAACGGATTATTTACACAACATAAACAACACAATATGCATTCACATATGCAATTTAACACGTTCATCAACATGAACAACATAACATGCACGACAACATGACAATTTACTAGGATGACTCCATGTTCAACAACATGAAAGAAAATGTACAAGACCAAAATAAATAACACTAAACCATAATCAATATGAAATACTTGCCCTGAGTCCTTCGGGAGCAACCTCGATGTCCAATCATCACCGACGATTATCCGCAACGCTCGACGATCCAAACGTGTCATAAATACTCGAATCCTCGTCTTTATCACAATGTATCCTCGTTATCCAAATATACCAATAACCGAAATAAATCATATACATTACGATTTAACTCACAGAATCGGAAGAACATTGTCCAATCCAAATACCCAGAGTTCACAATAATAATCATCGCTATATGCATTATAAACGAAGTGAAACTTAAATCATTCATTAAATATTATAACTGAGCAAGTAATAACTTGCCTCGATATCGATACCACGAAGCTGCTACCGAACACATTGCCTTTGTCTACGAGCTCCTCAGCCCCGATCAAAAGCAATATAATGGACATACTCGAACACGACCGCAACATCCGGTTATAATCACCGATCAATAATCTCAACCTATCGAAGTAATCAAATAACACATATCCGATAACAATCAACAACCGACAAAACTAACCAATCGAACTCAACGGTTCAACACAACCTCGAATAAACGCAGTCAGAACAAACTAAATCAAACCATCACGAATTCATAATCAAAACACAAAAATACTGCACTGTTGACTTAGCGCACGTTAAACGCATAACGTAGCGTGCGCTAAGTTGTCCCGTTAGCGTGCGCTAGCCAGTAAGCTTAGCGTGCGCTAATGCTGTACAGTGGCATGCATTCCAAACATCGACTCACATCTTGCAACTACGAATCCGAATGAAGGAAGACATAAATCTCCATATCTCTTCAAGATAAACGACCCCATAATTGTCACAATGATCATGTCAATGTCCATATATCAATAACAACATCAACAATCAAACCGACTCGATAACAAGGATCGTATCATGCTAAATCTGGAGTTCAACCTAGTATCATGATTCATATCATCTAAATCGACCAATATAATTACCAAGATTCAGAAATCCCTCTTAGTTCGGGTTAAATGAATCAACATCCTTAAAGTATGAAGAATCTTAACTAACATCCGAAACTCTTATCAAAATTCCATTGAATCTCATATAACATCATCATATGATTATCCAACATGCTCCTTACATGTAATCATCCAAGAAAAACGAACCACCATCAAAGAGATACGGAAATTACCTGGATTGGATGAACCAAGAATAAGAACTCTCGACTCCATTCCAAAAATCATGAATAACTTGAAGAACAAGGCTTGAATCCATGCTCTCCATCTTAATCTTGTTAAAGATCATCATCTCACCGTGTTTGGGAACCTCAAGAACCTCCCAAAGCTCTCTCTATCGACTGAAGGAGAAGGAATGGACTAAATGCATCTCAAAACCCGTCTGTCCCCTTTTATAATATCCATTATTAGCATGCGCTAACATCTCATGTTTAGCGTGCGCTACAGCCTTAGCGTGCGCTAACTGACTTTGTTAGCGTGCGCTATCGCAGCCCAGAGGCTACTGCCTTGCTTTGTAAACTAGCTTACGTACGTAATGCCCATGCATTAACGTACGTAAAACGTACTGCCTAGCGTACGCAAGTCACTGACCTTAGCGTGCGCTATCCGAAGTTGACTTGCTACAGTACACACCTACCACTTGTGCCCCCACATGCCGAAAGAATCCGCGATTATCGGGATTCCTTTGACCGATCTGGAATTAGCGTGCGCTAACCATACGGTTTAGCGTGTGCTATCCCTACATGACAAACACCCGCTGACCTTATCTGGACACGCGTCACAAGTGGCCGGGTCCACCCGCCGAAAGCTAAGATTCCATTATTGGCGATCTAATGTTAGCGTGCGCTAACCAACATACGTTAGCGTGCGCTAACTGAATATAAAAATCAACCTGGGCCTACCTGTCGGCCACCTTCCGGAACTAACCCAGCAAGTCGTTACGTACGTTAGGGGTCCTCCTTAGCGTATGTAACCGAACCTCTTAGCGTACGCTATCAATACTTCGTAGCGTGCGCTACCTGTACATACGAAAAATGAACACAAGACACACCGAACACAAATACTGAATCCAATAATATTCTTATACGATATACTCTATATCGAAAGTACGATAACATGATACATGATATCCTCGAATGCAACTGTCGACCAGATACGACAATTATACTGATACTGACATCTCAGTCCTTTATTTATTTTATCTCTACTGTACGGATTCCACGCTGTACAATATAACTCGGATAAAATAATATCAAACAACAGTAGTAGAAATTTCGGATATTACAACGATACGGGTGATGGCGACTGAGAAACCTTCGATGTTGAGTGTAAACTGTTTTATTTCCATGTTTCAACTGGATGTAGCTTGTGTTTTCTTCACATATAGGACATGCATGATGTCCCTTCACACTATATCCACTCAAGTTTCCATATGCAGGAAAGTCATTAATCGTACAAAATAACATTGCACGCAACTTGAAACTTTGCTGGCGGTAACCATCAAACACGTAAATCTCTTCATCCCACATCATTCTCAAGTCATCAATCAACGGACTTAAATAAATATCTATTTCATTGCCTGGTTGTTTTGGTCCTGAAATCATCATTGACAACATAACGTACTTCCGTTTCATACATAACCAAGGAGGTAGATTATATATCACAAGTAAAACAGGCCAAGAGCTATGCTTGGTGCTTAAGTTACCGAACGGATTCATTCCATCTGTGGAAAGTCCAAGCCTAAGGTTTCTTGCGTCACTCCCGAAATCTGGAAATAAATGATCTATTTTCTTCCATTGTGCAGCATCAGCTGGATGACGAATTAGCCCGTCGCATTTTCTCTCATTTGCGTGCCATGTGAGATTCTTTGCATCATCTCTATTAGCAAACAATCGCTTGAACCTTGGAACAATCGGAAGATACCATAACACCTTCGCGGGAGGTCCTTGTTGTGTGTTCTCTCCATCATTCTTCACTTTGTATCGTGATACCCCACACCTAGGACACTTATGCAATTCTTCAAACTCTTTTCTGTACAGTATGGAATAATTGGGACAAGCGTGTATTTTTTTATACTCCATACCCATCGGACACAAAACCTTCTTCGCCTCATAGGTACGCTTAGGCAATGTATTGCCTTTTGGTAGCATCTCATTCATCAACTGGAGCAATTCGGTGAAACTTTTGTCACTCCACCCATTTATTGCCTTCAAATTAACCAGCTTCAACACGGCAGATAGACGTGTGAAATTTTCACACCCCAGATACAATGGAGTCTCTGAATCACTTTTCAACACATCATAAACATGAGCTCTTTGAAATGATTCTTGTCCGACATCACGAATCATTTCTTCAAATTGATCACCATCTATATCTACATGAGTGTTTCCAGTTGGAACATCTACTATTTCGCCATGCCATATCCACACCGTATAGTTGGTGTTTATCTCCTCACAAACAAGATATTCACGAATTGTGTCAGCCTCATGTCGTCTCCCATTCATACACTTCACACAAGGGCAAAAGTATCGTTCATCGGGTTCCAAGCGATGTTGTCGAGCAAATTTAAGAAATTGCTCAATTCCATTGTCATACTCCGCACTCGCACGACTTGCATTCATCTAACTTCGATCCATTTCTTCTTTTCGGTTACACATACTATGTTCATCAATTTTCTATTGTTTTGTATAAAGGGGAAGAATTTCATTTCTATGTGATTACTAATTTTTTGAAAATTGTTTTGACAGAGAGAATGACAAAGGTATGGTAGTCCTATAATTGTTGTTTAAAATAGAAACATGAACGACGGTTGTCAAAATAGAATTAACTGTATACTACGTCAACTTATGGCTTTGTCAAGATTACTAACTATATCTGCACGAACTGTTGGGAGAAGATCCTTAAGACGAAAGTTAACATCTATCCCAAAGGAAGAAGATCCTTAAGAAGTTAACCAAAGCTATCCCAAAATAATTCCAGTTCCACAAAATAGTGTTGTCAAAAGCAACACACATAATTAAACACACACACTCAATTAAATCGATTAAATTATACGACAAACAAGAAGAAAATAACATGTAAAACTACATTACACACTCACATACACATAGTGCACACGCACATACATATTTTGTCCGTTATGTGCATTTGAATACCACGTTTGTGATTATTGTGGTTTTATTGAGGTTTTAACATTATTCTCCAAAACAATCCAGGTATAATTAAAAGTCCACACACAAACAATACACACAACACACACTGCCACACACAATACACACACACACACACACAATGCCACACACAATACACACACACACTGCCACACACACACACAATACACACACACACTGCCACACACAATACACACACACTGCACGCACACACACTGCCACACCTATACATGCACATACACACACAACACACACATTAAACAGCACACAACAATCCTTAAAAGACTAGATAAAATTACCAAATAGGAACAAAGAAGAGAGTTCGGAATAATTACCAAATAATTCGCGGTGGTCGATTGCGAAACGCCGAGGAGGTTGCGGGGATCGCGAGGTCGCCGGAGGTCGCGGGGGTCACAAGGTCGCCGGAGGTCGCGGGTCGACTGTGAAAAGTCGCGGAGTCAGAAGCGTAGGAAGAAAGAAAGGAAAAAAGAAGAAAGAAAGAAAGAAAGAAACGGGTTGTAATTAAATGGAATATTAACAGCGGTTATAAATAACCGCTGTTAAAAGAAGAAAAAGAACGGCGGTTTTCAAGTAACCGCCGTAAAATAGGAAAAATTAACCGTGGTTTCTTAATAACCGCCGTTAATTGGCGGAATTTTACAGCGGGTTCGCAAAAACCGCCGTTAAATTCTTAATTTAACAGCGGTTTCTTTTTTAACCGTGCCGCCGCACAAATTTAACAGCGGTTTTAACATAACCGCTGTTAATTGTCCGCTGTTAAATGGGTATTTTGTAGTAGTGTAAACATCCACGTCTCTCTCACTTTTGTTGAACTCGTCCTATAATATCTTTCTTTTACATTTTAACTTCATCGATTTTTTGCTCTCTAAATGTCTCTCCTTTCTGATGTATCACCTCACAAATGTCGATGCCGTTGGTACATCTTATTGCTCGCAACTATATTGGAAAAGAAATATTTACTTAGAAAATATATGTGTCTGCTATGCATATCTACCGCTCAAAGAAAGCGCAACAACATCAAGGTACGTATTTAAACTCTGCTCGTATAAACGCAGTTTCCTTTTGTTCTTATTTTGCTTTTTTTCTTTATTATTTAAATTCAGCATAGATAATGTACTTGAATTAAACAGATTATATGAGGTTTTTTTGAAAAAATTATTTTGAGAATATAGTTTTCAATTGTCAAACTATAAATCAGATACAATTTCCTATCATTACGATTAGAGCCTAGAGAGCCAGTTGAAATCTGGATTACAATCTTCTTACATGAATTTTCAAATAAAATTTGGTTGTGTTTTCACTTTTTTTTTATCTTGTAAGTTTTCACTAAATAGCTATGACCATATTGTTTGATGGTGCATGAATTAAACTGAGGCATTCATCTACAGCCTACCTCAATGACCCTGCCCTCCAGCATTCATCCTCATGCGATTCTGGATTAGTTTAATCTATTTTTCTACAATGCTGCTAGGCTAAAGAAAAATTACGATCTGCCTACAGCCTGCTTCGACAACCCTGCCACCCAGCGTTCGTCCTCAGGCTACCTCAACGACCTGCTTCACATTCTTTGAATACATGCCTCTCATATCTATCATCAAGTTTTCTTTCGTGTTCAATCCTCTGTTTATTTTGCATCTTCTATGAATTTCAGATATTGGAAGCCCTCAAACCATATTTATTTATTTATTCCCATTACTGTTATGATTTCCATTTAATGTTTCATCACTGTAGTTCAATTGCTTTGTTCGATAATTATTATGCTAGAGCTAGGTTACGGTCTAAAAGGTTTCATGTTGTTATGTAGCTTTTATTATATTGCAGATGCAATTGATGAACTTCGGATTTTCCAGTTTCTTGTTGTTGCAAAGGATATTTGATCTCATCTTTCAGAATGTCACAGTTTGTATTAATTACCCTTTCCAGATAATTTTTATACAGTAAATAATATTTTTTTGTTACTATTGTAAATTAACGTTGATGGTCGTCAAGCAATAAGATGGGTACCTATGGTTTCTAACTCGCTTAAGATAAATATATGCGTTTGGATTGTTTTCACTTTTGAAAGATGGTTCACACCTATTTTCAGTTTCTTTTTACATGATTCTCTTTTGTTACTTTTAACCTAACTGACTTCTCATTTCAGAAATCCTCATTTTTTATTCCTCCCTTGTCATTAACTTTAATAGCTTCTAAAGGATATGGTGAGAAATAACTTACAAAATTGTAAAATAGTTTTGCCTTCTCTGCTCAAATTTTGCTGATATAATGTAATCTCTTGTAATGTAAATTCTCTATCGACTGAAAAGAAAAGTGGGGAATATTCGGCGATAAAATCTTTGCCACTAAAAAATGAGGTGATGGTTCTGTTTTTTCATCATCAATTGTTGAATACTTTTTCTTTGATTATCTGAGCGATTCCTCAATCTGTATGCCTAATTGTGATTTTGTTAGTCATAAGCTGGGCTGCGCCGACTACTGAAACAAAAAATTATATTATTTTGTGTTTTTTTAGTTGATTGTCTGTTTTTGAGTTCTGTGCAGATTGATGCGGCCATCGGTACGCTAAACTTAGTTTGTATTATTATGTTCTTCAGCTTTGTGCTCCTCTCCGATATTGCGCGTCGCCGTGGTACTTTGTCCTCGTGCTTTCGATCATATTTCTCCTCTTAATTTAGTTTGTTGCCTATTTTCAGGTGCTGTGCAGTTTGGTGTGGCCGTTGATATGCCTAACTTAGTTTATATTATTATGTTCTTCAGATTTGTGCTCCTCTCCGATACTGCGTCGCTGTAGTACTTTTTTTTATTTCTTTATTTTTTATCTGTGGATATGTTTTTTTTTTCGATATTCAATTGAGGGTTGAGCTACGTGGCCAAATCGGAAATTGATTTGATGAGTTCCATTTGATAGGGTGTTAAACGCGATTTTTTATTTCGCTCGACAGTTTCGTGTCCTTTGCTTATAGCAACAGCTGTTTTACTTCGGTCTTGACTGTATGAAAATTGGTTTTTCCTATGGAACCAACCCACCTGCGTTTTAGAATTGCAAATAACTTGTTCAAGTTTGTGTTTAGTATTTAACTGTTTCTTTCAAGGTTAGTACATGTTTGTATTTTGGTTTTGCCAAAAGCAGATAATTGTACAGTCGATAGTTGAACATAAATAGATTTGTAAAATCAATGTATTTTGCATGCAAAATAGTGTTTTTGTGTCGACTTTGAAAGAAAAAAAGAAAAGTATGCCCTTTACTTATGAGGATTACTGAATTCTTAAAATATATTAGTGTTCATCATTTTTTTCTATAAACGGGGTGTTGATCCCTGATTGTGAAATTTTAAAATATTTAAATGCGTTTTCTTCGGTCTGCAGGTTTCTTTGGTCGGTGCTTCCTCGTTTATATTCTTGCTCTCCTACAGTTCCTTCGTATCGCATGCTCTTTACTTGTTGTAAGCCCGCCATTTCTGCAGGCATGTATGCTTTATTGATCTTCCGCTATCATGCGGTTCCTTTCTGTTGGATGCCCTTTTACTTGTCAGGATTACTGAGCTCTTAAAATACATTATTGTTCGTCTGTTTTTTCCTATAAATGAAGTATCGATCCCTGATTCTGAAATTTTAAAATATTTAAACGCGTTTTCTTCGCTCTGCAGGTTTCTTTGGTCGGTACATGCTTATCTATATTCTCGCTCTCCTGCAGTTCCTTTGTATCGTATGCTCTTTACTTATGAGTCTTGTTGATTCTTAAAATACATTATTGTATTTTATTTAAGGTATTAAAAGCCCTGATATTGTATTCATTTATTTTTTTCTCATTACTGTTATTTCTCTCTTTGAATTTTTATCTGGAAACTTCTTGCTTCAAATCCAGACTTAATATTAAAAGAGTCGTAAAAAAATCTAAAAAAAACATGTGTCATCTCTATATTATTTGCCTTTTTAAAAATCTTAAAAAATGGACATTTGATTTGGGAGGGGATTAGTGAGTTATTCCATTATATATTATCTACCAATTAAAACTTTCCTCTCATTTTATTATTTTTATTTTTAACCTAATAGTAAAAATTATACTTTTTCGTATCAAAATTATTTTTGATAAAAAATATATCAGATTAATTATTACTCCGTGCTCTCTAAAGTATGACATATTATCTGGAAGTACATCAAGTAATAGTGTATGTGTGTGTATATTGACTCTTGTATATTTTATAATAATTTTATAATATTATTGAAATTCAATCACATATATTAATATAATAAAATATTTAATATTTTACGTCGTGCATCGCACGAGAGGACATCTAGTTAGTGATATATGACTGCTATGTGATCGTCTGAATGCCACATTGTTGTGTCGAGAATTATACTCTCCGACCGGCGATCGCCTCAGAGATCGGGCGACCTAGCCATTGTCGAGCAGTCGAGGCAGAACTGCCGACCAGAGATCGGGCGACCTAGTCTTAGCCCCGCAGACAAGATAGATCGGCCGACCGAAGGTCCCAGGACAAGTCCCGGTGCCGAGCGATCGACATCTAAGACGATCGTCTCTCGGTACTTGGCGATCGACTCCTGGCGACCGACTAGCAGACGATCATCTCTCGGCACTTGCCGATCGACCCTTGGTGACCGGCCAATGCCGACCCCTGGCGACCGACCTTTGACGACCGCCTCATGCCACTCGAAGCCGACGATCATCCAGTCGGCAATGGCCGAAGCTCAGGACAAAGCCCACGTGCAGTGCCAAGACAAGATCCGCATATCACGGATCGTTGACCACAGCCTGTCAGCATCTTCCCACCAGCCGACAGGCCCGCCGAAAGGTGTCAGTAGGACCGCATGTGACAGTGACTCCGGACGCGTGCTGGCTCCTCATTGGACAGACACTGGCCGCCAGAATGCCTTGGACTTTAGGCAGACTGCCCATGTGACTTGAAGACGATCGCCCCATTATTATAATGGCCGGAAGGCGATCGCCCGCCAGAAGACAAGGCTCCTCAGCCCCTATAAATAGAGGGCTGCCTGCATTTGGACCTTCCTTCTGTTTTCGCCCAGCTTACAAGCATTAGACACAACTTGGCTTTCTCCTACTCTTGGCAACAGCTGTCTCTCGGTTCATTCTTCTCTCTCAGCCTCGCTCATATAGAAGACGATCGGCCGAGAAGGAAGAACACCAAGCTTCGCTCAAGAGCTGGATTAACAGGGTCTTTTTACACTCATTGTACTTAAATTCTCACATTAATACTTGTATCCACGAATATTTGTATTAATAACATCTCGCGAGAGCATTCAAGCCCGGGCCTAACAAACCCGGCAAATCTTGTGTTATTTATATTCTCTCGGAAGTGCTCCTGCAACCTTGTTTGTTGTCCGTCCATTCCAGCAGTATTTCATCTTCGGATAAATATTTTGGGCAACAACAATTGGCGCTAGAAGGAGGGCATCTAACCCTCAATTTTATTCCTACCGTCTCGAAGAACACTCACTGTTCTCTGAGACATATACCTGAAGAAACACTCACTGTTCTTCAGAGAAAGCTTTCAAAATCATGTCTTCCGCCTCCGCGTCGAAGAAAGCCGCTGGCCAGCCCGCCAGACGCCTCGTCCCCTCTCAGTCCGAGCCACAGCCGATGGCGGAAGGTAGCCGCCGCGGTTCGAGGCGCTCGATCCCGCCCCTGGGCGGCGGCCCAAGTCTCTCAGTCGATCAGTTCCGAACCGCGGAACAGATCGAGGAGGCCATGGCCGTCCTACGGGAGCGACGGAGTGCTCTCGACGCGCCTCCCGCTATCACCCCATCGGCCATCCGCTGGAAGACCAAGCGGAAGTTCAAGGCGTTACTGGCCGAGCGATCGCCAGGAGGCTCTCACCCACAAGGAGAGGCGCCGCACCGGGCACCTGCTTTCGATCGCCTGGCGGCTGCCGTCTTGGCGGCCAAGGGCGGCCCCATCTACGAGACGACGGAGTTTGAGTCCGTCACCAGGAGCTCGGCCTACCCGACTCCCAGAAGGCAGCCCAGCCGTCTGGCTCCCCCTCACCAAATAGCCGAGGTCAGCAGTAGCGGAGTCAGGAGATCGGTACACGATCGCCTCGGCTCCCGCTCCCAAAGTCGATCCGCAAGCGACCGAGCCACAGCGATGGCCGTGATGCAACGCCAGCTCGACGACATGAAGGCGCTCCTGGAATTCGGGGCAGGCGCCAAGAAGACGATCACCGAGCCGAGCGAGCCGCTCGCGGTCCACATCGAGCTCGCCCCCGTGCAGCACAAGATCGCTCCTCCGCAAACACCTTTGTATGAGGGGAGATCAGACCCCGAAACACACCTGAGCAAGTTCAACATCTACATGACCGGGTGTGGGGCATCTGACGCGACCAGGTGCCGAATGTTCCCTCTGACGCTGGACGACCTCGCCCACAGGTGGTACGCCTCATTGCCGCCTTGGTCCATCGGCTCCTTTAACCAACTGGCGAACGTCTTCACAGAGTACTTCGCCACCAAGGTCGCTCGGCCAGAAGGTCCCCTTCGCATGATGCAGATCAGGCAAGGGGAAGAAGAGTCCGACTCGGACTACATCGACCGGGTAGACGAGATCATCCTCAACGGCGAGCCCATAAGCGATGAGATCGCCCTCTACACGGTTCTAGGAGGATTCCATGGTCTTTCGCCTATGTTCAGGCATCTTACGAAGGACCAACCCTCAAACTACGCAATCTTCCGAGCTAAGGCCGCAGACTTTCTGGCCAGGCAAAGGTTTCTTCTCAGCCTATGAGCAGCGCGATCGGCGCCCGAACGACGATCGGCAGTCAACGCGATCGGCACCCGATCGACAGTATCAACCTATTTATAACGCGATCGGCAACCGAACGACGATCGCCAGTCTTCCAGCCCGATCGCCGATCTCAAGCAACATCACCAAAACTGGAGGACTCATTCGCTATCGACAGTTCACCATCTAACATGATGGACTAAGGCACGAGATCACCTCCACCGCACATCATACAGCCATGGTCCTGGTAGTCGATGGAACCGGCTGCTTCGGCCATGCAAGGTCCCTTTGGGCCAAGATCGCCCGCCCTTCGTTTAAATACGAGGCTGGCGTAGTCTGAGGGCCCTCCAAAACTAATCAGTGGACACGATCGCCCGCCCTCAAAGGATCATCATCTAACATGGTGAACCCGGACAATGCGACGCGTCACTACCTCCGTCTCAACGTACACCGTCGAGGTTCGCCATCTTCATGGCGGGCCGAGGTGGAAGCAGGGCTAGAAAGCCGCGGAAGTGGAGTTGAATCATCCGACGCTGCCCCGCGCAAGGACTCCTCTAGACCAAGACCGCACGCCCTTCGTTTAAATACGAGGCGAGGCGCAACCTAACAGAGGACCCTCACAATAAAATGAGTCACGAGACACTCAATGTCTTCGCGCACAAGACACGGTCATGGAGTCGGTACATCGAACTCCGCGACTATGCACGGTTCCTCAGCGACGAAATAATCAAGTTTCTGAGGGGGATCAGCCAATGTTGTTTTTTGCAGGTACAAGACCGAAAGATAGCTAGCCAATCGACCAGATCGCCCAAGTCCGAATCCAAAGTCAGCTCAACGGATCGTCCGTCCTCATCCTACATGATCGCCAGCAAGAACCACATCGCTCCATGTCTTCAACATCGGAGCAAGCTGGGGGGGCAATTGTTGTGTCGAGAATTATACTCTCCGACCGGCGATCGCCTCAGAGATCGGGCGACCTAGCCATTGTCGAGCAGCCGAGGCAGAATTGCCGACCAGAGATCGGGCGACCTAGTCTTAGCCCCGTAGACAAGATAGATCGGCCAACCGAAGGTCCCAGGACAAGTCCCGGTGCCGAGCGATCGACATCTAAGACGATCGTCTCTCGGTACTTGGCGATCGACTCCTGGCGACCGACTAGCAGACGATCATCTCTCGGCACTTGCCGATTGACCCTTGGTGACCGGCCAATGCCGACCCCTGGCGACCGACCTTTGACGACCGCCTCATGCCACTCGAAGCCGACGATCATCCAGTCGGCAATGGCCGAAGCTCAGGATAAAGCCCACGTGCAGTGCCAAGACAAGATCCGTATATCACGGATCGTTGACCACAGCCTGTTAGCATCTTCCCACCAGCCGACAGGCCCGCCGAAAGGTGTCAGTAGGACCGCATGTGACAGTGACTCCGGACGCGTGTTGGCTCCTCATTGGACCGCACAGCTAGCTGCCAGCAGCTGCCTTGGACTTTAGGCAGACTGCCCATGTGACTTGAAGACGATCGCCCCATTATTATAATGGCCAGAAGGCGATCGCCCGCCAGAAGACAAGGCTCCTCAGCCCCTATAAATAGAGGGATGCCTGCATTTGGACCTTCCTTCTGTTTTCGCCCAGCTTACAAGCATTACACACAACTTGGCTTTCTCCTACTCTTGGCAACAGTTGTCTCTCGATTCATTCTTCTCCCTCAGCCTCGCTCATACAGAAGACGATCGGCCGAGAAGGAAGAACACCAAGCTTCTCTCAAGAGCTGGATTAACAGGGTCTTTTTACACTCACTGTACTTAGATTCTCACATTAATACTTGTATCCACGAATATTTGTATTAATAACATCTCGCGAGAGCATTCAAGCCCGGGCCTAACAAACCCGGCAAATCTTGTGTTATTTATCTTCTCTCGGAAGTGCTCCCGCAACCTTGTTTGTTGTCCGTCCATTCCAGCAGTATTTCATCTTCGGATAAATATTTTGGGCAACAACACACATGTTTAACAATTATTTCATGAGCACTCCCTGTGCATCGCACGGGGTGCAAAAACTAGTATCTAATATATAAAATATGGGATTGACTATGGTGGAAACACCCTTAATGGTGAAATTTAGAAACCAATTGCATTATTAAGTAATTTCATTGCATATTTGTTATTATTTGTTGCATCAAGTTGGTCGTTAGTATATGCAACAAATAATGCAATAAAAAAATACAGAAATGCATATAATTCTACATATTTACAGCCGTTAGATCAGTAATATCAATGGCCTACAAAAGTTTCTAGATTTCACAAGGTAATTAGTTTTCATATGATCTATTTCCTATAAAATATTATGTGTTAATAATTTGAAAATTACGGGGGTAAGTATGTACTAGTTAAAATAGATTATTCTCTATTCGTTAAGAGTGGAGTTGTCTAAACTCAGATTGGGAATATCTAGTAAACTTAGGGTGTGCTTGGTTGAAACTTGAGAAAGGGAAAGGGAAAGGCAATGATAATGGTGGGGAAAGGGAAAGGGAAAGAAAAGCATTCCCCTCAATTTATTGGGTAATGGGTCATTGCATTATACTCTACCAAACACCTTTTTTCATTATCTTTATCATTCCTCACCCCCCATTACCCCTACTAAGCATGCCCTAAGTTGAATTTTGCGCCGTTGTATTTCAAGAATTTCTATTAGGCCTGTTCTCCAGTCGGTTTGAATCGATCATGAGTGTTACTAATTTTCAAACAAAAATTTTCAATTTTATAATTATCTTATCAATTACCAAATCAAAAATTTCGGTTAATAATTATTTTACCAAATTCGTTATATCGATTTTGGGAAGTACCATCTTTGCAATAAATATGTTACGACAGAATATATTGTTTATGGATACATTATAAATAGATCATATTCTACGATCTCTACTTATGCTTTTGAAATAAGAAGTGTCAAACTTTTGATTTGTCACAAGAGAGATCACAAGAGCATAATTTTTCACCTATGTTGATTAACCCAGCTAAGTTACATGCAATCTTAGTACAGTTGAAACTCTCTCAAAATTACAATAGATCAACATGTTATCCTACTCAAAAGAAATACCCTTATCGGTCCAAAATTTATGGATTGGCTCTAGAATTTAAAGATAATCCTCAATATAGAGTCGTTGGACTATATTTGGAGGCGGACATACCAACAATTCCTCATAGATCAGAACCAATCAGATGATGTTGAAGTTCATTAAAAAGGAATGAAAGGTAATGTTCGGGTAGGTGGATATATGAATGAGCTTTATGACACATGTGCTCCAACGGGTTCGGATCTGGTGCAGTACAGCACCATGCTGTGCACCAGATCCGCCGTCGGATTACACACGCACACACACACCCGTGCGGATGTGTGATCCAATGGTGGGGTGCAGCACAGTATGGTGCTGTACTGCACCAGATCCCCTCCCGTGCTCCAACATGCCCACAAGAAGATGGCCACTGTTAGGGCCACTTTGGTCCGACTGAGCTCTATGGAGAGATTTAATAAATCAATTGGACAATTAAGGAAATTTAGAATCCAATAATGTTGATATAGTTGATTTGAACCGTGTAGCCTTCCAAGGGAGAATTACTTTTTAGTATTTAAACAATGCATAAAATGTCCAAAAAAAAAAAAACTAATACTTCGAATTAAGGGATAACCACAGAAAGTCTCCTTGAAGTTTGATCTCATTATATAAAAAACAGCTAACTATTAATACTACAAAGATTATGTCACACCCCCTAGATTTGTCTATCAGATACCGGATATTAAAAATATCCTTCTTATATATTACAGTACTGCGGAAAACTTAAAACCTTTAAGAGAAAACTCCTTTTACACACCAAAAGTTACTTTTACACATCAGCCGACCATTATATTACAACCAAAAGAAAACATCGACTGTATAGGTTTATAAGCAAACTTAGACTTAACACACACAGAGAACACTCCACAGGTCTGATGTTCATATACAACGGCTCGTTGGCGTAGAGAAGCGTCCCGGACATCAACCTATGCCTAATACCCCGAATTATTACCTATATCACAAGAATTCAACTAAATGAGCGAAAGCTCAATAAGTAGTGACACACAATGCATGAATGCATTTATGAATGAGTTTGTGAAATGCAGTTTCATTTTCTTTTAACTTTCGAAAACTCTTTTATAGAGCGCTGCTATGTACACCTCGAGTTCCTGGCCCAGGCCAAAAGTGTGCATGTCCAACCATAGCCAGAATAAACTGCCCAATCATAACACATGGGTCAGCATGGCGTGTCCCAGACTCCACCAGGATCATGGCTATAAAGGTGCCCAATCATACACATGAGTCACCACGGTGTGTACCAGACTCCACTGCAAAACATCACACAAAGTGTCCAATCATAACACATGGATCACTATGACGTGTCCCAGACTCCGCCACAAAACAGCCCCTTACCAGTATCCCGCGATGCACATAACCAAAACAGTTTGTTCTGATCACCTTTAGAACGCCTGTACTATGATCAATGCATGTGACAGCAACTACCAATGCTATGCTGTGATCATATGCATCATGATAATACCACATGTATAAATGCTCTATGGGGCGCATCACACAATAAAAATAGAGCAATATGTTATCCACATATACACAAGGTACGAGCAATATCCAAAACAACAATCATTAACACATATTTCAGACAATTGCTCTTGTGATACAGTTTTGAAATCAGTTACTACTTACCTTGTTCACGTGATACCTTTGCTTTTATACCAATAAGAGTTGGTTGTAATGATATGTCTTCAAATCATGTTTCAAGTAGTGCCTTTAAAGAATCTATATGGTATACACAAGGTTTAACTCACTGCGTATCCGAAGGGTTACCAATTTCACATAATTAGTATTCTACAAATTTTATGTGCGCATTTCGTTATATACGAGCATAATACTCTATCCTTTTTGCACTCCTAACTCATTATGAAGCCTATTACTTTCTATTCATATTTTTATATAACTCTTATAGGCCACAATTCTAGGATTCTACAACAAGACAATGGTTTAGGGGAATTTATCAAGATCTTGAAATCATTGAATTTGTCCCGCGTATATCCACTTAATTATAAGTCGTATTTGCATGAATTTTTTATATAATATACCTAATATACTTAAGAACATGTATATAGCAACCTCTGCCCCTGAATCACACGAATTCAATACTATCCACACATATTTTCAAAAGGTGGCAGAATTGATTCTTTTGTTGTCTTAATGAGTTTTAAGCCCTATAAATCCACCTTAAACACAAGTTTAGGCCATGTATGGGTTCTTAACATCATTAGGACGTATATAAGCACCTAAACCAGCTCTCAAAACTTCATATCATACAAGAACCATAGCAAGAACAAGAGTAAAACAAAGATAACTCACCTTGATTGTCAACTGACTTGAGGTGTTGATGTTTTTATGATTTCTCCTCAATTTTTTTGATGACTTTTCGAAGTGTGGGGCTTATGAATCGAGTTCAGAGTGTATAGAAGAGTTTAGAGTCTGTTTCATCCCTTATCTAAGTGGAAGAGTCGGTTTATAAGGGTGAAAGTACTAAAATACCCCTCAATGGCCTCCAGAAGTCAGGTTTAGAAGAATGGACCGGTTGAAGTTGTTATAATCCGGTTCTTGGATGTTTTAAACCGGTTCTTAGTAGATATTGATCATGTTTAGGGTAAGGATATATGGTCCAAGGTTTTTGATAAAGTTTAATATGTATTTTTATTGTTTAAACTCAGCTACTTTTGCGAATACCTTTGAAAGTGGTAGAAAATGAGTTTGTTGTTATCTTTATGAAATTTTATATAATTAACCCTAGAAATAAGAGTCCGATGACTCACTTAGAAATATGAAATTATTGGATATTGAACTAGAGGACAAATTCAATTCTACCTGACCGTATTTGGGACGAATAAGATACTTACAAATCGACTGACTTAACAAATATTATCACTGAGACCTTGAATTTCATCATTGATGGTATTCACAAGTATCAAGATGCTTGACACGTGTTATCGGAATAAGAAAGGGTTATTTACTTGAATCATCAATCTAAATTGACTCAGCATACCCGCCGACTAAAACCCCGAGACCAACCGATAGACACATCACTGATATTATTTACTACTTATAGGCTTACCGCTTGAACTTAGGGTTATGTTCAATGCTTAGCCACTTCAATGCCGTTAAATTAACTATCACATAAGGTGGATCATGAAATGTCAAAAATAATACTTAATAACAAGGAACACATGAATCATATTATTCAAATAATAGCAGTTTCGTGTCACCCTGTCACATTTTTATACGATTAAGCATGAAGTCTTGCATGTTTTAAGATTAATATGTTATTATTGACTAGACCTTGTGTGTGAGAGTCTTTGGGCATCACAATCTTCCCTCCTTATAGAAATTTCGTCCTCGAAATTTACTTACCGAATAGAGCCGGATATTTATGCCTCATTTCATCTTCCTTTTCCCACGTGGCTTCTTCAACTGAGTGATTCTTCCACAACACCTTAACAAATGATATCTTTTTGTTCCTCAATTTTGTTTGCTTACTATCCAAGATCTTGACCGGTGTCTCTTCATAATTCAAGTCCTCACTTAACGGCAATTGCTCATAGCTCAATATATGTGATGGATCCGAGACATATCTCTTCAACATTGAAACGTGAAAGACGTCGTGAACATTTGTTAGTGATGGCGGAAGTGCTAACCTATATGCCACTTCTCCAATTCTTTCTAGTACCTCAAATGGGCCTATGTATCTTGGATTTAATTTCCCTTTCTTTCTGAATCTCATGACGCCCTTCATTGGTGCCACCTTGAGAAATGCTTTGTCCCCGACATCAAACTCAAGCATTCGTCGTCGGTTGTCCGCGTAGCTCTTCTGCCGACTTTGATCTGTTAGCATTCTTTTTCTAATTTTCTCAATGGCTTCTTTGGTTTTCTGCACCAATTCTGGTCCAAGAAACTTCCTCTCACCCAGCTCATCCCAATGAATCGGTGATCTGCACTTTCTGCCATAAAGAGCTTCGTAAGGCGCCATGCCAATAGTAGAGTGGAAGCTACTGTTATACGCAAACTCTATCAAAGGCAGGTAGGTATTCCACGACCCTTGGAAATCCAGTACGCACGCTCTTAACATGTCCTCCAGAGTCTGGATAGTTCTCTCCGACTGACCATCAGTTTGTGGGTGAAACGCTGTACTGAACGCCAACTTTGTTCCCAGGGCTTTATGTAAGCTCTTCCAGAATGATGAAGTAAAACGGGGATCTCTGTCTGATATAATTGATAAAGGTACACCATGCAATCTTACAATTTCTCTAACGTATAAATCCGCCAACTTATCCATGGAATACGTAGTATGTACCGGAAGAAAGTGAGATGATTTTGTTAGGCGATCAACTATAACCCATATGGCATCGTGACCTTCTCTGGTTCTTGGAAGTCCAACTACAAAGTCCATAGTGATGTCTTCCCATTTCCATTTAGGAACATCCAGTGATTGTAATGTCCCTGCGGGTCTTTGATGTTCTGCCTTTACTTGTTGACAAGTTAGGCACTGAGCCACAAATTTAACCACATCGTTCTTCATCCCAGGCCACCAATAGTGCATTTTTATGTCCTTGCATCTTGGTGGTTCCAGGATGTACTGTATATGGAGCGTTGTGAGCTTCTGAGAGTATCTCCTTCTTCAGACTACTATTATCCGGTACACATAGTCGCCCCTTGAAGTTGATAACTCCATCTGGTGTAATTCCGAAATCCTTGGATTTGCCTGTCTCAACTTCTTCCTTCAAATGAGACATATAGGGATCCGTAAGTTGATCCTGTTTAATGGTCTCAAGTATGGTAGGTTGCAGTGTCATTGAAAATAGTTTTCTGACATGCCCTTCTTGCACAATCTGCAATCCCCACTTCTCCAACTCTTGTAATAATGGTTTCTAGGTCACTATTATTGCCGATACGCTAGCATTAGACCTTCTACTTAAAGCATCTGCAACAACATTTGCCTTACCTGGATGATAATTTATTGTGCAATCATAATCCTTAACCAATTCCAGCCATCGCCTTTGCCGCATATTGAGTTCCTTCTGTGTGAAATAATACTTTAAGCTCTTATGATCCGTGTAAATTTCACATCTTTCTCCATAAAGGTAATGTCGCCACATTTTCAAGGCAAATACTACGACTGCCAATTCAAGATCATAAGTTGGATAGTTTTTCTCGTAATCCTTCAGTTGCCGTGAAGCATAAGCAATTACTCTTCCATCTTCCATAAGCACAGCTCCCAATCCTGACCTTGACGCATCACTATAAATAACAAATCTTCCCGCAGTTGTTGGAATCGAAAGGATCGGTGCAGATGTTAACCTCTGTTTCAGTTCTTCAAAGCTCTTTTGCACATGCGTCAGACCACTAAAACTTAACGTTCTTTCTCATCAATTGAGTAAGCGGTGAGGCTATCTTGGAGAATCCTTCAACGAATCGTCTATAATAACCTGCTAACCCCAAGAAACTGCGTACCTCATGAACATTCTTCGGTCTGGGCCACTTACTCACGGCCTCCACTTTCCCTGGGTCAACTGAAATTCCTTCCTTCGACACTACATGCCCACTTGTTCCCTCCAGAATTTGAATTTCTTAAACTTAGCATATAGCCGTTTATCCTTTAGGATACCCAACACTATTCTTAAATGTTCCTTGTGCTGATCCAATGATCGAGAGTAGATAAGGATGTCATCAATAAAGACAATGACAAACTTATCCAAGTACTCTCTAAAGACTCGATTCATTAAATCCATGAAAGCAGCAGGGGCATTGGTTAGACCAAAAAGGCATCACCAGAAATTCATAGTGTCCATACCTGGTTCGAAATGCCGTCTTTGGTATGTCATCTTATTTGATCTTCAATTGATGGTAACCCAACCTTAAATCGATCTTTGAAAACATTGCAGCTCCCTGAAGCTGGTCGAATAAATCGTCAATCCTTGGTAAAGAATATTTGTTCTTGATGGTCACCCTATTCAATTCTCTATAATCGATACATAGTCTCATGGTACCATCCTTCTTCTTGACGAAGAGTACTGGGGCTCCCCATGGTGAAAAATTGGGTCGTATGAATACTTTATCAAGTAATTCCTGCAATTGAATTTTTAATTCTTTTAATTCTGTAGGAGCCATTCTGTACGGTGTTTTCGATATTGGGGCCACTCCTGGAATCAGCTCAATGTTGAATTCAATTTCTCTGTCTGGAGGTAGCCCTGGTAAATCCTCTGGGAATACTTCTAGAAATTCCTGTACCACAGGTACATCTTCGAGTTTGTGGATGTGCTCCTTCTGTTTGTCCACCACACTGGCTAAATAACCGACACATCCATTTCTAAGTAATTTTTGTGCCATCATTGCTGAAATTATTCTTGTTCTCAATTTGCTGCTACTCCCAACAACCACAAACTCCTCTTCATTTGGTGGTTGGAATGTAACAATCTTCTTTTTACAATCCATGGTAGCATGATGCTTGGATAACCAATCCATCCCTAGGATTACTTCATAATCCGACATGTTGAGCACAATGATATCAGCATCTAATTCCCGGTTATTGATTACTACACTACAGGATCGGAGAACTTTGTCCGAGGTCAAGAGTTCTCCTGAAGGGGTAGACACATTAAACTGCCCACCAAACTCTTCCAGTGGTTTGCCCAACCTTCTCACATACTTGGTCGATGCAAATGAATGTGTTGCTCCTGGATCTAACAATGCATATGCAGGAATACCACAAATTAGTATGTTACCTGAGACGACTGCAGGGTTGGCATCAGCCTCTGCCTGCGTGATTGCAAATACTCTTCCTTGTACTTTCTTCTGCTCGGAGTCATTAGAGGTACACTCCTTCACAAAATGACCCATCTTTCCACATGTGTAGCAGGCTTCGGGTCCTTCCATGCAGACGCCAAAGTGATATCTTCCACATTTTGCACATTTTGGCTTTTGTTTACCTCCAGTGGATGGTTGTCCTCCGTTGTTGTCCTTAAACCGTTTCTGGCCATTACCTTTGTAGAACTGGCCTTGCCTCTTGTTAGCCTTGTTTGAGTGCTGCCACTTGCCTTGGCCCTGCTGATAATTCGGTCGGTTCTACTTTTCTTTTGCCTCTTTCTCCTTTCGTTCCTCCATGATTTTCCTCTGAGCCATTTCTGCATTCAGAGCTCGCTGAACCACTGCCACATATTTTGAGCCTCCAGTTTCCCCGACTTACACATCTCTATATATCTCTGGTTTCAGACCCTCGATGAATTGCTCGACCTTTAGCTCATCTGTGCTTACCATGTGTGGCACATACCTTGAAAGCTCCTCAAATTTTCTGACATATTAATCAACTGACATGTCACATTGCTTCAAGTTTGAAAATTCCTTCCGTTTTGCAGCTCGTGCAGCTTTTGTAAGGTATTTCGCCTCGAAAAGCTCTTTAAATTCCTCCCATGTCAGTCTAAGAACATCATATATACCCATCATGGTGTCCCACCAGTAGCTAGCATCATTACGGAGGTAAAATACCGCACATGAAACCTTGGCCTCATCAGGGATTCTGCCGTAGCTGAACATCCTTTCCATAGTTCGGAGCCAATTCTCAGAGACGCTCGTATCGATCCCACCTTCAAATGTGGGAGGTTTTACTTTATGGAACCTCTCACTAACCAGATCAATGGCATCATTTCGAGGAGGTGGAGAACGACGAGCCTCGGCTTCACGTCTAACATCCCGTTCTATAAGCCTTTCCACAAGATCCGTCAGTCGGTCGATACGGTTATCCCTCGCTCCTTCAGCACTACCTTGCGTTCTATTCTCTTCCATAATCTCTTAATAGCCTTCACTTCTCACACAAGAATCTTTTATTAGCCAATATTAACATAAACACGCAAATAGCAAGTAAAAAAAATAAATAAATAAATAAAACCATTGACTGATGGGTTGCTCCTCTCCGCCAAGCGATTGTTGTATATGAACGGTCTTCAGAAATGCTTTAAACCTTTGCTCTGATACCAAATCTGTCACACCCCCTAGATTTGTCTATCAGATATCGGATATTAAAAATATCCTTATTATATATTACAACACAGCGGAAAACTTAAAACCTTTAAGAGGAAACTCCTTTTACACACCAAAAGTTACTTTTACACATCAGCCGACCATTATATTACAACCAAAAGAAAACATCGGTTGTATAGGTTTATAAGCAAACTTAGACTTAACACACACAGAGAACACTCCACAGGTCTGATGTTCATATACAACGGCTCGTTGGCGTAGAGAAGCGTCCCGGACATCAACTTATGCCTGATACCCCGAATTATTACCTATATCACAAGAATTCAACTAAATGAGCGAAAGCTCAGTAAGTAGTGACACACAACGCATGAATGCATTTATGAATGAGTTTGTGAAATGCAGTTTCATTTTCCTTTAACTTTCGAAAACTCTTTTATAGCGCGCTGCTATGTACACCTCGAGTTCTTAGCCCGGGCCAAAAGTGTGCATGTCCAACCATAGCCAGAATAAACTGCCCAATCATAACACATGGGTCAGCCTGGCGTGTCCCAGACTCCACCAGGATCATGGCTATAAAGGTGCCCAATCATACACATGAGTCACCACGGTGTGTACCAGACTCCACTGCAAAACATCACACAAAGTGTCCAATCATAACACATGGATCACTATGACGTGTCCCAGACTCCGCCACAAAACAGCCCCTTACCAGTGTCCCGCGATGCACATAAGCAAAACAGTTTGTTCTGATCACCTTTAGAACGCCTGTACTATGATCAATGCATGTGACAGCAACTTCCAATGCTATACTGTGATCATATGCATCATGATAATACCAAATGTATAAATTCTCTATGGGGCGCATCACACAATAAAAATAGATCAATATGTTATCCACATATACACAATGTATGAACAATATCCAAAACAACAATCATTAACACATATTTCAGACAATTGCTCTTGTGATACAGTTTTGAAATCAGTTACTAATTACCTTGTTCAGGTGATACCTTTGCTTTTATACCAATAAGAGTTGGTTGTGATGATATCTCTTCAAATCCTGTGTCAAGTAGTGCCTTTAAAGAATCTATATGGTATACACAAGGTTTAACTCACTGCGTATCCGAAGGGTTTTACCAATTTCACATAATTAGTATTCTACAAATTTTATGTGCGCATTTTGTTATATACGAGCATAATACTCTATACTTTTTGCACTCCTAACTCATTATGAAGCCTATTACTTTATGTTCATATTTTTAGATAACTCTTATAGACCACAATTCTAGGATTCTACAACAAGACAATGGTTTAAGGGAATTTATCAAGATCTTGAAATCACTGAATTTGTCCCGCGTATATCCACTTAATTATAAGTCGGATTTGCATGGATTTTTGATATAGTATACCTAATATACTTAAGAATATGTATATAGCAACCTCTGCCCATGAATCACACGAATTCAATACTATCCACACATATTTTCAAAAGGTGGCAGAATTGATTCTTTTGTTGTCTTAATGAGTTTTAAGCCCTATAAATCCACCTTAAACACAAGTTTAGGCCATGTATGGGTTCTTAACATCATTAGGACGTATATAAGCACCTAAACCAGCTCTCAAAACTTCATATCATACAAGAACCATAGCAAGAACAAGAGTAAAACAAAGATAACTCACCTTGATTGTCAACTGACTTGAGGTGTTGATGTTTTTATTATTTCTCCTCAATTTTTTTGATGACTTTTCGAAGTGTGGGGCTTATGGATCGAGTTCAGAGTGTCTAGAAGAGTTTAGAGTCTGTTTCCTCCCTTATCTAAGTGGAAGAGTCGGTTTATAAGGGTGAAAGTACTAAAATACCCCTCAATGGCCTCCAGAAGTCAGGTTTAGAAGAATGGACCGGTTGAAGTTGTTATAATCCGGTTCTTGGATGTTTTAAACCGGTTCTTAGTAGAGATTGATCATGTTTAGGGTATGGATATATGGTCCAAGATTTTTGATAAAGTTTAATATGTATTTTTATTGTTTAAACTCAGCTACTTTTGCGAATACCTTTGAAAGTGGTAGAAAATGAGTTTGTTGTTATCTTTATGAAATTTTATATAATTAACCCTACAAATAAGAGTCCGATGACTCACTTAGAAATATGAAATTATTGGATATAGAACTAGAGGACAAATTCAATTCTACCCGACCGTATTTGGGACGAATAAGATACTTACAAATCGACTGACTTAACAAATGTTATCACGGAGACCTTGAATTTCATCATTGATGGTATTCACAAGTATCAAGATGCTTGACACGTGTTATCGGAATAAGAAAGAGTTATTTACTTGAATCATCAATCCAAATTGACTCAGCATACCCACCGACTAAAACCCCGAGACCGACCGATGGACACATCACTGATATTATTTACTACTTATAGGCTTACCGCTTGAACTTGGGGTTATGTTCTGCTTAGCCACTTCAATGCCGTTAAATTAACTATCACATAAGGTGGATCATGAAATGTCAAAAATAATACTTAATAACAAGGAACACATTAATCAAATTATTCAAATAATAGCAGTTTCGTGTCACTCTGTCACATTTTTATACGATTAAGCATGAAGTCTTGCATGTTTTAAGATTAATATGTTATTATTGACTAGACCTTGTGTGTGAGAGTCTTTGGGCATCACAGATTACCCTCAAAGTTTGATTTATTGTTAGATACAAGGAGCAGCTAACTTCATATTTTTATGACTACGGAGATATTTGAAATATATTTTGCTCAGAGGGGTAATGCAAGAAATGCTAAAATTTCAAACTAATAGGCTCTGTCATTTTGGAATTTTGCTGGATCTTTCTGTAATTAGACCAAACCTCAAAGGTATATTTTGTAATTAACCTTAACACTATTAATGAACTAGCTGTCAGTGTCATGTACAAGGCTCCTACCACATGTATGTATTACAGAAAAGATTTTTTTTTTCTCTGAAAGACTTTGTAACAAGGGCTATGTAAAACCTGCAAGTGGTTCAACTTTATGGTTTTCAAGTTTCACCAAAAAAAAAAAAAAAGCGAACCTTGAGCCCAGACGGTTCGTTCAGGAAGGTAATCACCTGCCTAAGGAGCCTGCTATCAAATATCAACAGAGACTGCACTAAGGACACGCAATTATAGATACAAACAACAAAATGAATAAATACACATCAGGTATCCCTCTATTAGTTACCTCTAGCTTCGGTATCTGAAATCCACAAACAAACATTAAAAAAAAAAAAATCATCAGGAATTTCTCTCCTTTTATCTACTAATAATCAAGGAAAGAAAATCAAGGCTGATGATACACATACACAAAGTTCACAACATAAGAGTTTTTTTTTTTTCCCCACTTTCGAATTCCTTTTTTTTTCTCCCTGCATTAGTCTGTAGTCATCGGATGAACGCAGCACCTAAAACGAGCCTTTCTGACAGTCGTCATGATTTCATTCTCTGCAGCCTCAAGCATTTTGACTACATCGTTAAACGAAGGCCTAACATCAGGATCAGTATCCCAACAAAGGGTCATAATCTGACCAAGAGCAGGAATACAGTCATTTGGGATGGCTGGTCGAACGCCTTTGTTGACGACTGCAAATGCCGCCTGAACAGCTGTCATGTTCTGGAAAGGAAGCATCCCTGTGATGAGTTCCCATAGTACAATACCAAAGCTATATACATCCACTTTCTGTGTGTAAGGCCTGTGCTGGATCATTTCCCTGCAATTTCACAAATAATAATTTGCCCAAAAAAGGGATTAATACACATCATGTTCGTTATCAAAAAATTCATAAATTTCTAAGTCTTTCTGACGAATATAATATGGATTTTCTGGAAGAAAAAAAAAGGTTTCAGAGTCGACCTAAAGCTGAAGTACAATATAGTGATAAGAAAAGTGTATAACTATTTGCCAACATAATTTTGGTTCTGCAGTCTTTGTAATCAACTTAATTGTTTATTGCCATGGCTTTAAAGTCTCTAGACAGATCATAAGATGGGTCGTCAGCTCAACAAATTGTTTATTACACCAAAAAAATGAGAAAGCTCAATATTTTAACAGCATTTAAATGCAAGATAAGTCAACTAGAGACCTGATAATGTTTCACGAAATGTCGGCGAAAGTTGTCAAGACGTAGCTGGCACAGATGACAAAACTAACTCGTGAGTATCAAAGAAGCGACTACATTTGAAATGTACCAAAACTATATGCAATGATATGGAAATATACTAAGGAAGATCCAAACAGAATTTTACTTTATGTAGCCAGGATCTCGTTATGAATTCGGATCTATCAGAGACGTTGGGCACGTTCCGGGGCGGGTCACAGCAGGCTGAACCGAGGAGGGCGAGGGGCATTCCGTTATTATTATTTATTATGCTTACTATTATTAAGTCATTAGGATTATTTGGCTGTTAATAGTATTGTTATTAGTACATGTCCCTGCTTGGTTATAAATAGTAGGATTAGGTCTTTTGATCAATTGTCAAGAAAGTAATGAGTCGAATCAGCACTTGGTGCTTGGGCAGGAAAGTCTCCTGATTGTTCTTGTTTTTATTCAGTAACAGTAATCTTTCAATTCGATTCTCTTTACTCTATCAATTTGGTCCTACCTACCGGATTCGGGCGCAAGGGGCTGCCGATTGTGGGCCCAGGGGTTGCCACCCCAGATGTGGGCCCAAGGGTTGCCACCCGTGAAGTGGGCCTTGGTACGGGTTGCCACCTGGAGTGTGCCGCCATGGACTTCCGGTTTGAAAGGGGATGGAATTTTATGATATCCCACATCGGTTCCAAAGTGTGGAAGGGCATATATGTGGGAGTCAACCCTTTATCTTTAAATGGTTTTGGGTTAAGTTGGGGATCCCTAGCTTATATGCCTGACATTTTGGTCTGACGTGCCGGGGTTTTTTTTTGGGGGGGTGGGGTGGGGTGGGGGTGGGGGTGGGGGAAGGGGCTACCCATGGGCCTAGAGGTTGCTACTCCGGATGTGGGCCCAAGGGGGCTGCAACCCGGTAACTGGGCCTTGATACAGGTTGCCACCCAGAGTGTGTGGCTCATGGACGTCCGATTTGAAAGGGGATGAATTGTTACAGTATCACACATCGGTTCCACATGAAAGTGTGGAAAGGCATATAAGTGGGAGTCAACCGATGGACGATCCGGGAGGAGGTTAGATGAGATCTGAAGTTGGGTCCTATAGACGAGGCATTATGGGCTGGGGTCCCGACAGCCCTGGGGTATTCAGCGGTTCAAGGGGGTGCTTTATTTCCATGGTCGACTCCTACTTCTCCGCAATCATTGTTTATTTCCCGTTTGTCGAATGAATTTCATGTATCGCCATCCGGTGGGCACGCCAGAACCTTTCGGACATATAGACGGGTGGCAGCTTTTAAACCGGATGGCTATATGGGGTTCCTAGTTCTATTGTGTCGGACCGTGATGCTTTATTTTTTAGCAGCTTTTAGAATGAATTATTTCGAGCCATGGGTACTAAGATGAGTATGAGTTCTGCTTACCACCACGAGACAGGCAAACGGAAGTGTTGAATCGTCGACTCGAGATATATATGCGTTGTTTTGGGGCGGTATTACCAAAACAATGGAGTGGCAGGCTTGCGTGGGCCGAGTACCACTACAAAAAGAGTTTTCATATGGCCGCGGGTATGACGCCTTTTGAAGGAGTCTATGGAGAGCTCCTCCGACATTGAGCAGTTTTTACTGGCCGAGATTCGGATGCGAGCAGTCGCGGAGGAGCTGACCTCGCGCGACGAGGTGATACGGCATTTGCGTCACCACCTCGAACGGGTGCAGCAACGCATGATCCGAGCTGCAAACGCCCCCCGGGGGGATGTTAACTTTGAGGTGAGGCATAAGGTGTTTCTCAAGCATCGACAATATGGGCAACGGTCATTGATAAATCACGCACATGCTAAGTTGGCCGTGAAACTTACGGTCCGTTTGAGGTGATCGAGCGCATGGGTGCCACAGCATACAGACTGTGTCTTCCTTCTCAGTCCCGCGATGTGCATCCGGTTTCTGCCGCATATTTTGATAATCGACAAACCGGAGTTTGAACCTGAATGGGTACTGCGGCACCAAACGGTGTGGGGAGGGGATGACCGTGTCCGTCAACTGTTGGTGCAATGGTGTAATAAGGGGGTCGATGAGGCCACATGGATGGACAAGAAGGAATTGGTTGCCCAGTTTCCTGACTTTCGCATCGAGGATTGGAAGGAGGGAGGAGCTTCTATGGATCGGGTCTATCAGAGAAATCAGACGCATGACTGGCCGCAGGTTGCAGCGGGCTGAACCGAGGGCAAGGGCCATTCAGTTATTATTATTATTATTTATTATGCTTATTAATATTATTAATATTAGGCTGTTATTATTATATGATAATGGGCCCCTGCGTGGGTAGAAATAGTATAAATAGTAGGATTAGGTCTTCTGATCAATTGTCAAGAAAGTAATTAATTAAATCGGCACTTGGTGTTGGGCAGGAAATTGTTCTTAGTTTTGTTCAGCATCATTAATTTCAATTCAATTCTCTTTACTTCTATCTAGGGGTGTACTTCGAACAGAACGAACAGAACGAACCGAACAGTGGTCTTAACAAACATTCGTTCGTTCGTTATATGGTATGTTCAGTTCGCGTTCGACGAACATCCCAACCACTTGCTCTGTGTAAATATAATAAAACTGAGCACGATTCCATAAGGCAAAGAACATTGCAATAACAAAACTAAACATTAAACCAATTCAAGTAATAAAATAATAAAATATATATTAATATCTACCATTGTTCGTGAACAGTTCGCGAACCACCGAACAGTAATGTATGTATTCGTGTTCGGTTCGTGTATATAACGAACATGTTCGCGAACTATTCGGTTCGGTCAAACTCGAACACGCTGAGCGTTGACCGAAATGTTTCGCGAACTTTTCACAAACGTTCATTTCATTTACACCCCTACTTCTATCAGATATGCAAAAAAGAGGGATATAAATCTAATTTATTAAATAGGAATATGTATGTCTAATATACATAGAGGATAAACACTTACTGGAAGATTTGTTGCCTTTGTCTTTATATTCAATCAATCTTCTCGACCAAAAAACAACATAAGGAAACCTACTAAGGTAAACTTTTTACATTTTTTTAGTGCTTGAGAATCTCCTTAAACATGAAAAGAAAGTCAAAGATCAGCAGATTGAGGCTATATGCTAAAATGTCAGATTCCCAATCAGAAAGAACGTGAATGAAGAGTTATCTTCTCTATATCACTAGCTTACAACTGAGGCATCTTATAAAACGTAAATATAAAAAAATGTATGGAAAAAAAAGCCCCCAAGAGACAAAATGATACCATAGCAGGAAAGAGAGTGATGTATCAATCATATAGCATGCTACTTTGTCGAAGGAGAAATAACGTTTTTGGTTGCTCATTTCACCAACATGGACAGTGAAATAGAAAAATCACACCAACCACGATCAAAATAATTTTTTTCATCACCCAAAATAATAGGTTGAGCAGTGCAGCACCAGTGGAGCAATGTCTTCATCTTTCACAACATATCAATGATCTCCAACTCTTCCATAAAGCAAAGGCATGAGCACGATTATCCAGTCACCATCATTATGTGGTCTAATTTAGAAATTGAGAGAACTCAGAGGCCATACAAGGAAACAATCATGTGTAATGCAGTCCTACATTTGCATCAACAAGCGTACAAGACACCTGTGTTGCAGTTTGGGGAGAAGTGGAGCAAAGGAAACTAACATGCCTAAGCATAAATCCATGCATCCATGCATCTCATTAGATTCTTCAATCGCAGACGAACAAGAATATGGAACCATTAAGTGATTCCTTGTGAACCAATGATAGACACAATACAGTGGATTAAGAAGGCTAAAAAAACATAGAGCAATCAAATGGTAAGGCTGGGAAGCCAAGAGACACTGTGAGTATCACTATCCGATGAACACACAACTCCGAAGAACAAATGTACAATAATCAAACCTTAAAAAAAAAGTGTAATAACTAACAACAGGGCGAAGAATAACAACACTTACGGAGCCATCCAGCGATATGTGCCTGTCTCTGGTGTCATCCCTTCCGTCTGCACCTCAATACGAGCTACTCCAAAATCCGCAATCTTGATCGACTTGTCACCAGCAATTAGAAGATTGTCGGACTTCAAGTCTCGGTGAATCAAATTTAAACCATGCACATATTCCATCCCCCTCGCCACATCTAAGGCCTGATTTACAGCCAATTTTAGAGGCACCGAACGGTTCTGACGCTTTGTCAAGAACTGACGCACTGAACCCCCTTTAGCATATTCCGTCACAATACACCAAACCATGGGCTTGCGGCACGCGCCAATAAAACGAACAATATTCGGGTGTTTCAACCTTGCCAACATTATTACCTCTTGTTGAAACTGCTGCTCCATAAGGTGTGCCCTATCTGAGTCATTCTCCGGCTTCTCCAGGAGCTTAATTGCAACATCCTCACCGTTATAAGTGCCTTTGTACAGCTTCCCAAAAGCCCCCTGAGCAAAAGCGGGGCCCATGTTGAGTTTCCGCAGGTCAATTGTCCACTCATCGTAATTACCAAGTCCCTCCGTAGAATATCGAGGGTCCAACAAAGCTTGGGCCAGGGCATCATCACTCAGTCCCTGTGAAACTCTTCCATGATTGACACTGGCAGCAACAGAATAGATACTGACATGCTTGAGGCCCTGGTGTCCCAATAGAGTGCGGGAATCATTAGATCCAACACTACTACTGTCCATTGACATGGCAACAGAGCCGCCACAGTTGCTCATCTGCAAGCTCCCGTAACTGTCGTTCGACATATTTGACCCCTCATTGAGCTTGCGGTAGAAATCTTGTGAGAAATCGCAATTGTCATGATTATTGTTTAGGCCTATAATTCCATTAAATTTTGGACCCTCCAACATTTTCTTTGTTTATCACTGCACCGAACCTATAAAATCTTCTTATATCTTCTGCATCCGAGTTCCCAAGCTCAGGCTAATGGACCAATACCCTGCCCAGAAAAATCAAAAGAAGGGTGAATATACATGCAGGTAGGATACCCATGCGGGTAACACATAATTTTCATAAAGCTTGACCTTTTTGGAAAATGTTATGAAAAAATGACACCCTCAAATCCACCAATTAACCTTTCTTATACTTTATCAAAAACTACAAAGTTAAAATTACACCAAAGAAAATAACCACAAGGAGTGCACTAGCTTAGGAATTACTCGTACTCGAACAACGTAAAATGATCAATCCCTGATTACCAGTTACCTCATGTGCTGAATATACTTACAATCAACATACACAAGTTCGTTTCATCATCCAAAAAAATACCAACTGAATAAATTTTTAATCTTTAGCTCAAAAATCAAGAAAGAAAAATAAATAATAAATAAACAAAACTTTCACCCGAAAACTAAAATGGTCAAAATCAAATACAAGAAACAAAAACTTGATGAACCCTAATAATGGCAAAAAGAAAACATGAGCGGTCCGAAGGTAAATTTGAGAAATCGCAGAAAAACACACCTCGATCGAGAGCGCTCGACTTCTACAGATATACTCGATAACACTCTACTGGGGCTCATTGGGTTAGAGCTTAACCCCCCTCCTCACAAGCCTTCCTCTGTACACAAGAATCACGCGGAGGTAGAATAGAAACGACGACGTCGGAAGTTCCAGCGTAAATCGAAGAGATAAATCGATGAATGGAAATTATCTATCTGCAGAGTGGTCGTCTTCGTCGTCTGTTCATATATTTTATTTAAGTTAATTAATTATTATTATTTATTTATTTTTGTTATAAACTTGTAACAACAAACAATCAAAATGGGAATAATCCCCTTCGCCCCCGGGGTGTATCCGCATATTCCGCTCCCACACGCGCACTGTTCGCGTACTAATGCTTCAATATGGATGGGACCCACGTGGCGGTACGTTGTAGGACCCGTACTGAAACTTTCCCAGCACGCGCCGGTCAACAGCCTATTACACGCGTGGGACCCACTACACTGGTCAGATTTGACTAGGGTTGTAAAAGAATAGAACTTTTCTGATTCGATTCGAGATTCGTATTCGAATTTGATGATTTGAATTCGAAATATTCGAATTCGAATAAGAAGTGTTTTTGATATTCGAATTTGTATCGAATACAAATATGAAAATATAAGTATTCGCTTCGAAAGAAATTCGAATATTCGATTCGTATAAATATAATATATATATATATATAATATATATTACACTTAACCCTACTAGTACTACGAGAAATGCTACACCTACACATATTTATACACTTTTTTTTTTACACACTAACATCTCAACCATTCATTTAGTGTGGTCCCACAATAAACGAATGGGTCCCACACTAAATGAATGATTGAGATGTTAGTGTGTAGAAAAGTGTGTATAAATATGTGTATGTGTAGCACTTCTCCTAGTACTACTACCCAACCCGCCGCCCCTATTCTCAATCTCATAATTTCATTCCCTGACCCCCCCCCCCCCAATACATATCCCCCGCTGATTCCCTTCCCCCCCCCCCCCCAATACATAGTAATATATGTTATATTAGTGTTATAACCCTAATACTAGTATACTACCCAACCCGCCGTCTATTCTCATCCCCCCAAATTCTTTCTTAATTCTCACTTTGTTGCTCGCCAATCGCCATCTGCTCCCTCTTTGTTGCTCGCCATCACGATTCCGCCGTCGCCTTGCCTCGCCTCGCCTCGCCTCGTCTCCTGGTAAGAATTTATCAATTATTTTGTTTGTTCTTTTTGTTCTCCTATATTATTTTGTTGGTTCTTTTTGCAAAATTCATTTTACAATTATTTTGTTTGTCCTTTTTTCATATTTTTGAAAATAACTGATTTTTATGTGTTTTTTCTAAAGAACTGATTTTGAAGAAATCGACTTTATTCTGTGTTTTTTTTCATAGGCTTAAACATGAATGAGCAAGAATCTCAAGTTCAAGAAAATGATCATGCTGCAATGGAGATTCATGAGGTAAAATTATGCACTAAATATATAAATAAGCATTTTATCTTGTTAAGTACTTGGGAACATATTGTTCTGAGATTTAATTATTATCTTATAAATTGTATTGTAAGTTGAGAAGTCCTAGCATGGAAGAAAATGCTAATGGAGGTGGTGATATACAAATTGAAGAAATGAATTTGGAAGTCAATGGTGAAAGGTACAACAATCAAGGTCAACTTCTAAGGACGGTCGAGAAAGAGATCGAAGGCTCATGAAAATTTTGAAGAAATAATTTTAAAAGATGGAACCAAAAATTTAAATGTAAACATTGTAGAAAAGATCTTTGTAGGCGGAAAGTTCAACAACAACTCATCTTTGGAATCATTTAAGAAGGTGTTTGTCAAAGAAACTTAATGTTGAGAAACAGAAAAGATTAATACTACAGCCTGCAAAGTCCAAGTTTGACATGAATCCGTTGTCAGATGGTAGATATGATCATATGAAGCAAAGGGAAGCTATCGCTCATTGGATTCTTATGCATGAACAACCATTTAATAGTGTGGAGAACTGCGGTTTTACTTTCATGTTCCAAGTCAATCTTCCACAATTTGAGAGGATCTCTCGTGGCACGATACGGAGTGATGTCATTAATGTTTATGACATAGAGAAAAAAAAACTACATTTAACACTAAAAGGCATCAATAAAATTTCTTTGACCACTGATATTTGGAAGTCTAAAGTGAAAAAGATTTCTTATATGTGTGTCACTGGGCATTATGTTGATTCAGATTGGCATCTTCAAAAACGAGTTCTTAGTTTTATTCCTCTCCCTCCTCCACATACAGGTAACAAATACATAAATATTTCTTTGTATGTATTCAATGCGAAATGATTTATGTTATTTGTCATGGAGAATAATTATTTTTATTTTTGTTAGGTGTTGATCTCATTGATGGGCTCATGAAGTGTATAAAAGATTGGGGCATAGAACATAAAGTGTTCACCATATCCGTAGACAATGCTTCAAACAATGATGTTGCAATTCGAATAGCCAAAGAAACATTCTCGAGAAGTCGTAAGCTTCCATTGGGAGGTAAGTTATTCCATGTGAGATGTGCTGCTCATATATTGAACCTTGTTGCTCAAGATGGACTATCTGTGATTAAGTGCATAATTGAGGATGTTAAAGAAAGTGTACGGTTCTTTAATCAATCAGAGGCTAGGCTGTTGAAATTCTCCGAAATTGTGCATCATTTAGGAATACCTGTGAAAAAATTATCCATTGATTGTCCAACTCGTTGGAATTCCACGTACGAAATGTTAGCTGAAGCAATGAAAGTTAAGGATGCATTTCCAATATTTGCAGAAAGAGAGGTTTCATATACATGTTGTCCTAGCCCAGAAGATTGGAATAAAGTAGCTGATGTTGTTGAGATTTTAGAGGTGTTTTATGAAGCTACACATGTGATGTCTGGAACTAATTATCCAACATCTAATGTTTTTCTTGCTGTTATATGGAGAGTCAAATATATATTAAATGAGAAAGAAAATCATTCCAGTGAATTCATTAGAGGGATGGTTAAAAAGATGAAGGAAAAGTTTGATAAATATTGGGGAGAATGCAATCTTTTAATGGCTATCGGGGCAATACTTGATCCTAGGTTCAAAATGAGATTGGTTGAGTTTTCTTTTAAAAAGATTTATAATGAGAACATTGCACGTACAAATATGAAAATGGTTCGAGATGTGTTGTATGATTTATTTTCTGAATATGTTGAGGCCCAACATACAAAGACTGAAAAATATGGATCCTCCATGTCAGAGTTAGACAAGAGTACTTTTGGTTGTACTTCTTCTACAAGCTCCACATTCAAGAAAAAAACATTACCTTCTAGTTTATTTTTATTTGATCAATATTTGGACACTGTTGAAGTTGATTCTCCTGTGAAATCAGAGTTCGATATGTACTTAGAGGATGGAGTTTTTAGATGTAAAGATGGGGAAGGAGCCTCTCAATTCGATGTTTTGGCTTGGTGGAAAACTCATGAATTAAAATTCAATATTTTGTCTAAGTTGGCTCGTGATGTCTTAGCTATTCCTATTAGCACGGTGGCATCGGAGGCCACATTCAGCGCAGGGACTCGTATCTTAGATCCTTATCGTGCTAACTTATCTAATGATATTGTGCAATTTTTGATTTGTGGAGCAGATTGGGTTCGTCATCTTCACGGGATAAATAAGTCAATCATGACATATGTAAGTTTTTTTCTTTAATTCCATTAGTACATTATTGTGATAATATATTGATCTCTAATTGTAAGTTTTTTTCTTTAATTCCATTAGTACGTTATTGTGATAATATATTGATCTCTAATTATTTTATTGTATTTTTTTATTTACAGGAAGAGGAAGATGTCATTGAGGTCCTACTAAAGTCATAATGGATGTGTGCTTACTTGAGAGTTTTTATTGAAATTGGGAGGTTTTGGAGATGTAAACAATCCGATCAGGATCCGAAGAATTTTTAATTTTATTGTACTCATGAATTCAGATTCAGCTGTGCTAGTTTATCCTACTCATCCGGAGGTTTTTGGGTGGTTTTATTGTACTTATCTGGAGAGTTTTCATCTTTTTTACCGTACCCATGTTGTTTTTAATGTAATATTTGACTATTTGTTGAAGTTTAAGAGTTGTGAGTTATCACTGGGTTACCTAAATCTAAGGGTTTTAAAGCAGTGCTTGTGGTGGTTGTCAGGCTGTCTAACTACAGTCATTTCATTCTACTTAAACATCCTTACAGTGCAGCAAAGACTATGGCTGAGCTGTTTGTGAAAGAAATAGTCAGGTTGTATGGCATTCCTTCTTCTATTATAAGTGACGGGGACCCCATTTTCATGAGCCATTTTTTGATGGAACTATTCAAATTACATTTTTTGTTTGGACTACAAATTTAATTTTTAATTTTCTGTTATTTTAGCTAATTATTTTGTTTTGATAAAATAAAAAAGTATAATAAGAACTTCGAATACGAATATATTCGAATATATCTCGAATATATCCGAATAAAAAATCGAATCGGATTCGAAGCAGGTTTAAGATTCGAATATTAAACGAATACGAATACGAATATTCTTTAAATTTGACGAATTCGAATAGAATTTTCAAATATCCGACTCGATTCGATTCGTTTACAACCCTAGATTTGACTGCCTCGAATTTGAACTACAAAGGGAAGGCAGCAGTTTCAGCAGTTTCATCCGGAAACATAAAACCCGATCGCAAACACAAAAATTAATGGTGAAATTACTGCTAACTATTCTATTATATGGTCTTTTTACATTTTAATCTTTATTGTTTCACAAATTACAACAAAGGGTAAAATTTTGAATTGATGATGACTTCCATTAAATAAACGAAAATGCCTCTCTATTTACTTGAATAAAATATTTTTTTTAAAATATATTTCATATGAAACAAATAACTTATAAGTTATTAAAGTGTTTGACTAATACATTTCTTTTAAAAAATATTCTTTTTTCAGAAAATATTTTTTTTTCGAAATATAATTTTTTCCAGAAAATATATTTTTTTATTTTTTCGCAAAAATATCTTATTTTTTTTTTCAGAAAATAATTTTATTTTTTCCAAAAAATAATATTTTTTCAAGAAAATAATTTTATTTCGAAAAAATATTATTTTGCCAAAAAATAACTTTTTCTCTAGTAAATATTTTTTATTTTTTTCGGAAAAATATTTTTTTTATTTTTTCCAGAAAATAATTTTATTTTTCAGAAAAATAATATTTTTTCCAGAAAATAATTTTATTTCGAAAAATATTATTTTGCCAAAAAATATTTTTTCCTCCAGAATTTTTTTTTTAATTTTTTCGAAAAAGTATTTTTTTCCCAGAAAATAATTTTATTTTTTCGAAAAAATAATATTTTTTCGAGAAAATAATTTTATTTCGAAAAAAATATTATTTTGCCAAAAAATAATTTTTTCTCCAAAAAATATTTTTTAATTTTTTCGAAAAAAATAAAAAATTCTAAAAAATAATGTTTTTTTCAAAAATATAATTTTTTTTCCCAGAAAATATTTTTTTTATTTTTTCGAAAAATAATATATTTTTTTTCTATTACTTTTTTGGAAAAAATATTTTTTCTAGAAAGCTTGAAAATTTATTACACTGAAGTCCAAAAGTGTTATATATATTACAATGAGGTCCAGCATGTGCCACCCACGTGAGCCGAAAAATAAATGGGTAAAAAAGAAAAAGAAAAATAAAAGGGCAAATTCGGAATATCACTACTCTCTCTCCAGTGACATCATCTGAAAGTTTGACTTTTGTCCTTCGTTGTAAATATAGTTTCTGAACAGTGCAAAGTTTGTCCTTCATTGTAATATCTGAAACAATAAGGACTAAACTGTAATTAGGCCATCTAAAAAGGTAGTCAAATGTAAATCGTCCAAAAATTAATATATGTTCGTTCGGCTAAATTTTGATCTCATCAAATATTCTTTTCATCATTAATAATTTTAATTATATATAAATAAAAATTATAAAAAATAATATTTAAAATATACATATCAAAATAAATAAAAAATTATTTATATGACTATAATTTTTTAATATATTAATTATAATTCAGGATTAAAATTTATGAATTTTGATCAATATAAATCAAAATAAATATAAAGTTAGCGAATTGAATATGTAGTAATTAAACACTTGAATCTAATCGTCTTTGTAAAACTTTATTTTGGATTTTATGTAATTAATACTCCGTTATTTTCAATATAAATGAGAAGTTTTTATATTTTTCAATTATTAAGGATTGTAAATTAGGACTTGATTTTCTAATTTTACCCTTGATATATTATTCACTCCTTCCCACTTAAAATGGAGGTTTCGCTTTTTTCTAATTCTTAAAATATATTAATTATTTAAATATTATTCATCATTATACCCAAATTACACATATTTCAATAAATCAATATTCCTCACAAAAACCAAAAAAATACTGTTGTTTTCGACCATTATACCTGGACGTTATTTTCGACCAGTTTTTTTTCAGGGTGATACTTTTGACCCGTGTCGCTACGAAGTGTTCTTTTAGACCCGTTTCATCTAGGGACATTAGTTTCGACCCGTTCGTATCGGTATGTCATTTCCGGCCTGTTTCGCCTCTGGAACGATATTTTCGACTCGTTTCGCTCTGAGACGATATTTTCGGACCGTTACGAACACTTTCCCTATTTGTCCCGAGACAATGTTTCGACGTTTTGCCCCGAGATTATACTTTCGACTAGTTCCAGTATAGGACATTATTTGCGACCCTTTTCGCCCCGAGACTATTTTTGATTGGATTAGTCGTGGAACGTTATTTCGACATATTTCGCATTATAACGTCATTTTCTGCCAAATTCGTCTGGGACGTCATTTTCTACCCGTTTTGCCTCGGGACGTCATTTTCGACCCTTTTCACCCCAGGACGACATCTTTTGCCCGTTTCATACCGGGAAATTATTTTGGACCCGTTTGATCATGACACTTCATTTTTTATCTGTTTCGCTCAAGGACGTCATTTTCGACTAATTACGCTTCGGGATGTAATTTTCAACCTGTTTTGTCCGTGGACGTCATATTCTGTCTATTTTGTCCCGGTACGTCATTTTTATTGTTTTTGTCCCGGGACGTCATCTTCGGCCCGTTTCGCTTCGGGATGACATTTTTGGCCCGTTTCCCCCGGGACAATATATTCGGCTCGTTTCGCCCAGTGACGTCATTTTCGACTCGTTCACCCAGGACGTCATTTTCGACCGGTTTTATCCCTAGAAGTCATTTTTGGCCTGTTTTGTCCCTAGAAGTCATTTTCAATTGTTTCGCCTCGAAACGTCATTTTCTACCCGTTTCGCATAGGGACGTCATTTTCGACCCATTTCATTATGAGACATCATTTTCGATCTGCTCCGGTTGTGTTCTTCCGGATTTAAGGCACAATAAAAAAGTTGAGTTGCCTTACAATTGTAGTGGTCATTTTTCCAATCGGAATCGTCATATTCTTCGAAAGTTTTGAGCGTACCGTTGGAATTCGTCGGAATTTTCGGACCAAGACAAATCACCTTCCAAAGCTCGATGTCATATGCTCGGATGAATATTGACATCTTCTTCTTCCACGTCATGAAGTTCGAGCCATCAAAAAATGGTGGTCGGTTAAGAGCGAGGCCTTCGACTGGAGCAAGTTGAAATGCCATTTGGATCGACTCCTCCGATGTTAAGCCGTGTATTGGAGGAACCGTTCTGATACCAATTGTTGGAGCAAGATCGGAATATGCGCCGTGTTGCGGAAGCGTAAATTAAATGCGGATTATTAAATGGCACACGGATTTATAGAGGTTCGGCCAAACGTGCCTACGTCATCTCTCGATGTATCTTTTTCTATAGGTTAAAGATCAAAACCTCTGCACCTCTCTTCTATCGGTCGATGGATTACCGTTACAAGCTCGTCTTTTATCGGTCCGAGTAAAATCGTTTTCCTTTTCTATTGGACAAGGAATCAACCACTCTAGCTTTCTATTGGTACTAGATAAACCTCACTAAGATAGCGATTGCGATTCTAACAATGCCGGATCCTTGATCCTAATAACACCGAATCCAATCGTATCTTTTCTTTTTCTCACTCGTGTATGATTTTGTGTATAACACTCAATCACTCTAATTTAAGCTCAAGAACAACAACTATAATGTTTAAAATGATATCTCAAGTATATATGAATTGCTCAATATTGTTGTGTGGATTGATACCAACTCATTTGGTATTTATAGCCTTCTTCCACAAACTAGCCGTTACTGCCAGTTGTTATTAGCGTGCGCCAGGCTGACTTCCTTAGAGTGCGCTAGGCTGACTTCCTTAGTGTGCGCTATCGCGTATTTTTGCCTTAGTACTGCATGTTACGTACGTTAACGTCTTCCAGTTTTAGTCCAGTGGCTACTGTCTCTAACTTTTAGCGTGCACTAATTCCTTGTAGCGTGCGCTAATCTTGCATCATTGCATGCGTCATATATCCATTTATACTTTTTGACTTGCAGCATATTCTCCCCAACGGATTAATTGACTTGATTCAAACTTGATGTTTAGCATGCGCTAAATATCATCTCTTGCGTGCGCTAAGCTTACTTCATTGCATACGTTATTCTGTGTTTGAATTCTCTTCACAAGGTAACAAGTCTTCGATAGCATGCGTTATATTATAGTGTGTAGCGTGCGCTATCCTCATCAGGTGACTTCACTTCAGGTTACTTCGAACTCGTCTGATCTGCAGTCGGGACCCGTTAGCGTGCGTTATATATTAAAGTGTTTAGCGTGCGCTATCCTCATCAGGTGACTTCACTTCAGGTTACTTCGAACTCGTCTGATCTGCAGCCGGGACCCGTTAGCGTGCGCTAACCTATATGTCTAGCGTGCACTAGCTTTGTATTTTGTCCAGCTTTTTGTGCCTTCGTCTGCTTCGTTTGTTTTGCTTCGCCTCGATGTTGTTTTGCTTTGTTTAGCAACTTAATCATCAAAACACTTCCAACAACTATTTCCAACAAGTGAACTGCCATGTAGATCATACAGGGTTGACTTATACATTCTATGTAGACCCAAATACTCCCTCCATCCCTTAAGTATAGGAACCTGGGTGAGTGGCACGAGTTCTAATAAAAAATGTCTTGAGTGGAGAGAGAGTATGACTTTATAGAAAGAAATGGTGTGTTAAGTGGAGAGAGAGTATGACTCTATAGAAAGAAAGGGTAAAGTGATTTTACTAAAACTGGAGTGTGCCTACTCTTTGGGGACAGACGAAAATGGTAAAAAGTGCATATACTTAAGGGACGGAGGGAGTATCAATTTTCAAGCGTCATTTTGTCGAGATAGGGCATGATCCAAGCTTATCGTCAATCACAGACATTGCATGAGCGATCATAGGCTATAATCTGGATAGCTTTAACGTATTATTACAAATGAGTTTTTTGAGTCAAACATGAGTACATAATAGAGAACTTCTCTCGAGACTACATCATCAATTAAGTGAGCAAGTCTTATCATGACTTCAACTAGTTATTGGGAATCATATAGCCATTACTTTATCGTCTATTAGGGAAACCGTCCCTTAGACTGCCTTAAATTGATTGATGAATATGCTTCATCAATTCAAGATCCTTTCATTCTTAACTTATAATTTAGTAGAATCTCTTAAATTCACAAGAGTACATCCCCATAAATTCTTAATTTTACATGTAAAAGCTTCATATCTCTTCCAAAGCAAGTATATACTTTTTTTTTTGCATTCCCAACAATCACTTGTCAACGCTTTCTGTGGTTAGGAACCACTTGATTTGAGTCCGATCCACTACGAGATCTTTTATCACTTAACTTAGTTCCTCACTAGATAAGATTTAACCATAAACTGCACGTCAGATTTTGGAAAACTATCTAACTGAAAAGATAGTGGATGCTCTAACATCCATTACGATAGCACAAATACGCTTTGTGTCATCGTAGTCAATTCGTGCGTTCGTGAGAAACCTCATGCCATGAGGTTAGTTTAACTCCTTTGACTAGCTTTAACAAAGTATACGGATAAATCTTATCTTTGGAGTGTCGGCACCACTTCACCAAATGGCTATCACTTTGTTCATACTGGAGTCGCATATGTTACCATTTTAGTCCACACTACAATGTTGTAGATTTTCAACGAAGTATGGTTCGATTAAACTCATATTCCATATCATCATGAACTGAATTTGTTCATAGAATACTCTTTATGGATTAGCACTTATTTTAAGACGTCCCCCAATGATGACTCTAATCCAGAATATCATTATACGAATGAGTTCATTCGATCAGATGATCAAGTTTCATGTATCAACTCGCATGCGTTCTTAGAGAGAGTATTTATTGAACCAAGTGGCATCCTGACGCTCTATGAGATCCACGGCCTAGTAACACCATCTACCATAAAATGTGGTGTTACCATATCTATAATACCCGTGATTTTCGTTTTCTATTATCTTGTTTTGGGTTGTCTTGTTATGCCGGATATTTTCGTTATCTCTGAATGGTTTTAACATGCTACATTGTTAGTTACTATTGTGTAGTTGTTTTAGTCGGGTGCGACTTGTTGTCGCGTGCGTCTCTTCGAGTGAGTGTGTGCTTGTAGTATGGTACATTATGTTTCGTAGCATATTGGTTATTGTTTTGGATATTAGATGGGGTATCTGAATCACCAGGACGTTGACGAACGTCTAGCCGGACTGTCGGAATTGCTGGGTTTTGTCACTGTGCTAAGTAGATCACATACGACCGTGAATGTTGTGTTACAGTCGTAAGGTCTAGTCTGTAACGGCCATAATGTCTTGTTGACAACAGCCGTAACACGCCTATACATTTTGGGCAGAAACCCCGAGATATGGTTACGGCCGTAAAGCCCTTCATGTTACGTCCATAGGTGTAAACTGTTACGGCCGTAAGGGCATGTTTGTTACAGCTGTAACGTGCTACTGGTATATAAACCAGCAGCAGCCTGTTTTGTGGGACAGGAACCAATTTTTCCCCTCTCTCGTTTCCCTTTGTGATTTTTGGGGTCAGAGGTGATTTTCGAGCTTGAGGAGTCGATCCTCATCAATTCGGGAAGCCTTGTGCGTATCAATCATCATTCTCCCTTTCGTTCGTCCGGATCGTAGGTAAATTATTAGAATCCCTTACGGTTGACTTTCGGGAATTCTAATCTTGAATCTGATTTTTATCCTATTTGTGTGATTCTATCAGGGTTGTATGATGTTGTTGAACATACTCTACGGATTGTATATCCATATTTTGGTTTTGTATAAACCAAATCATGATTTTTGGTGTTCTTGAGAAATATTGGACGTTTAGTGTTCGATTAAATATTTCAATGGGATCGCATAGGGTTTCAGGTCGTTTTGCATTATGTTTGATTGTTACGATAGCAATAATCTTGTTGTCGTCATTTTCCATGGAGGTTATAGGTATTCGAAGTTTCCCGATTGAGCCATGTGCGTCGGAGTGTTCGGTATCGGTTATTGAGCCAAGTACTTTACTTATACCATTTGTATCTTGTGAATGGAGATTATGTGTTAGGCTTACGATGATTGATTTACCTCCGTGAATATATATATTTCATATGTAGTGGATATGAACTATTTGCATTAAATAATTCGTGTTGGTTGTGTTGTGCTTGATTATTCATAACTAAGGAACCATGATGATTATGATAATTGTGTCGGATTGATTTTACACTTGGTAATGTGTTGTAATTTATGTTAATTATGGAATAGTCAACTGTGTATTGTTCGTGATGATGGTTGAGTTGCCGACATCGTACTATGTGTGCTGGTTGTGTGAAGTTGTGAAAATCAACGTAATTGATTTATCGTGTATGTATTGGTATAATGTGAATATGAATGTTGTGTGCTGTGTTGCTAAGTTCACTCGTGAGGGTTCTACGGGGCCTATGAGGATTCATGGCATAGGTCCATGGGATCATAACTTAGTATATGGTGCTGAGGTTCAATTGTGCGGGTCTGACGAGGCCTACGATGACACATGGCATAGGTCCATGTCATCAGGACACACTACGTCCAACCGTGCGGGTTCGACGGGACCTATGGTGAAACGTGACACATGTTCACGGGGTCAGAACTGGTTTTTATGATTGATGTGTTTGATTCCAACCGTGCGGGTTCGGCAGGAATCTACGGTGACACATGACACAGGTTCACAGGTCAGGACTAGTTGTTATGATTGTTGTGTTGACTCAATCCGTGTGGGTTGTTGAACCTACGGAGACTCGTGGCAAGCGATCACGGGGTCATGAGCATGATTGATTTTGATGTATTGTTGTGTTTGTTTCCTCCGTGCGGGTTGTCGAACCTATGGAGACTCTTGGCAAGCGATCACGGAGTCATGAATTATGTTTTGTCAATCAAAGTTTTGAAAGAAAGTTTTAATGAAATAAATGTTGGTCTGAGTCCCACAGGATTTGGAAAATGTTTCCATGTGGTAAATTGTTGAGATACGAACTGAGACTTGGGATAAGACCCTAAGATTTACGAAAAGGTTTTGAAATTTAGGACTCAAGGTCCTAAAGGTTTTCTAGTCCTAAAAAAATCCCCGATATGAGAATTTTATTTTCAAATACTTCTTTCTCATTTTCGAAATTCAAAAACCTCTCGAGAGTGTTTTGGTAGTTGATTGTCGTATTTGATTCGTTGTTACTATTTGGTTGTTACATTTCGTATAGCATGATACTTGTACTAGCCTCAATGCTAACCCCTTAAATGAGGAAAATGCGTTTCATGCATTTCAGGTATACTCAGTTCGAGGGATGTAACACCCCCAAAACCGTATGGGAATATTACACGCCGTAGACCCTTTCCACAAGGATCTACCAGGCTAAACATCCATAAACAACTAAATGCTTGCCCGGCCAGGGTCAAACAATATAATAATACAGACCGTTAAGGTCACTTACACATAAACACACAGACCGATGAGGTCACACAACTCTATCAATAGATTTGACTAACAACATTACCCACACAGGGGTCGAAACACAATACAGTGGAAGACTGAATCAACTCTAACAATACAACCAAACTCTACCAACTCTCGACTCGTGATTAGTATCGCAGCTCGTCATCCCCTTGTACCAATCCTGTGACTGCTCCCCTGAACCTGCATGTACCTGGACGCAGAACAGACATCCACCCCCCGATTACTCGGGGGTTAGTAAAACTCCACTGTTTTACTAGTGCAAGTATAAAACGATACGAAATGCAACAGGTAAATAGCAACTACGAATTTAATACGGAAAACAATTATCAAAATGTTCCCGAGAAGTTTTAGAATTTCGAACTCAAGTAAGAGATATTTGAAAAGGAACACATCATCTCGGGGATTTTTAAAGCAGAAATTCTTTTGGACCTCGAGTCCCAATTTACAAAGCCTTTTCGTAAACATTAGGGCCTTGGCCCGATTCTCGTTTCAAAACACACTAGATAAGATATCATTATGAGTCCGAGACCCATATTTAAAATGTTACCCAAACAAGCACTATTACACGATCATTGTTCGTACACATCATGTACCGAACTAAGGAGGCCTCGACGGACCTTACCCGGACCACACACATTGTTCGTACACATCATGTACCGAACTCTGGAGGCCTCGACGGACCTACCCGGCCACAAACATCGTTCGTACACATCATGTACCGAACTCCAGAGGCCACGTCAGACCCTACCTGGATCACACACCTTGTCCGTACACATCATGTACCGAACTCCAGAGGCCTCGTCAGACCCTACCTGGATCACACACCTTGTTCGTACACATCATGTACCGAACTCCAGAGGCCTCGTCAGACCCTACCTGGAACACACACACACACACACACATCGACACGACACAACTCAAAATCATCAAATGTCAAGCCATTCCACATTACACCGAAATGTACAATCAAGTATGTAACCAAAACAACACAAATATCATGATCATCACAACGAATCAACAATGACCAACCACGCCCGGCACAAACTTAGATGATTTGCACATCCAACACAATTCCACGATGTTAACTAAGTGAAGGTATTATCGTTACCATCAATTGTTCGTAATAATCAATTCATACGAAGCATATACACGAAAGTGAACCAATGCATCACAACCATAATACGATGTCCCTATTCACAAGACATAATTCGTATAGTAAAATACTTGCCTTAATAACCCCTACCGAATACTCCGAAGAACACGATTCGACCGGGAAGCTCGGACCCCGAAGAAGACAACGAACGGAAGGGTTCTGACTCGAATTCTTTGTGAGAAATCTGACCCTAACATCATACCATCAATAAATTAATGAACGAACGAGGAAGAATAATCGTAGAACGCTCGAATCCTCTTTGTGACATTTTATCGAACACCTTCAAGGCGTCGATAAGATACTCAATAAAACGACGAATCCTCGGCGATTCAACCGTGGAACAGCAAGGAATTCGACATAATATTGTTTAACAATCATAAATCCATCACTATTCTGAGTTAAAACGGATTAAACGGACAAATCGAACAAAATCCCCAAAACTAGATTTTAAGAAAACTTGCCTTGATTCGGTCGATCGGAGCAAGTTATGGAAGGATTAATCGATGTTATGAACTCCAAAACTTCATGAATTTAACACCTAACAACATCCCTCCATGATCATCAAATCTCCAGCCGCGGAAGAGGATGAAACGAGTGAGAAAAATGAAGAAAAACCCGACTGTCCTGCCATATATATACTGCTGCCGGACACGGCGCAGCAAACGGCCCACACCAGCGCCGGGTGTCTTGGCCGTGTCTCGGCGTTGCCGATCTGGCGACCGACCTGCGCGAGACACGGCGCTCGGCGCCCGTTTCGCCCAAGTCCGCCGGCGGCCTCGTGCCTGAAATGAAGAATCACAACGACGATCCGAACGACCCCGAAACCCGAACTTGAATACGAATCGAAGATACGGTTATGAAGTACTCGCAAAGACGAATCTAAAAGCTAAGAGAACACACAATTCCGACCACCCGAAGGCTCGAAATTCGACAACCGAAGTAATTACCCCAAACTTTGGGAAATTACGAAAACGGCCCAAAACGTCCGAAAACCACGATACGTGATCGAATAACCAAACCGAAGTTCAAAACACGTCTAAAAAAGTTAAATGGACTTACGGGAAACTCGAAACAGTAATTTTGAATGAGATTCACAAGAATCGAACTTGAGTGCGGAAAAGTCGTTAAGAAACACGGAACTCAACAAAACAATACCGAAACGAACTCGGATGACAAAAAGTGCAGAATTAATCATTCTCATAATGATGAGACGGTCCCAAGCGAGTCGTCGAAACGGACTTCCGCTGAAAAAAGAAAATTACCAAAAATCCGAAATTGCGGATATTACATTCTACCCTCCTTAAAAGAAGTTTCGTCCCGAAACTTAAATCAAGTAGGGAGAAGAAATATCCCGCCAGGAAAACTCAACGAGATACACAAGAACCGAAAAAAAATCGCGTCCAACGGCGAAACGTTACAAGCAACGCAAAGAAATATACGGCGTGAAAACACGCCCCACGACGACTAACGCAACGCCACCGACGATGTTTCAAAACAATAACGAGCAATTAACGACGCATCACATACCACATCACATGCACACATTTAATCGAAGAAACATACGCTACAACAAGTCGTACCCGACTAAAACGGCTATTCGATAGAAACAAATAGAGTATCACGATAGAAATCATTCCGATTCTCATCAATAAGAAAATGTCCGATGTCAAAACACAAACAATTCAAGATAACGGAGAACGAGAATACCGGACATTACATTCTATCCTATTAAAAATAAGTTTCGTCCCGAAACTTAAAATAAAACATCATGGTAGAATACAATAAAACCAAAAAGTTCACGCAACAAATATCAATTTCTACACGAATTACACCACGAAGTACGATACGCAACTACATCACGGGACACCACCGGGCACTCCTCGAGTAGGAACGAAAACCCAATTCTCGAACATCTTGGCAACGGTCTCACAATGCACCGCTCGGTGACCCACTTGGCCACACTCGAAACAGTTGACTAACGGTGAACGACAATTCTTCGCAGTACGAGATCAGGCAACAACAGTCAGACAACCCCGTTCGAACAACAACGATCAAATAACAATGATCGAACAACAATGATCAAATAACAATGATCGAACAACAACGATCAAATAACAATGATCGAATGACAATAGTCGAACAATGACTCCGAAGTCCCCACTTCAACTCCAGACATTAAAAGAACTGGTAGAAAGTGAAAGATGTTACTTCCAAACAAGGTTCACAATGACAAACAGGTCGATCTGAAACAAGGTCAGAACCAGTTCGAACGATGACAACTGAGACATCAAACAAGTTCAAAAAGTATCGACGAACACGTGCAAGTCGATAGAATTTAGAAGGAGAAACTGCAGAAGTCAAATATTGTACGGGTATTACATCCGACCTATTATAAAATAAATGTCGTCCCCACAACTCACAACAACGGAAACAAGGTAACAACACAAAAAGCATCCGACGGGAAAATCTCCCATGGGTCTCTCAGAGCCGATCCTGATATCTGTGCTGAAGCGCAAACTCCGAAAGTCTCAGTAGCCAATTCACAAAACTGAATTCGGTGTCCCTCGAGTCCGCACTTAAAACGCGTTACTAACGAGATGGACAATTTACATGTGCATGCCCCGGCACATCACGGTTGAAACACCTCGGCTCGGCATACCGAAAATACAAATGCTAGATACAATGGGGCATAACGTCGCCAAACAATATAGCGGAGATGCCAACTCAACACAACAAAGAATCATAACACATATCATATACAACGATTACCATGGTAAAGTAATACACACACAAACACTACAACAACGACGGTATCGTTCGGCGACCTCAACGGCCCGAACGATAACCAGCACATAATTACAAACATTATGAAACAATCACACATGTACACAAATGTACAAACCCAAGCTTCAATAGCTTACACTCATGCGACAACACGCAAATCACCACGAGGCGATAAATAGTAAACACCAGTTCACACCTCTCACAGAGGGCTAGTACAACAAATGCGTGGCAACGCCTCGATGTTCATGCCACCAATTCGATCATACTCCGGAGCAAACATCATAACGACAACGCGAACATCATACATACATACCCAGCCCTCAAACGGGAATGGATAGGTTTTAAAAATGAAAACCTCCTTTTGAAAATAATTTTGGAAACACCGATTGATCTTGAGTATCACCCTTCAAAAAAAAGTACAATCGTGAAACATCGTTATCGAGACTTTGAAAAACTATTTCGCATTCGATGAAAATGAGGACACTTTCTTTTCGTGAAAAACTTTCGGAAATATTCGACCCTCGGGTCTAAGTAAAAGTGTTTCTAAAACATTGGAAATATCTCAAAACATTTTGGTCCTCGAGGTAGAAGAATTTTGAAACATATTGTGGCACCTTGGATGTACCACGAGAAAATAATTCATTTTAAAAGTACGTCTCGAAATTTATCTTCTAAGGTACTCAAAGTTTTCAAAGATAATTCAATGGGCTAGAATGCCCAAAAATTTCAGATAATTACACAGAACATTATAGCGCCGTGGGTCCCGCGCCGGAAACCACCAGGCTAAAAACCATTTACAAAACGCCAAAAAGGTCGATGACGGTAATATTTCAAAAACTCACAAAAGCCATTTACAAAATACTAAATACCGTCATAAGAATTTCGCCAAAACGATCAAGGCCATAATGCTAAAAACTCGGTTAAGGGAATCGGTTCTCGAAATAAAACTCAGCCGGTAAAATACCGAAAGCCATTACAAAAGAACTCACGCAGCGGAAAAAGGAATACAGTCCAACATGCACAATCCAATTGAATACATCTCATAGCATCTAGTTTAAACATACAACAAAACCATTCCTCGGAGTTTCTCACGAACTCAATCGTCGATACCTTATTCGAAACCCAACAAGGTTCTCAATTTTCACATCATACCACCCCTCACAGTGGTTCAAAGGTAAAACAACAATCGGCCCAGTTTTATACATATACTATATGTCACACGTATTAAATACAACTATATTCACAACACCGTGCAAATAAAATTATGCACCGCAATTAACTCATTTAGAAAAAATCATGATACACAGGTACTTCGCATAAAAGAGGAGACTTACGTCCACAGGACGCACGGAGATGACGGTCTCCCACGATACTAATCTCATCCGACAACATATCCGACACGTTGTGACTACGCACAACTCAACTTGTCACCTGACGACTCGAACGACAAGACAGCACATTACTCGACAAACCACGACTCGACTCGACCCGACAGCCTAGGTTTCCGCAACCTAAGCTCCGATACCATAAATGTAACATCCATAAACAACTAAATGCTTGCCCGGCCAGGGTCAAACAATATAATAATACAGACCGTTAAGGTCACTTACACATAAACACACAGACCGATGAGGTCACACAACTCTATCAACAGAACTGACTAACAACATTACCCACACAGGGGTCGAAACACAATACAGCGGAAGACTGAATCAACTCTAACAATACAACCAAACTCTACCAACTCTCGACTCTTGATTAGTATCGCAGCTCGTCATCCCCTTGTGCCAATCCTGTGACTGCTCCCCTGAACCTGCATGTACCTGGACGCAGAACAGACATCCACCCCCCGATTACTCGGGGGTTAGTAAAACTCCACTGTTTTACTAGTGCAAGTATAAAACGATACGAAATGCAACAAGTAAATAGCAACTACGAATTTAATACGGAAAACAATTATCAAAATGTTCCCGAGAAGTTTTAGAATTTCGAACTCAAGTAAGAGATATTTGAAAAGGAACACATCATCTTGGGGATTTTTAAAGCAGAAATTCTTTTGGACCTCGAGTCCCAATTTACAAAGCCTTTTCGTAAACATTAGGGCCTTGGCCCGATTCTCGTTTCAAAACACACCAGATAAGATATCATTATAAGTCCGAGACCCATATTTAAAATTTTACCCAAACAAGCACTATTACACGATCATTGTTCGTACACATCATGTACCGAACTCCGGAGGCCTCGACGGACCTTACCCGGACCACACACACTGTTCGTACACATCATGTACCGAACTCCGGAGGCCTCGACGGACCCTACACGGCCACAAACATCGTTCGTACACTTCATGTACCGAACTCCAGAGGCACTACTACATAAGTTACCTAAGGTAACACAAGTCTTGTGCCGCGGCGCACACTCCTTGTGCCGCGGCGCACACTCCTTGTGCTGCTCATCAATCCTAAAATGATGAAAAATGATCCGGGAAGAGAATAAAAGCAATAGGACTCAATATCTGGGAAATAATAGCACGAAATGAAAGTACGGAAACCCCAAAACGGTGGTTCCAAGCAATGATTACAAGGGTTCGCCCAACAAAACACAATTTGAACAATGAGGAGATTTGAAATGACATGAATTTCAACCGGGTATTACATTGAGACTAGTATCGTGGGAGTCCGTCATCTTCATGAGACCTGTGGATGTAAGTCTCCTCTTTTATATGAGATATCTGTACTTTATATAATTTCGATTATGTACATGTTGTAATAAAATACGTGTTTGATACATGTGATATATTGCTTGTGTATTGAGCTGAATGTATTGATGGTTTGGACACCGAATGGTGCAGTATGATGTGAAAACTTTGAACCTTGATGTGTTCCAGGAAATGTATTGACGACAGAGTTTGTTGAAAAACTCAAGTGGATCGTTTTGACGTGTGTTTAAACTTGGTATTCATAAGTTGTATTTGTTTGAATTGGTGATGTTGAATGTCGGATGGGCATGTAGTTTAAGTTTGATTATTTTTGGATAGTTGTAATCATGCCCGCTGCGTGTAGATTTGAAAATGGTTTTTCGAGAGATTTCATGGGCTTGAGTATGTTTGTGGAAGAATCGATTTTCAAAAATATTTTAATGGTGCGGTTAAACAACAGTTTTGTATGGGTTTTGAAACTGGTTGAACTTTGACGAGTTGATCATGTATTTTCAAATGACACCTTCATACGGTATTTGAAAGATGTGTTTTAGAACATTTTGGGCATTGAAAAATATTACCGTCATGTTTGGATATGTTGAAAGAAATTTAAAAAAAATTGATTTGTAAAACAACTTTTAATTTCAAAAATTAAGAACACTCAATGTGCTTGTGTGTTGAGGTTTAGTCATTGCAACAAGCTTGTTATGTTGTCATTCTCATCGGAGAATTTCTCAGTGTTTCTCAGTGTCGGAATACTTTTTTGAGAGTTATTCCTTAACCCTTTGATCCGTTTTGAGGCTGGTGAGTTAATTGTGCTGTTCTACAGCTAGTGATTACGGCCGTAAGGGGGTTGTCATTATAGCCGTAATCTCTTAGCTATTACGGCCGTAAGGAGTTAGTGTTACAGCTGTAAGCTCCTAGTTGTTGCAGCCGTAAGTTGTATTTTATTACGGTCGTAAGCTTGTGACTGTCACGACCATAATCTTGTTGTTATAGCTATATAGGTGCTCTATATCGGTCGTTTGATTTCTACCGAAATGGTCATATGGTCCGTCAGTGACGACCGTAAATTTTATCAGTTGTAGCCATAATATTTGTACTCGGTTGCTTATCCTGTATGGATATTATTGTCGCATGATTAATTGTTGCCATATATTGTATTTGCGTTGTGGAATTATTTGGGTGAGTTGATTATGTGATGTTATGCTTCATTGCATTGAGTAATTATCTGTTCAGTATGCCGAGAGGTCGAGGCCGTGGATGTGGTCGTGGACATAATCAGGAGCATGAGGGGGCGACTCACTCGTTGTCGAGTGCCAATCAGCTCAGTATAGATGGTTGGGATGACCACTCGCGTAATAGGAGCAATCAGCTGGAGGTAATGTTGATATTGCCGCCGCCACCATCCTTCATTAGGTGGCTGACCATTTGGCACAGAAGAATCAAGCAGTGCACTGGAATGAGCCTCCCGAGGGGGAGAATGGAGCTAGTAGGTAGTTGCGAGATGTGATGAAAATGCATCCACCTCGTTTTGCGGGTTCCTCTAACTCGTTAGGCTGGTAGAACTGGATCTTCCAGTTGGGAAGAATATTTGATGCTATGGCATGTCCCGATGAGAGAAGAGTACATATTGCTCAGTATCTTCTCGATAAAGAAGCTGTAGACTGGTGGCAGGCTGTACCGTCTGCAGATTGTACATCTACATGGGCTGAGTTTAAGACTGCCATGGAAGCAGAGTATTGCCCGTTGCCTATCCGTGAGCGCAGTATCGTTGAGTTTTTCTCATCTACGCTTCAGAATGTGCCGATATCCCAAGTGATAGTTGATTATAATCATACTTAAACATGCGCATAAAACCCCATATCCATGATAGTATGGCTCCACTCATGTGTGCCACTTTGAAAGAGTATCAGGATCGAGCTTTAGCCATTGAGATGGCTGTTTCTGTATCAGAGGTTAGTTCGAGAGGTAAGAGATAGAAGATCTCAAGTAGTTTTTCCAGAGGTCAGAGAAGTGAGTTCCGTGATCCTGTTGCTTCGCTTTATCCTTTTGGGAGCACTCCTCGTTTGCTTGATCAGTGTAAGAATCTTACTCCAATGGTGAGTAAGGTGAGCGATGTGAAGATATATTTCAACTGTGTCCGTGTGGACCATACTCAGAAGAATTGTCGCTCGCCGCATGTTAACTGTTTCAAGGTGGTCATTTGGGACACTAAGCAGCGCACAACTAGCCGTCGTTGAGATGTTTGGGAACCAGAGTCCCGCTCCTACTCGTGGAGGGCCCCCAGTGGTTCCCAGTGATGTTATTGCATGTTGTATTATAGGTTATGTCTTATGTGGATCATTATATTTTTTGTGTGAACCTTTTGGTTTCGTTTGTGTCTACCTTTATGTTTTATTTTAAGTTTTGTGACGAAACTTCTTTTAGTGGCGTAAAATGTAATACCCGGTATTTTCGTTTTCTATTATATTGTTTTGGATTGTCTTGTTACGCCGGATATTTTCTGTTGTCGTTATATCTGAATGATTTTAACATGGTACATTGTTTGTTACTATCGTGTAGTTGTTTAAGTCGGGGGCGACTTGTTGTCGCGTGCGTCTCTTCGAGTGAGTGTGTGGTTGTGGTATGGCATGTTATGTTTCGTAGCATATTAGTTATTGTTTTGGATCTTAGATAGTGTGTCTGAATGACCAGGATGTTGATGAACATCTAGCCGGACTGTCGGAATTGCTGGGTTTTGTCATTGTGCTCAGCAAATCACATACAGCCGTGATTGGTGCGTTACTGCCATAAGGTGATATGTATTATGACCGTAAGGTCTAGTCTGTAACGGCCGTAATGACTTGTTGACAACGGCCATAACACACCTATACATTTTGGGCAGAAACCTCAAGAGATGGTTACGGCCGTAAAGCCCTTCATGTTACGACCGTAAGTGTGAAGTGTTACGGTCGTAAGGGCATGTTTGTCACGGCCGTAATGTGCTGCTGGTATATAAACCAGCAACAGCCTATTTTGCGGGACAGGAACTAATTTTCCCCTTTCTCATTTCTCTTTGCGGTTTTTGGGGTCAGAGGTGCTTTTGGAGCTTGAGGAGTTGATCCTCATCAATTCGGGAAGCCTTGTGCGTGTCAATCATAATCCTCCCTTTCGTTCGTCCGTATCGTAGGTAAATCTTTGAATTCCTTAGGGTTGACTTTCAGGAATTCTAATCTTGAATCCGATTTTGTTCCTATTTGGGTGGTTAAATCAGGGTTGTATGATGTTGTTGAACATACTATATAGATTGTATATCCATATTTTGGTTTTGTATAAACCAAATCATGATTTTTGGTGTTCTTGAGAATATTGGATGTTTAGTGTTCGATCAAATGTTTCAATGGGATCGGTAGGGTTTCAGGGCGTTGTCCATTATGTTTGATTGTTACGATAGTAATAATCTTGTTGTCGTTTTCTGCGGAGGTTGTAGGTATTCGAAGTTTCCCGGTCGAGCCATGTTCGTCGGAGTGTTCGGTATCAGTTATTGAGGCAAGTACTTTATTTATACGATTTGTGTCTTGTGAATAGAGATTACATGTTAGGCTTACGATGATTAATTTACCTCCGTGAATATATATTTCATATGTAGGGGATATGAACTATTTGCAATAAATACTTCGTGTTGGTTGTGTTGTGCTTGATTATTCATAACTAAGGAACCATGATGATTGTGATAATTGTGTCGGATTTATTTTCGCTTGGTAATGTGTTGTGATTTATGTTGATTATGGAATAGTCGACTGTGTATTGTTCATGATGATGGTTGAGTTGCCGACATCGTACTATATGTGCTGGTTGTGTGAAGTTGTGAAAATCAATGTAATTGATTTATCGTGAATGTATTGGTATAATGTGAATATGAATGTTGTGTGCTGTGTTGCTAAGTTGACTCGTGTGGGTTCGATGGGGCCTTCGAGGATTCATGGCACAGGTCCATTGTATCAGAACTTAGTATGTGGTTCTGAGGTCCAATCGTGCGGGTCTGACGAGGCCTACGATGACACATGGCACAAGTCCATGGCGTCAGGACATAGTACATCCAACTGTGTGGGCTCGAAGGGACCTACAGTGACACATGACACAGGTTCACAGAGTCAGGATTGGTTGTTATGATTGATGTGTTTGATTCCAACCGTGCGGGTTCGGCACGCACCTACGGTGACACGTGACACAGGTTCACGATGTCGGGACTAGTTGTTGTGATTGTTGTGTTGGCTCAATCCGTGTGGGTTGTTGAACCTACGGAGACTCATGGCAAGCGATCACGGGGTCATGAGCATGATTGATTTTGATGTATTATTGTGTTTGTTTCTTTCCGTGCGGGTTGTCGAACCTACGGAGACTCGTGGCAAGCAATCACGGAGTCATGAATTATGTTTTGTCAATCAAAGTTTTGAAATAAAGTTTTTATGAAATAAATGTTGGGTCGAGTCCCACGTGATCTGAAAAATGTTTCCGTGTGGTAAATTGTTGAGATACGAACGTAATTTTGGGCTAAGACCCTAATATTTTCAAAAAGGTTTTAAAATTCAGGACTCGAGGTCCTAAAGGTTTTCTAGTCCTAAAAAATCCCCGAGATGAGAATTTTATTTTCAAATACTTCTTTGCTTATTTTCGAAATTCAAAAACCTCTCGGGAATGTTTTGGTAGTTGATCGTCGTATCTAATTCATGGTTACTATTTGCTTGTTACATTTTGTATAGCATGATACTTGTACTAACCATTCAAATGCTAACCCCTTAAATGGGGCAAGTGCGTTTCATGCATTTTAGGTATACTCAGTTTGAGGGAGCTATCACAGGATTGGCACGGGAGATGATGAGCTATGATACTAACCAAGAGTGAGTGTTGGTAGGGTCTTGTTGTACTGTGAAGTTGTAATTACTCTTCCGTTGTACTGTACTTCGGCCCCTACGTACTGTTGTAAAGAGTTATTTTATGTTGATTGTGTTTTGCGACCTCATCGATCCGCGAAGTTTACTTGTATTTGACCTTAACGGTCCGTTTTGTTTTATTATTTGACCCGGACGGTTAAGCCTTTGGTCGTTCTGTGATGTTTAGCCTGGTAGATCCTCGTGGGAAGGGTCTACGGTATGTAATATTCCCATGTGGATTTGGGGGTGTTATAATATCATCATTTATAGGTGACGAATGTCTATATGGCCGGACATAATCCTTATAGACATGTTCGTAGCATGTATTTAATCTTGTTGCTTTAGGAAACCTGGTGAGGTATAGTATGGACAAACTACAACAATTACAAGTCGTTCTACTAAAACATGATCATTCACATCTCTCTAACAACGAAAAAACTGGCTCATCAAAGTGACTTACAAGAGCATCTGTCAATGTATCTTTTAAGCATACTATAAGTGAAAGTGTATGTCATATTCATCATTTATAACCCATCATAATGCATTGTGGAGACGTACTTTGGTACATGAACATGTGGATGGTAAAGGTTTTTCATTGTTTACACACTCTGATACGCTCATAACAAAGCATTTGAATGATGATAGGTATGGGTGAATATAACATGTTGCTTTATGCTACATAAACGTAGCTACAAGTCTAGAGAATCCAACAAAATGTTGGTTTTATCAGTCCAGTAGTGCTTTTTTGAAGAGTTCACTCTCTTCCCAAGCCTCAACACCACAAAATTTTGTGAGCATGTATAAACGGGTGCTAGGATTCTAAAATCACCGATCTTATGGTCGGAAACCAGTCGGAAAAATATCTAACTAATCGTTGGAATGACTGGTGGTCTGTCAAGACTTCATTTGAGTGGTTCACCTCCTTCTAAGTCTCCAAATGCCACCAAAATTTGTGAAAAGGTAGCATTAAATGTTAGGATGTTAGGAACTATGGGTCAAAATTTCACTTTAAGACTCCGTCTAAAAGCGGGTGAACCGGCCTTTACAATGACTGGTCTATAAGTTGGACAACAAAAAACTCAGGTTTCATCAACTTATCATTCATTGTCAAAGGAACCGCATAATATATAAATATTATCATTTGAGTACGACCATCAGTGAACACCATCATAGCATCATAAGCCACCCAAGCTAACACTTATGATCTTACATGTATAAGGACTCGGTAAAATGGAGGAATCAGTACCATGATTATGCGAGTCAGTATATTATTCTCTCTAGCATAAAAGGGCGTCTTCTCCTAAACGTGTCAAAGAATAGGCTTTAAGTAATGAACATGACTAACAAGGATCGTCGGGTGGCGTCACACATGTTTATGAAAGCAAGAAGTGGATGATACAGATATTATCATCGGTCGTGAGCCTTGCTCACGACTCCACCAATATATTTTGGTGGTTTTGACCCATCTAGCTTCTTTGTTCGAGAAAAATGATGTCCATGACAATATCGTTGTATATAAATCATCAAAACATGCACATAATCCACACTATTAAAGCTTAAATGTGGCAATATTCCAATACATCTTGTGGTTAAAAAAACTGACACTAGTAGAAACCTTTTTAAATCAGACCTTTTAAATGGGTTGTAGCGGACCCAATCTAGAAAGTGACGCGGTTATTTTCTAGATCGGTTATTTTGGAACCAATCTAGAAAGTGAGTTTTTTACATTGGTTATTTTAGGACCGATCTAGAAAGGCACTTTCTAGATTGATTATTTAGGAATGATATAAAACTCACTTTTTAGATCGGTTATTTTAGAATCGATGTAGAAATATAACTTCCTAGATCAGTTATATAGGAATCGATTTAAAAACTCACTATAAATTTTTTTAATATAAATGTAAATTATTCAAACTAACTACTACAGCCTAGTGGTTGGGACTTGACTCCCAAACCACAAGGTCTAGGGTTCAAATCATCACTCTGACAAAGTGCATATATTTATATTTCAAGTCCGAGTTGTTAGGAGTATGCCCTCGAATGCCACTCAGAGGATGTTGAGTGAGGGCATTGTACTTGTTATTATGTAAATCATCAATATAAGGCAATGGATGTTTCTTTATTTACAAGTAGTTATTGGCATTCCTAACTCGTAAATATACATATAGAAACTAGTCCGTGTATTTGAGAGCAAAACGTTCCACTCCTTATTGGATAAGGGGGTCGGCACTGGAAAGGTTTATAGCTCAAATACTTAATCGTTCGCAAGTCGATGAAACTTGACTGGGCGTTAAGTTTATGTGAAGACTTGTATGACGTGTTCTTTGACATGGAGAGTGCCTGTCAAACACTAATGGTTAGTGGGAGCACACGTTATAGGTATGCAAATTGGATTAGTATACTCGAACCGACTCACTCTCGATTCGTCACACGGATTTCACTCCGGGACAGTCAAGGACGGAATCGAAAGGTTGTGATAGGTATTTGTGAACCTTCGACTTGAGGATTTAGTAGGGATGTGCTTGTGACGTCAAGATTTTCATAAGAGTAGTTCGACCCTGTAAATCGGAAGGCGGGGGTCAACCTCGACGTGCATCTTGACGGGCAAGTAGCAGGTCCTACTGAATACCAAGATAGAATTCTTTCTCCCGTTAGTGAGCGGGTTATATGTCCTATGCAGTTATTGGCAGATGAGATCATAAGTCTTTGGCCAAAGCATTGGAGCTAGTTGTATTCGATAAACGACAGCTCGATGATCTCGATTTGCATTAACGCATGCATAGTGTCAAGTACAGATGGGGTTTGACTGACCGTGACCCTATTACTTGATCGGGACATTTGAAAGAAGGGTTTATACGTATACTGGTATTCACGACAGAATGGTTCTTGAATGATCCCAATCATTCGTTCTCAGTTGGGGTACAGTGTAGGCCGCCAGGCTGGCTAGGTGGTGCTACTACTCTTTGGTTCCTCCCATTGCTGACTGAGACGGACCTACCGAGTCGCGCAATGGGATTGACGACGGAATGATTCAAGCTAATTCTCTCATTATGAATATTAGATATTGGATATCTAAATTTGGGATATTGGATGTTTAAATCGATTTATCGGATAAATTGATTTACGGCTTAATGAATTAAATATATCACTGGGTGATTAATTTAATTCATGAATATAATTATTTCTTGGAGAAATTAATTATGTTATTTTGTATTTGATATGTTTAATTAATTGGATTAATTAATCGATACAAATACATCGGAACAGAATCGTAGTTTATCTGTTTGGACTCACGGGAGTCCTAAACGAACCGAACTCGTCAATTTCTGCATAGTAGCCGCCCCCCCTTTGTTTCCACTCACTTTCCTCTTGTCTTGTTGCTTTCATTTTATATGAAAGAACATGACATTGTGGGGTTTAAAATCATGTGGCATGATTTGTATTATTAAAGTGAGAGTTGAATAAAGGGAAGAAGACATCTCTCACTTCTAAATCTAATCCATTCCAACGTGAGTTTTGATAGAGAGAGAGAGAGAAAACTTTTCTCAAGGTCTTCATCATCTTCTTTAAGTGTTCTTGGTGGTTCTTAGCGAAAAATCAAGAAATCAAAAGAGAGATATATATTATACACTTAGAGTGTAATAATAAAAAGCTTCATCACCTAGCTCTAGCCGTATCCTCGGAGGATAGCAAGGTGTTGTCATTTCGTTCGTTTTTTCGGCGCGTGGCAGGTAGAGACGCGATGCTTTCGGCGTTGGATCGTTCAAGGGATTGAAGCGGAATAGATTCGTAGAGATCAAGCAAAGCTTGGGGAATAGCTCAAGAGAAGGTTATCCATCTAATCAACGGACTACAAGGGTGAGTTTCTATATTTCTTGTGAATTCGTTTTTGATATTCGTATATACGTAGCTCGATCGATCCTCGTAGGGATTCAAATCAAATTAATTTTCGTTTTACCGCTTTTGCTGGGCCTTCGATTTAGGCACCGAATCCCAACAGTGGTATCGGAGCGTATGTCTTGCGATCGTATATACGATATTAGCATTTGGAATGCTCGATTAGATGGTGAATGATTTGGAATCATTTTAGTCATAATCATGGTGCATGTTTTACGTTCATTGTAGTTATATTTTTCGTAGGTTTATGTCTAAATATAAATCTTAAATTTCTGGGAAATATGATTTATATTGAAGATATAAATGTTGAAAAATATTGATATTGGATATCCGGTCGAAAATCGAGCTCCGAATCATCGTCGGATGACTTTTCGGACAAAGGGCAGGAAGCTGCCAGGGTGACTCGGCCGTGTCTGGTGACACGGGCCGTGTCCGCGATCCCAGTGCCATCGCCGGGTAGACCGAGTGTCGAGCGACACGGTCCGTGTCTGGATGGTAGCTTCCGGAAGTGACTCGACCGTGTCAGGCGACACGGCCGAGTCTGGCAGGTAGGTCTAGGACACTGCCGGCATGACCCGACCGTGCCATTCGGCACGGGCCATGTCTGGCTGGCAAGCTGCCGGCAGTGACTCGGCCATGGCAGGCCATTTTCGCCCCGGCTCGATTTTTTCGTGTATTCTTGAAAATTAATCTCCCTCATGTTAAATTGGATTTAATATGATTAAAATGATTTATGGTATTTCATTTCATAAGGGAAATTTTATTAATTGGAATATTTATGGTGGACCGGATTATTTTGAACATTATCATATTACCGATTGTGTGAATCGATTGGATCGGTTCGTATTGTTGATTGGATCAATGTATCTCTACGCTTTCCATTTATATAGTATTTATTGGTTGAATGCTTTTGAATGGGGATGTGGTTCGTGGACTTAGTTTTGAATCGTTCGTTTTATTCGATTGGGTTGTAAATGCCGTTTTGAGCCTATTTATTTTACTAGAAATATTTGTATCTAGGATGCAATTTTCAATGTAAAATTTATATGTAATGACGAAGACCGGAGGAAGATCCATTTCGAGAAGACGAAGATTCAAGACGAAGACTTGTAATTAGATTACAAAGTTTTTGTTTTCTAGGAACGGTCCATGAACTACATGTTGGTAGCAACTAGGTTGTGAATGGTTGTTTCATATTGTATGAATGCCTCAAACACGCTTAAATGATTAATGTGCAAAGTGTAACATTAATCGCGATAATTCTCCCACAACAAATAATTAAGTTTATAAGGTTTCAAGGTTTTCCTTCCCTCCATCGAGTTTTCGGGAAATTGAAATCCAAACTGGATGTGCTATGCTTCCGAGTTATCGGGTTAGTCGTTCGGGGAGGATGGATAAATTACCAGGAGCGCATTGGATGCCTTCGGTTGAAGCAAATTTTATCCCTAGAAACTTGATAGGTTGCCGGATAAGATTCAATTGTGAAACTGATTTGCGTCGATGGTATAAACTTAACTTGTTCACGAACCATAGAAACCGTATAGGTTGAGGGGAGTGAACAAGGGGAAAAAGAAGATCGAATCCTCCATTAGATGGGTTGGTGTTGGACACAAATTTATGAAAATTAATAGACAAGAAGCCTGTTCGGTTGCCCTCTATTAAGATTTATAAAGAACTCGATCACCACTATGAAGTAGAGCGACAATACTTCCGGATTTCACATGGGAGTGTGTTGTTCCGATTAAAATAGTGGGAGATGGTTAACAAGAAAGAAAAGACCTTAATTCTATACTCATAACATAATTGAATGAGTCACTAATTAATCTATCGTACTTAATGCAGACTCAAATCTCAATATGATAATGAATCCACTCACAATTCTACTCGAAAAGAACACCTTAATGGGACCTAACTTTATGGATTGGCTCCGCAATATGATGATTGTCCTCAGTATAGAGGCACTGGGATACGTCTTGGAGACGGACATTCCGGCGCCTCCTGTGCGGACCCGAGCCAATCAGGAAGAGATTGAAAACCACTAAAAGTGGGTTAAGGATGACGTGAAAGTCCGTGCTTATATGATGGCTTCCATGTCTAATGAGCTTCAGAGAGCTCATGAGAAAATGACTTCTGCTAGGCAGATTCTATCTCACTTAACCGAGCTTTATGGTGAGCACAGCAGAACTGCTAGATATGAGATATCCAAGCAACTGTTTGGTGCAAGGATGAAGGAAGGTGAGAAAGTTGGGGAACACGTCCTCAAAATGATATCCATGATCGAGAGATTGGAGGCTCTTGATTTTAAAATGGATACTTCTCTCCAAACCAACCTTATCCTACAGTCTCTCCCTGAATCCTTCTCACAGTTTGTTATGAACTTCAACTGCAATGAGATTGCATGTAATTTAGCTGGGCTAATGAACAAACTTGTGACTACTCAGTCTCAGATGAAGACTCCGCGGATGAAGGAGTCTGCTCTTGTGATTTCTTCTGGACCTCGGAGGTCTAAGAATAAGAAGAAAAAGACCAAGAAGCAAACAGGACCACAATTTAAGAACCTTAGGGGAAAGGGCAAGGCCCCGATGGTTCCGAAGAACAAGAAGAAGAAGGATGCTTATCTCAAGTGCGGTGAGCTGGGCCACTGGGCTAGAGACTGTCCGATTCTTCATGGCACTTCAGGTACAGAACTTTTAGTTTTGGAAATAAATTGTTCTGCTACTATATTTTCTACTTCCTGGATACTGGATTCTGGTGCTAGTTCTCATATTTGTATCGTGAATCAGGATCTGGAACAAAGTAGGAAGCTTGGAGCTGGAGAAGTTATGATCACAGTCGGAAGCGGGCATAGTGTCGAGTCGACCGACATAGGATCACTTCTTTTGGGTTTAGAATCCGGCTTTGTTTTGACTTTAGAAGATGTACTTGTTTTGCCCAAGGGGCACAAAAACATTGTATCTATTCTGGTCATGGACCGAAAGGCTTTTCATTTTTCATTGGTGATGGTTCCTGCAAAATTTATTTTAGAAATAAACTAGTGGGTACTGCTACATTGTTGAATAGATTGTATCATCTAAATCTCAGCAACAAAGTAGTTGTGAATACTATGACTATAAAACGTGGTAGGGATGAAACCAATCAAGTTTTGAAATAGCATCTTAGACTTGGTCATGTTGGTCAGACCAAGGTTTACAAGATGGAAAAAGATGGACTTATGGGTCCATTGGGATCGGATCCCTTTCCTACTTGTGAATCTTGCCTTAAAGGCAAAATGACTAAGTCCCCCTTCACAGGAACTTTTGAAAGAGCCGCTGATAAACTGGGATTAATCCATACCGACGTATGTGGTGCTTTGGAAGCAGCACGTGACGGATATCAATATTTTATTACGTTTACAGGTGATCATACTAGGTATGGTTATGTATACTTAATGAAACATAAATCCGAGGCCTTTGAGAAATTCCAGGAATTCAAGGCCCTAGTCGAGAAACAAACTAGTAATCATATCAAAGCACTTCGGTCGGACCGAGGTGGCGAATATATGAGTACGGAGTTTGACGAGTTGCTTAAGGAACATGGAATAGTTTCACAACTAATACCTCCGGGTACTCCTCAGTTAAATGGTGTGTCAGAAAGAAGGAACCGGACCTTGTTGAACATGGTCCATTCCATGCTGGGCTATACTGACTTACCGATTTACCTATGGGGGTATGCACTCGATCGTTGCTACATCTTGAGCATGTCCTTCCAAATCCGTTCCTAAAACTCCACATGAGATGTGGGAGGGCATGAAACCAAGTCTTAATCACATTAGGATTTGGGGATGTCCCGCCTATGTCAAGAAGACTAAGGTGGAGAAGTTGGAAGCTAGGTCCGCGAAGGGACGTTTCATTGGATTCCCATATGGGACGATGGATATCTATTCTACATGCCCGACGATCGAAAGATCGTTGTTGCTTTACAAGCACACTTCCTGGAAGATGAGTTCATTCAGGAAGGCGGAGCAGGTAGAAGTATTTCTTTAGAAGAATACAATGAAACTCCTGGAGAGACACCTGTGCAAGAAACTGGAACTGAACCTTCTGAAACACAAGTACAACCACCTCGTAGTCCTAGTAGGGTGTCTCATTTACCTGAGAGGTATGGGCTTGTGCACTTGGAGGAGTTGGGTCTCCATGAGGTTCCAAGTGATAGCTAAGAGACCGACCCGACGACCTATGACCAAGCGATGGTGGATGTAGACTCCGCGAAATGGCGTGAAGCTATGGAAGCTGAGATAGATTCGATGCATGTCAATCAGGTCTGGACTCTAGTAGACCGCCCCAAAGGCATAGTGCCTATTGGGAACAAGTGGATCTACAAGAGAAAGACTGATTGTGATGGCAAGGTTGACGCCTATAAGGCCAGGCTTGTGGCAAAGGGTTATACCCAGAAGGAAGGGATCGATTACCACGATACCTTCTCGCCCGTAGCCATGATCAAGTCTATTCGCATGATGCTTGCTATAGCTGCCTACCACGATTATGAGATATGGCAAATGGACGTAAAGACGACTTTCCTTAATGGATTCCTCGAGGAGGAAATCTACATGGAGCAGCCTAAAGGTTGTTAGGAATATGCCCTCGAATGCCACTCAGAGGATGAGAGAGTAAGGGCATTGTACTTGTAATTATGGAATAATTAATAAAAAGGCAATACGATTCATTCACTGTTTATTGTATTTCAATTGCATTCTTGACTTGGTAAACATTGAAGTGAAGTCCATGTAAATAAATCGAACATTCCATTCTCGTTATGGGATAAGAGAAAATGCACTGGAAGTGTTTAAAGTTTATTTACATAAATTGTTCGCAAGTCAATAAACTTAAAATGGGCATTAAGATTTAATACGACTTGTATAACTGATGTTAGGACGTGTGCACGTCTTGATAGCATAGTATAAGTATATTGGTGGGGCCAGTATACTCGAACACGACTCATACTCGATTCAGTCACACGGTATTCACTCTCGGAGAGTCGATGACGAATCGAAAGGTTGTGATATTATATGTGGACCTTTGACTTGAGGATTCAGTAGAAGATGTGTCTGCGACGTTTAGTTTGTCATTAGAGTAGTTAGACTCATTTGCTTAATTGCTGAGTCGACCTCGAAGTGCGGACTATACGGGCAGGTAGCAATCTTTACTGTATGCCAAGAAAGGATTCTATATCCTATTAGTGAGCAGGCGAATGTCCTATACGGTTAATGGCAAATAAGATCATAAGTTTTTGGCTAAAGCATTCTGATATAGTCGTATTAGATACACTATTAATCAGTCGGTCTTGATTTGCATTAACACATGTATAAAGTTTAGTCAACATTAGGGTTTGACTTTACCGTGACCCGAAGACTTGACCGGGACATCTGATGAAGGGTCTATACGTATATAGTATTCACGACATAATGGTTCTGGAATGATCCCTTCATTCGTTCTCAGTCAGGGTTTACAGTGCGGCCCGCTAGGCTGGCTAAGTGCTGCCCGCACTCATTCGTTCCTCCCAATGCCGGTTGAGACGTGTAACACCCCGAGATATTCGGAATAATTACAGCGCTGTAAACCCTTTTAAGTAAGGATTTACAAGGCTAAATGAAAGAAATATAAATATAATCCATCAATACCACGGAAATTCAAATTACAAAACCGGTTCCAACTGGTTCAACGAGTTAATTAATACAACCATATCGAAATGATATTAATAAGACACGCGTACTCGAGTACTGAAATTGAACCAAGAAGACAAATCACAAACAACAACAAACATCACTGAACCCCTTCGTCCACATCGCATCGTGGTCGCTTTCCCGCTCCTCGGCTACCTGAACATCAAAACAAATGTCCACCCCCGAAGGGGTTAGCGAAACGATGCTAGTACAAGTATCATTTAAACAAATCGAATATGCATCAACAATACATAACAAGATACACCGCACGGACTTCCGCTACCGGAATCCGACAATGCGAATCCACACGATTCCATTAATACAGCATGGGTATTCCAATGATCCAGCGCCCTCAGCATAGATACCAAGATGATCCCGTCGGACCAACACGAGGTGGAAAAACCCGTCCAATGATCCAGCGCCCTCAGCCTAGATCCCAAGATGATCCCATCGGACCAACACGAGGTGGACATCCGATCCAGCGCCCTCAACATAGATCGTACAACATACACAAACACAACTCATGCATACATATATGCAAAATCGCTATGTCCATCAACATGAACATACAAACACTGAATAACGAATATCATGACAATTTAACGAAATAAATCCCATGTTCAACAACATGAATAAACCACATGTATATTCAAAATATGAACATTAACAAATTACGATACTTGCCTCGAAGATGGCAAGAACGAAACACTCCAATGATCTCAACACACTCGAAGGCCGCCTCCTTCGATCAACGTAGCAAGCTCGAACCTTAACAAAAGAAATGGTATAGAATTCATCTCAAGTCGTACACTGCCTATCAATCCGGTCAACGGCCAAAAGCTCTAAATATGTAATATGCCTGAACTACTTAGCGTACGCTACGTACTCTACGTAACGTGCGCTAAGTCTACCTGTTAACGTACGCAAATGACCAAGTCTAGCGTACGCTAGCCATGTACTGACAGTTCTCTCTGATCAGCCGACTGAATCGACTCATAACATAACGTACGTTACGTACCAAACGTAGCGTACGTTAACTCATTCCCGATAGCGCACGTTAATATACATATGTTGGCGTGCGCTAACCGTGCATGGCAGTTTACTACTGGCAGAAAACTTGATCTAATGGTGATGAAACTCATGAATTCTATGGTGATAATACATGTCATCCCCGTGCATATCATGCTCATATGGTTTTGTGAAAGATCTATACGGATTAAACGACTACGAGATACAAGGTTGCGCATAACCATCACAACACCATAATTCATCTTGATTTTCAAGGAATATCCTAAGTTCAATCCATTACATGTCCCAAAACATATGATTCCTTCGTGTAAAGACGTAAGAACTTGAAAATCTCTAAATACTGGTCACAAACGGTTTTGAAGCTTCATGAATATGCTAGGAGTTCAAACACTAATAGGTTCAATGGATTATACGTTGAATAAGTACCGAAACATAGAAAATATCCTTCTAACACATGAGGTTCGACTACTTACGAATTTAACTGACTAGATAATCCCAAAACATGATCAAAATGTCCTTCAGAATACTACTAATATTGGTGAAGAATCACCTACCTCAAAGTAGCGAAGAACACGAAGGAACTTGAGGAAATCCAACACCGAGGGCTTGAACACCAATCTCCAAAGATCTACAATCTTCAAACTCGTGCTAGGAGGATGATATGAGAGGTTGAGGAGGGAGGGAGTAACTCTCTAAGCTCAAAAATTCGGATAGGGAAGTGAAAATATCTGAATAATGAAAAAGTAAGCTGTCCTATATATATAGGAAATGGTTATTAGCGCGCGCTAGTCCCTATCCATAGCGTGCGCTAACGGCCATACGAAACTTACTGACTTCACTGTACTTAGCATTTAGCGTGCGCTATCCTCATATCATTAGCGTGCGCTACCGCGTTGACTTGGCTTTTCCCGAAAGCCGTCCAGGTTCATCCCGACATGATCCGACCGAAATCCTCAGCCGATCTCACCTACCACCCTGTCTTAATCATGCTGACTACGTATAGCGTGCGCTAAGGTTCATGCACAGCGTGCGCTACGGATCCAAATTAGCGTACGCTACACTTAGTCGATAGCGTGCGCTACATGCGCAGAATCACAATTTAAATCACATTCATGAAATCATGCGCTCAACAACACCGGATTATGAAATACGGAGAATAATACTCAGATCAAAATGCAACAATTACAATATCACAAGTTCCAAATACATATCAGAAATCTCGGGTATTACATCCTTCTTCCCTAAAAAGAAGTTTTGTCCCGAAACTTAAGATGGAAATAACTCTGGATATCTAGTCTTCATACTGTCCTCCGTTTCCCAAGTGGCCTCTTCAACTCCGTGCCGTGACCATTGTACTTTAACCAAGGGTATTGGTTTATTCCTCAATTGTTTGATCCGACTCTCAAGTATCTTGATTGGTCTCTCCTCGAAGGTGCCACCATTAGCTATCTCGATCTCATCGAACTCAATGATATGACTGGGATCCGGTACATACTTCCGCAATTGGGATACGTGAAACACATTGTGAACGTGACTCAGCGATGGTGGTAAAGCCAACCTGTATGCTAAATCCCCAACTCTCTCGAGGATCTCAAATGGTCCGATATATCTCGGACTTAGCTTACCTTTCCTCCCAAAACGGAAAATTCCTCGTGTAGGGGACACCTTCAATAGTACGTGGTCCCCAATGTCGAACTCCAGAGGGCGACGACGCACATCTGCATGAGACTTCTGTCGACTCTGGGCAGTCAATAGTCTTTCCCGAATCAAAGCTATCTTCTCTTGAGTTTGAACTATCAATTCCGGTTCCGTCCCGATCAAGTCCGAAGAATCATCCCAGCACAAGGGTGATCGGCATCTTCTACCGTACAAAGCTTCAAACGGTGCCATCTTAATAGAAGCATGCCAACTATTGTTATAGGTGAATTCAATCAATGGCAAGTGAACTTCCCAATCAGTTGACCAATCCAAAGCACAAGCTCTAAGCATGTCTTCTACTGTTTGAATAGTGCTTTCGGACTGACCGTCCGTTTGGGGATGATAAGCCATGCTAAAGTTTAGCTCGGTCCCCAAAGCCCTGTGAACTGTCTTCCAGAAGTGCGACACGAAGCGACCATCTCGATCTGAAATAATGGTCTTCGGCGTCCCGTGCAATCTGACTATCTTTGCAACAAATACTCGTGCCAATTTCTCGGGTCCCCACGTGTCTTTAATTCCTAGGAAATGAGCCGACTTGGTTAGTCGATCAACTATAACCCAAATCATGTTCATTCCCGTCTTGGTCCTTGGCATATTTGTGATGAAATCCATCGAGATATCCTCCCACTTCCACTCAGGGATCAAAAGTGGCTTTAACATTCCGGCAGGTCGCTGATGTTCAATCTTAACCTGCTGACAAGTCAAACACTTCGAAACGTACTCTGCTACGTCCTTCTTCATATTTCCCCACCAGAAGTTTTGTTTAAGATCCTTATACATCTTACTGCTGCCCGGGTGGATAGAATAGGGCGCGCTGTGAGCTTCCTTCAGAATTGTCCGTCTCAAATCATCATCATCGGGAACTCAAAGTCGACTCTGAAATCTCAGAACTCCATCATCTTGTATCACGAATCCTGGGGCCTTTTCTTTCTTTACTTCGTCACATAACCGAAGGATCAGAGAATCGTTCAACTGCTTAGATTTGATTTCCTCGGCTAGCGATGAAGTCAGTTCCATCGCATATAGTTGCCCTTGGATTTCTGGTGCCCATACTTCAATCCCTTCGCGGATCAGTTCTCGTTGAATGCTGGTTTGGTGCGTAAGTGCTTCCAACACTCGAAGAGAAACAGGTTTTCGGCTCAATGCGTCGGCTACTACGTTTGCTTTACCCGGATGATAGAGAATCTCCAAGTCGTAATCCTTGATCAATTCCAGCCACCTTCTTTGCCTCATGTTTAATTCTTTCTGACTGAAAATGTACTTGAGGCTTTTATGATATGTAAAGATCTGACAATGAGTACCGTATAAATAATATCGCCAGATTTTCAAGGCAAAGACCACAGCTGCTAACTCCAGATCATGAGTCGGGTAATTTACTTCGTACGGTTTCAACTGCCGAGAGGCATGGCAATCACCTTATCCTGTTGCATCAACACACATCCTAGACCCTGATTTGAAGCGTCGCTGTATACCATGAATCCATCAGTTCCATCTGGTAATGCTAATATAGGTGCTATCATCAGTCTCTCCTTAAGTTCATTAAAACCAGCCTGGCATTTCTCATCCCACGTGAACTTTTGAGTTTTCTGTAACAGCTGAGTGAGTAGACGAGCAATTTTGGAAAATCCCTCTACAAAACAGCGATAATATCCAGCAAGTCCTAAGAAGCTTCGGACTTCTTTCACGTTTTTAGGAGCTTTCCATTCCAAGATTGCTTCAACTTTCTTCGGGTCCACCTGAACTCCGTCAGCTGATATCACATGCCCAAGGAAAGTTACTTCCCTAAGCCATAACTCACATTTAGAAAGCTTCGCATAGAGCTGTTCCTTCCTCAAGGTGCTCAAAACCACACGCAAATGCTCGACATGCTCCTCTGTGTCTTTCGAATAGATCAAGATGTCATCAACGAAAATGACCACAAACTTATCTAGGTATTCTAAGAATACCCGATTCATCAGTTGCATAAATACCGCAGGAGCATTGGTAAGTCCGAATGGCATCACCACGAATTCATAGTGCCCGTACCGGGATCTGAAAGCAGATTTCGGTATATCCAATTCCTTAATTCTCAACTGATGATATCCTGATCGCAAGTCAATCTTCGAGAATACCCTTGCTCCTTGCAGTTGATCAAACAAGTCATCGTTCCGAGGTAAAGGATACTTGTTCTTGATCGTCACTTTATTTAGTTCCCTGTAATCAATACATAACCGGAGGGATCCGTCTTTCTTCCGGACAAAGAGAACGGGCGCTCCCCAAGGAGAAACGCTAGGTTGAATATAACCCTTCTGCAATAATTCCTCCAGTTGCTTCTTTAGTTCATACATCTCGGTTGGCGCCATGCGGTATGGTGCTCTGGAAATAGGAGCGGCTCCAGGCTCTAATTCGATAGTGAACTCCACTTCTCTCCGCGGAGGTAATCCAGGTAGTTCGTCAGGGAATACATCTGAAAATTCATTCACAACTGGAATAGATGAGAGTTCTACTCCTTATTCTTTCTTCATGGCATAGCACCAAATTCCATGACATCCCTGCTTCAGTAATTTCACAGCTTTCATTGCTTTGATCAATTTTCCCGAGCTTCCCGGTCTCCATCCTCTGAATAGGTGTTCAGATCCGTCATCAGCAATGATAGAAATGACTCTCTTTCGGTAATTCAGAATAGCTCCATAACGGTTGAGCCAATCGTCTCCGAGAATTAAGTCGTCACCATGAATGTCAACTATAATAAGATTCGATGGCCAATGTCTCCTTCCTATAGATACTGGAAAATCTCTAGTTTCTAGGGTTCCCACAATTCTCTCTCCGCTCGGCAAGCCCACAACATATGGTTCACAATCAAATAAGCACGAGATTTTCAAACGATTAACACAGTTCAATGATATGAAAGAATGTGTAGCTCCGGAATCGAATAAGACACTAACTGGTTGCAAAAGGATCTGAATCGTACATGATGCAACAAAGAAGTTACGATCGTCATATTTCCTCATCTCGTACAAAGCGCGGAGGAACGGACTCCAAAGATGGATGTCTCTCTCTTCCCAACATTCTGCTGCTGAAATCCACTCTGCTGCGTCTGGTTCACACTTATTTCCTTCGGTACTGGCGCGGGAGTGCGAGTACCAAACGATCTAGTCGCCACTCCACAGAAAGCCGCACGGTGCCCTTCTTGCCCACAATCGAAACAAGTCACAGAAGATGCGGGGCAATCACGTCTAATATGCCCTGCTCGACCACAATTATAGCACTTCTTTGATGCGTCTGAAACTACTGATGTTGTCCGGAATTTCTTTCCACCTCTAGAAGGATGTGGAGGTTTCCTAGCTGAATAAAAGGAAGACTGGCCCTTGCGGGGCCCACCACTCTTGTTTTCCGAGAAGTTGCCGGTCACTTTCTGCTTCTTTGCCTCCATCGATTTCTCCACCGCCGCCTCTTTCATGTCGTAGGCCAGCGCTTTGTCTTGATACTGTCGCAACGTAGTACACTCGAATCCGGACATGTACTGCTGAATCTCCGGCTTCATTCGCATATCAAAATGAAAAATCTTTTCTGCCTCCGTTCTGACCAAGTGTCGCACACAAGTCAGCTGATGGTTAAAAGTTTTGATTATGTCTGTCACAGTTGCTTCCGAACTCTGTGGTGAGAAAAACTCTCGTATTTTTGCCTCCCTAACTGGACGAGGACAATATTGTGCTTCCATCATTAGTTTGAATTCCGTCCAATCCGCATTATGATTCTCGGGTCGAATAGCTTCCCACCAGTCAAAGGCCTCCCCAGTCAGAAAATACTGGGCAATGGGAACCTTCCGGTCCTCGGGACAGTTCATACCCGCAAATATCTTCTCTAACTCCTTTAGCCAATGATCCCAAGTAAGTGCCTCAGCAGATCCGTCAAATTTTAGCGGGTGCAATTTGACCACCTCAGCAAGCCATCTCTCTCCCCGGTTATCCTCGTGGTGCTGTTGTCCCATCGCCATCTACATGCGGTCAACTACCTGAGCGAACTGGTTTATCTGAGCCACCACTTGTTAAAGCACCCCCGGCATGTTAGGATTCGCATCGTCGTTCGCTGATCCCTGCTGCCCTCCAGAATGGTAATCGGTTCGACTAGCCGATAATTCTGGGGTAGTTGCGGAATCCTCCTGTCTCATGTTACCACATCCGCGTCCACGACCGCGTCCGCGTCCACGTCCTCCTCTCAACATACTGTAAACATAATTTCACAATATCCAGGACAAAATTTTCAAAAATAAAGCCCGTCAATACTCACAAAACAGAAATTAAGTAAAACGGTAGTACAAGAGATTAGGAGACTTACAACCACGGTCCACATGACGACTTTTGGCTGAACAGTGATGTTACGAACGACCCGTAAATCAATAACGTAAACAGACCCAACTTAAAACCCGACTGCCAAGATATCCATGAATCTTAGCTCCGATACCATATTCTGTAACACCCCGAGATATTCGGAATAATTACAGCACCGTAAACCCTTTTAAGTAAGGATTTACAAGGCTAAATAAAAGAAATGTAAATATAATCCATCAATACCACGAAAATTCAAATTACAAAACCGGTTCCAACTGGTTCAACGAGTTAATTAATACAACCATATCGAAATGATATTAATAAGACACGCGTACTCGAGTACTGAAATTGAACCAAGAAGACAAATCACAAACAACAACAAACATCACTGAACCCCTTCGTCGTCACATCGGTGCTGTGGCTGTTTCCCCGCTCCTCGGCTACCTGAACATCAAAACAAATGTCCACCCCCGAAGGGGTTAGCGAAACTATGCTAGTACAAGTATCATTTAAACAAATCGAATATGCATCAACAACACATAACAAGATACACCACACGGACTTCCGCTACTGGAATCCGACAATGCAAATCCACAAGATTCCATTAACACAGCATGGGTATTCCAATGATCCAGCGCCCTCAGCATAGATCCCAAGATGATCCCGTCGGACCAACACGAGGTGGAAAAACCCGTCCAATGATCCAGCGCCCTCAGCCTAGATCCCAAGATAATCCCGTCGGACCAACACGAGGTGGACATCCGATCCAACGCCCTCAGCATAGATCGTACAACATACACAAACACAACTCATGCATACATATATGCAAAATCGCTATGTCCATCAACATGAACATACAAACACTGAATAACGAATATCATGACAATTTAACGAAATAAATCCCATGTTCAACAACATGAATAAACCACATGTATATTCAAAATATGAACATTAACAAATTACGATACTTGCCTCGAAGATGGCAAGAACGAAACACTCCAATGATCTCAACACACTCGAAGGCCGCCTCCTTCGATCAATGTAGCAAGCTCGAATCTTAACAAAAGAAATGGTATAGAATTCATCTCAAGTCGTACACTGCCTATCAATCCGGTCAACGGCCAAAAGCTCTAAATATGTAATATGCCTGAACTACTTAGCGTACGCTACGTACTCTACGTAACGTGCGCTAAGTCTGCCTGTTAACGTACGCAAATGACCAAGTCTAGCGTACGCTATCCATGTACTGACAGTTCTCTCTGATCAGCCAACTGACTCGACTGATAACATAACGTACGTTACGTACCAAACGTAGCGTACGTTAACTCATTCCCGATAGGGCACGTTAATATACATATGTTGGCGTGCGCTAACCATGCATGGCAGTTTACTACTGGCAGAAAACTTGATCTAATGGTGATTAAACTCATGAATTCTATGGTGATAATACATGTCATCCCCGTGCATATCATGCTCATATGGTTTTGTGAAAGATCTATACGGATTAAACGACTACGAGATACAAGGTTGCGCATAACCATCACAACACCATAATTCATCTTGATTTTCAAGGAATATCCTAAGTTCAATCCATTACATGTCCCAAAACGTATGATTCCTTCGTGTAAAGACATAAGAACTTGAAAATCTCTAAATACTGGTCACAAACAGTTTTGAAGCTTCATGAATATGCTAGGAGTTCAAACACTAATAGGTTTACTGGATTATACGATGAATAAGTACCGAAACATCGAAAATATCCTTCTAACACATGAGGTTCGACTACTTATGAATTTAACTGACTAGATAATACCAAAACATGATCAAAATGTCCTTCAGAATACTACTAATATTGGTGAAGAATCACCTACCTCAAAGTAGCGAAGAACACGAAGGAACTTGAGGAAATCCAACACCGAGGGCTTGAACACCAATCTCCAAAGATCTACAATCTTCAAACTCGTGCTAGGAGGATGATATGAGAGGTTGAGGAGGGAGGAAGTAACTCTCTAAGCTCAAAAATTCGGATAGGGAAGTGAAAATATCTGAATAATGAGAAAGTAAGCTGTCCTATATATAGGAAATGGTTATTAGCGCGCGCTAGTCCCTATCCATAGCGTGCGCTAACGGCCATACGAAACTTACTAACTTCACTGTACTCAGCGTTTAGCGTGCGCTATCCTCATATCATTAGGTGCGCTACCGCGTTGACTTGGCTTTTCCCGAAAGCCGTCCAGGTTCATCCCGACATGATCCGACCGAAATCTTCAGCTGATCTCACCTACCACCCTGTCTTAATCATGCTGACTACGTATAGCGTGCGCTAAGGTTCATGCACAGCGTGCGCTACGGATCCAAATTAGCGTACGCTACACTTAGTCGATAGCGTGCGCTACATGCGCAGAATCACAATTTAAATCACATTCATGAAATCATGCGCTCAACAACACCGGATTATGAAGTACGGAGAATAATACTCAGATCAAAATACAACAATTACAATGTCACAAGTTCCAAATACATATCATAAATATCGGGTATTACAAGACGGACCTATGGAGTCGCGCATCAGGAGCGTTGACGGATAAATGTGAATTTATTATCTCTCTAATTATATTAGATATTGGATATGTAATTATGATTTATTGGATAAATCATAAATAGCGGTCTTATGAATTAAAATTAAGTTAATGGGTAATTAATCTAATTCATAAATTATATTTTTTAGAGAAATATATTTGTATTTGATATAATTAATTAATTGGATTAATTAATTTATATAAATACATTGGTGATTAAACGGAGTGTATTTAACGGATTCGTTTGACGAATGCCCGGTACACGAACCGAGTGGCTCGGCTCGTTTCTAGGAAACTTCCTCATGAGACCGCCCCACCCATGTGTGCTCTTGGTTGATTGTCATTTTCTTTCATGTGAGGAGGTGGGTCTTTCCATTATGTTCCCACATGATGAGATGTAAGGATCTTATTTTTGGTAGATATATACATCTCATCATTTCATCTTCATTATGGTTTTTTCATGAGAAGAAAACCAGCCCACTACCGTGAGGAATTATAGAGGGTGAGAGAATTTTTCATCTTCATTTTTTGTTCATCTTTGAGGTGATACAAAATCAAGAAAAAGAGAGATATAAATTCCTATAGTAATTCCTAGCCGTGTTCTTGGAGAACGGATTGCTATCGAATTTTTCCGGGCAACTTCCGACGCATGTGAAGTAGAGGCTTCGTACCTTTCGATGCTTGGAACGAAGGGATTTCGTGTTCGGGACGGGGTTCGTGATCATCGTCATTTTTACGAAGATTTATTTCAAAGGCTTCAAGGGTATGATCTTTATCTTCGTATTTATATTTTCATATATATGTTACTTGATCGATCCTGTTTGGGATTCGTATTTATTTCCGCTCACTATAAGAATAAACGTCAAAGACTTCGGATAATATCTGAAGTAAAAACGTTATAATTACCGAAGTCTATGTTCGTGTGGTAAAAGGTATACTTTAGACTTCATTTTTTATGCGAAGTCTAATATCCTAATAACCGAAGTCTATCTCATTTTTTTTTTCTGATTATGATCCAAATGTGGGGGGTAAGTGAAGTAAAAAAATGCCTTTAACTTCAGTTATTTTATAATTAGCGTAGTAAATAAAAAACCTTTTACTTCAGTTATTGTATAATATATATTAGTATTTTCTGCAGTAATATATATTAATATTTCACATTTTAATTTAAAATTCATTGCCAAAATCTACATTCAATTATAATTAACCATCAACCACAAGAGCTCAATAATATAAGAACCACCAATTTCATATCATCCCATCTTAAAAAAAATAACATGCGCTCCAACCAATTCAAAACCAAATATATATCATAACAAAGACAGAGAATATGTAAGAATATTCTATCTATTTCATCATGAACAGCACAAATAGGAAAAAAGGATTAAAATAGATCATATACTTCGAAACGACAAAGTCTCTCTTCAGCACATCATTGCTTTTCATCAGACGATCATACTTCTTGTTCATGGAATCATCTTCTCATCAACTTTCTTCTTCAAATCTTCAACATCGGCACGTGAAACAAACAAATCCACATAATCACTTTGTTGCTGGTTTAACAAATCTTCTTCCCCAATAAAGAAATTACAAGGGTTTGCCTGAAAGCCAAAATTATATTACCAACTAAAACATATTAGCATAATGTGTCGTAACACACATACTACAACATTATCAAACAGTCAAAAATAACTTCTACAAAGTGTGATGAACCATAGAAATATTATGATCGACACAATCCAAAATATCAGCAGCACGTTGATCGACTAAAGTGCCAAACTTTCAATTTCTCTAATATGTAAACACATCACCACAGAATAGCAATTCTAGTGAGGCATAAAAAAAAACATAATGCTAGTCAGCTTTTGGTCAATGCAAATATTCTTCTGATTACACAAAAATGAAAAAATTCTGGGTCATTTCACAATCTCATGATAGTTGGATATTAACCCCCATTTAATTAAACAAAAACCACACAAAACTTTTTGTATGAATCAAAACCAATCTGACAACCCAGAGGGTAAGCACAGCAAACCAAATAAACATATGAAACTGAATGAACATATATTCACCTTTGCATCATTATGACAGTGACGGCAGCTGAATATTTCGTTGCAATAGGAGCCCTAACACAGCATCTTCGACGGTAGTGGAAACATCTGTCAATCAAGAAACAAATATTAGCACCAAATCATCAAATGTACCATCAACTAAAATAAATTTAGAAGTGAGCAAGAACAAAGAACTAGCAGTTTTGCACTTGATAAACTATGTGAATCAAGAACAAATTAGCAAATGTAGTCTTGGTGAGATGGGTTATTATTATTATTATTATTATTATTATTATTATTATTATTATTATTATTATTATTATTATTATTATTATTATTATTATTATCCTGATCAGCATTTTTCTTGAGAGAAGTAGTCTTGGTGAGATGGGTGTAGCTGCCCTTCTCCTTGAACAGCTGAGCAAAGTGGGGCTTGCAGTAGAGGATTCCATCCAATGCAGCGTAGGACGAGGTTGTCAGAAAACACCCTCCATGGGCACACCTGAAGCATGACTTGTGGTAGAATTCTCCCTCCATTGTCACCTACAGTTAAATCAAATATAATAATATGTCTATGATCCTTCTTTCTATGGTACAAATATTAGATAATGATTACCTAGATTCTGTAGGGAGGTGCTGGAGAAGAAATAAAATAATAATAATAATGATAATAATATTATTATTATTATTAATAATAATAATAGAACGAGATGGGTATGTGTATGAAAGTAGAAGTTAATGGTTTTGATACCCATAATTATTCCCCAATATTTGGAGAATCATGTGAGCATGAATAGTAAGTAAGAGGAAGCATGTTAGACCAAAGATGCCACCGTATAGGAACTTAACATGAAAGATAAGATGATGTCTTTGGTATCCCATCAAACATGAGAACCTCTTGAGTTACATATGGGCAAGAAGGCACCTCATAAATGGGAGTATCTTGTGAATGAGGAGCATGATAGTTCCAAGATATATAAAGACCGACTCTACAATCAAAGGATTCCAGCAAAAGGAATCCAGTGCAAATGTGAATAATTTCCTCAAATATTATATTTGCACTGAACACAGCATTTAAGCATCTTAAACCAAATGATCTACATTGAAACACTTGCCAAAAGATTCACCATTCCTAACAAATAACAAGGCTGTTGATAGAAAGAGCTACCCAGGCGGGACGATATACATATTCTGAGAATAACTCGTCCTAACAGGCATTTCTAAGGTAACAAAGAGCAACTCTGGAAGGGAGCAATATTAAAAGACCCAACACAACAAAAGACACATGATGTAACTTGACACATAACGTGTCATGCATGAGTATTAGGAGCCATCGAAGAATCAGAGAGCATAGAAATGAGGTTAACAGTTTTCCCTAACATATCCCCAATGCACACAATCTACTGCTATTAAAAGGTTAATCTAATAAAGAAATAGATCGACAAAATCAAAAATCAAGGACACGATGGCCTATATCACCATCAAATCATCAAGAACCCATACTTTCAAATTCAGAAAACTACGATGCATCCAAAACCACAAATACATAAATCCAATCCACAGACATAAATTTTAAGCATCTTAAACACATTCTTTTATATGATTGATCAGAAAGGGCAGACAAAGCACCAAATCTTATGCAAAATGCAGCCTACTGTCAACGATCTCCACACACACAAAATCAAGGATTTCCAATTCGGGAACATGCAAAAGAAAATCTCATGAATTACTTCTACTTCAGTTCACGTCAGTCTGCATAACTTACTTATTTGGTCACCATGATGCTTTTTAGTCCATCGCTCCCAAATGCTATCTTCCAATTTATTTAGGTGGGTAATCGCATACTGAGGTTGACAAAAAGGTTGCATTAGTACTGACCGTGAGACCTGAGGACTAGTTTACCAAGAGTGGTATGGAACCAAGCAGCATATGTTGATGAAAAAGAATGAATAAGAACACAAAAGAAGACCTTAAACGAGTATGCATCGCGAAATAATCCTTTCGGGTTGAGCTACTTATGAAAAAAATTTAAATAACCCCTATGACATTGATTTCTCATCATAGAAGTTGCTCCCTCAGCACGTAATTGTAAATCAAAGACAAACCTCAATGCGGTATTCCTAAACTGGTATGTGTATTTTTCAAAAGATTACTGAGTTTAAGATTTTATTAGACTAAGCCTCAGGCAGTTTCTATAATTACCAAAAAGAATAACAGAGATCAGTGTGATGCCACTACTTCAAACAAATTCTTGGTGAAACGTGTTTTTCATTTGATATTTACTCTGAGGGCGCAGTTTTTCACAAGCAATTGATGTATTTTTCTACTACCAAAAATAATGAACTAAATCCTACTTTCACATATACATGATTCAGCTCCTCTAAAGATAAACTTGATTGTCCATGTCAGTACATAATCCATCCATCTTTAACTAAAAATATCTCCCAGCAATTCAGTCTTTCAGAATATGAACATCTGGATATTTCTTCACTTCTAATGAACTCACTGCTAAACATATAATAACCTGCTGTCAGGCCAGAGACAACAAATACTCCTCATCACTACTGACTAGTGGTAATTCCTACTGCACTTTGCAAGGGAAAATACAATAGCTGTTTATATACATAAAACATAGATATGATTATATACTTTGTTTTTCGATTATTTTCAAACAGGAGACCCATCAACTTATATCTATCTGCTGACCACCAAGGGTTACGCAACCTTTAGATGAAAGTAGGACCAATGGATTTGAGAAAGATTCAATCACCGCTTACCAGAGAGAATTAAATAAGAAAACAATCACAAATTGGGGTGATAAAACTACCATAACTGGGAACATAAACACTTGGTTTTATTTCCTTTCGTTTGTTTAAAGTTTTCATTTGGGGATAATAGGGGACGTGGGTGGAGGGCCCGAATCCAATGAATGTAGAAACAAAAAGAGATGTAGTTAGAAAGGCAACGATAACAATGTAGTTTCAACTCACATAAAGGGTATTTAACTGAACACAAAGTGATGGTGTTGTCAAAACGTTGATTTTTCTTGACTTTCTAACATCAGGCAGCCTTGGATCTGTTAGTTCCTTCTTCACAAAAGCTTTGATCCCACTTTCTTTCCTGTATCGTGTAAGAGTGGGCACATGGGGGATTATGTCTGCCTTGTCAGCTGCAGGTCACAAAAGTTATATCAAACAAGGATTGAAATTCAACAAATCGTATAAGTTTGAAATAACATAAAGAAGACCCAACACAATCAAGAAATGAAAGAACTTGAGTAATCACACACTATGAACTCCAGCTTGAAGCAAATATAAAAAAACACATGTTGACAAAATTTACTGGATTCAAGAATCTAAGCAAAAGAGCAAGAGTACAAAAGTACAAGTTGGTCACAACCTTGGAATTTAAATGTTATACTACTAATCCCATAGGCTCATTATCTACTAAACAATACGAAGCAAAAAGAAGAAATGAGAAGGTATCATTATGATGAATTAAGTGACTACGACCATTAGATAGATACTAGAGTACAATGCACTAATCCTGATCTATTTTATCTTCTCCTTTGTAAACCATTGGGCTCAACGAAAAGGCAGATCGAACTGAAATATCATGAAAACTGTTACCCTTTTTTTTGGCAGGGGAATCGGCTTGAACACATTTATTTGCAGATATTTTACAACATTTTAATTGATTTTTTGTAGCCATTTTAAAAGTCAGAAGTCCGAGGCCTTTCACAGTTTAATGCCCACCCTTCCGTGACATGGATATTCTGGGGCTGCATCCTAAGCTGAACATGTCCCCAAATTACAACCAAAGAAAAGAACAACGGAATATAACACTATTTCGGAAAAAATCTCGTCACGTTCATCCAGTACAGCCAAATATAAATTGTAATATTCAGCAGAAACTATCGGGTATCTTTATTAAATGGCTACTTACAATTACCTTTCTCCAAATAGCTAAATTACCGATCCCCGTCACTCCTACTTCCACAATTTCAAAACACAATCCGGCATGGCGAATGCTTAGATTTATATCAAAACAAGTGAAATGAAAACATTTTCTCCACAAAATATTGTTTGTTTAACCTTATGAAGACAGATGAAATTGTGGCTTTCAAAAACCTAATCAGAGCAGACTACTCAATTCTATCAAAAAAAAGGAAAGATAGAAAATACCACCTTCTTCCTCATCGTTTCTTCGAACAATCTGGGTTTTAACTTCTTCTAACCACCGGCCAGATCCTATAATCCACTGCCAACCACCCGAAAGTCCGAATCAAAACCAGAGCTTCACATCCAATCGCGACCACCACCATCGCCGTCGCAACCCTCTCCGCCGCACCACGGGCCGGATGACCTCGACCGAAACCATTATATTTCTTGAAATTCTAACCGCTCGCTGCTCCTCCGATGTCACGTCCGCTGCTCAAATCATGTGCGTGTGTGTGCAGGCGGAGCCCAGTGTGTGTGATTGTGTGAGTTTTGAGAGAAAGTAAAAAAAAAAAGAATAAGAAGAACAGGGAGAGGGAGATCGAAGGGGAAGGACAGAGAGACAGAGCAAAAAAGAAAAGAAAAAAATGAGAAGATTGAGGGGCGGTTAGCAAGGGTTTAGGTAAAATTCCGGTTTATATATCCTGTTACTTCATTAATGGGATATATTTTTGTTCAAAAAAATTCATTGCATTTTTTACTTCATTAATTATCAAATTAGCGAAGTCTTTGTAACTTAAAATTTTTAACTAGCTCCTGTTTTTTTATTTGGTACCATTTACTGAAGTCTATGTGGGTTTTTTACTTCAGTAAATTGAAAAGCGAAGTTGTTGTTTGTTTTTACTTTGCTATTATAGATTACTGAAGTGAGACATACCGAAGTCTTTGATGTTTATTCTACTAGTGGCTGCGTATTTCGTTTTATTTTCGGAATCCCAACAGTGGTATCAGAGCGAGGTCAATGTTTCTGTATATACGATTACTTGTGCATTTTGAATGCTTTTGGATGATGATTATGATTTAGAATCATGTTTGGAATAATCGTAGATTTTAAATTGTTCGTTGTAGCATCACGTTTTTGGAAACGAGCCGAAAAACGAAGAAACGGTGCCGGCGGGTGCCAAAGACTGGCCTTTGCCAGTGCCGATCATGCTCGGCCATGCTCGGTTATGTCTCGGCCGCATCTGCCGAGAGGCCGATGCTCGCGATCGGGACTCGGCCGCTGAGCATGGCTCGGCCAGCGACCCTCGGGTTTTGGCCCGATTTTGAATCGCCATGCCGGGCCTAAAATCGGAATGTCCGGGACTCCGTTTTAAGTTTATATTTTGTTGTAATTATTTCCCAAAATTTAAATTGGATTTTAATTTAACTAAATTAATATTTGAAATATTTTTTTTAGTTAAGGGAAATAAATTAAACGAAAATATTATTTTGGCCGGATTACTTCGAATGAATTTAAATGAAGATTATTAGTATTAATTAGATTAATACCATTAAAATTGAATAGATTAATTTTATATTGATTGGATTAATATATTAATTGATTATTTAATTTTAATGCCACTTTATATTAATTGGATTAATATAGTAGAAATTGAATAGATTAATTTATAGATTAATTAAATTAATTTATATTAAAATTAATTGTTTAATTTCGTTGCCATTACATGTTCTATGGAATCCTTATGTGATGATGATATAGCTCGTGGACTTAGTTTTTGATTTGTTCGATTCGATTGGGTTGTAAAGGCCGTTTTAAGCCTATTTATATTTACTAGAAAAATTTGTATAAGATGCAATTTTTCAATGATGTAATTATTATTTTGGGTATGACGAAGACCGAAGACAACCGACCGAGAAGACGAAGATTCGAAGACTGTGTTTTTATTTATTGGGTCATTCGCTTGGCCCAGTACTTAGGAATTAGGTCCATGAGCTATATGTTGGTAGTAACTAGGTTACTGTTTTCTGTTTTTCATTTTGAATGATTGACAAACCAACAAACGCACGTATAAATGAATTAATGTGCAAAGTGTAACATTAATCGCGAAATTCTCCCGACTACAAACACACTAAGTTATAAAGGTTACGAGGTTTCCTACCCTCCGTCAAACTCATGGAAAATTGAAATCTAAACCGGAATATTATTCTTCCGAGTATGTCGGGGTAATATTTTTGGGGAAAGTTGATAAATTCCTAGAGTGCATTAGATGCCTTTGGTTGTGACAAATCAAACCCCTATAAACCGTATGGGTTGCCGGGTAAGATTCAATTGTCAGACTAATAGGAGTTGACGGTTTAAACTTAGATAGTTCAGCGAGCCATAGAAACCGAATGGGTTGAGGGCAAGTGAACTAGAGGTAAAAGAAGATCGAATCATCCATTAGATGGGTTGGTATTAGACACCACTTTATAAAGAATAATAGAATAGAAACCGTATGGGTTGCCCTCTATTAAACTTTGTAAAGAAATCGATCACCACTATGAAGTCACCCAAGACTTCCGGATTTAACATGGGAGTATGTAAATGCCGATAAAATAGTGGGAGCCGAGTTATGAATAAAGAAAGCCCTTAAATTCTTTACTCGGATCATAATTAAACAAGTCACTAATTGAATCTTGTCTAAATCTTTGCAAAAAACGAAACTGGATCTCTCTAAAATGGCTAAAAACCCACTTGCAATATATTTGAAAAGAATCTCCTAACTGGACCCAATTTTGTTGACTGGTTGCGGAATCTGATGATTGAACTCAGTATGGAGTTTCTGGGATACGTCTTAGAGGCGGACATTCCACCGACTCCAATCCGAACCAGGGGTAATCAGGAAGATATTGACGTCCATGAAAAATGGGTCAAGGATGACGTGCTAGTCCGTGGCTTTATGATGGGATCAATGACAAATGAGCTGCAGAGAGCGCACGAGAAAATAACTTCTGCTAGGCAGATTCTCACACACTTGACTGAACTTTATGGAGAACACAGTAGGACTGCTAGATATGAGATATCAAAGCAGTTGTTTAGTGCTAGGATGAAAGAAGGAGAGAAAGTGGGAGACCACGTCCTCAAGATGATATCTATGATTGAGAGGCTCGAGGTGGTCAACTTTAATATGGATTTATCCCTTGAAATTGATCTCATCCTTCAATATCTCCCTCACTCTTTCACGCAGTTTGTAATAAATTTCAACTGTAATGAAATTACATTCACATTAGCTGGGCTAATGAATAAACTGGTGACGGCGCAGTCTAACATGAAGACTAAACCGAGAAAGGTTGTTCTTGTGATTTCTTCTGGGCCTCGGAGGTCCAAGAACAAAAAGAAAAAGACCTACGAGCAGTACAAACCCAAGAAAGGGGTACAGAAAGGAAAGGGCAAGGCCCAAAAAAGGTTCAAAAGGTACATGGTCCAAAACCTACGGACAAATGCCTTGAATGCGGTGAGCTGGGCCACTGGCGAAGGACTTGTCCTAAGATTAATGGCGCATCAGGTACGGAACTTTTTGTTTTTGAAACAAATTATTCCGCTACTGTATATTCTGCTTAATGGATTCTGGATTCAGGTGTCACTTCTCACATTTGTACTATGAATCAGGATCTGGAACGAAGTAGAAAACTTGAAGCTGGGGAAATGATGATCACTGTCGGAAGCGGACAAAGTGTCGAGGCAACCGATATTGGATCAATCCTACTGGGTTTAGAATCCGGTTTTATTTTGACATTAGATGAAGTACTTGTTTTGCCCAAGGGGCATAAAAACATTGTATCCATTCCAGTCTTGGACCGGAAAGGATTTTGTTTCTTCATTGGAAATGGTAGTTGTAAAATTTATTTTCGAAATAAATTGGTTGGCACAACTACATTGTTGAATGGTTTATATCATCTGAACATTCAAAATAAAACAGTAGTGAACACTATAACTAGGAAACGTGGTAGGCAAGATACTAATCAAGCTCTTAAATGGCACCTTAGACTTGGTCATGTTGGTCAGACCAAGGTTCAGGAAATGAAGAAAGATGGACTTTTAAGTCCATTGGGTGTAGAACCCTATCCAACTTGTGAATCTTGCCTTAGAGGCAAAATGACTGTAACACCCCAATTCACAAAGGGGACATTACACGCCGTAGAAACCTCGTGAGGTCTACCAGGCTAACGCAAGACACATAACCACAATGACAAACCCCAAAAGATGCACTCAAAAGTAAACAGGGCCGTGGCCTCGGCCAAAACATTTCAACGGAGTACATGAAACATAATGTAAATATCAATTCCTTGCCCACGCAGGGGACTTAAACCAAATTCGGAAGTAAGCAGTTTAACTCCAATACTCAACAAATGCAATGACAAAACATAAAAAGAACAATACAGACTCGAGCCACTATCATCAAGCCATCCCATCCTTCGCGTGCGTGCCCCGTGCCTGCTCCTCAGCTCTTCCGGTACCTGAAATGCATAAGACGCATTTCCCCCATTTAAGGGGTTAGCATTCGAATAGCTAGTGCAAGTACACAATTACACAACATTATATACAAAATACAGTTTTTACACAATCATCCCAAACGTAAGTCATTTGCCACATATATATTCCGGAATACTACATTGGCAATCACATCAATTTCCAATCATCACGATATCACAACTGGTATCCCGTGGCCGTACCCCTTAGTATCGACCCCCAGACATCCCGTCGAACACTCCGGGTGGAATACCACTTCCGCGGCCGTACCCCTTAGTATCGACCCCCAGACATCCCGTCGGACACTCCGGGTGGAAGTTCAACCACACACGCACCCAAGTCCACCTCCGCGGCCGTACCCCTTAGTATCGACCCCCAGACATCCCGTCGGACACTCCGGGTGGAAGGAACACAACTCACGCACTCAAAAATCACCATTCATCATTCATTTCGCAAATCACAACATACATAACGAAATGTAATACATGTACTTGCCTTGAATTATTGACGACGCAACGAACGGAAAGGAAAGTCACCGATGAACGCTAGGAACCAATGAAACCGAACCTAACGATTCGAAGAATACAATCACAACCATTTCTAAATGAATACGGAATTGGAAAACACCCGAAAATCCGCCTACGATTCATGTATATTCGTATATAAACAACAACGAGGGCGGACCACAACCAAACCCTCTCGATTCCGTAAAAATCACGAAATATACCATGAATCCGTGGAAAACTAAGAATATCAACAAGATTAATCATATTCATCAAGAATTCATCAACAAAGCGGAAAGAATCGGACAAAACCCCAAAATCCCCAATTATCCAAAAAGGTAGGGTTAAAGGAATTCTTACCTCTTGATGAATCAAGCATTCAAATCCAAAAACCACGGGTTAGATCCGCAATCCGAGCCACCCGATCGAAAAGGGATGAAGAAATCTACACAAGTAAGTGATAGATGGAGGAACTCTCCCTCTCAAGTCTCTCTCTCTCGCGCACGGTTGAAGAAGGGGGAGGAAATGAGCGATTTACGCTGAAACAACACATTTATAGTGTAACACAGCAGAACCTATTGGCACTTATCGGCCGATAGCCCAACCGATAGCCAAACGGAATGCCGAAGAGAGTCTATCGACCCCCTATCGGCGAAAGGCTCTGGAAGTTCGAATGTGAAGAAATTTACCTATCGGCCGGCCTATCGGCCGACAGCCCAACCGATACCCATACAGATTGCCGCAGAGAGTCTATCGACCCCCTATCGGCCGAAAGGCTCTCGGAAGTGCTCGGCCAAACCGAAACGACCATAACTCTCTCGTCAGGACTCCGATTGACTCACCGTTTGAACCATTGGAAAGCTAACTCGATGCTCTATAATATTGCAAAGATTTAGAATTTTTGGAGTTACCAAAAATTAATGGTGATCTTAACAAAATCGAACTCATCTGAGGAAAGTTGAAACAATAAACAATAACGAGATCATAGTTCAACGGTTGACGGGAAGGACATCTTGAAAGATACACGGGGGTCACTATGACCGAGAAATATACCAAAAATGAAAATACAAGGGAAAAGAAAATACCGGATATTACATTATCTCCCTAAAAATAAGTTTCGTCCCGAAACTTACAACACGAATAACTCGGGGTATCTCGACCTCATACTCTCCTCCGTTTCCCACGTGGCTTCCTCGGATCCATGCCTCGACCACCGCACTTTGACCAAGGGAATTGTTTTGTGCCCGAGTTGCTTCACTCGACGCTCTAAGATCTGAATCGGCCTCTCCTCGAAGGTAATGTCGGGCCCCAACTCGATTTCTCCAAAATCAATAATATGGCTAGGGTCCGATACGTACTTCCTAAGGTAGGAAACATGAAATACGTTATGCACGTGGCTCGAGACGGCGGCAAGCCTAACCGATACGCAAGCTCTCCAACTCTATCTAAAATCTCAAACGGTCCGATATATCTCGGACTAAGTTTACCCTTCCGACCAAGCGGTAAACTCCCGTGTCGGCGACACCTTAAGCAAGACGTGATCTCCCACCTCAAACTCCAACGGTCGGCGACGTGTATCGGCATAAGACTTCGTCGACTCGGGCCGTCAAGAATCAACCACGAATCAAGGTAACCTTCTCCCTCGTCTCAACTATCATGTCGGGCTCGGTACCGATTAGCTCAGACGTATCATCCCAACACAACGGCGATCTGCACCTCCTCCCATACAACGCTTCGAATGGTGCCATTTTGATCGAGGCATGCCAACTATTGTTGTACGTGAACTCGATCAATGGCAAGTGTGTCTCCCAATCATCCTTCCAATCTAAAGCACAGGCTCGTAACATATCCTCTAGCGTCGGTATCGCCCGCCGCATCGTCCGTCTGTCTGAGGGTGGTAGGATGTACTAAGTCTTAACTCAGTTCCCAAAGCTCTATGAACGGCCTGCCAAAAATGTGATATGAACCGGCCATCACGATCCGAAACAATACTCTTAGGTGTCCCATGTAACCTCACGATCTCCGAAACAAACACTCGTGCAAGTCTCTCTGGCCCCCAAGTGTCCTTAATACCCAGGAAATGAGCTGATTTGGTTAGTCGATCAACAACGACCCAAATCATGTTCATTCCCGTCCGAGTCTTAGGCATACCGGTAATGAAATCCATAGAAATGTCCTCCCATTTCCACTCCGGAATAGGAAGTGGTCGCAAAAGCCCCGCGGGTCGCTGATGCTCGATCTTAACTCCGCCGACAGTCGACACCTCGACACAAACTCGCTAACGTCCATCTTCAAATTACTCCACCAGTAGTTACTCCTCACATCCTTGTACATTTTACTCGTACCAGGATGTATGGAGTAAGGCGTGGTATGAGCTTCGCTCAAAATCTTCTGTCTCAACTCAACAACACTCGGTACGCATAGTACGCGAAATCTCAAAACTCCATCATCGTGAACTACAAATCCAGGGCTTTCCCTTCTTCACATCCTCTCTCAATCGGACCAAAACGGATCGTCAAATCGCCGCCTTGATATCATCGGTCAAGGACGAAGCGATCTCCAACGCACATAATCGACCCGAACTCTCTCGAACCCAAACCTCGATATCCCGACGAATAAAATCCCGTGGATCCTACTCAGTGGTGTAAGTACCTCTAACATCCGCAACGCCATCGGCTTCGGCTCAACGCATCGGCCACTACGTTAGCCTTACCGGATGGTAAAGTATCTCGAGGTCGTAATCTTTAATTAGTTCCAACCACCTACGCTGTCTCATATTCAATTCTTTTCCGATCAAGATATACTTCAAGCTCTTATGGTCCGTAAAATCTTACATGATGACCCATAGAGGTAGTGCCTCCGATTTTTAAGGCAAAAACGACCGCAGACTAACTCCAAATCATGCGTGGGGTAATTCACCTCATAAGGTTTCAATCAAGGACGCATACGCAATCACTCGTCTCTCTGCATCAAAACACATCCTAGACCAAGGCCCGAAGCATCACTATACACTACGAAGTCCTCGTTCCCCGAGGCAACGCTAACACGGTGCGGTAGTCAAACGCTTTCTTTAACTCATCAAAACTGCCCCGCCTGTCTCATCCACTCGAACTTCGAGTTTTATGGAGCAACCGAGTGAGTGGTCTAGCGATTTTCGAAAATCCTCAACGAATCTACGGTAATAACCGGCAAGACCAGAAAACTCCTCACCTCCTTCACATTTTTAGGCGGCTCCCAAGCCATCACCGCTCTATCTTCTGCGGATCTACCCGAACTCCTCAGTGAAATCACATGCCCGAGGAACGAATTCCTCGATTAAAACTCACACTTAGAGAACTTCGCGTACAACCGCTCAGCCCTCAAAGTGTCTAATACAATCCAAGATGTAAGGCGTGTTCCTCCACTCGTGAATAGATGAGAATATCACCAATAAAAACGACTACGAATTTGTCCAGATACTCAATAAAAACTTTGTTCATCAACCGCATGAACATGCTGGGGCATGGCATTAGCCCGAAAGGCATAACCACAAACTCGTAATGGCCATATCTCGTCCGAAAGGCACTTTGAATATCGACGTCCCGAATCCTCAATTGGTAGTAGCCCGATCGCAAATCAATCTTGAAAAGACTGCCGCCCCAAGCCGATCAAACAAATCGTCAATCACGGGCAAAGGGTATTTATTTTTGATGGTTAGCTTGTTTAATTCTCGATAGTCGATGCATAAACGAAGCGATCCATCCTTCTTCTTGACAAAGTACAAAGCGCACCCCAAGGCGATGCGCTCGGTCGAATATACCCTTTATCTAACAACTCTCCCAATGGTTCTTCAACTCTAGCATCTCCGACGGTGCCATACGGTATGGTGCTCGAGAAATAGGGGCCGCATTCGGCTCAAGATCAATAGGAAACTCCACCTCTCGATGTGGTGGTAATCCCGCAAGTCGTCCGAAATACATCAGATACTCGCTAACAACGGAATCGACGATATGTCAACCCCACCATCTTCCGCTGCAGGCGAAACACGATGAGCCGACACAACCCCGGTTCGGAAGTTTCATCGCCTTCAAGGCGCTAATCACACTCCCGATCTACCGGCTTACAACCGACTAGAGTATGCTCGGTGCCGTCCTCGGCAACTATCGAGATGGTACGAGTCCGATAGTTCATGATAGCACCGTGACGATCTAACCAATCGTCCCCGAGGATCAAATCCTCACCCTTAAGGTCTATAACAATGAGATTCGAGGGCCAATCCCGCCCCGATCCTCACTAGGCAATCCCTAACCTCCCGGTCCCCAACCATACGATCTCCACCGGGTGTACCCACTACAAACGGCTCACACTCAAACAAGCAAAAACCAATACGACTCACACAATCCGAAGCAATAAAGGAATGGGTAGCACCGAATCAAAAAGTACCAAACCGGATGAGTAAGGATCTCGAGTGGTACTGACGCCACCGAACGTCTGTCTCCTCGTACGCCTCATCTCGATACAACCGGGTGAATCAACCCGAACTCGACGCCAGACGGTGATCCGCCGACCCGACCCTACCACGGCCCGAACCTTGCGGAACATGAGTAATCGGAATCTTGTGCTCCTCCGATCGGCGGTGGTAGTCGGGACCCTAGCACTCGGTGGCCCTCTCACAATGGGCCGCCCGATGCCCGATCGCCCGCAAGTAAAACAAATAACTGGAGGTAAAGGGCAATCCTCATCAAATGCTCATATTGGTTGCGCTTAAAACAAACCACGCCACCGAAGCAACGGATGGGATCGAACGATTACCCGAGATCCTCAGGCGAAACGGTCTCTTCCGTGTGTAGGAACGAACGAGACCTCGAAAATCGACCACCTTTACCGGAAACCCGCGGTGGTCTTACGCTTAGCTTCCGAAATCGACTCGATTCCGGGACAGCCATCTCGATCGCGAGCGCGATCGATATTCCTTCAAGGTGGCACACATGAGTGTGCCATACTCGCCCGATATGCGGCTTCATGCGCATATTGAAGTAACGGATTTTATCGGCCTCCGTCCTCACCGATCTCTCACAAAACCCAACCGCTGATTGTAGGAAATAATGGCACGAGAAATCGGCACATCCCGAGGTGTAGCGGTGAAGAACTCCACAATTCTGCGCTCCTTAGCGGCGGTGGACAATATTCTGCTTCCATAGCGGCCTTGAACTCCTCCCAAGTGGCCCGACGATCTCTGGGCGCAACGGCTTCCCACCACTCCGCAGCTTCTTTATCCAGGAGGTACTGGGCAATATGTACCCTCTGTCTTCGGGACAAGCTACGGCATCAAAGGCCTGGACGGTGAAAGAGCCAATTCTCCCAACCGAGGGAGTCGGAAGGTCGGAGAAACGAGGAGGGTGCATCTTAGTCACCGTCTGAAGCCATTTACTAGCTTCCTCTTCAGGTGTCGGGGTGGATTAAGGCCCACCCCGAGCTATTCGAGTAAGTCGGGCTACTAATCTGAAGTACGGCAAGAGCCAGCGTCGGCATTATTACCCGACGGCACCGAGTGAGAGGCCGAGTCTGCAGAGACCGAGAAAGTGAGCCCTCTTCATTATCGCACCCCGACCACGGCCTCGGCCGCGCCCCTAGCTGGTCTACCACGACCTCTCAACATACGAAGAAAATACGAAAAGAACAAGATCGTAAAGATTCACAATTCACAAAGTTGGTAACACAAGTCACAATTCCGAACTACGCAAGAAAACGAATTACGAAATATAAGAGTTCGAGGAGACTTACACCACGGGTCGCACGAAAAGACGGTAGCGTGATGATATTAGGCTCGACGACCGACTCTAACGACATAACTGACAGACCCAAAATTCACCGACAGCCTAGGTATTCAAAACCTAAGCTCTGATACCATAAATGTAACACCCCAATTCACAAAGGGGACATTACACGCCGTAGAAACCTCGTGAGGTCTACCAGGCTAACGCAAGACACATAACCACAATGACAAACCCCAAAAGATGCACTCAAAAGTAACAAAAATGTGGCCTCGCCAAAACATTTCAACGGAGTACATGAAACATAATGTAAATATCAATTCATTGCCCACGCAGGGGACTTAAACCAAATTCGGAAGTAAGCAGTTTAACTCCAATACTCAACAAATGCAATGACAAAACATAAAAAGAACAATACAGACTCGAGCCACTATCATCAAGCCATCCCATCCTTCGCGTGCGTGCCCCGTGCTGCTCCTCGGCTCTTCGGTACTGAAATGCATAAGACGCATTTCCCATTTAAGGGGTTAGCATTCGAATAGCTAGTGCAAGTACACAATTACACAACATTATATACAAAATACGCTTTTACACAATCATCCCAAACGTAAGTCATTTGCCACATATATATTCCGAATACTACATTGGCAATCACATCAATTTCCAATCATCACGATATCACAATGGTATCCCGTGGCCGTACCCTTAGTATCGACCCCGGACATCCCGTCGAACACTCCGGGTGGAATACCACTTCCGCGGCCGTACCCCTTAGTATCGACCCCGGACATCCCGGCCGGACACTCCGGTGGAAGTTCAACCACACACGCACCCAAGTCCACCTCCGCGGCCGTACCCCTTAGTATCGACCCCCAGACATCCCGTCGGACACTCCGGGTGGAAGGAACACAACTCACGCACTCAAAAATCACCATTCATCATTCATTTCGCAAATCACAACATACATAACGAAATGTAATACATGTACTTGCCTTGAATTATTGACGACGCAACGAACGGAAAGGAAAGTCACCGATGAACGCTAGGAACCAATGAAACCGAACCTAACGATTCGAAGAATACAATCACAACCATTTCTAAATGAATACGGAATTGGAAAACACCCGAAAATCCGCCTACGATTCATGTATATTCGTATATAAACAACAACGAGGGCGGACCACAACCAAACCCTCTCGATTCCGTAAAAATCACGAAATATACCATGAATCCGTGGAAAACTAAGAATATCAACAAGATTAATCATATTCATCAAGAATTCATCAACAAAACGGAAAGAATCGGACAAAACCCCAAAATCCCCAATTATCCAAAAAGGTAGGGTTAAAGGAATTCTTACCTCTTGATGAATCAAGCATTCAAATCCAAAAACCACGGGTTAGATCCGCAATCCGAGCCACCCGATCGAAAAGGGATGAAGAAATCTACACAAGTAAGTGATAGATGGAGGAACTCTCCCTCTCAAGTCTCTCTCTCTCGCGCACGGTTGAAGAAGGGGGAGGAAATGAGCGATTTACGCTGAAACAACACATTTATAGTGTAACACAGCAGAACCTATTGGCCAGCCTATCGGCCGATAGGCCCAACCGATAGCCAAACGGAATGCCGGCAGTAGAGTCTATCGACCCCCCCTATCGGCCGAAAGGCTCCTGGAAGTTCGAATGTGAAGAAATTTACCTATCGGCCGGCCTATCGGCCGATAGGCCCAACCGATACCCATACAGATTGCCGGCAGTAGAGTCTATCGACCCCCCTATCGGCCGAAAGGCTCCTGGAAGTGCTCGGCCAAAACTGAAACGACCATAACTCTCTCGTCCGGACTCCGATTGACTCACCGTTTGAACCATTGGAAAGCTAACTCGATGCTCTATAATATTGCAAAGATTTAGAATTTTTGGAGTTACCAAAAATTAATGGTGATCTTAACAAAATCGAACTCATCTGAGGAAAGTTGAAACAATAAACAATAACGAGATCATAGTTCAACAGTTGACAGGAAGGACATACTGAAAGATACACGGGGGTCACTATGACCGAGAAATATACCAAAAATGAAAATACAAGGGAAAGAAAAATACCGGATATTACAATGACTAAGTCCCCCTTCACATGGACTTTTGAAAGGGCTGCCGATAAACTTGGATTGGTACATACCGATGTTTGTGGTGCTTTAAAAGTAGCCCGAAATGGATATCAATATTTCATAACGTTCACAGATGATCATACTAAGAATGAGATTGTGTACTTAATGAAACATAAATCGAAGCCTTTACTAAATTCAAAGAATTTAAGTCCCTAGTTGAAAAACAGACTGGATGTCATATCAAAGCACTTCGGTCGGACCGAGGTGGCGAATATATGAGCACAGAGTTTGATGAGTTCCTTAAGGAACATGGAATAGTTTCACAATTGACGCCGCCAGAAACCCCACAGTTAAATGGTGTTTCATAAAGGAGAAATCGAACTTTGTTGGACATGGTTCGCTCTATGTTAAATTACACTGATTTACCTATTTACCTGTGGGGGTATGCCTTACTAACCGTTGCCTGTATCCTTAATAGATGTCCTTCCAAATCCGTTCCTATCACTCCACATGGGATGTGGAATGGTAAGAAACCAAGCCTGAATCACATAAGGATTTGGGGATATCCAGCATATGTCAAGAAGGCTAAGGTAGACAAACTGGAAGCGAGGTCCATCAAAGGACGTTTCATTGGATACCCAGAGGACTCGATGGGTTATCTATTCTACATGCCAGAAGACCATAGGGTCGTTGTGGCATTACAAGCGCACTTCCTTGAGGATTAATTCATTCAGGAAGGTGGCTCGGGTAGAAATATCTCTTTAGAAGAGCATAATGAAGTTCCTAAGGAGACATCTGATCAGGGATAAGGAACCGAACCTATTGTAACACAACCTCCACTTCGAAGGTCTGATAAGGTGTGTAAGTTGCAACGAGCCATTTATGGGCTGAAGCAAGCTTCTCGGAGTTGGAACCTTTGATTTGACGAAGCAGTCAAGGACTTTGACTTCGTACAAAATGAAGAGGAACCATGTGTTTACAAAAAGGTCAGTGGGAGCAACATTGCGTTCCTAGTACTATATGTAGATGATATTCTACTTATAGGAAATAACGTAGCAATGCTCAGCACTATGAAAGCTTGACTTTCTAAAACGTTCTCCATGAAAGACTTAGGAGAAGCTTCCTATATTATAGGGATACGTCTTTACAGAGATAGACCGCGAAGAATGATAGGACTTTCCCAAGCCCTCTATATAGATAAAATCCTGAGAAGATTCAAGATGGATAAATCTAAAAGAGGGTTCCTTCCCATGCGACATGGAATTCATCTCACCACGAAAATGTGTCCTCAAAGTGAGGAATACAAGAGAGAGGAGTAATGTACCCTATGCCTCGACAGTGGGTAGCCTCATGTACGCTATATTGTGAACGAGACCAGTCTTATCCTATGCTGTGAGTATGGTAAGCCGATTTCAAGCAAACCCGGGTAGGGAACATTGGACTTCCGTAAAGAACATTCTTAAGTACTTAAGATGAACGAGAGATTTGGTTCTTACTTACGGTGGTGGAGAACTGAGGGTGATTGGATTCACAAATTCTGATTTTCAAGGAGACAATGACGACTCTAAGTCGACATCTGGGTATTTGTTTACTCTAAATGGGGAGCAGTATCTTGGAGAAGCTCCAAGCAAACTACTACTGCAGATTCCACCTGCCAAGCAGAGTATCAAGCTACCTCAGAGGCTAGCAAAGAAGCATTTTGGATGCAGAACTTTATGCAAGAACTTCAAGTGGTGCCTAATGCGGAGCTGTCTATATCACTATTCTGTGATAATGATGGAGCTGTCGCCCAAGCCAAGGAGCCTAGGGCTTACCACAACACCAAGCATATAGAGAGAAAATACCACATCATTTGAGAGATGGTGGAAAAAGGATATGTTTCATTGAAAAGAGTAGACTAAGAAGACAATGTCTCTGACCCGCTGACTAAACCATTATCTCAGGCCGTCTTAGAAAGACATATGAAGAACATGGGTATTGGATACCATGATGTGTGGCATTGAGTGCAAGTGGGAGATTGTTAGGAATATGCCCTCGAATGCCACTCAGGGGATGAGAGAGTAAGGGCATTGTACTTGTAATTATGGAATAATTAATAAAAAGGCAATACGATTCATTCACTGTTTATTGTATTTCAATTACATTCTTGACTTGGTAAACATTGAAGTGAAGTCCATGTAAATAAATCGAACATTCCATTCTCGTTATGGGATAAGAGAAAATGCACTGGAAGTGTTTAAAGTTTATTTACGTAAATTGTTCGCAAGTCAATAAACTTAAAATGGGCATTAAGTTTTAATACGACTTGTATAACTGATGCTAGGACGTGTGCACGTCTTGATAGCATAGTTATAAGTATATTGGTGGGGCCAGTATACTCGAACACGACTCATACTCGATTCAGTCACACGGTATTCACTCTCGGAGAGTCGATAACAAATTGAAAGGTTGTGATAGTATACGTGGACCTTTGACTTGAGGGTTCAGTAGAAGATGTGCATGTGACGTTTATTTTGTCATTAGAGTAGTTAGACTCATTTGCTTAATTGCTGAGTCGACCTCGAAGTGCGGACTATACGGGCAGGTAGCAGTCTTTACTGTATGCCAAGAAAGGATTCTATCTCCTGTTAGTGAGCAGGCGAATGTCCTATACGGTTAATGGCAAATAAGATCATAAGTCTTTGGCCAAAGCATTCTGATATAGTCGTATTAGATACACTATTAATCAGTCGGTCTTGATTTGCATTAACATATATATAGAGTTTAGTCAACATTAGGGTTTGACTTTACCATGACCCGAAGACTTGACCGGGACATCTGATGAAGGGTCTATATGTATATAGTATTCACGACATAATGGTTCTGGAATGATCCCTTCATTTGTTCTCAGTCGGGGTTTACAGTGCGGCCCGCTAGGCTGGCTAAGTGTTGCCCGCACTCATTGGTACCTCCCAATGCCGGCTGAGATGGACCTATGGAGTCTCGCATCAGGAGCGTTGAAGGAAAAATGTGAATTTATTATCTCTCTAATTATATTAGATATTGGATATCTAATTATGATTTATTGGATAAATCATAAATAGTGGTCTTATGAATTAAAATTAAGTTAACGGGTAATTAATTTAATTCATAAATTATATTTTTTAGAGAAATATATTTGTATTTGATATAATTAATTAATTGGATTAATTAATTTATATAAATACATTGGTGATTAAATGGATTGTATTTAACGGATTCGTTTGACGAACGCCCGGTACACGAACCGAGTGGCTCGGCTCGTTTCTAGGAAACTTCCTCATGAGACCGCCCCACCCATGTGTGCTCTTGGTTGATTGTCATTTTCTTTCATGTGAGGAGGTGGGTCTTTCCATCATGTTCCCACATGATGAGATGTAAGAATCTTATTTTTGGTAGATATATACATCTCATCATTTCATCTTCATTATGGTTTTTTTCATGAGAAGAAAACCAGCCCAATGCCGTGAGGAATTATAGAGGGTGAGAGAATTTTTCATCTTCAATTTTTGTTCATCTTTGAGGTGATACAGAATCAAGAAAAATAGAGATATAAATTCCTATAGTAATTCCTAGCCGTGTTCTTGGAGAACGGATTGCTATCGAATTTTTCCGGGCAACTTTCGACGCATGTGAAGTAGAGGCTTCGTACCTTTCGATGCTTGGAACAAAGGGATTTCGTGTTCGGGACGGGGTTCGTGATCATCATCATTTTTACGAAGATTTATTTCAAAGGCTTCAAGGGTATGATCTTTATCTTCGTATTTATATTTTCGTATATACGTTACTTGATCGATCCTGTTTGGGATTCGTATTTATTTCCACTGCGTATTTCGTTTTATTTTCGGAATCCCAACAAAGGCTTTGTGTCCGAAGTCGATATTCATAAAGTGTGCAAGCTTCAGCGTTCAATTTATGGACTGAAGCAAGCGTCGCGTAGTTGGAACCTTCGCTTTGACGAGGCGGTCAAAGAGTTTGACTTCGTGCAAAATGAAGAGGAACCTTGTGTATACAATAGGGTTAGTGGGAGCAAGATCGCATTCTTAGTACTATATGTGGATGACATTCAACTAATAGGTAATGATGTGGGAATGCTCAGTTCTGTGAAAGCTTGGCTTTCGAGTAATTTCTCCATGAAAGACTTTGGAGAAGCCACCTATATTCTTGGTATTCGGCTCTACCTGGATAGAACGAAGAGAACAATAGGTCTTTCCCAAGCCCTCTATATAGATAAAATCTTAAAGCGATTTAAGATGGATGATTCTAAAAGAGGGTTCCTACCGATGCGACATGGAATAAAACTCTCCTTGAAGATATGTCCTCAAAGTGAGGAACAACGAAAGGAAATGAGTAACATACCATATGCTTCGGCCGTGGGTAGCCTTATGTATGCTATGTTGTGTACGAGACCTGACATTGTGCATGCTGTAAGCGTGGTGAGTAGGTTTCAGGCAAACCCAAGTAGGAAACATTGGACTGCCGTATAGAACGTTCTCAAGTACTTTAGAAGGACTAGAGATATGGTTCTGATGTATGGCGGTGGAGAATTGGATGTGGTGGGATACACTGATTCGGACTTCCAAGGACTGAAGGATGACTCGATGTCTACTTCTGGCTACATATTTACTCTTAATGGAGGAGCAGTATCTTGGCGTAGCGCCAAGCAAAGCGCGATCCGATTCCACTGTCAGCCGAGTATCAAGCGACCTCGAGGCTTCCAAGGAAGGGTTCGATTAAGAAGTTTCGGGAAAACTTCAAGTGATACCATGTGCCGAGTCACTGTCTACTGCATCGCGACAACGATGGAGTCAGCAAGATGTGCCAAGGAGCTGAGGTTTCACAACAGCACCAAACATATTGAGAGGAAGTATCATCTCGTAAGAGAATTTGTTCGCAAGGGATACATTGTACGGCACAGAGTAGACTCGGCCGACAACGTCGCCGATCCACTGACCAAGCCACTTTCTCAGACAAGCTTGGATCGTCATCTAGAGAACATGGGTATTAGATACCATAGTGTGTGGCATTGAGTGCAAATGGAAGATTGTTAGGAGTATGCCCTTGAATGCCACTCAGAGGATGTTGAGTGAGGGCATTGTACTTGTTATTATGTAAATCATCAATATAAGGCAATGTATGTTTCTTTATTTACTGGTAGTTACTGGCATTCCTAACTAGTAAATATACATATAGAAACTAGTCCGTGTATTTGAGAGCAAAACGTTCCACTCCTTATTGGATAAGGGGGTCGGCACTGGAAAGGTTTATAGCTCAAATACTTAATCATTTGCAAGTCGATGAAACTTGACTGGGCGTTAAGTTTATGTGAAGACTTGTATGACGTGTTCTTTGACATGGAGAGTTCCTGTCAAACGCTAATGGTTAGTGGGAGCACACGTTATAGGTATGCAAATTGGATTAGTATACTCGAACCGACTCACCCTCGATTCGTCACATGGATTTCACTCCGGAACAGTCAAGGATGGAATCGAAAGGTTGTGATAGGTATTCGTGAACCTTCGACTTGAGGATTTAGTAGGGATGTGCTTGTGACGTCAAGATTTTCATTAGAGTAGTTCGACCCTGTAAACCGGAAGGCGGGGGTCAACCTCGACGTGCATCTTGACGGGCATGTAGCAGGTCCTACTGAATACCAAGATAGAATTCTTTCTCCCGTTAGTGAGCGGGTTATATGTCCTATGCGGTTATTGGCAGATGAGATCATAAGTCTTTGTCCAAAGCATTGGAGCTAGTTGTATTAGATACACGATGGCTCGATGATCTCGATTTGCATTAACGCATGCATAGCATCTAGTACAGATGGGGTTTGACTGACAGTGACCCTATAACTTGATCGGGACATTTGAAAGAAGGGTTTATACGTATACTGATATTCACGACAGAATGGTTCTTGAATGATCCCAATCATTCGTTCTCAGTTGGGGTACAGTGTAGGCCGCCAGGCTGGCTAGGTGGTGCTACTACTCTTTGGTTCCTCCCATTGCTGACTGAGACGGACCTACCGAGTCGCGCAATAGGATTGACGACGGAATGATTCAAACTAATTCTCTCATTATGAATATTAGACATTGGATATCTCATTATGATTTACGGCTTAATGAATTAAATATATCACTGGGTGATTAATTTAATTCATGAATATAATTATTTCTTGGAGAAATTAATTATGTTATTTTGTATTTGATATGTTTAATTAATTGGATTAATTAATCGATACAAATATATTGGAACGGAATCGTAGTTTATCTGTTTGGACTCACGGGAGTCCGCAACGAACCGAACTCGTCCGTTTTTGCATAGTAGCTGCCCCCCCTTTGTTTCCACTCACTTTCCTCTTATCTTGTTGCTTTCATTTTATATGAAAGAACATGACATTGTGGGGTTTAAAATCATGTGGCATGATTTGTATTATTAAAGTGAGAGTTGAATAAAGGGAAGAAGACATCTCTCACTTCTAAATCTATTCCATTCCAACGTGAGTTTTGAGAGAGAGAGAGAGAGAAAACTTTTCTCAAAGTCTTCATCATCTTCTTTAAGTGTTCTTGGTGGTTCTTAGTGTTGGGAATAGTGCCCTAGGACATTCGATGTGCCTAGATTTGTAATTGTCACATTTAAATAAAGTTATTTGATATCATTTATTTCTAGTTGATTATTTTAATGTGTGCATGTTTTAATATTATAATAATCGAATAATAGTTATTCATGAATAATAAGATTATTCAAATGTCCCTGGTAAAATCGCGTTGAGTAGAGACTCAAGTGATTAATATACTAGTATAAGTTTGATTGATAATCATCGGATGATTATGCGTATGGTACGGATCAATCTTATGGGTATTGGTTGGAGAACTAATACTGGACCGACCCGCATTGAGATCACTGCATGGAAATATCATAAGTGAATCTCAATACAGTATGTCAATAAATCCTTGAACCTGAGATTATCATAGAGTCCAACATGATAACTGCTATGCCTTGACGTAATCCAACGTCATCTGAAACATGGTGATCATAAAGGTTAGCGATCGGGATTAGTGGGAGTCATGTAGAGGGCAATGAATAATAAAGATGGGGATTTGTCCCTCTCTTAAGTGAGAGAGATATCTGCTGGGCCCCTCGATAAGTAGGACTGAAGGAAATGCATGGCCATGCTCAAATGAAGAGTCATTTGATTCAATCAGTCTACTTAAGATCGAGAAAGCATTTGAACATAAATAAGTATGACAGACTCCATGACTTAGTTCAAATATGATATCGCGTGACAAAGGAATTTGACACGTTAAAAGGTTTAATGGACTATTAACTTATATTATTTGGGTAATCATAATGTCTTGCTAGAGGCCGCTTATGATTTATTATTTAATAAGGTATTAAATAATTGCCAACATAATATAAGCCTTTTGGGTCGCACGTACGACAATTATAGACAAGTAAGAATAAATATCAACTGGGAATAATAAATATAATATTGGATATTATATTTATAAGTAGATTAAATAATAAGTAATATATATAATATTGGATATTATATATATTGTATTATTTAATAAGTTGAGGGGCAACTAAGCAAATACTAGATTATTGAATCTAGGGATTACTTAGTATAAATAAGAGATCCATGACAAGGAGTTGTCATAAGAACTCAATAAAAAAAAAACGCCTCCCTCTCCAAGAAGAAGAAAAGTCGACATCTTCCTCATACTGTAGGAGAACGAAGTCGGTCGTCTAACCCTCTTCCCTTAGTTGATCTTGATCAATAGTACAATCCTTCTAGTAAGGAACTTGTGTTGTACTATTTATCAATATTATTCGTAAGGATCTAGCAATCCGGCTTGTGGAATTGTTCGTGTGTGGATCACCAAAAGAGGAAGGAGATATTCATCTGCTTCTAGTCCGGATCTAGAATTGTTCAATCGGATTAAGGTAATTCGATTAACTCTTTAATTAAACAATTAAATTACTGCATGAGATCCTAAATTGGGTTTTCACGTTTATTGTTCCGCTGCAATTTTACTCCGATTATTTTGTATTCGATGCATTGAAAACCCAACAGTGGTATCGGAGCCAACTTGCATGTAATTTAATTGTTTGTGTAGAACATATTTAGGTGTAAATTATGTTCCTGATTATGTTTATAAAATATAGATTTTTTAAAATAATTTTTCTGGTTTAATTTGATTAAATCGGATCGTCAAAATTTATTTTCTGGACTGTTTTTTGCGAATTTCTGCTCCAGAACTGTTCTCGAACAGATCTGTTCCGAGACGGGTCGGGTCAGGTCCGAGTCGGGTCGGGCTGGACCCGCGGGCTGTTTAAATTAGCAAAAAATGATTTTGCATCACCAGGGGTTCGAACCCTGGTGGTCCGGCAAGCCGCCTAGCTATTTACCAAGTGAACTGCATTTTTGTTTTGGTAAAATTACGCGGAGTTTTTATAAAAGGTATAAAAATCTGTTTTAAATATTGCAAAAATAATTCCGCAAAAACTGGGATTCGATCTCGCGCCATTCGACTTTCCTTCAGCAACACTTACCATCTCGGCTGGATCCTGTTTTTGGTAATTTTTCAGTAGTTCTTTTTATAAGCCCTTTTTAATATAAAAGTAAATTTGGCAATAATTGTTGCAAAATGTTGCAACTGCAACCGCCGGGTTTCGAACCCGGGAGGACCTGTTCCCAAGGCAGAATGACAACCATCTCGGCCAAGTCCAGATTTGTTCACTTTTGACACAGTTTTGATTTATTGTCTTATTGTCAGACAAATTGATTATTTAGTATATTACATGCTTTATTAATTATTTGATAATTATTTATGGTATGTGTGTGGTGTATGGCATGACCATAAATTGACCAATGTGATTGGATAATTTAATTTCTTATGGGTTGGTTTTACGGCCTGCGTGTCGTTTAATTATAATTGGTTTTACGGCCTGCGAGTCGTCTATTTAAATTATTTATTTTACGGCCTGCGTGTCGTTTGCACTTCTTGTAATTTAATTTATTAGTGTAGTATTAAATTTCATTAATGTAATGAAGACAAGAAGTACGAGAAAGACGGACTCGAGGAGCAAATTGATCGCGTATGACGTTCCAAGGAGTTGGGAAGATCAATGAAGACCATATTTAACCCTTTAGATGACCTTTGTGATTTTCATGTTGGCTCATGAAAATCACGTTAGGATTATGGTCATGCTATACACGGTCCTATGCTTTATTGTCATGTGATGCGATGTATGTTTAAATTTATGCATGTATGTGATGCTATGTATGTTTAGATGTATGTTAGCAAACATAGACATTAACATAGGATAAAAATCCCTCGTTAAAATTTTAATGCCGTTCATTTGAAAAACACCTATCAAGACTTCGATCATCATGAGTGGTTCATGCCAAAGCTGGGCACTCGGATTATCTTAGTAAGGTAGGATAGGTAATGGTGATACCTATACGTTTAATGAATTTGGAAATCAAAATAGTTTTGAACCTTAAGGCATAAGATGAGATTATAACATGCTTGGGCATACGATGCCAAATCCCATGATATAATCTAAGAGTTACATATGATGTAATCGATAAAGAGTTATCCACCTAAAGTAGTTCAATTCTAGGCGTCATGCCAAAGCTGAGTTTAGGATTGTGCGAAATGGGATCTTAGCCCACTAAAATTACAAATGTTGTAAATTGAGGGTACTTTGTTTTAGTGGGAGTATTTTTCGAGAAATAAAATAATGTGACTAAATATTTGCATATTGAATTTTGTAGAATGGCATCAAACAACACATCCACCATTTCACTACGATCTGTCCTTGAGAAGGACAAGCTTAAAGAAAACGGCAGCAACTATCTGGATTGGATCCGGAGCTTGAGAATAGTTCTCAAGCAAGAAAGAAAGTTGTATGTTCTTGAGGAAGAAATTCCCGATGAGCCAGCTGACAATGCAAACAAAGCAACAAAAGACAAATGGAAGAAACATTGTGATGATTCCATTGATGTCGGTTGTCTTATGTTGGCCACCATTTGTCCAGAACTTCAGAAGAATCTGGAGGAAATGGAAGCTTATGAGCTAAATGCTCACCTCAAGGAAACTTTCTCGAAGCATGCTAGGCAAGAGAGGTATGAGACCTTTCAAGCCTTGTATGCTTGCAAGATGGTTGAGGGGACATCTGTCAGCGCTCACGTGCTCAAGATGAAAGGATATATTGATCATCTTGAAAGACTTGGTTTTCCACTTTCTAAGGAGCACTCCACGGATGTGATCCTAAACTCATTGCCCGAAAGTTTCGGTCAGTTCATTATGAACTATAATATGAATGAGATGGAGAAGTCCATTGCTGAGCTGCATGGGATGCTTAAAACGGCTGAGCAGAATATTAAGAAGAAACCAAGCCATGTGTTGATGGTCAGCAAAGGGAAATCCTTTAAGAACAAAGGCAAGGGCAAGGGTAAGGCAAAAGTTGCCAAATCTAAAGACCCTACTAGGCCGGGTTTCAAGGCTAAAGCTCCCAAAGATGGAAATTGCCATCATTGCAATAAACCAGGACACTGGAAAAGAAATTGCAAGATTTACTTGGAAGAGCTAAAGCGTACCAAGGGCAGTGAGACTGCCACAGGTATATTTGTTATAGAAGTTAACTTATCTACCTCTAACTCCTGGGTATTAGATACTGGATGTGGATCTCACATTTGTACAAATGTGCAGGGGTTGAGAAGCAGTAGAGAACTGAAGAAAGGGGAAGTAGATCTAAGAGTCGGCAATGGAGCAAGAGTTGCTACACTAGCCGTAGGAACTTATGATCTAGTTTTGCCCAATGGGCTTTTGTTAGTTTTGAACAATTGCTATTATGTTCCTGCTATGAATAGGAATATTATTTCAGTTTCTACATTAGATTGTGAAGGTTCTGACTTTCTTATTAAGAATAAGATCATTCGTATTTTCTTTGATGACTTGCTTTATGGTACCGCAAAGTTATATACGCCTTTACAATATTGATCTAGATGAGTCCGACACTTTGGAAGTCTATAACATTGCATCCAAGAAACCTAAGCTCAATGATTCTAATCCGACTTACTTATGGCATTGTCGACTTGGTCACATAAACGAACGCATTTCTAAACTCCATAATGATGGACTTTTAGACTCTTTTGACTATGAATCATATGGGACATGCGAATCTTGTTTATTGGGCAAGATGACGAAGAATCCTTTCACCGGTCATGGAGAAAGGGCTAGTGATCTATTGGGCCTAATACATGCGTGTGTGCGGACCTCTTAGCACTCATGCCGAGGCGGATACCAATACTTCATTACATTCACCGATGATTTTAGCCGATATGGATATGTTTATCTTATGAAGTATAAACATGAATCTTTTGAAATGTTCAAAATATTCCGAATGAAGTACGTAATCAACTTGGCAAGACAATTAAAGCCCTTCGATCGGATCGAGGTGGGAATACTTGAGCCAAGAATTCGATGATCATCTTAGGAGTTGTGGAATTGTTTCGCAACTTACTCCTCCCGGCACACCTCAAAGATAACGGAGTGTCCGAGAGGAGGAATCGAACTTTATTAGATATGGTTCGATCCATGATGAGTCGAAACAGATCTTCTATTATCATTTTGGGGCCACGCCTTAGAAACAGCAATGACATTCACCCTTAACCATGTTCCATCTAAAGCGATTGAAAAGACACCATTTGAGAAATGGGTAGTAAAAGACCAAACTTGTCTTTTCTAAAGATGCAGGGTTGCGAAGCGTTCGTAAGGCGCCAAGTGTTTGACAAGCTGGCGACGGATCGAAAGATGTTTATTTGTGGGATATCCTAAGGAAACTAAAGGATATTACTTTTACAAGCCCGCAGAGAACAAAGTGTTTGTTGCTCGAAATGCTGTATTCTTAGAAAGGGAATTTATTTCCAAAAGAGACAGTGGGAGAATAGTAATTCTCGAGGAAACTCGAGAACCACAAGAAGACATCGCTTCACCGATGGAAACCGAACAAGCTCAACAAACAGTTGAAGAGCCCATTCAAAGTACACAAGTCCCACGCATATATGATAGGATGCGACATGAACCTGAGAGATATGGTTATCTCGTAACAGAGGATGATGATGAGCCTAGTACCTATACAGAAGCTGCTTCAGGACCAGAGTCCGAGGAATGGCTAGAAGCCATGAATTCTGAGATGCAATCCATGTATGACAATCAAGTTTGGAACTTGATAGATCCACTTGAGGGTGTTAAAACCATTGGGTGCAAATGAGCCTATAAAAAGAAGAAAGACATGGATGATAATCTGCAAGCCTATAAAGCTAGACTAGTGGAAAAAGGTTATAGACAGATTCATGGTGTTGACTATGATGAGACCTTTTCGCTAGTAGTCATGCTTAAATCAATTAGAATTTTATTTGCCATTGCCGCATACTATGATTATGAAATATGGCAAATGGATGTCAAAACAGCATTCCTTAATGGAAACTTACTCGAGGATGTGTACATGACACAACCTGAAGGTTTTGTTCATCCAGAAAATTCTAAAAAGGTTTGCAAGCTTCAAAGATCCATTTATGGGTTGAAGCAGGCTTCTCGGAGATGGAATCTTCATTTTGATGAAACTGTCAAAGAGTTTGGGTTCATTCAAAATGAAGATGAACCTTGTGTGTACAAGAAGGTTAGTGGGAGAATAGTTATTTTCTTAGTCTTATATGTAGATGACATATTACTCATTGGAAATGACATTCCCATCTTACAGACAGTCAAGACTTGGTTGGGAAGTTGTTTCTCAATGAAAGACTTAGGAGAAGCTGCTTATATTCTTGGGATAAAGATCTATAGAGATAGATCAAAGAGATTGATTGGTCTGAGTCGCGCAATAGGATTGACGACGGAATGATTCAAACTAATTCTCTCATTATGAATATTATGTAACACCCCGAGATATTCGGAATAATTACAGCGCCGTAAACCCTTTAAATAAGGATTTACAAGGCTAATTAAAAAGGAAAGTGAAAATAAGACGTCAATACTGCGAAAATTCGAGTTTATGAAAACGTACAACTGGTTCCACGGGCAATTAATACAACCATATCGAATTAATATCAAAGGACACACGTACTCGAGTACAGAAATCAAACCAAGACAACAAATCTCCAATAACAATAAACATCACTGAACCCCTTCGTCGTCACGTCGGTACTGTGGCTGTTTCCCTGCTCCTTGGCTACCTGAACATCAAAACAAATGTCCACCCCCGAAGGGGTTAGCAAAACAATGCTAGTACAAGTATCGTATTTAAACAATTCGAATATGCATCAACAAAACACAACAAGACATATCACACGGGCTTCCGCTACCGGAACCCGACAATGCGAATCTACAAGATTCCATTACACAGCATGGGTATTCCAGTGATCCAGCGCCCTCAGCATAGATCCCAAGATGATCCCGTCGGACCAACACGAGGTGGAAATAACCCGTCCAATGATCCAGCGCCCTCAGCCTAGATCCCAAGATGATCCCGTCGGACCAACACGAGGTGGACATCCGATCCAGCGCCCTCAGCATAGATCGTACAACGTATACAAATACAACTCATGCATACACATATGCCAAATCATTATGTTCATCAACATGAACATATAAACAATATACAACGAATATCATGACAAATCAACGAAGTAAATATCATGTTCAACAACATGCACAATCATACGTATACTCCAAAAATACCGATATTAACATATCACGATACTTGCCTCGAAGATGGCAAGAATGATATACTTCAATGCTCTCGGCACTCGAAGGCCGCCTCCGATCAAAGTAACATGCTCGATCCTTAACTTAAGGAACTATATACTAATCATCTCGAGTCGAACAATGGCCTAACAATTGACCTACGGCGAAAAGCTCAACTAAACAAGTGCTGGATTGCTTAGCGCGCGCTCGTATTATACGTAACGTGCGCTAAGTCAACCGTTAGCGACGCTATCGTATAAGACTAGCGTGCGCTAGCCACAACCGGCGATCAGCTCGGCTGCCTCATAACGTACGCTACGTACGTTCTGTGTGAAAACCGAACCTCGATAGCGCACGTTAACTCACACATGTTAGCGTGCGCTAATCTTGCATGGCAGAATACTACGAACCGAAAACTGGGTTGAATGATGAAGAACTCATGAACCCTATGGTGATATTACAAGTTATCCTCGGGCACATCATGCTAATAAGGTTTCTGGAAGATTTATGATTATGAAACACCAATATACGGATAGTTATCTCGATATCACAATTCCTCTACGATCTTCAAGAAATAATCTAAGTTCCATCGTCTTACGTTCCAAAACACATGATTCCAACGTATACAACGTATCAACTGGGTAACATCCGATTACTTGATCATAAATCGATTTAAACATGCTTAGGAGTCCTTATAATAAGATGGTTGAAAGGTTCATTCGACATCTAGTACCAATACGTCAAAAGTATCCTTCTAACATGTGATGACCGATAAAAACGAGATACTAGCTATCCAAACATGATTCAAACTTCCTCATGAACATTACTAATCATTGGTGAAGAATCACCTACCTCAAAGTAGTGAAGAACACGGATGAAAATGAAGCAATCCAACACCCAAGGCTTGAACACCAATCTCCAATGATATAAGATCTTCAATTTCGAACTAGGAGGTTGATATGGAGTGTTTAAGACGAATGGAGTTATGTTTCAAGTGCAAGAGTTCGGGTTATGGGGGAAGAAAGGACTGAATTCACGAATAGGATGCTGTCCTATTTATAATAAATGGCTATTAGCGCGCGCTATACACTATCCGTAGCGTGCGCTAACGGCTCTGATCTAAAGCGTACTCGGCACTTAGCGTGCGCTACGCATAGACCTCTAGCGTGCGCTAAGGCGTTGACTCGGCTTTTCCCGAAAGCCGTCCAGATACATTCGACAGGATCCGACAAGGGTCCCCCGGCCAGATCTCACCTACCGCGCGTCTCAATCAATTTGACCACGCGTAGCGTGCGCTAACTACACTCGGTAGCGTACGCTATGAAACCATGTTAGCGTACGCTACCCGTAGCCTGTAGCGTACGCTACAAGCACAGAATTTCAACCATTAAAATCATATACACGAAATTATATGCTCGATGGCATCGGATTATGAAATACGGAGAATAGTACTCATACAAAAGTACAATCGTTACAATATCACAAGTTCCAATTACATAACAGAAATCTCGGGTATTACATCCTTCCTCCCTAAGAAGAAGTTTCGTCCCGAAACTTAGGATGAAAACAACTCCGGATATTTAGCCTTCATACCGTCCTCCGTTTCCCAAGTGGCCTCTTCGACTCCATGTCGCGACCATTGTACTTTAACCAAATGTATTGGTTTATTCCTCAATTGTTTGATCCGGCTCTCAAGTATCTTGATAGGTCTCTCTTCGAAGGTGCCATCATTAGCTATCTCGATCTCGTCGAAATCAATGACGTGACTGGGGTCCGGTACATACTTCCGCAGTTGGGATACGTGAAACACATTGTGAACATGACTCAGCGATGGTGGTAAAGCCAACCTGTATGCTAAATCCCCAACTCTCTCGAGGATCTCAAATGGTCCGATATATCTCGGACTAAGCTTGCCTCTCCTCCCAAAACGGAAAATCCCTCGTGTAGGAGACACCTTCAATAGCACATGATCCCCAACGTCGAACTCTAGAGGACGACGACGTACATCGGCATAAGACTTCTGTCGACTCTGGGCAGTCAATAGTCTCTCTCGAATCAAAGCTATTTTCTCTTGAGTCTGAATAATCAATTCCGGTTCCGTCCCGATCAGATCCGAAGAATCATCCCAACACAGGGGCGATCGGCATCTCCTCCCGTACAAAGCTTCAAATGGTGCCATCTTGATAGAAGCGTGCCAACTGTTATTGTAAGTGAATTCGATCAAGGGCAAGTGAACTTCCCAATCAGTTGACCAATCCAACGCACAAGCTCTAAGCATGTCTTCTACAGTTTGAATAGTCCTTTGGATGACCGTCTGTTTGGGGATGATAAGTCGTGCTAAAGTTGAGCTCGATCCCCAAAGCCTTGTGAATCGCTTTCCGTAAGTGCGACACGAAACGACCATCTCGATCCGAAATAATGGTCTTGGCGTCCCATGCAATCGACTACCTCCGCAACAAACACTCGTGCCAATCTCTCGGGTCCCCATGTATCCTTGATTCCTAGGAAATGAGCCGACTTGGTTAGTCGATCAACTACGACCCAAATCATGTTCATTCCTGCTCTAGTCCTTGGCATACTTGTGATGAAATCCATCGAAATGTCCTCCCACTTCCATTCAGGGATCGGAGCGGCTTTAACATCCCTGGTCGCCGATGTTCAATCTTAACTCACGACAAGTCAAACACTTCGAAACGTACTCTGCTACGTCCTTCTTCATATTCCCCACCGAAGTTTTGTTTAAGATCCTTATACATCTTACTGCTGCCCGGGTGAATAGAATAGGGCGTGCTGTGAGCTTCTTTCAGAATAGTTCGTCTCAAATCATCATTATCGGGAACGCAAAGTCGACTTTGAAATCTCAGAACTCCATCATCCTATATCACGAATCCTGGGGCTTTTCCTTTCTTTACTTCATCACATAATCGAAGGATCAGGGAATCGCCCAACTGCTTGGACTTGATCTTCTCGACTAGTGATGAAGTCAGTTCCATCACATAAAGTCGCCTCGATTCCCGGTGCCCATACTTCAATCCCTTCGCGGATCGGTTCCCGTTGAATCCGGTTTGGGATGTAAGTGCTTCCAACACTCGAAGAGAAACAGTTTACGGCTCAATGCATCGGCTACTACATTTGCTTTCCCGGATGATAGAGAATCTCTAAGTCGTAATCCTTGATCAATTCCACCACCTTCTCTGCCTCATGTTTAATTCCTTCATTGAAAATGTATTTGAGGCTCTTATGATCCGTAAAGATCGACAATGAGTGCCGTATGAGATAATGTCGCCAAATTTTCAAAGCAAAAACCACACTGCTAGCTCCGGATCATGAGTCGGATAATTAACCCGTGCAGTTTCAATCGCCGAGAAGCATAAGCAATCACCTTATCCTTCGCATCAACACACAACCCAAACCCCGATTTGAAGCGTCAGTATACCATGAATCCATCGCCTTTCAGCGGCGCTAATATAGGTGCCGTCACTCTCTTTAAGTTCGTCAAAACCACTGGCATTTCTCATTCCACGTGAACTTTTGAGTTTTCTCAGAATAAATGAGTGAGCGGACGAGCAATTTTGGAAAATCCCTCTACAAAGCGGCGATAATATCCCGCTAGTCCTAAGAAGCTTCGGACTTCCTTCACGTTCTTAGGAGCTTCCCATTCCAAGATTGCTCCGACTTTCTTGAGTCCACCCGAACTCCATCGGCGGATATCACATGCCCAAGGAAGGTTACTTCCTTAAGCGAACTCGCATTTAGCAAATTTTGCATATATAGTTCCTTTCTCAAGATGCTCAAAACCACACGTAAATGATCAGCATGCTCCTCTGCGTCCCTCGAATATATCAAAATGTCGTCAATGAAAACGACCACAAATTTATCCAAGTATTCCAAGAATATCCGATTCATCAATTGCATGAATACCGCAGGAGCATTGGTAAGTCCGAATGGCATCACCACAAATTCATAATGCCCGTACCGGGATCTGAAAGCAGATTTCGGTATATCCGATTCCTTAATTCTCAATTGGTGGTATCCTGATCGCAAGTCAATCTTCGAGAATACCTCGCCCCTTGCGGTTGATCAAACAAGTCGTCGATCCGAGGTATAGGATACTTATTCTTGATCGTCATCTTGTTAAGCTCCCCGTAATCAATACACAGTCGGAGGGATCCGTCTTTCTTAGGACAAAGAACGGGCGCTCCCCAAGGAGAAACGCTCGGTTGAATATAGCCTTCTGTAACAATTCCTCCAGTTGCTTCTTGAGTTCATACATCTCGGTTGGCGCCATGCGGTATGGTGCCCTGGAAATAGGGGTTGCTCCAGGCTCTAATTCGATGGTGAATTCCACTTCTCTTTGCGGGGGTAACCCGGGTAGCTCGTCAGGAAATACATCTGAGAACTCATTCACAACTGAAATAGACGAGAGCTCTATTCCTTCCTCTTTCCTCATGGCATAGCACCAAAGTCCGTGACATCCCTGCTTCAGTAATTTCACAGCTTTCATTGCCTTGATCAATTTCCCCGAGCTTCCCGGTCTCCATCCTCGGAATAAGTGTTCAGATCCGTCATCAGCAATGATGGAAATGACTCTCTCTCGGTAATTCAACACAGCTCCATAACGGTTGAGCCAATCATCTCCGAGAATTAAATCGTCACCGCATATGTCAACTACAATAAGATTCGATGGCCAATCTCTCCCTTCTATAGATACTGGGAAATCCCTAGCTTCTAGTGTTCCCACAATTTTCTCTCCGCTCGGTAATCCCACAACATAAGGTTCACAATTATACAAGCACGAGATGTTCAAACGATTAACACAGTTCAAAGATATAAAAGAATGCGTAGCTCCCGAATCGAACAAGACACTAACTGGTTGCAAAAGGATCTGAATCGCACTGATGCAACGGCAGTGTTACGCCGTCAGATCTCCTCATTTCGTACAGGCGCGGAGGAACGGACCCAGCACTGGATGTCTCTCTCTTCCCAGCGTTCTGCTGCTGAAATCCACTCTGCTGTGTCTGGTTCACACTTATCTCCTTAGGAACCGGTGCTGGAGTGCGGGTGCCAACAGATCTAGTAGCGGCTCCACAGAAAGCCGCACGGTGCCCTTCTTGCCCACAATCGTAACAAGTCACAGAAGATGCGGGGCAATCTCTTCGAATATGCCCTGCTCGACCACAATTGTAGCATTTCCTTGATGCGTCAAAGCTGCGTCTTTATGCGGAACTTCTTTCCGCCTTTAGAAGGATGTGGAGGTTTCTAGCCGAATAAAGGAAGACGGCCCTTGCGGGCCCCCACCACTCTTGTTTTACGCAAAGTCACGGGTCACCTTCGCTTCTTTGCCTCTACCGATTTCTCCACCGCCGCCTCTTTCATGTCGTAGGCCGGCGCTTTGTCTTGGTACTGCCGCAACGTAGTACACTCGAATCAGGACATGTATCTTTGAATCTCGGCTTCATCCGCATATCAAAATGAAAAATCTTTTACGCCTCCGTTCGACCAAGTGTCGCACACAAGTCGGTGATGATTAAAAGTTTTAATTACATCATCACAGATGCCTCCGAACTCTGGTGAGAAAAACTCTCGGATCTTCGCCTCTCTAACCGGACGAGGACAATACGTGCTTCCATCATTTGTTTGAATTCCGTCCATCCGCATTATGGTTCTCGGGTCGAATAGCCTCCCACCGGTCAAAGGCCTCCCGGTCGGAAAATATCGGGCAATAGGAACCTTAGGTCCTCGGGACGCTTAAGACCGCGAATATCTTTTCCAACTCCTTGAGCAGTGATCCCAAGTAAGTGCCTCGGCGGATCCGTCAAATTTTGGCGGGTGCAATTTAACCACCTCGGCAAGCCATCTGTCTCCCGGTTATCCTCATGGTGCTGCTTGTCCCATCGCCGTCTGCATGCGATCAACGACACAGGCGAATCGGGTTTATCTGCGCCACCACATTGCGGCACTCGGCATGTTCGGATTTGCGTCATCATTCGCCGATCCTTGCCGCCCTCGAATGGGAATCGGTTCGACTAGCCGATATTTCGGGGTAGTTGCGGAATCCTCATGTCTCATGTTACCACGTCGCGTCCACGACCGGCGTCGCGTCCACGACCTCCTCTCAACATCGTAAGCGAATTTTCTCAATATACTGAACAAAATTTTGAAATAAAGTCCGTCAATACTCACAAAACGGTAATTAAGTAAAACGGTAGTATAAGGGATTAAGAGACTTACAACCACGGTCCACATGACGACTTTGTGACGGTGATGTTACAAACGACCCGTAAATCAAATAACGTAATGCACCCAAATAAAACCCACCGCCAAGATATCCATAAATCTTAGCTCCGATACCATATTCGTAACACCCCGAGATATTCGGAATAATTACAGCGCCGTAAACCCTTTAAATAAGGATTTACAAGGCTAATTAAAAAGGAAAGTGAAAATAAGACGTCAATACTGCGAAAATTCAAGTTTATGAAAACGTACAACTGGTTCCACGGGCAATTAATACAACCATATCGAATTAATATCAAAGGACACACGTACTCGAGTACAGAAATCAAACCAAGACAACAAATCTCCAATAACAATAAACATCACTGAACCCCTTCGTCACGTGCATCTTGTGTCGCTTCCCTGCTCCTTGGCTACCTGAACATCAAAACAAATGTCCACCCCCGAAGGGGTTAGCAAAACAATGCTAGTACAAGTATCGTATTTAAACAATTCGAATATGCATCAACAAAACACAACAAGACATATCACACGGGCTTCCGCTACCGGAACCCGACAATGCGAATCTACAAGATTCCATTACACAGCATGGGTATTCCAGTGATCCAGCGCCCTCAGCATAGATCCCAAGATGATCCCGTCGGACCAACACGAGGTGGAAATAACCCGTCCAATGATCCAGCGCCCTCAGCCTAGATCCCAAGATGATCCCGTCGGACCAACACGAGGTGGACATCCGATCCAGCGCCCTCAGCATAGATCGTACAACGTATACAAATACAACTCATGCATACACATATGCCAAATCATTATGTTCATCAACATGAACATATAAACAATATACAACGAATATCATGACAAATCAACGAAGTAAATATCATGTTCAACAACATGCACAATCATACGTATACTCCAAAAATACCGATATTAACATATCACGATACTTGCCTCGAAGATGGCAAGAATGATATACTTCAATGCTCTCGACGCACTCGAAGGCCGCCCCCTCCGATCAACGTAACAAGCTCGAACCTTAACAAAAGGAACGATATACAAATCATCTCGAGTCGAACAATGACCTAACAATTCGACCTAAGGCCGAAAAGATCAACTAAACAAGTCGCCGATTGCTTAGCGCGCCACGTATTATACGTAACGCGGCGCTAAGTCGAATCTTAGCGTACGCTATCGTATAAGACTAGCGTGCGCTAGCCACAACCGATGCAGCTCATTTGCCTCATAACGTACGCTACGTGCGTTACGTGCGAAACCGAACCTCGATAGCGCACGTTAACTCACACATGTTAGCGTGCGCTAATCTTGCATGGCAGAATACTACGAACCGAAAACTGGGTTGAATGATGAAGAACTCATGAACCCTATGGTGATATTACAAGTTATCCTCGGGCACATCATGCTAATAAGGTTTCTGGAAGATTTATGATTATGAAACACCAATATACGGATAGTTATCTCGATATCACAATTCCTCTACGATCTTCAAGAAATAATCTAAGTTCCATCGTCTTACGTTCCAAAACACATGATTCCAACGTATACAACGTATCAACTGGGTAACATCCGATTACTTGATCATAAATCGATTTAAACATGCTTAGGAGTCCTTATAATAAGATGGTTCAAAGGTTCATTCGACATCTAGTACCAATACGTCAAAAGTATCCTTCTAACATGTGATGACCGATAAAAACGAGATACTAGCTATCCAAACATGATTCAAACTTCCTCATGAACATTACTAATCATTGGTGAAGAATCACCTACCTCAAAGTAGTGAAGAACACGGATGAAAATGAAGCAATCCAACACCCAAGGCTTGAACACCAATCTCCAATGATATGAGATCTTCAATTTCGAACTAGGAGGTTGATATGGAGTGTTTAAGACGAATGGAGTTATGTTTCAAGTGCAAGAGTTCGGGTTATGGGGGAAGAAAGGACTGAATTCACGAATAGGATGCTGTCCTATTTATAATAAATGGCTATTAGCGCGCGCTATACACTATCCGTAGCGTGCGCTAACGGCTCACAGTCTAAACTGTACTCGGCACTTAGCGTGCGCTACGCATAGACCTCTAGCGTGCGCTAAGGCGTTGACTCGGCTTTTCCCGAAATCCGTCCAGATACATTCGACAGGATCCGACAAGGGTCCCCCGGCCAGATCTCACCTACCGCGCGTCTCAATCAATTTGACCACGCGTAGCGTGCGCTAACTACACTCGGTAGCGTACGCTATGAAACCATGTTAGCGTACGCTACCCGTAGCCTGTAGCGTACGCTACAAGCACAGAATTTCAACCATTAAAATCATATACACGAAATTATATGCTCGATGGCATCGGATTATGAAATACGGAGAATAGTACTCATACAAAAGTACAATCGTTACAATATCACAAGTTCCAATTACATAACAGAAATCTCGGGTATTACATATTAGATATTGGATATCTAAATTTGGGACATTGGATGTTTAAATCGATTTATCGGATAAATTGATTTACGGCTTAATGAATTAAATATATCACTGGGTGATTAATTTAATTCATGAATATAATTATTTCTTGGAGAAATTAATTATGTTATTTTGTATTTGATATTTTTAATTAATTGGATTAATTAATCGATACAAATATATTGGAACGGAATCGTAGTTTATCTGTTTGGACTCACGGGAGTCCGCAACGAACCGAACTCGTCCGTTTTTGCATAGTAGCTGCCCCCCCTTTGTTTCCACTCACTTTCCTTTTGTCTTGTTGCTTTCATTTTATATGAAAGAACATGACATTGTGGGGTTTAAAATCATGTGGCATGATTTGTATTATTAAAGTGAAAGTTGAATAAAGGGAAGAAGACATCTCTCACTTCTAAATCTATTCCATTCCAACGTGAGTTTTGAGAGAGAGAGAGAGAGAAAACTTTTCTCAAAGTCTTCATCATCTTCTTTAAGTGTTCTTGGTGGTTCTTAGTGTTGGGAATAGTGCCCTAGGACATTCGATGTGCCTAGATTTGTAATTGTCACATTTAAATAAAGTTATTTGATATCATTTATTTCTAGTTGATTATTATAATGTGTGCATGTTTTAATATTATAATAATCGAATAATAGTTATTCATGAATAATAAGATTATTCAAATGTCCCTGGTAAAATCGCGTTGAGTAGAGACTCAAGTGATTAATATACTAGTATAAGTTTGATTGATAATCATCGGATGATTATGCGTATGGTACGGATCAATCTTATGGGTATTGGTTGGAGAACTAATACTGGACCGACCCGCATTGAGATCACTGCATGGAAATGTCATAAGTGAATCTCAATACAGTATGTCAATAAATCCTTGAACCTGAGATTATCATAGAGTCCAACATGATAACTGCTATGCCTTGACGTAATCCAACGTCATCTGAAACATGGTGATCATAAAGGTTAGCGATCGGGATTAGTGGGAGTCATGTAGAGGGAAATGAATAATCAAGATGGGGATTTGTCCCTCTCTTAAGTGAGAGAGATATCTGCTGGGCCCCTCGATAAGTAGGACTGAAGGAAATGCATGACCATGCTCAAATGAAGAGTCATTTGATTCAATCCGTCTACTTAAGATCGAGAAAGCATTTGAACATAAATAAGTATGACAGACTCCATGACTTAGTTCAAATATGATATCGCGTGACAAAGGGATTTGACACGTTAAAAGGTTTAATGGACTATTAACTTATATTATTTGGGTAATCATAATGTCTTGCTAGAGGCCGCTTATGATTTATTATTTAATAAGGTATTAAATAATTGCCAACATAATATAAGCCTTTTGGGTCGCACGTATGACAATTATAGACAAGTAGGAATAAATATCAACTGGGAATAATAAATATAATATTGGATATTATATTTATAAGGAGATTAAATAATAAGTAATATATATAATATTGGATATTATATATATTGTATTATTTAATAAGTTGAGGGGCAACTAAGCAAATACTAGATTATTGAATCTAGGGATTACTTAGTATAAATAAGAAATCCATGACAAGGAGTTGTCATAAGAACTCAATAAAAAAAAACGCCTCCCTCTCCAAGAAGAAGAAAAGTCGACCTCTTCCTCATACTGTAAGAGAACGAAGTCGGTCGTCTAACCCTCTTCCCTTAGTTGATCTTGTTCAATAGTACAATCCTTCTAGTAAGAAACTTGTGTTGTACTATTTATCAATATTATTCGTAAGGATCTAGCAATCCGGCTTGTGGAATTGTTCGTGTGTGGATCACCAAAAGAGGAAGGAGATATTCATCTGCTTCTAGTCCGGATCTAGAATTGTTCAATCGGATTAAGGTAATTCGATTAACTCTTTAATTAAACAATTAATTTACTGCATGAGATCCTAAATTGGGTTTTCACGTTTATTGTTCCGCTGCAATTTTACTCCGATTATTTTGTATTCGATGCATTGAAAACCCAACACTTAGAGAAAAATCAAGAAATCAAAAGAGAGATATATATTATACACTTAGAGTATAATAATAAAAAGCTTCATCACCTAGCTCTAGCCGTATCCTCGGAGGATAGCAAGGTGTTGTCATTTCGTTCGTTTTTCCGGCGCGTGGCAAGTAGAGACGCGGTGCTTTCGGCATTGGATCGTTCAAGGGCTTGAAGCGGAATAGATTCGTAGAGATCAAGCAAAGCTTGGGGAATAGATCAAGATAAGGTTATCCATCTAATCAACGGACTACAAGGGTGAGTTTCTATATTTTTTGTGAATTCATTTTTGATATTCGTATATACGTAGCTCGATCGATCCTCGTAGGGATTCGGATCGAATTAATTTTCGTTTTACCACTTCCACTGGGCCTTCGATTTAGGCACCGAATCCCAACACGAGTCAGGTTGGGTCTGGGGGTTAGGGTCAGGCTAGAGTCGGGTTGGGTCTGGGTCGGTCGCGTTATTTTTTAGAGCAAAGTAGACTTTCTAGATCGGTTCAAGTAGGCTTCTAGACCATTTCAACGACCGATCAAGTGTAGACTTTATAGATCGCTTCAACAACTGATCTAAAAAATATAGACTTTCTACATCGACTGGATCTACAATGGTTAAATAACCTATCTAAATAGCTTTTTTCTTTACCCAATTTAGAATTTTTTTTTTACGAGTGGGATGGGAACCATATTGACTCATGAATATACCTTCGCGCATCCAACACAAGTGATGCATAAGATTTTATATTTCACAATGAGATGCTATGGTTGATTATGCATTGGCATGAATATCATCCAGGCATAACATGGTTCAATTGTTACGGAATATAAATGGCTAGAAAATATCATTATGCATTAACAACTTGAGCATTATACTTCTCATTCATTGTGTTGACCTAGTCATCATAGTCATTATGTATTTATAATACGAAATTCAAAAAATATCATGTTCCTTGGATATGCTTAATTGACACTCAATTTCGCTTGCAAAACTTACAAACATGAGCATAGCAAATACTCTAACAACATGGAGATTTTATAACATATATGATCAAGATGATCTATTATATTGAGTGCATAACACGGCAAGATTATATACCTAGGGGGCAAAAATATGACCCAAACATAGTGTAAAACTACCATGCACACGCTCAACCTTCTTATAAGGGTGCAGATTTTGGGCTTTCCTAAGGAAAGAATTTTTCAACATTTGAAAGATGTTATTTTAGTGTATAATTCATACCTAAAAATCACATCATCTATGGCAAACTCGGCCAGAAAGAGATTGAAAAATGTGCTTCATCTGCTTGCAAATTCAATATAGGAACCAAGTTGGTTGGGATAAATTCAGCACAATTGCTGGAAATAAAATTTTGTTCAGCTTGACCTTGTTCACTAAAACAACGATAACTCCATCGTTAGGAAATCTGTGGACGAATAGTAAGATGGCTTGAAATAGGCTTCCGTACATTTCTATATGTATGTGATGCACCACAAGGATCATTAAACTTAGATTATAATGCTTATTTAAGTGCCTGCTTTAGTATTTCCCAAATTTAGTGAGAAAAACAAGGTCGAGACCATATCCAATAGCATAAATTTTGATGCAGAAATACGACAATGACAGCTATAAAGTGTTTTAAACTTGTAAAAACATGATGGTGTGTTTGATATACGTCAAAACCAATGACCCTTTCGATAACTCCAACTTAGTAGATCAGCAAAAGTAGGAATGTGGGTTCAGCAAATCAGTGACTAATCATGAATAAGTCTTAACTTTACCATTACCAATGAAATTCATTTTTTAATTGTTGGTTTAGAATCGACAAAACAGCAATATCAGATCGCACCAAAACATGGTGTATGCAACAACCACAAATATCGACTTTTAATAGTTATACGTGACTCCCCCAGAACTGTCACATAGTATACTTCGACATATGAGAGTGATACCACCTCTGATAGTCTCATCCATCATAAAGTAAGTGGGAGATAAAAAACTCAAATACACAATTCCCCCAAAAAAATTCTCAAAAGAGAGGCAACAAAAACAACATTAGAGCCTTAGTCCCAAAATGCTTTGGGGTCCGCTAACATGAATCAATCTCTGAAAACGTCAAGTCGTCTCTAATAAAACAGTCCTATAAAAAGACAAAAGTGATAGGTGAAAAGTTTAGTACGTAAAAAAAAGTAATAATAAATATGCAAAAATAGGTGAATGATAAAACGTAAATAAAAAATAGTAATAATCATTATGCAAAAAAAAACCTCAAGCATAATCAACCACCCAAATTCTCTCCCTCCACGTCGTCCTATCCAATGCCACAACTTCTCCAATCCCAAGAAACCTCATATCATTCTCAATCACTCTTATCTATGTCCGTTTAGGTCTTCATATACCCCTCACCGGCCTATGCGCTCCCCATTCTTCAAGCCTCTGCACCAGTGCATCAATCATCCCCCGTCTCACATGTTTGAACCATCTTAACCGATTCTCCAACAGCTTATCCTCTATAGGGGCCCCTCGTACTTCTTTCCTAATCACATCATTTTTAAGTCGGTCCTTTCTCGTATGGCCACACATCCATCTTAGCATACGCATTTCCGCCACATTCATCTTATGCACATGACTATGCTTCACAGTCCAACATTCAGTGCCATATAAAAGTGCAGGCCTGATTGCTGTTCAGTAAAATTTTCCCTTTAATCTGTAAGGTACGCCTTGATTGAACACCCCCAAGACGTTCGGGGCATGTTACAGCACCGTGGACCTAACCCTTTAGAATCCACCAGGCTAACGCACCAACTCGACATCACGACCAATGGCAAACATCATCATCATACAAACGATTACACAATTGAAGACATTGAAAACAAATAGACCGAACCTAACACTGATGAATAAAATCTTTCCCAAAATAGGTCCACAAACAAATACAAGTCCAAAAGAAGAAAGTACTCGAGTACTGTAACAAATGACATAATTAATAAAATTAAAAGATAAGACGCCAAACAAATGACCATTGAACAGAATCACCATTGCCCATCATCCTCGTGCTGTAACACCCCCAAAATACGACCGGGAATGTCACACGCCGTAGACCCTTATCACAAGGATCCACCAGGCTAAACTCCAAAAGACTACTCAATGATTGACCGACCGGGGTCAAAATTAAATACAAAGCTGACCGACAAGGTCATTAACCAATTCCGAATTAACGACATTCATAATACCATGACAATAATAAACTTGAACACCGAAAAGAATGCAACTCAATTTAATAAATGGAAACTACACCCATGCAGGGGTGAATACTCGAACGACAGAGAAATACCGACCAAAATGAAACAAAAGAAAAGACTCTGACTCTGGTGTGATTAGTATCATTGTCCCCCATCTCCTTCCAAGCCAATCTTGTGACTGCTCCGAGCTGCCAAAACCTGAGCGCATAACAGGCACCCACCCCCCGAAAACTCGGGGGTTAGCAAACTGGAATTTTGCTAGTGCAAGTACATAATATACAAGATATACGAACAGTAACAACACAAAATTCAACCGCCGTGAAGCCTTAACACAAACCATACATTCCCATAGTCAACACAGAATAACACTCGCATACACAAGGTGAAAGATATTCACATAGTCATATTCTCTTTACGGAACATAACACCAATGAAACTTTAAACGAGCCCAAGGAGTCAGAAAAATCCCTTTTTTAAAAGGAAAAGTATTTTGATAAGATAGTTTGCAAACATTATTATTGACTCGGGTCGTCTTGGGGTTTTGAAAATCGAATGGGAACACTTTAGGAGAATAATTTAAAAAAAACTTTCGGGTCCTTGACCCAGCATATGGAAAACAATTACACGAAAGCCATATCACGTTATTCGGGGTCCTCAACCCAACTTATATATCACTGTCACAAACGAAATCATTACAACATCTCACAGGGTTCTCAACCCAATCCAAATAATATCATCACGAGATCAAACATCTCAACAATTCACAGGGTCCTCGACCCGATACACAGAATGGCACCACAATACAATCAAAGACACAAACTCTCATTCGACATATCCTGCTCAAGACCCCCGATTAATTAACCCTTGGAGATTTCGTCAAACCTCCTTGGTTAAATAACCCTGATACCAACGCTTTAAAAATAATTTGAAACAAGCTTTCAAAAACACGAATCGCGGTCTATATCAAGACAAACATTTAAAAGTGAGTTGAAAGAATTTGAGATACGAACATCATTCAGTAATGGGGTCTTAGCTATCACTCGAATACCCGTAACCAATAAGCCTACCAGGCGCCTCCATTGTGCACCTGTGCACCGGCGTTCACTCCACTATGTTGGCCGCTCCTTGAACATGTCACTGCGCCGGCGATCACTCCCGCAAGAGCCGCCCCTGGACACACGCATTATGTAACACCGGCGTTCACCACCCATATGGAGCCGCACATTGCAGCGTACACCAGGCCGGAGTGCACGCCCCGCCCTCAGAGGTTCCCGGATATGACGTTTCTCACAACAAGTAGCCACATTATTTCAAACATCAAGCACACGGACAAACATCACAATAATTTTCAACTCGGTACATCAAATCACACAATTTCTCCGCCAGTCCATAACCACACAAATAAACAATAACACGCACGTTATCAATCAAACTCAATCAACACCGCACATATATCTCTATATTGCGACTAAACCGAATATATATATATATTTATATATAGATATATAGATATATATACAACCTTACTATATTATATGAATAACTATAGTTCGTCCATCAGTCCAAGTTGAGTACGTCAACTAGTGTTAGCATTCATCACTCGTCGATCACCGACATAAGCATATATATCATTATACGTATATACATACATATATTTAACATATAACTATATATAAATACATATATAAATATACACACACACATATATATACACATTTATACATCCGTATAAACTCATACACTTCGACAACAATGATTTCACGCAGTTACAATTCGTATATCGAGGTACTTGCCTTGGTAATACGACGCGAAGGAAACGACGAAGGAATAGGTTTCGGTCCGAACAATCCTCTCAAATCCGACCCTAACACAATAATGATATACAATCAATCTCAACATCATGAATACGAAGAAATTCCTCCTAGTTCTACCCGTTGGGACAATTCATCGAACATCAAGAGTGCATAGGGAGTTGAAATCGGTCAACGGTAAATTAACGGGATTTCATCCCATCCAATAACAAGGGAACCAAGGGTCACGAGTATACTATCGAAATCTAACAACAACATCAGTTAAATCGGATTAAAAGACAAGATCACCACCAAACCCTCCCCAAATTCATACTAGGGTTATAGGAGATCTTACCTTGATTCAAAGCCGAACAGTAGATGATTTGGTGTTGTGGTGATGATATGATGCTAAGTTATACTTCCCAATCGGTGTTTGGATGAAAATATGATGAACCCTCGCCTTGGAAAATCGCCCCGACGTGAAGAAGAGAATAGGAATGAGAAAATGAGTGAATTCCGCTGGAAAAAACGCAGTTATAGGTTGACTGCTATGTGTGTCGCGGCCCAGCCGAAGTGTGCCGCGGCACAGGGCCAAAAATCGCGCCCAGTGATCGGCAGACCGCTCTGTGTGCCGCGGCCCAGCCGAAGTGTGCCGCGACACAGGGCCAAAATTGCGCCCAGTGACTCGGTAGTGTGCCGCGGCCCTGCCGGCATGTGCCGTGGCACACGGTATAGACTGCTCGGCCAGATACTGGACAATGTGTGTGCCGCGGTGCACATTCCTTGTGCCGCGGCCCATAACCCCCTTGGGTCCCAAAATGATGAAAAATGATCCGGGAAGAGAATAAAAGCAATAGGAATCTATATTTGGGAAACAATAACATGAAATGGAAGTACGGAAACCCCAAAACGGTGGTTCCAAGCAATGATTACAAGGGTTATTTTTGGTTTAACAGTTTGTTTGTTTATGACAAAAATCTCGGATATTACACGTGCTGTCCGCATGCTCATTCCATTTTGAACTACCATTCTAATCAAATCAATCATGCACCAAGAATCAATTTGCGAAAACAATTATATTCCGGAATATTACGGTGCGCGAGCATAAATCATAGTTCTCCAACAAAACATTTCAAAGGTTAACTGTTGGTACGAGACTCACGGCGACCGCACCCGGCAGAGGCCCCGTCGGACCATCCCTGGGTGGTTAACCCCAGTTCACGATATGCATACACACGGCACTACGTATCTCCAGAGGCCCCGTCAGACCATCCCTGTGTGTACAACGCATTCACATCCACAACATACATGGGAAGCCATAAATCAAATACTAGAATATGCATACAAATATAAAGTACTTGCCTTTGAGACATCTTCGACGAGACGGAAAATGAACGATGATTAGGAATGACTCGGAGTGAACATGTCCGCTCCTAAATGAGAGATTAACATGAATCAGTCTTAAACGACATCAATAACCAAACGGAATACGCCCACAATCCCGATTACCAACCATAACAATACACGTACGATCAATACGGGTGAGGGTTTTCACAAAACCTCCCCGAATCAACAATCTACGGATTCAACTCGATGGAAAAGGATTGAGATTTACCCAATAACAATAATCGATAAGAAATGTCACAACATAAACGAACAACTCGAGTTTAAATAGACAAATCCCAAAAAATCCCCAAATTTGACAAAGTTAGGGTTCTAAGCCAAAGTACCTTGAATTCGGGCGAATAGGATGATTAGGATGATGGTAACTTTCTTCAGAGTACTTTCGATAAACTAAGTAACTCCACCGATTAATCTTCACAAATCACCCAAAATCGCCGGAAATCGCCCAAGGGATGAGAAGAGAAGAAAAATGATGAAAAGTGTACTGCTGAGTCCTATTTATACCAAGTATAATTAGCGTGCGCTAATTCTTGAAAATAATGCACGCTAACGTGATCTCCAGTAGTCCAGTAACTTCTGCCCAGTGTCGTTAGCATGCACTATTACAGCTTAGCGCGCGCTACCTGCTAGTTGTTAGCGTGCGCTATGAAAGCTTAGCGCGCGCTACCTGCTAGTAAGAACCCAAAATTCCGAGTCCAGAACCTACTGTCCCCTGCAATACCTGGACATTGGTGCACGCTATTGAGATGCTAGCGAGCTACTGAAGTACATTTAGCATTCGCAAGGAATCATGAATAGCGTACGCTATTCATGCAGCAGTTCAGTACGGCTGAGTGCAGCCCACTGCTGAGGAAGGCGCGAAACTGAACACGACTAAAAATTAGAATTCAAAGTCACATTTACGAAGTATTCGCAACGACGAATCTAAGCACTAAAAGAAGGCACGATTCCGACCACTCGACTGCTCGGTATACAGAAATGGAAGTAAGTTCCCTAACCTTTAGGAAATTACAAAACGGCCCAAAACGTCCGAAAATCATGATACGATGTCGGATTATATAAACCGAAACTCACAACACGAATAACTCAATCATACGGACTCATGGGAATAAAGGAACAACGAAATCTAATGAGTTTTACGAGAACCAAACGTACATACTACAAGATCATAACATAAAGCATATTACGTAAAAACACCTCCGAAACTCGTCCATATGGAAAAATACCAAGAACAAAATAGATTCAAAATATCAAAACGGTTACAAGCGAGTCGTTAAAATAGACAAGCGCCCAAAAATAGAAACTGATAAAAAATAGAAGGTACAGATATTACATTCTCCCCCTCTAAAAAGAAGTTTCGTCCCGAAACTTAAGGATCAAAAAGCTCGAGGTACCTTGCACGCATATCCTCCTCCAATTCCCATGTCGCTTCCTCCACTCCATGTCTCGACCATTACACCTTAACCAAAGGAATGGTTTTGTGCCTTAACTGTTTATCCCGACGTTCCAAAATCCTTACTGGCCTCTCCTCAAATGTAACATCCTTCCCGATTTCCACGTCCCTAAAATCGATAACGTGAGCCGGGTCTGGAACATACTTTCTCAACTGAGAAACGTGAAATATACTATGCACATGGCTCAACGACGGGGGTAATGCCAAACGGTAAGCCAACTCGCCGACTCTCTCCAATATCTCGAAAGGTCCAATATACCCTGGACTAAGCTTTCCCTTTTTCCCAAAACGGAAAACTCCCTTCGACGGAGACATTCTTAACAAGACGTGATCCCCTACCTCAAACTCCAAGGGTCGACACCTATCATCCGCATAGGACTTTAGTCGACTCTGGGCCACCAACATTTTCTATCGAATCAACTCGACTTTCCTCCTAGTTTCCAACACAAGATCCGGCTCGGTGCCAACTAAATCGGATGGCTCATTCCAACATATCGGTGATCAACATTGCCGTCCATAAAGCGCCTCGTACGGTACCATCTTAATTGACGCATGCCAGCTATTATTATAAGTGAACTCGATCAAGGACAGATGTTCCTCCCAATCACTACTCCAGTCTAGCGCACACGCGCGCAACATATCCTCGAACGTATGAATGGTACGCTCGGACTGTCCATCGGTATGAGGATGGAAAGATGTGCTCAAATGCAAACGTGTCCCCAAAGACTTATGTGCCGCCTACCAGAAATGCGATACAAACTGACCATCCCTGTCCGAAATAATAGTTTTCGGCATGCCATGAAGCCTCACAATCTGTGTAATAAATATACGAGCCAATTTCTCTGGTACCCAAGTGTCCTTGATGCCCAGAAAATGTGCCGACTTAGTTAGTCGATCCACGATTCCTATCTTCGTCCTCGGCAAATTCGTGACAAAATCCATAGAGACATCCTCCCACTTCCATTCCGGGATGGGAAGTGGTTTCAACAACCCAGTTGGCCGTTGATGTTTGATTTTGACTTGTTCACAAGTCAAACACTTAGCCAAAAACCGTACCATCTCATTCTTCATGCCGTTCCACCAAAAATTCTTCCTCAAATCCTTATACATTTTACTCGATCCCAAATGGACTGAGTAAGGTGACACATGAGCCTCCCGCATAATGCTCTGCCTCAATTCCAAGTCGTTCGGAACACACATCCGACCTTGGAATCTCAACACACCATCTTCATGAATCATATATCCCAGGGCTTTACCCTTAACCACATTCTCACGGAGCTGAATAAACATCGAATCTTCTAACTGTCTCAGTTTAATCTTGTCGACCAGCGATGAAAAGATCTCAAGGGCGCACAACCGCCCAACATTCTCTGGTAACCTAATCTCAATACTCAACCCCATAAACTCTCGCTGGAGCCCTGGCTGGGCTGTGAGTAACTCAAGTACCCGAAGCGATATTGGTTTCTGACTCAAGGCATCTGCCACCACATTTGCCTTGCCCAGATGATAAAGGATTTCGAGATCGTAATCCTTGATTTGTTCCAGCCACTTTCTCTGTCTCATATTCAGTTATTTCTGTGTGAATACAGTAGAAACTCTATAAATTAATACTATTGGGACAACCAAAATTTATTAATTAAAAGAGTTATTAATTAATCGACAAATTAATAATTATTAATTTATATATTAATTAATATTTTATTAATTTATAATGAAATACTTAATTTACAAACAACTTTCAAACTTTCACTTAATATTTGTACAATGCATGTACATATCAAATGAAGGGTCCAATTTAAAATAACCATTAAATCTCTCATCTTATTATGCGTCTGTGTTGAATATATCAGTGTATATTTTTTCTATAAATACAAAATCAAAATATGCGAACATTAAAGCGGCCATCATATTGAATAATTTATTGCTGAGCCTATATGAGAATACAACACTAGAAGTTCTTACGTTGATAAGGAAAATTAGAGATGCGATTTAAGATGAAATTGATTCCAACAAAAAAGAAATACAATTGAGTAATTTTTTAAGAAACCTTCATAAATTATTCCTATAATATGTACAATATATAAGGAATTATTAATTTATATTTTATATGGGACCTATAGAAATTATCAAAAATGTATTATCTTATAATTTTAGCGAATTATTAATTTAGCACCCTATCCCTGAGTCGGGACCGGCCAAAACTATTATCTTAGAGAGTTTATTAAATAATCGAGTATTAAATTATCGAGTTTCTAATGTATATATATATATTCCAGGCTCTTGTGATCGGTGAAAATTTACACGATGAGCCATACAAGTAATGACGCCAAATCTTTAATGCAAACACAACTGCAGCCAACTCAAGATCATGTGTAGGATAATTCAACTCGTACGGTTTCAATTGACGGGAAGCATTGGAAATTGTCTTTCCGTGCTGCATGAGTACACATCCAAGTCCTTGGCCTGAGGCATCGCTGTAAACTGAAAAGCCCTCATTACCGCACGGTAAAGTTAAGACGGGAGCGGTAGTCAGCCGCTTCTTCAACTCTTCGAAACTCTTCTGCCTCTCGCCTGTCCACACAAACTTCTCTGACTTCTGCAACAAGTGAGTAAGCGTCCGAGCGAGTTTAGAGAACCCTCGACAAACCTTCAATAATACCCCGCCAATTCCAGAAAACTACGGACTTCCATCACGTTCTTGGGTGGCGTCCAATCCAACACTACCTCTATCTTGTGTTGGTCTACACGAACCCCCTCGGCCGAGATCACATGACCGAGAAATATAACCTCCCGCAACCAAAACTTACACTTTGTGAACTTCGCATAAAAGGCGCTGAGTTCTCAAGATTTCCAACACGATATGCAGATGACGTGCATGCTCCTCCCCGCTCCTCGAGTAAATCTGAATATCATCGATAAAGACGACTACACCTGATCGAGATATTCGATAAAGACCTTGTTCATTAGCTACATGAACACGGCTGGGGCATTGGTTATCCCGAACGACATAACCATAAACTCGTAATGGCCGTATCTCGTCCAAAAGGCCGTCTTCGGAATATCGGAATCCCTCACTCAGAGTTGGTAATATCCCAATTTCAAATCTTCGAGAATACAGTCGCTCCATGCAATTGGTCAAATAAGTCATCAATCCTAGGAAGCGGATACTTGTTTTTGATGGTCACCTTGTTCAACTCTCGGTAGTCGATGCATAAACGCAGTGACCCATCCTTCTTCCTTACGAACAAGACCGGTGCGCCCCAAGGCATAGCGCTCGGTCGAATATAATCCATATCTAGCAACTCTCCCAACTGTTTCTTCAACTCAAGCATCTCGATAGGATCCATACGGTACAACATTTTCGAAATCGGGGCCGCACCCGGCTCTAAATCACTGGCGAACTCAACCTCACGTCTGGTGGCAAACCCGGTAACTCATCTGGAAAAACATCAGGATATTCGCTCACTATCGGAATAGACAAGAGCTCGACTCCCCCTTCTTCCGGTCTCAAAGCATAGCACCAGTAACCAGTGCAACCTCCTCGAATGAGTTTCTCCGCTTTCATAGCGCTGATCAAGAATATATGACTACTCCGTTTGCATCCCACGAAGGAGTGTTCAGTACCGTCGGAGGCTAACATCAAAATGGTTCTCGCTCTATAATTCATGATCGCCCCATGTCGATCCATCCAATCCTCACCAAAAATCAAATCCTCATCCTTAATGTCTACCACAATCAGATTAGAAGACCAAGCCCTCCCGCGATACTCACTGGAAAATCTCTAACCTCACGATCCCCCACAATACTATCTCCACTAGGTAGTTTAACAATAAACGGTTCACATACAACTAGACAATCAACATGCAGACGACGCACACAATCCAAAGAGATGAAAGAATGCATAGCACCAGAATCGAATAGCACGGAAACAGGACGATCAAGGATGTGAAAGGTACCTGTAGCCACTGTCGTGTCAGGATCTCCAACTCATCTCATCGCATACACACGGGACGGAATGGACCCCGCACTAGACACTCCCCCTCTAGAAGACTATCCACGTCCTCGACCTCTGCCGAAAATCTGCTGAGGGGGATTAGTTTTCGGAGCCTAATTCACGCTCGGTTCCCTCATTGCCGGAGCTGACATTTGAGTAATTGGTGCCCGACTCGCATCTCTACAATATGCAGCACGATGACCCGAACGATCATAATTATGACACTGCAGTGGAGGCTTGTCACATTCATTCATCATATGTCCCGTACGACCACAGTTAAAACAAGTATGACCACGAATAGGAACAACCGGATCACACTTAGAACCATGGCCTTGCCTAAATGACGGGTACTGATTCCAACAGGCCCGCGGACCAAACTGAGTCTTCTGGTTCCCGCCAAACTTACTTCCTGAAAACTGACCGGAAGTCTTCTGCTTCTGACCCTCTGCTACCACCTCCGTCGTAGAAAAAGACATCTTATAGGATATCGCCTTGTTTTGATAGTCTTTCAAAGTCGTACACCTAATGCCTGACATATAGTGGCGAACCCTCGGTTTCATCCGCATGTCGAAGTGGCGGATCTTGTCCTGTTCATCCGGACCTGATTCCTCACGTAATATAGCTGCTGATTATAATATTTGATTGCTTGAGAGATAGGAAGATCCTGTGGTTTCTCCTCGAAGAAGGCTCGAATCCTTCCCTCTTTCACTGGCCGCGGACAATACTCAGCCTCCATCAACTCCCGGAACTCATCCCACATAGTTGCCCGGTCACGCGGTTTCACTGCCTGCCACCATATTGATGCCTCCTTGGCGAGAAAGTACTAAGCAATTGGTACTTTTCTCTCCTAGGAGCAGTTTGCTGCCTCGAATACTTTTCCATCTCAAATATCCAACTCTCCCAACCAGAAGGGTCGGAAGTACCATCGAACTGTAGGAGAGGCATACGAATCACATCCTGAAGCAACTTGTGGGTACCAGAACCAGTAGGCAGAACCGGAGTAGCATCAACTTGATATACCCGGACCACCTGAGTTAGTAGCGCCATCTGATTCGCTACTTGCTGTATAGCTACACCGACGTTATCATTAGCATTACCGAAGCTAGAAGACTGATCCTGCTGACCTTCGACACTAGGCTAAACACTGTTCGACAAAGACGGCATTGCCGAACCAGCCTCAGAGCTATTGGACATAGCCGCCCCACCGGCTGTGCCACGTCCCCCACCGCATCCGCATCCTCTACCAATAGGCACTCTGAAGAAGTAACTAGTGAGTACATTTCAAATGCAAAACAAATCACGATATTGAGAAAGGAACAACATAGAATAACACAACGAGTCAAGTTAGAAAAACTTACGAGCACCAACGTACTGAGAGTGATGGCATAGTAGTGATATTGTTCGGAAACGACACTCGACTAGACCCAAATAACCGACAACCTAGGTATCTATAAACCTAAGCTCCGATACCATATTCTGAAACACCCCAAGACGTTCAGAGCATGTTACAGTGCTGTGGACCCAACCCTTTGGAATCCACCAGGCTAACGCACCAACTCGACACCACGACCAACCAATCAGAATGTATTTCAGCTCACCAACCCAACCAACGGACATATTTATAACGGATCTATTTCAAGGTTATAAATAGTTCATGTAAGAAGACATTGTATACAAGTGATATATGAATGTGAAACAAGCACATCGAAACGAAAGAACGATCGAACGACTGAATATTCACTATAGTCAGATCAAAGCTTACAAGAGCAATTATATTTCTTCAAGTATCAATCCATATCTAAAGAGAAGAAATATACTCACTCAACAAGAACAACACATCATCAGCTCAAGATCTTCGTGTTCAAGCTGTTGTTATAACCCGGTTACTTTACCATTTTACCTTTGAGTAAAAACTAGTTTTGTGTGAACCAAGAAAGCTATTCCGACCCGTGTGGGACGAATAGGACGAAGCTTTAATCTGTGTGAGAAGAAGCAAGTCAAGAGACGCCATCAACCAATCTGTGTGAACAGTAGAAAGCAACAACTTTTGTATCAATCTGTGTGAACAATATAAGGATAGGTTTGATTATAGTCACGTAGTTGTGTACGTAGTGATTATAATAAACGTTTTCACTCCCGTGTGGAGGACCAGTGGACATAGAGGGGTTTACCTCGAACCACTTTAAATACTGTTGTTTATCATTACTGTGATTATTTATAAGTATACTTTGCATACCCTGTACGCACCAAGCTACCAGGAGAAAACCTAGTTGCTGTATTTACAGCAACTCACTTCAACGAACTTCCGCTACGCACTCTTATTTGAAAATCGCACATCTTGTAATACTAACACTTTTCCAAGTTGTATTCTGTATACTTAGTGGCCAACATTATCCAATAGATAAAGTCTCATTTAAAACCGATGTAGGATTCAAATTAATACTATTAATACAGAGCCAATAATTGGCTAGATTAAATTTTATAAGAATAAAATTATTTATTTGGCTTAATAATTAGCCAAATTAAACTTCTCAATAAAACTAACCCTTAATGCAAAATAATTATGGAATAAAAATATACATTGATTTTAGGTAATTATTAAATTCTCCAATCGGTTGAGTCTTATTAAAACGACGTGAGATAAAAAATTGATAAATACGATTAATGCAAATTCAGTAATTGTCCAATTTAGATTCTCCAATAAGAAATAAAATTATTTATTTGGCCAACTTAATAATTGATAATATTAATATTGGTCAAGCTAAATTTTTCCAATCGAAAGATAACTATTAAATAAAATCAATGTAAGGTTTAAAATTTTAGATAAATAGGATTGATGTATATGTAATAGTTGCCAAATTATTTTTTTATGAAAAATAAAACTATTTATTTGTGCAACTTAATAACTGGCCAAACTAAACACATAAGTTGGTGGTACGAAATAATTATGGGGTGAAAAATACACATTGAATTATAAGTATTTATTTAGGAGGCGTATTCAAATGAGACTTGTAATGAGTTTCAAAGACTTTTATAGAATTACGGGTTTGGAAAAGTTTGAGTGTATTTAATTGAGACTTTTAAAAGTCAATTAAATTTTTATGATATCTTATATACTAAAAGATTGAAACCTCTTCATTAATGTTAAGTCTTAAAGGTGATCAACTTCATTTTAATCATAAATATCATCACCACGTTTTTTTTCCTCTTTGATTTCCTGCCAACTTATCGCATCAGTTAACATTCATGCCTCTTTGATTTTCTGCTAACTTATTGCATCAGTTAACATTCATATATGTATTATGTATTATAAGTTGATTTTGTTTAAATAAATAGTGTTTATTAATATGCCTAAAAAACGTTTTGAATGCCTTAAAAGCATTTATGATTTTGTATATAAAACCAGTACATCCAGGATCATTAAGGTGTAGGTATCATAGGGAAGATAGTACTCTTTCGGTGTCGTTTCATAAATTGCAAGCAAAAAGATCAACATTAATGAAGACATCACTCATGAGTCATGAGGGTTAGTTCAGTTGATGGTGATATCATGAAGCAAGATTTAGAGTCTTGGATTAGACATGCGACGTCTGAAGAGAAGTTTAAATATGCCGGTATGATAAGATCGATTCATTTGCGTTTGTGCTTTTTTATTATAGACGTATATATAGTTTTGAGAATATTTTTAGTTGTTGAATGTTTCATAGATGGTGGAAACCTTATTTTCTTAGTAGTTGTCTTGACATTATGGTTTGATTGTTTTGATTTTTCATATAAATACTGACATGTTGTGTAATCTGCTTGAGTTTATGTTGCTTTGCTGTAGGACGGCTAGAGAAAGTTTCCTCATTAATTATAGAGTAAGTTACATTATAGGATCTATGCTCTTTGATAACATTATGGATTTAGTCACGACACTTATTACGGATCAACATTAACTTCCACGTATTGTCATCACGGCAAGGCGTTTAAAGCAATGTATGCTATCTGCTTAGAACTACGGATTTAGTCACGCGTCAGACTGGCGACACTAATTACATATTAGCATTGACTTCCATATATTGCCATCGGGCTGAACATTACATGCTTTGTGAATACACAATTAGATTTATACTTCAACAATTTATGCTGAAGATTACGTACGGAACAATTTTATACAAACTGTGTGCATCGCACGGATCTGTATAGAATTTTATGGAGTTTTTAAAAGTTCATCAAAGTCATGAGGTATTAAATGAAAACTTTTATAAATCTTACAAAATTACGAGGTATTCGAATTTATTTTGGATTCTAAGAATTTTAATGGAATTATCTAGGTACTAAAAGTGATCTACATAGAATTTGACCGAGAGCTGTTTGTCACAGAACTGGCTAGTGCTAAGTAAATTATACTATAGTACTTCTACATAGGCTAAATCAGTGACTTTGATTTTCCAACAACCAAGGTTTCTTTCCCTCTTGTTCTTCCTTTGGATTTATCCACGACTCGCATCTTTGGACCGCGACCTTCTACACAATCTGACAGCTTAATGACATCCCCTGTCATGTGGTGAGAACATCCGCTATCGAAATACCAGATGTCCTTCTCCTTGATATCATGCAATCAAAATGATTAAGTAGATTTAGGTCCCATTTGATTTTTGGGTCCTTGGTTATTAGTGATTTTAGGTACCCCTATTTACCTGACAGCAATGGGTTTGTTGTAGGTTACATTTGGTCCTGTTTTGCGAGATTTACGTGGGGTAGGCACGTAACCACTATAAGCATGGTTATCATGCATGTAAAATCTGGTGTTTTAGCTCCATTATGGTTGCCGTCTTGGAGGGGGAACCATATTCTTCGGCCTTGTTGCTTGCGTCCTGGGCTTCCAGTTGGATTCCCAGAGTTGTTGTTGATAGAACTGTGTTGGAGCTTGCTTACGGGATGGATACTTGGCTTCATGTACCCAGTATCTAGGGGCGATGTACTGTTGATAGTACTCGGGTGCATACCTTTGATACTTAGGTACAACCTTCATTCTAGCCGATGTACTGTTGATAGTACTCGGGTGCATACCTTTGATACTTAGGTACAACCTTCATTCTAGCCGGCTGCTGATGCTGTTGGTATGCTCGAGGAGCATACTATTGATGACTGGCATTGCACCTTACAGGTCTATGAGGCTAGGGTTTCCGCTGCGTATGATATGATCTGGGAGGTGGAATGGCAGCCTTTGCTGTCCGAGAAGAGGCAGTTGTGACCTTTACAGGACTTGGGGCTTCTTCGGATATTAGAATGGGTTCCACTCCCTTGACAAACACCATACTAGTTTTTCTTTGTGGGAGAACGAGTTATATCCTAAGCCACGTTTGTCATGGGCGTGCTGCCTAGTGCTTAGAATGTCTTCCATCCTCCTCTATGATTTTTCAAAAGATTTGAGGATGGTATCGAGTTCCCCTTCTTTTTTTCTCAAGAAGCTGTATCTTAGCTTCTAACAAAGCATAATCATTTGTCATGCAATTACCATGAGTTTTTACCTCATTTAGTTCGGTTGCAAGTTGATGATTGCTTTACATGAGTTTTTCATGAATGATCTTGCTGTTTTCATAATCGAGAGACATTTACCCAGATAGTAAGCCGCAACTGAAACTTTGTGCCCTTTGGGACACTCCACCATAGAAAATAGCTTCTCAAAATGTTCAAGCCAGTGAATAATATCCGCCGGCTTAGATTAGCCCTCAAAAGTGGGTGGCATCTGGCGACAGATGTCGCCGATAATACTGCTCACACTCCTCTCTTGCCTCTGAGGTGGTGGCGGAGGAGCTTGTTGAGCCTGAGTGGTTGAGTTCTGCATCGCCTCCATCAGACGTGCCATCTGAGTCATTTGGGCCATCATGCCCTGCATAAAAGTGAGTGGATCAACCCGAACACCTTCCGATTGAGCTGTATTTCGGGTACGACTTCTTGACAGTAAATGATTATCTCCCGGTGAGTGAGTGGAAGCGTCGCTACTTGTTGAATTGATTTTATCCCTCGCGTTCGCGTGGGTATTCACACAAGCTCCTGGGTTTCGGCCCGCACCGTGGCCTCTTCCCCTGCGTCCTCAGACAGCTCTATCCATACTGAAGTAGGAAAGTCACAAAATAATTATAGATTTCACATGAAAGATCAACTGAGGTGACATTATTATCTGATGAAATTATTGAAATGATCATCTTGAACATGTTAACAAGATTGATGATACGATCCACAAGATCAACAACTGAGCAATGAAATTGACTGAGTGATTAATGAGCTAACATGATCGACCTGATCAAAAAAAATGAAAATGATGATTGAGGATTGTTGACTGATGAATGATGAATGAGTGATTCTTATTGCCAGAAATTATACCATGGCGTCAGAAATCTTACTGTTCTTTCGGTCTCAGGGGCTTGGCGCTTGCACAGGTCATATATGACGCGAAAGTCCAATGATACTAGTCTGATGAACGATGATTTCCAATAAGACATGACTCGGAAGGGTAGTATTCAAAACCACTCTCTGATACCAACTTTGTAACACCCCCAAACTAGGCGGATATTACAGTGCCGTGGACCCCCAATTGGGACCCACCAGGCGAATGAAAATTAATGAATTAAATAATATAACTGTAGTACCGAACCATATTATGTTACCAATTTCTCCGATTTGGATTTTCAAGTACAATACACTTAGAAATACATAATATATATATATATATATATTTCATATGAAGATGAAATATACAACACTGAATAAATGAAAGTCCACACGGAAACTGCAGCGGAAAATACACATCAAAGAAAACATGAATAAATGAAAAGACTAGGGCCCCCTACTAGTATCACTGGGACTCCTCGCCGTCAACGTTCTCTTCCCGTGCCTTATCCTTGCCATGACCTAAAAACAACATCCCTAACGGGGTCAGTTACACAGAACAACAATCTTCAAGAGTTGAACAAACACAATAATCACATGAATTAGTTATGAAATCAAGTTAAATGAGGGGCATCATAGTACACCCGAATGGGATGTGCAAGTGCACAAGTATGCCGAGTGCCCAAAGTCCCGCATAAACTCCCGCAAAACTTGGCCTAATTATTCTCACGAAGGCACGTTACCATGTGCACAGTCCAATGTGTCCGGATACCCGCATATACACAATGATCTTAGTGTGCCCGACTAAAAATTCCACACATATACCACCCGGTAATGCAATACAATCCCGGAAGGTCACAAAGACAAAAGTGACCATGAAGAGGAATAATGAATAGAAATCCGACAAGGGTCAAGAATGACTCACTGAGGTGAATTAATAACGCAATGAGTGATAACTCAAATGAAATGGTTGGAACCGTCGTTCCACGTGAATTGAATGATTAGTTTGATAATTATAAGTCTCAACATGATTGATGTATGATTAATGAATTATATGTATGAATGAACAACAACGAAAGGAATGGTTATCCTTTTAACCGAGCAAGAATTAACTTGCCTCAATACCGATGATGAAAAGTCCTTCCTCGAACAAACGTCCTCAATGGAATTATCGGTCGCTCGAACAACCTTGAATAATACAAGTACCAATAATTCGCTTAATATACGAATCAAGCATTATCACAACCAACTCAAAAAGTCGATACAACAACCCAAACTCATTGGGGTAATCTAACAAACACGTTATAGGCAACCTTCAATTGTTTACAACCAAAATTCAATTACATCGATACCACGTCTCCAATGAGTGATTCAAACCAATAAAACGTCATCAATAAAATCAATAATCCAATAGGAATACTCCATTCGAGATTACAACAACATCTAATCAAAACCCCAAATTCCAAAGTCAACACTCAAGGTGTTCTTGAACAATTCCCCAAATACTCAATAATTCCAAAACACACACCAATAAATCCATAAGAATACATGTATCCAAGGTAGATAATCCATATCCAACATATTCCAACACAATAGCAAGTTAACTCGAAGAGATTGGGAAGAAAACCCTCAAATTCCGAAATTCTAGGTTCATGAAAAGTTACCTTGATTTGGAGCGATTGAGGGGATTAAATGTTGATTAATCTGAACTAGGAGCTTAGAGATGTTGCGAATCGCCCAAAATCACCCGGAGTGGAGGAGAAATGAAGAAATGACGAAATGAGGAGTGAAGTGTTCTATTTATACCAAACCCAGCTTAGCGTGCGCTATCTCCTGCGATTAGCATGCGCTAGCGGGTTCACCGGATAGTTCAGTGAATTCTGCCTGCCGCGTTAGTGTGCGCTACGTACTTGGTAGCGTGCGCTAACACCTTCCTCTTAGCGTGCGTTAACCGGATGTTAGGGTGCGCTACCTGATAGTTGGTGCCCAGTAACTAGAGTCCAGAACCTACTGTCCTCTGCCCTGCTCGCCTTAGCGCGCGCTACGACGATGACTTAGCGTGCACTACCAGTATAGTTAGCATACGCTATTTTCCACTCATAGCGTGCGCTACGAATTCTCCAATTCAGTCTTGTACCTTCTGGACTGTCTGCCTCACTTGCACTAGTGTGCGCTAATGCTGAGCGGTAGCGTGCGCTACCAGTACTCAATTAGCACGCACTAACAAGAGTACGTAGCGTGCGCTACTCTTCACACACAGACTATCAAAATATGATGACAATGACAATATTCTCATCTCGATCTCAAACAGGGTTGAATGACGAATAATAACTGATATACGATTCAAAAATACGCCGAACGGTGAGCACAAAAGGTTGAATATGATTGATGAATGATTACTAATGAGTGAAAATTATTGAATGATAATAACTGAATTTACAACCGGGTGTTACATACTCCCCCCCTTACAAAGAGTTTCGTCCTCGAAACTAAAGGTCAAACAATTCGGGATAACTCTCCCGCATACTATCCTCGGTTTCCTAAATAGCCTCTTCGACTCCATGTCTAGACCACTGAATCTTAACCAAAGGAATCGCCTTGTTCCTCAACTGTTTGATTCGTCGCTCTAGGACTCGTACAGGACGCTCCTCGTACGTATGATCATCCGTTATCTTGATTTCATCGAACTGAAGTATGTGGCTCGGTCGGCAACATACTTCCGCAACTGAGAGACGTGAAATACATTATGAACTCGGCTCAAAGCCAAAGGTAAAGCCAATCGATAAGCCAGATTGCCCACTCGATCCAAAATCTCAAATGGTCCAATGAATCTCGGACTCAACTTTCCCCTCTTTCCGAAACGGAAGATACCTCGACTCGGGGATACTTTGACCAAAACATGGTCACCTGCCTCGAACTCTAATGGTTGACGACGATTATCTGCATATAATTTTTTCCGACTCTGAGCGGTCAACAAATGACTCCTGATCAACGCTACCTTCTCGCGGGAGGCTCTTAGCATATCGGGCTCAGTGCCGATTGGTTCAAATAAGTCATCCCAGATAAGGGAGATCGACAACGACGACCGTATAAGGCCACGTAAGGTGCCATCTTAATCGAATCATGCCAACTGTTATTGTACGTGAACTCGATCAACGGTAGTTGGGCTTCCTAATCATCTTTCCAATCTAGAACACATGCTCTCAACATGTCCTCCAACATCTGAATAGTTCGCTCTGATTGTCCGTCGGACTGAGGGTGAAAAGCTGTGCTAAAATTTAGATGAGTTCCCATGGCACGATGAATGGATTTCCAAAAATGTGACATGAATCGCCCGTCACGATCCGAAACGATACTCTTAGGAGTACCGTGCAATCTCACGATATCTTTAATGAATAACTAGGCAAGTCTATCAGGACCCCACATATCCTTAATCGCTAGGAAATGAGCTGACTTAGTTAAACGGTCCACAATTACCCAAATTGTATTCATGCCACGACGACTCATCGGAAAACTCGTGATGAAGTCCATTGAAATATCCTCCCACTTCCATTCTGGGATAGGAAGCGGTTTCAGCATACCCACCAGTCGCTGATGTTCTATCATGACTTGCTGACAGGTCAAACATCTCGAAACAAATTATGCGACTTCTCGCTTCATATTACTCCACCAGTAATTTTGCTTCAAGTCTTTGTACATCTTGCTAGACCCCGGATGGATAGAATAAGGGGTAGCATGGGCCTCTCTCAAAATAGAGTTTTTCAACTCATCATCCACCGGAACGCATAACCGGTTCTTAAATCAAAAAAAGTCCATCCTCATGGACCACGAATCTAGGGGCTTTCCCCTAAGCCACATCATCTCGAATGCGCAACAAAAATGGTCTGAACCCTGTTTCGTTCTGACCGCCTCCTCCAGTGGTGATGAAATCTCTAACATACAAAGTTACCCTTGCACTCGCTGTAACAAGACCTCGATCTCAGGCCTTAGGAATTCCTATTGAAGTTCCTTCTGAGTAGTCAAACGAGCAAGCATTTGCTCCTGAACGGACTTACGACTCAAGGCGTCGGCGACGACGTTTGCCTTACCCGGGTGGTATTATATCTCAATACCATAATCTTTAATCAGTTCCAACCACCGTCTCTATCGCATGTTTAACTCCTTCTGAGTAAATATATACTTCAAACTCTTATGATCGGTGAAAATCTGACGGGTGATGCCATAGAGATAATGACGCCAAATCTTCAACGCGAATACCACGGCCACTAGCTCCAGGTCGTGGGTCAGATAATTGACCTCGTAAGGCCTCAATTGCCGCAAAGCATAGGCAATCACTTTCCCGTTCTGCATTAATACACATCCGAGACTGTGTTCGGACGCGTTACTATAAACCACAAATCCTTCCGTCCCTTATGGTAAAGAAAGGACAGGCGCTGAAATTAAACGGCTCTTGAGTTCCTCAAAACTCTGCTGACACGCGTCAGTCCACGTGTATTTCTTATCCTTCCGCAAAAGGTTCGTCATAGGTTGAGCGATTTTAGAAAACCCTTCCACAAATCGCCAGTAATAGCCTGCTAATCCGAGAAAGCTTCGGATTTTCTTAACATTCTTCGGAGGTTGCCAATCTCGGATAGCCTCCATCTTCTGAGGGTCGACACGTTCCCCATCTGATGAAATCACATGCCCGAGAAACGTCACCTCGGACATCCAGAACTCGCATTTGGAAAATTTTCCATAGAGTTGCTCTTGTCTCAACACGTCGAGGACCTGATGAAGGTGAAGTTCGTGCTCCTCTCGATTACGGGAATAAATCAAAATGTCATCTATGAAAATAATGATGAACTGATCCAAATATTCGATGAAAACTCGGTTCATTAACTCCATGAATACCGCAAGTGCATTAGTTAACCCAAACGGCATCACTACAAACTCGTAGTGCCCATAGCATGCTCGAAACGCCGTCCTTGCAATATCCAACTCTCGAATTCGCAACTGATGATACCCATATCTTAAATCGATCTTGGAAAATACTGAAGCTCCCTGAAGTTGATCTAAGAGATCATCAATTCGGGGCAGGGGATATTTATTCTTAATCGTCACCCTGTTCAGCTCTCGATAATCAATGCACAAGCGAAATGAACAATCATTTTTCTTGACAAATAACACTGGTGCTCCCCACGGAGATGCACTCGGTTGGATATAACCTTTCTCGGTCAATTCCTCCAGTTCATTCTTCAGTTCCTGCATTTCGGTCGGGGCCATACGATACGGTGCTTCGATATTGGGGACGTATCAGGCTCCAACTCTATCGTGAATTCAACATCTCTCTGTGGAGGCAAACCAGGTAACTCGTCTGGGAATACATCGGCGTATTCTCTCACTACCGGGATATCCACCAACGTCACTGATGGTTTCTCGGTCTTGGTCATATATCACCAATAACCAACAGACCCCTGATTGAGTAATTTCACTGCTTTCATCATATTAATAACTCTTCCGTAACAGCTGTGATTACCCCCTGAAATACACACTCGACTCCATCGTCTGAAACAATAGTGACCATACGCTTACGGACACTAAGGATGGCATCGTGACGATCCATCCAATCAATACCTAAAATAATGTCGTCTTTAAGTAAATCTACCACGATCAGGTCCGCCAACCAATCATGGCCATTAAGCTGAATCGGACAATTCTTAACTTCACGATTCCTGATGATTCTTCTATCGTCTCGTAGACCAATGACATAAGGTTCGCAACTAGTAGCACTACCCAGGTGTAGTCTACTCAAACATGACTCAGAAATGAATGAATGTGATGCACCAGTATAAAAAAGGGTACACACAGGTTGAGATAAAATTTCGAGTGTACCTGAGATCATTCAGGCCTCCAGGTCATCGGTCCTCTTCATCTCGTAACTTCGGGGCTTGCCAGTCCCTGAACCGGATGCTACTGTCTGATAAATGTGGGCTCCGTCTTTGTTTTCTCTCATCGTCTTAAACGAGGCAGACTGAGTGGCCTGATTTTGAACGACCGACTGCTTCGGGGACTGAGATGCCATCAGAGTAGGTTTGGAGTCTCTTCGGCAGAAACGGGCCTTATGCCCGGCAATCCCACAGTTCTTACACGTGATAGTCTGACTCGGACACTTTGTAACACCCCCAAGTTATTCAGGGTATATTACAGCGCTGTGAGCCCCTCCGTGGGACCCACAAGGCTAATCATATGCGGAACTATAAAACTTGACCGAGAAGGTCCATATACAACGAAATGAAAGACAATACAAAGGGTATTCAACCATATCCAATGTAACCAAATACATCCCAACACAAAATCAATACCTCGGCAACACAGGCCGGAACATCGAGGAAACTGAAAAACAATACTCGAGTATTCAATAACCATTCCAGTACAACAATACTGAATGGAGGAATACAGAACATAATCGGAGATAAAACACAGTATCACGCTTGCCCACCATCTTCATGCCGACCTGATACCTGCTTGTCCGCTCTCCTGGAACCTGAAATACATAAAAAGTATTTCCCCCATAAAGGGGTTAGCCGTCGAATAGCTAGTGCAAGTATATCGAATATGAAACACAATACTCCTCGACAATAAAGTAAATGTAACCGTCAATTCATCATTTCAAGACAAGTATTCCGGAATAACTAAATCTCATAGCATCACAACAATGCATACATGATCAACCATGGAACCGCACCAAAGGCTACGGAACCCTTAAGGGACCCGTCGGCCCGCCCCGGAGTGGTTAACCCAAATTATCTGTAGAATCGCACCAAAGGCTGCGAAACCCTCAGGGAACCTGTCGGCCCGCCCCAGAGTGGATATAAATAAACATGCCATTTATATATCTTACTTTCAAAGTCGAGAACGTACAATCATAAATATATACTTGCCATTGAGACATCGAGAAATCAAACGGAAAAGAGTATGAGTTCGGTAGGTCCAAGAACGCACTTCCAGTACCTAAACGATTCGTAAGGGATATGATAATCAATAATCCATACACATAATTCACGAAGAAACTCCCAAAACCCGTCTACGATTCACAAAAATACAAGGGTAAACAACTAGAGGTTGGAAAATCACCCAAACCCTCACAAGTCCGAACACGGCACAAACCAATCCGTAAAATCATAGGAAAAGCATGTATACGGGGTAGATATATCATAATGTCAAGATTCTCAAGCCTCAAACCGTATAAATCGAACGAATCTAAGAAAAATCCCAAAAATCCCAAAAATAGGGTTTTAAGGATTTTTACCTTGATTTGGACGATAGAATGGATTAGATGTTGTTAAATCCTTGTTCTCTAGCCAAAGATGTTGATATCTGAAGAAGGATCGTCTTCGAACTCTCCAAATCGCCGAAACTCGTTGCTCACGATCGGAAAAGTGAGAAAGATGAGAAAAATGACGAAATGGAAGTCAACTGTCCAATATATACTCGCCCAGTCTAGCGCACGCTACGCCTCTAATATTAGCGTGCGCTAGCGGGGTCATTGGGTAGTCCAGTGGCTTCTGTCGGCCCTGTTAGCGTGCGCTAATCGCCTTCCTTTAGCGTGCGCTAGCCGAAAATGGTGTCCAGAAATCGGAGTCCAGAACCTACTGTCCTCTGCCCTGCTCAAGTCTTAGCGTGCGCTACCGTGATAGCTTAGCGTGCGCTACGCAGCCCTTATAGCGTGCGCTAGCCGAAGCCTAACCTACGTTACTTGATAGTCCAGACAGCCTGACAACCTCACTGCCTCTGCCGACCAGCCCGTTAGCGTGCGCTACAGACGGATGTTAGCGCGCGCTACTGACCACGAATAGCGTGCGCTAACGAACTCCTAGCGCGCGTTAACTGCCAGTCCAGAAAGCAGGATGAGTTACTGGTTCTGACCTGACTGGTCCCTTAGCGCGCGCTACGGCTCAAAGCTAGCATACGCTAGTCAAGGAGAATTAGCGTGCGTTAGCCTAGGCCTAGCGTGCATTATTTCTCTGACCTAGAACACTTACGCAAGGTCTAAACAACATAATCGTGATCCAAACAGGGTACGAAACTCTATAACAATATCGACAACATCACAAAGAGTTTACAGAGCGACAAAATAGAAAGAACGACCAATTGAAACAATCAATAAAAAGTACGTGTATTACATTCTCCCCCTCTAAAAAGAAGTTTCGTCCCGAAACTTAAGAAATAAAAAGCTCGGGGTAATCCGATCGCATCTGCTTTTCCGTCTCCCAAGTCGCTTCCTCGACTCCATGTCTCGACCATTGCACTTTAGCCAACTGGATGGTTTTGTGCTGAAGCTGCTCCTCACGACGTTCAAGAATCTTCACTGGTCTCTCCGGAAAGATAACATCCTCGGTTACGTCAAACCTACTATAGTCAACAACATGACTTGGATACGGCACATAATTTCTCAACTGGGAAATATGAAAAATGCTATGGATAAGACCCAACGCTGGAGGTAACGACAAGCGATAAGCTAAATATACAACCCTGGAGTAGATCCAAAATCGAATTCCAAAGGTAGGCGACGAGTATCGGCATACGATTTGACATGCTGAAGGGTATTCTCAAAATACAAAATGAATTCAACTACAACCATCAGTACTACGTTCCAACAATACCGAGGATTCTCAAAACATCATCCTAACTCATAAGTGTAGAATGAACTATCTGTGCCAATTCCTGTCCGTCGGATTGCGTCGATAAAACTCAATATGGACAAAAACCAATAATACACAAAACAATGACAACAAGTCCCGAAACATTGACGTACAGTCCGAACGCTCACACAGTCAATAACAATGATCAACCAATAAATTAACCGAGAATATCATCGACATGATAAACTCCAATACTACCAGCGAAAGATCCACTATAATCGAGAATACCATCAACATGATAAACTCCAACACGATCAACAAGGGATCAACAGCGACCTAGAGTACCATCAATAAGGAAAACTCTAAACGATCAACAATAACAGATCTCAAAGAAATAACCCCGACTGTCGAACATACCCTTCGGCATATGAACAACTAGTCGCAAATCGCCGGACATATCTAATACAACATGGACTACGAACGACCAAACCAATAAGCTCGATCCGGAAATGTGTCCGTGCACATGTCCACCCCGTATACGGAATCCAGAATATACGTGGGACAATGTATTTAATTAGCCTCACGAACTACGTCTCATGTGCACGGTCCAATGCGGAAACATCCATGCATGACCATCATGTGCTTGGATAAAAATCCTACACATAATCAATCGGCACGCAGATATGATTCCATAAATGTCACGATGCTACATGACAACGAAACTCAGAGGATAACACATCCAATACGGATTCAAAAGACTCACTGAAGCGAACAATAACACACATATAATGAAAGATCGACACGACCAACAATATCCAAAACAACCATCCTGGGATCACAATCCCTACGGACCGATTAACATGGTCAACAATCACAATGCAACAATCCTGGAATCCTCAACCCTCAACGATCACAAAATTTACCAAGTTCACAGGAATGATAGTGTGCAACCTTGAGTCTTCCAACACGACAACAATAACTCACGGGCCGTCCTTGGCGGTCCCAATTCAAATACCTCGACTGCCTTAGAATGGCCAATCGATAATAACGACACAACGGATGGTAACTATCCTCGATAATCCCAATTCAATACCTCGATTACCTTAGAATGCCCAATCGATAACAACAGTTCAAGGGATGTCTCGGCACCTTTAGTCGGTTACCGATAATGAAGATGACAATCGAGTACATCAATGCCTTCAATCGGCCAATACAACATCAATAACGAAGCACTAATATCAATAACAACAGTGATACATCAATACTGCGAACCGGTTATCGACATCAATATAACCAACAAGTATCGTAATGCCCTGAACTGGCCATTTACGAACAACAATAACATTTGGCATAACTTGCCGAAGGATATCGTATCAAACAATCCCCTGATATCAACAAAATCACAAAAAGACCAAGTCTCGACATGATACACACATTCATGCACATACATGATAACATCAATCTCATTGACTAGTACAAGTATAAAACTTGCCTCGATATCGATACAACGAACTGTTACCAATTCAGTTGCTTTCGTCTACGAGTTCCTCAGCCCCGACCAAAGTAATCTACAAACTCTTCAACCTCAACCGCATCACAACAGTCATAATGCACGATTAGACATCACAACTTATTGTATAAAGAAGGATTAATAATCAACAAGTTCGATAACGATCGATATCAATACCACCAAATCTCAAACTCAACAGTTCCACAATATCTCGATTAAATACAGTCTGAACAATCCAACTCAGACACTTACAAATCCCTGTCCACAATACGAGCCGAAATATGATGATCATATTAGCAACCAATTCGAACCAATAAGGGTCTAAATGTTATCGATTCCAAACTAAATTCTTAAATACGAATTAACAAGGTTCCTTCTTGTAAATCCATAGTTAAAATTTTCCGATGATCATCATTAATTCGAACCATCCAATTAGTACAACATTATAGATAATCATATTCTAAGGTTATCAACCAATCCAATCCTTCGACTTGAACATTTGTTCAATATGTATGGACTTCCAAACTCAGAGATGAATTATAATTTCATCAAACTCGTAATCATATTCGTATTCCTATGCGAATATTATATCAAAACACATAATTCAGCTCTAGACATGAATATTCCATATTCATATCCAAAACACCCACACCTCTTATAAATGTTCATCATCTCATATAATTCAAGAGTCTCTCAAGAATCATGAATTAATCCGAAATCACGTCCACAATCGACCAAACGACAAAATCCAATGTTCTAACATCTAAGCCATTATTAACTCATAGTCTAAGGCATATATCATCATAACATCAGGAATTGCAATAATACTGCCAAGAACACTATGATTTCCTAACCATTCTCATGACAACATAACATAATCCAACATATAAGTCATCATTGATAAGTGTCATTTTTGTACACTTATCCATGGTTTGTATCGATAAAATTCACCCATCATTGAGCTAGTCTACTCGTTTTTTGCTTTTAATTTATTAGTTTTAATAATTTTATTTTTATTGGATGATGATCGGATTAAATAACTGAATTACTCAAGAAACAACATGTTTAATAAATATTCTCTTTATTGAATTTTGATATATTCATGTTGTAGGGCTTTCCGAGACGAATTCGGCAGTCTTTCCGGATTCAAAATCAGAGTTATATATCAAAAGTTATCATCCGAAGAAGATCTGGGGCAAAAACGCAAAGTCTGAGGAATTCTGGGCTGAAAACGTAACTATCAAAGCTTCAAATGAGCAAATTTACGAAGCCACGTTACGGCCGTAACATTCAGGAAGTTACGTCCGTAAGTCACCTCAGTTACGGCCGTAACTCCTGAATGTTACGGCCGTAACTCTTGACAGATTGCTATGATTTGTCTAATTTTTTATACTTTTTGTGTATTATTGAGGGGATGGCTGGCATTGATCCGATATAATGTAATAATGCTGTAGTTTTGGAGCTATTAGATGACTTTAGGTGTATAAATAGACCCCTTAGATCCTTCATCATTCACGATTCATCATATAATTTTCCATTTTCTTGTAAACTTTTCTTTTTGTGTGAAGAACACACTTGTGTTCTTGAGTGATCTTTGTAAGTGTGGTATAGTATATGTTGTTCAGAGAGTTTATTGCTTCTATCTCCTTTATCTACTAAGGGAGTTAGGATCAATTCTTTCTCTTGATTCAACTAAGAATGACCACCAAAGCTTGTAATATGTGTAATAAACCCTTTATGGGCTAAGTTTCTTAAGTTGGGATTATAAACAAGGTTAGTCATGTTATTTATGTTTGTATAAAGATATATTATGAATTACTTATTATTGTGTGTGATTTTCATTGTTTTAACAATCTTTATTTATTTGGCCAATCAATGAAGATATTTATGATCTTCATATGTTTCGAAAGAAAATATGTTTGATTAGATCAAATGATCTTCACTCTAAGTTGTTCTAGGGGATAGAAATATACCCCTAGTCCTTAGATGATTCATTGAGTTATTTTCACAAATCCTAATGCTATGTATTGAAGCCAATCAACATAGAAATATAGTGGATTGATTCAATATGTAAGGGGCGTTTTATAGTTCGAAAGAGAAACCGTCTTTTTAAGGAAAATCGAATATACACAACATAATAAGTAAATTCATCTTATGATCTCCAATACATCTTTTATAACTAATGACGAACTAAGTTTGTAATCCCAACTATTTCATTTTATCGATAATCAATCTATTATTATTGCTATCTTTTTATTTCCTTATAATATTAGAACTATTATTGCAATTTCTTTGCAATTATTAAACCAAACTTTTTAATTGTGTGTTTCACTCATCTTAAGTATCTATAAAAATAGACTAATAGTGTATAATTCAAATTATAACATAACTTCCTTGTGGGATCGATAAACCGGACTCAAAAAGTCCACTTTACTACTTGATACGATATCGTGCACTTGCGATAGTTACACAAAAAGCGTGTCAAGTTTTTGGCGCCGTTGCCGGGGAAGTATAAGTTATATTTGAAATCTTACATTATAAACTATTTTTGTAGGTACAAATTTCTCGACGTTGTAACTTAGTACTAAATTGTGTTTGTCGGTCAAGTGGCGGATAACGGTACTCGTGACTATTAAAGTCGGATTTTTCAGTTTCCCACAACAACTGATATTTGTATATATTTTTTTTTTTAATTATTTTCATTGTCTTTTTATTTTTGTTTTTTATCATGGATGAAACATTGTTTAAAATTGAAAAAAGATTTCCCTTTCTAAGCAAAAATGCAATTTTAAAAATTTACAAGACAAGGCTTGAAAGGATGAGGTTGCTTACTAATAAAAGCATACCTTTTGACATAAGATTCATTATCGAAGCCAAAGTAAGAATAGAAGGTGAGTTCACAGAAAAACCAACTACATTTTTACCAGGGCTTGGAAAAAGTTCATATGCCAAGAAACGACGAGCAAAGATTCTAGCTGTTTGCTATAAATGTGCTAGATGGAACTGTAATGCAAAATGTCGATCTTTAGGAATTCCATCTACAAACAGAGAAGATAAAATTCAGTTCATTAATGATGGTCTGAATAAGGAGAATTTAGATAATATCGAAATTTCTCTTGACACGCATCCTAGTGGACTTGTGTATTACGGAATTCAATGTTTGTGGAATAAATTCAAACCAGAATATGAACAACGTCTTGGGAATCTGACGTTAAAAGACCCTGTTTGCCAATTTGTAAGAAAATTGGATGGGAAGCTTCTCCCCGACTCATAGAAGGCGTTTAGGCCGTTTCTGAACGTAAAATCAGAGGAAGATGTGAGCCACAATCACAACTACTGTACATACGCATAAGTATCTTTTATTTTTGTCGTGTGGTGAGATTTTACGAATAAAAAATTGTGATACGCGATAAAAGCTTTCATTATTCTATTGAGTAGTTGAAGCACAATCAAACGCAATCACAAACTTGTTAAACAATTTTTACCTTCTTTTTATTCTATAAATAAACTTTCTACTGGTTTCTTTCATTCATCCCTCAAACTTGCACTTTTCTCTGTGTCTCTCTTAATTTTTTTTTTTCTTTTCAAAAATGGAGTCATCATCTTCTTCAAAAAAATTTTAGTCAGTCTGCATTTTTGGTGGATGTAGTTACGGAAAAGAGGCATCCTTCACCAAGCGACCCACAACTTGGGTCGTACCTTAGAGAAAAATGCATTCATGTAGTTTACGGAGGAGGAAGTCTAGGATTAATGGGGCGAGTGCACATACGCCTATATGGAAGGAGTAAGAGTGTTGGGAGTAATCCCAAAACCTCTGGCTGAAAGTAAAATCACCGGGTCAACTATTGGAGATGAGTTTAGATCTGTGAATATGCAAGATCGCATAACTCACATGATAAATAATTCTGGCGCCTTTATCGCCCTTCCCGGTGGTTTTGGCACACTTGAGGAACTTTTTCATGTGGTTACCAGAGCCCAGCTAAATGTTCATCAAAAACCAATAAGAGTGCTTAATGTCAATGGTTTTTTTGATGGTTTACTATCTTTCATTGACTACTCTGCTGAAAAGGGATTTATTTCCGAGCGTGCAAAACGAATCATAGTCGTTGCAACAACACCAGAAGAACTAATCGAAAAACTCAATGAATTTGTTCCTCAACCAGATCCAGCTTTAGCTAAAATTGTCTGGGTAGAAGATTTTACCGTGAGAAAACGAAAAGTAGATTCATTCCTCTCCCTTTGATAACCCATGTCGGACCCCTTGTATTTTTACTTTTTGTCGTGTGTAATAATCGTGCTAAATGATGGCAGCTTAAGGAGTTTCTTCTTGATCTCTTGACGCGCATCTATTCACGATTTATGTATTTGTATTTCATTACTGTAATGTTTATTTCGTCTTTTGCTTTTATAAAAACTTTGATGGCAGCGTAAGGCGACTCTTCGGACTTTCTTGATGCGCATCTAAAAATTATGTTATACTTACGAGTATATTTTATTTTCTTTTGTGTGTGCCTCGTATATTTATTCTCTTGCAGATTCTAAAAGGCGTTAGGCTCGGACATCAACTTTCTTAACAGGAGTATTCTCGCTTTCGCATTGATTTTTATTTTATTTTTAAACTGAGGACAGTTTTATTTTCAAGTTTGGGGGTGGTTTGTTTTAGTATTTTGGTGTGTTGTAATTTTGGTGTGGTTTGTTTAATAATTTTGGTGTGTTTTGATTGATTTGGTTATTTGCCTTAATTTTTTTTTTTTAATTATTATATATATATATTTATAGTACTTTGATTTATGAGATTTTTAGATCTGGCCATAACACCAATAAATTAGCTATATACAAACTTCTAAAATCGTTTTAACCGGTAAAAAAATTGTATATTCCAAAAAATTTTTTTTTGAGCCTTAATCTCTCTTTCCAAGCCTTGTAATTATCATATAAAATCGAGTCATTCGTTACCTTGAGAAAAGAAGAATCAATTGGTTAATGAAAAATAAAACTGACATTTACTTAATTTGTGGAGTTTTTGATTTTTCATGCTTAACTAAAAAATGATTTTCTGCAAAAATTCTATTCCCTAAAAAAAGGAGTCATTGGTGAAAAGAGCTACACGTTAGCAAATAACGGTGTGAAAGCTATCACCTAAAAAAATAAATGACGAAAAGGAGAAGTGTTGAGCAGCAACAGCTGCCTAATTTTGGAAGTCTTAAATTTTGCGAAAAATAAAGGACTAACCATTGTTGGTGCGTAGCTGCCGTCTCAGGAAAAATTGGTGAAAAGAGCTACACGTTAGCAAATAACGGTGTGAAAGCTATCACCTTTTTACGAAAAAAAAAATGAGATAGAAATTGTGTTAGTGAAAAGAGCTACACGTTAGCAAATAACGGTGTGAAAGCTATCACTAAAAGGGATGTAGTTTATGAGCAGATTTGAATTAATTAGCAGCTGAATTTCAATACACTCAATTTTGTAAAAATCACAATATTTGATGACGCCAATGAAATTCTTCTTCATATTGAGTCGAAAAATAAACGAGTGATCGAGAGCAACCATTAAAGGGAGTCGTGTGTATCACGTGTAATATCCGGATTTATTACAGTGTATTTCATCTGTATTCAAACCATGTATTATTTCGGATTGGTGATTTTGATTATTGGAGTATGATATTTAGTGCATTAATATCATTACGCATAAGTATAGAAACATGCAAAATTGCTCAAGCAACCTTGTGATAGCGCACGCTAAGGATGTATCTTAACGCGCGCTATCGGACCATTATTAGCGCACGCTATACAGGTATGAGTAACGTGCGCTAAGGACTCAATTATTGAGCAGGCGGTGGCTCGTGCGCCCGGTGGGACATGGGTCGGATAAGATTCCCATTGGCACCCGGACAAAATCTGAAGTCAACCATTATTAGCGCACGCTAAGGGATGCTTAGTAGCGTGCGCTAACTTATCAATAATTCAGAAAATTATAAATGGGACATCAACCGTGTTGGCTTGCATTTCTTTCGCACTTCCCTCAATCTTGAGAGTTCAGAGAGTTGTAGAAATACTCTTATACACTTAGAACACATATTGTTGATATTTATACATTGGTTACCACGTGGAATGTTCATGGAAGTGGAATAGCACCTTGGAAGGGCATACAACCAACCGGAGTTGGATTCTACCCTACGGTTCAGTGATTTCGTCATTTCAAGGTATGTTCAATCTATCTCCAGACTTAGAGTTGGATTCTAACGATTTGGATGATCATGTTAACAAGATATGGATTTTCATAGATGAATTATCCAAGTATATCATATTTGGAATAGTGAGTTGTATAAGCCTGGAATACCTTGATTATAATCATCATGATTCGAATCTTAGTACACTGATTATGTGAAGAGAAGTTTCTATCATTGGTTAACCGAATCTAATAGATGATTTCATAGTAATCTTGGACTAGACGTTAACATCCTTATTGTTAGATAAATCTAAAGGTTTGATCATGGAAGGATTTATCTAGTATATATAGGACGTTTATCAACTTCAGTGGGATAATATGGACTGATATAGAGGTGTTGATATCAACCGTTTAGCTTTTCGTATTGTCGTATGAAGATTTGAAGTCGGAAAAGAATATGGTTTTATATTGGCATTCATATCCTTGAATCCGAAGTTGTCTTTATCCGTATAATCATTCATGAGGGTGTAGACATAGTATTCATGGAAATAACATGAATTATCACGCAAGATTTCGTTGTTTCAAACATGGCAAGAACAGTTTATCGCTCACCAAGAATCGCCATGCATAGATAGCGGACGCTATGCTATGGAATGTAAAGTGCGCTATCGAACTGTTGTTTGCGTGCGCTACGTTTGGTACGTAACGACGCTAGACCATCGAGCGAGTCAACTGGCTGGTCGGTGAGGTGCGACCATGCATCGTTAGCGTGCGCTAGGCTCGTTGTTTGCGTGCGCTATTGGACGACGTAACGCACGCTACACGAGTACTTAGCGTGCGCTAAGCTATTGAGCGGATTGCGCTTATGAACTTTTGACCGTTAATCGAATTGTTTAACATTCATACGACGTGAGATAAATCCTATATCATTTCTTTTGTTAAGGTTTGGTCTCGTTACGTGATTGATTGAGGAGGACGACCTTCGAGTGTTCATTTTCGTGGAAGTATTGTTATTGTCTTCAAATCGAGGCAAGTACCTTAATTGTTTTATGTATTGTTGTTATACATATTGTCGTGCATGTATGTCGTTATTGTGTGTCCACCTCGTGTTGGTCCGACGGGATCATCGGGGGATCTATGCTAGCGTCTACTGGATCATCGGACGGGTTTTCCACCACGGGTTGGTCCGACGGATCATCGTGGGTTCTAGCGAACGCTGGATCGATGGAATTACCATGTGTATGTATTGATATCATGTTGTGATTATCGATTGTATATGTTATGTTTGAGATTCTCGTAGGAGAAGACTCGTTGGTATTTTGTCGTTTACGTTATTATTATTCACCGTGAGATATGAATAATATGCTGTGGTACTTGTACTAGCATCGTTGTGCTAACCCCTTCAGGGGTGAACATTTTGTTTGTGTTCAGGATCCAGGAGAGCTGGGAAACAACCACTGGAACCGTATGACGACGAGGGTGCAGAGTGATGTCCCGACCGGGTTTATTTATCTTTCGTTTATTCGTCATTTCAATAAGTACTCGAGTACGAAGTAGTTTGTGGTGATTTGAATTTGGTGATGTAATATTGAGTTCTGTTGGACAATTGTACTATTTCCGTATTTTGGTCAGAACTAATGTACTGTAATTCCGTTATTTCCATCCGTCAGTACCTTTTTATACTTGTTCAATTCTTCAGCCTTGTAAATCCTTACGTAAAGGATTTACGGCGCTGTAATATTCCCGAATATATCGGGGGTGTTACAGAACATGGTATCGGAGCTAAGATTATGGATATCTTGGCCGTTGGGTTAAAATAGGGGTCATTTATGTCTTTTGGGGTAACCGGCCGTGAATGACATCACTGCACTGCTTACGTCTTCATGCGAACAGTGGTTGTAAGTTCCTAAACTCTATCTCGTTCTTTGCATATTGTATTTCTTTATACTCGGATATTAGAACGATGTTGTTTTCTGTATATTGAGTATTTATGCTTACAGTATGTTGAGAGGCGGACGTGGACGTGGTCGCGGTCGTGGACGCGGACGAAGAAATGCCGAAAGGGAGGCGTCGCCTTCTAACCAGGCGATCATAGCTCCGGCGAGCCGCAGCAATCTATTAATAATGAACGAGATCTGCTGTACAGAGATCCTTCGTCAAGTGGTGAACCAGATGACTCGGTTCGCCTGTGTCGTGGACCGAATGCAAGTGGCGGTGGGACTACGGCAGGGAGAGAGGCCAAGGGATCCCGGATATGGGAAATCGAGGTGACCGGTGGTCGCAAGAAGTGGCAAAGATGCAACCACCCAAATTCGACGGTATTTACGAGACTCCCACAGGATCATTGGTTAAAGGAGCTGGAGAAAATCTTTGCGGAATCAAGCGCCCAGACGACCAGGAAAGCCTCTATCGCTCAATATTTTACGATAGGGAAGCGTCCGAATGGTGGGAAGCCATCCGCTGTAGACCATGACGCCGATTGACGAGTTTAGAATGATGATGGAAGCTCGGTATTGCCCTCGTCTGTGAGGGAAGCCAAAGTTCGGGAGTTTTTCTCCGCTCGGCCTTCCGATGTGCGGTATCCTGGCGATCAAGACGTTTAACCAACAGTGGCATTTGTTCGACATCCGGTCGAGCGGATGCAGAAATGATGATCCATTTCGATATGAGAATGAAACCAGAAGTTCAGAGGTACATGTCCGGATTTGAATGTACCACACTCCGCCAATACCAGGATAAGGCGTTGGCATATGAGATCAAGGAAGCAGCCATGGAGAAATTTGCGGAAAACAAGAAACAGAAAGTCTCTGGTACTTTTACAGAGCACAAGAACAGTGGGGCCCGTAAGGCCCAGTCATCCTTTCACTCTTTCAGGAAACCTCCGCACCCAGCTAGGAGCGGAAAGAACTCGGGCGACATCAACTTTTACCGATGTTACCAGGAAATGCTTTAAGCTGCGCCCCAGGCAGGCACTATCGACGGAATTGCCCCCTTCCTGCCGTGATTTGTTTTGATTGTGGACGAGAGGGACATCGGGCGGTGTTTTGTGAAGAGGCTGCAAAGTCTTTTAGAGCCCGTGCACCACAGCCAGTCCAGAAGGAGGCCAGTATTCCACAGACGCAGCAAAGTGTTCAGATGCCTCAGAATTTTGGCCGCGGGCGAGGCAGAGGACAATGGGACCGAAAGGGGACATCGAGTGCCGGATCTGCTCCCCCACGTCTGTACGAGATGAGGAGGACAGACGATCCGGATCTTCTTGTCGCATCAGTCTGTCGAGATCCTTTCCCGGCCTTAAGCGTTTTATTCGATACAGGAGCTACACATTCTTTCATATCTTTGTCTTGTGTAAATCGTTTGAATATTTCCGGTTTTCATGCTTGTGAACCTTATGTTGTTGGTTTACCGAGTGGAGAGAGGATTGTCGGAAATTTAGAAACTAGAAATTTCCCTGTATCATTTGGAGGCAGAGAGTGGCTCTCAAATCTGATTGTGATAGAAATACAAGGAGATGACCTAATACTCGGAGACGATTGGCTTAATCGATATGGAGCAATTGTGAACTACCGAAGGAGGAATATCTCGCTGATCGCTGACGATGGTTCCGAGATTGTTTGAGGATGGAAACCGGGAAGCTCGGGAAAGTTGATCAAGGCGATGAAAGTCATCAAATTGTTAAAACAAGGTCAGATCAGATCGGTGCTACGCAATGAAGAAAGAAGACGAAATGGTGGAACTTTCATCTATTCCTGTTGTGAACGAATTTCCAGATGTTTTTCCTGATGAATTACCTGGGCTACCTCCACGAAGGGATGTGGAATTTACCATTGAGCTGGAACCCGGAGCTACACCAATTTCCAAGGCGCCGTATCGTATGGCACCTACTGAGATGTACGAACTGAAGAAGCGGTGGAAGAGTTCTTGGACAAGGGCTATATTGATCAGCGTTTCACCACAGGGAGCGCCGATCCTTTTGTCCGAAAGAAGGATGGATCGCTCCATCGTGTATTGACTATCGAGAGTGAATAAGATGACGATTAAGAACAAGTATCCGTTGCTACGGATTGATGATCTATTTGACCAGTTGCAAGGGGCAACAGTATTTTCTAAAATTGATCTGAGATCAGGATACCATCAGCTGAGGATTAAGGAGTCTGATGTTCCGAAATCAGCGTTCAGAACTCGCTACGGACATTATGAGTTTGTAGTGATGCCGTTTGGTCTCACTAACGCACTTCTTTGTATTTATGCAATTGATGAACCGTGTGTTCATTGAATTTTGGATAAATTTGTGGTCGTATTTATTGATGACATTCAGGTGTACTCTAAGAGTCTGAAGAACATGCACGACATTTGCGGATAGTATTGGAGCTTTTGAGAAACGAGCAATTGTACGCCAAACTTTCTAAGTGTGAATTTTGGCTAAAGGAAGTAATGTTCCTCGGCCATGTGGTGTCGGCTAGAGGAGTCCGAGTGGATCCTCGAAGATCGAGGCAATATTGGATTGGAAGCCTCCACGAACGTGAAAGAGGTCCGAAGCTTCTTAGGACTTCTTTGGATACTATCGTCGATTCGTGGAAGGGTTTTCTAAAATCTCCCGCCCACTTACTCGACTCCTTGAGAAAACTCAAAAGTTTGAGTGGAATGAATTGTGTCGATTAGCTTTGATGAATTGAAGAAGAGATTGACGACGACACCGATTCTATCACTTCCACAGGAACCGAGGGATTCATAGTTTACGGTGATGCTTGAACCAAGGACTTGGGTGCGTGTTGATGCGAGAATGATAAGGTGATCGCTTATGCATCGCGACAAGCGAAACCTTATGAAGTGAATTACCCGACACATGATTTGGAACTAGCGGCGGTGGTTTTGCCTTGAAGATTTGGAGGCATTATCATCACGGGACTCACCGTCGGATCTTTACGGATCATAAGAGTCTCAAGTACATATTCGATCGAAAGAGTTGAACATGCGGCAAAGAAGATGGTTGGAACTGATTAAGGACTATGACTTGGAGATTTTATATCATCCAGGCAAAGCGAATGTAGTGGCCGATGCACTTAGCCGCAAGCCTGTCTCTATTCAGATGCTGGAGACACTGACCTCCCAACTTAGCCTTCAGCGAGAGATGATTCGTGAAGGGATTGAAGTGTGGTTACAGAGAGTCCAGGGACAACTGTGCGTGATGGAGATAACTTCGTCATTAACCGAAGAAATCAAATCTAGACAGGCAGATGATCCTCTGATGATTCGGTTGCATGACGAAGTGATCAAAGGAAAGGCCCCCGGATTCATAATTCATGACGATGGAGTTTTGAGATTTCAGAACCGACTCTGCGTTCCCGATGTTGATGTTCTGAAACAGACGATTATGAAGGAAGCTCATAGTTCGCCCTATTCTATCCACCCGGGCACCAGTAAAATGTATAAGGACTTGAAGCAGAATTTCTGGTGGGGCAACATGAAGAAAGACGTAGCGGACTATGTTTCGAAATGCTTGACTTGTCAGCAGGTTAAGATCGAGCATCAACGGCCTGCTGGAATGTTGAAGCCGCTCCCGATCCCTGAATGGAAGTGGGAGGACATATCAATGGACTTTATCACTAATATGCCGAAAACCAGGACAGGAATGAACATGATTTGGGTGATAGTTGATCGTTTAACCAAATCGGCTCATTTTCTAGGCATTAAGGATACGTGGGGACCAGAGAGGTTGGCACGAGTCTTTATTTCAGAGATAGTTCGATTGCATGGTACGCCGAAGACCATTGTTTCTGATCGAGATGGCCGTTTGTGTCTCACTTTTGGAAGGCGATTCATAAGGCCTTGGGGACCGAATTGAACTTCAAGATCTGACTTATCACCCGATCGATGGACAATGCGAGAGAACTATACAAACGGTGGAAGACATGCTAAGGGCACATGCCTTAGATTGGTCAAACGATTGGGAAGTTCATCTACCGTTGATTGAATTTACTTATAACAATAGTTGGCATGCTTCCATTAAAATGGCACCGTTTGAGGCATTATACGGAAGGAGATGCGAGATCGCCCTATCTTTGGGACGATTCATCGAGACTTGATCGGAGCAGAACGAGTTGATCGAGCAGACTCGAGAGAAGATAGCCTTAATTCGTGAAAGGCTGCTGACTGCCCAGAGTCGCCAGAAATCCTATGCGGACGTACGCCGCCGCCCATTGGAGTTCAGTACCGGAGATCACGTACTTTTGAAGGTTTCTCCTACCCGGGGAATCTTTCGTTTCGGTAGGAAAGGTAAGCTGAGTCCGAGATATATCGGACCATTTGAGATCCTCGAGAGAGTTGGGGAGTTGGCCTACAGATTAGCATTACCGCCGTCATTGTGCCATGTTCATAACGTGTTCCACGTATCCCAGTTGCGGAGATATATACCAGATCCCAGTCATATCATCGATTTCGGCGAGATCGAAGTCGAACAGGATGGGACGTTTGAAGAAAGACCAGTCAAGATACTCGAGAGTCGAGTTAAGCAACTGAGGAACAAGTCAATCGTTTTGGTCAAAGTTCAGTGGTCACGTCACGGAATGGAAGAAGCCACTTGGGAAACAGAAGCTGATATGAAGTCTAGATATCCCGAGTTGTTTTCGTCTTGAGTTTCGGGACGAAACTCCTTTTTAGTAGGAGAGTATGTAATATCCGGATTTATTACAGTGTATTTCATCTGTATTCAAACCATGTATTATTTCGGATTGGTGATTTTGATTATTGGAGTATGATATTTAGTGCATTAATATCATTACGCATAAGTATAGAAACATGCAAAATTGCTCAAGCAACCTTGTGATAGCGCACGCTAAGGATGTATCTTAACGCGCGCTATCGGACCATTATTAGCGCACGCTATACAGGTATGAGTAACGTGCGCTAAGGACTCAATTATTGAACGGGGCAGCTGGCTCGTGCGCTAGCGGGACATGGGTCCGGATAAGATTCCCGCTGACGCACCCGGACAAAATCTGAAGTCAACCATTATTAGCGCACGCTAAGGGATGCTTAGTAGCGTGCGCTAACTTATCAATAATGCAGAAAAATATAAATGGGACATCAACCGTGTTGGCTTGCATTTCTTTCGCACTTCCCTCAATCTTGAGAGTTCAGAGAGTTGTAGAAATACTCTTATACACTTAGAACACATATTGTTGATATTTATACATTGGTTACCACGTGGAATGTTCATGGAAGTGGAATAGCACCTTGGAAGGGCATACAACCAACCGGAGTTGGATTCTACCCTACGGTTCAGTGATTTCGTCATTTCAAGGTATGTTCAATCTATCTCCAGACTTAGAGTTGGATTCTAACGATTTGGATGATCATGTTAACAAGATATGGATTTTCATAGATGAATTATCCAAGTATATCATGTTTGGAATAGTGAGTTGTATAAGCCTGGAATACCTTGATTATAATCATTATGATTCGAATCTTAGTACACTGATTATGTGAAGAGAAGTTTCTATCATTGGTTAACCGAATCTAATAGATGATTTCATAGTAATCTTGGACTAGACGTTAACATCCTTATTGTTAGATAAATCTAAAGGTTTGATCATGGAAGGATTTATCTAGTATATATAGGACGTTTATCAACTTCAGTGGGATAATATGGACTGATATAGAGGTGTTGATATCAACCGTTTAGCTTTTCGTATTGTCGTATGAAGATTTGAAGTCGGAAAAGAATATGGTTTTATATTGGCATGCATATCCTTGAATCCGAAGTTGTCTTTATCCGTATAATCATTCATGAGGGTGTAGACATAGTATTCATGGAAATAACATGAATTATCACGCAAGATTTCGTTGTTTCAAACATGGCAAGAAACGATTTCTGCTCACCAAGGCGCCATGCATAGATAGCGCACGCTATGCTATGCAATGTAACGTCTTATCGAAGCGATTGTTAGCGTGCGCTACGTTTGGTACGTAACGACGCTAGACCATCGACGAGTCAGCCGGGTGGTCGGTGAGTCTTGACCATGCATCGTTAGCATGCGCTAGGCTCTGTTTGCGTGCGCTATCGATGACGTAACGCCACGCTACCAGAGTACTTAGCGTGCGCTAAGCTATTCGGGCGGTGCGGTTTATGAACTTTTGACCGTTAATCGAATTGTTTAACATTCATACGACGTGAGATAAATCCTATATCATTTCTTTTGTTAAGGTTTGGTCTCGTTACGTGATTGATTGAGGAGGACGACCTTCGAGTGTTCATTTTCGTGGAAGTATTGTTATTGTCTTCAAATCGAGGCAAGTACCTTAATTGTTTTATGTATTGTTGTTATACATATTGTCGTGCATGTATGTCGTTATTGTGTGTCCACCTCGTGTTGGTCCGCGGGATCATCGGGGGATCTATGCTAGCGTCTGGCTGGATCATCGGACGGGTTTTCCACCACGGGTTGGTCCAGCGGGATCATCGTGGGTTCTAGCGATGAAGCATTTGGATCGATGGAATTACCATGTGTATGTATTGATATCATGTTGTGATTATCGATTGTATATGTTATGTTTGAGATTCTCGTAGGAGAAGACTCGTTGGTATTTTGTCGTTTACGTTATTATTATTCACCGGGAGAAATGAATAATATTATTTGGTAATTGTACTAGAATCGTTGTGCTAACCCCTTCAGGGGTGAACATTTTGTTTGTGTTCGGGATCCGGGAGAGCCGGGAAACAACCACCGGAACCGTATGACGACGAGGGTGCAGAGTGATGTCCCGACCGGGTTTATTTATCTTTCGTTTATTCGTCATTTCAATAAGTACTCGAGTACGAAGTAGTTTGTGGTGATTTGAATTTGGTGATGTAATATTGAGTTCTGTTGGACAATTGTACTATTTCCGTATTTTGGTCAGAACTAATGTACTGTAATTCCGTTATTTCCATCCGTCAGTACCTTTTTATACTTGTTCAATTCTTCAGCCTTGTAAATCCTTACGTAAAGGATTTACGGCGCTGTAATATTCCCGAATATATCGGGGGTGTTACATCACGAGTGGGAAAGAAATAATCAACCTTTTGGGGGGAAAACCTTACATTTTGGAATTACAAAATAAAAACCGTGTTTTAACTTCAAAAATATTAGTAGATTTATTTTGAATCTTGATTCATTTCTATCTACTGTATAAAGCTGGTTGTTGTTTATTAATGGCATTTTTATCTCCTTTTCTCTTTTTATGTTTTAATTTATGTGTGTATTAATTTTCTTATTTTTTTTATTTTTATTTTTATTTTTGGAGTGTGAATAATAAAGAGTCTTGCTCGGGACTAGCAAGAATTCAAGTTTGGGGGTGTGATAAGTGTCATTTTTGTACACTTATCCATGGTTTGTATCGATAAAATTCACCCATCATTGAGCTAGTCTACTCGTTTTTTGCTTTTAATTTATTAGTTTTAATAATTTTATTTTTATTGGATGATGATCGGATTAAATAACTGAATTACTCAAGAAACAACATGTTTAATAAATATTCTCTTTATTGAATTTTGATATATTCATGTTGTAGGGCTTTCCGAGGCAATTGGCGGTCTTTCGGATTCAAAATCGAGTTATATATCAAAAGTTATCATCCGAAGAAGATCCGGGGCAAAAACGCAAAGTCCGAGGAATTCAGGGCTGAAAACGTAACTATCAAAGCTTCAAATGAGCAAATTTACGAAGCCACGTTACGGCCGTAACATTCAGGAAGTTACGACCGTAAGTCACCTCGATTACGGCCGTAACTCCTGAATGTTACGGCCGTAACTCTTGACAATTGCTATGATTTGTCTAATTTTTATACTTTTTGTGTATTATTGAGGGGATGGCTGGCATTGATCCGATATAATGTAATAATGCTGTAGTTTTGGAGCTATTAGATGACTTTAGGTGTATAAATAGACCCCTTAGATCCTTCATCATTCACGATTCATCATATAATTTTCCATTTTCTTGTAAACTTTTCTTTTTGTGTGAAGAACACACTTGTGTTCTTGAGTGATCTTTGTAAGTGTGGTATAGTATATGTTGTTCAGAGAGTTTATTGCTTCTATCTCCTTTATCTACTAAGGGAGTTAGGATCAATTCTTTCTCTTGATTCAACTAAGAATGACCACCAAAGCTTGTAATATGTGTAATAAACCCTTTATGGGCTAAGTTTCTTAAGTTGGGATTATAAACAAGGTTAGTCATGTTATTTATGTTTGTATAAAGATATATTATGAATTACTTATTATTGTGTGTGATTTTCATTGTTTTAACAATATTTATTTATTTGGCCAATTAATGAAGATATTTATGATCTTCATATGTTTGAAAAGAAAATATGTTTGATTAGATCAAATGATCTTCACTCTAAGTTGTTCTAGGGGATAGAAATATACCCCTAGTCCTTAGATGATTCATTGAGTTATTTTCACAAATCCTAATGCTATGTATTGAAGCCAATCAACATAGAAATATAGTGGATTGATTCAATATGTAAGGGCGTTTATAGTTCGAAAGAGAAACCGTCTTTTTAAGGAAAATCGAATCTACACAACATAATAAGTAAATTCATCTTATGATCTCCAATACATCTTTTATAACTAATGACGAACTAAGTTTGTAATCCCAACTATTTCATTTTATCGATAATCAATCTATTATTATTGCTATCTTTTTATTTCCTTATAATATTAGAACTATTATTGCAATTTCTTTGCAATTATTAAACCAAACTTTTTAATTGTGTGTTTCACTCATCTTAAGTATCTATAAAAATAGACTAATAGTGTATAATTCAAATTATAACATAACTTCCTTGTGGGATCGATAAACCGGACTCAAAAAGTCCACTTTACTACTTGATACGATATCGTGCACTTGCGATAGTTACACAAAAAGCGTGTCAATCATGTCATCATATTCCTTAACAAACTTCCTGTGGGATACCAAGAATCATAATAACGCCTCCATAAACTATTATCATACGAACTAATCATCAACGACAACGTCAAAGTCGAAATGTCTAGAGATATTAACCAACATATCTCTTGAAGATAAATGACACCATTCAAAACCACACGAATCATATCAATATCCGCACTTCAACAATAATATCAACATAACTCAGTAATCTATCCATAATCATACTTATCAACTCATATACATGACGATTATCAACTCAAGAACAACGATATTCAATCCAAAACCAAATCCGAAGTGAATATTAATTACCTCTTCGAAGAAATGGGTTGATTCTCAAGGTTGGATCCATTTCCAATCGATTCCAAGCTTAGTGCTGTTAAAAACGATCAACTCCATGATTACACAAGTGTTTAGAACCTCAAAATATCCTCTAAGAACTCTCTATATCGGTGGAAAAGAAGGAACGGGCTGAAATGGATAACATTGCTCAATTGCACACTACCAGCGTGCGCTACTCACAAAAAAGCGCGCGTTACTTGCCATAGCGTGCACTAGCTGACTTTGTTAGCGTGCGCTATCGAGGTCTAGAGGCTACTGCCTCATTTCGTGCCATGTGTTACGTACGTAAAAACCTTGCCATAGCGTACATAACATAGCATTGACTTGCTACAGTAAAAGTCTCAATAGCGTACGCTATTATCCACCTGTAGCGTGCGCTAATCATAGTTGACTCGATAGTATGCACCTACCCAGAAGATGCATGTACCCCACATGCCGAAAGCACCCACGATTGCCGGGATTCCCTTGACTGTCCTACATTTAGCGCGCGCTAATACTTATGTCCCGCGTGCGATAAATTGTAACACCCCCAGATCCAACCGGGAATATTACACGCCGTGGGCCCCGCGCCGGAACCCACCAGGCTAAAAACCATTTACAAAAACGACAAGAAGGCCGATGACGGTAGTATTTTCCAAAACTCACAAAATCATTTGAAAACACCAACTACCGTCAAGACAATCAAGGCCAAAAACTCGGTTAAGGGAATCGGTTTTCGAAATCAAACTCAGTTGGCATAAAGCCGAAAGCCATTTGAAAGAACTCACGCAGCGGATAGAAATACAGTTCAAGATACATATACATCGATAATGATATACACAAACAAAACACACGATTCCCCAACAATATGCCATAGCCAGTATCGTCCGGAATCCTCGCCTCACGACCGCAACCATCAAAGTCCTCAATACCTGAAAAACAAGTCCCACACGGGGTCAGCAATAATGCCCGACAAATAACCGCAAGTACATAAACATAAATATTCACATGCCATGCATCATGAGAATAATAACCTCAACGATAACCCTACCACTTCCGGTAATCCAACGATTCTCGTCAAAATCCCAATATCACGATAATACCATAAAAATCCCAGTATCACAACAATATCATATAATACCTCAATACCGAATACTTTCTCGTACATAATCCTCTATTCGGACATCCTTCCGAAATGCATACCACAGACCAAGAATATCCAAAATGACATCAACAATATCCGAATACTACAATCTTCCCAAGATTGTCCAAGTATCTCAAGAATCATCAACTGTGCATTCTAATCCTTTTAGAACATCGAACATTCGTCAATATGCAATACAACATAAAATACTTATGAAATGTAAATGGAATTACTCATCAAAACATTACAACCGAACAAGTAAACACTTGCACGGATACCAACACGACAAAACCAACACCGAACTCATCGCCCTCGTCTACGAGCTCTTCACCGAGGACGGAATCTACGGCTTTTCACCGTGGCATAACGATTATACCTATTGGTTAATCAACCTATAACAATAATCATATCAATAATCGAATTAACTTGGTAACAATGATCATAATATAATCAATCCTAATTCAACCTCATACCAAGATTCATCTCATCTAAATCAACCACTATCATCACTATGATTTAGAATATCATCTTAAATCGGTTAAACGAATCATCAAATCATCATAGTCATCATATGGCCTCAAGAACATCAAGAACTCTATGATTCCATAATCATAATCAACATATTCAAGGCATATCATTATCTTCCTTCAACATAAACCTCATATAACCTCAAGAATCGAAACAACAACATCTTAATCCTCTTCATACGAATCATTTACGGATAACAATACCAAAATCCGAAATCAAAGTGAAGAATTCAACAACATACCTCAAGAATATGAATAACCCAATCAAACCCTTCAAGAATCATTGATATCTTCATATCCAAGCTTCTAATCCATGCCTCCAAGCTCACAATCGACTTAAAAGTGCTTAGAGCATACTTAGAAGTGAAGAAGGACGGAAAAACGAAGTGAAATGATCAGGAGAAATGAAAGACGAACTTTCATTTTATAACTGCATAACTCATTACGTACGTTATCCTTCATCATTAACGTACGTAATGCACTTTAGCGTACGCTATTCGTCCGACATAGCGTACGTAATCATCATCCCAGAACTAACTGGACTGTTTTGTTAACATGCTTACGTACGTAATGTTTCCTTCATAACGTCGTAACATGTACGTTGACTTGCTACGGTACCACCCACATTACGTCGTGTCGCCATGCATAACGTGCGTAATGGCGAGGTTGACTCGCTTTGTCCACATCCGCCGCCGACGCCGGGTCCCACTGCCGACCATGACTCGGTCTGTCCGATTCCCTCGTTACGTCGTAAGGCACTAGACATAACGTCGTAACAGCATCCATTTAACGTACGTTAGCCATAAAATTTAGCGTACGTAATGGCCTCAATACTTAGCCAAAAATCCAACTGTTCCTGTCCGATGCCACGACATACCGAATACGAACATACGGCAAAATCAATACATATACTCAATTCAATAACATTATCAAACGTTCACAACGTCCTCGAGCATAATTAACCATCCACGATATCCAACATATAAACGAAAAATATATCCGAAAAATCGGGGTATTACACTCTACCCCCCTTAAAAATAAGTTTCGTCCTCGAAACTTGCAATCACTCGCACAAACAATATTTCAACGGAAAATCCAAAATCACCAAGATAACCAAGAATTATCGAATAATCCGAACAACATACTTACAGGTCAGTGAAGACGAAGATCTCTCGTGATACTAGCATATGACACCATTTCAAAAATCTCGACACAACAAGAATGCCAAAACAGGAATAATCACAATTTGAAAACGATTGGTCTCCGCCAAGACCACAACAAGTTTAGAGCACTGTCGAGTTTTGTGGGATCTGTGACGCTGTGTCTCCTCACCTAAAGCGCATGAGCTGCTCCTTGTCACATGCACGTATCACCGGCGTTCCACTCCACATCGAAAGCCGCACATTGCACGTGCCTCGCACCGGCGTTCACTTCCCGATTGGAGCCGCACATTGCACATGACCACGGCACCGGCGTTCACTCCCTGCCTCGTCGGTCTCGGAAACACCAACAACCCCCAAACCCACACATCACCACGACAGTACTCAAAAATCACACAGTTCCAAAACAATACAGTCCAAAATAGCTAGAAATCCAGCTACACAAAAATCACGCAACTACCACACTGGTAGAGCCACATAACACACATGCCCGGTTATCACAAAACCATGGGCTCCGATACCATATTTGTAACACCCCCAGATCCAACCGGGAATATTACACGCCGTGGGCCCCGCGCCGGAACCCACCAGGCTAAAAACCATTTACAAAAACGACAAGAAGGCCGATGACGGTAGTATTTTCCAAAACTCACAAAATCATTTGAAAACACCAACTACCGTCAAGACAATCAAGGCCAAAAACTCGGTTAAGGGAATCGGTTTTCGAAATCAAACTCAGTTGGCATAAAGCCGAAAGCCATTTGAAAGAACTCACGCAGCGGATAGAAATACAGTTCAAGATACATATACATCGATAATGATATACACAAACAAAACACACGATTCCCCAACAATATGCCATAGCCAGTATCATCCGGAATCCTCGCCTCACGACCGCAACCATCAAAGTCCTCAATACCTGAAAAACAAGTCCCACACGGGGTCAGCAATAATGCCCGACAAATAACCGCAAGTACATAAACATAAATATTCACATGCCATGCATCATGAGAATAATAACCTCAACGATAACCCTACCACTTCCGGTAATCCAACGATTCTCGTGAAAATCCCAATATCACGATAATACCATAAAAATCCCAGTATCACAACAATATCATATAATACCTCAATACCGAATACTTTCTCGTACATAATCCTCTATTCGGACATCCTTCCGAAATGCATACCACAGACCAAGAATATCCAAAATGACATCAACAATATCCGAATACTACAATCTTCCCAAGATTGTCCAAGTATCTCAAGAATCATCAACTGTGCATTCTAATCCTTTTAGAACATCACTGAACATTCGTCAATATGCAATACAACATAAAATACTTATGAAATGTAAATGGAATTACTCATCAAAACATTACAACCGAACAAGTAAACACTTGCCTGGATACCAACACGACAAAACCAACACCGAACTCATCGCCCTCGTCTACGAGCTCTTCAGCCCCGACCGGACGGAATCTACGGCTTTTCACCGTGGCATAACGATTATACCTATTGGTTAATCAACCTATAACAATAATCATATCAATAATCGAATTAACTTGGTAACAATGATCATAATATAATCAATCCGGAATTCAACCTCATACCAAGATTCATCTCATCTAAATCAACCACTATCATCACTATGATTTAGAATATCATCTTAAATCGGTTAAACGAATCATCAAATCATCATAGTCATCATATGGCCTCAAGAACATCAAGAACTCTATGATTCCATAATCATAATCAACATATTCAAGGCATATCATTATCTTCCTTCAACATAAACCTCATATAACCTCAAGAATCGAAACAACAACATCTTAATCCTCTTCATACGAATCATTTACGGATAACAATACCAAAATCCGAAATCAAAGTGAAGAATTCAACAACATACCTCAAGAATATGAATAACCCAATCAAACCCTTCAAGAATCATTGATATCTTCATATCCAAGCTTCTAATCCATGCCTCCAAGCTCACAATCGACTTAAAAGTGCTTAGAGCATACTTAGAAGTGAAGAAGGATGGAAAAACGAAGTGAAATGATCAGGAGAAATGAAAGACGAACTTTCATTTTATAACTGCATAACTCATTACGTACGTTATCCTTCATCATTAACGTACGTAATGCACTTTAGCGTACGCTATTCGTCCCACATAGCGTACGTAATCATCATCCCGAACTAAGCTGAATTTGTTTTGTTAACATGCTTACGTCGTAATGTTTCCTTCATAACGTCGTAACATGTACGTTGACTTGCTCTGGTACCACCCACATTACGTCGTGTCGCCATGCATAACGTACGTAATGGCCGAGGTTGACTCGCTTTGTCCACATCCGCCGCCGACGCCGGGTCCCACTGCCGACCATGACTCGGTCTGTCCGATTCCTCGTTACGTCGTAAGGCACTAGACATAACGTCGTAACAGCATCCCATTTAACGTACGTTAGCCATAAAATTTAGCGTACGTAATGGCCTCAATACTTAGCCAAAAATCCAACTGTTCCTGTCCGATGCCACGACATACCGAATACGAACATACGGCAAAATCAATACATATACTCAATTCAATAACATTATCAAACGTTCACAACGTCCTCGAGCATAATTAACCATCCACGATATCCAACATATAAACAAAAAATATATCCGAAAAATCGGGGTATTACATAAATGTCGTTGACGCATGAAACCCGGAAGCTGTAACCTTACCAACCACTTGGATAAGTTCTGACATGGCCTTGCGCGTGCTAGTCGAAGCCTTTAGCATGCGCTAAGTTTGTACACTAGCGTGCGCTATGCTTCACTATTAGCGTGTGCTAATCAGGCTACACTTAGCCAATTCTAGTTGTTCCTGTCCGTTGCCTCGACATAATGGACACGTATATATGCCATGCTGAATACATATACTTGATTCAATAACATTCTCATATGGTATACCCGATATCACTATTAAACAACTCGATACATGATATCCTCAATTATAACTGTCAACCAACAACAGATCAACCCAAAATTTCCAAACTCATCACGAGAGCAATCAATCGTCGCCACGAGTGAATAATCAAAACAGTATACTTACATGTGCATGAAGTCGATGATCTCCCATGATACTGGCATCCGACTCCCATACAGAGTCTCAATATAATACAAACACACATCAATACCGCAACTAGCAATATGAAAATATCTTTCCGCGTCCGTGACCACGGTCTCGTCTCTGTCCCCTGTCAGCAGACATTCTAAAGGATACACAAAGTACGTAAGTACAATCCAAATCGCACGTCCTTGAAGTGACCGATTCTCAAGAATATCAAACTAAAAGCAAAGCGGTTAAGAAAACACAAGAAGAGTAATAGGACTTACAAGTACCGGCCGCACTGTGATGATGGCAAAGTAGGGATACTGTAGATAAACAATGACTCAATCGACCCAAAAGACCGACAACCTAGGTATCCATAAACCTAAGCTCCGATACCATATTCTGTAACACCCCCAAGTTATTCAGAGTATATTACAGCGCCGTGAGCCCCTCCGTGGGACCCACAAGGCTAATCATATGCGCAACTATAAAACTTGACCGAGAAGGTCCATATACAATGAAATGAAGGACAATACAAAGGGTATTTAACCATATCCAATGTATCCAAATACATCCCAACACAAAATCAATACCTCGGCAACACATGCCGGAACATCGAGGAAACTGAAAAACAATACTCGAGTATTCAATAACCATTCCAGTACAACAACACTGAATGGAGGAATATAGAACATAACCGGAGATAAAACACAGTATCACGCTTGCCCACCATCTTCATGCCGACCCGATACCTGCTTGTCCGCTCTCCTGGAACCTGAAATACATAAAAAGTATTTCCTCCATAAAGGGGTTAGCCGTCGAATAGCTAGTGCAAGTATATCGAATATGAAACACAATACTCCTCGACAATAAAGTAAATGTAACCGTCAATTCATCATTTCAAGACTAGTATTCCGGAATAACTAAATCTCATAGCACCACAACAATGCATACATGATCAACCATGGAACCGCACCAAAGGCTACGGAACCCTCAGGGGACCCGTCGGCCCGACCCAGAGTGGTTAACCCAAATTATCCGTGGAATCGCACCAAAGGCTACGAAACCCTCAGGAGACCTGTCGGCCTGCCCCAAAGTGGTTATAAATATACATGCCATTCATATATCTTACTTTCAAAGTCGAGAACGTACAATCATAAATATATACTTGCCTTTGAGACATCGAGAAATCGAACGGAAAGAGTATGAGTTCGGTAGGTCCAAGAATGCACTTCAGGTACCTAAATGATTCGTAAGGGATATGATAATCAATAATCCATACTCATAATTCATGAAGAAACTCCCGAAACCCGTCTACGATTCACGAAAATACAAAGGTAAACAACTAGAGGTTGGAAAATCACCCAAACCCTCACAAGTCCGAACACGGCACAAACCAATCCGTAAAATCGTAGGAAAAGCATGTATACGGGGTAGATATATCATAATCTCAAGATTCTCAAGCCTCAAACCGGATAAATCGAACGAATCTAAGAAAAACCCCAAAATTCCCAAAAATAGGGTTCCAAGGATTTTTACCTTGATTTGGACGATATAATGGATTAGATGTTGTTAAATCCTTGTTCTCCAGCCAAAGATGTTGATATCTAAAGAAGGATCGTCTTCGAACTCTCCAAATCGCCAAAACCCGCTGCTCACGATCGGAAAAGTGAGAAAAATGAGAAAAATGACGAAATGGAAGTCAACTGTCCAATATATACTCGCCCAGTCTAGCGCACGCTATGCCTCTAATATTAGCGTGCGCTAGCGGGGTCACAGGGTAGTCCAGTAGCTTCTGTCGGCCCTGTTAGCGTGCGCTAATCGCCTTCCTTTAGCGTGCACTAGCCAAAAATGGTGTCCAGGAATCGGAGTCCAGAACCTACTGTCCTCTGCCCTGCTCAAGTCTTAGCGTGCGATACCGCGATAGCTTAGCGTGCGCTACGCAGCCCTTATAGCATGCGCTAGCCGAAGCCCAACGTACATTACCTGATAGTCCAGATAGCCTGACAACCTCACTGCCTCTGCCGACCAGCCCGTTAGCGTGCGCTACAGACGGATGTTAACGCGCGCTACTGACCACGAATAGCATGCTCTAACGAACTCCTAGTGCGCGTTAACTGCCAGTCCAGAAAGCAGGATGAGTTACTGGTTCTGATCTGACTGGTCCCTTAGCGCGCGCTACGGCTCAAAGCTAGCGTGCGCTACTCAAGGAGAATTAGCATACGTTAGCCTAGGCCTAACGTGCGTCATTTCTCTGACCCAGAACACTTCCGCAAGGTCTAAACAACATAATCGTGATCCAAACAGGGTACGAAACTCTATAACAATATCGACAACATCACAAAGAGTTTATAGAGCGACAAAATAGGAAGAACGACAAAGTCAAACAGTCAATAAAAAGTAAAAGTATTACACACTTAGTGCTGTAATAACCCTGCTCTCCACAGTTGAAATAGGTGATGGTTGAATTGGCCGCTCGGGACTGAGATTCCGTAGGTTTAGGCGACATAGGAGGTCGCTCAGAAAAAGTAGAGCCTGTACGAGGTTTCTTGAAGGTTGTCTGACTACCTTCGGACTGATTATGATTCTTCGATTTCTTTCCAGTAGATGAAGTTTGATGCTTAGAAATTTCCTTCGCATTAAGCTCATAAGTAAAAGCTTTCTCGGTGAATTCGGATAGGGTGGTGCAATGATGATTAAGAAACTGCATCCGCATACGAGGTTTCAACCTCTTACTGAAATACTTGATCTTTTCCGCCTCGGAGTGGATAATGGATGAGGCAAATGGACGTAGCTCCTGAAACTTCTCGGAGATGGTGAGAACATATTCTTCCGCTGAGGGGTCGGGAATGAGTAACTCCGATAACTTGGCCTCCCTGAGTGGGGCCGGATAATACCTTTCCATCATGAGAGTCTTGAACTGGTCCCAAGTGCAAGATCCGTCGGTGGGCTTCAAAGATAGCCACCAAGAGTGAGCGCTCTTACCCAGATAGTAAGCCGCAACTGAAACTCTGTGCCCTGCGGGACACTCCACCATAGCAAATAGCTTCTCAAAATATTCAAGCCAGTGAATAATATTCGCCGGCTCAAATGAGCCCTCAAAAGTGGGTGGCCTCTGGCGAGAGATGTCGCTGATAATACTGCTCACACTCCTCTCTTGCCTCTGAGGTGGCGGAGGAGGAGCCTGTTGAGCCTGAGTGGCTGAGTTCTGCATCGTCTCCATCAGACGTGCCATCTGAGTCATTTGGGCCATCATGCCCTGCATAAAAGTGAGTGGATCAACCCGAACACCTTCTGATTGAGCTGTGACAGTGAATGATTATCTCCCGGTGAGTGAGTGGCAGCGTTGCTACTTGTTGAATTGATGTTATCCCTCGCGTTCGCGCGGGTATTCACACGAGCTCCCGAGTTTCGGCCCGCACCGCGGCCTCTTCCCCTGCATCCTCTGACAACTCTATCCATACTGAAGTAGGAAAGTCACAAAATAATTATATATTTCGCATGAAAGATCAACTGAGGTGACATGATTATCTGATGAAATTATTGAAATGCTCATCTTGAACAAGTTAACAAGATTGATGATACGATCCACAAGATCAACAACTGAGCAATGAAATTGACTGAGTGATTAATGAGTTAACCTGATCGACATGATAAAAAAAAATGAAAATGATGATTGAGGATTGTTGACTGATGAATGATTGATTCTTATTTCCAGAAATTATACCATGGTGTCAGAAATCTTAATGTTCTTTCGATCTGAGGGGCTTGGCGCTTGCACAGGTCACACGTGACGCGAAAGTCCAATGATACAATATGATGAACGATGATTTCCAATGAGACATGACTCAGAAGGCTAGTATTCAAAACCATTCTCTGATACCAACTCTGTAACACCCCCAAACTAGGCGGATATTACAGTGTCGTGGACCCCCAACTAGGACCCACCAGGCGAATGAAAATTAATGAATTAAATAATATAACTATAGTACCGAACCACATTATATTACCAATTACTCCGATGAGGAGTTTCAAGTACAATACACCCAGAAATACAGAATACAAATATATTTCATATGAAGATGAAATATACAACACTGGATAAATGAAAGTCCACACGGAAACTGCAGCGGAAAATACACATCAAAGAAAACAAGAATAAATGGAAAGACTGGGGGGCCCTACTAGTATCACTGGGACTCCACGCCGTCAATGTTCTCTTCCCATGACTTAGCCTTTCCATGACCTAATAACAACATCCCCAACGGGGTCAATTACACAGAACAACAATCCTCAAGAGTTGAACAAATACAATAATCATATGAATTAGTTATGAAATCAAGTTGAATGAGGGGCATCATAGTACGCTCGAATGGGATGTGCAAGTGCACAAGTAAGCCGAGTGCCCGGCGTCCCACATAAACACCCGCAAAACTTGGCCTAATTAGTCTCACGGAGGCACGTTACTGTGTGCACAGTCCAATGTGTCCGGATACCCGCATATATATAATGACCTTAGTGTGCCCGACTAAAAATTCCACACATATACCACCGGTAACGCAATACAATTCCGAAAGGTCACAAAGACAAAAGCGACCATAAAGAGGAATAATGAATAGAAATCCGACAAGGGTCAAGAATGACTCACCGAGGTGAATTAATAACGCAATGAGTGATAGCTCAAATGAAATGGTTGGAACCGTCGTTCCTCGTGAATTGAATGATTAGTTTTCTAATTATAAGTCTCAACATGATTGATGTATGATGAATGAATTATATATATGAATGAACAACAATGAAAGGAATGGTTATCTTTTTAACCGAGCAAGAATTAACTTGCCTCAATATCGGTGATGAAAAGTCCTTCCTCGAACAAACGTCCTCAATGGAATTATCGGTCGCTCGAACAACCTTGAATAACACATGTACCAATAATTCGCTTAATATACAAATCAATCATGATCACGACCAACTCAAAAAGTCGATACAATAACCCAAACTCATTGGGGTAATCTAACAAATACGTTGTAGACAACCTTCAATTGTTTACAACCAAAACTCAATGATATCGATACCACGTCTCCAATGAGTGATTCAAACCAACAAAACATCATCAATAAAATCAATAATCTAATAAGAATAGTCCATTCGAGATTACGACAACATCTAATCAAAACCCCAAATTCCAAAGTCAACACTCAAGGTGTTCTTGAACAATTCCCCAAATACTCAACAATTACAAAAAATACACCAATAAATCTGTAACAATATATGTATCCAAGGTAGATTGTAATATCTGGATTTATTATTGAGTATTTCATCTGTATTTGAACCTTGTATCATTCGGAATTTTGATATCGATAATCGAAGTATGATATTTCTCGTATTTGTATCCTTGTACACGAGTATGGCAACATGTAAATTCTCCCATGCAAATACATGATAAAGTACGTTAACTAGGAAGCCTAACATACGTCATCAGTCTGTGTTAGCGTACGCTATGAATGTAGCATAGCGTGCGTTAACCAACCAATAATTGAGCTGGGCAGCTAGCACATGCGCGAGCCGGACATGGGTTCGGATAAGATTCCCGCGGATGAACTGGACACCTTTTTAAGTCAACGAGTATTAACGTACGCTAAGGATAGGATGTAGCGTACGATAATAATATTGGTTACGTACGTAATATGGTAAGTGTAGCGTATGTAATGAAGTTCAGAATGAGGACAGTTAACTATCAGTGACGATAGCGTACGCTAAGGATGTCAGTGTAGCGTACGCTAATTAGCTAACATACGTTATATGTGGAGGCTAACGTACGTTAAGGTCAGAAAATTATAAATAAGACATCACCCCATTTCATTTCAGCTCATTTATTTCACCTAGCCTTCAGCATACTTCATGCCCAGAGTTATCCCAGCCTCCTTAAACTCATATAGATCACCTCTACTTGATCATTGAAGATTCGATGTGACTTGTGATTGATCATTGAAGTGGAAAAACATCTTGGATTGGCAAACAAGCAACCGGAGTTAGATTCTACCTACTGTCTCGGTGTTTTCTTCATCTTAAGGTATGTTATACTATCTCCAACCTTGAATTCGTGTTCCTAAGGATATGAAGATCATACTATCAAGATATTAAGTTCCATTGATGAATTATTCAACCAAACATCATGTTTAGAAATTGGAATGATTATGCTTATGGTATCATTTTTGAAACATCATAGTTGGAATCCTATTACGTCAAATGATGAGAGTAATTTTCTGAGATTGATTATCCGTATTGAATAGTGTTGCCATATTGATCGTAGACTTGGAGTTGATATCACTTTTGTTAAACGGACTTAAGATGGTATCATTTCTTATGAGTTGGAATTGTTAAGTTCATCTTTGAAACAAAGTCAGAATGTAATGATGATAATGGAATCTAGCGCATCAACCTTAGATAACCAAACTTCGCATAAGAGTTGTAATCGAGATTGAATATGGTGTTGTGATGATATACATATCCTTGAATTCAAAGATGTTATAATCCGTAAGATTATTCATAATTGTATTAGCATGATATGTATGAAGATAACATATGTTAATCACTGAGGATTTCGTTAGCTTCATCACAATCGAGACAGTCGTCTGCCCAGTGAGAAACTATCTTGCATGTTTAGCGTACGCTAAACTATGTAATTAACGTATGCTATCGGGCTTAGTTAACGTACGCTACGTTTGGTACGTAACGTATGTTATATCATCAGACGAGTCAAGTCGACTGATCAGAGAGGAACTGTCAATACATGGTTAGCGTACGCTAGACCTTGTTGTTTACGTACGCTAATGAGTAGGCTTATCGTATGCTACCAAAGGTACGTAACGTACGTTAAGCAAGTCAGACAGGTTATATTTTATGAACTTCCGACCGTAATTTGGATTGTTAGATGTTCGTACGACTTGAGATGAATTCTATATTATTTATTTTGTTAAGGTTCGATCTTAGCAACGTGTTTGATCGATGGGAGTGACCTTCGAGCGTTTTGATATTCGTGGGAGTATTATTCTTGTCATCGAATCGAGGCAAGTACTTTAGTTGTTCTATGTATTTATGTTATACATATTGTGGTGCATATATGTCGTTGTTGTATGTCCACCTCGTGTTGGTCCGACGGGATCATCGGGGGATCTATGCTAGCGTGTGCTGGATTATAGGATGGGTTTTTCCACCATGGGTTGGTCTGATGGGATCATCGTGGGTTCTAGGCAGTGAACGCTGGATCGTCGGAATACCATGTGTATGTGTGATATCATGTTGTGATTATCATTTATGTATGTTATTTATGAGTTTCTCGTAGGAGCAGACTCGTTGGTATTTTGCCATTCATGTTATTATTATTATTCGTGATATCTTGAATAATATGTCGTGGTACTTGTACTAGCATTGTTGTGCTAACCCCTTCGGGGGTGAACATTTGTTTGTGTTCAGAATCCAGGAGAGCAGGGAAATAACCACTGGAGCTGCATGACGACGAGGGTGCAGGGTGATGTTCCGGCCGGGTTTATTCGTCTGTTAATTGTGTTGTTTTAATAAGTACCCGAGTACGTCGTCGATTGTGATGATTTGGATTTGGTGATGTATTAATACTCTTCCTTTGGATATTTGTATTCTCTGTATTGGCCAGAACTGTTTGTATTTTATTTCAGTTACTTTCATACGTTGGTGTCTGTTATTGTCTTTTTATTTATTCAGCCTTGTAAATTCTTATGTAAAGGATTTACGGCGCTGTAATATTCTTGAATATATCGGGGGTGTTACAGAATATGGTATCGGAGCTAATATTATGGATATCTTGGCCGTTGGGTTAAAATATGGGTCATATATGTCTTTTGAGGTAACCGGCCGTGAATAACATCACTGTACTGCCTACGTCTTCATGCGGGCGGTGGTTGTAAGTTCCTAAACTCTAACTCGTCCTTTGCATGTTATACTTCCTTATACTTGAACATTAGAACGATAATGTTTCTTGTATATTGAGTATTTATGCTTACAGTATGTTGACAGGTGGACGTGGACGTGGTCGCGGTCGCGGACGTGGACGAAGGAATGCTGAAAGAGAAGCGTCGCCTTCTAATCAGGCCAGTCATAGCTCAGGAGAGCCACAAAGATCTATGAACCGGAACCTGCTATGCCCGAAATCCTTCGTCAGGTGGTGAACCAGATGACTCAGTTCGCCTAGGCCGTTGACCGAATACAGGTGGCAGTAGGGTTACAACAGGGAGATCGACAACAAGGTATCCCAGACATGGGAAATCGAGGCGACCGATGGCTGCAAGAGGTGGCGAAGATGCAACCACCTAAATTCGACAGTATTTCTGAGACTCCCACCTGGGATCATTGGTTGAAGTAATTGGAGAAAAATTTTGCTGGGATTAATTGCCCAGATGACCGGAGAGTTTCTATTGCTAAGTACTTCCTGATAGGGGAAGCGTCCGAGTGGTGGGAAGCCATCCGGCCTGTAGGTCATGATACTGATTGAACAGAATTTAAATTGATGATGGAAGCTCAGTACTGCCCTCGTCCTGTGAGGGAAGCCAAAGTTCGGGAATTTTTCTCTGCACAACCTTCAGATGTGCCAGTATCTCAGGCAATTAAGACGTTTAACCAGCAGCTGGCATTTTGTTCGACATCTGGTCAGAACAGATGCAGAAATGATGATCCATTTTGATATGAGAATGAAACCAAAAATCCAGAGGTACATGTCCGGTTTTGAATGTACCACTCTCCGTCAATACCAGGATAAAGGATTGGCGTATGAGATCCAGGAAGCAGTAATGGAGAAGTTTGCAGAATCCAAGAAGCAGAAAGTCTCCGGTAGTTTCACGGAGCACAAGAGTAGTGGGCCCCGCAAGGCCCAGTCATCCTTTCATTCTTTCAAGAAACCTCCGCACCTATCTAAGAGCGGGAACAACTTCGGAGCAGCATCAGCCACGACGGATGTAACCAGGAAGTGCTTTAACTGTGCCCAGACGGGGCACTATCAATGAAATTGACCCCTACCTACCGTGACTTGTTTTGATTGTGGCCGAGAGGGACATCGTGCAGTGTTCTGTGAAGAGGCTGCAAAGTCTTTTAGAGCCCATACATCACAGCCAGTTCAGAAGGAAGCCAGTATCCAACAGACGCAGCAAAGCGTTCAGCTGCCTCAGAATTTTGGTCGCAGACGAGGCAGAGGACAGTGGGACCGAAAAGGGACATTGAGTGCCGGATCTAGTCCCCCACGTTTGTACGAGATGAGGAGAACAGACAATCAGGATGCTGCTGTCACATCAGGTACTATTTAGATCCTTTCCCAGCCAGTTATCGTTTTATTCGATACAGGAGCTACGCATTCTTTTATATCTTTGTCTTGTGTAAATCGTTTGAATATTTCTGGTTTTCATAATTGTGAGCCTTATGTTGTGGTTACCGAGTGGAGAAAGGATTGTTGGAAACTTAGAAACTAGAGATTTCCCTGTATCATTTGGAGGCAGAGAGTGGCCCTCGAATCTGATTGTGATAGAAATGCAAGGAGACGACCTGATACTCGGAGATGATTGGCTTAATCGATATGGAGATGTTGTAAACTACCAAAAGAGGAATATCTCAGTGATAGCTGACGATGGTTCCGAAATACTGTTTGAAGGATGGAAACCAGGAAGCTTAGGAAAGATGATCAAGGCGATGAAAGCTATCAAATTTTTGAAACAGGGCTGTACCGGATAGTGGTGCTACGCAATGAAGAAAGAAGACGGAAAAGTAGAACTCTCATCCATTCCTGTTGTGAATGAATTTCTGGATGTGTTTCCTAACGAATTGCCTGGACTACCTCCACGACGGGATGTAGAATTCACCATCGAGATGGAACCAGGAGCTGCACCAATTTCTAAGGCACCGTATCGTATGGCACCTACTGAGATGTACGAATTGAAGAAGCAACTGAAGGAGTTACTGGACAAAGGCTATATCCAGCCAAGCATTCGCCCTAGGGAGCACCAGTTCTTTTTGTCCAGAAGAAGGATGCATCGCTTCGACTGTGTATTGACTATCGAGAGCTGAACAAGATGATGATTAAGAACAAGTATCCATTGCCACAGATTGATGATTTGTTTGACCATTTACAAGGAGCAACCGTGTTCTCTAAGATCGATCTGAGGTCAGGATATCATCAGTTGAGGATTAAGGAATCCGATGTTCCAAAATCAGCATTCAGAACTCGCTACGGACACTATGAGTTTGTAGTGATGCCGTTTGGTCTCACTAATGCACCTACTATATTCATGCAATTGATGAACCGAGTGTTCATTGAGTATTTGGACAAGTTTGTGGTTGTGTTCATTGATGACATTCTGGTGTATTCTAAGAGCCCGGCAGAGCATGCGCAGCATTTGCGGATTGTTCTAGACCTTATGAGAAACGAGCAATTGTACGCCAAGCTTTCTAAGTGTGAATTCTGGCTAAAAAAGTAATGTTCCTCGGTCATGTGGTATAAGCAGAAGTAGTCTGAGTAGACCCCCAGAAAATCGAAGTAGTTATCGATTGGAAGCCTCCTAAGAACGTGAAAGAAGTCCGGAGTTTCTTAGGACTTGCTGGATATTACCGTCGATTCGTGGAAGGGTTTTCCAAAATTACCCGCCCACTTACTCGACTACTGCAGAAAACTCAAAAGTTTGAGTGGAATGAGATGTGCCAGAATAGCTTTGATGAATTGAAGAAGAGATTGACGACGGCACTGATTTTAGCACTCCCACAGGGAACTGGAGGATTCATAGTTTACAGTGATTCTTCGAACCAAGGTCTTGGGTGTGTATTGATGCAAAATGAGAAGGTGATCGCCTATGCGTCACGACAGCTGAAACCTTATGAAGTAAACTACCCAACGCATGATTTGGAGCTGACAGCAGTAGTTTTTGCGTTGAAAATCTGGAGACATTACCTGTACGGGACTCACTGTCAAATCTTTATAGATCACAAGAGTCTCAAATACATCTCCAGTCAGAAAGAGTTGAACATGCGGCAAAGGAGATGGCTGGAACTGATTAAGGACTACGACCTAGAGATTCTTTATCATCCAGGCAAAGCAAATGTAGTGGTCGATGCATTTAGCCGCAAGCCTGTTTCTATTCAGATGCTGGAGACTCTGACCTCCCAGTCCAGCATTAAACGAGAATTGATTCGCGAAGGAATTGAAGTATGGTTGCAAAGAGTCCAAGGACAACTGTGTGTGATGGAAATAACTTCGTCGTTAACCGAAGAAATCAAATCTAAGCAAGTAGATGATCCTCTGATGATTCGGTTACATGATGAAGTGATCAAGGGAAAGGCCCCAGGATTTGTAATTCATGATGATGAAGTATCGAGATTCCAGAGCCGACTTTGCATTCCCGATGTCGATGTTCTAAAGCAGACAATTATGAAGGAAGCTCACAGCACGCCCTATTCTATCCACCCGGGCACCAGTAAGATGTATAAGGACCTGAAGCAGAACTTCTGGTGGGGCAACATGAAGAAAGATGTAGCGGATTTTGTCTCGAAATGTTTGACTTGTCAGCAGGTTAAGATCGAGCATCAATGACCTGCCGGAATGCTAAAGCCGCTCCTGATTCCTGAATGGAAGTGGGAGGACATATCGATGGACTTTATCACTAATATGCCGAGAACCAAGACAGGAATGAACATGATTTGGGTGATAGTTGACCGTTTAACCAAATCGGCTCATTTTCTAGGCATTAAGGACACTTGGGGACCCGAGAGGTTAGCACGAGTATTTATTTCAGAGATAGTTCGATTGTATGGTACGCCGAAGACCATTATTTCTGACCGAGACGGTCGCTTTGTGTCTCATTTTTGGAAAGCAGTTTATAAGGCCTTGGGAACCGAATTGAACTTCAGCACAGCTTATCACCCACAGACAGACGGACAATCCGAGAGGACTATTCAAACGGTGGAAGACATGTTGAGGGCTTGTGCCTTAGATTGGTCAACTGATTGGGAAGTTCATCTGTCGTTAATTGAATTCACTTGCAACAATAGTTGGCATGCTTCCATTAAGATGGCACCGTTTGAGGCATTATACGGGAGGAGATGCAGATCGCCCCTATGTTAGGACGATTCATCAGACTTGATCGGGACGGAACCGGAATTTATCGTACAGACACGAGAGAAGATAGCCTTGATTTGTGAAAGGCTATTGACCGCCCAGAGTCGACAGAAATCTTATGCAGACGTACGCCGTCGCCCATTGAAGTTCAGTACTGAAGATCACGTACTTTTAAAGGTTTCTCCTACTCGGGAAATCTTTCGTTTCGGAAGAAAGGGGAAATTGAGTCCGAGATATATCGGACCGTTCGAGATTCTTGAGAGAGTCGGAGAGTTGGCTTACAGATTGGCATTACCGCCGTCATTGATCCATGTTCATAACGTGTTCCACGTATCCCTGTTACGGAGATATATACCGGATCCTAGTCATGTCATTGATTTCGGCGAGATCGAAGTCGCTCAGGATGGCACGTTTGAAGAGAGACCGATCAGGATACTCTAGAGTCGAGTTAAGAAATTGAGGAACAAACCAATCGCTTTGGTCAACGTTCAGTGGTCGCGCCACGGGGTGGAAGAAGCCACTTGGAAGACGGAAGATAGCATGAGGTACATATATCCAGAGTTATTTTCGTCTTGAGTTTCGGGACGAAACTCCTTTTTAGTAGGAGAGTATGTAATATCCGGATTTATTATTGAGTATTTCATCTGTATTTGAACCCTATATCATTCGGAATTATGATATCGATAATTGAAGTATGATATTTCTCGTATTTGTATCCTTGTACATGAGTATGGCAACATGTAAATTTTCCCATGCAAATACGTGATAACGTACGTTAACTAGGAAGCCTAACGTACGTTATCAGTCTGAGTTAGCGTATGCTACGAATGTAGCATAGCGTGCGTTAACCAGCCAATAATTGACCTGGGCGGCCAGCACATGCACCATCTGGACATGGGTCCGGATAAGATTCCCACGGATGAACCTGGACACCTTTTTAAGTCAATGGGTATTAACGTACGCTAAGGATAGGATGTAGCGTACGCTAATAATATCGGTTACGTACGTAACATGGTAAGTGTAGCGTACGTAATGAAGTTCAGAATGAGGACAGTTAAATATCAGTGACGATAGCGTACGCTAAGGATGTCAGTGTAGCATACGCTAATTATCTAACGTACGTTATATGTGGAGGCTAACGTAGGTTAAGGTCAGAAAATTATAAATAAGACATCACCCCATTTCATTTCAGCTCATTTATTTCACCTAGCCTTCAACATACTTCATGCCCAGAGTTATCCCAGACTCCTTAAACTCATATAGATCACCTCTACTTGACCATTGAAGATTCGATGTCACTTGTGATTGATCATTGAAGTGGAAAAACATCTTGGATTGGCAAACAAGCAACCGGAGTTAGATTCTACCTACTGTCTCGGTGTTTTCTTCATCTTAAGGTATGTTGTACTATCTCCAACCTTGAATTCGTGTTCCTAAGGATATGAAGATCATACTATCAAGATATTAAGTTCCATTGATGAATTATTCAACCAAACATCATGTTTAGAAATTGGGATGATTATGCTTATGGTATCATTTTTGAAACATCATAGTTGGAATCCTATTACGTCAAATGATGAGAGTAATTTTCTAAGATTGATTATCCATATTGAATAGCGTTGCCATAATGATCGTAGACTTGGAGTTGATATCACTTTTGTTAAACGGACTTAAGATGGTATCATTTCTTATGAGTTGGAATTGTTAAGTTCATCTTTGAAACAAAGTCAGAATGTAATGATGATAATGGAATCTAGCGTATCAACCTTAGATAACCGAACTTCGCATAAGAGTTGTAATCGAGATTGAATATGGTGTTGTGATGATATACATATCCTTGAATTCGAAGATGTTATAATCCGTAAGATTATTCATAATTGTATGAGCATGATATGTATGAAGATAACATATGTTAATCACTGAGGATTTCGTTAGCTTCATCACAATCGAGACAGTCGTCTGCCCAGTGAGAAACTGTCATGCATGTTTAGCGTACGCTAAACTATGTAGTTAACGTACGCTATCGGGCATAGTTAACATACGCTACGTTTGGTACGTAACGTACGTTATATCATCAGACGATTCAAGTCGACTGATCAGAGAGGAACTGTCAATACATGGTTAGCGTACGCTAGACCTTGTATTTTACGTATGCTAATGAGTAGGCTTATCGTATGCTACCAAAGGTACGTAACGTACGTTAAGCAAGTCAGACAGGTTACATTTTATGAACTTCCGACCGTAATTTGGATTGTTAGATGTTCGTACGCCTTGAGATGAATTCTATATTATTTCTTTTGTTAAGGTTCGAGCTTAGCAACGTGTTTGATCGAAGGGAGCGACCTTTGAGCGTTTTGATATTCGTGGGAGTATTATTCTTGTCATCAAATCGAGGCAAGTACTTTAATTGTTCTATGTATTGATGTTATACATATTGTGGTGCATATATATCGTTGTTGTATGTCCACCTCGTGTTGATCCGACGGGATCATCGGGGGATCTATGCTAGCGTGCGCTGGATCATTGTTTGTTATACTTTTGTTCGTATTTTTATTAGAATATTATATATATTTCTTTATTTGTGTGTTAATTTATATTATTTTTCATGTGTTTGTATTATTTTACTTCTAGTATAATTTTTAGTGATTATGTGTAATTTTTATTATATTAATGAGAATTAAATTTTATCTGCAGATTAGTACACCGGGAGAAGACATATCTGTCATTTTAGGAGCGATATTTTTAAAGACTCTGAATATATTCATGAGTGGTCTTGTTTTATTCGTATCGTAGAGACGATCATTTTGATAAAATTTTTATTCGAATCCGAGTTCGTATGAAGAAGTTATGGCCGTTCAAAGTTTTGGAGGAAAATTAAAATTCGCGGACCAGTAATATCAAGACAAGTGGCGCAACCAGATTCGCCGAATGACGTCAGCATGATGTCACAGCACATGCCAACTGAGCCCACGTCGCTGCACACATGTACGGATGATCCAATAAGAAACTGACAAGTGTCCTTCCACGTCAGCAGACCACACGCCTGGCACACACCTGTCACGCAACAGCCAATAGGACGACGCCACGTTTCACGCGTCGTTAGCCAAGCGCACGCCGGCCACACGCCCCTCCACCGTGGCAGAAGAAGACCAAATTCACATTAAGCGCGTGAGTCACATGCGCCTGTCCGGAACCGTCCGATTTGCGCGTGCATCTCACGCGCGGGTGGGATTTTTGCCACGTCAGAGATGACGTGGCGGATCAGATTGATAATTCTGGCCATTTCCTCTCCCATCCCTTTGCATTGTTGATTGATTTTGAACGATGCAAAATTATTGTAAAGATAAGATGCTTTCACATTTCAAGGGTAATGTACTGCTAAAAATAGCAGTATCCTCTCAACTCAGAAAAATAAGCAGTAAGATAGTAGAGAGAGGAGAAATAGTGCGTAGCACAATGTAATACAGAATACATTTTAGTTTTTATAATTTAGTTTTTGTATTTATTTTCTGTATTTATGCTTTATATAATTATATTATAATACACATAAATAAATATTGCACCTCAAATTATATTTCAAATAAATCTTAGTTAATATTATTTTTATCAGATAAAATTCACCTTTATATTTTTATTTATTACTAAAATTTTGAAATTTAAGTTCGTACGTTACATTCAGGTGCTTAGATCAATTGGCGTATTGGGATAAGTCTCTATCAGTTTCAGCATTTTCCTTTCACTTAATTATCTACATCAAGTAAGTGGTTTAATTTCTGCTATATTTATTCTGAATATGTCAATATTTATCTGTCTCGTAATTTTACTTGTCAATATGAATATGAGCTAAATTTTATATTCTAGGGTTAGGATGACTTAAATTAAATACTCGAGCTTATATTAAATTTATTAATGTGCCTTCTTTAATTTAAATTGATATAATTCACAAATACAAAAATAGAGACCGGAAGGAAATATTTTTGTAAATCTTAATTTAATTAAAAAAAGGTTAATTATTCATCCGAAAGGTACTATTTAACCCAAGGAATTAAATATGAATCCGAAAGGTATTATTTAGTTGAATGAATTAATTAGATTATTTAAACTTCTGTTAAAATAATTTGTGAATACGAAAGTTATCAAATCATTTTTTCTGAAGATATAATATTTATCTAATTATTAAATCTCACATTTAAAATTGATATACGCTCGAGTTATTTATTTAATAATCCGAATCTCTAGAATCTTTATTATCAAAAACAGCACAATTCTACATTAAAGTCATTTTTATTCTTACTGCTTTATCTTATTTAAATTGTTGTAATCAAAGTTCTTAAATAGATTTATTTCCTGTATTTGTATTTCTGCAAATTAGCTAAAATCATCAGAACCCATTATTCAGAATGTTTAGGGATTATTATTTTGAGAATTCATAATTATTGTAATTTTAACAAATAAAAACGATCCTCAAGTGAAACGACCTTGGTAAACTCATCAATACTACAAACGCCTCGTATACTTACGAGTCGCTATAAGTACATTTTGAGCGGAACAATCATCGGACGGGTTTTTCCACCACGGGTTAGTCTGACGGGATCATCGTGGGTTCTGGGCAGTAAACACTGGATCATCGGAATTACCATGTGTATGTGTGATATCATGTTGTGATTATCATTTATGTATGTTATTATGAGTTTCTCGTAGGAGGAGACTCGTTGGTATTTTGTCATTCATGTTATTATTATTCTTCGTGAGATCTTGAATAATATATCGTGGTACTTGTACTAGCATCGTTGTGTTAACCCCTTCGGGGGTGAACATTTGTTTGTGTTCAGAATCTAGGAGAGCTGGGAAACAACCACTGGAGCTGCATGACGACGAGGGTGCAGGGTGATGTTCCGTCCGGGTTTATTCGTCTGTTAATTGTGTTGTTTTAATAAGTACTCGACTACGTCGTCGATTGTGATGATTTATATTTGGTGATGTATTAATACTCTTCATTTGGATATTTGTATTCTTAGTATTGGCCAGAACTGTTTGTATTTTATTTCAGTTACTTTCATATGTTGGTGTCTGTTATTCTCTTTTTATTTATTCAGCCTTGTAAATTCTTATGTAAAGGATTTACGGTGCTGTAATTCCTTTATTTCTCGGCGCTGTAATTCAGCCTTGCAATCATTCGTTGTCCATTTCTCGTGTTCCTTCTCAAACATTTATGCATGAGGTTGTCCATCTATTCTTGCGGCTATGTTGACCTTCATTATCTTGATAGGTCCTTCTTGGATGACAAAGATCATCTCTTCGTGCATCGCAGCAAGTTGGGCTTCCATCCTAATTCTCCAATCATTAGATTCATTAATGGAAAGCATAGGAACTTTATTGATCATAGATGTATCCATAGTAGAAGTTAGATGAATGATAAAGATACAAAAATAAAGTTTTCATAATCTAGTGATTTTGTGGGTCTGATTCAGGTTAAAAATTGACTGATTCTTTATAGAATCAACCGCTCTGATACCACTTGTTGATCACAGTATACAGTATAAACAGCTTAGAAAGGTGGATTGAATAAGTTGTATCCTTTTTTAAAGTTTGTTTATGTAGCGGAAGTCTAAGGTTAAGTTGCTATAAATACAGCAACTAAATGGCCTCATGTTAGCTTGATGCGTATAGGGTTATGTACACTCAAAATTACACAGGCAAAAACAATAAAGACAGTAAGTAAAGACACACTGATTAAAGTGGTTCGAGGTAAACCCCTCTACGTCCACTAGTCCTCTACACAAGAGTATTATTTATTAAAATCAGGGTATACAAAACTGTATGATTTAGCTAAACACGTTGTTGTATCATTCACACAGATTGATACAGCTGACATCAGCTTTGGCCATTCACATAGATTGGCTTTGGCTTCTTCGACTCGCTTCTTTTCATATAGATCAAAGCTTCGTCCTGAATGTTATTCATCCCACATAGGTCAGAGATAGCTTAGCTTAGTCCACACAGGCTAAGTAACTCAACAGTAAGATTGGTATGACAATATCGAACATCAGTTGTATGCTTGATGAACTTTCACTGTAAGTATGTTGTTCGTGTTGAGGACTTGCATATTTCTTCTCTTCAGATGACGCTGTATTCTTGAAGAAATATGATTTTGCGTGTTCGAGTTATTCTCAGATATTCAAGTTGACAAGTGAGCAAATATCCTCTTGCTTGGGGCTATTTATAACCCTGGAAATAGATCCGTTATAAATTTAGTCATCGGTCGGTTGGTGAGATTGAGACAGCTCTGATTGGCGGCTTCAGAATATTTTGAATTAAAGGTGATTCACATTTAATGCTTCAGATATTCTCATTGTCTCACATTAAATGCTCTTCAAACTATAATCTATTCTCCCGCATTAAATGTCATCCATATTAGCATCAATTGATACTTTAACCGTGAATACTTTATGAGTAAAGAATGATTGATTTCACAATAATATAAAGTTTCTTCAGTCCTGTTGGATTTGTGTTTTACTTTTCCTAAGTAAAACACCTACAACATTGTTTGTTGTGACCAACATCTTCGTCTTGCTGTAACTTGAAGACTAAACTGTAGGATTAGACTCTTGGCTTGCTGAAAGATCTTGCGCTGTATGGACAGGTTATATGAAGTTTTCCTGACACCTTCCATATTTGGTTGATATTCTGGCTTTGAAGATTCTTGCTGTATGAAGTCATTATCAAAACATCACGAGGGTTTTTTTTCCAACAGATAGGGTCTAACAAATCAGTAAATGCATACTTAACAAGTCAACGACTGACATAAGTGGGTCACCATAGCCACCACACGACATAATAGTAATAAGTTCAAATGGAACTTTGATATAATTCATTCCCATGCGGGGGTACAAATACAACATAATACCCATAAAAGGGTAAAGTTGTAATATCCGGATTTATTACGGTGTATTTCATATGTATTCAAATCATGTATTATTCGGATTGATGGTTTTGATTATCGGAGTATGATATTTCGTGCATTGACATCATTGTACATAAGTATAGAAACTTGCAAAATTGTTCAAGCAACCTCGTGATAGCGCACGCTAAGAATGTATCTTAACGCACGCTATCGAGCCATCATTAGCGCACGCTATGCAGGTATGAGTAACGTGCGCTAAGGACTCAATTATTGAGCGGGACAGCTAGCTCATGCGCCCGGTAGACATGGGTCGGATAAGATTCCCGCTGACGCACCCGGAAAAATTATGAAGTCAACCATTATTAGCGCACGCTAAGGGATGCTTAGTAGCGTGCGCTAACTTGTCAATAATGCAGAATATTATAAATGGGACAACAACCGCTTGGGCTTTCATTTCCTTCGTCTATACTTCATCTTTGAGAGTCCAGAGAGCAAGAATCTCCCTTCTAAACACTTAGAACATTTATGAGTGATCATTGAATGATTGAGTATCACTTGTGAGTGATCATTGAATAGAAGTAACACCTTGGAGGGGCACATAATCAACCGGAGTCGAATTACACCTTGTGGTTCAGTGATTTCGGCATATTAAGGTATGTTCAACCTATCACCAGTCTTAGATTTGGATTTCCAATGGATATGATGATCATGTTAACGAGATATTGAATTTCATTAGTGAATTATTTCAACAACATCATGTTTAGAAGATTGGGATATCTACAATTACGATATTATTGGTGGAACCTTGAAGTTGGAATCCTAGTACTTCAAATGATGAGAGAAATATTCGGAAGTTAACAATCCATATGATTTATGTTACCTTTGTGATCATGATTTGGAAAAGATATTATAAGAACTTAAAGGAAGAATCATCTTAGGAAATATTCTTTCATATAAGTCGGAATTGTTAGTTCACCTCAAGATGAAGTCTGAATATGTATAATGATAGTAGCATCTAATACATCAACCGGAGATCACCAACTTTGCATGAGAATTTTAATCAAGATGGATTATGGTGTCATGATGATTATACGTATATTTGCATCTTGAAGTTGATATCATCCTGGAGATCATTCATAAGAGTAAGAACTTGGTATTCATGGAAGTAACATGAATTATCACGAAGAATTTCATTGTTTCGAACATGGCAGAAAGAGCAGTTTCTTGCTCGTGAAAGCGCCATGCGAGATAGCGCACGCTATGATATGCGGTTTAACGTGCGCTTATCAGTACTAGTTAGCGTGCGCTACGTTTGGTACGTAACGCACGCTAGACCATCGATCGAGTCGGTTGGCCGATCGGTGAAATCGACCATGCGTAGTTAGCGTGCGCTAGTCTTTGTTGTTTGCGTGCGCTATCGGGCGATGTAACGACGCTACACGTAATACTTAGCGTGCGCTAAGCTATTCGGCGCATTGCGCTTATGAACTTTTGACCGTTAATCGAATTGTTAAACATTTGTACGACGTGAGATAAATCCTATATTATTTCTTTTGTTAAGGTTTGGTCTCGTTACGTGATTGATTGAGGAGGACGATCTTCGAGTGTTTATTTTCGTGGAAGTATTGTTATTGTCTTCAAATCGAGGCAAGTACCTTAATTGTTTTATGTATTGTTGCTATACATATTGTCGTGCATGTATGTCGTGATTGTATGTCCACCTCGTGTTGGTCCGACGGGATCATCGGGGGATCTATGCTAGCGCATACTGATCACCGGACGGGTTTTCCACCACGGGTTGGTCGGCGGGATCATCGTGGGTTCTAGGCAGTGAACGCTGGATCGATGGAATTACCATGAGTATGTATTGATATCATGTTGTGATTATCAGTTGTGTATGTTATGTTTGAGTTTCTCGTAGGAGAAGACTCGTTGGTATTTTGTTGTTTACGTTATTATTATTCACCGTGAGATATGAATAATATGTTGTGGTACTTGTACTAGCATCGTTGTGCTAACCCCTTCGGGGGTGAACATTTTGTTTGTGTTCAGGATCCAGGAGAGCGGGAAACAATCACTGGAACTGTATGACGACGAGGGTGCAGAGTGATGTCCCGACCGGGTTTATTTATCTGTTGTTTATTCGTTATTTCAATAAGTACTCGAGTACAAAGTCATTTGTGATGATTTGGATTTGTTGATGTATTATTGAGTTACATTGAACAATTGTACTATTTCGTATTTGGTCGAATCGATGTCTTGTAATTTCGTTATTTCCATTTGTTAGTACCTTTTTATACTTGTAAAATTCTTCATCCTTGTAAATCCTAATGTAAAGTATTTACTACTGTAATATTCGAATATATTGGGGTGTTACGTAATATGGTATCGGAGATAAGATTATGGATATCTTGGTCGTTGGGATAAAATAGGGTTCATTTATGTCTTTTGGGGTAACCGGCCGTGAATGACATCACTGCACTGCCTTAGTCTTCATGCGAACAGTGGTTGTAAGTTCCTAAACTCTATCGCGTTATTTACATATTGTATCTCTTTATACTCGAATATTAGAACGATGTTGTTTCTGTACATTGAGTATTTATGCTTACAAAGATGTTGAGAGGCGGACGTGGGCGTGGTCGCGGTCGTGGACGCGACGAAGAAATGCCGAAAGGGAGGCGTCGCCTTCTAACCGAGCGCCATAGCTCAAAGTAGCCGCGGCAATCTATTAATAATGAACCGAGATCCTGTATGCAGAGATCCTTCGTCAAGTGGTGAACCAGATGACTCGGTTCGCCTGTGTCGTGGACCGAATGCAAGTGGCGGTGGGACTACGGCAGGGAGAGAGACGGCAAGGGATCCCGGATATGGGAAATCGAGGTGGCCGGTGGTCGCAAGAAGTGGCGAAGATGCAACCACCCAAATTCGACGGTATTTCGAGACTCCCACAGGGATCATTGGTTAAAGGAGCTGGAGAAAATCTTTGCGGAATCAAGCGCCAGACAATAGGAGAGCCTCTATCGCTCAATATTTTACGATAGGGAAGCGTCCGAATGGTGGGAAGCCATCCGGCTGTAGACCATGATGCCGATTGACAGAGTTTCGATTGATGATGGAAGCTCGATTGCCCTCGTCTGTGAGGGAAGCCAAAGTTCGAGAGTTTTTCTCCGCTCGGCCTTACGATGTGCGTATCGGCGATCAAGACGTTTAACCAAAGAATCGGCATTTGTTCGACATCCGGTCGAGCAGGATGCGAAATGATGATCCATTTCGATATGAGAATGAAACGGAAGTTCGAGGTACATGTCGGATTCGAATGTACCACACTCCGCCAATACCAGGATAAGGCGTTGGCATATGAGATCAAGGAAGCTATGGAGAAATTTTCGGAATCTAAGAAGCGAAAGTCTCGTACTTTTACCGAGCACAAAAACAACGGGCCCCGTAAGGCCCAGTCATTTTTTCACTCTTTCAAGAAACCTCCGCACCCAGCTAGGAGCGGAAAGAACTTCGGGGCGACATCAACTCTTACTGATGTTACCAGGAAATGCTTTAACTGCGCCCAGACGGGGCACTATCGACGGAATTGCCCCCTTCTGCCGTGACTTGTTTTGACTGTGACGAGAGGGACATCGGGCGGTGTTTTGTGAAGAGGCTGCAAAGTCTTTTAGAGCCCGTACACCACGGCTAGTCGAAGGAGGCGGTATTCCACGACGCGGCAAAGTGTTCGATGCCTCGGAATTTTGGCCGCGGCGAGGCAGAGGACAATGGGACCGAAAGGGGACATCGAGTGCGGATCTGCTCCCCACGTGCATGCGAGATGAGGAGGACAGACGATCGATGCCGCTGTCGCATCGTGTGCCCAGATCCTTTCCCGGCCGATTAGCGTTTTATTTGATACAGAGCTACACATTCTTTCATATCCTTGTCTTGTGTAAATCGTTTGAATATTTCCGGTTTTCATGCTTGTGAACCTTATGTGGTTGGGTTACCGAGTGGAGAAAGGATTGTCGGAAATTTAGAAACTAGAAATTTCCTGTATCATTTGGAGGCAGAGAGTGGCTCTCAAACCCGATCGTGATAGAAATGCAAGGAGATGACACGATACTCGGAGACGATTGGCTTAATCGACGGAGCAATTGTAAACTACCGAAGGAGGAATATCTCATTGGTCGCCGACGATGGTTCCGAGATTCTGTTTGAGGATGGAAACCGAAGCTCGGAAAGTTGATCAAGGCGATGAAAGTCACAAATTGTTGAAACAAGGTCAGATCTGCGGTGTTACGCAATGAAGAAAGAAGACGAAATTGTGGAACTTTCATCCATTCTGTTGTGAACGAATTTCCAGATGTGTTTCTGACGAGTTACGGACTACCTCCACGAAGGGATGTGGAATTTACTATTAAGTGGAACACAGAGCGACACCAATTTCTAAGGCGCCGTATCGTATGGCACCTACCGAGATGTACGAATTGAAGAAGCGGTGGAGGAGTTCTTGGACAAGGGCTATATTCAGCCAAGCGTTTCACCACGGGAGCGCCGATTCTTTTGTCCGAAAGAAGGATGGATCGCTCATTGTGTATTGACTATCGAGAGTGAACAAGATGACGATTAAGAACAAGTATCCGTTGCCACGGATTGATGATTTGTTTGACCATTGCAAGGAGCAACGGTATTTTCTAAGATCGATCCGAGATCGGGATACCATCAATCGAGGATTAAGGAGTCGATGTTCCGAAATCGGCGTTCGTAACTCGCTACGGGCATTATGAGTTTGTAGTGATGCCGTTTGGTCTCACTAACGCACTTTGTATTTATGCAATTGATGAACCGTGTGTTCATTGAATTTTGGATAAATTTGTGGTTGTGTTTATTGATGACATTCAGTGTATTCTAAGAGTCCTAAGAACATGCGCGGCATTTGCGGATTGTATTGGAACTCTTGAGAAACGAGCAATTGTACGCCAAACTTTCTAAATGTGAATTCGCTAAAGGAAGTAATGTTCCTCGGCCATGTGGTGTCACTAAAGGAGTCCGAGTAGATCCTCGAAGATCGAAGCAATATTGGATTGGAAGCCTCGAAAGAATGTGAAAGAGGTCAGAAGCTTCTTAGGACTTGCTTTGGATATTATCGTCGATTCGTGGAAGGGTTTTCTAAAATTTCCGCCCACTTACTCGACTTCGAGAAAACTCAAAAGTTTGAGTGGAGCAGTCGTGTCAGACTAGTTTTGATGAGTTAAAGAAGAGATTGACGACGGCCCCGATTCTATCACTTCCGCAGGGAACTGAAGGATTCATAGTTTACTGATGATGCTTGAATCAAGGACTTGGGTGCGTGTTGATGCGAGAATGATAAGGTGATCGCTTATGCGTCGCGACAACCGAAACCTTATGAAGTGAATTACCCGACACATGATTTGGAGCTAGCGTGGTGGTTTTGCCTTGAAGATTTGGAGGCATTATCTCATGCGGGACTCACCGTCGATCTTTACGGATCATAAGAGTCTCAAGTACATATTCAATGTAAAGAGTTGAACATGCGGCAAAGAAGATGGTTGGGCTGATTAAGGACTATGACTTGGAGATTTTATATCATCCAGGCAAAGCAAATGTAGTGGCCGATGCACTTAGCCGCAAACTGTCTCTATTCGGATCTGGAGACACGACATCCCAACTTAGCCTTCAACGAGAGATGATTCGTGAAGGAATTGAGGTATGGTTACAAAGAGTCCAAGGACAACTATGCGTGATGGAGATAACTTCATCTTTAACCGAAGAAATCAAATCTAGACAGGCAGATAATCCTCTGATGATTCGGTTGCATGATGAAGTGATCAAAGGAAAGGCCCCCGGATTCATAATTCATGACGATGGAGTTTTGAGATTTGAGAACCGACTCTGCGTTCCCGATGTTGATGTTCAAGCAGACGATTATGAAGGAAGCTCATAGTTCGCCCTATTCTATCCACCCGGGCACCATTAAAATGTATAAGGACTTGAAGCGAGAATTTACGGTGGGGCAACATGAAGCAAGGCGTAGCGGACTATGTTTGAAATGCTTGACTTGTCGGCAGGTTAAGATCGAGCATCAACGGCCTGCTGGAATGTTGAATCCGCTCCGATTCTGAATGGACGTGGGAGGACATATCAATGGACTTTATCACTAATATGCCGAAAACCAGGACAGGAATGAACATGATTTGGGTGATAGTTGATCGTTTAACCAAATCGGCTCATTTTCTAGGCATTAAGGATACGTGGGGACCAGAGAGGTTGGCTCGAGTCTTTATTTCGGAGATAGTTCGATTGCATGGTACGCCGAAGACCATTGTTTCTGATCGAGACGGCCGTTGTGTGTCTCACATTTGGAAAGCGATTCATAAGGCCTTGGGGACCGAATTGAACTTGATGACTTATCACCCGCGATCGGACGATACCGAGAGAACTATACAAACGGTGGAATACATGCTAAGGGCCTGTGCCTTAGATTGGTCAAACGATTGGGAAGTTCATCTACCGTTGATTGAATTTACTTACAACAATAGTTGGCATGCTTCCATTAAGATGGCACCGTTTGAGGCATTATACGGAAGGAGATGCAGATCACCCTTATGTTGGGACGATTCATCGGACTTGATCGGAACAGAACCAGAGTTGATCGAGCAGACTCGAGAGAAGATAGCCTTGATTCGTGAAAGGCTGTTGACCGCCTGAGTCGCGAAATCCTATGCGGACGCACGCCGCCCATTGGAGTTCAAGATCGGAGATCACGTACTTTTGAAGGTTTCTCCTACTCGGGAATCTTTCGTTTGGAAGGAAAGGAAAGCCGAGTCCGAGATATATCGGACCATTTGAGATCCTCGAGAGAGTTGGGAGTTGGCATCTGATTAGCATTGCCGCCGTCATTGTGCCATGTTCATAACGTGTTCCACGTATCCCGATTGCGGAGATATATACGAGATCCAGTCATATCATCGATTTGGCGAGATCGAAGTCGAACAGATGGGACGTTTGAAGAAAGACTACCAAGATACTCGAGTCGAGTTAAGCAACTAAGGAACAAGTCAATCGTTTTGGTCAAAGTTCGGTGGTCACGTCATGGAGCGGAAGAAGCCACCGGGAAGCGGAAGGCGATATGAAGTCCAGACATCCCGAGTTATTTTCGTCTTGAGTTTCGGGACGAAACTCCTTTTTAGTAGGAGAGTATGTAATATCCGGATTTATTACGGTGTATTTCATATGTATTCAAATCATGTATTATTCGGATTGATGGTTTTGATTATCGGAGTATGATATTTCGTGCATTGACATCATTGTACATAAGTATAGAAACTTGCAAAATTGTTCAAGCAACCTCGTGATAGCGCACGCTAAGAATGTATCTTAACGCGCGCTATCGAGCCATCATTAGCGCACGCTATGCAGGTATGAGTAACGTGCGCTAAGGACTCAATTATTGAGCGGGACAGCTAGCTCATGCGCCAGCGGGACATGGGTCCGGATAAGATTCCCGCTGACGCACCCGGACAAATTATGAAGTCAACCATTATTAGCGCACGCTAAGGGATGCTTAGTAGCGTGCGCTAACTTGTCAATAATGCAGAATATTATAAATGGGACAACAACCGCTTGGGCTTTCATTTCCTTCGTCTATACTTCATCTTTGAGAGTCCAGAGAGCAAGAATCTCCCTTCTAAACACTTAGAACATTTATGAGTGATCATTGAATGATTGAGTATCACTTGTGAGTGATCATTGAAGAGAAGTAACACCTTGGAGGGGCACATAATCAACCGGAGTCGAATTACACCTTGTGGTTCAGTGATTTCGGCATATTAAGGTATGTTCAACCTATCACCAGTCTTAGATTTGGATTTCCAATGGATATGATGATCATGTTAACGAGATATTGAATTTCATTAGTGAATTATTTCAACAACATCATGTTTAGAAGATTGGGATGTCTACAATTACGATATTATTGTTGGAACCTTGAAGTTGGAATCCTAGTACTTCAAATGATGAGAGAAATATTCGGAAGTTAACAATCCATATGATTTATGTTACCTTTGTGATCATGATTTGGAAAAGATATTATAAGAACTTAAAGGAAGAATCATCTTAGGAAATATTCTTTCATATAAGTCGGAATTGTTAGTTCACCTCAAGATGAAGTCTGAATATGTATAATGATAGTAGCATCTAATACATCAACCGGAGATCACCAACTTTGCATGAGAATTGTAATCAAGATCGATTATGGTGTCATGATGATTATACGTATATTTGCATCTTGAAGTTGATATCATCCTGGAGATCATTCATAAGAGTAAGAACTTGGTATTCATGGAAGTAACATGAATTATCACGAAGAATTTCATTGTTTCGAACATGGCAAGAACAGTTCTTTCGTGAAGAAGCGCCATGCAGAGATAGCGCACGCTATGATATGCAGTTTAACGTGCGCTATCGAGTACTAGTTAGCGTGCGCTACGTTTGGTACGTAACGTACGCTAGACCATCAGTCGAGTCAGTTGGCTGATCAGTGAAGTACTGACCATGCGTAGTTAGCGTGCGCTAGTCTTTGTTGTTTGCGTGCGCTATCGGGCAGACGTAACGCACGCTACACAGAATACTTAGCGTGCGCTAAGCTATTCGGGCAGATTGCAGTTTATGAACTTTTGACCGTTAATCGAATTGTTAAACATTTGTACGACGTAAGATAAATCCTATATTATTTCTTTTGTTAAGGTTTGGTCTCGTTACGTGATTGATTGAGGAGGACGATCTTCGAGTGTTCATTTTCGTGGAAGTATTGTTATTGTCTTCAAATCGAGGCAAGTACCTTAATTGTTTTATGTATTGTTGTTATACATATTGTCGTGCATGTATGTCGTGATTGTATGTCCACCTCGTGTTGGTCCGACGGGATCATCGGGGGAACTATGCTAGCGTGCGCTGGATCACCGGACGGGTTTTTCCACCACGGGTTGGTCTGACGGGATCATCGTGGGTTCTAGGCAGTGAACGCTGGATCGATGGAATTACCATGAGTATGTATTGATATCATGTTGTGATTATCAGTTGTGTATGTTATGTTTGAGTTTCTCGTAGGAGAAGACTCGTTGGTATTTTGTTGTTTACGTTATTATTATTCACCGTGAGATATGAATAATATGTTGTGGTACTTGTACTAGCATCGTTGTGCTAACCCCTTCGGGGGTGAACATTTTGTTTGTGTTCAGGATCCAGGAGAGCGGGGAAACAATCACTGGAACTGTATGACGACGAGGGTGCAGAGTGATGTCCCGACCGGGTTTATTTATCTGTTGTTTATTCGTTATTTCAATAAGTACTCGAGTACAAAGTCATTTGTGATGATTTGGATTTGTTGATGTATTATTGAGTTCTGTTGAACAATTGTACTATTTCTGTATTTGGTCAGAACTGATGTACTGTAATTTCGTTATTTCCATTTGTTAGTACCTTTTTATACTTGTTCAATTCTTCAGCCTTGTAAATCCTTATGTAAAGGATTTACGGCGCTGTAATATTCCCGAATATATTGGGGGTGTTACAAAAGTTATACAAGATAAGGGTAGATTTTGGGATAACAATCCCTATATCGAAAAGATCTTGATAAAAATGTTTTGACAATGTGCCAATCTAGCATACAACAAGCTGCTGTATCGATAGACTGATCGAAGTTGCTGATCCTGTATCGAAGACTTATCATCATGCCATCATACAACAACAAGAGTCTAAAAGCGCCAAGTATGGAAGTTGTCCCTTCATACAACAAACATTCCATATAACGACTTCTCCTCTATAGTCTACAGCGCAAATGGGTACAACACTCAAGATGTGACGCATCGAAACATGACTGAAGACCATTTGAAAATGAATCTATAGTATTCGTTAAAGTCAAGTCCCATTTGATAAAGAAATATTTAAATACTGAAAGGATAAAGTATTTAAATACTGAAGCCAACAGAGATCTTCAAACCACGCAATATCCGGATTTTGGTCAACTATCTAAGTTGTCACGGAATCTTGCTCAACGGATCTTTCACAACGGATATATTTCATAAAGCTATATTCTGAGAGAAGAAATATATATCTCCAGAGTTTGAAGATCAGGTACTGGTAAACCACAACCAACAAAGTGCTTACACGAATATTCTGAGCAAACATATTTCTTCAAGTATACTACATATTCTGAGAGAAGAAATATCCAAAGTGCTCAACCTTGAACAACACATTATCAGCTGAAGATCGAGAAAGTCAAGCTGTTTTTCAAACCATCGTTCTATCATTGAACAAACCCATCAGCCTTGTGTGGACTGAGAAAGCATTGTTTTTCCCGAACTGTGTGTGACGGATTTGCATTGAAGAGACAAAGCTTCGGAATTGTGTGTGAAGAAGTCAGTCAAGTGAAAGCCTAAACCAATCTGTGTGAACGGTTGAAAGCTTCAATCATTGTATCAATCTGTGTGAACGATACATTGATAGGTTTGATTATAAATATGTAGTTGTGTACGTAGTATTTATAATAAACTTTTTAACTCCTGTGTGGAGGACCAGTGGACATAGAGGGGTTTACCTCGAACCACTTTAATTACCGTGTCATCTACCTTCTGCATTTACTGTTTTAATATCTGTGATTATTTTTAAGTATACACTTCATATCTAGTTGCTGTATTTACAGCAACTTACTTTAACAAGACTTCTGCTATGCACTCAGATTTGAAAATCGTACAGCTTGTTGTTTAAAACACTTTCCAACCTGTATTCTATATACTTAGTGGCCAACAGTAGAAGACTCAATAATCAAAACCATACATTGGATCTCATGTGATTAGCATTGCCACATTTCATCATCCTTCATGCCAACCTTGTGATTGCTCCCACGAAGTAAAGAATACTTGAAATGTATTAAACGCATTTGCTAGTAAATATTCTAGGTATGCAAACCACGCAAATATCAGATATGAATCAAACAATGACAAACATTGATAAGAAATTCCGCAGAGGTTTTAGAGTTTGGAAGACAAGTTCAAATCTTAGAAAATGTTTCAGCATTTCAGGGATTTTATAAATTAAAAATCTTTTATGACTTTCAGTCTTTAGTTATGGAATCTTTTCAAAATCATTAGGGTCTCAGTCGAAAGTTCGTTCAGTTTCCAATGACCAAAATATTATCACGAGTCCACGACCCAACAAAAAATTACTATTCATACTCATCAAGTAACAAATTCAAGAGTCCCCGTCAGACCTTACCTAGCATCAAACAAATACGGTTCATACTCATCAAGTAACAAACTCCAGAGGCCCCCTCGGACCCTACCTGGCACACATAAGTATCGTTCGTACTCATAAAGTAACAAACCCCAGAGGTCCCGTCAGACCTTACCTAGTACACATATTACTGGATTTTGATCCGTACTCATCAAGTTCCAGATTCCAGAGGCCTCGTCAAGCCTTACATGGTTAAACCCAGCACCACACAAATTTATGATGCACAGCAACAATATCACAATGACTTCAAGAAACAACATATCATTAATATGGCACAAGCCATCAATCAAGCGACATAACACAATATACTTTCAAGTGTAATACGATCTTGTTTAAGGTTAATACTTATATAATCCCACAACATAAAATATATCCAAGCTGAGTTCATCTCAACAATTAAAATCTCCAAAATACCCGTATAGGGAGCATTCAAGAACACATCAAAACAATGAGACAAATATGTTGTTCGTCCACGGCAAACCACATATATCGCAATTAAATATAGATAAACAAATATCATAATTTGATAACAACTTCAGTTCACAAGATAAAAGTTATATAAACAAGATACCAGCCTCGATAATTGATATGCAAATACTCCAAAGAACACGACTCGATCGGAAGTCCCAAAACCTCTGACTACCATGAAAATACAACAAATCATACTCACTACAAATACAATAATCAATTGTAATATCGGACAGAAATTCTTACCTACTGTTATATTATTCGGATAATTCAATACTGTTGTAATCTTGTTGCATTGGTTTAATGTTTATTGATGTTGGAATATATCATAATAGACTTGAATATAACTATCATTCGCACTTTGATTGATTTCTTGACCTTGTATAGATAGGTACATTTTTGGGCTAGTAATTCTGTATTTAACGTACGCTAACACTTTAGCCTAGCGTACGCTTTCTTGTTGGCCTTACGTACGTAAGGAAGTGTTGTTTACATACGTAATGCTTGTAGTCTTATTCGATCTCAACTTTCGGCGTGTGGCGTCGGGCGTGATCCGAATATCTGACCTTTTTGTAGCAGCCTAGTTGACCTACATTACGTACGTAATGCCCCAAGCCGTAACGTACGTAATGTTGTTTTTGTTTTGTGTCAGTAGCCTCTGGAACTAGATTACGTACGTAACACTTTTGGTGTAGCGTACGTAAAGTCGCTAATGTATGTTATTCACATGTGTATGACGTACGTAACGAACTGTGCAGTTATAAAAAGACAACTTGTATCTTTTATTTTGCACATCCAACTCTGATTTTTCTCCCCTATAATCATCCCCCTGCCTCCCTAGACCAATTCTACCTACTTCTAACGTGTGTTTGAGCTTTTGGAGCCTGTTGATTGGAAGTTTAGAGTCATCCTTGTAGCTTGAAGTGTATTCTTGTGGATTTGGTGTTTTGTTCTTCATTTCTGAAGATATGTAGTACGATTTTACTCTCTATTTTCATAGTCTTGATGTTAGTAATATAGTATGCTACACCTAATGATTGAATTAATCAACTAGAACATGTTTGTTGTTAAGCGTTTAACAACTTAGTGATGAATATGGTGATTAAGTGTTTTGAAATGATGTGTTCTTGATGTTTTAATGGTGGTGATCATGTTTAGTAGAACCACACTCTTCTTGCTGAACTATTAACATCACTAGGATAATAATAATCCTTAGTTTCATTTAAGATAGGTTGATTTGTAGAATTGTTATCATTATATTGAATCGAACTATCATGCTTAGGAAGATTTTGAACTAGATGAACTTAGGTATTTCATCGAATTTGGTTGAACCTGGAATTATATCAACATAAGGTTATAGTTCAGAGATGTTTAATTCACCTTGATGATGATTTCGTGATGATCTTGTGATGAATAACTCAACTATATCGTTAACCTAACTAGGTGAACTCATAACCGATGAACATAAGTAATAATTTTACAAGAATGATACATGGTTCGTACGGATGATGATAATCTTTGAGTAACCTTAATAATGATAAATGTTTTTGTGAAACAAAGTTGTTTGGATTATCACTTTCAAAACATTGATGATGTTTTTAGGAAATTCTACCGGCATATCACTATTTTAATAAAGTCCTTCCTAGTGATTGTTGTTCATAAATTCTTATCCGTTTGAACCATACGAATAATTGAGAACATCTTGAAATGATAACCGAATCGTAAGAACGAATTGAAGTTAGTATCCTTATAATGGAATGTGGATATATATATATATATATATGTATATATATATAGAGAGAGAGAGAGAGAAAGTTGAACTATTCAAATAGAAATTAGGATGTCGTCTCACTAAATTCAATATCGATGATTATATGAATGTGTTATTGAGTGAAATATATTTCATTCAAGGTTGATTGTCCGAGTAACTGATATTAGTCGAGGACCGTTCGTTCGTTCGTCAAGAAAGGATTATTCTCGTCTCCATATTGAGGCAAGTTATCTTGCTTGGTTATAATGATGCTTGGATTCTTGATGGTTATACGTTTCGTGTATATGAAACACTTATGAAATTATGATCCGTGATATGATATTATTCTTGATGATGTTCTGTTTTCATCGTGGGATTGCATTCCCAAGTTCGTCATTTTGAACCGTTGATATCATTGATCCTTATTGTCATTTCGGTGAGTTTCTTGATCCTTAATCGGATATATGATTTCTTGAATTCATTGTCATGTTGTATCGTGACATATCCGGAATCATATCTGCGTTCCGATTGGTTATTGTGTAGGATTTTTAGCAGGCACATATATAGTCATGCGTGGATGTTTCTGTATTGGACTGTGCACACGAGACGTAGTTCGTGAGGCTAATTAGGTACATTATCCCACGTATATCCTGGATTCCGTATACGGGGTGGACATATGCACTGACATATTTCCGGATCGGGCGTACTGTGATGTCCATCTTGAGCCATATTATTTTGGTCATTCATAGTCCATGTATAATTGGATTTGTTCGAAGTTTTGTGACTAATCGTTCATACGGCCGAGGGGTATGTTCGTTGGTTGGGTTGTTTTCCTTGAGATCTAATATATGTGAATTGTATAATATCTTGAGAAATCATTTATCATGTATTTCTGTCCCTGTGTTGGGTGAAATACTTGTGTTGTATTTTAGGTCGAGGCAAAGGCAAGGCATGGGAAGATCATGGTGACGGCGAAGGGTTCGAAGGATACTAGTTTGGAGGGGCCCAAGTCTTTTTTTGTCCGGTTATGTTCAAACCGTGTAATGTTATCTTTCCGCTTTATTTAATTTGTTGACCGAATGTATTGTTATTTAAAGTATATTCCATCTCCATATAGATTATACTTGTATTTTGGATCCTGTGTATAATAAGGTTGTTGGCCATACTACTGTAAACTCCTAATCGGAGTAAGTACTATTTATTGTGGTTCGGTATCACAAGTATTGGGTATTTAATCTGTATTTTGGGTATCACCTGGTGGGTCCCAGTGTGTGGTCCACGGGACTGTAATGGCCGCCTTTTTGGGATTTTACGGAAGATGGTATCAGAGAGTGTCGATTTTTTTTAGATTTAATGTGAAATGAACTAGTATCAAGAGACCTTCGTGTCACATGTGACCTGTGCAAGCGCATGACCCTACGAGCCAAATACGGTACTTACTTTATGATCCATGATTTAATTACTGGCATGATATTGATATCGGAATAGATCTCTTTGTTGATCTTGATATTTTGAGGATTTGTGGTAGGATTTATCTGATTGATAATTCGAAGTAAATTCTGGATTGATTATATTATTGAAATTGTTCGACTCAACATCGATATTATATTCTGTGTGACACTCGTAGTGTCGATAATTCATTGTGAAATGTTTTCTTGAATATGTAATTCCTTATTGCTATTAACTTAGCATGAATTTTGATTGGTATCATGAACTGTACCTATGGTTATCATTATGATTTGATTCTTTCAGTATGGAAAGAAATCTGAGAGGCCGTGGCAGAGGGGGTCGAGGCCGCGGAAGGGGCCGAATCCCGATACCATGAGCCAACAGGCGTGCGAATGCGGAGCATAGTTCCGCAGGCAGTGATTCGCCTTCTAGGGACCAATCGCACCACACTGGGCGCGAGGATGCGCGTGTCGATCCTTACGCTATGATGCAGGGCATGATGGCTCACATGACCCAGATAGGTCAGTTAATGGAAGTTATACAGAGAGCTACTACCGACCAGCAACAGGGGCCACCTCCTGTACATGGCGGACCTGTGAGCCGGATCATCAGCGATATCTCTCGCCAGCGACCCCCGACTTTTGAAGGCTCTTCTGAGCCTGCTGATATCGTACACTGGATTGAACACTTCGAGAAATTATTCGATATGGTAGACTGTCCAGAAGAGAATCGCGTCTCCGTAGCAGCTTACTATCTTGGCAAAGGCGCCCACACCTGGTGGCTTTCGGTGAGGCCAGCTGATGGCGTATGTACTTGGGAGGAATTTAAAAACCTCATGCTAGACCGTTACTATCCAGGGCCACTCCGTGAGGCCAAACTGTCAGAATTGCTGAATCCAGACCTGTCTGAAGACGCTGATGTCCTATCTGTTGCTGAGAAATTTCAGGCACTTCTCCCTTTTGCCTCGACGGTTGTCCGAACGGAGGCTGATAAGATCAAATATTTTCTCAAGAGGCTTAAACCCCGAATGAGAATGCAACTGTTGAACCACCACTGTAGGACCCTACCGGAGTTCATCGAGAAAGCTCTGGAGTACGAACTTACCGCAAAGGAGATTTTCAAGAAGCAATCGCAATCCAACAACAAGAAACTCAGGAACCAGAACCAGACTGACAGCAATCGGGGAACATTCAAGAGGCCCCAACCAGTGCCAAATCCTTCTGAATAGCCACCCATGGCATCGAAGCCAGCCGGATCGCAACCTCGAGCGGTCAGCCTATCTTTTGTGTGCTATATCTGTGGAGACCAGGGGCACATCAATTCCAAATGCCCGAGGCCGGCTGTCGCATGCCATACTTGTGGGAAGAATGGACATCGTGCTCGTTATTGTAGGAGTGGACCAGGACGTACTCCAATAGCATCTCATACTCCAGTTCAGTCTTCCGTCCAGGACCGTGTACCTTTGTCCGCTTCTTATCAGACTATCGGGGCTGTAACACCCCCGATATATTCAGGAATATTACAGCGCCGTAAATCCTTTACATAAGAATTTACAAGGCTGAATAAAAGAAATGACAATAACAGATACCCGTTTATGCAATTTCTGAAATAAAATTCAACCGACTGGTTCAAAACCGAAATTACAAATATCCCATGAAGAGTTATTATTACATCACTAAAATCCAAACATTATAAATTGACGACGTACTCGAGTACTTATTGAAATAACCAACAAATAACAGACAGTAAACCCGGCCGGAACATCACTCTGCACCCTCGTCGTCATGCATCTCCAGTGGTTGTTTCCCCGCTCTCCTCGATCCTGAACATACACAAATGTTCACCCCCGAAGGGGTTAGCACAACGATGCTAGTACAAGTACAATAATCATACAACAGTGATATAATCAACAATTATATTTTAACAAGTTTCTCCAACGAGAATATCCACAACACATATCATATCATAACAGTTTCAACATACTGATGGTATTCCAACGATCCAGCGCACACAGCTATAGATTCCCATGATGATCCCGTCGGACCAACACATGGTGGAACTACCTGTCCAACGATCCAGCGCACACAGCTATAGATTCCCATGATGATTCCCGTCGGATCAACGCATGGTGGACATATATTCACAACATATTTACACGATATAATCACATCATAATTGTCATAATATAAACAATTCTAATTAGAGTACTTGCCTCGGTTCGTTGACAAGAATAAACTTCCACGAATACCAAAATATTCGAAGGTCGTCCCTTTCGATCAATCACGTGTTAAGCTCGAACCTTAACAAAAGAAATAGCACAGAATTCATTTCATGCCGTACGAACGTCTAATAATTCAACAATTACGGTAGGAAGTCCTTAATATGTAATCTGTCTGGATAGCTTAACGCATGCTACGAATCATATGTAGCGTACGTTAATGCTACTCGTTAGCGTACGCAGTACACACAGCCTAGATTATGCTAACCAGGCGTGGTCAGTACCTCACTGATCAGCCGACTGACTCAGCTGATGACTTAACGCATGCTAAGTCCAAAACGTTGCGTACGCTAAACGTACTCGATAGCGCGCGTTAATTCTCGTAGATTAGCGCACGCTAAGAGTGCATGGCAGTTCACTGGAGGGCAGCAGATTATACAAATGGTGATGAAGTAAGCGAATTCTTCAGTGATCTGATGTTTGTTATCCGACTTCATGTTATGTTCATAACCCTTATGAATGATCTCAAGGATAATAACAACTTCAAGATGCAAATATACGTATAATCATCATAACACCATAATCCATCTTGATTACAATTCTCATGCGAAGTTGGTGATCTCCGGTTGATGTATTAGATTCTACTATCATTATACATATTCAGACTTCTTCTTGAGGTGAACTAACAATTCTAACTTATACGAAAGAATATTTCCTAAGATGATTCTTCCTTTATGTTCTTATAACATCACTTCCAATTCATGATCACAAAGATAACATAAATCATACGGATTGTTAACTTCAGAATGTTTCTCTCATCATTTGAAGTACTAGGATTCCGACTTCAAGGTTCCAACAATAATATCGTAATTGTAGACATTCCAATCTTCTAAACATGATGTTGTTGAATAATTCACTAATGAAATTCAATATCTCGTTAACATGATCATCATATCACTTGGAATCCAAATCTAAGACTGGTGATAGGTTGAACATACCTTAATATGCCGAAATCACTGAACCACAAGGTAGAATCCGACTCCGGTTGGTTATGTGCCACTCCAAGGTGTTACTTCTCTTCAATGATCACTCACAAGTGATAACCAATATTCAATGATCACTAATATATGTTCTAAGTGTGTTAGAGGGATGATTAAAGCTCTCTGGCCTCTCAAGAATGAATAATGGATGAAAGAAATGAAAGCCAAAACGGGTTGTTGTCCCATTTATAATATTCTGCATTTTAGCCATTTAGTGCACGCTACTAAGCATTCCTTAGCGCGCGATAATAAGAGTTGACTTAAAAATTGTCCAGGTTCGTCCGCGGGAATCTTACCCGGACCCATGTCCCGGCTGGCGCATGTGCTAGCCACCTACCTCAATAATTCAGTGTCTAGCGCACGCAACTCCTATACGTAGCGTGCGCTAGTAATATCCGATAGCGCGCGTTAAGCTACATTCTTAGCGTGCGCTATCACGAGTTTGCATGAGAAAATTTGCATGATGTTATACTTAAGTACAAGGATGCCAATGCAAGAAATATCAAATTCCAATAATCAAAACCACAAATCCGAATAATACAGGGTCTGAATACAGATGAAATACACAGTAATAAATTCGGATATTACATACTCTCCTACTAAAAAAGAGTTTCGTCCCGAAACTCAAGGCGAAAATAATTCGGGATATCTGGACTTCATACCATCTTCCGTTTCCCATGTGGCTTCTTCCACTCCGTGGCGTGACCATTGAACTTTGACCAAAACTATTGGTTTGTTCCTCAACTGCTTAACTCGACTCTCGAGTATCTTGACCGGTCTTTCTTCAAACGTCCCATCTTGAGCAACTTCGATCTCGCCGAAATCAATGATATGACTATTATCTGGTATATATCTACGTAACTGGGATACGTGGAACACGTTATGAACATGGCTTAATGACGGCGGCAATGCTAATCTGTATGCCAATTCTCTAACTCTCTCAAGGATCTCAAATGGTCCCATATATCTCGGACTCAGCTTTCCTTTACTTCCAAAACGAAAGATTCCCCGAGTAGGAGAAACCTTTAAAAGTACGTGGTCTCCCGTACTGAACTCCAAAGGGCGACGGCGTACGTCTGCGTAAGATTTCTGGCAACTTTGGGCGGTTAACAGCCTTTCACGAATCAAGGCTATCTTCTCCCGAGTCTGTATGATCAACTCTGGTTCTGTCCCGATCAAGTATGATGAATCATCCCAACATAGGGGCGATCTACATCTCCTCCCGTATAATGCCTCAAACGGTGCCATCTTAATGGAAGCATGCCAACTATTATTGTAGGTAAATTCAATCAACGGTAGGTGAACTTCCCAATCAGTTGACCAATCTAAGGCATAAGCCCTCAGCATATCTTCCACTATTTGAATAGTCCTCTCTGACTGTCCATCAGTCTATGGGTGATAAGCTGTGCTGAAGTTCAATTCGGTCCCTAAGGCCTTATGAACTGCTTTCCAAAAGTGAGACACAAAACGTCCGTCTCGATCAGAAACAATGGTTTTCGGCGTACCATGCAATCGAACTATCTCCGAAATAAATACTCGCGCAAATTTCTCTGGTCCCCATGTGTCCTTAATGCCTAGGAAATGAGCCGATTTGGTTAAACGATCAACTATCACCCAAATCATGTTCATTCCCGTCTTGGTCCTCGGCATACTAGTGATAAAGTCCATCGATATGTCCTCCCACTTCCATTCAGGAATCGGGAGCGGCTTCAACATTCCGGCAGGCCGTTGATGCTCGATCTTAACCTGCTGACAAGTCAAGCATTTCGAAACATAGTCCGCTACATCTTTCTTCATGTTGCCCCACCAGAAATTTTGCTTCAAGTCTTTATACATCTTACTGGTGCCCGGGTGGATAGAATAGGGCGAACTGTGAGCTTCCTTCATAATCGTCTGTTTCAGAACATCGATATCAGGAACGCAGAGTCAGTTCTGGAATCTCAAAACTCCATCATCATGAATTAGGAATCCAGGGGCCTTTCCCTTGATTACTTCATCACGTAACCGAATCATCAGAGGATCATCTGCCTGTCTAGATTTGATTTCTTCGGTTAATAATGAAGTTAATTCCATTACGCACAGTTGTCCTTGGACTCTTTGTAACCACACTTCAATTCCTTCTCGAATCATCTCTCGTTGAAGGCTAAGTTGGGAGGTCAGCGTCTCTAGCATCTTAATAGAAACAGGCTTGAGGCTGAGTGCATCAGCTACTACATTCGCTTTGCCTGGATGATACAAAATCTCCAAGTCATAGTCCTTAATCAGCTCTAACCATCTTCTTTGCCGCATGTTCAATTCCTTCTGACTGAAGATGTATTTGAGACTCTTGTGATCCGTAAAGATCCGACAGTGAGTCCCGTACAGATAATGCCTCCAGATCTTCAAAGCAAAAACTACTGCTGCTAGCTCCAAATCATGTGTTGGGTAATTCACTTCATACGGTTTCAGCTGTCGTGAAGCATAAGCGATCACCTTGTCATTCTGCATTAATACGCATCTGAGTCCTTGGTTCGAAGCATCACTGTAAATTATGAATCCTCCAGTCCCCTGTGGAAGTGATAGAATCGGTGCCGTCGTCAATCTCTTCTTTAATTCGTCAAAACTAGTCTAACACGACTCGTTCCACTCGAACTTTTGAGTTTTCTGCAGGAGTCGAGTAAGTGGGCAGGAGATTTTGGAAAACCCTTCCACGAACCGACGATAATACCCAGCAAGTCCTAAGAAACTTCGGACTTCTTTCACGTTCTTTAGAGGTTTCCAATCTATAATTGCTTCGATTTTCTGCGGATCTACTTGGACTCCTTCCGCTGATACCACATGACCGAGGAACATTACTTCCTTTAGCCAGAATTCACACTTAGAGAGTTTGGCATACAGTTGCTCGCTTCTCAAAAGTTCTAATACAATCCGCAAATGCTGTGCATGCTCTTCTGGGTTCTTAGAATACACCAGAATATCATCAATGAACACGACCACAAATTTATCCAAATATTCGATGAACACTCGGTTCATCAACTGCATGAATACAACAGGTGCATTAGTGAGACCAAATGGCATCACTACAAACTCATAGTGTCCGCAGCGAGTTCTGAATGCTGACTTTGGAACATCAGATTCCTTAATCCTCAGCTGATGGTATCCTGATCTCAGATCGATTTTAGAAAATACTGTTGCCCCTTGCAACTGGTCAAACAGATCATCAATCCATGGCAACGGATACTTGTTCTTAATCGTCACCTTATTCACCTCTCGCTAGTCAATACACAAACGAAGCAATCCATCCTTCTTTCGGACAAAAAGAACTGGCGCTCCCCAGGGTGAAATGCTTGGCTGAATATAGCCTTTATCCAGTAACTCCTCCAGCTGCTTCTTTAGTTCATACATTTCAGTAGGTGCCATACGATACGGCGCCTTAGAAATTGGTGTAACTCCGGGTTCCAGTTCAATGGTAAATTCTACATCCCTTCGCGGAGGTAGTCCAGGTAACTCGTCAGGGAACACATCTGGAAATTCATTCACAACAGGAATGGATGAAAGTTCCATAATTTCATCTTCCTTCTTCATTACATAGCACCAATACCCGGTACAGCCCTGCTTCAACAATTTGACAGCTTTTATTGCTTTGATAAACTTTCCTGAGCTTCCTGGTTTCCATCCTTCAAACAGTACTTCAGAGCCATCATCAGCGATCAGATAAATATTCCTCCTTCGGTAATTTACAATTGCTCCATATCGATTAAGCCAATCGTCTCCGAGTATTAGGTCATCTCCTTGCATTTCTATCACAATTAGATTTGAGAGCCACTCCCTACCCCCAAATAATACAGGAAAATCTCTAGTCTCTAAGTTCCCAACAATCCTCTCTCCACTCGGTAAACCAACAACATAAGGTTCACAAGTATGAAAACCGGAAATATTCAAATGATTTACACAAGACAAAGATATAAAAGAATGCGTAGCTCCTGTATCGAATAAAACGCTAACTGGCTGGGAAAGGATTTGGACAGTACCTGATGCGACAGCAGCATCCTGATCGTCTGTCCTCCTCATTTCATACAGACGTGGGGGAACAGATCCGGCACTCGATGTCCCCTTTCGGTCCCATTGTCCTCTGCCTCGTCCGCGGCCAAAATTTTGAGGCATCTGAACACTTTGCTGCGTCTGTTGGATACTAGCTTCCTTCTGAACTGGTTGTGATGAACGGGTTCCATTGTACTTAGTGGCGTCCTTACAAAACGTCGCACGGTGCCCTTCCTGTCCGCACTCAAAATATGTAACTGGAGTGCGCAAACAATCACGCCAAAGGTGGCCTGGGCGACCACAGTTAAAGCACTTCCTAGCTGTATCCGTCGTGGCTGACATTGTTCCGTAATTCTTTCCGCTCTTAGATGGGTGCGGAGGTTTCTTGAAAGAAAAAGAAGACTGGGCCTTGCGGGGCCCATCGCTCTTGTGCTCTGTAAAAGTACCGAGACTTTCTGCTTTCTTCGACTCCATAAACTTCTCCATTCTTGCTTCTTTTATTTAAATGCCAACGCCTTATCCTAGTATTGGCGGAGAGTGGTACATTCAAAACCGGACATGTACCTATGGATTTCTGGTTTCATCCTCATTTCAAAATGAATCATCATCTCCGCATTCTGCTCGACGGATGTCGAACAAATGCTAATCGGTTAAACGCGTCTTAATCGTCTCGGATACGGGTTCATCTGATGGCTGAGCGGAGAAAAACTCCCGAATTTTGGCTTCCCTCACAGGACGAGGGCAATACCGAGCTTCCATCATCATTTTAAATTCCGTCCAATCGGCATCATGATCTGCAGGTCGGATAGCTTCCCACCACTCGGATGCTTCCCTATCGGAAAGTACTAGGCAATAGGAGCTCTCTGTCGTCCGGCAATTAATTCCAAAGAAAAATTTTCTCCAGGTTCCTTCAACCAATGGTCCCAAGTGGGAGTCTCGGAAAAGCCGTCAAATTTGGGTGGTTGCATCTTTGCCACCTCTTGTAACCATCGGTCACCTCGATTTCCCATTTCGGAATCCTTTGTTGTCCATCTCCTGCCAATTCGCCGCCACTTGCATTCGGTCCACGAACCGAGCGAACCGAGTCATCTCGGTTCATGACTTGACGAAGGATTTCGGTACACGAGTTCCGTTCGTTATGGATGGATTGTTGCGGCTCGCTGAGCTATGACTAGCTTTGATTAGAAGGCGACACCTCCCTTTCGGCATTCCTTCGACCGCGTCCCCCACCACGACCACGGCCACGTCCGCCTCTCAACATACTGTAAGCACAAGTACTTAATATACAGGAAACAACATTGTTCTAATGTTCAAGTATAAAAAGTACAACATGTAAAGAACGAGATAGAGTTTAGGAACTTACAACCACCGTTCGCATGAAGACGTAGGTAGTACAGTGATGTCATTCACGGCCGGTTACCTCGAAAGACATAAATGACCCCTATTTTAACCCAACGGCCAAGATATCCACAATCTTAGTTCCGATACCATATTCTGTAACACCCCCGATATATTCAGGAATATTACAGCGCCGTAAATCCTTTACATAAGAATTTACAAGGCTGAATAAAAGAAATGACAATAACAGATACCCGTTTATGCAATTTCTGAAATAAAATTCAACCGACTGGTTCAAAACCGAAATTACAAATATCCCATGAAGAGTTATTATTACATCACTAAAATTCAAACATTATAAATTGACGACGTACTCAAGTACTTATTGAAATAACCAAGAAATAACAGACAGTAAACCCGGCCGGAACATCACTCTGCACCCTCGTTGTCATGCATCTCCAGTGGTTGTTTCCCCGCTCTCCTGGATCCCGAACATACATAAATGTTCACTCCCGAAGGGGTTAGCACAACGATGATAGTACAAGTACAATAATCATACAACAGTGATATAATCAACAATTATATCATAACAAGTTTCTCCAACGAGAATATCCACAACACATATCATATCATAACAGTTTCAACATACTGATGGTATTCCAACGATCCAGCGCACACAGCTATAGATTCCCATGATGATCCCGTCGGACCAACACATGGTGGAACTACCTGTCCAAGGATCCAGCGCACACAGCTATAGATTCCCATGATGATTCCCGTCGGATCAATGCATGGTGGACATATATTCACAACATATTTACACGATACAATCACATCATAATTGTCATAATATAAACAATTCTAATTAGAGTACTTGCCTCGGTTCGTTGACAAGAATAAACTTCCACGAATACCAAAATATTCGAAGGTCGTCCCTTTCGATCAATCACGTGTTAAGCTCGAACCTTAACAAAAGAAATAGCACAGAATTCATTTCATGCCGTACGAACGTCTAATAATTCAACAATTACGGTAGGAAGTCCTTAATATGTAATCTGTCTGGATAGCTTAACGCACGCTACGAATCATATGTAGCGTACGTTAATGCTACTCGTTAGCATACGCAGTACACACAGCCTAGCGTACGCTAACCAGGCGTGGTCAGTGCCTCACTGATCAGCCGACTGACTCAGCTGATGACTTAACGCACGCTAAGTCCAAAACGTTGCGTACGCTAAACGTACTCGATAGCGCGCATTAATTCTCGTAGATTAGAGCACACTAAGAGTGCATGGCAGTTCACTGGAGGGCAGCAGATTATACAAATGGTGATGAAGTAAGCGAATTCTTCAGTGATCTGATGTTTGTTATCCGACTTCATGTTATGTTCATAACCCTTATGAATGATCTCAAGGATAATAACAACTTCAAGATGCAAATATACGTATAATCATCATAACACCATAATCCATCTTGATTACAATTCTCATGCGAAGTTGGTGATCTTCGGTTGATGTATTAGATTCTACTATCATTATACATATTCAGACTTCATCTTGAGGTGAACTAACAATTCCAACTTATACAAAAGAATATTTCCTAAGATGATTCTTCCTTTAAGTTCTTATAACATCACTTCCAATTCATGATCACAAAGATAACATAAATCATACGGATTGTTAACTTCATAATGTTTCTCTCATCATTTGAAGTACTAGGATTCCGACTTCAAGGTTCCCACAATAATATCGTAATTGTAGACATTCCAATCTTCTAAACATGATGTTGTTGAATAATTCACTAATGAAATTCAATATCTCGTTAACATGATCATCATATCCCTTGGAATCCAAATCTAAGACTGGTGATAGGTTGAATATACCTTAATATGCCGAAATCACTGAACCACAAGGTAGAATCCGACTCCGGTTGGTTATGTGCCACTCCAAGGTGTTACTTCTCTTTAATGATCACTCACAAGTGATAACCAATATTAAATGATCACTAATATATGTTCTAAGTGTGTTAGAGGGATGATTAAAGCTCTCTGGCCTCTCAAGAATGAAGAATGGACGAAAGAAATGAAAGCCAAAACGGGTTGTTGTCCCATTTATAATATTCTGCATTTTAGCCATTTAGCGCACGTTACTAAGCATTCCTTAGCGCGCGCTAATAAGAGTTGACTTAAAAATTGTCCAGGTTCGTCCGCGGGAATCTTACCCGGACCCATGTCCCGGCTGGTGCATGTGCTAGCCACCTACCTCAATAATTCAGTGTCTAGCGCACGCAACTCCTATATGTAGCGTGCGCTAGTAATAGCCGATAGCGCGCGTTAAGCTACATTCTTAGCGTGCGCTATCACGAGTTTGCATGAGAAAATTTGCATGATGTTATACTTAAGTACAAGGATGCCAATGCAAGAAATATCAAATTCCAATAATCAAAACCACAAATCCGAATAATACAGGGTCTGAATACAGATGAAATACACAGTAATAAATTCGGATATTACAGGGGCAAATCGAGGGATGGGCCGTGGAAATCAAGCTGGTACATCTGGTACCAGGCGGCAAAACCCGGAGTCTATGAGATGAAGAAGGCCGATGATCCCGAATCCAGCATGATTGCAGGTACTCTCGAGATTCGATCTCAGCCCTTCTATGTTCTTTTTGATACTGGTACTTCACACTTCTTTTTATCTGCTTATTGTTTGAGTCATTTACAATTAGATCATGTTACTAATTGTGAACCTTATACAATTGGTCTACCCGATGGTAGAAGAATTGTTGGGAATCGTGAAGTGCAGAACTGTTCGATTCGCATGAACAACCGTGAGTGGTTGTCGAATTTAATTGTGGTTGATTTACCTAATGATGATGTGATCTTGGGTATCGGTTGTATGGATCGTCATGATGCCATACTTAATGTCCACAAACGAACAGTGACTGTCACTTCTGACGATGGTGTTGAGTGTATTTTTCAGGGTGACAATCCAAGCTGTTTCAAGAGAGTAATCAGCGCTATGAAAGTAGTGAAACTGCTTAATCAGGGGTGTATTGGTTATTGGTGTTACATGACCAAAACAGCGGATCGACCAGTCGAATTGGCCAATATTCCGGTAGTCCGAGACTACCCAGGCGTATTTCCAGATGAGTTGCCAGGCTTACCTCCACATCGTGGTGTAGAGTTTACTATTGAGTTAGAGCCAGGTACGTCCCCGCTTTCGAAAGCACCGTATCGAATGGATCTGACTGAGATGCAGGAATTGAAGAACTAGCTTGAGGATTTGACGGAGAAGGGCTATATTCGACCTAGTGCGTCCCCTTGGGGAGCACCAGTGATTTTTGTACGGAAGAAAGACGGATCCCTACGTTTGTGCATTGATTACCGTGAGATGAACATGGTAACCATCAAGAACAAATATCCATTACCTCGTATTGACGATTTATTGGATCAACTTCAGGGAGCTACTGTGTTTTCTAAGATCGACTTGAGGTCTGGATATCATCAGTTGAGGATTCGAGAGTCTGACATTTCAAAGACTTCTTTTCATAGTCGCTATGGGCATTATGAGCTCGTAGTAATGCCTTTCGGACTGACTAATGCACCGACAGTATTCATGGAGTTGATGAATCGGGTCTTTATTAATTATCTAGATTGCTTTGTAGTCATTTTTATCGATGACATTCTAATTTACTATCGTGACCACGTAGAGCATGAGCATCATCTCCATCAGGTTCTCGATGCTTTGAGATGGGAACAGCTCTACGGGAAATTTTCTAAATGTGAGTTCTGGATGCATGAAGTTATCTTTCTCGGACATGTGATATCAGCTGATGGGGTGAGAGTAGACCCACAGAAGACATAAGCTATCCGAGATTGGCTACCTCCAAAGAACGTGAAGGAAGTTCGCAGTTTTCTGGGCTAGCAGGTTATTATCGACGGTTCGTGGAAGGTTTATCCAAGATTGCGCAACCGATGACTAGTCTGCTAAGGAAGGATAAGAAGTATTTATGGTCAGAGGCATGTTAGCGGAGTTTTGATGAACTCAAGAGTCGGTTGATTTCGGCACCTATTTTGGTTCTACCAAAAGGAACGAAAGGATTCGTAGTGTATAGTGACGCGTCTAAATAGGGCCTTAGATGTGTACTAATGCAGAACGGGAAGGTGATCTCCTATGCATCAAGACAACTACGACCTTACGAGGTCAACTATCCGACCCATGACTTGGAACTAGCAGTCGTGGTCTTTGCTTTGAAAATCTGGCGTCATTATCTGTATGGAGTTACTTGTCAGATTTTTACGGATCACAAGAGTCTGGAGTACATTTTTACTCAGAAGGAGCTAAACACGAGGCAGAGAAGGTGGCTAGAGCTGATCAAAGACTATGATATCGAGATCCTTTATCATCCGGGTAAAGCAAATGTGGTTGCTGACGCATTGAGTCGTAAGACAGTACAGGAGCAGATGCTTGCCCGCTTGACAGTCCGGAGAAATTGCAGTTAGAGTTCGTAAGTCCGTAAATTGAAGTCTGGTTACAGCGTATTCAGGGACAACTCTGCACACTTGAGATTTCATCAAACCTTGATGATATAATCAGATCGAAACAGATCACGGACCCATTCTTATCTCGAGTTCGGGATGAAGTAACTCAAGGGAAAGCCCCTGGATTTGTAATCCACGAGGATGGATTGATACGCTTCAGGAATCGAGTTTTTATACCGCATACGAAGAGTTGAGAAACTCTATCCTGAAAGAGGCTCACGCTACCTCGTACTCCATCCACCCAGGATCTAGCAAGATGTATAAGGATTTGAAGCAATTTTATTGGTGAGGGAATATGAAGCGTGAAGTCGCAGAATTCGTTTCGAGATGTTTAACCTATCAGCAGGTTAAGATAGAGCATCAGCGACCCGCAGGGATGCCAAAACCACTCCCGATTCCTGAGTGGAAATGGGAGGACATATCGATGGATTTTATCACTAGCTTGTCGACAAGTCGTCGAGGGATGAATATGATTTGGGTGATTGTGGACCGTCTGACTAAATCAGCCCACTTTTTGGATATTACAGACATATGGGGACCCGAGAGATTGGCCCAGCTGTTTATTAAAGAGATTGTAAGGTTGCATGGTACCCCTAAGAGTATTGTATTGGATCGTGATGGGCGATTCGTGTCTCATTTCTGGAAAGTAGTTCATCGTGCGATGGGTACGCAGTTGAACTTCAGTACGGCATTTCATCCGCAGACTGATGGTAAGTCTGAAAGGACTATCCAAACTCTAGAGGATATGTTGAAGGTGTGCACTCTTAACTGGAAGGATGATTGGGAGGCCTAACTACCTTTGGCGGAATTCACTTACAATAACAGTTGGTACGCTTCTATTAAGATGGCACCTTATGAAGCATTGTATGGCCGTCGTTGTAGGTCTTCCTTGTGTTGGGACGACCTGTCGGAATCTTTGGGTACAAAACCTGATATGTTGTTAGCAGCCCGTGAGAAGATCACCCTGGTTAGGAGTCGTTTGTTAATGGCTCAAAGCCGACAGAAGTCTTACGCAGACAACCGTTGACGACCGCTCGAGTTCGAGGTCGGCGACCATGTACTAATGAAGGTGTCCCCTACTCGAGGTGGTTTTCATTTTGGGAAGAGAGAAAAGTTGAGTCCGAGGTATATCGGGCCGTTTGAGGTTTTGGAACGAGTAGGCGATCTGGCCTATTGCCTGGCATTGCCACCAGCTCTGAGATGAATTCATAACGTGTTCCATGTCTCCCAGTTGAGGAAATATGTTGCTGATCCAAGTCATATACTTCAGTCCGATGAGATCGAAATAGCGGAGGATCATTCGTACGAAGAGCGCCCCGTACGGATACTTGAAAGGACAATTGCAGAACAGGATGATTCCCCTACTGAAGGTTTAGTGGTCACGACAAGGAGTCGAGGAGGCCACGTGGGAGATGGAGAGCAGCATGCGAGAGAGGTATCATGAACTATTTACCCTTTAGTTTCGGGGACGAAACTCCTTTTAAGGGGGAAGTATATAATATCCGATGGAAATTCTTACCTACTATTGTATTATTCGGACACTTCAATACTGTTGTAATCTAGTTGCATCGGTTTAATGTTTATTGATGTTGGAATATATCATAATAGACTTGAATATAACTATCATTCGCACTGTGATTGATTTCTTGACGTTGTATAGATAGGTACATTTTGGGCTAGTAATTCTGTATTTAACGTACGCTAACACTTTAGCCTAGCATACGCTATCTTGTTGGCCTTATGTACGTAAGAAAGTGCTGTTTATGTATGTAATGCTTGTAGTATTATCCGATCTCAACTTTCGGCATGTGGGGTCGGGCATGATTCGAATATCTGACATTTTTGTAGCAGCCTAGTTGACCTACATTACGTACGTAATGCTCCAAGCCGTAACGTACGTAATGTTGTTCGTGTTTTGAGTCAGTAGCCTCTGGAACTAGATTACGTACGTAACACTTTTGGTGTAGCGTACGTAAAGTCGCTAATGTACGTTATTCACATGTGTATAACGTACGTAACGAACTGTGCAGTTATAAAAAGACAACTTGTGTCTTTCATTTTGCACATACAACTCAAATTTTTCTCCCCTATAATCATCCCCCCTGCCTCCCTAGACCAATTCTACCTACTTCCAACTTGTGTTTGAGCTTTTGGAGCTTGTTGATTAGAAGTTTAGAGTCATCCTTGTAGCTTGGAGTGTGTTCTTGTGGATTTGGTGTTTTGTTCTTCATTTCTGAAGGTATGTAGTACGATTTTACTCTCTATTTTAGTAGTCTTGATGTTAGTAATATAGTATATTACACCTAATGATTGAATTAATCAAGTAGAACATGTTTGTAGTTAAGCCTTTAACGACTTAGTGATGAATATGGTGATTAAGGGTTTTGAAATGATGCGTTCTTGATGTTTTAATGGTGGTGATCATGTTTAGTAGAACCACACTCTTCTTGTTGAACTATTAACATCACTAGGACAATAATAATCCTTAGTTTCATTTTAGATAGGTTGATTTGTAGAATTGTCATCATTATATTGAATCGAACTATCATGCTTAGGAAGATTTTGAACTAGATGAACTTAGGTATTTCATCGGATTTGGTTAAACCTGGAATTATATCAACATAAGGTTATAGTTCAGAGACGTTTAATTCACCTTGATGATGATTTCGTGATGATATTGTGATGAATAACTCGACTATATCGTTAACCTAACTAGGTGAATTCATAACCGATGAACATAAGTAATAATTTTACAAGAATGATACATGGTTTGTACGGATGATGATAATCTTTGAGTAACCTTAATAATTATAAATGTTTTTGTGAAACAAAGTTGTTTGGATTATCACTTTCAAAACATTGATGATGTTTTTAGGAAATTCTACCGGCATATCGATATTTTAATAAAGTCCTTCCTAGTGATTGCTCTTTATAAATTCTTATTCGTTTGAACCATACGAATAATTAAGAACATCTTGAAATGATAACCGAATCGTAAGAACTAATTGAAGTTAATATGAATCCTTGTAATGGAATGTGGACATATATATATATATATATATATATATATAGAAAGCTGAACTATTCAAATAGAAATTAGGATGTCGTCTCACTAAATTCGATATCGATGATTATATGAATGTGTTATTGAGTGAAATATATTTCATTCAAGGTTGATTGTCCGAGTAACTGATATTAGTCGAGGACCGTTCGTTCGTTCGTCAAGAAAGGATTATTCTCGTCTCCGTATTGAGGCAAGCTATCTTTCTTGGTTATAATGATGCTTAGATTCTTGTGATGGTTATGCGTTTCGTGTATATGAAACACTTATGAAATTGTAATCCGTGATTTGATATTATTCTTGATGATGTTCCGTTTTCATCGTGGGATTGCATTCCCAAGTTCGTCATTTTGAACCGTTGATATCATTGATTCTTATTGCCATTTCGGTGAGTCTCTTGATCCTTAATCGGATATGTGATTTCTTGAATTCGTTGTCATATTGTATCGTGACATATCAGGAATCATATCTGCGTTCCGATTGGTTATTGTGTAGGATTTTTAGTTAGGCACATATATAGTCATGCGTGGATGTTTTCGTATTAGACTGTGTATGCGAGACGTAGTTTGTGAGGCTAATTAGGTACATTGTCCCACGTATATCCTGGATTCCGTATATGGACATATGCACTGACACATTTCCAGATTGGGCATACTGTGATGTCTATCTTGAGCCATATTATTTTGGTCGTTCATAGTCCATGTATAATTGGATGTGTTCGACGTTTTGTGACTAATCGTTCATATGCCCGAGGGGTATGTTCGTTGGTTGGGTTGTTTTTCTTGAGATCTAATATATGTGAATTATATAATATCTTGAGAAATCATTTATCATATATATCTGACCCTGTGTTGGGCGAAATACTTATGTTGTATTTTATGTCAAGGCAAAGTCAAGGTACGGGAAGATCATGGTGACGGCGAAGGGTTCGAAGGATACTAGTTCGGGGGCCCCCAAGTCTTTTGTTGTCCGGTTATGTTCAAACAGTGTAATGTTATCTTTCCGCTTTATTTAAATTGTTGACCGAATGTATTGTTATTTAAGGTATATTCCATCTCCATATGGATTATACTTGGATTTTGGATCATGTGTATAATAAGGCCATTGGTCATACTACTGTAAACTCCTAATCGGAGTAAGTACTATTTATTGTGGTTCGGTATCACAAATATTGCGTATTTAATCTGTATTTTGGGTATCGCCTGGTGGGTCACAGTGTGGCGTCCATGGCACTGTAATGGCCGCCATTTTGGGATGTTACATCAATCACGATGAAAAATGCCCCAAAACCCAAAACAGAAACCCTTTGAAATAATTAATATAACATTAAGTATTCAAGGGTTCTCCCAAGAACTACAAGTCAAAATTCAGGTTGAACGAAATCACGATATGAATATTTGATTAATAGAATACAATCATCAACATCGAATAGCACTAACAGATTCATAAAAATTGGGTTAAAATCGAAATTAAGAGAAAAAAATCCCAACAATTTCTCAAAATAGGACTCTTTGAAGATTTACCTTGATTTGGTAGAGAAAGAAGGACTGAATGATAATAAACTCAGACTAAGAACTCAAAATTGATGTTAGATGGTGAAAATCGCACTAAATCTCCCCCAAGTCGCCGGACCCTCTCTATCCCATCAACTTATGGTCAGAAATGAGAAAAGTGCAGAAAAAGGACTATTTCTCATATATATATATATATATGAATAGATCATATGAAAACTAATTACCTTGTGAAATCTAGAAACTTTTGTAGGCCATTGATATTAGTGATCTAACGGTTGTAGATAAGTAGAATTATATGCATTTATGTATTTTTTTATTGCATTATTTGTTGCATATACTAGCGATCAATTTGATGCAACAAATAATAAAAAATATGCAATAAAATTACTTTGTAATGCAATTGGTTTCTAGATTTCACCATTAAGGGTGTTTCCACCATAGTATATATATATATATATATTAATTTCCCTTTTAACATGCGCTAATAGGTCTGAAAATAAGAGGGTTCTATCTCAGCTCGTTAACATGCGCTAATGCTGCTGAGTAGCGCTATCTCACAGCTTAGCATGCGCTAATGCTGCTGGACAATAGCACAATAGTGTAGCCCGGGGCGGCCTGAACACAACCCCGACGATGCAAAACACGAAGATTAACAACAAAAAATGGAGCGCTCACGAAGAGCTTCAATATATAAAATCAAGCGCTAAACAAACATGCATTTCCTGACCACCCGAAGGTATAGGAACATGATTACGAAGTCAAACACCCAAAACTTTGAGAAATTATAAAATAGCCTAAACATTCGAAAATTATGATTCGATAACGAACAACAATACTCAAGCTCACAACATAACTCATTATGTTATATGAACTTCTAGAAACAATGAAACAATAGTTTCGAGCAAGATTTACAAGAATCGAACTCATACATAGAAAAACAACAATGATACACGGATTTCATTAAAACAGCTCCGAAACTCATTCAAATGGAAAAAATGAAGAAGATGACATATCATAAAAATCTCAATGAGCACAAGCGAGTCGCTGAAACCGGAAAAAAACAAAAAATAAAAATTATGGATATTAGATAATGCATCTTTTACACAAATTTAAAATATAATATATACATCTAGTATATGTTCAAAATGCCTTTTAAAAATTTTGTATATCCATCTCCGGACTTATACGGATATTCTTTGGTGCAATAATTGCAAATAACCTTCGTAGAACCATCCGACTTTTTTTCCTTCTTAAAGTGTTACGAAAAAAAATAGGACGTAGCTTCCTTTCGACAGCAGAGGCAGGTTTCTTTCTCGCTTTAGTTTTATTGATCCCTCTTCCTTTCACATTTCTTGCTCCTCTTCGGATGAAACTCTTCAACATAAGGGGTTATTCTTCGGGTTGGCTTGCCGCATGATGCTTCGACTTTGATGATTGCGTCAGAGTTGGTACGTCATGAAGAGTGTGCTCAAATGTTGCATCTGTTTACGTTAACATAGCTTCATGAATTTCATGATCCATTTCTTCTTCAATGTGATGCATCTGTTGACGACTTGGGATATGTCGAAATCCCCGAGGGTCAATTGCATCTTCACTAGTAGTTGCGGTACTACCATAATTGATACTTTCAAGTATCATAGCACCATCTTCATCGTGTTGACTTTTATTTTTAAATCTGGGTGGAGATTGATTTTGAGGCTCTCGAGTAGATATGCCAGATTGTTTCTTGGATTTGCCCCAAAGAGTTATTCATTCTAAATTAAGTACTTTGGAATTTTTGGGGGACGTGGCAATAACTTTTCCTTTATCATATCTCGACATAATGATAAAATGAGAATTGAGAGATGGAGATATATTAGATTACAGAAATGAGAATTGAGATAAAGAGAGAGAGAGAGATATTAGATTGAATGGGTGTGACAAATGAGGGAGGGAGGGTATTTATAGATTTATTTTTTTTTAAATTAGAGCCGTCGGGTCATGAATCCGATCCGGCGTGTTCAAACGATCGATTTTTTTTTTTTACTTTTGAATCAACCCACCGGGTTGGTTTGGGATGTTGAGACCTGGATCCCATCCGTGTAGACCACGGGGCCGAGTCCGCAGGTATCATGGGTCCAACGGGTCCGTGTTGACGGGTCGATCCGATGGGTCCGGGTCCTGCGGGCACCTCTATTTCAAGTCAAATGGTTCAGGTTTTCTAATGGTGATGTTGGTACCGAAAACTATATTGAATTAAAAACGAAAAACAAAATCCCAAAACTAGACTGAATTCAAAGAACTTATTCACGTGCCACTGTGTGCACACAACCACAATTATATATTTATATACACACACACATATATATATATATATATATATATATATATTATTTAGATTTTGATTTTGAATTAATTATACATTCTTTGGAAATTCATTATGTTATAAAATATAATATTTCTATTTAGAAATTTGAAAAACTTCAGTGTTAATAATAGATTAAGTTACATATTGAACTCATGTGTATAAATTTGAAATTTGAAAAAAAAAAATAGGGTTATGCCAAAATTTAATTTTGACTACTCTTTGCATCTCCTTCCCATCTAGCTAAGGTTTTGTTGGATATTAGTCCGCATGGACAACTCAATTGGTTCCTAAGTGGCAGATTGCTACATGATTTTGTTGGATGTTGATCTTCTTTTTTTCTTTTCTTTTTTTGTTTGGGAATAAACGACTTATAATAATGGATGACAACCTCTCACATGGAAGTGGGACATGTTTTAAAAAATTTTATTATCATAGGGTGGTATATCGTATCGTACCGAATTTTTTTTGCTAATATCGTATACCGTACCGAAAGTTTTGGTGCAACAAAATTCATACCGCTATCCTACTGAAAGTTTCGGTATACCGAAATCCGGTATACCGAAATTTCGGTATGGCGTTCGGTCCATATCGATACCGTACCGAAATTTCGGTATATCGAATTTTACTTCGGTATCGGTATATACCGAACTTATCGAAATACCGAATTACAAAAATATCGAAAAAATCTTGATATACCGAAATACCGAACAAATAAAATTCCGAAAATATTGATATACAGATATATATATATATATATTGAAATACCGATTTTTTTGGTATTTCGGTATATAGCGAAATACCGAAGATAAAAAAGTTTCATACCGTTACCGTACCGAAAATTCCGTATATCAAAATTTTTGATAATTTTTTAGTACGATAAATACGATATTTCGACATTTCAATATATTTTGTCACCCCTAAGACAGCCGAACTTTAGTATCTTAACCGTGTTGCGTCTCATACCTGGCTCTCGTGTGTATATATTTGTGCTTCCTAGCTATTTTGGCTAGATATTAATGTATTACATATTTTTGAAATTGTATATATAATTGACTATAATGAGTATATTCTACAAATGTTTTTAAGGTTTGCCAACGAACCAATCTCATAAATTAAATATAATAATTTAAAAATGAACAAGCGAATGCAAAATTCAAATTTTTAATTGTTAAAATTTAATTTTCTATCTTCAATTTGTTAAAATTTCAATGAGATGGTCCACGTGGAGGAGATGGTGAGCCTCTTGCTGCTCTTCAATTCGGGCCAGTCAAGTACTGGTATTTTGATATTTAAATTTGACGAACATAAAATAGCGAGCTGAGTTTGCTCTCTTATACTTCCATTATTGTACATGTAGCATTTGCTAAGCTACTAGCAGCCCTATTTTTCTTAAAGTTGGGCTGTTCACTTGGTGAGGCGACAGGAGGCAAGCTAACCTCTCGCACAGTTACAACCTGACTTGGAGAAAAATCTTTACCCGGCTTATGATTTCAACCAATCCCTCTACAGTGGTTCAAATCCGACCTTAAGTCGTTTTGCTGATAAACTTGAAAGGAAGATTCATATCTTAGTGCCACGAAGGGGGGAAGCCGCTACTAACAGGGTGTCGGTTGATTTCCTTTCCTTTAGCTACTCAGATGTTCCAGTTCGCTAAGTTTGAAAAGTCCAAAGAGCGCAGACTAGCCACAGAGCTTGGATACGATAGGCTTGCAGGATCTCTGCCCTTCTCTCGCCCGAATCTTCTTCATTGGCTTTCGCCGAAAGCAGTCTAGGCCTTTCTTTCAACACGACATCTATTCAAGCAGTGGGTGAACCCGGGAGATGACCGGCCGTTCACCCGTGTGTACACGTACGCGTACTTCATTCGCGCCCCCCAAGGGTATGAGTTCACTCAGCTTCACCTACTAAAAAGGAGAAAACCTGAACCATCGGGGGAGGAATGCTATCTTTTATTAGACTCCGGGCGAGCTCAGGTTTGGTTCTTTGGAGGTAAGGTGATAGTTTTAGAGATTTATGAGTATTTAGATGTCATCTCATTTTCAATATCATTTTGCTGGAGTTTTTTTTTTTAAACTTTAAAATGCAATAGCTAGGGGTGTAAATGATGCGAGTCGAGCTCGAGTATCAGTATACTCGATTCGAACTCGAAAAAAAAATCTCAAGCTCAAACTCGACTCAAAAGCTCGCGAGTAGTGAAAATCCAAACTCAAACTCGACTCGATAACCAATTCCCCAAGCTCGAACTCAAACTCGACCTCATTTCAAGCTCGAACACGAGCTCCAAACTCAAACTCGACCTCATTTCAAGCTCGAACACGAGCTCGTTCCAAGCTCGAATCATTGAATTCGATTGCCTATTCTCAGGCTTGAACTCGACTCAAATTCGTTTGAAGCTTAAATCAAGCTCGAACCGTGATTAAGCTAAAACTCAAATAAGGCTCAAGCTTTGACTATGGTCAAGCTAAATATGGTTTCAAAACTTGCACCTACATTCCCTTTTATAAATCTTCTCTCACTCCTCATATTTTGTAACCAAGCGATATGGGATGAGCTATTTTCACTTTTTCTCCCATGATCCCACCTCCTCTTTTGTAACTCCTCTCTCAACCCCCTATATTTCTAAGCAAACGAAAACGATGTGGGATGAACCCATTACCACCCTATTTAGCATTTTATATGAATAAATAAATAAATAAATATTATCCTTAAATTATATTTATTGTTGAAAGATAACAAATTAATTTAACGTAAATAATAGTATTTTTACATTATATTATTAAACTAATTATATATAAAATATCGAGTATCTCACGAGTTTATCGAGTCGAGTATTGGGTTGCTCGACTCGACTCGTTAGTATGTCGAGTCGAACTCGAGTTCGAGCCGAGCTTACTCGAGTCGAGCGTTGATCGAATTTTGACCGAGTCGAGCTCGAATAGCTCGCGAGTTGTCTCACCTCATTTACACCCCTAGCAATAGCTTAAGAAAGTTTTTGGAAAAAACTTTTCTCCAACCACATCACCCCCACTCACTTCAATTTTTCTAAGTCCTAAAATCACTAATTATTATTGCACCATTTTTTAACAAAATTCATTAATTACATTCATATCAATTTTTTTTAATCTTCACCACACATTTATCATTAATATTTATACCAATCAGTAGTTAAATATACCAAATATATATCCGCAGTCAATTTTTGATTGGGATAGAGAGGGTATTTGACTATTTCATCTCTTTTCAACTTTCATCATTATAAACTGATCTTATCCAATTATATTATGTGAAATTCAATTTTTACTCTAAAAACATCTCGTCTCTTATTAGTTGACTGAAAGAAAATGTTCAAATTGCAAGCCTATTAGTTCAAACCTGCGTAACATCCTACATATAAGTAGTTTGCTTTGTTTTTTTAGTTGAATTTTGTTGAACTGAATTAAACTGACTTGAATTAAATTGAATTGAATTGAGTTGAGTTCAATTGAATTGAAATAAAAAACTGAATTCCATTGTGCTGAATTGAATTGAACTAATTAAACTGAATTGCATTGTGCTTGGTTGATCTAGCAAATATCCCACCTTCGGGTTCTCACTATCAGAAGAAGACCCGACCGAATTCATTCGAAATTTGAGTTTTACTCAAATTGGAGAAGAATATGGGCCTTGGGTTCCTTTTATTGGAACTATGTTTCTCTTTATTTTTGTTTCGAGCAATGGGGCGAAGAGTCACAAGCTCTATCTATGAAAAAAAGAACTGGGCTGCTGAATTTAATTAAATTGAATTGTGCTGAACTAATTGTACTAAATTGAACTGAACAGTAATAATAATTAGTAATATTACATAACAATATATATAATAACGACAATAATAATAATATATATTACAATAATAATAATATATAATAATATTGATAATATTAATATAAATTAAATTAAACTGAATTGCGTTGAACTGAACTGTATTGAAGTGAACTGAATAATAATTAGTAATTTTATATAATAATATATATAACAACAACAGTAATAATATATATTGCATCAATAAATAATGTATAATAATATTGATAGTATTGATATAAAGAATAATAGTAATAATAATATTATATTAACAATATATACAACAATAATATAATTAATAATAACAAGATGAATGATAATTATTGAAAATACCAAGTTAATATCAATATTAATACCCCTAGTAATTAATCATATTAGAAAATACTAACATACAACAGTACTAATATTATTTATATAACAAGAAGAATAACAAGAACAACAACAATAATAATAAAAAATAATAAATAAATAATTATAGTGATTATTGTTATATTGTTTCGGAAATTATAATTTTATTCTCCCCGCAATGTGTCTTACGTAATACTCATTAGACTATGTAGCATAGATGGTGGGGATTCTAAATCCTTCTAGAGGTAGTAGGTTCTACTTAAAGTATTTCCTTATAAGAAATCCTTTGTATAAAGCCTATATAAATGTCTATTTATCAGTGTTATCAATAGAATTGTCTACATCTTTTACTCTCTAATGTTTTCTTTACTGTTTTTCCTAAAATACGTTATCAGCACATTGTTCTAGCAGTTAATTTTTCTTCGTCGTTGAATTTTCGAAATAAAAAAAATCACGTCTCTCACATTTTATTTTTCGGCACTACGAGGCTGCGCGAAAACTGTAGTACTTTAAAAAAAATTGCGTCTTTCGGGCTTTATTTTTCAAGAACTTTTATAGAGCCTTTTTGACAAATAGAAAAATAAATTCAACGGTGGAGAGTAATTTCAGGATCATATTTCATGAAATAATGCTCAAACAGCAATAATTTTTTCTACAATATATCTACGGACATGTTTTGACCAAAACCAATCTGACCCAGCACCGATCTGTGCCGCATCAGCACCACTTCTCCTGAGACCCGATCACGTTTGACCTACTATCAGCCACGACCGGTCTGTTCAGCCCCCCGTCGTTGCTAAATTCAAATTAGTCTGCCTAGCCGCCACCGTCCGACCCCGATCCCATCTCCCCATCCTCGCTGCGGCCCGCGGGCGATCATGCCACCCGCTGTCACCGCCCACTAGCCCAGACCATGCCACCCCCCATGACCCCACTCTCCTAACAAGGCCCAACGACTCGCTCGATCGAGCGGATCCTGTAATACCCGTACTTTTATTGACTGTTTGACTTTGCCGTCCTCCTTATTTTGTCACTCTGTAAATGCTTGGAGATATTGTTGATATTGTTATTGAGTTTCATATCTTGTTTGGGTCTTGATCGTGTTGTTCTAGACCTTGCGGAAGTGTTCTGGGCCAGAGAAATAGCGCACGTTAGGCCTAGGCTAACGCACGCTAATTCTGCTTGATTAGCGCACGCTAGCTTTGAGCCGTAGCGCGCGCTAAGGGGATCAGCCAAGTCAGAACCAGTAACCCAGACTGCTCTCTGGACTGGCGGATTAACGCACGCTAGGAGTTGTTAGTGCGCGCTATTCGTGGTTACTAGCGCACGCTAACACCCGTCCGTAGCGCGCGCTACCGGGCTGGTCGGCAGAGGCAGTGAGGTTGCCAGGTTTTCTGGACTATCAGGTAGCGTACGCTAGGCTTCGGCTAGCGCACGCTAAAGCTGTTGCATAACGCACGCTAAGCCATAGCGGTAGCGCACGCTAAGGTTTGAGCAGGACAGTGACAATAAGTTCTGGACTCCAGAACTGGATGCCACATTTTGGGCTAGCGCACGCTAGAGATAGACGTTTAGCGCGCGCTAACGGGTCCGGCAGAAGCCACTGGACTACCCGGTGACTTCGCTAGCACACGCTAATGAAGGAGGCGTAGCGTGCGCTAGACTGGGCAGATATATATATGGCAGTTGACTTTATTTTCGTCATTTCCCACCTTCTTCACTCCTTTTCGACGGGAATCGCTCGGGAGAGACGATCTTGGGAGATTGGAAGCGATCTTCCTTCTAACAACAACATATCTGGTTGGAGAACAAGGATTTCACAACATCTAATTCATCCTAACGTCCGAATCAAGGTAAAAATCCTTAGAACCCTACTTTTTGGGAATTTTGGGGTTTTTCGTAGATTCATCCGATTTATCCATTTTGAAGCTTGAGAACCTTGAGATTATGATGTATCTATACCGTATGCATGTTTTTCCTACGATTTTACGGTTTGGATTGTGCCGTTTTCGGACTTGTGAGATTTTGGATGATTTTCCAACCTCTAATTGATTATCCGTATATTTTTATGAATCGTAGACGGGTTTCGGGGGTTTCTTCGTGTAATTCGAATATGGATAATTGATTATCATATTCCTTGCGAATCGTTTAGGTGCCGGAAGCGCGTTCTTGGACCTACCGAACTCATACCCTTTTTCCATTCGATTTCTCGATGTCTCAAAGGCAAGTATATATTTATGATTGTACGTTCTCGACTTTGAAAGTAAGACATATGTTTGGCATAATTTTTTATATCCACTCCGGGACGGGCCGATGGGTCATCTGAGGGTTTCGTAGCCTCTGGTGTGATTCCATGGATAATATGAATTAACCACTTTGGGGCGGGCCGATAGGTCCCCTAAGGGTTCCGTAGCCTCTGGTGCGGTTCTACGGTATTCATATATGTATTGATGACGGATGATATGAACGAACCACTTTGGGGCGGGCCGACAGGTCCCCTAAGCGTTCCGTAGCCTCTGGTGCGGTTCCACGGTATTCATATACGTCTTGATGTGATGCTATGAGATTTAGTTATTCCGGAATACTAGTCTTGAATTGATGAATTGACGGATACATTTACTTTATTGTCGAGAAGTATTGTGTTTCATACCTAATATACTTGCACTAGCTATTCGACGGCTAACCCCTTTATGGGGGAAATACTTTTTATGTATTTCAGGTTCCAGGAGAGCGGATAGGCAGGTATCGGGTCGGCATGAAGATGATGGGCAAGTGTGATACTGTGTCTTTCCTCCAGTTATGTTTTTGCGTTTTCCATTCAGTGTTGTTGTACTGGAATGGTTATTGAATACTCGAGTACTGTTTTCCTTTTTCATTGATGTTCCGGCCTATGTTTGCCGAGGTATTGATTTGTGTTGTGATGTCTTCGAATACATTGGTTATGTTTTGAATACCCGTTGTATTGTTCTTCATCTCAATGTATGTAGACCTTCTCGGTCAAGTTTCATAGTTTCGCGTATGTTTAGCCTTGTGGGTCCCACGACGGGGCTCACGGCGCTGTAATATACCTCGAATAACTTGGGGGTGTTACAGAATATGGTATCAGAGCTTAGGTCTATGGATACCTAGGCTGTCGGTCTTTTGGGTCGAATGAGTCGTCATTTGTCCACAGTATCACTACTCTGCCATCATCACAGTGCGACCGGTACTTGTAAGACCTCTTACTCTTCTGGTGTTTCCTTATTCGTTTTGATTCTTTTTATTGGTATTCTTGAGAATCGATCACTTTGATGACGTGCGATTGAATTGTGCTTACGTACTGTAATACCCAGTTATCACTCAGTAATTATCATTCAGTATTTATCACTCAGTAATTATCATTCAGTATTTATCACTCAGTAATTATCAATTAGTAATTGATACTCAGTAATTTCACTCATCATTGATCAGTTGTCACTCATATTCAGTCATGGTATTCATCATTCAGAGCTATCGTATCGTGTATCAATCGTCATTCATCACTAGTCTCATTGGAGTTTCGTGCCGTGTTTATCATCATTGTCATTTTCGTTGCAAGCTGAGCTTGAGGAGTAGCGCACGCTACATACTCCTTTTAGCGTACGCTAATTGGGTATAGGTAGCGCACGCTACCGCTCGGCTTTAGCGCACGCTAAGGCTACCTTGGCTGCAGTCCAGAAGGTACTGGACTGCAGGTGAGAATAATTGTAGCGCACGCTACGAGTGGTAAGTAGCGCGCGCTAACGGGTTGTAGTAGCGCACGCTATATGTGTGGAGTAGCGCGCGCTAGGGGCGGATCAGGTTGAGTCCAGTGGCTACTGGACTGCACCGAATTCATTCATAGCGTACGCTATGTGTTGATGGTAGCGTACGCAACTGATATTTTAGCGCACGCTAAGCAATGGTTGTAGCGCACGCTATCGAGGTCAGATCAGAGGGCAGACGGTTTTCTGGACTCCAGTGCTGGGCGACGAATATTTCGCTAGCGCACGCTAATAATGGATATTAGCGCACGCTGGTAGTATGTCCGTAGCGCACGCTACAAATAGGTACGTAGCGCGCGCTACCGTGTTCGGACAGGGGGTACTGGACTACCCAAATTGCTCGTTAGCGCACGCTATGCACAAGGGCTAGCGCACGCTAACCTGGAATGAGTATAAATTGGACAGTTTAGTCAGAGTTCGTCATTTTTCATCCCATTTCATTCTTTCGTTGGTTTTGGACGTTTTGGAGCGAATCAGAGAGGATTCTTCGAGGTGTAATCATCAATCATCATCTTCAAGCTCATCTTTCGGATTGATCATCATTTCATCATCTTCATCACATCGGATCAAAGGTATTAATCTCTTGGATCTAGAATTTCGGATTTTTGGGGTTTTCCTTCCGATTTCTTCGTGTAAGCTTGGATTATCATTGGAATATGTTAGTTATGGATTATCTAACTTGTATAAACATATTCCTACGATTTTAAACGGTTATTTTCGGAATTTCTTCAAGAACCCTTGGGGTTGACTTCGGTTAATTGGGGATTTTCCGATTGAAGTTGTTGTAATTATGAAGTATGGATTCCTAATGGATTATTGATATCATTGAAAGTGTTTTGATGGTTTGAAATACTCATCTTGGAGTTGGTTTCGATATATTCGGGTTCGAATATTGTTGTATCGACGTTTGGGTCGGTTAGGATCATTTTTGATTCGTGTATTGATCGATTGTTGGTAATTAATGTTGTTCAAGGTTGTTCGAGCGACCGATATTTCATTTAGGACGTTGTTCGTGGACGGACATTCATCATCGGTATTGTGTAAGTTAATTCTTACTCGGTTAAAAGGATATTCATTCCTTTTGTCGTTGTTCATTCATAATCATAACTCATTCATCATTGTATTAATCGTATCAAAACTCGTCATTATCAATTAATCACCTCAGTCATAAGGAGCAGCGGTTCCGATCATTTCATTGAGCTATCATTCATTTCACCATCATTCAATCTTGGTGAGTCATTATTCATTTTCATTGTCACTTTTGTCATATTGTGGCATTAGGGTCATCTTGGCGTGCAGTTGGTATGTGTAGGATTTTCATGTCGGGCACATTATAGTCGTGTGTTGGTTGGCGGCCTCACATTGGGTGTGCACACGAGTCGATTGCTCGTGAGGCGATTAGGTACAAGACCACGCGTGTTTGATCGTTGGTGGCTTGTGCACGGACACATTTCCATCCCGGGCGTAGTGTGGCGCCATTCCTTTGAGCCGTCTTGATTAGTCGATTCATATAGCATGTTTGATTGCGTATGTTTTGAGAATAATTCATAATTTCGGATATATCATGATTGTGTATTTTCAACCCTTGAGGATTGTTGTTACGTATCGGCCCGTTGGGGATATTGTTTTTCGTGTCATGGCAAGGCTAAAGCACGGGAGAGCACGGTGACGAGGAGTCAGTGATACTAGTAGGGGGCCCGATCTGCTCGATCATTTATTCGATCATTTGTGTTTCCTTTATTTATTCCGCTGCAGACATTCCGTTTGAATGCTCATTTCATTCAGTGTTGTGTATTTTATCGTCACATAAAATACACATGTATTCTATTTTATCTGGGTGTGTTGTATAAAACTCCTCATCGGAGAAATTGATGTTGTGATGTGGTTCGGTACTACATTTACTGTGTAATTCATTCATTTTCATTTGCACGGTGGGTCCCAGTCGGGGGTCCACGGACCGTAATATCCGCCTAGATTGGGGTGTTACATAGTTGGTATATGAGCGTGTTTTTGAATACTAACCTCCAAGTCATGTAACATTAGAAATAATCGTCATCGGACTAGTATCATTGGACTTTCGCGTCACGTGTGACTGTGCAAATGCCGAGCCAATCGGACCAAGAATCGTAAGATTTCTAATGCCATGGTATAATTTCGGCATTAATCATTCATTCATAATTCATCAGTTAACAATCCTCAATCATCATTGTCATTTTGACCAGGACGGTCATGTTAACTCATTAATCACTCAATTCATTTCATTACTCAGTTGTTGATCTTGAAGATCACATCATTAATCTTGCTAAATTGTTCAAGATAATCATTTCAATAATTTCATCAGATAATCACGTCACCTCAGTTAATCATTCATGTAATCGTTGTATTTGAGCGCGTATGCTCATTTTCATCATTTCATAATATAATCATAATGTGATACTCATGCGAGATATATAATCATCATATGACTTTCCACTTCAGTATGGAAAGGGCTGGCAGAGGACGTGGAGGACGAGGCCGTGGAGCGGGCCGAATCCCGAGAACTCGTGCGAATACACGTGCAAATGCCAGGAATAACGCTAACTCATCGAGCAGCGACGCTGCCACTCACTCACCTGGACGCAATCATTCACTGTCAGGGAGTCGTACCCGGGACACGGCTCAGTCAGAGGGTGTTCGGGTCGACCCACTCGCATTTATGCAGGGCATGATGGCCCAAATGACTCAGATGGCTCAATTGATGGAGACGATGCATAACTCCGTCAATCAAAATCAGCAGGCTCCTCCGCCGCCACCTCAGAGGCAAGAGAGGGGTGTAAGCAATATCATTAGCGATATCTCTCGCCAGCGACCACCTACTTTTGAGGGCTCATCTGAGCCGGCGGACATTGTTCACTGGCTTGAGCATTTTGAGAAGTTATTTGCTATGGTGGATTGCCCTGAAGGGCATAAAGTTTCAGTTGCGGCTTACTATCTCGATAAGAGCGCTCATTCATGGTGGTTATCGTTGAAGCCCACGGACGGATCATGTACTTGGGATCAGTTCAAGACTCTCATGATGGAGAGGTACTATCCGGCCCCACTCAGGGAGGCCAAGTTGTCGGAATTACTCACTCCCGACCTTTCGGCGGATGATGACGTTCTCGCCATCGCCGGAAAATTTCAGGAACTTCTTCCGTTCGCCTCATCTATCATTCACTCAGAAGCAGACAAGATCAAGTATTTCAGCAAGAGGCTGAAACCCCGTATGAGACTTCAGTTGCTTAATCATAACTGTACCACTCTGGCCGAGTTCATTGAGAAAGCTCTCACTTACGAGCTTACGGCTAAGGAAATTGCTAAGCAGCAACCTTCGTCTGCTAGCAAGAAATCCAAGAACCGTAATCAGTCTGACGGGAGTCAGGCCACTTTCAAGAAACCACGTGCGGGCTCTACTTTTTCTGAGCGACCTCCCCCGGCGTCTAAACCGGCGGAATCTCGATCATGGCGGCCGGTTCGGCCATCACTTGTTTCAAGCGTGAGGAACAGGTCATTTCGGCACCAAGTGTCAAAGCGATCATCACGTGCCACAAGCTGTGGATTCCGGGCATAGGGCCCTTTACTGCCGTAGGTACTCTAAACCCACTCAGGCGTCATCTCAAGCCCCAGGACATTCAGGGTGCAGAATCAGGTCACTCGGTCAAGATCGTTCAAGACGACAGGAGCTAAAGGCGGGCTAAGAGCTATCGACGGAGCGTCCGGTTCGGGGGCCGGCAAGCCCCGAATTTATGAGATGAAGAAGACCGATGATCCCGAGGCCCGAATGATCTCAGGTACACTCGATATTCTATCTCAACCTGTGTGTACCCTTTTTGATACTGGTGCATCTCATTCATTCATTTCCGAGTCATGTTTGAGTAGACTACGTCTGGGTAGTGCTACTAGTTGTGAGCCATATGTCATTGGCCTACCTGATGGTAGACGCATTATCGGTAACCGTGAGATTCAGAATTGTCCGATTCAGTTTCATGGTCGTGTATGGCCAGCGGACTAATCGTAGTAGATTTACCGAGGGACGACATCATCTTGGGTATTGATTGGATGGATCGTCATGATGCCATCATTAGTGTCCGAAAGCGTTTGGTCACTATCATTTCAGACGATGGAGTTGAATATGTGTTTCAGGGAGGTAATCCAGGATGTTCTTGCAAAGTCATTAATTTGATTAAATCAGTAAGATTACTAAATCAGTGATGTGTCGGTTATTGGTGCTATATGGCCAAAATCGAGAAATCATCGAATGTTAACGGATATTCCGGTGGTGAGGGAATATGCCGATGTTTTTCCGACGAGTTACTGGTTTGCCTCTACGAGAGGGATGTGGAATTCACGATTGAGTTGGAGTGCAGTACGCCCCGATATCGAAGGCACCGATCGGATGGCCCCGACCAAATGCAGGAATTAAAGAACCAACTTGAGGAGTTGTTCGAGAAAGGTTATATCCGACCGAGTGCGTCCCGTGGGAGCACCGGTTGTTTGTCAAGAAGAAGGATGGTTCATTCCGCTTATGTATTGATTATCGGGAGTTGAACAGGGTGACAATCAAGAATAAGTATCCTTTACCCCGTATTGATGATCTCTTAGATCAACTTCAGGGAGCTTCAGTATTTTCCAAGATCGACTTAAGATCTGGATATCATCAGTTGCGGATTCGAGAGTCGGATATCGCGAGGACGGCGTTTCGAACACGCTATGGTCATTATGAGTTTGTGGTTATGCCGTTCGGTTTGACTAATGCACCTGCGGTATTCATGGAGTTAATGAATCGGGTCTTCATCGACTTTTTAGATCGGTTTGTTGTTGTCTTCATCGACGACATTTTGATTTATTCTCGTGACCGGGAGGAAAACGAGTTTCACCTTTATCAAGTGCTCGATGTGTTGAGGCGAGAACAACTTTTTGGGAAGTTTTCCAAATGTGAGTTCTGGATGTCCGAAGTGACTTTTCTCGGACATGTAATTTCATCAGACGGAGTTCGTGTCGATCCTCAGAAGACGGAGGCTATTCGGGATTGGCTACCTCCGAAGAACGTTAAGGAAATCCGAAGTTTTCTCGGATTAGCGGGTTATTATCGGTTCGTGGAAGGATTTTCTAGAATCGCTCAACCCTTACGAACCTTTGCGGAAAGATAAGAAATACACGTGGTCCGACGCGTGTCAACAGAGTTTTGAGGAACTCAAGAACCGGTTAATGTCAGCACCTGTACTTTCCTTGCCGCAGGGGACGGAAGGATTTGTGGTCTATAGTGATGCGTCCGGACAGGGTCTCGGATGTGTACTCATGCAGAACGGGAAGGTTATTGCCTATGCTTCACGGCAATTGAGACCTTACGAGGTTAATTATCCAACCCACGACCTGGAGCTAGCAGCCGTGGTGTTCGCTTTGAAAATTTGGCGTCATTATCTTTATGGCGTTACTGCCGATATTCACCGATCATAAGAGCTTAAAGTATATATTTACTCAGAAGGAGTTAAATATGCGTCAGAGACGGTGGTTGGAGTTAATCAAAGATTATGATATCGAGATCCTCTACCACCCGGGCAAGGCGAACGTTGTCGCCGACGCCTTGAGTCGTAAGTCCGTTCAGGAGCAGATGCTTGCCCGTTTAACAGTTCAGAAGGAGCTCCAACAGGAATTCCTTAGACCCGAGATCGAGGTCCAGCCAGCGAGTTCGAGCGGCTTTGTATGTTAGAGATTTCATCGTCACTCGAGGAGAAATCCGAGAGAATCGTGGTTCGGACCCATCATTGTTGCGCATCCGAGAGGATGTGGCTCAGGAAAGCCCTGGATTTGTGGTCCACGAGGATGGACTTTTGAGGTTTAAGAATCGGTTGTGCGTGCCGTGAACGACGAGTTGAAAAACTCTATTTTGAGAGAAGCTCATGCTACCCATTATTCTGTTCATCCGGTCTAGCAAGATGTACAAGGACTTGAAACAAAATTCTTGGTGGAGTAATATGAAGCGAGAAGTCGCAGAATTTGTTTCGAGATGCTTAACACAACAAGTCAAGATTGAACATCGGCGACCGGCGGGTATCTGAAACCTCTTCCTATTCCCGAGTGGAAGTGGGAAGACATTTCTATGGATTTCATCACGAGTTTGCCGACGAGTCGTCGTGGCATGAACACGATCTGGGTGATCGTGGACCGCTTAACCAAATCAGCTCATTTCCTTGAGATCAAGGATACGTGGGGTCCCGAGAGACTTGCCGGTTGTTCATTAAAGAGATAGTCGAGACTTCACGGTACTCTAAAAGTATCGTTTCCGATCGTGACGGACGGTTTGTGTCGCACTTTTGGAAATCATTCATCGTGCTATGGGAACTCGGCTTAATCTCGATCGCTTTTCATCCTCGGTCAAGCGGGCAATCAGAGAGGACCATTCAGACATTAGAGGACATGTTGAGGGCATGCGTCCTCGATTGGAAAGACGATTGGGAAGCCCAACTACCATTGATCGAGTTCACGTATAATAATAGTTGGCATGCTTCGATCAAGATGGCACCTTACGAGGCCTTGTATGGTCGTCGTTGTCGATCTCCGTTGTGTTGGGACGACTTATCAGAATCAATCGGCACCGAGCCCGATATGCTTATAGCCGCCCGTGAGAAGGTAGCTTTGATCAGGAGTCGTTTGTTGACCGCTCAGAGTCGACAGAAATCATATGCGGATAACCGTCGTCGACCTTTAGAATTCGAGGCAGGTGACCACGTGTTGGTCAAGGTATCCCCGAGTCGTGGTATCTTCCGTTTTGGGAAGAGAGGAAAGTTGAGTCCGAGGCGAGTTAGCTTATCGATTGGCTTTACCTCCGGCGTTGAGCCGAATTCATAATGTGTTTCACGTCTCTCAGTTGCGGAAGTATGTTGCCGACCCGAGTCACATACTTCAGTTCGACGAAATCGAGATCGCCGACGATCATTCATATGAGGAACGTCCTATACGAGTTTTAGAGCGACGAATCAAACAGTTGAGGAATAAGACGATTCCTTTGGTTAAAATTCAGTGGTCTAGACACGGAGTCGAAGAGGCTACTTGGGAAACCGAGGATAGAATGCGGGAGAGTTATCCCGAGTTGTTTGACCCTTAGTTTCGGGGACGAAACTCTTTTAAGGGGGGGTGTATGTAATACCCAGTTATCACTCAGTAATTATCATTCAGTATTTATCACTCAGTAATTATCATTCAGTATTTATCACTCAGTAATTATCATTTAGTAATTGATACTCAGTAATTTCACTCATCATTGATCAGTTGTCACTCATATTCAGTCATGGTATTCATCATTCAGAGCTATCGTATCGTGTATCAATCGTCATTCATCACTAGTCTCATTGGAGTTTCGTGCCGTGTTTATCATCATTGTCATTTTCGTTGCAAGCTGAGCTTGAGGAGTAGCGCACGCTACATACTCCTTTAGCGTACGCTAATTGGGTATAGGTAGCGCACGCTACCGCTCGGCTTTAGCGCACGCTAAGGTTTGGCCGCAGCCCGTAAGGTACCGGATGCGGTGAGAATAATTGTAGCGCACGCTACGAGTGGTAAGTAGCGCGCGCTAACGGGTTGTAGTAGCGCACGCTATATGTGTGGAGTAGCGCGCTAGGGGCGGATCAGGTTGAGTCCAGTGGCTACTGGACTGCACTGAATTCATTCATAGCGTACGCTATGTGTTGATGGTAGCGTACGCAACTGATATTTAGCGCACGCTAAGCAATGGTTGTAGCGCACGCTATCGAGGTCAGATCGAGGCGACGGTTTTCGGACTCAGCCGGGCGACGAATATTGCTAGCGCACGCTAATAATGGATATTAGCGCACGCCGGTAGTATGTCCGTAGCGCACGCTACAAATAGGTACGTAGCGCGCGCTACCGTGTTCGACAGGGGTACCGACTACCCAAATTGCTCGTTAGCGCACGCTATGCACAAGGGCTAGCGACGCTAACTCGGAATGAGTATAAATTGGGCAGTTTAGTCGAGTTCGTCATTTTTCATCCCATTTCATTCTTTCGTTGGTTTTGGACGTTTTGGAGCGAATCGAGAGGATTCTTCGAGGTGTAATCATCAATCATCATCTTCAAGCTCATCTTTCGATTGATCATCATTTCATCATCTTCATCACATCGGATCAAAGGTATTAATCTCTTGGATCTAGAATTTCGATTTTTGGGGTTTTCCTTCCGATTTCTTCGTAAGCTTGGATTATCATTGGAATATGATAGATATGGATTATATAACATCAATAAACATATTCCTACGAATGTAAAAGGATAAAATCTGAATTTCTTCAAGAACCCTTGGTGTTGACTTGGTTAATTGGGGATTTTCCGATTGAAGTTGTTGTAATTATGAAGTATGGATTCCTAATGGATTATTGATATCATTGAAAGTGTTTTGATGGTTTGAAATACTCATCTTGGAGTTGGTTTCGATATATTCGGGTTCGAATATTGTTGTATCGACGTTTGGGTCGGTTAGGATCATTTTTGATTCGTGTATTGATCGATTGTTGGTAATTAATGTTGTTCAAGGTTGTTCGAGCGACCGATATTTCATTTAGGACGTTGTTCGTGGACGGACATTCATCATCGGTATTGTGTAAGTTAATTCTTACTCGGTTAAAAGGATATTCATTCCTTTTGTCGTTGTTCATTCATAATCATAACTCATTCATCATTGTATTAATCGTATCAAAACTCGTCATTATCAATTAATCACCTCAGTCATAAGGAACGACGGTTCCGATCATTTCATTGAGCTATCATTCATTTCACCATCATTCAATCTTGGTGAGTCATTATTCATTTTCATTGTCACTTTTGTCATATTGTGGCATTCGGGTCATCTTGGCGTGCCGGTTGGTATGTGTAGGATTTTCATGTCGGGCACATTATAGTCGTGTGTTGGTTGGCGGCCTCACATTGGGTGTGCACACGAGTCGATTGCTCGTGAGACCGATTAGGTACAAGACCACGCGTGTTTGATCGTTGGTGGCTTGTGCACGGACACATTTCCATCCCGGGCGTAGTGTGGCGCCATTCCTTTGAGCCGTCTTGATTAGTCGATTCATATAGCATGTTTGATTGCGTATGTTTTGAGAATAATTCATAATTTCAGATATATCATGATTGTGTATTTTCAACCCTTGAGGATTGTTGTTACGTAGAATCGGCCCGTTGGGGATATTGTTTTTCGTGTCATGGCAAGGCTAAAGCACGGGAGAGCACGGTGACGGCGAGAGTCAGTGATACTAGTAGGGGGCCAGTCTGTTCAGTCATTTATTCAGTCATTTGTGTTTCCTTTATTTATTCCGCTGCAGACATTCCGTTTGAATGCTCATTTCATTCAGTGTTGTGTATTTTATCGTCACATAAAATACACATGTATTCTATTTTATCCTGGGTGTGTTGTATAAAACTCCTCATCGGAGAAATTGATGTTGTGATGTGGTTCGGTACTACATTTACCTGTGTAATTCATTCATTTTCATTTGCCTGGTGGGTCCCAGTCGGGGGTCCACGGCACTGTAATATCCGCCTAGTTTGGGGTGTTACACGTACCTTGTGTGTTCTTCAGTATGTCAGCTGGTAGGGGCTGTGGCCGTGGTCGTGGCCGTGGACGAGGAAGGGGTCGTGGCGCGGCCGTTTCCATCAGTTCAGTTGCGGGGTCGACCAACCCCAGTTTGTCGAACTCGGTGCATCCTGACACCGAGAGTCAGCACGACCAGTCAAACGGTCAGGGGAACAACGCGGACGTTGGAGTTGCGAATGCACTTCAACAATTGGCTACTCAGATGACCATTTTAGCCCAAACTGTTCAACTGAATAATCCGAACCCAAACACGGATGCCCTGCTTCAGAATGTAATCCACATGCACCCTCCACAGTTTGGCGGTGCCACCGATCCGTTAGGCTGGGAAGATTGGCTAGCGGAGTTGGAAAAGATTTTCGAGGCGGTTGATTGCCCCGAAGTGAGGAAAGTACCGATTGCTCAGTATTTCCTCACTAAGGAGGTTGCTACCTGGTGGAAGGTCATCAAGCCACAGGATCGTATTGCCACGTGTGATGAATTTAAGGAGCTTTTGGAGGCCGAGTTTTGTCCTTGGCCGGTGCGAGAGGGCCGAATCCGAGCCTTTTTCGAAGCTAAACCACAAGATATTCCCGTTTCGCAGGCGATCGTGGAGTACAACCAACAATTGATCCATGTGAAGGATCAAGTGCGTAACGAGCGTGATAAGATCCGCTATTTTGATATGCGGATGAATTTGGACTTACGGCGGTACATGACCGGATTTGCTTGTACCACACTGAAAGAGTATCAGGACAGAGCTTTAGCCCATGATATGTTGAGCCCCGAAAATGATACCGTTGAAGAACCGAAGAAGCAGAAAGTCACGGGAAATTTTTCTAACTCTAAGAGTGGCAACTTTCAGAGGTCACGCATTTACTAACTGCTCACGGACAGTCGTCACGTTCTAATAAAGGAAAGAGGGGTTACCGTCCTACTCCGGGTACCACAAATCGCGCGGTGACTTGCTATAATTGTGGCCGTTCAGGCCACATTAATTTGGAATGCCACTTCCCACCATTGAAGTGTCACACGTGCGGACATATGGTACATAGAATGGCTTATTGTTCCGAGCCGAATAAGACTTTGGACACTCGGGCTTCTGCCCCAGCACCACTTGATCAAAGTATGAATCAACGACAATCTTTTGGTCAACCTCAGCAGAATTTCGGCAGGGGCCGGGGACGGGGTCAGAATGCTGGAGGGGGAAACTCTAGCGTCGGTTCGGTACAACCACGGGTATATGAGATGCGTGGAACAGACGAACCTGACGCGGCGGTGGCTTCAGGTACCATTCATATTTTATCTCATCCTGTCCGTGTACTTTTTGATATAGGTGCTACACATTCTTTTATTTCTTTAGAGTGTGTACGCCGTTTGAATATAACTTGTATGACTGCTTGCGATCCCTTTATCGTGAAACTGCCTAGCGGGGATAGAATTGTGGGGAATCGGGAGATTAGAGATTTTCCGGTGATTATATCCGGTATGGAATGGTTATCGGATCTGATTGTAGTTGATATGGAAGGCGAGGACGTGATCCTCGGCGAGGATTGGCTTGATAGTCACCAAGCGATTATGAATTACCGTACCAAGGTTATCACCATGATGACTAAAGACGGATTTGAGTACTCATTTTTGGGACGTAAGTCGAGCCAATCCAAGTTACTTATCAGTGCCATGAAGGCCGTAAAACTTTTGAATAAAGGTTGTACGGGCTTTTGGTGTTATGCCTTGAAAATGGAAGGAAACGAAGTCGATTTCTCTTCGCTTCTGGTTGTTAATGAGTACCCCGATGTTTTTCCAGATGACCTCCCGGGATTACCGCCGGATCGAGAGATAGAATTTACCGTGGACTTAGAGCCAGATGCGGCTCCGATTTCTAAAGCATCTTACAGGATGGCACCTTCCGAGATGCAAGAATTGAAGAATCAATTGGGAGAACTTCTGGAAAAAGGGTACATCAGACCGAGCGCTTCGCCTTGGGGCGCGCCTGTTCTTTTCGTGAGGAATAAGGATGGTTCACTACGTTTGTGCATCGACTACTGTGAGCTGAACAAAGTAACCATCAAGAATAAGTATCCTTTACCTCGTATAGACGATTTATTTGATCAATTGCAAGGGGCTGCAGTTTTCTCGAAGATTGATTTAAGATCCGGGTATTATCAACTCAGGGTGAGGGAGTCAGACGTTCCGAAGACGGCGTTTCGGACAAGATATGGGCATTATGAATTTGTAGTTATGCCTTTTGGGTTGACTAATGCGCCGGCAGTATTCATGCAGTTAATGAATAAAATATTCATCGAGTACCTTGACAGGTGTGTAGTCGTTTTTATTGACGACATCTTGATCTATTCTCAAGATAAGGAGGAACATGCCCGACACTTGCGTTTGGTTTTAGACATTTTGAGAACCGAGCACCTCTATGCAAAATTCTCGAAATGTGAGTTTTGGTTGGAAGAAGTTATGTTTCTCGTCCATGTGATTTCGGCCGAAGGGGTTCGTGTAGACCTGCATAAGATTGAGGCAGTGCTAGATTGGGCACCGCCTAAAAATGTTAAGGAGGTTCGTAGCTTTTTGGGCCTTGCTGGGTATTACCGTCGGTTTGTCGAGGGGTTCTCGAAACTCGCTCGGCCGCTTACGAAATTGCTCCAGAAGACCAAAAAGTTTATCTGGACGGATGAGAGACAACAGAGCTTCGATGAACTGAAGAGACGATTGACTTCAGCGCCGATTCTAACTTTACCACATGGTAGCGAGGGCTTTGCAGTTTATAGTGACGCTTCGGGTCAAGGCCTGGGCTGTGTACTTATGCAGCATGATAAGACGATAGATTTTGCGTCTCGACAATTAAAGCCTTATGAGATGAATTATCCTACTCACGATTTAGAGTTGAGGCAGAGAATTCTCCGAGAAGCGCATGCTACGCCTTACTCAATCCACCCCGGGACGAGTAAGATGTACAAAGATTTGAAGCGCAATTTTTGGTGGAATAACATGAAGAAGGATGTTACGGAGTTTGTACTACGGTGCTTGACGTGTCAACAAGTCAAGATCGAACATCAACGACCAGCGGGGTTGTTGAAACCACTTCCCATTCCCGAGTGGAAGTGGGAAGATGTCTCGATGGATTTCATCACTGGCATGCCGAGAACTCGGGCCGGAATGAATATGATTTGGGTAATTGTCGATCGGCTGACCAAGTCTGCACACTTATTGGGTATTAAGGATACTTGGGGACCGGATAGACTGGCTCGAACCTTTATTGCTGAGATCGTGAGGTTACACGGTGCCCCCAAGACCATTGTTTCTGATCGAGACGGCCGTTTCGTATCGCACTTTTGGCAGGCCGTTCATCAGGCCTTGGGTACTGAGTTGAGATTGAGCACTTCCTTTCATCCTCAATCGGATGGTCAGACAGAGAGGACGATTCAGACGTTGGAAGATATGTTGCGGGCTTGTGCCTTAGACTGGAGTAATGATTGGGAGCTTCACTTACCGTTGATCGAGTTTGCTTACAATAATAGTTGGCATGCGTCGATCAAAATGTCACCCTTTGAGGCACTCTATGGTAGGCGATGTAGGTCGCCATTATGTTGGGACGAGGCTTCTGAGTTATTTGGGACGGAGCCGGATATGTTGATGGAGACTAAGGAAAATATTTCTATTATCCAGGACCGATTGCTGGCTACCTAGAGTCGTCAGAAATCTTATGCTGATACTCGTCGTCGACCCTTGGAGTTCGAAGTGGGGGATCATGTCTTACTCAAGGTGTCGCCGACCCGTGGAGTTTTCCGCTTCGGGAAAAAGGGGAAACTTAGTCCGAGGTATATCGGACCTTTCGAGATTTTGGACAGAGTTGGAGATTTAGCTTATCGCTTGGCGTTGCCTCCAGCTTTGAGTCACGTCCATAGTGTTTTTCATGTGTCTCAGTTGAGAAAGTACATACCGGATCCGAGCCACATTATCGACTACATTGAGATTGATGTAGCCGAGGATATTACCTTTCCGGAGAGACCCGTGAAGATCCTTGAGCATCGCGAGAAACAACTTCGGCATAAGACCATTCCGCTGGTTAAAGTGCAATGGTTGAGACATGGAGTCGAGGAGGCAACTTGGGAGACGGAAGAGAAGATGCGGGTGGAATACCCCGAACTATTTATTTCTTAAGTTTCGAGACGAAACTTCTTTTTAGAGGGGGAGAATGTAATACCCGTACTTTTATTGACTGTTTGACTTTGCCGTCCTCCTTATTTTGTCGCTCTGTAAATGCTTGGAGATGTTGTTGATATTGTTATTGAGTTTCGTATCTTGTTTGGGTCTTGATCGTGTTGTTCTAGACCTTGCGGAAGTGTTCTGGGCCAGAGAAATAGCGCACGTTAGGCCTAGGCTAACGCACGCTAATTCTGCTTGATTAGCGCACGCTAGCTTTGAGCCGTAGCGCGCGCTAAGGGGATCAGCCGGTCGAACCAGAACCTGCATCGCTCGATCGGGCGGATTAACGCACGCTAGGAGTTGTTAGCGCGCGCTATTCGTGGTTACTAGCGCACGCTAACACCCGTCCGTAGCGCGCGCTACCGGGCTGGTTGGCAGAGGCAGTGAGGTTGCCAGGTTTTCTGGACTATCAGGTAGCGTACGCTAGGCTTCGGCTAGCGCACGCTAAAGCTGTTGCATAATGCACGCTAAGCCATAACGGTAGCGCACGCTAAGGTTTGAGCAGGACAGTGACAATAAGTTCTGGACTCCAGAACTGGATGCCACATTTTGGGCTAGCGCAAGCTAGAGATAGACGTTTAGCGCGCGCTAACGGGGCCGGCATAAGCCACTGGACTACCCGGTGACTTCGCTAGCGCACGCTAATGAAGGAGGCGTAGCGTGCGCTAGACTGGGCAGATATATATATAGCAGTTGACTTTATTTTCGTCATTTCTCACCTTTTTCACTCCTTTTCGACGGGAATCGCTCGGGAGAGACGATCTTGGGCGATTGGAAGTGATCTTCCTTCTAACAACGACATATCTGGTTGGAGAACAAGGATTTCACAACATCTAATTCATCCTAACGTCCGAATCAAGGTAAAAATCCTTAGAACCCTACTTTTTGGGAATTTTGGGGTTTTTCGTAGACTCGTCCGATTTATCCGTTTTGAAGCTTGAGAACCTTGAGATTACGATGTATCTATACCGTATGCATGTTTTTCCTACGATTTTACGGTTTGGATTGTGCCGTTTTCGGACTTGTGAGATTTTGGACGATTTTCCAACCTCTAGTTGATTATCCGTATATTTTTATGAATCGTAGACGGGTTTCGGGGGTTTCTTCGTGAAATTCTAATAAGGATAATTGATTATCATATTCCTTGCGAATCGTTTAGGTGCCGGAAGCGCGTTCTTGGACCTACCGAACTCATACCCTTTTTCCATTCGATTTCTCGATGTCTCAAAGGCAAGTATATATTTATGATTGTACGTTCTCGACTTTGAAAGTAAGACATATGTTTGGCATAATTATTTATATCCATTCCGGGACGGGCCGATGGGTCATCTGAGGGTTTCGTAGCCTCTGGTGCGATTCCATGGATAATATGAATTAACCACTTTGGGGCGGGCCGATAGGTCCCCTAAGGGTTCCGTAGCCTCTGGTGCGGTTCCACGGTATTCATATATGTATTGATGACGGATGATATGAACGAACCACTTTGGGGCGGGCCGATAGGTCCCCTAAGGGTTCCGTAGCCTCTGGTGCGGTTCCACAGTATTCATATACGTCTTGATGTGATGCTATGAGATTTAGTTATTCCGGAATACTAGTCTTGAATTGATGAATTGACGGTTACATTTACTTTATTGTCGAGAAGTATTGTGTTTCATACCTAATATACTTGCACTAGCTATTCGACGGCTAACCCCTTTATGGGGGAAATACTTTTTATGTATTTCAGGTTCCAGGAGAGCGGATAGGTGGGTATCGGGTCGGCATGAAGATGATGGGCAAGTGTGATACTGTGTCTTTCCTCCGGTTATGTTTTTGAGTTTTCCATTCAGTGTTGTTGTACTGGAATGGTTATTGAATACTCGAGTACTGTTTTCCTTTTCCATTGATGTTCCGGCCTATGTTTGCCGAGGTATTGATTTGTGTTGTGATGTCTTCGAATACATTGGTTATGTTTTGAATACCCATTGTATTGTTCTTCATCTCAATGTATGTAGACCTTCTCGGTCAAGTTTCATAGTTCCGCGTATGTTTAGCCTTGTGGGTCCCACGGCGGGGCTCACGGCGCTGTAATATACCTCGAATAACTTGGGGGTGTTACAGATCCGGCCCTGGAGCCCGCATGCTTTGGCCTAGCTCAACCAGCCGGTCCGACCTGGCTTATATAGCTTGTGCTGATTTTGGGCCAATTATCGAGCCCATTAGTACTTTTCCCGAGTGTTTCTCAACTCTCCATATTTTCCTACTTGTTGATTTATTCAGTTATTAATTTGCACGTTTATGAATCTAACTGCATTTATGCTTTACGTGGCATATTAGAAAAAAATATGTTACTCATGACAATATGCACGTGATGGAGAGAAATCATATTTGGCATCCCGTTCAAGGATCAAAACAAATATGGAACCGAATACCTACATAAATTTTTACTAAAGTTCTTTTTTTTCTCAATTCCTCTCTTTTGAGAAACTCCGCCTATGGTTGTTGTTATGAAATTCACTGTCGGTCTCAAGCCCGGATAAAGGAGGAGGGTTGCGGTAGGTCTGTGGCAGCCAATGTAAAATACAGTCACATTTGATGGACATGAATCATACTTTGAATATCGTTGGGGCGTTTCCTCAGAAGCGACGCGCTACATTTTCAGGGCCGGGTGTAGTGAAAAATTTGTGAGGGTTGCTAAGTCGTCGTCTAGAAGTGGCGCGCCATCTCTACGCCTGGGGATGGTGTCAAATAAGCAAGGGTGCACTACACTTTCTAGACCTGGGTGTGGTGAAAAATTTGCAAGGGTTGTGAGGTCATCGCCCGCGGTGCGCCACCTCGAAGTATGGGTGTGGCGTCAAATATGTGTTTGGAGTATGCCCTTGAATGCCAGTGACTACGAGTAAATAAAGAAACATATAATTGCCTTCTAATAATGATTTACATAATAACAAGTACAATGCCCTCACTCTATCTATCTATATATATATATATATATAAACTAGTCCGTGTATTTGAAAGCAAAACATTCCACTCCTTATTGGATAAGGGGGTCGGCACTGGAAATGTTTATGGCTCAAATACTTAATCGTTCGCAAGTCGATGAAACTTGACTGGGCGTTAAGTTTATTGAAGACTTGTATGACGTGTTCTTTGACTTGTAGAGTGTCTGTCTTCACTAATGGTTAGTGGGAGCACACGTTATAGGTATGTTAATGAGATTAGTATACTCGAACCGACTCACCCTCGATTCGTCACACGAATTTCACTCCAGGACAGTCAATGATGGAATCGAAAGGTTGTGATAGGTATTCGTGAACCTTCGACTTGAGGATTTAGTATGGATGTACTTGTGAGGTTAAGATTTTCATTAGAGTAGTTCGACCAAGAAAGCCGGAAGGTGAGGGTCAACCTCGACGTGCATCTTGACGGGCAAGTAGCAGGTTCTGCTAAATACCAAGATAGAATTCTTTCTCCTGTAAATGAACAGGTATATGTCCTATGCGGTTATTGGCAGATGAGATTATAAGTCTTTGGCCAAAGTATTGGAGCTAGTTGTATTGGATACACTAGAGCTCAGTGATCTCGATTTGTATTAACTCATGCATAGCATCAAGTATAGATAGGGTTGACTTACCGTGACCCTATAACTTGATCAGGACATTTGAGAGAAAAGTTTATACTTATACCGTTATTCACGACAGAAAGGTTTTGGAATGATCCCAATCATTCGTTCTCAGTTAGGTTACAGTGTAGGCCGCGAGACTGGCTAAGTGGTGCTATCACTCTTGGTTCCTCCCATTGCTAACTGAGACGAACCTACCGAGTCGCACATTAGGATAGATGACGGAATGAATCGAGCTTATTCTCTCTTTATAAATATTATATATTGGATATCTAATTTATTGGACATTGGATGTCTAATTAATTTTGGGACATTGGATGTTTAAATAAATTTATTGGATAAATTACTTTACGGCCTAATGAATTAAATAAATTACTAGGTGATTACTTTAATTCGCATATATAATTATTTCTTGGAAAAATTAATTATATTATTTTGTATTTGATATAATTAATTAATTGAATTAATTAATTGATATAAATATATCGAAACGGAATAGAGTTTATCTGTTTGGACATTCGAGAGTCCAAAATGAACTAAACTCTACCGTTAGCTTCTAGTGGCCGCCCCTCTCATATTTAGTTCATTGGTCTTCTATTTCCACCTTAGATGGTGGAAGACCAAGGATGGGAATACTTCATGTGATATTTTTTCAAGTAGACTTGCATGTGAGGAATAAAGGTTTGAAGACAAAAATAAAAGACTCACTCTCTTGGTTTTGAAAGACTCGAGGCCAAAACCAACGAAGGTAGAGGAGAGAGTTTTGTCGTTTGAGTTCATCTTTATTCTTCATTTTTCTTGTAGAAAATAAATTGAGAGAAAAATTAATTTATACACTTAGAGTGTGATTAATAAAATTTGTAAGCTCCAACTATCTTGTTCTAGCCGTATCCTTAGAGGATAATAAGGTGGGAGTTATTCCGGTCAACTTCCGACGCATAGCTAGTAGAGGCACGATGTTTTTGGTGTTCGGAATATCAAAAACTTTGACGAATCGGATTCGTGGAGGAGATCAACAACCTCAACATTTAATCAAAGGACTTCAAGGGTATGATTTCGAATCCTACACTTGTTTAGTTTTATATTCGTATATACGTAGCTTGATCGATCCTCTTAAGGGTTTCAGATCGAATTTAATTCGTATATTGCTTCTGTTGCGCCTTTGTTTTAGGAACCGAATCCCAACAGTGGTATCGGAGCGTGGTCTTGTGATCTTATATACGATATATAGCATTTGGAATGCTTGATTGTATGGTTAATGATTTGGAATCATTTATTATTGTAATCGTAGTATATGACCGACTGTTCATTGTAGTTATATTTTTCGTAAATCTATATCTAAATATAAATCTATATTTTCTTGGAAGTATGATTTATATTGAAGAGATGAAAGCCGATAAAATATTGATATTGGATATCCAGTCGGAAATCGAGGCCCGAATTGCCGTTGGACGGCACTCGAAATAGGACCAAGGGGGATTCCGTGCGGTCCAGCACTTGGGATCGCGATCTGGCCCTGCTTCTGGCCCAGCCGTGTGGTCTGGACCCCAAGGACCGCGGTCCAGGCTGTTCGGATCGCGGTCCAGACCCCTTCTGGACCTGTTTTGGGCTCATCTTCTCCGTCTATTCCAGAAAATTAATCTCCCGCTTTTAAATTGGATTTAATATTATTAAAATGATATATGGTATTTCATTTTATGAGGGAAAATTGATTAATTGGAATACTCATGATTGACCGAATTACTTTGAATGGTTTCATATTACCGATTGTGTGAATTGATTGGATTAGTTCTATTTAATTGTTAATTTTATATATTGGTTGGGTCAATATATTTATTAATTCCATTTATTTAGTATTTATTGGATGAATACTTGTGAATGGGTATGAGTTCATGGACCTAGTTTTGAATCGTTCGATTTTATTCGATTGGGTTATAAAAGCCGTTTTGAGCCTATTTATTTTACTAGAAAATATTGTATAAGATACAATTTTTCATATGTAAAATTTATATTTAATGACGAAGACCGGAGGAATATCCGTTTGAGAAGACGAAGATTCAAGACCGAAGACATGTAATTAGATTATGATATTTTTTGTTCTAGAAATGGTCCACGAACTGCATGTTGGTAGCAACTAGGTTGTGAATGTTTTATTCATATGGTATGAATGCAACAAACGTGCTTAAATGAATTAATGTGCAAAGTGTAACATTAATCGCGAAAATATTCCCATGATAAAACATTAAGTTTAGAAGGTTTCAAGGTTTTCCTTCCCTCCATCGAGCTTTCGGGAAATTGAAATCCAAACCGAATGTGCTATGCTTCCGAGTTATTGGGGTAGTCATTCCGGGAAGGTCGATGAATTACCGAGAGTGCATTGGATGCCTTCGGTTGGAGCAAATTTTATCCCTAGAAACCTGTTAGGTTGCCGAATAAGATTCAATTGCTAAACTGATCAGCGTCGATGGTATAAACTTAACTTGTTCACGAACCATAGAAATCATATAGGTTGAGGGGAGTGAACAAGGGGATAAAGAAGATCGAATCATCCATTAGATGGGTTGGTGTTGGACACCACTTTATAAAGATTAATATACCAGAAACCTATTCGGTTGCCCTCTATTAAAATTTATAAAGAACTCGATCACCACTATGAAGTAAAACGAACAAATACTTCCAAATTTCACACGGAAGTGTGTTATTCCGATAAAAATAATGGGAGCTGGGTTAAAATAATATAAAAGTCCTTCATTACAAACTCAGACCATAATTGAACGAGTCCCTAATCAATCTAGTATACTTTATGCAGACATAAAACTCTAAAAAATGACAATGAACCCACTCGATATACTACTCGAAAAGAACACCTTAATTGGGCCTAATTTTGTGGACTGGCTCCGCAACATGATGATAGTTCTTAGTATGGAGGCGCTGGGATACGTATTGGAGGTGGAAATTCCGGCGGCTCCGGTGCGGACCAGAGCCAGTCAGGAAGAAGTTGAAAGCCATGAAAAGTGGGTTAATGATGACATTAGAGTCTGTGCCTATATGATGGCCTCTATGTATAATGAGGTTCAGAGAGCTCATGAGAAAATGACTTCTGCTAGGCAGATTTTATCTCACTTAACCGAGCTTTATGGTGAGCACAGTCGAACTGCAAGGTATGAGATATCTAAAGAGTTTTTCGGTGCCAGGATGAAGGATGGTGAGAAAGCTGGGGATCATGTCCTAAAATGATCTCTATGATCGAGATATTGGAGGCTCTTGATTTTAGGATGCATGTTTATCTACAAACTGACCTTATCCTGAAATCTCTTCCTGATTTCTTCTCACAGTTTGTTATGAACTTCAACTGCAATGAGATTGCTTGCAATTTAGCAGGGTTGATGAACAAACTAGTAGCAGCTCAGTCTAAGATGAAGTCCGCGAGTGAAGGAGTCTGCCCTTATGATTTATTCTGGATCTCGGAGATTCAAGAATAAGAAGAAAAAGACCAAGAAGCAGATGGGCTCACAAAGCAGGACATTAAGGGTAAGGGTTAGGCCCCAATGGTTCCTAAGAGCAAGAAGCTGAAATCGGACACATGTCTCAGATGCGATGAGCTGGGCCACTGGGTAAGAGACTGTCCGATCCTTCATGGGGCTTCAGGTACGGAACTTTTAGTTTTGGAAACGAATTGTTCTGCTATCGTATTTTCTACTTCATGGATACTGGATTCAGGTGCTAGTTGTCAAAATTGTACCTTGAGTCAGGATCTGGAACAAAGTAAAAAGCTTGGAGCTGCGGAAGTGCTGATTACTGTTGGAAGCGGGCATAGTGTCGCAGGAACTGATATATGATCATTTCTTTTGGATTTGGAATCTGGCTTCGTTTTAATTTTAGATGATGTACTAGTATTGTCCAAGGGGCATAATAATATTGTATCCATTCCAGTCATGGATCGGAAAGGCCTTTCATTTTTCATTGGTGATGGTTCCTGCAAATTTTATTTTCAAAATAAACTACTAGGCACTGCTACATTTTTAAATGGATTGTATCATCTAAACCTAAATAACAAAGTCGTTGTGAATACTATGACTAGGAAGCATGGTAGGGATGAAACTAATCAAGTTTTGAAATGGCATCTTAGACTTGGTCATGTTGGTTAGACCAAGGTTTACAAAATGGAAAATGATGGACTCATGGGTCCATTGGGATCCAACTTGTGTATCTTGCCTTAAAGGCAAAATGACTAAGTCCCCCTTCACAGAGACATTTGAAAGAGCCACTGATAAACTTGGATTAGTCCATACCGATGTATGTGGTGCTTTGGGAGCAGCACGTAACAGATATCAATATTCATTATGTTTACGGATAATAATACTATGTATGGTTATGTATACTTAATCAAACATAAATCTGAGGGCTTTGAGAAATTCCAGGAATTTAAGGCCTTAGTCGAAAAACAAACTGGTAATCATATCAAAGCACTTCAGTCGGACCGAGGTGGCGAGTATATGAGCACTCAGTTTGACGAGTTCCTAAAGGAGCATAGAATAGTATCACAACTTACACCTCCAGGAATTCCTCAGTTAAATGGTGTGTCGGAAAGAAGGAACCGAACCTTGTTGGACATGGTTCGTTCCATGCTTTGCTACACCGACTTACCGATTTACCTGTGGGGTTATGCGCTCCTGATTGCTGCTTATATCTTGAACAAATGTACTTCCAAGTCCATTCCTAAAACTCCATATGAGATGTGGGAGGGAAGGAAACCAAGTCTTAATCATATTGGGATTTGGGGATGTCCCGCCCATGTCAAGAAGCTAAGGCGGAGAAGTTGGAAGCTAGGTCCATGAAGGGACGTTTTCATTGGATTCCCATCTGGGACGATGGGTTATCTATTCTACATGCCCAAAGATCGAAAGATCATTATTGCTTTACAAGCACACTTCCTGGAAAATGAGTTCATTCAGGAAGGTGGAGCAGGTAGAAAAATTTCTTTGGAATAATACAATGAAACTCCTCAGGAGACACCTGTACAAGAAGTTGGAACCGAACCTTCTGAAACACAAGTACAACCACTTCGTAGGTCTAGTAGGGTGTCTCAATTACCTGAGAGGTATGATTTTATGCACTTGGAGGAACTAGGTCTCCATGAGGTTCCAGGTGATAACCAAGAGACCGACCCGCGACCTATGATCTAGTAATGGTGGATGTAGACTCCGTGAAATGGACTGCAGCAGGCTTCACGTAGTTGGGACCTTCATTTTGGTGAGACAGTCAAAGAGTTTGACTTCGTGCAAAATGAAGAGGAACCTTGTGTATACAAGAGGGTTAGTGGGAGCAAGATCACATTCTTAGTACTATATGTAGATGACATTCCACTAATAGAAAACGATGTGGGAATGCTCAGTTCTGTGAAAACATGGCTTTCAAGTAGGTTCTCCATGAAAGACTTGGGAGAAAAACATATATTCTTGGGATTCGACTCTACTGGGATAGAGCGAAGAGAATGGTAGGTCTTTCCCAAGCCCTCTATATAGAGTGTTGGGATAAACAATCCTGTTTTGATAATTACCAAAATAAAACAAGTTGTCTCAAGAAGTCGAAAGAGTCAAAATGCCGCCAGTATGGAAGCTGTCTGGAATCTCTATACAGCCCCTTCGATACAGCATTGAAGATAGTCTATTCTACAGAGTCTACAACTACAACAATAAAGTCGTAACATGTTGGATACAGCATACAGGATGAAAGTACTGGGAAAACAAACACTTATCCAACAGGACTGAAGACCGTTGCGACAGAATACTTTATTCATAAAAGTCAAAACACCATTTTGAAAGAAGTATTTAAATACTGATTAGATAAAGTATTTAAATCCAACCGACAAAGGATCTTCAGACAAGAAGCAAAATCCAGATCAAGCATCTTGAAAGTCAAACAGCCAATCAGAATGGACTTTTACTCACCAACCAGCCAACATATATATTTATAACGGATCTATTTCAAAGTTATAAATAGTCCGTGCAAGAGGACATTGCATATATTTACAACACGACGATATACAACAAGATATACAAGTATCATCATTCGAAAAGTGAAGAAAGATTGAATACTGATATTAATACGTGAACAAACACAGAGGACAGTATATCAAGCTTACAAGAGCTGAACATATTTCTTTGAGCGTACTGCAATACCTGAGAGAAGAAATATACTAGTCCTAAATGTGAACAACACATCATCAGCCTAAACTCATCAAGCATTCAAGCTGCTGATCAACCTATGATTTTACCTTTACCGTTGAAGAAAACCATCAGCCCTGTGTGGACTGAAGATCCTTGCTTATTTGGATCTGTGTGGGAAGAATAGCATTGTAGACGAAGCTTCGAACTTTATGTGAAGAAGCAAGTCAAGAAAGAGCTCAAACCAATCTATGTCAATGTTACAGATACCAGTTTACTTATAGTTACATAGTTGTGTGCGTAGTGATTATAATAAACATTTTACTCCTATGTGGAGGACCAGTGGACGTAGAGGGGTTTACCTCGAACCACTTAAACTCTGTGTTATTTACCTTTTGCCTCTATTGTTTTCCTTACTGTGATTTATACAAGTATACACTACAAAACCCTGTATGCACCAAGAAAACAGGAGAAAGCCTAGTTGCTGTATTTACAGCAACTCACTTAAACGAACTTCTGCTACGCCCTCACATTCAAAAACCGCACAACGTGTAGTACTATTAATTTCCATGCTGTATATTGTATACTTAGTGGCCAACAAGTGGTATCAGAGCGGTTGATTCTAAAAATAATCAGTCGTATTTTTAACCGAATCAAATCCTAAAATCACTTATTTTTTAAAACAGTTTTATCTTTCCTACATTCTCCATGGATACCTCAATGATAAACAAGGTTCTTATATTTTCGATTAACGAGTTTGATGATTGGAGAATCAGGATGAAATCACATCTTGCTTCCATGCACGAGAAGATGATATTTGTCATCCAAGATGGCCCCATCAAGATAATGAAGGTTAATCCTGCCACAAAGATCGAAGGCTAACTCATGCTGAAATGCTCGAGAAGGAGCGCGAGCAATGGACAGCTGACAAACGCAAACGTGCTAACCTTGACAATATTGCTAAGAATGCGCTGTTTGTCACTCTTGACAAAGGCACATTGTCGAAGGTAAAGAGCTGTAAGACAGCTAAGGAAATCTGGGAGAAACTCAAGATGATTTGTGAGGGAACTGAGCTCTCAAAAAAAATAAGATTTCAAATCTCACTCGCAATTTGAATCATTTGAAATGAAATCATCTGAAACTCTTGAGGAACTTGACCTCAGATTCACTGGCATTGTCGGTGAACTTGAAGCAGTGGGTAAAGTGTAAATCCAAAAGGAGAAAAATTTGAAAATTTTTAGATCACTTTTTGCCCGATGAGATATTAAAACTACAGCTATGTGTGTGTCATGTAATCTTAATGACATTTCTACTTTTGACTTCTTCTCTGACCACAAAGCTTTCGAGTTTGATATTGACAGGAGAGAGAAGGCCGAAGAGTCACCTGCCAAGACTACAGCTCTAGCCGTTGTATCTAACAGGAGACACAGCATGCCCAGCACATCCAAATCTGCACATAAGACTGCTGACAGTGATGATGATATCTTGTCATAAGATGAAATGGCTCTTCTTATGCACAAATTCAAGAAGTTCATTAAATAGTCTGGAAAGACTCCCTTCAGGCCCAAGCCCTTCAACAAGGTAAGTTCCAAATTTCGTTCTGGTGATTCTAACCCGTGTTACAACTGTAGGAAACCCGGACATTATGTAAATACGTGGCCGCACCCAAAAGTCCAAAAGTTGTCGGAAGCCGAGCAACAAGAAAAGGATGAAAGGAGGCGTGCTTGGAAAAACAAGCTCAAGGCCCTATTGGAGAATCAGAAGCCTCGCCCGCATCAACCAAGAACGAGGAGTGTCTTCAGGCAGTCACTGACAGTGACTCGTCCAATGATGAGCTCGAAGATAAAGCCTATATGTGCTTTATGGACAAAGAAATAGAGGACGACGAAGACATCACTACAACAAAAAGAGGCATTGACAACGTTTTTTTAACAACGTTCTTAAAAAAACGTTGTCATTTAGGTTTTCGACAACATTTATTTTAAAAACGTTGTAGTATTTCTCTTTTGACAACATTTATAAAAGAAACGTTGTGGTAAGGGAAATAGACAACGTTTAGTGAAGAAACGTTGCATTATATTACAACGTTTAGTTGTTAAACGTTGTGAAAAGAGAAATACCAACGTTTTTTTTATAAACGTTGTATTATTGTTTCACTAAACGAAAAGGAAAAGGAGGCGGCTTCTCCCCACAGATGGCTTCTCCCCACAATAAACCAGAAAAAGGAAAAAAAGAAAAACAAAAACTGTAAAAGGAGAACGGCTTCTCCCCACAGACGCAGTCAAGCAAAGGTTCTTGGGCATCGGCAGTGATACTGGTCGGAGAAATTAAGTTCAATTACAAAATTAAAATGCAGAAACAAAAGTCGTCTCCTTCCACTGTGCGACGGCTTTCCAATTTCTCTATCTAGATAGATCGATCCTCAATACACAGTCTGCATCCACACACAGCGCCAACTAATATAGAACATAATCTTTGTCCTGCCATATACCTATTCTGCGCGCTGTGAATTGGTGGGATCTGTGAATTGGTGGCCGTTGATCCGGAGGATAGCTTGATCTGAGGCCGTTGTGAGATGGCGCTTTCGGGTATGAGGGGGTTGTCAGTGTTCATTAGTGACATCCGAAATTGCCAGAACAAAGAGCAGGAGCGCCTCCGTGTAGATAAAGAGCTCGACAATATTCGCACTCAATTCAAGAATGAGAAGGCAAGTCTTTACATACACGATGCGTGACGCTTGTATTTGTCCATGTATAATTGTTGCCAGTATTTCAAGTGTTGCGGCAATTATTCAAGTTTCTTGCTCTAAGATGAATTTATGGATTTTGGAAATAGAAGCGAACTGAAATCGAGGGCATGTGAAATCAGTTTGGGGTTTAGTTTCTAAATTTATATTCAACTGGATGGGGATGTCCAAATTGCGGAGTTGTATTTTGGGGGTTTTAGGATGCAAATGTTCTGCACTTAAGGAGGCATTGTTTTGTTGGTGAATGTTAGTTTGGGTTTTAATTTGTGATGCGTTCAATTTATTAGTTGGTAGATCTTTTCATAAGCATGTTCTATCAATTACATTGAGGAGAAGAAGCATTTTTGAAAATGCATAGTGTTTCATTACTTTACGTAGTCAGCCATTCCAAAACCAAGCTTTGATCACATCACATAGACAATTAGAAAGTGAACGAGTCGCAGTAATTGTGAAGAAATCCACAGATGTTCAAAATCTTCTTGTCCGACAATGATTTTTACTGCATGGAAAGGATCCAGAATGGGGCTAATTATCTTCTTACATCACATGCTTAACTGGAAATTCTAAGCATGTTAGAGAAAACTACTTCAAAGGGTTTTTAGTCTAATTACCAAAAAAAAAATCATCACCAAAATTATATATTCGATCGCATTGATGAATAACACAAGACGATTTTGATATCATCTTGTACACTTGTCATTCATCAACGGCGTGAATATGAATGTGGCGCCAAAGCGCGTCAAGTTGGCGCGTCACTTGGCCGATGCCATTATATGATCAAATATGTATCTTGAACAATAGTTCATAAAGTTTATTAGTTTCGTTTTTGCAGAGATTTTGTTTTGCAATTCTTCAAAAGAATTTGAGGCTAAACAAGAAGAGCAGAATCCGCTTATTTTTACCGGATAAGGAAATGCAAGTGGAGGAGGGGGAGAAGAAATTACTACTACTAGGTAAAAAAGGCCAAGAGATGAAGAAGTGATGAAAAGTAGTACTACTATGACGACGATGAGTTCGAAAAGTTATCACGAGGGAAACAATATCTCAAGATTTTTACATGCGCCTCTTGTTTTTTTCATGAATTTCTTCATGAAATGCTACTCTAGCGTTATGTTTTGGTCATGCATTGTTCGTTATAAAGATTAATTTGGTGAAATTTTGTCTCGATTTCTCATTTCGTGTTCATTATTTTTTTTTGGTTCGTGTTAGGGTTTGAGAGCGGAGGAGTTTTAATTTGAGCTAAAGTGTACAAGTGTGAGATTTTGGGTTTTGAGGTATGGCTACGGTTGGTGTTGCGGCCGAGGAGCCGAAATGCGATGCAATGCTTGTGGACAAACTCCCGTAAGAAATCAATGAGATGAAAATCAAGGATGAGAAAGTGGAGAAGGTTTAATCTTCAAGATTTTCTCTATGGTGTTTGTAACTTTACCCGCCGATATAATCATTTTTAGTGTTGATCTTGGTTGCAGGAAATGGAAGCAGCAGAGTAGATGGTAATGGGACGGAGACGGGGCACATAATTGTGACAACTATAGGTGGCAAGAATGGTCACCAAGGTAGTATGGTTAGCTTTGAGGAAGTGGGAGTTATTTCATATGACTGGATGCTGTAGTGGTTGCAAGAAACCAATGTAGAAAACTCACTTTCTAAATCGATTATTTCGGAACCGGTTTAGAAAATAATCGCGTCACTTTCTAGATCGTGTCAGTTATGAAAATAACTAAAATGTATGATTTAAAAATATTCAGTTTGTCAGAGAATTTCATAATGAACTAGTAAACTAAAATATATAGTTACTGTTGATAATCTCAGTGGCCTTTTCCGAGGGTATCCTAATGGTGTGTGCGCCTAGAACACTATTTTTGAAGCCCCGTAGTAATAGTTTGTTCCATGCTTGGTCCCTGTCTTTGATAATGCACTGGGGTTTAAAGGTATAATAGCACCCAAGGTTTGCTCATCTCGTTCGTGATGACGAATATTATGGTACGACTCTTGCTATCTTTGTCTTCATGATTTTCTGTCTGCAGCATGCATTAGGATAACTTTTTCTTTCTCTCTCCTTCCCTCGTTTTGTCATAGCGATTCAGAAACGGCTCGAAGAGTATGAGAACAAGGTGTTCCACAAAATTGAGCTGCGTCGGCTCTCACACCGATTGGAGAAGTCTGATTATGGTATGATATTTTGTTACTGAACTTTTAATTTAAGTTTACATCTAGTTTTGTCTTGTTAGGACTTCTGTTTATGTTTTCTGGAGCTCTATGAATGTTATTAGTGTGTTTAACAGCACATCCTAAAAATCAGTTCGTGATGGCAGCTAATGGTTTTCTTTTGAGTAGACTATAACAATCAGACAAGTTGGTTTCAATATAGACTGCCTCGAGGGTTGCGGCCATGACCTCGTCTACATCCTCGGCTGAAACGGGTTCCTTCTTCTCCGTCAATCTTATACATAAAGCATATGATTTTAAACTGATTCTTTCATAGCTATACCTTTTGCAGCTTAATACGACCGAATCTTCCGGTTTTATGAGTTTTCTTTTTGTTTATGATGTTCAATTGACATGCAGCTAGTTATGTCTTTTGAGCTTGAAAATTAAGTGAACCATTTTAATGCACTTTGTTACATCAATTTTTTTACTGGTGTTGGTAAACTAATTGTTACAATTTTGTTTTGCTTTGAAATCTATTGGTGAAGCAAATAGGAGAAAAAAATTAAAAAATTGTAGTAGGTGCAATAGGTGAACTTGGGGGTGGATATTTTTTTTTTAGAAAAATAACTTTATTATACAAACGTTGTGAATACTCAAAGACAACGTTTGAAAAAACGTTGTGGAACTTATTGACAACGTTTAAAAAACGTTGTCAAAAACCTATTACAACGTTTAAATAAACGTTGTTGGAGTTAGTAACAACGTTTACAAAACGTTGTTAAAGGTTTTTAACAAAAAACGGAATCGCTATGACAACAACGTTTCCGCAACGTTTAAAGAACGTTGTCATATAGCTGGACCTAAGACAACGTCGGATAATACAACGTTTTAAGAAACGTTGTCAAAAACCTATTACAACGTTTAAAAAACGTTGTCAAAGACCTTTTTGTCACGTGCTAACCTTGACAATATTGCTAAGAATGCGCTGTTTGTCACTCTTGACAAAGGCACATTGTCGAAGGTAAAGAGCTGTAAGACAGCTAAGGAAATCTGGGAGAAACTCAAGATGATTTGTGAGGGAACTGAGCTCTCAAAAAAAATAAGATTTCAAATCTCACTCGCAATTTGAATCATTTGAAATGAAATCATCTGAAACTCTTGAGGAACTTGACCTCAGATTCACTGGCATTGTCGGTGAACTTGAAGCAGTGGGTAAAGTGTAAATCCAAAAGGAGAAAAATTTGAAAATTTTTAGATCACTTTTTGCCCGATGAGATATTAAAACTACAGCTATGCGTGTGTCATGTAATCTTAATGACATTTCTACTTTTGACTTCTTCTCTGACCACTAAGCTTTCGAGTTTGATATTGACAGGAGAGAGAAGGCCGAAGAGTCACCTGCCAAGACTACAGCTCTAGCCGCTGTATCTAACAGGAGACACATCATGCCCAGCACATCCAAATCTGCACATAAGACTGCTGACAATGATGATGATATCTTGTCATAAGATGATTTGGCTCTTCTTATGCACAAATTCAAGAAGTTCATTAAATAGTCTGGAAAGACTCCCTTCAGGCCCAAGCCCTTCAACAAGGTAAGTTCCAAATTTCGTTCTGGTGATTCTAACCCGTGTTACAACTGTAGGAAACCCGGACATTATGCAAATACGTGGCCGCACCCAAAAGTCCAAAAGTTGTCGGAAGCCGAGCAACAAGAAAAGGATGAAAGGAGGCGTGCTTGGAAAAACAAGCTCAAGGCCCTATTGGAGAATCAGAAGCCTCGCCCGCATCAACCAAGAACGAGGAGTGTCTTCAGGCAGTCACTGACAGTGACTCGTCCAATGATGAGCTCGAAGATAAAGCCTATATGTGCTTTATGGACAAAGAAATAGAGGACGACGAAGACATCGATGATGAGGTAAGCTCAACATCAACTACTCCTGTAAATGCATCTCATACTTTCGAAAATATGATGAATGAATTTAAAAACATTCGAAAAGTCCATGATACATTGAAACGAGAAAACATACAGTTCGAAACTTAGAGCTGAAAGAAGAAAATGACTTGCTGAAAAATAACTACGAAAATATATCCAATTGTGAAAACAGCAAAGTCACGTTTGAGAAACTCATGGAAAACAATCGTCAACTTGCCCACGATCTAAATGAGACTAATTCTCATAATGTGAGCAAGACAAATGATTTCACTCTACTCGAAGTCAAAGTGAAAACTCTCGAGAAACGAGAAGGAGAATTAGAGACAATCTTGAAATCATTCGAGAAATGCTCTAAACGAATGGAAGAAGTTCGAAGCACCGGGCAACATGCTCATGATAAAAGTGGCTTAGGATCAACTCATTCTCCAATAAAGGGAAAACTAGTACAGTATTTGTTAGGGGTGTGGAACCCATTCCTATACCTGAAGAGACCCCGAGTCCTATAAAGGTAACAGTTGCCCCGCGTACAACAAATGATGTGATTCCGCCACCATGTTCATATCACAGATAGTGGAAACATTAGCCACCCAAACCTGTAAGGCGTAACCAATAGCATGCTCCCCAAGCATATCAGAAGTGCTAACAGCCTTTTAGAAAGAAGGCTGTATCTAAATATCAAAGGCCTGCATAGCAGTACTTCCAACAGTATAGTGCGCCTAGATATTGGATACAGTAGCCCCGTTATCCATCAAGAAAGCAAGTCGCCGCATAATATCAGCAACAACTTTGGGAATCCAACTGGAGACCCAGAAGGCAAGCTGTAAGGCCTAAGAAAATGGCTCCACCTTCGAGACAACATTCATACTGGAATAATAATAATAACCCTCGATTTTACATGCATCATAATTACCAAGGTTACAGCGACTACGTGTCTTCCCCACGTAGACATCGCAAAAACGGACCAAAAGTAACCTATAACAAGCCAATTGCTGTCAGGCAAATTTGGGTACCAAAAGGCACTAACATACAAGGACCCAACATTCAAAGGGGACCTACATCTACTTAATTTCTTTGATTACAGGACATCAAATAGAAGGACATCTGGTACTTCGACAGTGGATGTTCTTGGCACATGACAGGAGATATCAGCAAGCTGTCAGATTATGTAGAAGGTCGAGGTCTAAAAGTGTGCTTCGTTGACAAATCCAAAGGAAGAACAAGAGGGAAGGGAAACCTTCTTGTATGAAAGTTCAAACTCACCGATGTAGCTTATGTTGAAGGCTTACAGTACAATCTACTTGGTATTATCCAGTTCTGTGACAAACAGTTCTCAGGAAATTCTATATAGATCACTGTAGAGTCAAGAACATTCTGACCAAAGATGTTGTGCTCATAGGAAGCAGGTCAGGTAACATGTATATTGCTGACTGGAAGCCTACGAGCTCCACTATTCCATGTTTTGTTGCCAAAGGCACTGCAGATCAAATCTGGCTATGGCACAAGAGGATGTCACACATAAATTTCAAGACAATCAACAAGCTCGCCAGACTGGAATGGTTAGAGGTTTGCCCGATGTGTCATTCCAAAAATACAGCGTTTGCGGACCCTGTCAGAAAGGCAAACAAGTCAAAACCACCCTGAAAATCAAATCACACTTGTCCACTCACAGAGTTCTGGATATGCTATATAGATCTCTACGGTCCTGTAGGCCCTGTAAGTTTGGGAGGTAAGAAATATTGTTTAGTTATTGTTGATGATTATTCTAGGTATGCTTGGGCAATATTTCTGAGCAAGAAGAAAGAAACCGTAACAAAGCTGCCCGAACACATGAGAAAGCTTCAGAATGAGAAAGGGTTGAGTATCGTATCCAATCGTTTCAATAGAGGTACTGAATTTACTAACCGCTTTATAGAGCAATACTGTTCGGGAAATGGAATATAGCACGAATACTCAACTGCCCGGACTCCTCAACAAAATGGTGTTGCCGAGCGAAAGAATAGAACACTCAAAGACGCAACAAGAACCATGATCGCCGCAAGCAAGCTTCCAAAGCGGTTCTGGGGTGAAGCACCAAATACAACGTGCTATACACAAAACTGCTGTATTATCAACAAGCATTACAACAAAACAGCATACGAGGTATGGAACAACAAAACTCCATTAGTTTCATATTTTCACATATTTGGATGCCGATGCTATGTTCTGAATAACGGGAAAGAACAACTCAAAACCACTACGCCATAAGTGCTCATAGGCAATGCCTGTTTATTGTTGCAGAAGACACGAAAAGTGTTGCCTTAGGCCAAAGACAACACCAAACTCTTGTTGCCAATACGGCCGTTGCCTATGAATCCTAAGGCAACACTTTTAATCTCTAGTGCAACAACGAAAAAGTATTGCATTACACCTATAATGCAACAACATAACCAAGTAAGGCAACAACAAACGATGTTGCCTAAGATTTTAAAAAAAAGAACATAGGGTCCACATGCGCCACGTCATCAGTGGGTCCCACCTTTGTGCCACGTCATCAATGGGTCCCATCTTGATGCCACGTCAGCAATGGGCCCCACAGTTATGCCACGTCATCAATGGGCTCTACATTTGTATCACGTCAGCAATGGGCCCCACATCTATTCCACATCAACAATTTTTTTTGTTTTGTAATACTATTTTTATAAAATACAACAGCAGCTAAAGTAAAAAGTAACACATCATATAAATATTTTGAAATAACCATTTTATTTTCACATCAACCCATCCAAAATAAACCAAGGCAACCAAAAACCAACAAGGATGCCAATACAAAATACAAAGTCCTAAATTCATACAAAGCAACAAACCACCAATTTAACTTCAAAAGTACCAAAACCAAGCAACACCACCAATCTAACTTAAAAAGTACAAAATTACTAAGTCTAAATACAAGTGATCGAAAGTTACATATTGAAATAACTGATAAGTGGTGCCGCCTTGAGTCATAGGAGTACCATTATCATCTTGATCACTTGATATCATTGCACAAAATTCTCCAATATCCAAGTTGAGGCTGAGATTAGCTTCTCCCACTTTCCTGTTTCGCTTTTCCCTACCAAATTATTGTAAATATTTTCTATGTTATCATAGATGAAGTATTTGAGTGTGAGAGATTATATATATCCATAATGAAAACCGCTATATACTTAAAAATTCTAATTTGTTTGTGATTATTAAACATAATGGCCATATTTTTATCAGTATCCATTTTTCCTTATCGCCAGCCTTCAAGTCAAAACAAAAATAAAGTATCAAAATGAGTAAAAGTCAGTTTCAGATATCAACAAATGCCTCGATATTTGAAAGGAGGATGCTTTTTCTACACAAAGCAACAAACAGTTCATAAGTAAATAAAGGTAACTATCTTAGTTCACATTTTCAACTTCTTGGACATAAAAATACTTGATTAACAAGAAAATACATAAATTACCTCACTGTTGTTAGCATGTGCATCCCCATTTTGCGATGACTTCATAATGGCTCTGCAGAGGCTCTTCAAATGACTATCCAACTCACTTGCAAATGACTTCTGCATGAATCAGAGCAACACAGATAAATGTTTCCAATACAAAAACGTTCCTTCTTCCCCATACATTGATTATACGCCCAAAAACTCCATGATTCACCGGATGTCGAAAGAAGAAAACTCATCATATGTCTTATTTGCATTTGTTTCATTTATTTTTTTAGTTGTTTGAATTTGAAGTGCTACATCACATCTGTCATTACTTCATTTTGGTACTTCATCGGTTTCATCATGGTTCTGTAAAGCACTCATGCAAACATTAAGTGATCCAGTTGCTTCAAAGGAGTACATACTGGTCTACCTAATAATGTATGGATCATCTTACGGCTAAGGCTCAAGACCATGATTTGGAACAACCATGGTAGGGCAATCAATTTTTGGTACTTGTACTATTTTACCCTTCAACTCCAGAGGATCAGTTGTGCCCAAACCTGCGATAAATGCAACAGGTTAGCAGTTCCAGGATATAGAAGTGACGAATATAGACTTTCACACAACAATCCAAGATCAGTTCTATGACTACTTTGGCAGATGAAAAATTGTGACTAAAATACGAAAAATGCAAAAAGACAATAATGATTAGCGCCCGCAAAACGAATACATATTAAAGAAAGCCCCGATTGTTAAAACCCAACATCGTTCAATCATCCACAATGTGGAAAAATGAAATGCATTGATAATCATCAAGGGAACAACACAAACAAAGTTCATTTAAAATCACTCACACACACACACGCATCTACACACACACACACACACACACACATATATATATATATATAATAATATATATATACACACACACACAGAGAGAGAGATAGATAAGTAAATAACATAACCCAAGAAAGAGACATTTGAAAATACCGGTGTGGACACAAGGACTTGATAATTAACCGGGAACTTGCTGAGCCATTTTAATGCATCAAGACACCGATCCTCTTCGCTCGGTGAATTCTCAGCAGCATCTGCTGCCCTCTTCACCGACTCGAAAATCTCACTCAGCTCCTTTTCCATTATTTCCTCTCTATCATGTGCAAAACACCAGAAACGTTACATAAACTCAATTATGGATAAATACAAGAAAACACATAACAAACTAGGGAATGACTCAGTATCTTATAATTGATGAATCTTGGACCATGGAATTACAAGATGAAATCACGAGATGAATAAAAACAAATCTACAGTAAAGTTCCATTTTTCACGCCGAAGAATAAATCTAAACCTATGAAGCACGGGCACACCAATCTGGGAAAAGTACCGGTTCGGAAAGTCCGAAATACGGCTAAGATACGGTAGAAATATGTTCAACCTATTCAGGTATAAAATTAAAACCTACCCGGACGTCTCAATTCAATACGCACTCGGAAGATCGGCCGAAAGAGCAACTGCGAAAGAGTTGTGGTGAGGAAGAAGGTGAAATTGGAGAGATACGAGTGGAGGGGAAAGAGATCGGTGATGTTGAGAGATGAAAGGGGAACATATGAACAGAGAAGAGGAGTAATAGAGGAGATCAGTACAGGCTGATGTAGCTGCGTCTTTATTTTCCAGGCTCAAGAGGTAGGGTTTGTTTATAACCTAATTGGTTGGGCTCACTGTTGGGCTTGCATAAGCCCACATCTTATTTGGATATATAAAAATGTAGAGTCTTATACACATTTAATACCATATTTATAATAGTGAAATTAAAAGGAATGACAAACGCTAATATATATAATCAATTTTTTATATATTATTATTTTTATTTATTTTAAATAAATATACTTTTGACATCTTTATATCTAGTATGCGTATTTTGTATCCAGTTCCTTAGTAAAATTTAATTCCAATATTAAAAAAATGATAAGTATTTATATTAAATATAAATAATTTAAATCTAATTTATCATATGCTATATATCAAACTTTAAGAGTAAAAAATTATCAAAATTTAAATTTCATTTTATTGTGTTTGTTTTTGACAAAAATTTGAAAAAATTATTAAAAATTAGATATAATGCAACACCATCACAGGTGTTGCACGTCGCGCAACACCATTTTTTATTTTGCAACATCAAATGTATATCTAGTGCAATACTATTTCAGTAGTGTTTCAAAAGATCAAAAATCAGCAATCTATTGAAACGCTTTGATAGCAACACTAGCTAAAAGCATTGCCTATGAGCACTTATGGCGTAGTGAACCTTCAACGAGAAGTCGGATGAAGGGATATTTGCAGGATATTCCTCTGTTAGCAAGGCTTTCAGAATCTTTAACAAAAGAAAGCTGACAGTCGAGGAATTTGTACATGTGGTGTTCGATGAACCTCACCCTGACCCTACAAGAGTAGAAGATCTGACTCAGAATATCCAAACACTCTCCATTAATGACCCTTCAACTCCAATAGAGCCAGTCGTAGACTTAGAGATCAACCCCACAGTTGCAAGATCAGAAGTAGTTGAAGTTGATGCTGTACAAGCTAAAGCTGAAACTACAGCACCTCAAGATAGAGTATGGGATGCCGAACTAGAACCCGACAGAAAGTGGTTGATAGATCACCCACAGGAGTTAATCATAGGAGACATTGATGCTGGAGTAACTACCCGCAGGAGAATACAGAGTACACAAGGAACTGTACTCTGTGCGCAAGAAGAACCCGATTCTGAGAAATCTCTATTTTCTGTATGGAAATCTCAAGCAAAACTTAGAAGACTTGTCATGTGCACCCTAGCTGTATTCTGAGCTCAATCCGAACCTGTTTCTACCAATGAAACTCTGAATAACTCATTGGATCACTTCTATGGAAGAAGAGCTTAATGATTTCGAAAGAAATAATGTATGGTATCTAGTACCCAGACCTAAGCATCAAGATGTGATTGGAACCAAATAGGTATTTAGGAACAATAAGGATGAAAATGGACTTTTTATTAAGAACAAATCCCATCTATTCGTACAATCTACAGATAGGAAGAAGGTATAGACTATGATGAGACATTTGCCCCTGTAGCCAGACTAGAGCCATCAGGATATTCTTAGCTTTTGCCGCCCATAAGAGCTTTATAGTATATCAAATGGACATTAAGAGCGCATTCCTGAATGGAGACCTCGCCGAAGAAGTCTATGTTGAACAACCACCAGGGTTTGTCAATATAGAAGGCAGAGACCTTGTATACAGACTACGGAAAGCTCTGTATGGACTTAAGCAAGCACCTAGAGCGTGGTGTGAGACCCTGTCACTGTACCTTACAAATAACGGATTTGAGAAAGGTGTTGTGGACAAGACTCTATTTAAGATACAGGAAGGTGACGACCTATTAATGGTTCAAATATATGTAGATGATATTATATTTGGTTCCACTAACCTTGCTTTATGTCAAAGGTTCTTTCATCTCATGCAAAGTAAATTTGAAATGAGTATTATGAGGGAACTTAGTTATTTCCTAGGATTGCAGGTAAAGTAGTTGCCTACAGGAATCTTTATCAACCAAACGAAGTACAACAAGGAGCTACTCAACATGTTTGGAATGAATAACTCCAAATCATCGTCAACCCCCATGAGCACTTCCGTGCAAATTAGTGCTGACGAAGCTGGAAAGCCGGTTGATCAATCACTCTAGAGGACGCTAATTGGCTCACTCTTGTACCTATAGATAGCAGACCAGATATCTAGTTTGTTATAGGAGTGTGTGTTCGGTATCAAGTAGCACCTAAAGAATCACACTTCACAATAGCCAAATAAATCCTTAGTATGTTAAAGGAACAGTCGATGCTGGACTATGGTATCCTAAGGAAGGTGGATTCGATTTGATTGGCTACAGCGACTCGGATATCGGAGGTTATAATCTAGATCGGAAGAGTACAAGTGGTACTTGTCACTTTATTGGACCTAGACTTGTGTCTTGGTTCAGTAAGAAGCAATTGGCAAACTCACTTTCTACATATGAATCGGATACATGCTGCTGGAAGTTGCTGTATGCAAATTCTCTGGATGTAACAGTAGTTATCAGTTTGTGGAATCATTTCCAAAAAAACACCGATCATGTATGATAGCACGAGTGCAATTGTCATAACGCATAATCCTGTATTGCACTCGCGAACTAAGCATACTGATATGAAGCATCACTTCATCTGGAATCATGTTGAGAATAAGGATGTTCGAATCGAGAAAATTCATACAAACATCCAGCTAGCTGACATCTTTATAAAACCTCTCAGCACAATCAGATTCTGTATGCTTCGACAAGAATTAGGAATGCTACCGCCCGACTCCCTGTAAGTTTTTATGCTTTTACTCATCAATTAAGGGGGAATGTTGTAAGATCCAAGAATACAGTATCCACCATTAATTAACTATGCACTCAGACAGTCAGACAGTAATGTAGGACAAAGAAGGCATGAAACCTTCCTACAGCCGACGTGTGCATTAATTAAGGGGAATACAGTACGACCCATGAATATAGTATTAATCCAAACATTGCTGTAAGAATTGAATACTGTATGTACCTTTTAAGGGGGAACGATGTATTATTCGCGGATATAGTTCATACACTATGGGGCGTCAATTATTATATTATTATTCTATTCGTACTGAAAACAGTTCTAGTCCACGTGCCCTATCTTAAAATTCAAACGTTTTATTATTTAATGCTTTACACGACATCTGGACTTCACTATCTTAAACGTCGCGATGTTAATGGTTTCAAAACCGCCGTTTCATGCGATGAGGGAGTACGAACTGTCCGAAGTGGGACCGGTTGTTATTTTCAAAAAAAAGGATGGATAATATGTACAAGTTACTCTTAGTTCATCCTGTTCATTCTTTTCAAAGACGGTTCCCATCCCTTAAATCTGACCATTCACTGTGTAACCCTAATCCTCCCTGCACAATATAAAAGGACTGTACATTGCTCCCTTTGGCTCTTTATGCTTTCTGCAAAATTAAACTAGTCCAGAGCAAACTGCCTACATATTTTGCAAATTTTGCGCACTCTTTTTCTTTATTTCTTTAAATCGTTTCTTTGTAGAACAATGGCATATTCTCTGTCCCTAAAGAAGAAAGACTCCATTATCGACGGGCAAATATTCGCCAGAGCCATCGTCCTTGATAGAGTCAACTTGGAATCCGATGATGTCAGCTCGATGGAACTGGTTGTGTCGAGAATCAAACAACAACTGTATCGCCTCGGAAGTCTTCATCCTGAGCTCTATGATGAGCATATTGTCTAAGAATTCTATCTCGATGCCTCTGTTAGGTTCTTCTCTCTGAAAAGAGGAGGAGATGTATCTTATATTTCTGTTACCATCTACAGAGTTGAGATCTGCGTTAACCGGGAACTTCTGGAAAACATCGACAGTCTGCCGTCTGATGGCCTGAAGATGGAAGAGCTTGAAACCTTTGGGTCACAAAAACTCCTCACTGCTTATTGGGGTTTATTCATTGGTGATGGCTCGGACAAGAACGTCCATCCATCCTGCCACAAGAAAAGATTTTGTCTACCTTTCGTCTATTTACATGAATTTTGCTGTCGTGTGATTGAGAACAGAACCGGTGCATTTGAAATGTGCATAAATCTTCGTTTCAGAATGATGGTCGCCATCATGTCTGGCGAACGAGTGAATTGGTGCCAAATCGTTTTGAAGAGGTTACAGGAAGAGTCTTCCAAGCTTAGTACTCAGAAAAAGTCTTTTGGCCTTATTCCCAACCATATTCTTACCAAGTGTAGTGTGCCACAATCCAAAGGAGCCAAGAAGATTGGACCTGGAAAGTTCATTGGCGGAAGCAAGCCCTCTGCCTACAACAAAGACGTGCTGATTGCGACAAGACCCTTTGCCAGGAATTTGCCCATTTATGATGATCCAAGGGATGTCAGTCTCAAGTCCGTGAGTGAAGAGAAGTCGAAGACGAAGAGGAAGAGAAGCGTGTCTGACAGCAGGTCACCGCTTCCTGAGAAAAAGAAGCTGAAAAAGGCAACCAAATCTAAGGCTAAAGTGACTACAACGGTCACTGTATATGTCCCAACATCGGCGCAACCTGCTGTACAACACCCCGAGGGTGCAACTCCTCCAAAAGAAATAATTGCTGCAAAGACTGCAGATCCTGAGCTAGTAGCGGCTATGACGGATGACCAATTATTTGCCAAATTGGAAGGAACTGCGAATTGGCTGCCCATTCGGAGCCTAGAGCTGCCTCTCCTGTAAGGCAACCCACACCCGTACAGGATCCCTCTCCCATCAGGGTACCAATCCTTGCGGATCTCATCCCTACAGTAGACCCAAATGCTGTAAGGAGTCCCTCCCATTCAACTCTCCTAAACAAAACTATTCTCCAGGTACACATCGAACAAGCCTTTGAGCGCTTTGTTGCTTGGAGGAACTACAGGGTCGCTCCGTACGATGTCCTGTATAACTGGTAGGAGTGGAAGGAAGAACAAACTTTTGCTTTGGAGGTCACGAATACTAAAGATATTCAAGTTTTGATTCAATGGGATAACCACTTTGCCGTGAGATGATCACAAGTTATTATCTAGCAAAAGAAAAAGGTCGATTGAAAGGGAAGTCCCAATATGATGACAGCTTCCTCTAACATCCAAAAAGCTGACCCAGACTGAGATGCCGATGACGATGCCCTACAGGCCGGTCTGAGGATCACCCGCGAAGAGGCATGGAAGGAGAGATGGCCCATATGCAAGACCAACAGGGTCAGGGGACCTCTGATAGACATCAGTCCCCCACCCCTCAATAGGAAGCTGTCAACAACCTACAGCAGGAGGAACAGCAAACAGTTCCTGAGCAGACAGCCCATCGTGTCCCTACCTAAGAAGAAGAAGCCCGCGCCATCCGATAAGAGGAATCAGTCCCTCTGACGGAGCAGCCAGAAGATGAGAGTCAACAGGAGGAATCAGTCCCTCCTGTATGTCCGACTAAAGAAACCCAAACAGATCAGGAGGAATCAGTCCCTTCTGTCTTCGAGATTGAAAAAGCTCACAACTTTCCGAAGCGCCTGCTTCCGAAGCACCTGCCCCTGCCGAGCCCGCGCAAGATGCCCCCGCATCTCCAATCTCTGCGAGCTCCAAGTCAGATTCTGATGACAGATTCTTGCCTGACGATAGACCACGACACCCTGGTCATAAGGTGGTTATACGTCAACTCAACGAGTTCTAGGATGAAAAGCTAGCGCACCCTAGCTCCTCGCGCACTAAGGCCCGGATAGATCAACTTCACGCAATCGGCCGCCAAACAGTCTTCATGAAGATGCCGTAAAGGCACTATATGATGTTGGCAAAGATCTGGATTGGATGAGAGAGACTTCTGTGGATGAACTTTCTGGCTTGAAACAAGAAGTAACTAAGGTTGAGGACGCGTTTCGCATGATGCCTAGTACATTGTGGCAGGCGCTTGCTCAGCTGCAACAACGCCAAGAGATGATCCTGAAGCAAGAATAGTAGAAGCTCTATATATCCGAAGCCAAGACTATCAGTGCCCTCCAAGAGACTGGATCCAGACTATCAGGACATGACAAGAAAATTGATGACATGTCCATGGTACTCAGTTCTCTCGTTGACAAAATCACGAATATTGAGACCAAATAGGATACTGCTATGAAGATCCTAGAACACATTGATGCTAAGGTCATATATCTTGATGATGCAAAAAAGGGGGAAGAGGTCAGAGAGGCTGGTCAGCAATGGAGGTTGAGAAAGAGAGAGTTCGGCGCTGCTCTAGAGGAAAGCGTTGCCGTCGCAATAGGCCGTCTGGCCTCACCTGCTGCAAAAGGATACAAGGTAACTGGTTTTCGTCCAGAGTTCCATGATCCCAATGTACCTTGGAAGAACAATGTTCAAATACCACCTGAGATTCGTCTGCCTGCCAATCGACAACCTACAACAGATGAAGTGAAGAACTGGACGGAAAACAAGCTAATGAGATATTTTGTCAAACTCAACAGGGAGTCTACCATGTTCAACAAATTCAAAACTATGGCGGAGGCTGCAGATGAATTTGCAAAGATGTTAGAAAAAGGATTGCTTCCCATGCAGATTCAAATGAAATCAAGGCACCGAAAAGTTGATCGGCTCACTCATCCCGATGACTGAATACTTGCCTTCGACCAATAAGCTGAAGGAAGAGAAATCTACCAAGATCCAGGCAAGGATTCCTTGGAGAATTGGTGGAGAGGAACCGATAATGATCCTGAAAGGAGGCCTTGGAGTCATGCTCATTACAGGAATTAGCCTGGATGCTCCTTTATCATTGTACTTGTTATATTCTTGCAGTATGCACTCCCTGTATCTTTTTTTCAAGCATTGTAATTTTCTAATCCATATCAATAAAATTCAATTTCTCTTGAAATATTACAGCTCGTAATCTACGTTTACTGTTTCACTGTTTGATTACGAATTCAATTTATTTGCTGCAATCAACAAGTATAAAACTTGTTATGTCTAAAGCTGTAAGAACTTGTCTGCGAACAGTTCATAGGTTAAGCTGTATTCAATCTAGATCACACTGTAATATTATGCTTGTAACACCCCCAGAATCTAACCAGGAATATTACACGCCGCAGACCCTCTCTGTGAGGATCCACCAGGCTAGACATCAAAACAACACAATACATTACATACCGACGTGATAGAATGACGAATCAATAGACTGATTTGGTCTTACATCATTACCAAACAACTTTAATATACATAACTCTGTCTGTATTTATACCCATGCAAGGGTAAAATACACTCACAAACAAAAGTACGACAACGGAGAAGACCATACAACGGACTCTGACTGACTGCATCCAAAACTGGCCTTCGTGTGATTAGTATCATTTGTCTTCCATCATCCTTCGCACCAATACTGTGTTTTGCTCCCAAAACCTGCATGTACCTGGACGCATAACAGACATCCACCCCCCGAATACTCGGGGGTTAGCAAAACTCCACTGTTTTGCTAGTACAAGTATAAAGTGCAAATACGATCCATACACAACACATTTCGAGAATACAACGAACGACTTACCGAGATATTTCTTTTGGATAAACTAGTTCAAAGGGTAAAATATAAAGGAAACCATTTGTCATTTAAAAATCGATTCATGATCTCGGGAGTTTTGAAAACATTTTTGATTAAAAAGTTCTTAATTTATTGAAAGCGACCTAGGGTCATAGCCCAAAGTTTTATTTTCCAAAATACATATCCGATCAGAAAACACGAGGTCCACGACCCAACCATCCACTTCAATTCACTTCCAAGGACACATTACACACAACACGTCACTTTCATGCCATTCTATCCAAACACCAAGACTCAATATGTAATGTCTCTCGACCCTGAGCACAAATCATTGTGATACTCCAGAAATATCACAACTAATCATCAGTAAAAACACATTGGCAATTCTCACGACCCGGTCCAGCCACCAAGTCCCTGTGCGCCCCGTCGAGCAACCCCAGGTGAGAATACCCACCCGAAAGTAACCCTCGCGACCTGGTCCAGCCGCTAAGCCACCAGGTCCCTTTGTGACCCCATCGAGTCAACCCCGAGTGAGAGTACCCGAGAACAACCTTACTACTCTCATCAGTTCACATTTCCAAACCACAATCCCCGATGTAATATCTGTGTACTTTATTAACAATGTATTTTATTTTTATTCGTATTTTGTTGGGAGTTGATTTGAGAAATTTCCATATGATATTGTTTGGTGCCTGGAATCATGTGTATATTGGGGTTGGAACTGGTATGTTGGTTGTTAGTGATGGCCGAGTCATGTGCCTGTCAGGATGTGTTCGTTCAGACCAAACTTCATAATGGTGATGCCAAGAAGCAGCAGTTAGCGCACGCCACATAGTGTTGCTAGCGCGCGCTAATCATGCATTTGTAGTGCATGCCATTATGGTCGGTCAGTACATGCAGAGGTTTCTGGACTCAACTCGGAAAACTAACAGGTAGCGCAGACTAACCATTACGGGTAGCGCACGCTAGCGCGGCCAGTGTTGAAAGTTCTGCACCACCTTTCAAAGGCGGTGGACTGCCTTTCAGCCCGATAGCGCATGCTACACCTTGCCTGTAGCGCGCACTAATCACTTCCAGTATAAATAGGACAACGTAGTTCAGTTCTTGCCATTTCTCTCCCTCTTCTTTCCTCCTCCGGCGGCTGGGTGATCTGGACGTAGGGAAGTGCAGATTTTGGTCGGGCTTCTCTACCCAACAATGTTTTAGAGTTCCTGGAACAAAGTTAACAAGATCGTAACATCTTTTATCATCCGGATCAAGGTAAATCATTCGAAACCCTAGTTCTTCATATTTTAGGGTTTTGTTGAGGTTTTATCCTCTAAAGTCTAAATCTAGCTGTGATTGTGCTGGATTATGATATTGTAATTATAATCCTTTGCTTTTTGTTGAAGTTTACGGATTCAGTTCGAGTTTTCTTCCGTAGTTGTGTATGATCCATGCTGACCCCATAGTGTTCGATTGATTGCCCCTAAGAGTAGAACTTAGGGTAAACCTTTCCGTTTCCGTCGTACTATGTTTGATATAGTGTTGTGTTGTGCTAGGACCTAATCGTTGAGGAAAGTTCGGGCGGCAGGTTCTTTCGTTCACCGTTACCTGTACCATTTTAATTGAGGCAAGTACTTTGATTGTGTTTGTTGTACTTCGTGTGAGTGAGTATTTCAGAAAATGTATCACTTGGTTGGGTTATACAACCAACGAGAGGACTCCTGGGCTGTGTATCTCGGGTGAGCTACAGGGCCCGTATAACTCGGGAAGTTGTTTGCGTTTGGTCTTGTGGTACTATATTCCGGAATATCCATGATGGCACCGTGATTTTTGTTATTCATTTGTTGTACATATTATGGAATCGTTGTACTTGCACCGGCTTCTTGCTGACCCATTCTGGGATGGATATGCTTGTTGTGTATTCAGGTATAGGTCTTAGTGGCGAGCCGGCGCAGGAAGGGCACGAGGATGACGAGCAACACTGATATCATGTATCATTTTGAGTCGGTGGTCGTTTTGTCATGGTCTGAGTTGTGTTTTGGTTTTTGAGTCGCTGTCGGTGTTTTGGGTCTGTCAAAGTTGAGTTGGTCGTTTGTTTATGATATCATTGGGTTTTTGCCATCTCGTGCGACCTGCGCTGCAAGTCTCTCTGAATTCTAATTCCTTCTGCCCAAGTTGTTTTAGTCTCTTTCCGAATATGCTTGGATTTTGAGTTCCTCTTGTGAATTGTGTTCCATTGGAGTTGTATCTATTGTTTTCTTTCCCTTATACGTCTAAGGAACTAGTGCATATTGACGTAAGGAGAAGGTAAGTCTTTCTATTGTAAGCTCCCTCCTATGTGTGTGGTGGTTGTGTTGTGTTTATTTGATTAACTCTGGATTGAGGGGCTGGAATTTGTTGATGGTATTAGGATTGTTTGGATGTGCGTGAGTATACTATACGGTCCGGGTGAAAATAGTTACATAACATATATTGGAAAAACTGGGAATATTATCTATTCCTACATTCCATTAAGAATGAAAGTGTAAGTGTCGATTTTATCCGCTGCACGAATATTTTTAAAGTAGTGTTGTTATGAGATTTTTCAAGCGGTGAAGACCTATGAACGTCTTATTATCCGGTCACGTATTTCGGCGAAAACTTTTTCTCAAGTAAACATTTTGGTAGAAGAAGAAAGATTTTTAAATTTGCGGTATTTGAAATGTAAATCCTTTAAACTAGTTACGACATTTTAAAACTTTGTTTGCAACTTGAAAGTTGACATGAGAAATAAAACTTCCTCTTCTAAAGTATTCATGAATTTTGGGTTAAACGTGACTCGCCCCTTATTTCCAAAAGATTTTGTTTCGAATATGGTATTATCACCTCTGTCAGAAGATCAAAAGTTGATGTAAACGTCAGGTCATTTTGCATACACTCGTGATAATAACCCTCTTCGCCGAGAGATAGGATTTCAGTTAGTTGTTAATGGTCTTTCGATGATTGTTTGTGTGGTGTTGTATACGTACGAACCGATGGTGTTTGGATTTTTATGTTGCCGTTTATTTGTAACCTTCGGTTCTAGTGCTGTTTAAGATGTGTTCATGAATGTTTTACTGAATCGGAATAGTTAGCGCACACTACCTTGTGGATAGCGCACGCTAACGCGAGATACAGAAACTACTGCATTCAATTGAGAGTTCGGCAGCGCATGCTATGTAATTATGTAGCGCGCGCTAAGGTGCAGCAGTTAGCGCACACTACAGAGGGAGTAACGTGCGCTAACTGGTAGTTTGGGGGGACAGTCCTGAAGCTACTGGATTGAGACTGGAGGTCTCGTTAGCGCACGCTAATGCTTGTAGCTAGCGCACGCTAATCTGTCTGGCATATAAACCGGACAGTAATCGTGGTTCATTATTTCCACTCTTTTCCTTTTTCTCCGCGGGTGATAGCAAGGTGTGAATCGAAGGCGACTACGGTTCGTGGTCTTGGCCGATTTTGTTTCGTTCAAAGGTATTTTGGACTATAACATCACCTAATCTGTTGTTCTTCGTCGAATTGAGGCAATTCCTTGATCTTCTCTTGAGTTGACCATTTTGTAGAATTTGTTCTTGATCTCATTTCCAACCCGATTCTGACGAATCAATTGATGTTAAATATTGTTGTTGGTCATGTCCTATGAACTGTATATCCATAATTCCGACTTGTTCAACTTGGTTGACGATTATGAGGATTTTAAGGAACCGTGAACAATTAACGTTCGATTAAATGTCCGTAAACTATTGGTGAACAAAGCAAACGATCAAGAGGCATCTACTATCCCAGATGTTGGCAAGTGATGCTTTCATAATACGTCGGAATTATAGATATTTCCGACAATTGTGGCTTTAATTCTCCTTATCTTCTTGCCTTCTATCTCTAACTCGTTAGTTCTACGCCTCGAGGACAAAACTCCATTTGAGGGGGAGAAGAGTATAATAATCGGGATTCTTGCGCTTGTACAATTTAGGTCCCTGAACCCTTATGTTTGATTCTGTTGTCGCACTACAGAACTGCGAGTTTTGGTGGTATTGCGATGATTGGCTTGATGTCTGAGCTCATCATAATTATGGTTTCCGTCATGTACTGATTTCAGGATCTCATTGTATAACCCCATTGTCATTGGATATTGGATCGTATTTCCCCTTGGTAACTCATGACTCGTCATTTAAGGTGGATCGTGAGACTCGAGTTTTTGACTTCTGTATTTTTCCATCCTATCGGCTCGTTTATGTTCGACGCTACCTTATGAGTTTGTTCTGTTCTTCGGTTTTTGTCGTTCGAACGAGTTGTGGCATTGTTTCAGATGAAACCGTTTATAGTTGTAACTTTTCCCAAGTTCGATTCAAATCTCGTGAGTCCTATATAAAGTGAATATCTTGTAATTCTTACAAGCCCACTTAATGTCTTGAGTTGAGGCGTGAACTTTGGAGTTGTTTGATTATTGTCGTCCAATCGTTATTGTTCGATCAATGCTATTTAATCATTGTGGTTCAATTTTTGTTGCTCGATCTCGCATCGTGATTATCGAGCGTCTTATTTCCTTGAGATTCAGGTACTCGACTCAGTAAATCATTCCCTAAACCCTCGAGGTTGTCGGAATTATACACTTTTTCAGCGTTAAGCTCGCATTTTGGTTATTGTACTATTTGGATTATCAACCGTAATGATTCATGATTGTTGTATTTCGTAAACATTTATGCTTATTGAATCGGACCACAGCGGCTCTGTACGGCATGGAGCTTTCGAATGCTGTCAGCAACAGATAACGTGTGTTATCTAGGGTTGCCTTGCCTTGATTGTTTCATGTCCTAAGTTTTGAGATGAAATCTATTTCAAAAGGAGTGGGATGTAATAATTTTATTTTCCCGTTAGTTCCTTTTCTTTTCATCTATTTTCATTTCTTTCGGTTCGACGATCAACATCTGAGAGATGGTCATCATGTCTTGACATCAAGTGGGAACACCGATAGTCCGTGATTGGATCTTTTAGCTTGACCAATATTTTGGTCGTACTCGTACCATTGATTGACTCGATCCCTATCAGGTATCCTTACAAGTCTATCACTTAGATTTTAATTATTAATATTATCATTGTTGTGGCGGCGAGAGATAATTAACACTGGATGACGGTGCCGCCATAATAGTGGCTACTAGAAACAACTGTAGCACCGCTAGGGCCGCCGACTTAAAGTCGGTTTGATGTGTATATAAGGCCCTGAGAGGTATTTTCACAGGCTTTAGACGTTAACCGAAAGGAAACAGTTGAGTAACCTTATAAGTGTGGATCCTACTAAGCATACCCATTGCTTAGAACATATCAATTATCTATAGGCCGTAGCACAATTTCATCGGGACACAAATCAGACTGCCCAGGAAGCAGCTGCACGAGAACGCGAGCATGCTGCCCAGCTAGAAGCTCAATTGGCTGCAGTACGGCGTACTTTTCGAGAGAGGAAGGCCCAGTACACTCAAGCGAGAGAGGCTCTCCAGGATCAGATCCAACAAGAAAGGGAAATGATACGAGCCCCAATCCCGGTAGTGAGACAAGAAGTCGCAGAAGACAAAAAGGATCCCGAGGAAGATCCCGAAGAGGACCCGGAAGAAGAGGTCGAAGATAACTCTGTCGTCGTTAACCCCTGAGATATGATTAATGGGGCATGCTGTATATCGATGTTTTCTTATAGATATGTATTGGTGTAATGTTTATGATTTAAGAATAAAATTTTGTATGGATACGATTGGTGACTCGAACATATATTTCGACGACCCTCTTCCTGTTTCAAGTTTCGAGGACGAAACTTCTTTTTAGAGGGTAAGGGTGTAATATTCGTGTACTTTATTAACAATGTATTGTATTTTTAGTCGTATTCTGTTGGGAGTTGGTTTGAGAAATTTCCATATTATATTGTTTGGTGCCTGGAATCGTGTGTATAGTGGGTTGGAACTGGTATGTTGGTTGTTAGTGATGGCCGAGTCATGTGCCTGTCAGGATGTGTTCGTTCTGACCAAACTTCATAATGGTGATGCTGAGAAGTAGCAGTTAGCGCACGCTAGATAGTGTTGCTAGCGCGCGCTAATCATGCATTTGTAGCGCACATTAGTTGGCCATGGCATTGCACGCCATTATGGCCGGTCAGTACATGTAGAGGTTTCTGGACTCTACTCGGAAAACTAACAGGTAGCGCGCGCTAACCATTACAGGTAGCACACGCTATCGCGACCAGTGTAGAAAGTTCTGCACCGCCTTTCAAAGGCGGTGGACTGCCTTTCAGCCCGATAGCGCACGCTACACCTTGCCTGTAGCGTGCGCTAATCACGTCCAGTATAAATAGGACAGCGTAGTTCAGTTCTTGCCATTTCTCTCCCTCTTATTTCCTCCTCCGGCGGCTAGGTGATCTGGACGTAGGGAAGTGCAGATTTTGGCCGGACTTCACTACCCAACAACGTTTTAGAGTTCCTGGAACAAAGTTAACAAGATCTTAACATCTTTTATCATTCGAATCAAGGTAAATCATTCGAAACCCTAGTTCTTCATATTTTAGGGTTTTGTTGAGGTTTCATCCTCTAAAGTCCAGATCTAGCTGTGATTGTGCTAGATTATGATATTGTAATTATAATCCTTTGCTTTTCGTTGAAGTTTACGGATTCAGTTTCGAGTTTTCTTCCATAGTTGTGTATGATCCATGCTAACCCCATAGTGTCCGATTGATTGTCCCTAAGAGTAGAACTTAGGGTGAACATTTCTGTTTCGGTCGTACTATGTTTGATATAGTGCTGTGTTGTGCTAGGACCTAATCATTGAGGAAAGTTCGGGTGGCAGGTCCTTTCATTCACCGTTCTCTGTACCATTATAATTTGAGGCAAGTACTTTGATTGTGTTTGATGTGCTTCATGTGAGTGAGTATTTCGGAAAATGTATCACTTGGTTGGGTTATACAACCAGCGAGGGCCTGATGTGGACTCATCGGGTGTGTATCTCGGGTGAGGTACATGGCCAGTATAACTCGGGAAGTTGTTTTGCGTTTGGTCTTGTGGTACTATATTCCAGAATATCCGTGATGGCACAATGATTTTTGTTATTCATTTGTTGTACATATTCTGGAATCGTTGTACTTGCACCGGCTTCTTGCTGACCCCTTTTGGGATGGATATGCTTGTTGTGTATTCAGGTACAGGTCTTAGTGGCGAGCCGGTGCAGGAAGGGAATGAGGATGATGAGCAACACTGATATCATGTATCATTTTGAGTCGGTGGTCGTTTTGTCATGGTCCGAGTTGTGGTTTCATTTTTGTACTCGCGCGGGTACTGTTGTATATGATTTAATGTGTTGGTGTTAGTTTTTGTTGATGTTGTTGGATCAGTTGTGAGTTGTTGTATATGTTGTGATCCAACAGGACCATGCATTGGTATGTTTTGGTGATGTATGTCGTATTGAAGTTGATGTTGGTTTTAAGTGTGTGAATGTCTCGGTTCAGTTGATGGTTAATGTGTTTTATGTTGATCTAAGCCAGGTAGGTTCTCCAAAAAGAATCTACGGTGCTGTAATATCTCTGTAAATCACGGGGGTGTTATACCCGAGAGTCAATCACAATATATATATATAGTCGAGGTACTTTGCTAGAATGGACAAATTATCCAACACATACTCACGACCCAGAACTAATACCATCAACAAGGAAGTACACTATCTCAACAGCACCGAATGGCACAACCAATATCACACAAACTCACATATTCATCGATAACCACATGACTCCACGCACATATCTTAACAAAAGGATTGAACTTTAAATTTACCGACGACATAATCTTACATAATGGCATCACACAAACGTAAGGCGATCCTATACTCAACACTAACACACATATTCAATTAAGCACATTAATTCACGGAACACACGAGTCATCTTTTAAGAAAACCATGATTGTAAATATACCGATTCTTTTAAAAATGGTTGTAAACATTAATTTAGCACATATCATCGATTACCAACCATTATATCCACAAAATACGTAATGTATAGGCAAGATACTTACCTCAATAATCGATACCGGATACTCCGACGAACATGGCTCTATTGGAAAACCTCGAACACCTACAATTCTCCAGTTGGAAACAACAATAACACGATCGATCGGGAAGCTTCGAAACTTGAAGGAAACAAAGAACGGAAGAGTTCGGACTCGAGTTCTTTGCAAGGAATATGACCCTAACATCACATCATCCATAATCAACAATCATACGAGGAATAATAATCGTAGAACGCCCGAAACCCCCCCCAAGAACTTTCACCGGACACCTTAAAGGCGTCGATAAGGAACTCAACAAAATGACGAATCTTTAGCAATCGAACCATGGATCAACAAGGAAATTGGTAGAATATAACCTAATAATAAACAATCCACCACTAATCTAGGTTATTATGGATCAAACGGACGAAATCAAACAAAATCCCCAATTTTCCCAAAACTAAAATTTTAGGAAAACTTACCCTGATTCACTCGATCAAAGGAGCTTATGGAATGATTAATCGAGTATAGGAACTCTAGGACTTCGTGAATTCATAGTTTAGCAACATGTATCCGAGTTCTCCGAGACTCCAGCTGCGGACAGGAAAGAAGGGAAATGAAAAATGAGTGCAAACATGACTGCTCAGTCATATTTATATAAATGTGCATTAGCGTGCGCTAGCCTTCTGGGTTAGCATGCGCTAACGGGCAGTCTTGGCCTAGAACCTTCGGACGGGACCCGCCATCACGTACCAGTCAACCCATCCAGAACCTTCTGTTCGGCCGCGATAGCGCGCGCCGCGCGGGCGTTAACGTGCGCTAGCCGACCCATCCAGAACCTCCTGGACTAAACTACTCGGCCAGGTAGCGTGCGCTGGGCGGCTGATAGCGTGCGCTGCACCTGCCGATTAGCACTTGCAATGACCAACAATAGCGTACGCTACCTGCCGATCCTTCCGGAGTCCAGAACCTCCAAAAATCTCTCTGCCCAGCCAGGAGCGTGCGCTATACCTGCCGAGTTAGCGCGCGCAGCCTTCCGACAGTAGCGTGCGCTATGCCGATTCCGGCCGCACCTGCCCGGCCAGTGACCAGCCGCCATGCCGGTCCCTGCCACAACTGTCCAACCATTTCCCAGCCGCCATGCCGGTTCCTGCCGCAACTGTCCGGCTAGTGCCCAGCCGCCATGACCCGACGACTCGATTTTCCGAAAATGCACGGGACGAACACGAAAAACGCTCGCGGACAACATCATCGATCCAAAATGAAACAACATATAACAAATCACCACATACGGCCATAAACACAAAATCAGTCGTCAAGAAAATAGTATCAACACTCGACAACTGGGAAATATTCAAAGAAAAATCCAAAATAACCGGAACGAAAATCGCGGGTATTACATTCTCTCCCCCTAAAAATAAGTTTCGTCCCGAAACTTAAAACAAGAGCAAGGCGACTCTAGGTAACACATGTTATCTGATATTGATAGCGCACAATAGCTGCATGCAGTACAGAGTGACTGCAGTCTGATACAATGCGCAAGAATGCTTACGAAAAGCAACGAACATAAATCACTGTGGTTGATAAAACCAAGCAGTACAAAAATCAAATCACGAGTCCAACGCTGAAAAATAGGAAATTCCAATAACTCAAGGATTTTGTAAGATCAAATACAAGATAATTTCCCAACACTTGAGGAAATTACAAAGTGTCCCAGACGCTCAATAATCACGATTAAGAGATCAAATAATAATGATCGGACAACGACGAACGAATAACAATGATCGAACAACAATGATAAAACAACAACTCTGAAGTTCACACCTCAAATCAAGACATCAATAAGCTTGTAGGAACCACGAGGTGTTAATTTCGTACACGGTTCACAGGGAATCGATCCGAATTTGGAAAGGCCACAATGATATACAGATCAATTTGGGACAATATCAGAACTCGTTCAGGTGACAAAGATGAGAACAACAGGTCAGAAGCATCAACGAACACAATCGAGACGATAGAGTCGAACAAAACGGAAGCGAAAAAAATATGGGTATTACACCATCTCACCTTTAAAAGAGGTTTCATCCCCGAAACCTAAACAACGAGGATGAAGTGCTAGAATAGCAATCCTCCCGGCAATATTCTCTTGGTCTCGCATCTGATCTCCATGACCATCTGTACCGCGGTCACAACCGCATCCTCTGCCCCTCGTCATACTAAGCGGATACTCACTCGATATCATGGCACAACATCGTGAAATAATATACTAAAGTGCCAACTCAGCACGACATATCACATAAAACAACTAATAACAACTTGATAAGAATATCCGCGAGGTATCCTTTTAAATGATATCATTTGAAAATCCTTGGATTTGTATGTTTATTCAAAATAAAACTTTGAAAGTATTTTTGGTACCTCGGGCTGTTTTATCAAAACTTGTAAACAAAAGACTTTAACCGTCTCATTTTGAAATTATTTGCAAAACAATATTTCCTTGCAACCGGCATTATCAAAATCACTATGCCACTACGCATCATCATCACCGTTAATAACAAACAAGGTAACCGCGCCAGTTCATCAAACCATTCGTACATGCACTAAACATTTACACCAACCATCAATCATTTTGGAGTGATTCAAGATCAACGTACGATAACTGGCTCAGTACAGAAAACTTTTCCAAATCCGAGTTTGAAGTTTAAATCGAGTAAGATTTTTCATCTTCCACTATATATTTTTGAAAATAAAAATCGTATTGGATTTTGAAATAAAAAAATTTTATGGTGTGAAAGATTTTTGAAAATCATGCACTCGGATTATTAGAAAATAAAACAATACGTTAAAAATCATTTTCGAAACTCCTCTCAACACTACACAAAAATCAACGACGGTAAACAAAATGTCCAAAGGTACTTTAAAACAACTATTTCAAATACCGTTGAGGTTTTATTAGAGAATCCTAGGCCGGCTCGCCAATTCCAAATAATTTTCAAAGTCCACACGAAGCCGTCGATTAATCGAACCGTCAAAATGTTTTTGAAGTTGCTTTCTTCGCAATTTGCACAAGTTTATGAAATTTTCAGGAAAGAGTTTCAAACATACACAACAGACATAAGTTATCAATTAATCAATTATCATCTAGCACTACAAAAAGTCATAACACACATTCACACACAAAAGTTGTCATCACTAGACAACACACATAGAGTACTGTTACAGGTGATTGACTGCAAAAGTTAGCTGCAGTTCCATAGCCTCTGTCCAGGCTGATTAGCGTGCGCTACTTATGCCACATTAGCGCGCGCTAGCCTCATACTTAGCGTGCACTAACTGCTCTAATTCATCAACATGACTGCGAACATATATACGACATTACTAGAACTGAAGGTTACAAATAAACAGCAACAACATACGAATCTAAATGCCATCGAATCACATAATTACAACACTTCACGAGTAACCATCAAAAGACAATTGTTATCCGAAACCAAAATTTCACCTCTCAATAAAGAGGTCTATCTCAACGTATACATACCGATCAACTCAACATTCACATCCTCACTAATAGAATGATTAACGAGAATATTGAGATATGAGGAAGAGAATTTGACGCTAGCATGTATTTGATTAACTCGATGGATTTTGATGTGATCCTTGGTATGGAATGACTTGATAGACATGATGTCAATATAAGGTGCCGTGAGAAGAAGGTGAGATTGAGGGGTTTCGAAGGTGAGTCGATCCCCTTTTATGATACTAAGTGTAGGGCAGTACCAAGAGTAATCACAACCATGAATGCACTGAGAAGTCTAAAGAAGGAGAAATGTGAGGGTTACTTGGTGAGTTTGGTCGACACTCGTATTAATCAGGTGTCCCCTACAGATGTAGGTTAGTACGAGATTTTCTGTATGTGTTTTCAAAAGATTTTACAGGAGTCCCGCCCGACCAACAAGTGCAGTTCAGTATTGATATGGTCCTGGGGGCGGCCCCAACATCTAAAGCGCCATATAGAATGGCTCTGAAGGAACTTCAAGAATTGAAAGTCCAAATTCAAGAGCTTCTGGAGCTCAGATTTGTTCTTCCTAGTGTATCACCATGGGATGCACCAGTGCTGTTTGTAAAGAAGAAATATGGGTCACTTCGGATGTGTATTGATTACATAGAGATGAAAAGACTCACGGTGAAGAACAAGTACCCATTACCGAGGATCGAAGATATATTCGATCAGTTGAGGGGAGACAGAACCTTTTCGAAGATCGATTTACATTTGGGGTACCATCAACTGAATATTAGGAAGTGTAACATTCCCAAGATGGCTTTCAGGACCCATTATGGCCATTTTTGAATTTATGGTGATGCCGTTTGGTCTAAGTAACGCACTTGTAGTCTTTATGGATTTAATGAACAGAGTGTTCTAACCTAACTTGGATAAGTTCGTGATCGTATTCATAGATGACATCTTGGTATATTCTAAGGACAAGGAACAACACCCAAGAGCATTTGAAGGTTACATTGGAGACACTTCACAAGAAGTTGTATGCCAAGTTCAAGAAATGTGAGTTTTGGTTAAATGGAGTTGGATTCCTTGGACATGTAGTGAGTTCTAAAGTAATTTAGGTAGATCCCGACAAGGTTGTAGCAGTGAGTAGTTGGGAAGTACCCAAGAATGCGAGCCAAGTCCGTAGTTTTCTGGGCTTAGCTGGATATTATAGAAGATTTATTGTAGGATTTTTGGAAATCGCCACTCCTATGACTCAGTTAACAAGGAAAGGTATGAGGTTTGAATGGAGTGAGAGGTGGGAGGAAAGTTTTCGAGAGTTGAAAAGGAGACTAACCCCGGCACAGTATTAATGATTCCTGATCCGACGAAAGAATTTGTTATTTATAGTGATGCCTCAAAGCAGGGGTTGGGTCAAGTTATGATGCAACATGGTAAAGTAGTAGCATATGCATCGAGACAACTTAAACCACATGAGTTTAACTATCCGACGCATGATCTGGAGTTGACTGTTATAGTACATGCGTTGAATATTTGGCATCACTATCTCTATGGAGGAAAGTGTGAGATATACACAGACCATAAAAGTCTGAAGTATCCTTTCACACAAAAGGACCTTAACATGAGGCAAATGAGATGGTTAGGATTGGTGAAGGACTATGATTATACTATTTGTTACCATCCGGGTAAGGCTAATGTGGTAGCTGATGCCTTGAGTCAGAAGACTAGAGGCGAGTTATCTTGCTTGACCGATCAGGAGAGTTTGATAAAGGAGTTCTCCCAGTTGAGGATTGAGGTAGTTGAGTCTTCAAAGAGTTCAAAAGCAATCCTAGCATCATTGGTATTGCAACCAAACTTGAGGGATAAGATTAAGGAGGCTCAACCACGTGATAAGTTCTTGTGCAAGATGAAAGATTGAGTACAAAATGAAAGTATTGAGAAATTTGTCGTCGCCGCAGATGATGTTTTGACTTATGATGGGAGGTTATGTGTTCCTAAGGATCAATCCATTAGGATTCAACTCCTTGAAGAAGCCCATAATGCACAATACTCCGCTCACGCAGGGGTACAAAGATGTACCACGGCCTGAAGAAGTTCTTTTGGTGGAGAGTAATGAAGGAGGGCATTGGTGTATTCGTGGAGAGGTGTATGATATATCAGCAGGTGAATGTAGAACACCAATGGCGAGGAGGTTTACTTCAACCATTGTAAATCTCAGAATGTAAATGGGAGCATATCACAATGGATTTTGTGGTTGGTCTGCTGCGAACCGTGAGGAAGAACGATGCTATATGGGTAATAGTAGATCGTTTGATGAAGTCATCTCATTTTCTACCTGTGAGGATGACTTATAGTATGGAACAGTATTCAAAGATTTATATTCGAGAGATTGTGAGGTTACATGGAGTTCTGGTGTTGATCATCTCGAATAGAGATCCGCGATTTACTTCAAGATTTTGGAAAAGTCTGCAAAGTGCATTGGGCACTAAGTTGAATTTCAGTACTGCATGTCATCCGCAGAATGATGGTCAACGGAATGAACTATCAATACACTTGAAGACTTGTTGAGGGTGTGTGTTCTTGATACTGGTGAGAATTAGGATAATATTTTGCCGTTAGTAGAGTTTGCTTATAACAATAGTTACCAAGCGACTATACAAATGGCCCCATATGAAGCTCTGTACGAAAGGAAATGTCGATCGCCCCATTATTGGAGTGAGGTTGGAGAAGGAAAGATTTTGGGTCCAGAACTGATCGGACAGACTGTAAAGAAGATAGCCGAAATTAGAAGTAGAATTAATACTGCCCAGGACCAGCAGAAATCTTATAATGATAAACCAAGGAAAGATATCCAATTAAAGTTTGGATAAAAGGTGTTCTTGAAGGTAGCGCTGATGAAAGGAGTGATACGATTCAGTAAAAAGGGAAAGCTACAGGCTCATTATATCAGACCATTTTACATTTTGGAACTGAAGTAGAATTATTGGTGGGTCAACATGAAGAAAGATGTGGCGGAATATGTCTCAAAATGTTTAACTTGTCAGCAGATTAATATCGAACATCAGCGACCCGTCGGAATATTGAAGCCACTTCCGATTCCTGAATAGAAGTGGGAAGATATATCAATGGACTTTATCACCAGTATGTCGAAGACCAGAACAGGGTTGAACATGATTTGGGTGATAGTTGATCACCTAACCAAGTCGGCTCATTTTCTGGGTATTAAGGATACTTGGGGACCAGAGAAGTTGGCACGAGTGTTTCTTGCGGAGGTAGTCTGATTGCATGGTACACCAAAGACCTTCATTTCTGATCGAGATGGTCGCTTCGTGTCATATTTTTGGACGGCGGTTCATAGAGCCTTGGGAACTGAGCTGAACTTTAGTATAGCATATCATCCTCAAACCGACGGACAGTCCGAGAGAACTATTCAAACAGTAGAAGACATGTTGAGAACTTGTTCCTTAGACTAGCCGACTGACTGGGAAAGTCATCTGTTGTTGATTGAATTCACTTACAATAATAGTTGGCATGCTTCTATTAAGATGGCACCTTTTGAAGCATTATACGGGAGAAGATGTAGATCACCCTTATGTTGGGACGATTCGTCTGATTTAATCGGGACGGAACCAGAATTGATAGTACAAACTCAATAGAAGGTAGCTTTGATTCATGAAAGGCTGTTGACTGCCCAAAGTCGACAGAAGTCTTATGCAGACATGCACCGTCGCCCGTTAGAATTTGGAATTGGGGACCACGTACTTTTAAAGGTTTCTCTTACTTGGGGAATCTTTCCCTTTGGAAGGAAGAGGAAGTTGAGTCCGAGATACATCGGACCATTCGAGGTTCTTGAAAGAGTTGGAGAGTTGGCGTACAGGTTGGCCTTGCCGCCATCGCTAAGTCATGTTCATAATGTGTTACACATATCTCAGTTACGGAAGTATGTACTGGATCCCAGTCATGTCATCGATTTTGGCGAGATCGGAGTAGCTAATGATGGCACTTTCGAAGAGAAACTAATCAAGATACTCGAGAGTCGAGTCAAACAATTGAGAAATAAACCAACCACCTTGGTTAAAGTTCAGTGGTCGCGACACGGAGTCGAAGAGGCCACTTGGGATACGGAGGATAATATAAAGTCAAGATACCCATAATTATTTTCATGTTAAGTTTCGGGACGAAACTTCTTTTTAGAGGGAGAGTATGTAATATCCGGATAATTGTAGGTATTTTCATCTGTATTTGAACCTTGTAATACTCGATTTTGTGGTATCAATAATTGAAGTTTGATTTTTCCGTATTCGTATTCCAACATTCATGATCTTATTGGGAAGAACTTGCAAATTCATGCATGCAACTACCTCATAACATGCGTTAACGAGTGAGCATAACGTACGTTAAGAACTACATATAACGTACGTTATGAGTGATGCATAGCATACATAACAGGCAGTCAAGCAGATCAGGTTGGTCAGTGTATGGGCCAGCTAGGGATGGGGTCTGGATAAGATAAGATTCCCGCGTGATCCGGACAGCTTTTTGATAAAGCAAGTCAACGAGGCATAACGTACGTTAAGGGATTAAGATAGCGTACGCTAGACAGAGCGTATTACATACGTAAAAGGTGATGGTTAACGTACATTAAGAAGGTCAAAAAATGAGGCACTAGCTACTGGCAAGCGTTAATGTACGTAAGAAGTAGCACATAACGTACGTTAACGCTATAGCATACGTAACACCTTGTGGCTAACGTACGTAAAGATCAGGGTCTTATAAATAAGACATCACCCCCATTTTATTTCACCCTCGTTTCCTTTAATTCCTTGGCCGATTTCTGCAAGTCCAGAGAGCCTTACCCAACATTATACTCCTTGTTTAGCTTTTCTACTTGGTGGTTGAAGTTGGGAAGCATCTTGGTTTGGTGTTCAAGCTCCGGGTGTTGAGTTCCGCCGAGTGTTTCATCATTCTCTTCCGAAATAAGGTATGTGAAGCTATCCCAACCTAGAATTCATATTCTTGTACTGCTTATGAGCATGCTACTGGAGTTATTAAGATTTATTTGACAACTTAGAGAATCGTATACCATGCTTTAGGAGAATTGAGGGAATCTACACTAGGATTTTCATGGTTAAATGGAATTTGGGATATGCCTTGATTTGTGAAACATCGAGATGGAGTCTACTGAATTCATAGCATGCCTTTAACAATGGTTTTGAAACACTCTTTTGGGGAACGATTTGTTTAGGTTATCACATGTGTTATATGAATTCAAGAAGATTAAGGTGGAGGGTGTTCTTCAAGTATAGTTCATGATTTATTGAAGTTTCTCGTTAATCTTTAAATTGTTGGATAAAACGTAGTGATTAGGTTGGTGTTAATGGTTTTGAACTTAAAACTTTGGCAAGAAGTATTGCTTGTGGAAGAACGAAAACGTGGAGATGAATTAAGTTAGAATTCAATTGAAATGTGTTAAGTAACCGAACCAAGTACTGGAATGGATAATCAGGAATCGAAGTGTGAAATTATAATGATTTTAATATCTTAAATTCATAGATGTCGACTTTTCATCTCCGTTATGGTCATTTGATTCACGTGAAGTATGTCATTAGTTCGGCTGAGCATTCACCGAATGGTTGAACCGTGAACCGGATAACTTAGAATGTAACTCGGCCGTAGTAGACATTAGATGTTCGAACGTTAGAATTGTTACGTAAGTTGAGTTGTCGTTATTTCCTTTTTGTAAGGTTCGAGGTTGCGAATGGTTGATCGAAGGAATGGCCCTTGAGTTTATTGAAGTCGTTGAAGTGTTTATTCCTTGCCATCTTTCTAAGGCAAGTACTTTAATTACGTTTTATGTATTGATGTTATACATGTTTTCGTTCATATGTGTCGTTGTTGTATGTCCGTCTCGTGTTGGTCCTACGGGATCATCTTGGGATCTATGCTAGCATGCAATGGATCATTGGATAGGTTTTTCCACCTCGTGTAGGACCAACGGGATCATCTTGGGATCTATGCAGTGAACGTTGGATCATAGGAATTACCATGTGTATGTTGTATCATGTTGTGATCATGTGGTGCGGTATTGTAAGTCTTCTTATAGTAGAGACTCGTTGTTATTGTTGTCGTTGATGATGTTGTCATTATTCTTCATGATATGTTGAATAATCTATTGTTGTATAATTACCGTACTTGTACTAGCATCGTTGTGCTAACCCCTTCGGGGGTGGATATTTGTCTTATGTTCAGGATACAGGAGGACGGGGAAGCAACCACTTGAGCTGGATGATGACGAGGGTGTGGGGTGATGTTATGGCCGGGATGGTTTGTCAGTTGCGTTTTGTTTTTTATAAAGTACTCGAGTACATTGTCGTTTTGTTCTTCCTTTGAAATTTATATTTGGATGTTGGTCGACTTGTATTTTTCGAGCTGGTGATGTAATAATTAATTTTACGGTTGTTATTTAAATAAGGTTGTTTTCAAATTCTTAGCCTTGTAAATCCTTATATCGGGGATTTACGGTGCTGTAAAAATCTTAAATATCTCGGGGTGTTACAGAATATAGTTTCGGAGCTAAGATTACGGATATCTTGGTTATTGGGTTCAATTAGGGTTCAGATGTGTCATTTTGAGTTAACGCCGCGAATAACATCACTGTACTGCCTACGTCTTCATGTGAGCGGTGGTTGTAAGTTTCCTAAACTCTAACTTGTCCTTTACATGTTATGCTTTTTGAACATTAGTACGATGTTGTTCCCTGTATATTGAGTATTTTTGTTTACAGTATGATGAGAGGAGGACGTGGATGTGGTCGCGGACGTGGGCGCAGACATAGAAATGCAGAAAGTCAAGCTTCATCTTTTGTTCTTGATTTGCTGTCAAATCAGGCTAACTCCAATTCTGGCGAACAACAAGAGTCCGTTAACAATGAACGAGAACAGACAGTGGAGACAAATGCCAATCCTGCCTTTCCCGACATACTACGTCGGGTGGTCAACCAAATGACCCAATTTGATCAAGTAGTGGACAGAATGCAAGTGGCGGTAGGATTGCAGTCGGGGGTAAGACTGCAAGGCATCCCAGACGTGGGAAATCGAGGAGACAGATGGCTTCAGGAGGTGGCAAAGATGCACCCACCGAAATTCGATGGTTTTTCAGAGACAACCGACATGGGATCACTGGTTCAGAGAACTTGAGAAAGTATTTGCCGGGATTAACTGCCCAGATGACCGGAGAGCTCCCATTGCTCAGTATTTTCTAACAGAAGAAGCGTTCGAGTGGTGGGAAGCTATCCGACCTGTTGATCATGATGCCGATTGGGGAGAGTTAAAACTTATGATGGAAGGTCAGTACTACCCTCGTCCGATAGAAGCTAAGGTTCGAGAATTTTTCTCTGCACAGCCTTCGGATGTGCCGGTGGCTCAGACGATTAAGAGATTTAATTAACAGCTGGCGTTTGTTCGACACCTAGTTACAACTGACGTAGAAATGATGATTCACTTTGATATGAGAATGAAGCCGGAGATACATAGGTACATGTTAGGTTTTGAATGCACCATCTCTCCACGAGTATCAAGACAAAGCTCTGGCGTATGAAATGAAAGAAGCAGCTATGGAAAAGTTCTCTGAGTCCAAGAAGCAGAAAGTCTCTGGTAGTTTCAACGAGCACAAGAGTAGTGGGCCTCGCAAAGCCCAGTCATCCTTTCATTCATTCAAGAGGCCTCCGCATCCATCCAAGGGTGGGAAGTGTTAGGAATACTTGTTAGATTTTGATGATGTCATTAATATAATTTAAATATTTATTACTTGGCAAAAATGTAAGGAAGAACCAAATGAGTATCTTCCATAGGCCAAATTATGTTAAGTTAAATACTTGGCAAAATGTAAAGAAGAACCAAATGAGTATCTTCTATAGGCCAAATAATGGTTAAGTTAAATACTTGGCAAAATGTAAGGAAGAACCAAATGAGTATCTTCTATAGGCCAAATAAGTTAGGCTCAAATCGGCTAAGTACAAAGGTACAGATAAGTACATCCGAGAAGTACAGCCGAGTCAAGTCAGAGAAGTTCTGGTCAACAAAAATTCATCAGAGATGTTTGACCAGACTGCAGTCAAGTGATCAGCAAACTAAGTCATCTGAAGTCTGATCATCAGACAAGTCAAAATTCTTCAAGTCAGGAGACTTCAGACAAGTCATCTGATCAAGCGAGTCTCAATCAGTCATCATCATAGAAGTCCAAACTTGACTGTACATCAGCCAACTTGACTTATAGGAGATCAGCCAAGTACTCCAAGTCCACGTCAGCATGCGTTGAATAGTGAAATATTACGGAAAGTCACATGCAAGCGTGAAGAGACAAATTGGAGAGATTCCCGCAAGGATATGAATTAAATAATTCATCCAGACCTACCACTGAAGACTTTAATCTTATTGTATTCAAAAGATTCGGCGCCTCACATGCAAAGTCTTCACAACGGTCGAAAGATGGATTAAAATAAAGGGAATCCAGCCTTGCAACGTTCATAAAAATAAACAAAGAAGTCTATTTCTCCAACGGACGGATTTGTTACAGGATTTGCAACGGCTATGAAGAATGCTCAAGGATCGACACTTATATATATCCGAAGATTTGAAGATGAGCCATACGATGCGAACAAAACACTCAAGCGATCAAAGTTATCAAAGCAATCAAAGCAATCACATAGCATCGTAAAAAGAGCAGTACTCAAAGATCTAATTTGAAGAAAGCTCTTAGTTGGAGAAGACAAACACTCTTGTCTTAAAACCTGAGTTTGGGGTACTTCACTGGTTGAAGTTGCGAGACTGATAGGCATCCGAGGATTTGAAGAATCAAGTGGTGCTAGGCAGTCAAAGAGGAGTTACAACGACGTGATTTCCACTGGTTGGAAGTTGTTGTAGCTAAGTAGTAGAATCACTGTAATATTTATCACTGGTTGAGAATTATAGTGGATTCATCTCCAACTGGTTTGGAGAAAAGTGGATTAGTAGAGGATTACCCACCTCTGAGACCACTATAAATTGCCTGCGTGTTTTACTGTTTTCAGCATCATACTTAACTGCTGCATTTATTCATTACTGTTCCATTGCTTAGTCTTGATTTCGTCATCAGTTGATTTCCACATATCTATCACCTGAGAAACTTACTCTTCGTGAAAAAGAGTTTAAGAGTTTCAATAAGTCTACTTACCCCCCTCTAGACTTATTCCTGAACGACTTGTGACCTACAAGTGGTATCATAGAGGTTGGTTCATTTATTCCACGAACCAGATCCATATATCGAGGATATATTTTTTTTAACTCTCATTGAAAAATGGAACACATGAAACACATGCATTCTAGATTACCTGTGTTTTCAGTTGACGAGTATGATCTTTAGAAGATAAGGATGCAGGCACACTTATCTTCAATCCATGACGACATGTGGTGTATCATATAGGACGGCTCGTTCATATTCGAGAAAGACAACACTCCTGAGGATATTGAAGCTGGGAAGCCGTAAAAGATCCCAAAGAAGAGGACGGAGTTGACCCCAGAATAAAGAAAGCTGGCCAACCTAGACAATCGTGCCAGAGATGTGCTATACCAAACCCTTGACAAATCAACAATGGTCAAGATTAAAAATTGCAAAAATGCCAAAGAGATTTGGGATACCATTGCTGTGATGTATGAAGGTACCGAGCTAATAAAAGAAAACAAGTTGTCAATCGCTACCCAGAAGTTTGACAACTTCAAGATGAAGACCGGAGAATCCATACACCAGGTGGACACAAGGTTAACAGAGATCATCAACGAAATCAATTCTCTGGGTAAATCCTATTGCAACAGGGAGATGGCCCCGAAGGTTCTGAGATCACTCAACCCAGAGTGGAATATGCAGGCGGTAGCCATGAGGGAATCCAAAGGCCTCAATAAAATCAAGATTCAAGAACTATTCTCTGACCTGAAGGCTTATGAATTCGAACTCCCAAGTTCATTATCAAACGAGCCTGCAGAGAAGGGAATAGCATTTGCAGCCGAGTCTCCTGCCAAAAGCTTATCTGAAGTTAAACCTCCAAATCCACTCGATTTCGAGGAAGAGATGGCGTTCATCATGCAAAGGTTCAGCAACTTCATGAAGAATTACTCCAAATATAAAATGAATTATAAGGAGAATCCCAGAAGAAACCAAAAAGCTGGAAGCTGGAAAATGGAGTGTTACAACTGCCATAAGACAGGACACATTCAAATCGACTGTCCTGATCTTAAGAAGGACGAGAGCAAGAAGGAGGTGAGCAGAAAAGAAGACCGAAGGAAGTCCCTTATTGGAGAAGACCAAGAGCGTGTAGAGTCAAGCATCGGATTCTTCTCTGATAATGATGAAGAGTACGATTGCCTGATGGCTAACCTAGCTGATGAAGAGGTAACATCAAAACCCTCTAATTCAAACAATAGTTTAGCCATATCTCAAGATATGGACTTACACGAATCTGTAAATCAGCTACTTAAAGATTTTGAGACACTAAAATCTGCACACCTATCTGTATCAGCCGAGAAGACTCAGCTGCAAGATGAGAATAGGCAGCTGAAAAATGATTTTGAAAAACTCAGCCTAGAATTGAATAAAGTAAAATCTGATCTTGAAAACCAGGCTGCAGCTAACTTGAAAAACCAGGCTGATGTCACTACAGCTAAGATAAAATGATTAACTGTTTTGAATAGTGAAAAATCAGCTGCACTTGCTCATGTCAAAGCCGAATTTACTAAACTGACTCAGGTAAGTAAGACTCAGGCGCAGGAAATAACCTCCCTGAAGGCATCTCTAACTCTGGACGAACTGTGTACTAATAAAAGGCCACTATATTCCAGATCAGGCCTTGGATATGATCCTCACACTCCCTCTAGTTCTAAAACCACTTTTGTCAAGGGAGAAACAATTGTCTCGTCTGCTGAGCCTATATACAACGTGTATTTAAAAATAGGCAACAGCCAAGTCACAAGTCTAGGCTACAGCCAAGGTATACAAGGCAGCCACCTAGACAAGCGACTGGGCAATGGCCAAGGCAGAAGCAACAACCCAGACAATATGCCCATTATTATCAAAAACTCCCCAAAAACAGATTTCAAAATGAGAGGGGCAAATGGAAACCTCAAGGTTATCCTAATTTTCAAAATGAACAAGTGTGGAGACCTCAAAGATTTAATAAATGGTCTCAACCAAGGTTTAGAAATGGCCCACACTACCCATATTATGAGGCATATCCAGTATACAATCCTAACATAAGATATAGACCCAGAACTTACACACCTTATATGGGTAATAACAACAATTTTCATAATCCAATGAGAAATCAATTCTCCAGGAAACCATCTAACCCTAGAGGACCCACACAGATTTGGGCACCTAAATCTCTGCTTGTATGATTGCATAAAAGGTGGAAAGACTACTACCACATCTCCACAAATTCAAACTTTGGAGGTGAAGAATGGTTTGTAGATTCTGGATGCTCGAGGCACATGACCGGGAACAAGAAGGTGCTAACAAAATATATGAAAGAAAGAGGTCCAGACATAACCTTTGGCGATAGCTCTAGAGGACAAACAAAGGGCTTTGGAGAGCTGCACCGAGGAAATATAATTATATCCAAAGTTCACTATGTCAAAGGGCTCAAATATAATCTCCTGAGCATAAGCCAGTTTTGTGATGAAAAGAATCTAGTAGTCTTCACCATTTTGAAATGTATGGTGATAGATATCCTATCTGGAGAGGTGAAGCTACAACGATTCAGAAAGAGAGATGTCTACATGATAGATTGGAACACAGGAACCCCTGATACCCGTTTTCTATCTAAGACAATAGCTGAGAATGGATGGCTGTGGCATAAAAGATTATGTCACCTAAACTTTCAAGCCATCAACAAGATTAGTTCTCAGAAGCTGGTCAGAGGACTTCCAGAAGAAGCATTTAAGAAGTAAGCTCTTTGTGATGCGTGTCAGAAAGGAAAGCAGACCAGAGCATCATTCAAGCCAGTCCAGCCTACAACTCTCACATCGAGGATCTTAGATCTACTTCATATGTATCTATTTGGCCCTATCAAGCCGAGGACTCTAAGTGGCAGAAAGCATGCTCTAGTAGTAGTGGATGACTACTGAAGGTACACATGGATTATATTCTTGTATAAGAAGAGTGAAACCTTGACCAAGCTACATGAGCTGCTGAGAAGGATCCAAAATGAGAAATCCCTCTCAATCATAAAGATTAGATCAGATAGAGGAGGCGAATTTCTCAACAAGGCGATCACTGATTACAGCGATCAGAATGGAATCCAGCATGATCTCTCTGCAGCCAGGACTCCCCAGCAGAATGGTGTTGCCGAAAGAAAAAACAGAACCTTAAAGGAAGCGGCTAGGTCTATGATTGCGTATGCACGCCCAAGAGGTTCTGGGTCAAGTCATCAACACTGCCTTTCCATACTCAGAACAGGAGTATGATAGTAGGGAGACATGGCAAAACTCCCTATGAGGTTTGGAATAACATAACACCTACAGTTGCTTACTTTCATATTTTTGGTTGTAAGTGTTTCATCCACAACAACGGTAAAACCCAACTAAATGCCTTTGATGCTAAAACTGATGATGGTCTCTTTATGGGATATTCACAAAGAAGCAAGGCATATAGAGTCTTTAACAAAAGAACCTTAGTTGTGGAGGAAACACCTCATGTTGTATTTGATGAATCTACCGTTGAGTACAGGAAACAAGTAGAGCTAATTGAGGATAAGATCAAATCCGCAATCCTCGAAGAAGTCATTGTACATGACACGGGAATGGTGGACTCATCTACAGATCAGCCTGAAGACCCATCTGTAGCTGATGAAGACCCAACTGCAGATCAGACAGGACCACCAAACCTACCTGATCCAGTTGCTGCTGATAAAGATCAAACTGTAGCTGATAAAGACTCATCTGCAGACCAGACCAGATCCCAACCTGCAGATGACAAGACGGTAGCTGATCCAGTTGCAGACCAAGGAGATCAGATCCAAGCTGATGCAGACAGAGAGGAAATCCACCAGAGCAAATCTACAGGGGGAACAGACCCTGAAGAAGAAGACATCCCTAAGTGGCTTAAAGATCATCCCATCCAACAAATCATTGGGAAGCTGACTGATGGAGTCAAGACAAGACAGTCCACTCTACCCGCAGGAATGGCAATGTTTTCTTGCTTCATGTCCCAAATAGAACCCAAGACAACATACAAGCCTTGGAAGACAATTCTTGGATCAATGCCATGCAAGAGGAGCTTGAACAAATGGAAAGGAACAATGTTTGGGAACTAATGCATGCACTGCATCATAAGAAGGTTATTGGCACCAAATGGGTGTACAAAAACAAAAGCGACGAAGATGGAGCTGTTGTTAGGAATAAATCCAGACTTGTTGCTAAAGGATATGCACAGTGTGAAAGAATAGATTTTGATGAAACCTATGCACCTGTTGCAATATTAAAAGCCATCAGACTATTCCTCGCAGATGGATGCAAAGAGTGCATTTCTTAATGGAATCCTAGAATAAGAAGTCTATGTGGAGCAACCCCCAGGATTTGTCAAAGGAGACAAAGTCTACAAGCTATTGAAAGCTCTATATGGACTTAAGGAGGCACCAAGAGCTTGGTATGAAACCTTATCTGTATTTCTTGAGAAGAACGGTTTCTGCAAAGGGAAAGTGGACAAGACTCTATTCAGAGTGGAGCACGAAGGCCACATATTAATAGTTCAGATATATGTGGATGACATTATATTTGGCTCAACCAACCCAGAGCTGTGTGAGAAATTCTCAAATCTCATGCAAGGAGAATTTGAGATGAGTATGATGGGAAAGCTTAACTTCTTTCTTGGATTACAAGTCAAGCAGGTGGAAAATGGAATTTTCATCAATCAAGCCAAATATACTCGAGATCTAATCAAGAGATTTGGAATGGAATCATCCAAACCAGCAAGAATTCCTATGAGCACAAGTACTCACCTAGAGATTTGGAATGGAATCATCCAAACCAGCAAGAATTCCTATGAGCACAAGTACTCACCTAAATGCAGACGAGAGAGGCATATCAATGGATTAAACCCACTACAGAGGACTTATTGGATCATTGCTATACCTCACTGCAAGCAGACCAGATATATCTTATGCCTTAGGAGTATGCGCATGATTTCAATCCAAGCAAAGCAGTCTCACCAAGATGCAGCCAAGAGAATAATCAAATACCTTAAGTCTACAGTCAATGTTGGACTATGTTATCCTAAGGACGATAACTTCGAGCTATCAGGATATTCAGATACAGATTTCACAGGATGCAAAATAAATAGGAAAAGCACTAGTGGAACGTGTCAATTCCTAAGAACCAGACTGATATCCTGGTTTAGCAAGAAGCAGGTTTCTAACTCTATCTCCACCACAGAATTAGAATACCTAGCTGCAGGTAGTTGTTGCGCCCAGATCTTATGGATCAGACAACAGCTAAGGGACCACAACATTATTGCCAATGAAGTTCCTATCTGGTGTGACAACAACAATGCTATTGCAATAACCAACATCCTGGTATTGCACTCAAGGACCAAGCACATTGACGTTTAGCATCACTTCATAAGAGATCACGTGCTTAACAAGAGAGTCAGAGTTGAAAGAGTAAGCACAGACTACCAAATTGCTGATATCTTCACCAAACTTTTGCCAGAAGAAAGGTTTTTGGAGCTGAGCAGAGAACTTGGATTACTAGATTGGGAATCTAGTACAGAGGAAAAATATAGTTGAAGCAGATCAGACGAAGGACGGACTAAGTTGATCATAGGAATCTGACCCTACCTGATGCAGACAAGAAGACGAAGGACAAACGAAGGAACCTAGCTGATCAAACCACAGGCGAGAAGTCAAATGAGTCAACTCACCTGATGCAGAGCAGTCAACAGTCAACGGTCAACCAGCTAAGTTTTCTAAACCTAACCGACTTGTAAATATTATATTATTATCTGCTATTTGTATAATATCATATTACTATTTGGATCACAAGTGGCATAATACTATATGTTTAAAATACATGTGGCAACCACAAGTTCAATCGACCTCCAATGTGACCAATTAAAATCCAACCGTCCATTTTCAAACTCAAAACCTGGACCACCGATTACTAAATTTGAATTTTTAAAATCCTCAAAAGGAGGACCACCGATTAAAATAAATGAATATTTAATTACAGACGTCGTTTCATTTTCCTTTTAAGGACGGGAAAAGCCCTTTTACTTTACCTTTACCAAACTTTCGAAACCCTAATTTTCAAAGCAGAAATCCTTTCGAACTCTCAATACACTAAGAAATCGCTTATTTTGCAGAAATAGAATCCTACTTTGAAGGCGTGAATCTGAAGGCAGTCAAGGACCAGATCATTTTCTCCCTGGTCGTTGATTTTGAGGGACTCCTGGAAACAAACCTGGAGAACAACGATGTGCTCAACCTCATTCGCGCGATGAAGATGAATGGGATCTACCCATTCTTGGACATCAGTCCCAAGCACCTGTTTAAGGAGGCCATTATTGCATTCTTCCGAGAGGCCCGAGTGATTTAATCGGGGATTCTAAGCACAATCGGCGGAATCCAAGTGGACATCTCACCGGAGACAATCGGAAAAACATTTGGGATGAAAAACCGCGGCGTGGCGGTTGAAGCCCTTAAGCAGAGCGCAACCGATACTTGGCTGAAGATCAAGGTGGTCGACCAACCGGAGAAACTGAAGCTAACCGCCAAGAGGAGTAAAATAAAAAGGGAGTATCGCTATGTGTTGTACATAACCAACAAGATAGTGATGGGGATGGCCGGTAGCTACGACCAACTGTCGTCAGCTAAGTTTATGGTGCTGGGATCACTAATCTAAGACGATCCAATTGACTGGACGAATTACATATACAGGCAATTGGTGCGTGAAGTCAACAAGGCCTAGTGGCTTGTTGAGGAGAAGAAATTTAAATCCAAGCTGGCGTTCGAAACGCAGCTCAGTTGGATTTTTGGAGAAACTTGGTGTGGCGAAGGGAAACACTGACCCCTTCCACATCAATAAGAGACTTGGTCATCTAGACCAAGAAACGTTGAGGAGACTAGGAGGCATAAGAAGAGCAGCCTAGATTCTAAAAGAGCTGTCTGATCAGGGACCTACCTACAGATACCCTGAAACCTCATACGAGTCCAACCAGGCTGCAACCCGCAACTTAACTGCAGCCCAGTCTGATACAGAGTCAGACAACACTCCAATTGCTGTTCGTTTTAAGAGAAGGGGACCAGCCCCTGGTGAGCCCTCCATAATCCACTCCTCACCAGAACCCTCTCCGAAGAGGCCCAGGCGTTTGCAGTTTAGTGAAGAGGAGCAGCCAGAGCAATATTTCAGCCCTGCAGCTAAGTCACCTACTCATTTAGAGGACCAGCCTGCTCCTGCCAGCATGGAAACCCAGATTGTCCCTCTTCTCACTCCCCAGTACATATCAGATGAAGAGGAAGCAGGTTTGATTATTAACATACCTGAGGCGAACTACAGCTTCAACCTGCTTGACAACAACATCTTCAACCTATCCATAGAACAACTCAAATTGGTAAAACCTCTTGCTCTAAAACATTCCTTCATTCACATTTATGAGGAATGGAAAACTTTAAAATCATATTCTTTCACTCAACTGCAATCTTTCGTTGAGGTGAGTAGCTGGGAGTATCCCCAGGCTACTGAAGAAGCGCTGATGCATTTTTGCAACGAGTCAGACGCAATTTTGTTACTTCAGGAAAATTGGTTCATGTCCAATTTTAAAACCCACATGGACTAATTTATCCATACTATTATGTATAGTATTTTTGATGGTTCTGTTGATAAAGAAGAAGAAGTTTAAGAGAAAGAGATAAGAATAGAGGAGTTAGTGGAGGAAGAATAAGTTATTATAATAGAAGATGAAGAAAAGGAGGAAGTAGAAAAAGAAAAAGATGAAGAAAATATTCTAGTTGAAAAAACAGAAGAACTGGAGGATGAAGGAGAAGAAGAAGGAGATGAGGTATATCAAGAAGAAGCAGAAGGAGAAAAAGAAAATGATGAAGAATATAAAGATGATAAAAATAATGATGAAGAAAAAGGTGATGATAATGATGATGAGAATGATGATGATGATGATAATAAAGGAGATGGAGGTGAAAAAGAGGCTGAGAGAGAAAAGGGAGAGGATGAATAGAAGGATGAAGAGAGAGAAAATGAGAAGGATGGAGAGAAGTAAGAAGAAAAATAAAATGAAGAAGGAGAAAAGGAGAAGGAAAAAGAAAAGGAGGCAGAAAAAGTAGCTGCATCAGACAAGGCTGGGGCACCCGCTATACCAGCCTAGATGCAGACCTAGCTGAGGATGACTGAGCTGATCCGACAGATTGTAAAAGACACTGTTGGAGAGCTGCTTGCCTCTCAAGTCACTCCTGACCTGCAGTCCATTAATGCCAAAATTGAAACCTTGCTGCAGCGGGATATCCCTCAACCACCTCCTCCTACAAACAACAGAATTCCCCTTGGCATGTCTGACTGGATGCTTAGAATGGAGCAACAATTGACCATCCTGGTTGATGCTGGCAAAAAGGGGGAAGAGAGGTTACAGGGGAAAGGTAGCAAGCAGGGGGAAGTAAGAGGAATTCAAGAGATGAGGACGAAGAGGAATCAAGATGTCCAACTAATTACAGCTAGGACATCATTTGCAAAGAGGAAGGAAGAAGTTGAGACTGATGATCAGCCTGCAGCCAAAAGAAGGAGGATCAGATCTGGGGAAGAGCCTACTCTAGAATGGGAAGGCAAAGAGTTATGGTATGTTAAAGACTTTCTTCCTGTCCAAGCTGCACCAATGTGGGGATCTGCAAAGAAGAAGTTCATCAAAGATTTTTACATCTGGGAGTTACTCCAAGATGTAAATTGCTCCCCACAGCAGACCTTCATTAACTTCATGGATTCAGCACATCCAAAACTCTGGGCCATCCTACTAAAACACGCTGAGGGATGTAATGCATACCCCATGATTCCTCCCTTCAGACCTAAAGATCCGCCCACTCTACCAAATAATGAACTGGATGAATTAGCGCTGCAAAGGAAGATCAAGAAGTTGTGTGAAGAGCATAAGTTCTCTTCCCAAGAAGAACAAGATTTTGCTACACTTGTAGTCAGGAGGAAGTACGGCCTTGCCCCCGTCAAGAAAAGGCCTATTGGTGCAAAGATTCTTAGACCCTCCAAGCAGCCTATTCGTAGAGGCAGATGAATTGTATTCATATCTTTTTATGTAAATTTTGTACTTATAATTTTCCTGTATTTTGATCATTAAAAGCCATGTACTTGTAAAAAATACAGAAAAATTAATATAACAGTATTTTGAATGACAATTCCCAGTTGTCTCAAAAACAAGACTGATTTTAGTTTGTGTCTTGTACTCAAGTGCAAACATGTTCATTTGAATAATTTGCTTAAGTTTTGCCATCATCAAAACTAGGGGGAATTTGTTAGGAATACTTGTTAGATTTTGATGATGTCATTAATGTAATTCAAATGTTTATTACTTGGCAAAAATGTAAGGAAGAACCAAATGAGTATCTTCCATAGGCCAAATTATGTTAAGTTAAACACTTGGCAAAATGTAAAGAAGAACCAAATGAGTATCTTCTATAGGCCAAATAAGTTAGGCTCAAATCGGCTAAGTACAAAGGTACAGATAAGTACATCAAAGAAGTACAGCCGAGTCAAGTCAGAGAAGTTCTGGTCAACAAAAATTCATCAGAGATGTTTGACCAGACTGCAGTCAAGTGATCAGCAGACTAAGTCATCTGAAGTCTGATCATCAGACAAGTCAAAATTCTTCAAGTCAGAATACTTCAAACAAGTCATCTGATCAAGCGAGTCTCAAGCAGTCATCATCAGAGAAGTCCAAACTTGACTGTACATCAGCCAACTTGACTTATAAGAGATCAGCCAAGTACTCCAAGTCCACGTCAGCATGCGTTGAATAGTCAAATATTACGGAAAGTCACATGCAAGCGTGAAGAGACAAATTGGAGGGATTCCCGCAAGGATATGAATTAAATAATTCATCCAGACCTACCACTGAAGACTTTAATCTTATTGTATTCAAAAGATTCGGTGCCTCACATGCAAAGTCTTCACAACGGTCGAAATATGGATTAAAATAAAGGGAATCCAGCCTTGCAACGTTCAGAAAAATAAACAAAGAAGTCTATTTCTCCAACGGACGGATTTGTTATAGGATTTGCAACGGCTATGAAGAATGCTCAAGGATCGACACTTATATATATATCCGAAGATTTGAAGATGTGCAGTACGATGTGAACAAAACTCTCAAGCGATCAAAGTTATCAAAGCAATCAAAGCAATCACATAGCATCGTGAAAAGAGCAGTACTCGAAGATCTTATTTGAAGAAAGCTCTTAGTTGGAGAAGACAAACACTATTGTCTTAAAACCTGAGTTCGGGGTACTTCACTGGTTGAAGTTGCGAGACTGATAGGCATCCGAGAATTTGAAGAATCAAGTGGTGCTAGACAGTCAAAGAGGAGTTGCAACGACGTGATTTCCACTGGTTGGAATTTGTTGTAGCTAAGTAGTAGAATCACTGTAATATTTATCACTGGTTGAGAATTATAGTGGATTCATCTACAACTGGTTTGGAGAAAAGTGGATTAGTAGAGGATTACCCCACCTCTGAGACCACTATAAATTGACTGCGTGTTTTACTGTTTTCAGCATCATACTTAATTGCTGCATTCATTCATTACTGTTCCATTGCTTAATCTTGATTTCATCATCAGCTGATTTCCGCATCTATCAGCTGAGAAACTTACTCTTCATGAAAAAGAGTTTAAGAGTTTCAATAAGTCTATTCACCCCCCCTTCTTGACTTATTCCTGGACGACTTGTGACCTACAGAAAGAACTTCAGAGCAGTATTAGCCATGACAGATGCAGTCAGTAAGTGTTTTAACTGTGGTCGGACAAGACACTATCGACGTGATTTCTCACTCCCCGCCATGACGTGCTATGATTGTGGATGAGAGGGACATCGTGTGCTGTCCTGTGAAGAGGCTGCAAAATCTTTTAGAGCTCGTAATTTGCAGCCAGTCCAGAAAGATGCGAGCATCCCTCAAACACAACAGAGTGTCAAGCAGCCCCAGAATTTCGGCCGAGAAAGAGGCAGAGGACAGTATGATCGAAAAGAAGCATCGAGTGCAGGGTACGCTCCTCCACGTCTTTATGAGATCAGAAAGGCAGACGATCAAAATGCAGCTGTCGCATTAGGTACCATTCGGATCCTTTCACACCCCGTTAGTGTTATGTTCGATACAGGAGCTACACATTCGTTTATATCATTGTTTTGTGTTAATCGCTTGAACATTTCTTGTTTTCATAAATGTGAGCCTTATATTGTGGGTTTACCGAGTGGGGAAAGAATTGTGGGGAACTTAGAAACTAGAGATTTTCCTGTATCAATTGGAGGCAAAGAGTGGCCCTCAAATCTGATTGTGATAGAGATACAATGAGACGATCTGATTCTCGGAGATGATTGGCTTAACCGATATGGAGATATTGTAAACTACCGAAAGTGGAATATCTCAATGGTAGCCAAATATGGTTCCTAATTATTATTCGAGGGATGGATACCAGGAACCTCAGGAAAAATGATCAAAGCTATGAAAGCCGTCAAACTGCTAAAACAGGGCGTACAGGATACTGGTGTTATGCGATGAAGAAAGAAGAAGGAAAAGTAGAGCTTTCATCCATTCTTGTTGTGAATGAATTTTCGGACATGTTCCCCGATGAATTACCTGGACTACCTCCACGACGAGATGTAGAGTTTACCATCGAGCTAGAACCAGAATCTACACCGATTTCTAAGGCACCATATCATATGGCACCTACTGAGATGTATGAATTGAAGAAACAACTGGAAGAGTTACTGGACAAAGGTTATATTCATCCAAGTGTTTCATCCTGGGGTGCAACAGTTCTTTTTATTCGAAAGAAAGATGGATTGCTTCGATTATGTATCGACTACCGGGAGCTGAACAAGATGATGATCGAGAACAAGTACCCATTGCCATAGATTGATGATTTGTTTGACCAGTTGCAAGGAGCAACAGTATTTTCCAAGATCGATTTGAGATCGGGATTTCATCAGTTGAGGATTAAGGAATCCGATGTTCCGAAGTCAGAATTCAGAACTCGCTATGGACATTATGAGTTTGTGGTGATGCCGTTTGGTCTCACTAATGTGCCTGCTGTGTTTATGCCGTTTGGTATCACTAATACGCCTGCTGTGTTTATGCAGTTAATGAATCGAGTGTTCAGCGGTTTTCGCCGGATTGGAGGTAATCTGGCCCTGAACCCTAAACTTATTTTTCTAGATTCTTGACGAATCGTTGTTTAAAATTCGTAAATGATTATATATAGAGTATCCTGGGGCTTTCTTATCGATTCTAGCGGAACGGAAATTAAATCTTTTGTTCGATCCTAACTGGATACCATCCGAAAGTGTCCGATAAAAGTTCCCTAAGGGATTCAATTAAGGTTTTCGATGTTATTTGGATTAGAATAAGTAGCCCTAATGTCGATTATCTCATATTATTTGTTGTAGGTCTGAAATTCTAGGGTTTCGACCCCTAATTACAAACCATTTGAAACATCATTGTCCCTAAAGTCGTCAGGCAGAAATTCTACCTTGATATTTTGAAATGATTCGAAAATGATTTTCAATCAAATTAACGACTTTTTAGTGTTTTAAAATGATTTCTAAAATAAACTATGTTTTTGAAAAGGATTTCGAAAATGTTCTTGCAAATGATTTGAAAAAGATTTTCCGCAAATACTGGATGATTGATCTCGATTACTGTTTTCTAGTATGATATCATTTTATAAATGATTTATCGAGGATGCCTCGAAAAGTTATTTCAAATGAGATTGAAAAGGAAAGTTGCTGAAAGTGTTGAATAATGATCTGAGACTTGCGTCGTTAAGTTATGTGACAATGTCCTGCAAACTGTGGAATGATATGATTAGAATATGATATTTTTAAAGTTGTGCCAATGTTGTGAAACTGTGTTTTATGGTCGAGTAAATCAGGGGACTTCCCTGACGAGGACTCTGGGGTACGATGGGGTGCAAACCACGTACCACTCAAGGGGTTATACAATCGGGGACTACCCCGACGAGGGCTCTGGGATACGATGGGGTGCGAACCTCGTATCAGTATATCCCATGTGGTTTTTGAAATGTGATATGCGTATTATTCCGGAATAATGACGTGACATGGTACTGCTTATGCTTTTGGATTGTGATGTTGTTGATGCATTTTTGCACAACGATGTCATTGTCACAATACTGTTGAGGCGCTGGTACTTGGTGAGAATATCCTTCGTCTTGTTGTACTAATACAATCAGTCATCACAATATTTCTTTTAATTCACGTTATACATATTCCTGTTATCAAGTACTTGCACCGGCTGTTTGCTGACCCATTTGGGGGTGAATACCTTTTTGTGTATTCAGGTACAGATCTTCATGGGAGCAGGCGCAGGAGGGACATAAGGACGACGAGCAGCTGTTATATTGCCTCGGGTAGTCGTTGCCCTTTTTCTTCGTGTGTTTTTTTGTCTTGGTTTGTATATGTACTAGCGAGTACTGTTATTGTTGATGTTATGCCCATGCGTGGGCTTGAGAACTGTTTTGGAGTTTGTTATCTGCATGTTGAGTTGGTTGCGACTGTGGTCATGTTCGACCGTGCCGGTCGTAATGTTATGAATGTGCTGTATTGTCAACCTTGTCGGTTGATGTCTATTGTTTTGGTTTTATGTTCGATTTGGTCATTGTGTAGGTGTATGTGTGTTAAACAGGTTTTGCCTTGTGGATCCCAGAAATGGGTCCACGACGCTGTAACAGTTCGGACCCAGGACGGGGTTGTAACAAAAAGTGGTATCAGAACCTAGGTTCATGAATACCTTGGTCGTCAGTCATTTGGGTCTGTTTTGTCGTGTCGTGTTGTCGGTTGTCGTTTGTGTTGAGAAATATCACTAGCTGCCATTGTCTCGTGCAACCTGCGCTGTAAGTCTCTCTAATCCTTAATTTATTTACTAAACCCGTTTTGGTCTCTTTTCTGAACATGTCTGGACTATGTATCGAGATAAGGGGCCCTCTTGTAAACTGTATTGCAATGAAATCGTGCCCATTGAATTTATTCTGGTCCCATTTGAGTCATGCAAGGAACTAGGGTAACCTGTTTGTACTTTGATCTCGTTCGAACTATGTTCATTACTTTTCATTTCCCTAAACGATCGAGGATTTTGTGTATACTGGTGTATGGTGATGGTTACCAAGAATAAAATTCCTTGAAAACAGGAATAAATCGAGTCAATCTTTATTCAAAATTAATACCTATGAGGTTCTACTCGTTGGAATGGAGATTCCAGATCTCAATGAGATAAGAGACAATACTTCGAGGTAGCGAAGTCACTGTCGGGCTGAAATGCTCAGCAGTATTTAGGTTCATGTATTTATTTGAATGCGAGTAAGATATTTTTACAACCCATGTTATTACCATTTTCTTTTAAGATAACAGTAAAAGTTTTCAAAATCTTTGAAAAATCAAGCATGCTATTTTTAAAAAGAAATTTAATTTCGAAATTTTGATCTAGATATCTTATAAAAGCCTGTAGATCTAATTTTGGATTTTGGATTGGGATGTATGACGTGCAGACTTGTCATAAGATTAAGTTATCTTGCAATATGATTTTGATGAGACCTATCTTTAAAGTTCTTTCAGAAATAATAAGAATTAAGAAATGGCATCGTTTTGGGAAGATGTCGGCACTTCTCGATGATAAACGCCAAATTTTTGTACTTTTAAACTGAATGTTCTCAGAGTAAAATTGAGAATTGATTATGCAATAAGAATTCCTCGACGAGACTATATACGTATAAACATACCATGTGAATACAAAAGGTTTCTTTTTGAAAAGCAAATATACGAGCATATGTACTGGGAGTAAGAGATGCATCATAGCTACAACGTTAGGAGGGTCACGTGAATGGTTGAGCACGGATTATTTACGTGCGACATTGTTGATGTGTAACGGCTAGAAGAATGAGTTCAAAATTGGAGCTTTGTGATCTCATCGCTCCACTCAAGTTGCGACATATTAACATTCCAACCCGTTGCGGATGATTCTCCTTTTGGTGCTTTAAATTTTTTTTTTCTCCTTTACCTTTCTTGAGAAGCAAATTATTTTCCTTGTACCTAATTGAAATCATTAAGCTGGAATCAGCTTTTGTTATCGTAACACCCTAAAAAACATTTGGTACCGAGTTTCCTCCAACAGATCTATGAATCGTAATGCCAGCTTCTTCCCGCTAGTTTCCTTTTCTTTTGATTCATTTTCGTTTCTTTCGGTTTTTTGGCCTCGATGACTATTATCTAAGAGATATATATTATATCTTGACATCAAATATGAATATCACAAGTTTGTAGTTATACCCTTTTGGTGTGACCAATACTTTGGTCATAGTTGTAAACGTGATGAACTCGAACCTTATCCAGTAATTTCGATGAGCTCATGAATATCGTTTGCGGATGACTTCTTGACCTACTCGAGAAATGAGACAAGCATGCCAAGCGCTGCACAGTGTGCAAGCATATACTATCTAAATAAGAGTAAATTGTTATGTAAAATTACAATAGATACTATTTTCACGGTGACAACAAGAACTTTTTAAATTTTTGGTAAAGGACGTGATCTTCAACTTTCTTTTCAAAAATCAAACTCTGTCACCTAAAGAATTTTAATCTCATTGGGGCTTTTTGAAACCAACCTTATATTTAATCATGCAAAGTAGGGTTTGATAATATAACTATGATACGATGATTCGGTCGGGACAGCGAGACTGAAAATTCTTTCCTGATTCATCTTAGGAAAGTAGTAGTAATACATGATGATAAATAAAGCATTTTCAGTTAGACATTTTATTTTGGGGAATTGATGTTGGTGTTAGAAACTTTCGAAAAGAACATGTGAATATAAACCTAAAGAGGGAATCCATAATCCGGATCCTGTTGCCAGATTGTTCTAGTGAAAATATGATATATTATTATTTAGACCCATTTTACCCGATATTCCCATTTCTGCATAGAATGCCTTTCTCGTTTCACATATGGAGCCAACCAAATTCATATATTGGGCGGAACTTTTAATTTGAAATTGACTATTAACATGATAGTATTCGTCCTTTTGTTCATATTTTATGTGCATGTTGAGTAAATCTTGGTGATAAATCTGTTTGCGAGCCTTTAGAGGTAAGTGCGATGTTGACGACCAAGAGATACGGGACTCTCATGGGTAAACTTGAGAATCGGAATAAACCCTGTTGCGAGAACTTATCGCCCACCAAGAGAGTCTTAGTAGATGTTTCAAACTCGATGCCATTGTTGTAGCGCTGAGAGCTCAACCCTTGTATTGTAAAAATAATAACCTCGTTGGATATCCTGAATTTACCTATTCAACCTCAGAGATTACTTCTTCATTCGACCACTGATTCAGAGCATTTTTATCATTTTGAGAATTATTTGAACTCGAGAATCAAATCCTGAACTTCCAGGGACAAGATTGACGATGAAGTTGTCTATGGGATATGGTCATATCATGTACCCAGCCTGAAGAGTCGACCCATACATGGGATAATATTCAAACTTGTTTCTATATTGATTTCCAGCCTCGAAATTCTATGTTGATTTCCAGCCTCGAAAATCTCCCTCAACTATTTCTCTGTGATGTTACTTTGAATTGAGTTTGAAATTTTTGTTATCCATCAGAACGATAGACTTGTAACATTCTTCCCATTACATCCAAAGTTTCGGGATGAAAGTTTTTTTAGGGGGAAAGAATGTGAAACCCCAGATTTTTACCCCTAAATAACTTCTAATTTTCCACCCATTTTATGAATTCTTTTGTCATTTTGTTGAACTTGTAACTGTTGCCATTCTTCATTGTCAACTTATCGTTCAACTTTCAGGATTATGAATATTGACACGTATCGATTACACAACGTTCTCCGTGTTATTTTGAGATTAGTGATTGATAGGCACTATTCTCGTTGCAAAACTCATGATCTCATATGTATTACTTTTCCTAGCAGTGTATTTTGCTCTATAATTATGACTGTTGAGGAGAACCCGGCATGCGATATCATTACGGGTCATCTTAATAATGTCAGGATAAATCGTACTCATTAGAATACTTTAAAGTTGATTATGAGACCATAAAAATTCGCTTCAACGTCTCAATGACCTTTTTGTTGTGTCTCGACGTTTCGAGGAACGTTCTAGACTCGTCGATCGAACTGTGACTGAATTGTTTGATCGGCCTCGAGATTCAAAATTTTTGTTTCGAATATTATATTATTGGACAATTCATAATATAAATGGGGTGCCACAAGGGAGTCAATAAAAATATACGTGGACCTTTCTAAAAGGCGTTGTGCGCCAGGACCGCCTTTGATCAGTCACCACAAATTCAGGAAAAATCCAAAAATTCTAAAATTTTACAGCATTGTCACTTATTGAGTTATCTTAACAAAGGAACAAACCGTGAGCCATTCCGAGCCCAAACGAGCAAGTTATTATCGAAACAAGACAAGGATATCAGTCAGTCGTGGCGAAATTACTAACTTGCCCTTAAACCGACCTAGGTGCTTCATTTGTGTTGTAAATCTGGATTTCGGCCATCTTCATGGCATTTCAGCCATGAAGAACATAGGGATTTGGCCCTCACCTTGGAATCCCATTCCGGCCCGGTTTCGAGCAGTTTAAACACGTAATCAACACCCGAGAATCAAATTAGCAAGTCCTCTTCAGCCGATTTCAGCGGTTTTCGCGGGATTGGAGGTAATATGGCCCTAAACCATAAATTTATTTTTCTAGATTCTTGAGGAATCGTTGTTTAGGATTCGTAAATTATTATATATCAAGTATCCTGGGGCTGTTCTTATCGATTCTAGCGGAACAAAAATTTAATCTTTCGTTCGAATCATCGTAACTGGATATCATCCGCGAAGTGTCAAATAAAAGTTCCCTAAGGGATTTACATTAATGTTTTCGATGTTATTTCGATTAGAATAAGTAGCCCAAATGTCGACTACCTCATATTATTCCTTGTAGGTATGAAATTCCAGGGTTTTGACCCTTAATTATAAACCATTTGAAACATCATTGTTCGTAAAGTCGCCAGGCAGAAATTCTACGTTGATATTTTGAAATGATTCGGAAATGATTTCCAATCAAATTAACGACTTTTAGTGTTTGAAAATGATTTCTAAAATAAACTATGTTTTGAAAAGGATTTCAAAAATGTTCTTGAAAATGATTTGAGAAAGATTTATGCAAATACTGGATGACTGATCTCGGTTACTGTTTTTTGGTATGATATCGTTTTATAAATAATTTATCGAGGATACCTGGAAAAGTTACTTCAAATGAGATTGAAAAGCAAATTTGCTGAAAATTTGGAATAATAATCTGAGACTTGCATCATTAAAGTTAAATGACAATATCCTGCGAACTATGGAATGATATGATTGGAATATGATATTTCTAAAGCTGTACCAATGTTGAGAAACTGTGTTTCGTGGTCAAGTACACCCGGGGACTGGCCTAACGAGGGATCTGGGGTACGATGGGGTGCGAACCACGTACCACTCGACGGGTTATACAATCCGGGACTGCCCTAATGAGGGCTCTGTGATACGATGGGGTGCGAACCTCGTATCAGTATAGCCCATGTGGTTATTGAAATGTGATATATGTATTTTTCCGGAATAATGACGTGACATGGTACTGGTTATGCTTTTAAATTGTGATATTGTTGATACATTTTTGCACGACGATGTCGTCGTCACAATACTGTTGAGGCGTTGGTACTTGGTGAGAATATACTTTTTCTTGCTATACTAATATAATCAGTCATCATAATATTTCTTTTATTGCACGTTATACATATTCCTGTTATCAAGAACTTGCACTGGTTTTTTGCTGACCTCTTCGGGGGTGAATACCTTTTTGTGTATTCAGGTACAGATCTTCATGGCGAGCAGGCGCAGGAGGGGCACGAGGATAACTAGCAGCTGTGATATTGCCTCGGGTAGTCGTTACCCTTTTTATTCGTGTGTTTTAGTCTTGGTTTGTATATGTACCCGCGAGTACTGTTATTTTTTATGTTATGCCCGTGTGTGGGCTTGGGAACTGTCTTGGAGTTTGTTATCTGTACGTTGAGCTGGTTGCGACTGTGGTCATGTTCGACCTTGCCGATCGTAACGTTATGAATGACTTTATTGTCGACCTCGCAAGTTGACGTCTATTGTTTTGGTTTATGTTTGACCTGATTGGTCGTTGTGTAGGTGTATGTGTGTTAAACAGGTCTTGCTTGTGGATCCCCAAAATAGATCCACGGCATTGTAACGGTTCCGACCAGGAATGGGGTTGTTACAGTTTAGCCTCGAAGAAGGCTCGGGTTCTGGCCTCTTGGATAGGCCACGGGCAATATTCGGCCTCCATCAATTCTTTAAAATCGTCCCAGTAAGCTTCATAAGAATTACTTACCTTTGAGACATGATGAAATGTTCCGAGACGGTAAATGACCACGATTGAAAGAACTTGACTATTTTGAAACTAAATGATCCGTAAAACAACTATCAACAACCATACGACTGGAATAGAAAGTGAAACGCCCGAAAACCATGCCTACGAATCATGAAATACAAACTCACAGTTAGGGCGGATCGTAAACCAAACCCTCTCGATATCACAAACATAGAAAAATTTACCATGAATTTGTAGGAAAAATATGAATACGGTGATGATTAATCATATACATCAAAAATAAAAGAACAACTCGGAGCTAATCGGACAAAATCATGAAAAAACCCCAATTCTCAAAAATAGGGTTCTAGAGATTATACCTCAGATCGAAGGCGAGGAACACAATTTGGTGTTGTTAATCTACACCAAAAACTCAAGGAAGATGATAGCTGGAAGATTGAAGAACCAAAATCGCCCCAAAAATTGCCCAAGGATCGCCCGGTCGCGCAAGGGAAGGAAAAGAATGAAAAGGGGAAGAAAAGAGCGACTGCCATGTTTTTATATCTACAGAGGCGCACGACCAGACAGGCATGACCAAATGCTCGTACGTGACTCATATGTATGCTTGATTATAACAACAGATCAGAGACGTACGACCAATCTGCTCGTGCGTCAGGTCGTGCGAAACTCACTGCCCAGAACCTGATGTGACACACGAGCAGAAACTCGTGTGTCAGCTCGTGTGTCCCTGCCAGGTGCAAAAGATGCAGCAGTTAGCTGATAATCTATGCCGAAACTCGCCGCCTCGATTGTCTGCACTCGCTCCAAAATTAACACGTGACAAAGCGCTTACGAAGAGTCTATTATATGAAGTCGAGCACAATGCAAACACACGATTCCGACCACCCGAAGGTAATGGAAGAATGAATACGAAATCACACGCCCAAAAGTTTGGTAGCACAAAACGTCCGAAAATCATGATACGAGATCGAACAACCAAACTGAAGCTCCCAACACGTCTAACAATGGTAAACGAAGTTGTGGGAAATACAAAACAGCAGTTTCGAACAATGACCACATCAGACAAACCAAAAAGCGAAAAAGTTGCTAATAAACACAAATTGAGTAAAACAACTCCGAGACACACTCGGATGACAAAACATGCAAAGTTAAACATTCTCAAAATGTCAAGACAGTTACAAATGAGTTGTTGAAAACAAAAAATACACCAAAATAGAAATTACTAAAAATCGAAAAAAAATGTGGATGTTACAGCTCGTAGGATTGCTTTGTTCGAATTTTCTTGTGTTTCTGCTTACTTTGATTTTCGAATACCAAAAACAGTCGTTCATGTTACTAAAGTCGATTATGAGGCTTTTGATTTAATGAATCGTAGGGTATCGATCCAATACTTAAACAAACAAGGTTCAATTCGGATTACGACAAATATAACTACTAGAAAGATTAAATACTATTGGATGGAGTTTAAGGATTACAGGCCTTATAAATCACTTATAAAGTTGCTCGTGTATTTATGTATCTTTCTTAAGTTCTTTCGTTACGCGATCGAAAAAATTTGCTCCTCTCTTTAACATATCTTATGAAATTGTATACATCTTGCTTCTTTTTTTTCCAACATTATGCGTGCGCCATTGTTATAATCTCCAGATAGTGGCTTAAAACTGGAAAGGAAGATTATTTTTTTGTTAGTGTAGGCATAGCTGGTGCTTATGAAATTTACTTTACAAACTTGAACTAACACATGCTTCGTAGGTAATAGATTCATTCAACCAGCCTCCCTCATTCCTATAAAAAAATTTGGTTAAACATAATATATCAACGCAAACATATCAGGATGTGCTGAAATTTGCTGATATGATGCTTTGAGTTTATTTTGAATCAACATGGCATCTCAGTTTATTTTACTTACCTCAATAGGAGGATATAGATTTATCCGATTCACGTCCTGTGATAAATCTACATAATATTGACGAACTAGGGAGAAAAAGATATGAAAAAGAGTAGGTGTCTTGTGACATGGTCGTACTGATCTTGACGGCCTCAAAACAAAATTTCAAAATAAAAATAGAAAATTCTAAAAAAAACTAATAAAAGAACCCTAAAAATTGAAGAGAAAAAAATGAAACCTTCCAAGAAAAATGAAAAGCCCCAAGACAAAACAGAAGAACTGAAAAACTAAAAAGATAATAATAAAAAAACTAAAATTGGACTTGTCTCAAGAAATGTATTCTCGAATTTGAGTTTATTATATTCAGTTGTTAGTACATTTAAAAATCCTTTATGCTATGTCACAAGGTGTGAGTTGTCATTCTTCCTGGAAACTACATCGCTTCCAGGTCTAAATTAAAAAAAAATGTGCGCCCAAAAGGTGCACACTGTGTCTTAAAAGCGTGCGCCCCGTATGAAAGCCATACGTGTACCTGCTAACGCCTCAGGGCGTTTCCTGCGAAAGGCGCTCCCAAGCGCGCTTCAAGGCACGCAGAGCGCCGCTTTTTCTGCAAAGCAATGGGAGTATCAAACCAATTGTAAAATTCAGTCCAAACCTTACAAGAATGAAAGCTTGCAGCCGATAAACAGATGTGCAGCGCTCTCGATTTCCTTATTATGTGAAGAACAGGATGCCTCAGATTATCCTTGGTTGGAAGCCTATTCCACAGTAGTTTCCATCCATCTACGGACGCCTTCTATCAGTTGAACCTTGTTAATCAAAATAAGAAATTCATTAAACATGCTCAACTCCCGATCGAAAAAAGTCACCCCTTCAACTCCCATTTTCCCTAACCCAACCTCACATCTCCCGAATGTTACATACTTTCTGCAGGTCACTCAAATGAAATAATCTAGGAAACCTATTTTTGATAGTGAAATCTCCTGCTCACACACCTAAACAAAACTTAGTGTCACCCCCCATTATCCGACACCTTCCTCAAAAATACCTACATACCAAGCACCCTCCTTTCCTAACCCCACACTCCACCACATCTTTCCGTCGCCACCAGCCCCCCTTCCCACAACTCACATCTTCCCGCCACCCAGGAATTTCTGTTGGCCATAAGAAATTATACAAATACTGTTGGAAATTCTATCATGAAAACTTGCTGGGCGGAAAAATAAATTACAACTGGAAAATAAATTACAACTAGAAATCCAGAAATTACAGGACTCAACCAAAAGGAAATTACAGAACTTGAAACAGAATTGGAAATACAAGAAAATAAATAATAAAACCGTAAACTAATAGCCGAGTCGAGGAACCCTCTATCCGCAAGACGAGATACGCCCCGGTAGTGCTCTCGGTTTAGGCGTGTCATCCCCAAAGATAAAATGGCTTCGTCTCGCAGGTAGTAGCACCACAAAACCCACGAGCTCCGACGAACAGGAACGAGTTGATAACATAACTGACTTATGAAATGTAGAGATATGCAGAAAACTTTTTGTTTTTTCGTGTGTCAGATGCAAATGGGATGTATGCCTATTAATAGGTCATTCACAGGGATTTAAACACAGCCCTTATGGCTGTCATAATGCATGCATTCATGCCTGCATTGAACACAGGAGTTTCGAATTTCAAAAGTTGGCAGGAGTTATAGAATTCAGACCTGCCAATTACTCTTCCTCATAACACCTGGGAGGTTACTTCCGGGTTGGACTAAATTTGAATAGTAAGGACGCACCTGGACTGTATTCAGCTCCTTAACTGCTCGAGGGATGTACTTGGACATCCTTATGTGCACATACGAGCCCAACTACGTTGTTGAGCTTGTCCAAAAAGTTCTTTAGGCATGCCCAGGCCTAGCCCAACACCAAGTCCACGACCAGGCCCAAAGAACAGCCCAAAGACCACCCAAAGACCAATTGCCAAGATCCAAGATCCAAGTCCAAGATCAAGGCCAAGGCCAAGGTCCAAGGTCCACGGTCCACAGCACGCGGCTCGCGGCATGCAGCCGAGGCGAGGCGGGCGGGCAGCGGCGGCGGCACGCGCGTGTGCGCGCATGTGGGCTTTAAGCCCATACACATATGCCATTAATTATTATATGAATAAAGGTAACTCCTTATATACTAGAATAATGATGGTTCATTATTCAATGTGGGATACCATCCCTTATTAATTCATAATTAAGTGACAAACTTTAATTCACTATTTCTCACTTACTGGGAATCGGTTTAGAGAAAGTGAATATGCCACGATCATTTAATCGGAACGTAGATCGATTCTATGATATTTAATTTAACAAATTAAAATTAAAATTATTAATGATTCCACCAATCCCCCACATGAGTGAAAATAGCCCAAATGCAATATGCAGACTCATGCTCAGTCTTCAAGAGGCGTTAAAATATAAGGATAGGTAGTTCGTGACTTTGAACCTTCCATAGTTAACATCATCGGGTACACAGGCAGATTAGTGGCTTGATGCTTTGAACTATTCCCCCACGGCATGCACCGAGACAATGGTGCTAACACATGAACACCTCAACCTCATCCGTTCTCACGTTGTGTGTCCTTTGCGGGCCTTAGACACCCCTTTGGATTCATAAGTGTATTCCATGAAGTGGCCCCAACTTCTCACTTATATAGGTGATTCTTTACCGAGTATATTACCATACTCAACCTCCTCGAGGTCTTTAAGAATCATTAAAAATCATAGACTCAACCTCACCACTAGGCAAGCTTTCAACACTCAATTGCTCTATAGGGAATAAACTTAGATGAGTGTTTCACACGAACTCTCATAGCTTAGTTCTCCCATTGAAGCAAGTTCTTGGGATCTCCAGTCATCTTGGTTGGGTTACCACTATGATAATTCTCAATTTTTGGATTTTAAACCCATTCCCTCTAGCAATTTATTCATTTGATCACGGTTTAACCCTTTGGTTAGCGGATCCGCTAGATTATCCAACAATCTCACATAGTTAATAGAGATAACCCCACTTTTGATCAAATGTCTCACGGTATTATGGCGTCAATGAATATGTCGAGACTGTCCATTATACACGTTACTTCTTGCCCTACCAATAGCAGCTTGGCTATCGCAGTGTATCATCACCGCAGGTACTGGCTTTGACCAATATGGAATATCTTCTAGAAAGTTTCTGAGCCATTTGTCTCCTTCACCAGCTTTGTCCAAAGATATGAATTCCGATTCCATGGTGGATCGGGCTATACACGTTTGTTTCACGGATTTCCACGAGACAGTTCCACCCCCAATGGTAAACACGTAACCACTTGTTGAAAATGAACTTTTCGTTTCAGATATCCAAACAATACCCTTCTAGTACCGGGGGGTATCTCGAATAGTGTAACCCAAGGTTTTGAGTATACTTTAAGTATCTCAAAACTCTAACGAGAGCTTTCTAATGATCTTTGCTTGGATTACTCGTGTAACGACTCAATTTGTTCACAGTGCAATTTGTAAGATACATTAAACACCCAATGACTCGTGCATATTCTTCTTGTGCAACGGGCTCCCCTCGATTTTTGCTCAAGTGATCATTTAAATCTATTGGGGTCTTAGCCGGCAAGCTATCAAAAGTATTAAAATTCTTGAGAACTTTCTCGGCGTAGTGAGATTGTGTCAAGATGATTCCATCTGATTTTCTCAAAATTTTCATTCCAGGAATCACATCGGCTAGCCCCATGTCTTTCATGTCAAAATTTCTTTTTAACATGTTCTTAGTATCGTTAATCACTTGTATATTGTTACCCATGATTAACATGTCATCTATATAAAGACACACAATAACATATCGTTATTAGTGTTCTTAATATAAACACATTTATCGCACTCGTTTATTTTAAAACCATTTGATAACATTACATTATCAAATTTCAAGTGCCACTGTAGTGGAGCTTGTTTCAATCCATATAGAGACTTAACCAGTTTGCATACCTTTTTCTCTTGTCCCGGTACTACAAACCCTTCAGGTTGTTCCATATAGATCTCTTCATCCAGATCACCGTTCAGAAAAGCAGTCTTAACATCCATTTGATGAATCTCAAGATTGTGCAAAGCAGCAATCGCGAGAAGCACTCGAATAGATGTAATTCTCGTTACAGGTGAATAGGTATCGAAAAAATCATACCCTTCCTTCTGCTTGAAACCTTTGATACTAAACGAGCTTTATACTTGTCAATTGACCCATCAGCCTTGTACTTTCTTTTAAGGATCCATTTGCATCATAAGGGCTTACAACTTTCAGGTAAATCAACCAAAACCCAAGTTTAGTTTTGTAAAATTGAGTCAATTTCACTCTGGACAGCTTCTTTCCAGAGCAACCCATCTGCTCTGGCATAAGCTACTTTGATCGATGTTGGTTCTTCATCCAACATGAATGCTATGTAGTCAGGTCCAAACGTATTTGGTGTCCTAACCCTACTACCACCTCTCGGTTCTACATCTTCCAGATTAGATCTCGATCGCCTACATGACTTTGGATCTACATCCACAGGTTTTGAACTTGTTCCTTCATCTTCAACTCTATTGCTAGAATTGTTCTCAACTTTATCATTGTCCTTACAAGGATATATGTTTTCAAAGAATACAACATTCCTTGATTCAATTGTTGTTCCCACAGTCATTTCAGGAACTTCTGACTTGTGGATAACAAACCGATAGGCACTACTGTTCAGTGCATACCCAATAAAGATACAATCGACCGTCTTAGGTCCGATTTTAACTTGTTTAGGTAGAGGTACGTCAACCTTAGCCAAACACCCCCACACTTTGAGATATTTGTATGAAGGTTTTCTACCTTTCCACAACTCATAATGGGTAATATCCTTACCTTTGCGTCGAATCTTGTTCAATATGTAGTTGGTTGTCAAGACAGCTTCCCCCCATATGTTCTGGGGCAACCCTGAACTAATCAATAAGGCATTCATCATATCTTTAAGTGTTCGATTCTTACGTTCAGCTACGCCATTATATTGTGGTGCATATGGAGCTGTTGTTTGATGAACTATACCACTCTCGTTCCTCAAATGGGGCTACATATTCACCACCTCTATCACTTCAAACCATCTTAATACGACAGCCTAATTGATTCTCGGCTTCATTCTTAAAGTTCTTAAAGACTTCAATAGCCTCATCTTTACTTCTCAAAAGATAAAGGTAACAATATCGTGTGCAGTCATCGATAAAAGTGATAAAGTACTTCTTACCACCTCTAGTTTGCACAAACTTTAAATCACACACGTCTGTGTGAATTAATTCAAGGGGTTTTGTGTTCCGTTTTACCGAATGAAACGGAAGTTTCGTCATTTTTGCTTCAACACAAATCTCACATTTGTTTTGAGTATTGACTTCATTTAATTTTAGTAAATCTAGGTTTTCTAATATTTTTATAGCATTTAGATTCACATGACCTAATCTACAATGCCATAAATCAGAACACCCAATCAAATAAGAGGAAGCAGTAGCATTTTCATTAGCAGACTTAGTTACATGGCGCTTAGCCAAAGAATTAAGTTTAAAGAGTCCCTCCATGAGGTAACCCTTACCAAGAAACATATCAAACTTTTTTTATGATAATTCTATCTGACTCAAACACTACTTTAAACCCCTTTTAACTAGTATAGAGCCTGAGATCAAGTTCTTCCTCATATCCAGAACATGAAGCACATTCTTCAAGGTGAGTGTCTGTCCGGATGTAAGTTTGAGGTCCACTTCTCCAACTCTGATAATTTCATATGAAGCTGGATTCCCCATGTTGAGCTTCCTCCCCTCAACAGCTTGATATTTCTTAAACTGGCTCCTATCGGCACCAACATGGGCGGTTGCACCGGTGTCGACGTACCAACCACCTTGGTTTTTAACGTGGTTGACCTCATCGGTGACCACAACAGCAAGATCATCCTCTTTCCATTCGCCGTTAATCTCGGCGATGTTGGCAACATGTTTTTTCTTTTTGTTGGCCTTCGGCTTCCGGCAGTCCTTCGCCGCATGCCCATGTTTGCCATAGTTGAAGCAATCACCATAAAACTTCTTGACTGGTTGCTTCCCTTTGTTCTTGTTTTGGACACTTGGGCAAGCTCTTTTATTGGAGGGACCGCCATGCTCCAACAGATTGACCTTAGCATCAATCAGGACTTTTGGTTTATGATCATTCTTGCGTACGTCAGACTCGATGCGCAATTTCACAATCAGGTCTTCAAGAGTCATCTCCTTTCACTTGTGCTTGAGGTAGATCTTGAAGACTTTGCAACTGGGGGGCAACTTCTCGATCATAGTTGCAAGAGTAAAGGCGTCCGGCAGGACCATTCCCTCGGCATTGACATCATAAATGATGAGTTGGAACTCTTGCACTTGTTCCATGATTGGTTTTGAGTCAACCATCTTGTAGTCCAAATATTTTGCGACTACAAACTTCTTTGTACCTGCATCATCACAACGGTACTTCTATTCAAGTGCATCCCACATCTCTTTTGATGTCTTTACAACGGAGTATACATTGTACAAACTATATTCTAAAGAATTCAGAATAAAGTTTTTACAAAGATAGTCTCTAGTGTGCCAGTTATCATAGGCAGCTCGAACTGTGAAACTAGTCTCTTGAGCACTTGGTGTCGGTGGCGCATCTTCCTTAAGGAAGTTTGCAAAGCCCAGTGTTGTCAAATAGAACAACATATTTTGTTGCCACCTTTTGAAGTCGTCTCCACCAAACTTTGGCGGCTTCTCGGTGGTAGGCATCATCCTGGGCCCCGAGGTTGTTCCAAAAAAGGAACCACTCGTGTTGAACCCGAAGGCTCCAACACTGGATCCTAACATGGATCCAACGGTACCACTAAAAGTGGAACCTATGGTGCCACTCGAGGTGGATCCACCGGTAGTCAGAAAGAGGTTCTAAACCACCCATGGAGTTGTTGATGAGGTAGTAGAGCTCATCATGTTGGACATTGTTGTGGAAAAGGTGTTCGCCACGGTCGAAGCGTCGGTCGCGGAGGCAAAGGCAGCGGTGGTGTTCGAGTCGGTGGAAGCAGCGGTCATCATATCCAGTTGTAGGATTTAGCAAGTAAGTATCTCGTATTGCGCTTGTTAGAAATTCTGTCGTGGAAACTTGCTGGGCGAAAAAAAAATTACAACTGGAAAACAAATTACAACTCAAAATCCAGAAATTACAGTACTCAACTAAAAGAAAATTACAAAACTTGAAACAGAATTGGAAATACAAGAAAATAAATAATAAAATTGTAAATAGCCGAGTCGAGGAACCCTCTATCCGCAAGACGAGATATGCCCCGATAGTGCTCTCAGTTTAGGCGTGTCGTCCCCAAATATAAAACGGCTTCGTCTCGAAGGTAGTAGCACCCCAAAACCCACTAGCTCCGATGAACAGGAACGAGTTGAGAACAGAAGTGACATATGAAATGCAGAGGTATGCAGAAAACTTTTCGTTTTTCGTGTGTCAGATGCAAATGAGATTGTAACATCCCCAAAATCTTGGGTAGCTACTGCGCTGTGGATCCCTCATGGGACCCACCAAGCTAGGTTATTCGTTTTTACCTCACAAGAACTTTTGGTAAAAATAATAATATTGGAATTGATAATAAATTTTCATCATACGAACAGGAAAGTTGAAGTACACACGATTTTAAAATTTAATATATGCTCTTTATTTCCGAAATAATTGCCAAGGAAAATTTAACTCTATCTAGTCGTCGTTCTCAAGCATGCTCCGTCCCTTCGCATTCCCAAGCCTGTATTTCTGAAGTTCCTACAACTGGCAAGTATAACAATACCAGCCCATACCCGGGTCAGTCATAACACATTACAACAATATGCTCATATGTACGAATTTTGCAGTTCCAAAAGTATCAGCTAACAACACAATCACATATACATACAATAACACATAAGCACGTATCCTCAATATCCGGATAGTGCAATTTCTACTACCCCAGTATCCGGGTGCACACCCCCAATATCCGGGTGCGGAACGAACGTTCGTTATAAATTTCTCTTTGTTCCCACTGGAACGGCATAACTTTGCATCTCTTCACATTCATCACATAATACACAAATTCACAGAATCACAATTGGCGCAACATAATCAATACAGAATGAACACATAAAATTGCAATAATGCTAGGGCCGAGCAAGTTGAACGAACTTGCCTTGTGAGTCGTCGATAAGATGATTCCAATTAAATCTCGAGAGTTCGGCCGTCCGCTCCTAGATAAGGTATTGATCTCCTAATAATAATATGCTATTAGCATTTTGTTAAGACGTCTCAATTTAATTTAATGGCTCGCCCTTTATTTTATATTTCAACAAAATCATCGTCTAAAAATTAAATGCATTGGTAAATAGTTCTTAGATATCATCCTTGAATATTTTTAAAAATATTTTCAACAATTTATAATTTAACTATTACTTATGCTGTAATAAATCAAACAATAGTCCTTACAATTTATTTAACAAAGTATCATCGAGAATGATTTCAATTTATTAATCTCAAATACTTCCAAAGTTAATACTTAATAACTTGAGTTGAAATAGAAATCCATTTCGTCTATTTCAAATATTCCTTAGAATAATTCTGGATATTTTATATAAGAACATAAATTTATTTATTCCAGTTTAAGTATTTTATAATTGCATATATATATATATAATGATACTTAAAATTGCCGTTAAAAATTTAAGTACGTCATATGGGCAGCTACGTAGTTCGATTGTTCATAATGTCTATTATCATTAAAAAAAATTAAGTTTAATTAACACGGAAACGGAGTTGGAAATTTTATTATTTCCAAAAATTAAAACAAAAATAACTAAATATATATAAATACTTCAAGAGAAAAACGCATGAAACGGAATCGAAGAATGATTTACGGATCAAAAGTTATTCGCGATTTAAGTTATGTTTCTGCACTTAAAATCAGTCTTGACTTGTCCATAATCACTCATTTTCACATATCTAAATGATGTCTAATATGAGATTTCAAAAATTAATATTTTATTGATGTATTTTATATACAAAATGCACGAATAAGATATCAAAAATAAATTACGGATTGGTAGATAATCGAACTCAAAGATAGCACCTTGATCTGGATTTCAGAAATTCACTAGGGATTTCAATCGGACAGGTTCCAGTCAGTATGTCAGGAAAGCTGGTCTGACTTGCCGGAAAGCGATCCCGTATCGTCGGCAGAACGGACTTTTCTCGGAAATATAAAGATATATATTTATAAATATTGAGTGTCTGTATATAGTTACATAAGTTTTGAGTATAAATGAATTAGGAAAAGGCTGTATTTATAGGACAAAAAAATAGGTGCCCAGTCAATTTGACACAGCCGCCCTACATCACACAGCACTGGCCGAGCCACGTGCGCGGGCCCTAGAGAGTCACTATCGGTAGCCCCGGCCGATCCACATGCGTAGGTCCCGCTCGGAAGATTCCTGGTGCTCGGTAGTTGGCAGTCTCCACTAAATCGATCATAACTTTTTCGTTCGGACTCCGATTGACTCGACGTTTGAACCATTGGAAAGCTAACTAAATTCTCTACAACACTCTTAATTTTTAGAATTTTTTTAACTTCTCAAAAATCCTTGGTGATTTTTTTCAAAGTTGATACTTGTCCACGATACTTCCCAGAAAATGTCCAAATATATATTTTAAAATTTATTATGTAATAATACCACAATAATTTATTTAAATCAAGATATCACTTTTATAAATAATTTCATTAATTATTGTCATATAATAGTAGTTATTTTATAATTTATATAATGTAAAATATTGGGATTTTACATACTCTCCCTCTAAAAATAAGTTTCGTCCCGAAACTTGGAACGAGGTTATCATCATTAAGTTATTCTCGAGTACATTTCCCAATATTCGCTGAAAAATCCTATCGGAGAACACGACGTTGCGCACCATCGGGTTCTATCGTGGATTTTCCGACGATTAATGGATAATGTTATTTGATTTCTTTAAAAATATCAAGTACAACATCAGTAGAGAATCTCATTGATTATCACATAGATAACAAAGACACATATAGCAGTAAATGCACCAAGCATATTATCACATTGCATCATTCGCGGAGCTAATCTATTATCACATAAATAGCAAAGACATCAAGTATAACATTGATAGCAGTAAATACACCAAGCATATTATCATACTGCATCTTTAAAAATTATCTCCTCCATTCTTAAAATGGTAACAATTTGAGTAGTAAATACTCTCCCTCTAAAAATTAAGTTTCGACCCGAAAATTATGTTTGGAACAACTCGGGGTACCAGTTACGCATTGCTTCTTTAATTTCTCAAGTGGCTTCTTCATTTCCATGGTGCGACCACTGGACTTTAACTAGAGGAATAGATTTATTCCTTAATTTCTTTATGCGATAATCTAAAATGGCAACTAGTATCTCCTCGAAAGTAGTATCCTTGGAAATATCCAAAATTTCGTGGTTTAACTTGTGATTGGGATTGTGAACATAATGCCTCAATTGTGATACGTGAAAGTCGTTATGGACTCATTATAGAGATAATGATAGGTCTAGGCGATAAGCTAAGTCTCCAACGCATTCAAAAGGTCTGATGAAACGTGGGCTTAACTTGCCCCTAAAGAATTCCAGCATTGATAATCGCAGGTTGATGGTGCACAGTTGTCCTTGTTTTTCTCGAATATAGACCCAATGTTCTTATTTGTTAGCTCACGTTGCAGCTCCACTTGTGATGTCAATCTACATAATATGTGCTGCTGGTGGTCTTTCCACTAAGAGCGTCAGCTACCACATTTACCTTCCATGGGTGATATTGGATATCCGCGTCGTAATCATTGATGAGTTCCAACCACCTCTTATGCCTCATGTTTAACTCCTTCCGCGTGAAGATGTACTTGAGACTTTTGTGGTCCATGAAGATTTGGCACGTGGAACCATATAATTAATGTCTCCAAATCTTCAAAGCATAGATCTCACCAGTAAGTTCTAAGTCATGAGTGGGGTAGTTGACTTCGTAAGGTTTCAATGGGCGCGACGCGTATGCAATGACCTTACCGTGTTGCATCAGAATGCAACCCAGTCCTTGTTTAGAAGTGTCGCTATAGATGACGAAGTTGCCCGTACCTTGAGTAAGCATTAACACTGGAGCACTCATCAGCCGCCACTTGAGTTCGTCGAAGCTCTTTGACATGCCTCGGTCCACTCGTATTTGGTAGTCTTGTGGAGAATTTTGGTTAGAGATTAATAATGCATAAAGGCATACCTTATGATGTTCGATTCATAATTGAAGTCAAGGTAAGAATAGGAGGTGAATTCACAGAAGCGCCCACTAAATTCTTATCAGGGCTTGGAAAAGTTCATATTTAGAAAAAAAAAACGACGAGTGAAGAAAATGGGAATTTGTTATAAATGCGCTCATTGAGATTGCTATTCGAAATGTCGATCTTTAGGAATTCCTTGCACAATCAGAGAAGACAAAATCAAGTTCATTAAGGATGGCCTGAATGAGGAATCATTCGATAGTGTTCTAATGACTCTTGAAACGCAGTCTAGTGGGTATGTGCAATATGAAATTCTTTGTTTGAAAGAGATTTGTATGTAAATATGAATAGCATCTCGAGAATCTGATGGTAAAGGACACTGTTTGCCAATTTATAAGAAAATTAGATGGAAGCTCATCCCGACTCATAGAAGGCATTGAAGTCGTTTCTGAACATAAAATCAGAGGAAGCTGTGTCACAATCACGACTACTGTACATTCACATGAGCGTTTACCTTTTAATTTTGTCATTTCCATTAAAGTTTCTCTTTTTAAATAAAAAAATAGTGACATGCAATAAATGCATTCAATATTCTACCGAATACGTGAAGCCCAACTAACGCGTTTACTTTTTCGTCGAATAAGTTAAAATTACTATTATTGTTTTCATAATTCCCCCTAATAAGTTAATTTAAATAATGTTTCACCCTCAATTATACTTCTATAAATATTATCATTTTTTTTCGTCACTTTACACCAAAAATATTTCTAGCAAACACAAAAGAAAGAAAGAAAGAAAAAGAGATGGAAGTAACCTCTGATCTTAAATTTTCAAGTATCTGCATTTTCTGTGGATCTAATCCCGGAAAAAGTGGTGAAACCATCACTACAGCATATAATCTTGGTAAAATATTAGCTGAAAGGAACATTACGTTGATTTATTGAGGAGGAAGTTGTGGGTTGATGGGGTACGTAGCAAACGGTGCTTATGAAGCAAGCGGTCAAGTTCAAGGTATCATTCCTAGTGCTCTTACTGAACCTGCTGGAAAAACAATAGGATATGAAGTACAGGTGTCCAACCTAACTGAAAGGATGAATCTCATGCTTGACAAGTCTGATGCTTTCATTGCTTTACCGGGAGGGTTTGGAACACTTGAGGAAAATTTTCACATGGTGTCTTGGTCCCAGCTGAACATCCATCAAAAACCAATAGGATTGTTGAACATTAATGGATTCTATGATGGATTGTTAAATTTTCTCGACCATGCAGTGGAACAACATTTTATTACACCTTCTGCACGCGGTATTCGATGTCGCCTTCAAAAGTCAAGACTTATTAGATATATTGAAAGCATATGTTCCTGAGCCCGATCCTGCAGTAGCTCGAATTGAGTGATCAAAGGGAAAGAAACTAAGCCGAATATTGACCGAACCTCTAAAATACCTTATCCCTTGTCGTTTTACTAGTTTTTTTTATTGGGTTGTGTTCCATTCTAGTTGATCGCTTTTTGATTGTTGTGATATCATGTGATATCTTTAAGTATTATTTTTATTTTTATTTTTGATGGCAGTCAGGAGACTTCTCGGACTCTATTGAAGCGTATCTTGGTTGTGTGTTATACTTAATAGTATATGATTTTATTTCAACTTATGTTCTCAAAATAAATTCAAACAACATGAAAAAGTACTTAAAAACATAACACTTACTTGTGCAGGGTATGCAAAGTCGGTGGATGCTTGACGCGCTTGGAATGATTGCAGTGTAGTCGAAAAGATATTTCTTCAAAGATATTATTCTTGAAAATATGTGTAGTTGCCTCGCTTTTAGACTTCAAAAAAATTTTTTTAAAAAAGTGTGTAGTTCGATTAACCTCGCTCTGATACCATCTACTGTAACATCCCCAAAATCTTGGGTAGCTACAGCGCTGTGGATCCCTCATGGGACCCACCAAGCTAGGTTATTCGTTTTTACCTCACAAGAACTTTTGGTAAAAATAATAATATTGGAATTGATAATAAATTTTCATCATACGAACAGGAAAGTTGAAGTACACACGATTTTAAAATTTAATACATGCTCTTTATTTCTGAAATAATTGCCAAGGAAAATTTAACTCTATCTAGTCGTCGTTCTCAAGCATGCCCCGTCCCTTCGCATTCCCAAGCCTGTATTTCTGAAGTTCCTGCAACTGGCAAGTATAAAAATACCAGCCCATACCCGGGTCAGTCATAACACATTACAACAATATGCTCATATGTACGAATTTTGCAGTTCCAAAAGTATCAGCTAACAACACAGTCACATATACATACAATAACACCTAAGCACCTATCCCCAATATCCGGATAGTGCAATTTCTACCACCCCCAATATCCGGGTGCACACCCCCAATATCCGAGTGCGGAACGAACATTCGTTATAAATTTCTCTTTGTTCCCACTGGAACGGCATAACTTTGCATCTCTTCACATTCATCACATAATACACAAATTCACAGAATCACAATTGGCGCAACATAATCAATACAGAATGAACACATAAAATTGCAATAATGCTAGGGCCGAGCAAGTTGAACGAACTTGCCTTGTGAGTCGTCGATAAGATGATTCCAATTAAATCTCGAGAGTTCGGCCGTCCGCTCCTAGATAAGGTATTGATCTCCTAATAATAATATGCTATTAGCATTTTGTTAAGACGTCTCAATTTAATTTAATGGCTCGCCCTTTATTTTATATTTCAACAAAATCATCGTCTAAAAATTAAATGCATTGGTAAATAGTTCTTAGATATCATCCTTGAATATTTTTAAAAATATTTTCAACAATTTATAATTTAACTATTACTTATGCTGTAATAAATCAAACAATAGTCCTTACAATTTATTTAACAAAGTATCATCGAGAATGATTTCAATTTATTAATCTCAAATACTTCCAAAGTTAATACTTAATAACTTGAGTTGAAATAGAAATCCATTTCGTCTATTTCAAATATTCCTTAGAATAATTCTGGATATTTTATATAAGAACATAAATTTATTTATTCCAGTTTAAGTATTTTATAATTGCATATATATATATATATATAATGATACTTAAAATTGCCGTTAAAAATTTAAGTACGTCATATGGGCAGCTACGTAGTTCGATTGTTCATAATGTCTATTATCATTAAAAAAAATTTAAGTTTAATTAACACGGAAACGGAGTTGGAAATTTTATTATTTCCAAAAATTAAAACAAAAATAACTAAATATATATATAAATACTTCAAGAGAAAAACGCACGAAACGGAATCGAAGAATGATTTACGGATCAAAAGTTATTCGCGATTTATGTTATGTTTCTGCACTTAAATCAGTCTTGACTTGTCCATAATCACTCATTTTCACATATCTAAATGATGTCTAATGAGATTTCAAAAATTAATATTTTATTGATGTATTTTATATACAAAACGCACGAATAAGATATCAAAAATCACTTACGGATCGGTAGATAATCGAACTCAAAGATAGCACCTTGATCTGGATTTCAGAAATTCACTGGGGATTTCAATCGGACAGGTTCCAGTCAGTATGTCAGGAAAGCTGGTCTGACTTGCCGGAAAACGATCCCGTATCATCTGCAGAACGGACTTTTCTCGGAAATATAAAAATGTATATTTATAAATATTGAGTGTCTGTATATAGTTACAAAAGTTTTGAGTATAAATGAATTAGGAAAAGGCTGTATTTATAGGACAAAAACAGTGCCCAAGTAATTTGACACACGCCCTACGTCACACAAAGATCGGCCGAGCCACGGCGCGGGCCCTACCGAGTCACTATCGCAGACATGGCCGAGCCACGTGCGCGGGTCCTAGCGAGTCACTATCGGCACTTCGCCGAGCCACGTGCGTAGGTCCCGCCGAAGATTCCCGGTGCTCTAGCCAAGCGCCTCCACTAAATCGATCATAACTTTTTCGTTCGGACTCCGATTGACTCGCCGTTTGAACCATTGGAAAGCTAACTAAATTCTCTACAACATTGTTAATTTTTAGAATTTTTTTATCTTCTCAAAAATCCTTGGTGATTTTTTTCAAAGTTGATACTTGTCGACGATACTTCCCAGAAAATGTCCAAATAAATATTTTAAAATTTATTATGTAATAATACCACAATAATTTATTTAAATTAAGATATCACTTTTATAAATAACTTCACTAATTATTGTCATATGATAGTATTTACTTTATAATTTATATAATGTAAAATATTGGGATTTTACAGAGATGCATGCCTATGTATAGGCCATTTACACCTGCATGGGGTTTAAACACAGCCCTTATGGCTGTCATAATGCAGGCATTCATGCCTGCATTGAACACAGGAGTTTCGAATTTTAAAAGTTGGCAGGAGTTACAGAATTCAGACCTGTCAGTTACTCCTCCTCATAATACCTGAGAGGTTACTTCCGGCTTGGACTGAATTTGAACAGTTAGGACGCACCTGGACTGTATTCAGCTCTTTAACCGCTCGAGGGATGTATCTGGATATCCTTATGTGCACATACGAGCCCAACTACGTTGTTTAGCTTGTCCAAAAAGTTCTTTAGGCATGCCAAGGCCTAGCCCAAGGCTAAGTCCACGACCAGGCCCAAAGAACAGCCCAATGACCAATTGCCAAGATCCAAGATCAAGATCAAGGCCAAGGCCAAGGTCCAAGGTCCACGGCACACGGCTCGTGGAACGCGGCCGAGGCCGAGGCGAGGCGGGCGGGCGGTGGCGGCGGCGCGCGCGTGTGCGTGCGTGTGGGCTTTAAGCCCATACACATGTGCCATTAATTATTACATGAATAAAGGTAACTCCTTATATACTAGAATAATGATGGTTCATTATTCAATGTGTGATACCATCCCTTATTAATTCATGATTAAGTGATAAATTTTAATTCACTATTTCTCACTCACAGGGAATCGGTTTAGAGAAAGTGAATATACCACGATCATCTACTCGGAACGTAGATCGATCCTATGATATTTAATTTTACAAATTAAAATTAAAATCATTAACGATTCCAACAAATACTAGAATCTTGGAGCCTACGGGGATTTATTCCTGATATTTTTAAGAAGAAAGCAAGTATTGATTAATTTTTTATCATACTATGATGCCTGCCTGATGATGGAATCCAGGTAAAAGGCCATTCTTGTTACTTAAATCGGGAACTTTGGTAGATCATGCTTCTTGTGTGTTATGTTTCTTTTTTGTTCCATTTTTATTTTTCTAGATTATTCTGTTGGCTGGTTGTTTTTGTTTTTTCGAGACTAGGGTGGGTTATCCAGGGCTACATAGGTTTTATGTTCTTCCGGGCATCACCTCGGTTTGTTTACACTCACATAGGTGCATACCGTTCTTTAACCATTTTCTTTGAATATATTGCTCCCTCATGATATTTTTCATGATATCCGAAAAGAAGGGGAAAAAGATATCTATAAACTTGCTCGAATGAGAGATAAGTAGACGCGGGATATTGGAAAAGTTAAATATGTTAAAGATTCTGACCAAAAAGTTTTGGTTCAAGATAGAGATAAAAGAGAGATGGAGGTCATACTTTGATACCCTATTCAATGGCCATCAAGAACAATATATTGAGAATTTAATCATCCCCTCTAGTATGGTTAACCGAGAGTTTAAGAGGAGAATTCAAAAGGGTGACGTGACAATGGCATTGAAGAAGATGGGGTCAAAGAAAGCGGAAGGACCAGATGGTATACCTATTGAAATTTGGAGGTGTTTGGAGTAGAGAGGGATCGAATGGGTAACTATGCTTTTCAATAAGATTTGGAGAAGCAATAAGATGCCATCAGCATGGAGGAAAAGTATTCTCGTTCATTTCTATAAGAACAAAGGTGATGTTCAAGATTGTTCTAATTATCGCGGGATTAAACTAATGAGTCATACCATGAAGTTGTGGGAACGAGTGATTGAACAAATGATCAGGAAATGTGTGAAGATAACAGAATATCAGTTTAGATTTATGCCTGAAAGATCGACCATAGAAGTAATTTATCTTATCCGGCAGTTGATGGAACATTATCGAGATAAAAAGAAAGATCTACATATGGTTTTTAATGATTTAGAGAAGGCATATGCTAAAGTACCAGGTGAAGTACTTTGGTGGGCCTTAGCAAAGAAGGGTGGATCGCGGAAATATATTGATATTATAAAGGACATGTATGAGGGAGCTAGTACAAGTGTACGTACTAATGTTGGGAGGACAGAAGAATTCCCTATTACGATTGGGGTGAAAATGGCATTGAAGAAGATGGGTCAAAGAAAGCAGAAGGACCAGATGATATACCTATTGAAGTTTAGAGGTGTTTGGGGGAGAGAGGGATTGAATGGGTAACTATGTTTTTCAATAAGATTTGGAGAAGCAATAAGATTCCATCAGCATGGAGGAAAAGTATTCTCGTCCCTTTCTATAAGAACAAATGTGATGTTCAAGATTGTTCTAATTATCACGGAATTAAACTAATGAGTCATACCATGAAGTTGTGGGAACGAGTGATTGAACAAAGGATCACGAAATGTGTGAAGATTGTAATATCTACGATTTCGATTTTTGGTAAATTTCTTTTTTCGGTGGGAGTCCGTTTTGACGATTCGTTCATGACCATTTCGTCATTCTAAGAGTATTTAATTCTGCACTTTTTGGACGTCCGAGTTCGTTTCGGTGTCGCTGTGTTGAGTTCCGTTTTCTTAGGCGACTTTTTCGCGCTTGAGTTCGATTCTTGCGAATCTCGTTCGAAACTGTCGTTTCGGGTTCCTCGTCAGTTCATTTAACGTTATCATACGTGTTGTGAGCTTCGATTTGATTAACTGTTGTCGTATCATGATTTTTCTGACTTTTGGGACCGTTTTGTAATTTCCCAAAGTTGTGGGTATCCGTCATCGTACCCATTTCCGAGAATAATGTTGTTGTCTTTATGAGTCGTTAGCGCACGCTACACCTATTGGTTAGCGCACACTATGGTAATGTATTACCCGAGATCTTCATTCCGGTTCCGTTGAAGTTTCTTCGGTAGAACGGACTGTTGTCGTCCACGTCTTTGGAATCGCATGCTTGTACTGTGGTACGTTGAGTTTCGTAGCATGTTCGTTATTGTTTTAGATCATAGCCGGTGCGTTCGTGTGATCAAGACATCGTCGAGTATCGAGCTGGGTAGTCGGAGGGCTGGCTAGGCCGATTACGGCCGTAAGGCCTGGCCGATTACGGCCGTAAGGTGTCCGCACCCCTTGGCCTGGTAGGACTCGGTTACGGCCGTAAGCGCTGGCCGGTTACGGCAGTAAGGCTTGTTACGACCGCTAAGCGCTGGCCGGTTACGACTGTAGTAACTCGACAGATTTCAGCCAGTGGCCCTTGGGAGTTCAGTTACAGCCATAAGGCTATGCCGATTACGGCCGTAAGGTTCGATAGTTGCGTACGCAAGGCTTCGGCCATTGCGTGCGCTAGCAGCAGTTGATCGAGTTACGGCCATAAGGCACTGTCGGTTACGACCGTAACTCTGTCGGTCATATATAGGCATGGGCTCGGCCAGGCTTCATTTTACCCTTCTTTCCTTGTTTTTGTGGCGGCCGGCGACGGGAGACTCGGGAGCTCGAGTTCTTGGTCGGTTCTAATCATTTCTAAGGCGTTTTGGAGGATTCTTGTCGATTATATCATCACCTAATCCATCAATCTTCACCGGATCAAGGTAAATTCTTGATTTTCTTCAAGTTGACTTTTTGGGAGTTTTATTCTTGATTTCGTTTTCCATTCAGTTTTGATAAACGATTGTTGTTTAATGATATTGTTAAACATATCCTATGGATTGTATATCCATATTCCGGGTTGAAATTTTGTTTTCATGTTTTGGTTGGTCGATTCGTGTTCTTGGCTGTTTTGGGGGAAACCCTTGAACTTTCATCGTTTGTTCCTTGAATTCACTGACTTTAGGTAGTGCTATGGAATTCATTTTCATTGTTGTTATTGTTGTTCGTAGTTTATTGTCGCGGGTTAGCATTCGATGGAGTCGGTGGGTTCATAGTCGGTTCGTGCCATCATACTTTGGTTGATTCTACATGTGTGTGTTGATTCGAGGCAAGTACCTTGTCCATACATCTCTCGTTTTTTGGATATGATGATTGGTGATTGTCTTGTTATGTTTGATTGATTGCTTGAGACGAACTTTTAAAGATTCAGTTTAGCCTCGTTAAGGGCTCATTTTCAAAACGCGTGTGTTTTGTGAATGGTATGTTTTCGTGAACGGTTAAGTGAACCCTATGAATAAGCTTGATATTGTTGTTGTGCTTTGATAATATACATACATATCTTATCTCATTTCGGTGTGTTGTGCTTTGACAATGGCATTGATAATATACATATATATCTTCTGCTTTCTTTGACCCGATCTGGTCAAATTTACATCATACTTAAAAATGGTGGTACTTAAAAATCTCAGGAGTTTAAATAGCACATATCTATTTTATTTGGCTCGGGTTATTTGCACCCCCTTTAAGTAGTACACACGTAACAAAATTAAAAAAAAATACACATAAAAAAATATATTACCTGTATACTATATTAACAAAATACGAGCAAATCTTTCTATATATTATTTGTAACGTCAAATTCAATATATGTCTAGGCTATTAATAATCTATTATCCAATTAAAATCACTCCCAATTCCACTAATATCATACATGTATATTTTTTTGAAACTAATCATTTAATACATATCAATAACAGTTTTATTGAAATTTACCTCTAAAAAATTTATTTTATTTTTAAATTCAATCATTGCTTTCAAATAAATATTTTTCTATATTGAATTTATGATCCATTTTAAATCATTCACTACTCCAGTTACCATTTGTTGGCCACAGAGTATATAGTAAACAGCTTAGAAATGGGGAGTTGATAAGTTATATCTTTTTTGAAGTTATTTGCGTAGCGGAAGACTGATACAACAACTAGGTAATCTCCTGTTTGCTTGATGCGTACATGGTTTTCACAATATGTATACTTTAAATCACAGGTTGGTATGAAAACAGTAAGGACAATATGTATACTTTTAATACACACAAATATAAGTATACTTTTAATACACACAGATATAAGTGGTTCGAGGTAAACCCCTCTACGTCCACTGGTCCTTCACAGAAGAGTAAAATTTTTATTAAAATCACTGCGTACACAACTACGTGATTTTAACTGAACCTGTCGTTGTATCGTTCATACATATTGATACAGTGACAACAGCTTAAGCCGTTCACACAGATTAGCTTTGGCTCTTTCGACTTGCTTATTCTCACACAGATTGAAGCTTCGTCTTCAATTTTATTCTTCCCATACAAGTCGGAACTATCAAGGACTTACTCCACACAGGGCTAAGGTTATCTCAATGTACGGATTGGGTAGAACAAGTTCAAGCAGCAGTTGTATGCTTTGATGATCGTTCGTTATACGATGTGTTGTTCGCCTTGAGGACTGTATATTTCTTTCCTTGATGATGTTGTATGCTCAGGAAATATACTTCTCTTTCTTAGCTTGATATTCTGATTTTCAGAGCTAATTGTCAGATATATTGCGCGAGATAATCACTGGTTGTTCTTGTATCTGATGTCCTCTACTTCAGGGTATTTATAACCTTGAAAATAAACTCGTTATAAATGTATTCGCTGGCCGGTTGGTGAGAGAGACATCTCTGATTGGCGGCTGCAGAATATTTGAATTAAAGACGATTCACATTTAATGCTTCAGATATTCTCTTTAACTTAGCATTAAATGCTCTTTAGCATGTTCAAAATGTAGTCTCTTTCGGCCGCATTAAATGTTGTCCTATCAGTATTAAATGCTACTTTAACCGTGAATACTTAATGAATAAACAATATTTATTTCACAACGGTTCAAAGCATTTCTTCAATCGTGTTGGATATGTTTTTACTTTTCCTAAGTAAAACACCTACAGGAAGATTGCTGTATTCAACTTTTTTCATCTCTGCTGTATAATAATGTAAGCGCTATAGGAACGGACTATACAGGAAGATTCTTGCTGTATGGACAGGCTGTATGAAGTTTCCTAACATCTTCCATACTTAGAGCGAAATGCTGACTTTGAAGATCTTATGTTGTTTGGTGGCAATTGTCAAAACAAGGCTGTATTTTTTCCAATAATTTCCCCCTTTTTGATAATTCCAGAACTTCCTTGATACAGAGAGGATGTTTTCAAGTCTTCTATCGAAAGATCTGATCTTCATGTCTTAGTCTAAAATTTTGAACTGCTCGCAGGCAAGTTCTAAAATGAAGGATTCTACAGGACTAAGTGTATTACAACTTAACTTATGATTGGCGCACATGCACAATTTTATAGGATGAAAACAGTAATCAAAACAGTAAAGCAGTTTGTAATCTTTCAAGAAATCAAAATTTTATTGATAATCAAAATTACAGGGCTTGAAAGATATGAAAATACTGCATCGGAGAGCATACAGTAGGATAAAATACAAAGGACAACTAACAGAAGCTAGTCCCTATAATATTGATGCTTCCAAGTCTTTCGGGAGGGATCATGTTCGGTTCATTTCCACCAGTTGATTAGGGAATCTCTGCCGCGGTCCCTGTAGATGCTTTGTCCTTCGTAGGAGACATCGTAGGCGAGAATCAAATCTTCAGGATGGGTTACACGATCACCCTTCTCATGTTCAGACTTCATTTTTAGTTGTAAAGGTAGCTTTACTTCTGCCAATAGCCTTGAGAATTCATTTGGGGTATCCTCCAGTGTTTTGAATTTTGGAACATGGCGGACTCCCTGATAAGCATACAGAAGTATCTCAGCAATTCATTGTTTTTCCATGCCTTTAATTCATATGTTGTAGGCTGTCGATCCGTTGGAAGTAATATCTTGGCAGGCTTGCTTACTGTATTTTTCCACGGAAAATTGGAATCCTGGAAATCAGGTCGAGAACTAGTTACCCTTTATCCTTTCGCTCCTTGACCTGGCCCGGGTCCGGCCAGTCTTCTGATGGCAGTTGCAACACCTTCCTCCAGAGCAGCCTCCATTTCCTTCTCTCTCTACAGCCTCCACTTCCTCGTAGTCTCTCTCGACCCTTCCCCCCTTTGGCATTATCAAGATCTGAGACTTTGTCGTAAATATCCTGAAGGAGTTCCATAGACTTGGCCTGCTTGTTTTTCAAATCAGTGACACTATCAAACAGTCTCGTAACCGCTGCTGTAAGATCTTCGATCTTGTGATCATGGTCTGTGAGTTTTGAGCCTGTGTATTCAAGGGTGGCAATAGTCTTGGCTTCAGCGACATGAAGCTTCTCTTGGTCTTTCTTTAGGATTCGCTCCTGATGCTACTTCATTTGATTCAGGGCTTGTCATAGTGCATTGGGCATGAGGCAGAAAGCCTCTTCCACATCTGTAATAGCCCTTTGCAGCTTTGGGAATTCATCTTGAGCAGTTTATCGCATCCACTCTAATTCCTTTCCGATATCGTACAGTGCCTTAACAGCATTCTGTAGGAACACGGTTTGGCGACCAATGGCTTGGAGTTGCTCGATTTGTGCCTCTATGTGTGGAGAGTGTGGATGCGCAATCTTAGAGTCAGACGATTCCCTGAGATGTTTGAGAACCACGTTGTGATGGGGTTTGCGTGGTTAGTCATCAGCAAGGAAACCATCATCTGATCCATATGGGGATCCTGTAGAGATAGGAGTTTCAACCTGTTCGGAAGCAGGTGCTTTTGTAGGTTGTGCTGCATGTTCTATCTGGGAGACATGAGGGACTAATTCCTCCTGCTTTTGTTGGGTTTCGGTAGTTGGAATTACAGGAGGGACTGATACCTCCTGCCGACTCTCAGTGGCCGCCTGTTTTGTAAGAGAGACTGATTCCTCTTGGCGGACGGCGCAGGTCACATCAGCTTCGAACGGAGGGACTGAATCCTCTTGGGTAGTTGCTGATGGGGTTGATCGTTCCTTAGCCATTTGCAGCCTTGGACTGAGCAAATTCATTCTCATGAGCCTCCTCACAACTCAGTATCAGACCTATCTGAAGGTCATCATCGTCTTTGTCAGAGTCGGAGTGGTGGCTCGGACTCTTGGGCTTGTCAGTGGATGGAGATTTCCCTTTCAGTCTCGTCTTCTCTTTTGCTAAAAAGTGTGAAGAAATAAGTTCCTGGCAAAGGTGATCATCCCATTTGATCAAGACTTCGATTTTTTGGGAGTCTGTGACTTCCAAAGCGAATAACTCTTCTTTCTTCGAGTCCTCCCAGTTGTATAGGCTGTTGTAAGGAGCGACCCTATATGATTTCTATAATTTGAAGTGCTCGAAGTCTTTCTCTATGTGGACTTGAAGTAGAGTGTTATTAATTATATCAGTCAGGGAGGGACTCCAAAAAATAAAGGGTTCCACTGTCCGGTTGGGATTATTGACAAGTAAAGGAGCCTATGGAGAAGCAGGATCCCTAACAGGGTGGGATGCCTTGTCGGAAAATGGATTACGTACAGGGGTGGATGCCCTGTTTGTAGTGGTGGTTATCGGCTCCAAATTCCTGAGTGGGGATTCACTCCCACTCCCCAAGACGGTGAGTTATTAACTATGATTAATGAAATGGGATGGACTCGATTCACTGCACAGCCCGAGCCGGCGGTCATTTGTATCATCCAAGAATTCTACGCCAGCGCGTTATTACGGCATATCCAGGCTGGGCAGATGATGGCACGACCGGATACACGTACTGAGGTCATCGTCCGTGGCCAGAAAGTGGATTTCTCGGTGGCTACGATACGGAGCTTATACGAGCTCCCCGAGGTTGACGAATCGGTATACACGCAGACAGTGAGTAGCCTCTCGAGGAAAGCTTTGCTAGAGGCACTTGCTCAGCCGGATTCGGTTTGGGAGACATGAGTCCCGGGATCGACGACCTTCTTCTTCAAGAGTTCTCGCCTCAGTCGGCTCGGGCGAGCTTGGCTTTATTTTCTCTGCTCCCGAGTCGACCCGACTTCGCATATCCGCTCGGTCCTATTTCCTCGTTCCCGACTTGTTTATGCCATTGCGGTCGGACTGTGATTCGATGTGGACCCACGGCTGGTCCGGTCTATTCTACAGTGCATCCAGGGAGAGGCCAAGACGGGGTTGAAAAACTCCTCTCTCATTTGTGCCTTATGCCGCCAGTCCGGCGTGACTTGGTCGGATGACGAGCCGATGCTAGCACCCCAGGGTCCGATCGATCATCGCATTATCTCTCGCTTCGACCAGTGGGGTGGTGCGCGGGTACATCCGCGGGGACGAGGATTTCTTTTGGACGATCTGCATGAGCACTCCCCCGAGCCGCTTCTTCTGACACATGAGCCGGCGGCTGAGACTGGGGATCAGACCGAGTCCACCCCGCTGCCAGCGAGAGATACGGCCTTCAGGCGATGTTTGATAGCTTGAGGGAGGAGATGCGAGTAGAGAGAGATAGTGTCCTCGCAGCCGTTCGAGAGTAGATCCGCCGGGCCAATCGGCATGCAGAGAGACGCTTAGCTGCGAGAGATGCCTATCACTGGGACTATTTAGCTGTTTGGACAGACCACATCCTTCGCCCGGACGGACTTTTCATTCCTCCGGTCAGGCCATCTACACCACCCTCTTCGCCGAACGAGGCCAATGCCAGTACCTGAGATTACCTTAGGGGAGTACTTGACCTTTATCTTACTGCATATTATTATTTATTGTCCATTGAGGTCAATGTACATCGGAGGGGTACTTTTTAATTGCTATTTATATTTTTTTTCATTGTTATTGATTCTAGCCTTGCTTGTCTTCTATATTCTGGACTTTATTTGCATTTGTGAATATTTTGTGCAGCCTCGTGTAAGACTGATTATATGATACTGATTTCTTTTTGAAGAAATGGATGAGTATTGATCGAGTTCGCATTATGCGATTTTTGTTTCCCTCGAGTATTCATTTCGGTTTGAATTTTTTTTTTGCATCATTGTGGTAGTCTTGGCATATAAGAAATGAGACATACGTGTTTGTAGTGTCCGCATTACACGAGCCGTCGTCTATACGTTTGGTTATGCTTTTCACTGAGCTAGTCATCCAGTAACATTAGTCTTGTTGGCATTAAATTAAGTACCTAAGTTTAGGCTTTGAGTCGAACAGTTGTAATTCCCAAAATTTAAGAAATTGTGCATGTTCTATGATGGGAAGTCTAGTAACCGGGGGTATTCACGTGACCCATTGTTTACTCTCGTGTAAAACGACAACCCTGAATAGACGAATGGTTCAAAAAATTGCATCTCCATTGATGGGAAGCCTAGTAACCGGGGGTATTCACGTGACTCGTTGTTTACTCTCGCATAAAACAGCAACCTTGAATCGGACGTGCGGGAATTGCAATTCAATTTTTTTCTCCGCTGTAGAGGGAGACTTAGTAACTAAAGCATTCATGAGCCCCATGAGTGTCTTTTACGTCAAACGGTTCCCCAATACATGAGAATGGAAATCCACCCTAGGGTTATTTCATGAAACATCCTGGGAGTCGAAACCTAGTGATTAACTCGAATCATTATAATGATTATATTTAAGGGAGCGCTGTCCGAGTAATATTATGAGATCCTTGTGTTTTTGCCACGAGACTTTAGGACTGGGCGTGTTGTCTTGTTTAAATCTAAACATTCATATTGGCGGTCGGCTCAATTCATGTTTGTTAATCTTTGAGCCTTGATTTTCTTCATGAGCTATTGATTTGCACTAGAAATGTTTACCCTGTGAATCATTGTCCGTACTGTGACTCAATGGTACGATATCTGTATTATTCTTTGAGATTTTTAGAGTAGTATTGATCAGTTAAGCACTATGGATTTGCACGATTGTCCATGATACTTGTCGTCTTACTTGAAATTGATTTTTGCTTGAGGACAAGCAAAGGATTAAGTTTGGGGGTATTTGTTAGATGTATTTTTGTGCGCTTAGTTATCATTAATTTATCTCCATATTGTGTTTAAATCTGCATAAATGAGCTTTTACTGCTTTATGTTTATATGTTTTGTAGGAAATTAGAGTCCGGGAGCTTAAAGGAAGAAAAACGGACCAAAACGACATTTTTTTGTCAAGGGCCTCGTCGCAACGAGCCAGAGCCGCAGCATAGACTCACCCAGAAGCACACCGGTACAAACTGTACCGGGGGCCGCGACACGCTCATCCTGAGCCGCGGCCCGTAAAGAAAAATAGCGCGCGGCACACTAAAGCCGGGTCGCGGCCCGCGGTGCGGGATTTATGACTGTAGCCTGCAATTTTGGATGTTCTGAAGGCCGTTTTCGACCTAATTTCTGGACGCGTTTTGGAGACGAATGAAGTTTATAAAAGAGCATTGAAGGTCAGAAAAATAAGGATCGAAGAGGAGGAGAAAATACCTAGCAGCAGGAAGCAAGGCCAGAGAACAGAAGAAGCCAGTCTTCAATTGTGTTTGATTTTTCTTCCTTATGTTGAATTTGAATCTTTATATATTGTTTTCTAGCATGTCGGGCTAGACCCATTTTTCTAGGATTGTGATGAAATCGAGATTTTGACTCTTGATTTTACATTATTTATATATTTCTCTTGAGTTTTCCCAATTGTTCTTAATGCATTCAATTATGTGGCCTATGATTGAATTGTTTTAATTATGCAACTCGAATCGGGAGAGGAGAGTTAGTAGGAAAAAATGGTGAGAACCATTTTGTCTTGTGAGATAGGAATATACTCATAGGAATTACGTAGCTCGTTTGAAGATTCTATACTTTTTGGCTATTATTGAATTAACTCACCTAGTAATAGAGTGATTTATTCACCTTAGAAAATTCTATTGTTCTCGGGAGAGGCATTAGATTATCTTAGAAATCTTCGCTTTCAATAAATTGGGAAATTACATAATTTATATTAATCAAGATTAATCTGAATTAATCGAGGCGGATTCTCACTCCTAGATTCTTCTCTTATTTGATCTCCATTCTTCGAACTATTGATTTTTATTAGTTGTTTTTAGTTTATTGCATCATTTGGTTTTTAATAATTCTTCCACCACCAAATTCGATCGTTCAAATAAAACTATAATACAAATAAATTGGTAATTAGTACGTCAGTCCTCGAGGGGACGATATCTTTCTCATCACTTTATTACTTGTTTACGACAACGTGCACTTGCGTTCACTAAATTACGTAACATACATAATGTGACAACTTGCTAATATCTCATGTCATGTACCGAGAACATCGGCTGTCAAAGTACCAGATGTCCTTTTTCTTAACATCCTGTAATCAAAGAAATTAGGTAGATTTAGGTCCCCTTTGATTATTGGTTCCATGAATGTTAGTGCCTTTTGATACCCAAATTTGCCTGACAACAATTAATTTGTAGGTTACTTTTAGTCCAGTCTTGCGATATTTACGTGGGACGGGCACTTATTCACTGTAACCTTGATTATTATTCATGAAAAATCTAGGGTTTTGGTTCGAGTACGGTTGCCATCTTGGAGGGGGAACCATTTTATTTAGTCTTACAGCTTGCCTTCTAGGTTTCCAGTTGGATTCCCATATCTGTTGGTGGTAATGCCCGGCAGCTTATTTCCTGGATGGATAACGGGGCTCATGTGTCCATTATCTAGGCGCACTGTACTGTTGGTAGTACTGCGGTGCGTGCCTCTGATACTTAGATACAACCTTCTTTCTGGATGGCTGCTGGCGCTGTTGGTATGCTGGGGGAGCATACTGTTGATTACGTGAGGTTTCCGCGGCTTATGATAGGAACTTGGGGGAAGAATCACAGCCTTTGTTGTACGAGGAGGGGTAGCTATAACCTTAAAAGGACTCGGGGCCTCTTCGGGTTCAGGGATGGGTTCCACTCCCCTGACGAACACCGTACTAGACTTTCCCTTATGGGAGAACGAGTCCATATCCTAAGCCACGTTTATCGTGGGCATGCTGCCTAGTGCTTAAAGTTTCTTCCATCCTTCTTGAAGATTTTTCAAATGATTCTAGGATGGTCTCGAGTTCTCCTTCTCGGTTCTCGAGAGTTTGTACTTTAGCTTCGAGTAAAGCGTAATCATTTGTCTTGTAGTCACTATAAGACTTTTCCTCATTTAGTTCTTTTGCAAGTTGATGATTGCTTTCCATGAGTTTTTTATGGGTGACTTTGTTATTTTCGCAATCCAAAGACATGTTTTCATAGTTATTTTTGAGCAAGTCATTTTCGTCTTTCAGCTCTAGGTTTAAAATGACGAGTTGTATATTTTCTTGTTTGAGCATCTCATGGGCTTTTGAATGGCTTTAAATTCATACATCATATTTCAAAACGTATCGATGCATTAATAGGAATAGTTGAGGTTGAGCTTACCTCATCATCGCTGTCATCATCCTCTTCTTCTTTGGCGATAAAGTAGATATATGTTTTATCCTCAATTTCATCGTCGGAGGAGTCACTTCCAGTGATCGCCTGTAGGCCCTCCTCGGTCTTGTTCGATACGGGCGAGGCTTCTGATTCACCGACCAGGGCCTTGAGCTTGTTTCTCCAGGAACGCCTCTTCTCATCTTTTTCATGTTGCTCAACTTCGGGCAACTTTTGCACTTTTGAATGAGGACACTTATTTGCATAATGTCCTGTCTTTCTGTAATTATAACACATGTTAGAATTATTAGCCTCCAGACTATTTGATGAACTTCTTGAATTTGTGCATGAGCAGGGCCATCTCGTCTTGCGGCAGGATGTCATCGTCACTGTCTGCTGCCTTGCATGCCGATTTAGATGTGCCGGGTGCTGAAGTATGTCTCCGATCAGATACAACAGCCAGTGCTGTAGTCTTGGCAGATGACTCTTCATATTTCTCTCTCATGTCTATATCATACTCGAATGCCTTTAGGTTAGAAAAGAGATCAAAAGTGGAGATATCATTTAAGTTACATGACACATGCATAGCTGTGGTTTTTATGTCCCATCGGGAAGGGAATGATCTAAATATTTTCAAATTTTTCTCCGTTTGGGTATAAAATTTACCCAATGATTCAAGTTCGCCAACAATTCCGGTAAATCTGAGGTCAAGCTCCTCAAGCGTTTCTGAAGATTTCATTTCAAAATACTCAAATTGTTGAGTAAATTTAGAAATTTTATTTTCTTTCGAGACTCAGTTCCCTTGCAAATGAGGTTGAGTTTTTCCCATATTTGTTTGGCTGTCTTACATCTCTTTACCTTAGAGAATGTGCCTTTGTCGAGAGTGACAAGTAACATATTCTTTAGAATATTGTCCAAGTTCGCACGTTTATGATCGTCGGCCGTCCACTGTTCAAACTCTTTTTCGAGCATTTCAGCATGAGGTTGTCCTTATATTCTTGCGGCTGGATTGACCTTCATTATCTGTATTTATCCTTCCTGGAAAACGAATATCATCTCTTCATGCATTGCTGCAAGATGAGCTTCCATCCTTATTCTACAGTCATCAAACTCATTAATTAAAAATATAGGAGCTTTATTTATTATGGAGGTGTCCATTTTAGAAATAGGATAAATGATGAAAATATAATACTAAAGTTTTCAAAAGCTAGTGATTTTTGTGGACCTGATTCAGTTAAAAATTGACTGATTCTTTTTAGAAACAACCTCTCTGATACCACTTGTTGGCCATAGAGTATACAGTAAATAGCTTAGAAAGGGGGTTGAATAAGCTGTATCTTTTTCGAAGTTATTTGCGTAGCGGAAGACTGATATTAAATTAATGTAAATACAGAAACTAGGTAATCTCTTGTTTGCTTGATGCGTACAGGGTTTTCACAATATATATAATTTAAGTAACACGTTGGTATTAAAACAGTGAGGACCGAATGTAAAATACACATAGATCTAAGTGGTTCGAGGTAAACTCCTCTACATCCACTGGTCCTCCACACAGGAGTAAAATATTTATTAAAATCACTGCGTACAACCTTACCTAAACATGTCGTTGTATCATTCACACAGATTGATACAGTGACAACAGCTTGGGTCATTCACACATATTGGTTTTGGCTCTTTCGACTTGCTTCTTCTCATATATATTGACGCTTCATCTTCAATGCTATTCTTCCTACACAGGTCGAAACTAGTAAGGACTTTAGTCCACACAGGGCTAAGGTTATCTCAACGTAAGGATTGGGTAGAAGAAGTTCAAATAGTAGATGTATGCTTTGAATGATCGTTCACTGTATGATGTGCTGTTTCTATTGAGGACTGTATATTTCTTTCCTTTAATGATGTTGTATGCTCAGGAAATATATTGCTCTTTCTTAGCTTGATATTCTGATTGTCAGAGCTAATTGTCATATGTATTACGCGAGATAATCACTGGTTGTTCTTGTTTCTGATGTCCTCTGCTTGAGGTTATTTATAATCTTGGAAATAGATCCATTATAAATGTAGCCGCTGGACGGTTGGTGAGATTGAGACAACTCTGATTGGCGGCTGCAGAATGTTTGAATTAAAGGCGATTCACATTTAATACTTCAAACATTCTCTTTGACTTAGCATTAAATGTTCTTTAGCGTGTTCAGACTGTAGTCTCTTTCGGACGCATTAAATGTTGTCCTATCAGCATTAGATGCTACTTTAACCGTGAATACTTTATGAATAAATAATGTTTATTTCACAATGGTTCAAAGCTTTTCTTCAATCCTGTTGGATATGTGTTTTACTTTTTTTAAGTAAAACACCTACAACAAGAGTGATGTATCTAACTTTCTTCATCTCTGCTGAATAATAACGTAAGTGCTGTAGAAACGAACTATACAGGAAGATCTCTTGCTGTATGGACAGGCTGTATGGAGTTTCCTAACAGCTTCCGTACTTAGAGTGAAATGCTGACTTTGAAGATCTTATGATGTATGTTGGCAATTATCAAAACAAGGCTGTATTTTTCCCAACACCATCCTATAAATTTTTTCTTTAAGCTAAATCACTCGTTCATAATATACATTTTTTCATGTAATTTTTATGAATTGAAATTAGAGATATGGACGTTTAAATTTTAAGACTTACATCTAATATTTTCATATTTTATTTTTGAATTTAGTTATTCCTTACAATAATTTATGAATTGAAATTAATTTTTTATGAGGCGTATAAGTTATTAAGACTTACCTCTAAAGTTTTCTTTTCTAAATTAAAATATTGCTTCCAAATACGATTTTGTTATACTATGATTATCATTCCCCAAGCGGGATAAGGCCGTTTAAAATATCAATTTCAATTCGCTCCATAATAAATCATGGGGCGAGTGCCTTTTTATTTTCCTTTGGCCCCTTATCGCCGATGTCGTCCCGCCTCGCACCACATCTAACTTGAAAAAACACTTAGGTTTTCTTGTCAACATTAATTCGCCCTACCCCATCACGTCCCGCAAAACTACAATATTGTAACACCCCCAAACCACTTGGGAATATTGACACGTCTTTAGTGTAACTATCGCAAGTGCACGATATCGTATCAAGTAGTAAGTGGATTTTTTGAGTCCGGTTTATCGATCCCACGAGGAAGTTAGGTTATATATTGAATTATACACTATTTAACTATTTGTTATATAGATTTATAAGATTGAAACACACAATTTAAGAGTTTGGTTTGACAATTGCAAAGAAAATGCAATAATAGTTCTAATATTCAAGGAAATGAAAGATTACACTAATAATAGATTAATAAAAGATATAATGAAATAGTTGGGATTACAAACTTAGTTCATCATTAGTTATAGAAGATGTATAGGATATCATAAGATGAATTTACTTATTATGTTGTGTAGATTGATTTTCCTTAAAAAGACGGTTTCTCTTTCGAACTATAAAACGCCCCTTATATATTGAATCAATCCACTATATTTCTATGTTGATTGGCTTCAATACATAGCATTAGGTTTTATGAAAATAACTCAAAGAATCATCTAAGGTCTAGAGGTATATTTCTATCCCCTAGAACAACTTAGAGTGAAGATCATTTGATCTAATCAAACATATTTTCTTTCGAAACATATAAAGACTATAAATATCGTCATTTATTGGCCAAATAAATAAAGATTGGTAAAACAATGAAAATCACACACAATAATAAGTAATTCATAATATATCTTTATGCAAACTTAAATAACATGACTAACCTTGTTTATAATCCCAACTTAGGTAACTTAGCCCATTAAGGGTTTATTCAATATATTACAAGCTTGAGTGGTCATTAATAGTTGAAAAAGGGAAAGAATTGGTCCTAACTCCCTTAGTAGGTAAAGGAGAAAGAAACAATAAACTCCCTCAACAACATAAACTAAACCACACTTACACAAATCACTCAAGAACACAAGTGTGTTCTTCACACAAAAAGAAAAAGTATTACAAAGTGAGAAAATAATAAGATGAATGATTAATAATGATGGATCTAAGGGGTCTATTTATACACCTAAAGTCATCTAATAGCTCAAAAACTCCAGCATTATTACATTAGATCGGATCAATGCCAGTCATCCCCTCAATAATAGACCAAAAGTATAAAAAATTAGGCAATGATCAATAATACAAGAGTTACTAGTAACATTGAGGAATTACGGCCGTAACTATGATGACTTACGGCCGTAACATTGAGGAGTTACGGCCGTAACATGGCTTCGTAAATTTGCATTTTGTGAGTTACGCCCGTACACGCCCGTATGGAGTTTCAGACTTCATTTTCAGCCCAGAATTTCTTAGACTTTGCGTTTTTGCCCCAAATCTTCTTCGGATGATAACTTTTGATATTTAACTCTGATTTTGAATCCGGAAAGACTGCCGAACTCGTCTTGGAAAGCCCTACAACATGAATACATAAAAATTCAACAAAGATAATATTTTATAAACATGTTATTTCTTGAGTAAATCAGTAATTCAATCCGATTAAGACTAGATTTACATCTTCATCTGATAAATAACAAAATCATTAAAAGCTAATTAATTTTAAGCAAAAACAAGTAGACTAGCTCAATTATGGGTAAAATATATCGATACAAACTATGGATAAGTGTATAAAACTGACACTTATCAAATATTACAACACCGCAGACCCTCTCCACGAGGATCTACCAGGCTAAATACAGAAAACACAACATAACAATACATGCCAACACGGATAATAACGAACCACTGACCGATTTGATCTTTTATCACAACACACACATCATTACATACATAACTCTTTCCCGAAACTCATACCCACACAGGGGCTGGAATACATTAGCGCTCCCATATATCGAGAAAATAACACAGCCGGAAGATAACCAACAAGACTCTATCAAAATACTCTACGATTGGTCTAGTATCGTCGTCTTCCATCACCCTTCGTACCGATTCTGTGATTCGCTCGCTCCCCAACAACCTGCAAGTACCTGGACGCAATACAGACATCCACCCCCCGAATACTCGGGGGTTAGCAAAACTCCACTATTTTGCTAGTGCAAGTATAAAATACGAATACAAGCCATACATAACATACTCCAAGATAAATCATTTGATCAGAACTTTTCAAATCATGAAAGGTGGGAAAAAAACCCAATATACATCTTACAAAACATTTAAAGATCTCGTAAGTTTTGAAAACATTAGGGATTTAAGAATTCTCAAGTCTTTCGAAAACACTTGGGGACACGGCCCAAAAATCATCTTTCCCAAAATACAATTCCGATAATAAAACATTGGTCCACAACCCAAATCACAAAACACGGGGTCCACGACCCAAATCACGAAACACGGGGTCCATGACTCAAATCATTCATAACATCATATTCCCAAGGATCATTCGCATCCCGTGCTACCAAGCCACGAACCCCAGATGCTCCCGCAGAACATACCCGAGTGAATGACCGAATGGGAATCCATACCAATTCACATATCACAGTGACAACAATCACAACCATACATATGTTCATAGTTGTCCTGGCATCGTACTAGCAAGCTACGAACCGCGGAGCCTCCACAAGACTTACCCGATTAGACAACCCATGACACGTACATCACACAATCAATCCATAACCATAAGTTATCCCGGCATTGCGTTAACAAGCCATGAACCTCGGAGTCCCCGCAAGACATACCCGGATTGAATAACCCCACAAGTTATCCCGGCATCGGGCTAGCAATCCCCGAACCTCGGAGTCCCCGCAAGACATACCCGATTAGATAACCCTACCGTCACGCCCGACCATACTGGCAAGTATGGATCCCGGAGATTCAACAATCTTACCCGGAGGCACACCACCTACAACGATCACGCAATATCAAGCACATACAATTTACAAGCCACAAGGAACATCACCACCTCCTTATAAAAGAGTCACAAATCACATCACACGGTATCACATTTTCTCATGACAATTACACTTATCACGGCACAATCCTCTGAAAATAATACGATCTATTATAATCACTAAATATTATTGTAACATCTCCAAACATACGAAACCAACACATATATACCGAAAACACATTTGCTTACGAAGCATATGAGTTATCTTTTGAAAGACAACATTTATCGAGAACATACCGATCTTTTTTAAAGTTCATTTAAACATTCGGATTGCACAAAAATCATTTACCAACAATTATGCCTACTAAACATGAAACGTATGGGCAAGATACTTGCCTCGATACCGCGAGCAATGAAACGATGAACGGACACGGCCGGATGGCCCTCGAACTTCCAAGATCAACCAAAAACCCGACAATTCCATGAAAACTACGAAAGTAATATCACCACGAATCAATAACGCTAAACAGCATTCAAATCAGCCCAAAAAATAACAAGAATCCGAGGGTTCTTCAAGGAAATCGAAAATCAAGTTCCAGGTGATAAAAATCGATAAACGAGTTACAAAATTCGAAGATCATGACCAATACAATGAGATTACTATGAACAATTCATCAATCTCGGACAAAATCAATGAATCACGAAGAAACCCTCAAAAATATACACAACAAGGGTTCTACGGAAGAAATACCTCGATCCGGCGAAGAACAAGGATTTGATGTTGATCTAATCGACAAAGTCCTTCCAACAGCCTTGGAAAGGAGTAGGATCGGCCAAGAACATCACTCCCCATCGCACCCGTCCGAGAGCTGCCACCAGGAGAAGAAAAATGTTAGAAAAGAAGTCTGGCCCGTCACGAGGCCTATATATGGCCGGCAGTGTTACGGTCGTAACCGGCAGTGCCTTACGGCCGTAACTCGGTCAACTGCCTGTGCTCACGTATAATACCAATCATTTTTATAATGCAATATTATTGTTTTATAATAATATTATAATGCATTTCATATTATTTAATTCAATTTAAAGAATCACCAACATTTATTTCGACGTATCACAAGTCCTAGCCCGAGTCAATTTCTCAAATTAATTTCAGAACATTTAATATTAATTATTTTTTTAAGTATGATAATTAAAGGTATTATTATTGTTAATAATAATATTTATAATGAGAGAAATATTAATATTAACGATATTAATATTTTATTCTTCGTTATTTCTATATCATCATTTATATTACTCTCGATATTATTAATATCGATGTTATTAATATTATTACCACTATTATTATTATTTTATCATTATTATTATTTTTTTATCATTATTATTATCATTATTTTTATTATTATTATTATTATTATTATTATTATTACCTTGGCCCAAGTATAATTGTACTGACCCAAATTACTGATTAAGCCCATAAAAATTAACATAACCCTAATCCTAGTACAATATAAATATACTACTACCGCTAGGGGTGTTCATAACCGGCAGGTTTTCTAGACCAATTTACGGCATCCGGTTTTGGTAATGAAAATTCGCCCGTGACCCGACCCGAAAGTGCACCAAAAACGGCATTCTATTTTTTCGGTCGGGTCATAGAATCTACCAAAATTTAATACCACTAATTTTAAATTTTTATAAATAATTTGTAATTTTAATATAAATTTATTTTAAAATTTATTATATAAATTAATTCTAGTACTAAATACATTATAAATATTTTCCGTACAATAAGTAAATTTCAAAACTAACTAAATATTTTTATATATATCATTTTTTTTATTATATAATTATGCTTAATTCAATATTTAATTATATATATATGAAAGAATATATTATTTTTTATTTAAAGATTTTATAAATTTCCAAACTAGTGAGAATAAATACCATGAGTGAAAATACATTAACATGTATTCTCATATTAAATATATTTCATATTAGTTGAAAGATAAAATTTCATATAATTGCAAATTAAATAATTAAATTTATAAAAAAAAAAACTAATTATTAAAAAATAATCGGGTTTTCGCACCCGAATTTACGCAACAAGTCGCCCATGACCCGCCCGATTATATGACTTTTTTCGGTCGGATCGGTCCAAAAAATTTAAAAATTTTAAAAATACCCGAAATATTTAGTTCGGGTCATCGGGTATTCGGGCCGGGTAGTTCGGGTCGGGTATTTTTGAACACCCCTAACTACCGCAGTACAATGCACAATACACACAGAATACACCTTTCTTTTCCCGACGCCGTTCATCGTTCATCAGCAAAAAAAAAATATACAATACACTAGTTCAACGGCAGAAGTTGACGATACAAGGAAGAAGAAGAAGGAGGACGGGAAAGAAACTTTTACAATACAGAAAGAGGAAAAGATCGCTGCGGCCTATCGTCGAGTTCTCAGCCGATTTCTGTCAATCTCTGTTCAAATCCTTCGAAGGTAACCCGATCTCCACCCTAACGAGATTCATAAATTGTGTTTTTTCTGTCCTTCACCACTGTTCCCATATACTGCTTTATATATATTCAAATTGTTAAAAATCTGATTTCACCATATAACCAACAATAACCACAAATAAATCCAACCAGTTCCAACTAACCCGATTATTTCATCTACCCAACCTAGAATCGAAATCCGGAAATCAGAAACCAATAACCCAGATTCCATAATCAACAACACCAAAATCAAAAAAAGATTAATACTTTCAATTTCCGAGCAGAAGACACAAAATCGGGCCAAGCCCGGAAACCACAACCCACATCGGGTATTCTTCCGACCCATAGCCCGAATCCAACAAAGATTTGGAATGCAAATCGGGAATAAAATTACACCTAAACACGAATCAATTTCAACCCATTTCAAATTTTTCGGTTTTGAGCCGAAACCTTCAAGCCCGAGCCCGTACCCGACCAAAATACTTTCTCAAACCCGAACCAGATTCGATTCCGACTCACCCTGTTGCTAGTCCGACGGGAAACGGACCTCCTTGGCGACTAGCTGCCCTCGATGAACGGCCTGGACTCAGCAACCCTGTTCCTTCCGAACCCGTATGCACATCTCCGTCCTAGATTCGCACATCACCGCCGGAAACTACCACTTCGGTCGGAAGACATCGCCGCCGCCATAGCCCGTCGCGGATGGTCTAAACCGAGCTTGGGCGAGCAGGGTGTGTTCTCCCCGTCACGGTGTGTGTGTGTTCTTTTTTTTTCTCCCGGCCGAGAGGGTTAGAGAGAGAGAGGGATGAGTGCAGAGAGGGAGGGAAGTTGGCTTTGTCGGCTGCAGTTAGGTTAGGGTGTATTTATACCCCGAATTTTTAGGACTTCTCAATTTAGTCCTCCCAATTTTCAGGAGTTTTCAATTCAGCCCCATACAATTTAAATTAATCCAATTTTTACCCATTCAGCTTTTCAAGTCTTACGATTTGACCCCAGTCAACTTTAAACTTCAATTTAATCCTAATTTTGACCGAGACATTTAAAATATTAACTTCCAATTAATATTAATAATTAATCCGGATTAATTTCTAAGTATTTTAATTTCAGTCATTAGTAATGTTAACTCTTCGGTTAATATTACTTAGCATTATAATTTATTTTCAGTTATTATACAGTGATATTCGTATCCTTTCATTTATTATATAAATAATAAGTTGTAAGGATTTTAATTATTATTATTATATATAGACCTTGTCAAGGATTTACGGGCTTAGGACTGTGAGTCGAGCATATTCATTTCAGTCAGACATCATCATTTATTCAGGTGAGAATTTTCACTATCACTGTAATTGCTTTAATTGGACTGTATATGTGGTATTCTATTCATGTTTAAAATTTATATGCACGTTGTAATTCAGGCTAACCTGTATTCGTGTAAGAGACTATCTTAAGATATTATGTTGTTGCGGGGACACATGCGCAACCTCAATATTCACGTGCGTGCTCGATTCATGATATTTGTGGTATTGTGTTTATGTTTGATGTTGTTGCGGGGGCACCTACGCAACCTCAATATTCGTGTATGCGTGCTCGATTCATGCTATACGTAATATTGTGAGTATGCAATTACGTTGAGGAAAAATGTGATAGATTATTCATGTTATGCTTTCCATGAGATTGTATATTACTGTGATCAGTGTGATTTCCACGAGCTGAAGGAAGCTCACCCCCACCTTTATTGAACCGCAGGTTGAACCGAGCCGGATGGACGAGGAGCGGGCCGAGAGGGCATATGAAAGAGAATTTATTTCGTGATGTTTTTATTTATGTCAAATGTTTGGAAACTTATTTGGGAAACTTTGATTAGCAAATTATAAATTATGAATTATTCTTCCGCCGCAAATTTTTACCTCGTATTTATGATGGAATGTTACCTTATTTAAAGGTATTTATTTTTATGTCATTGTAGCGACTCGACTTTGTAGGCGAGAATTTTTATATTCTCAAGAAAATTATTCTTCTCAAAATTTACCTTTTATTTATTTTCCCCAATATTTACCCTAGAAAGTCGGGGCGTTACATCACGCAATGGCCGAAGGCTTGCGTACACAACGATCGGACCTTACGGCCGCAATCGGCATAGCTTTACGGCCGTAACCGAACTCCGGTCGTAACCGGACAGAGCTTAGCGGCCGTAACAAAGCCTTACGGCCGTAACCTGATGGACCTTACGGCCGTAACTAAGTCCTCCCAGGCCAGGGTGTGCGGACGCCTTACGGCCGTAATCGGCCCAGCCAGCCCTCCGACTGCCCAGCTCGATACTCGACGACGTCTCGATTACGCGAACGCACCGGCTATGATCCAAAACAATAACGAACAGGCTACGAAACTCAACGTACCACAATACAAGCATGCGATTCCAAAGATGCGGATGACAACAGTCCGTTCGACCGAAGAAAATTCAACGAAACCGAAATGAAGATCTCGGGTATTACATTCTACCCCTCTTAAAAGAAGTTTCGTCCTTGAAACTTGAAACATAGAACGAACAATGCAAAACAAACTCAGATAACACATGATATCCGTTGCCGACAACCCGCGACGACTCACATGCAGCACGTAGTTGCTACCATCTAAATCGCTACACCAGAACAATAACAAAACAACAAAAATCAATACGATTGACCAACCCAACAGTACATCAATCAAAACGCGAGCTAATCGCTGAACAAATACGAAATTCCACAGCCCAAGGGTTGGAAGATCGAAAATGAAACTAATTTCCCGAACTTAAGGAAATTACGAATGAGTCTGAATGCTCAACAATCACGAAATGAGGTCAACAAAAACCGAACAATCAAATGATCGAACCACAACAATCGAGACAACAACAATCGAATAATCATGTTCGAATCACGACGAACAATAAAACTCAAACAGCAACCCCAAAGTTCACACCTCGTCTCGAGACAATATATGATCCGGTGAAAACAACAAGATGTGCATTCATATAAGATCCACAGGAAATGGAATAGCAATTCAAAAGTCACAACGACAAACGGATAATTCCGAAACAATACCACACTCGTTCGATCAACAAAAGCAAAAGATAGGACAAGTTCAGAAAATGTCAACGAACATAAACGAGTCGATAGAGTCGAAAATACAGAAGTTCAAAATCCGATCCACTTCGAATAAAAGAAGTTTATCTCCAAAATTCGAAACAACAAAGTAAGGAAATAACATAACATACAACTGATAGACCACGCCCCTCAGGGACTCCTCGGAGTCGGTCCTGATATCAGTGCTCAAGTCCGTGCCTCGGAAGGCTCGGTGACCAACTCGCAAAACTGAACCCGATGTCCCTCGAGCCCACACTTGTAACACGTTACTGGCGGAGAAGGACAATATGCACGAACATGTCCCGACACATTGCAGTTAAAACACCTCCTGGCTTTACCAGGAGTCAAAGCAGATGACTTGGAACTCTCAGCCCCACGCATCAAGCGATGGATCTTCACAGCGGAAAGACTACGACGTTGCAAACTAGAAACACCAACTCCTGCACTGTCCATAAGGTCATCGGACTTCCTCTACTTCTTCGACTCGGGCAGACGCTCCGACGATAACGAATCTAGTTCATGGGCTAAGGCTCGATCTTGATAGTTCCTCAACGAAGTGCAAGTGAATCCCGACATATACAAGCGAATCTCCGGCTTCATCCATCTGTCAAAGTGAAGGATCCTCTCTTCCTCGGTTCTCACCCGATCTCGCACATAACTGAGTTGTTTGCTATAGTCGATGATTGCCTGCGACGCCGATATATCTTGCAGTTCTGCCAAATAAAATTCACGAATCCTCTTCTCTCTAATTGGTTTTGGACAGAATTCAGCTTCCATAAATGCCTGGAACTCCGCCCACGTGACATCACGATCACGCGGTTTAACAGCTTCCCACCTATTAGGGCATCTTTGTCAAGAAGGTACTGAGCAATAGGTACCTTTCGCTCTTCAGGACAATCGACAGCCTCGAATATCTTTCCCAACTGGAAAAGCCAACCATCCCAGCCCAATGCATCCGCAACACCAGCGAATCGAGGGGGATTCATACGAATTACTTCCCGAAGCCATTGATTTACACCGACGTTCTGCGTCGCGTCAGTGTTGCGTTGAACCGCCTGGGTCAAATGAGTCATATGTGTTGCTACTTGTTGCAGTATAGTAGCAACACCAATACCAATATCATTCCCGACAATATTCTCTCAATTCCGCATCCGATCCCCGTGGTCATCGGCACCACGGTTACGACCAAGACCTCTGCCCCTCGGCATACTAACAAGCAACAACCTATCGCAACGAAAGATCATAACACATACCAAAGATATCCACATCTCCATCTTCAATCAAACACAATTAAATCATATATACATTATGATTTAATTCAAACTAGAGCACAATATACAAACCATTATCCCGACAATTTACATTTTAAAATATCATTGCTATATGAATTATAAATGCAATGAAATCAAAATCATTCATTATATCAAAACCATCTTCAGTACGGGTCCCGCGTCGGAACCCACCAGGCTGAAAACCATTTAAAAAAAACATTCAAAAATGCTAAAAGGCCGATGACGGTAATACTTTCCAAATACTCACAAAAGTCATTTTCCAAATACTCGATACCGTCATAAAATACTACAAGGCAAAGACGCCAAAACTCAATAGTTTCAAAATCTACATTAGGCCACCCCTTAAACGTACCGACCAAAGAGTTAGGAAAAAGGGTTAACGAAATAACCCAAGTTTACGAGATACCCGAAAGGTCATTTTAAAATATACACGGTTTGGAAAAAATAACGAAAAGTCATTTTGAAACATACACACGCATCGGATAAGAACACAATTCAAAATACACATAATCACACACAACAATTGTTATCACTGGACAACACACATAGAATACGGTCACAAATGGTCAGCCTAACAATCGCAAAAGTTAGACCTACTATAACACCTCCAGATCCGACCAGGAATATTACATTACCGTGGGCCCCGAGATGGAACCCACAAGGCTGAAGGAAATTTTCGCAAACATTTACAAACGCCCAAGAGGCTAACGATGGTACTGTCTTTTAAAAACATTCGAAGACTTAATAAAATCCGTTTATCAAAACCGTCGTAAAAATCTCATTTGAAACCACAAGGCCCGAACTGCCAAAACTCAACAGTTTAAAAACATACGTTAAGCTATCGCTTACACGTACTGACAGAATAGTTTAGAAAACGATTGCCAAAGTAACCTAAGTTACCAGATGCCAAAAGGCCAATTAAAAATACTCACGCAGCGGAAAAGACAGCAGTTAAAAATACTCTAGCAGCAGAATACAACAACTGAACAGGAAACTCAAAACATGAATACATGCCCTAGCCATTATCCTCCGGGAAGCTCATCTTTCCACGACCGCTACAAGCTTGATAATCTAAGAACCTAAAAGGAAAACCCATGACGGGGTCAGCCATAATATCCAACCATGATAACCATCGCATCACGTCAATAATTACATACCAATGAAAATGTTAAGTGAGAATACTACCAATGTAATCTTACCGTCGTAACTTTACTGACTCGAATAATTCTCATCAGAATAACCATTATCACAATGCACATCTCGTAATCTCGATTAACCAATAAACTCAAACATATCATCTATATTATTTCTCAAACAATACTCAAGATTAACAGAATATCATCACTAACTCACGATACGAAAAAAATACCAGCTCTAACCAATTCGACCCATCGGATAACATCATCAAATCCCAACACGATAATAAATTGTCCATCAAAGACAAATGCCAAAGGAAATACGGAACATACCTCAAGATATGAAATGCCACGACGAAATCACGTCAGGCTAATCCAAGATCAGATCAACACAACATACGAACACGGTCCTAACACAAGACCTACAAATGCATACTCATATGACAACGTCAATATGCTCACATCAATAACAACAATGTATACTTATGGCAAATCCATAATATACATATGCACAATAACAACACATATGGTAATCCAACGATCCAGCGCACACAGCTATAGATCCCCATGATGATCCTGTCGGACCAATGCATGGTGGCATTACCTGTCCAGTAATCCAGCGCACACAGCTATAGATATCTCATGTTGATCCCGTTAGGCCAACGCATGGTGGACATATGACAACAATACACAACTGCACAAAACAACAGTACACAATGCAACGACAACCACCATGCACAAATGCATGACAACAACGATACACGAATGTATCACAACATGATCGACACAAATGACAAAAATGATTAAAATACTTGCTCCGAGTCCTTCGAGAGCAATATCGTTATCTAAACCATCACCAACCATTATTCGACGATACAAAATGTCACGGACGGTAGATAATTCATATCTTCGTCTATACCACAATGTATCCTCGATACCAAGTATACCAACAACAAATGTAAATAATATACATTATAATTTAATTCCCAAAACTCGAATAGAACTTATAATCCCAAATCTCCTGTGATTACGATTATAAACATTGCTATATAAATTATAAATGAATGAAACGGAAACCATTCATTAAATATTATAAATTGAGCAAGTAATAACTTGCCTCGATACTGATACAACGACGAAGAAGCCGTTACCAAATCCATTGCCGTCATCTACAAGTCCATCGGCCCTGATCAATGCAATACGAACATTCTCGAGCTCGACCGCAACACACGGTTGTAATCACCGATCAATAATTTCAACCTATTACAATAATCGATAAACAACAACTTCGATAACGATCAACAATCAATAAAACCAATTCACAAACCTAACGGCTCAACAATATCTTGATTAACCACTAGTCTGATCAATCCAACTTAAATGATCACGAATTCATAACCGAAACAGGATATACTATACTGTCTGTTGACTTAGCGCACGTTAATCACTTAACGTAGCGTGCGCTAAGTTGCTCCTGTTAGCGTGCGCTAGCCAGTAACACTAGCGTGCGCTAATAACATGCAATTGCATGCATTTCAGATACCGATCAACATATGGCGATTATCAAGAACACTAAGTGATTCGAAACCATGTTCATAGCTATCAAAATAACGAAATCTGATATAGGTAATCATCCAACTTATAATCCAATTCATATATTCACATATCATCTTCTTCCTCAAATATCAACATATGAATACCAAGAATTCATAATCATCGCCATGTTCACCATCATACGAAGAAACCAACAACAACAGTATCAAAGACCCGAATTGAAGGAAGACATTTGCCAACATATCTCTTTGAAGATAAACAACACAATTTGAAACCATTCGAATCATATCATTACCCGAATATCAACAATAACATCAACATAACTCGATAACCAATCTCATAATCATACTTATAAACTTGCTTATATGATAATCATCAACTTAAGAACATCAACATTCAATCCAACACGAAATTCAAAGATGAAGAGTAATTACGTTTTTGAAGGAATGTATTGAATCCCAAGTTTGAATCCATTTCCAATCGATTCCAAGCTTCAAATGTTGTTATGGATGATTAACTCCACCGCAATCCAGTGTTTGGAACCTCAAATACTTCTCAAGGCTCTCTCTATCGGCTCACATGAATAAATGGATGAAAATGCCGAATAATGGCCAACTGCACTTATATATATACTGTACATTATTAACGTACGCTAACATCTTCATTTAACGTACGTTACACTCTTAGCGTGCGCTAACTGTCTTTGTTAGCGTGCGTTATCGCAGTCCAGAGGCTACTGCCTTACTGCATGAAAGGATTTACGTACATAATGCCCATGCAATAGCGTACGTAAAGGCATCTACTTAGCGTACGCAAACTTTTGTCCATAGCGTGCGCTACTCATAGTTGACTCGTTTGTCTGTATGTTCCGAAGACGGGTCCACACGCCGATAGCTCTGACAAGGATAAGATTCCCTTTGGACCGATCTAATGTTAGCGTGCGCTAACAATATGCATTAGCGTGTGCTAACCCTTCACAAAAAACATCCGTTGACCCATCGGCACATGCGCCGAAAGTGGCCGGGTCCACACGTAGATTCCCTCTGAGCTATTCTGCGCTAGCGTACGCTACCCTGTACCCGTAGCGTGCGCTAAACCGGCACGATAGCGTGCGCTACTCATGAATATTAGCGTGCGCTAATAAGGCTATACTTAGCCATTTCCAACTACTCTTGTCCAACGTCTCGACATACAGAATACAAACATACGGCATACTGAATACGTATACTCCTTCCAACAATATTCTCATATGATACACAATATTCTCAACTGCAATTGTCGATCAAGTACGACAATTATACCAATACAGATGTCTCAGTCCTTCATTTATTTTATCCATACTGTACAGATTCCACGCTATACAACATAACACGGATAAAATAACATTAAATAACAGTAGTAGAAATTCCGAATATTACACCTACAGCCAGAATGCAATTCCCGAGCTTCTGCCCAGGTTGATTCGTGTGTGCTCCAACAGAGACTTAGTGTGCGCTAGCCTTGCCACGTTAGCACGCGCTAGTCCCACACTTGGCGTGCGCTAACTATTCTAATCCAGCAACACGTTCATGAACATATACCAAATAATACCAAAAGTTGAAGGTTACAAATAAACAACAACATACAAATCCAAACGCCAACAGTTCACATCATTATGACATTGCATAAATAACCATCAGAGGTTAAATAACTTTCCAAACCGAGTTTCCACTTCTCGGTCGAGAGAACTATCTCGACGAGAGCACATCGAACGACTCAGCATTCACACCATTACCTTAATCACAACTCTGAGTATTATAACCAAAATAATACATCCTCACTACATACCTTTTTACCGAAATTCATGAAACCGAAAAGTTGAAAGCGAAAGTCACGTCTCAACCTATTACAATAATCGATAAACAAGAAGTTCGATAACGATCAACGATCAATAAAACCAATTCAAAAACCCAACGGCTCAACAATATATTGATTAACCACTAGTCTGATCAATCCAACTTAAACGATCACGAATTCATAACCGAAACAGGATATACTATACTATCTGTTGACTTAGCGCACGTTAATCACTTAACGTAGCGTGCGCTAAGTCGCTCCCGTTAGCGTGCGCTAGCTAGTAACACTAGCGTGCGCTAATGACATGCAATTGCATGCATTTCCGATACCAATCAACATATGGCGATTATCAAGAACACTAAGTGATTCGAAACCATGTTCATAGCTATCAAAACAACGAAATCCAATATAGGTAATCATCCAACTTATAATCCAATTCATATATTCACATATCATCTTCTTCCTCAAATATCAACATATGAATACCAAGAATTCATAATCATCGCCATGTTCACCATCATATGAAGAAACCAACAATAACAGCATCAAAAACCCGAATTGAAGGAAGACATTAGCCAACATATCTCTTTGAAGATAAACAACACAATTTGAAACCATTCGAATCATATCATTACCCGAATATCAACAATAACATCAATATAACTCGGTAACCAATCTCATAATCATACTTATCAACTTGCTTATATGATAATCTTCAACTTAAGAACATCAACATTCAATCCAAAACGAAATTCAAAGATGAAGAGTAATTACCTTTTTGAAGGAATGGATTGAATCCCAAGTTTGAATCCGTTTCCAATCGATTCCAAGCTTCAAATGTTGTTATGGATGATTAACTCCACCATAATCCAGTGTTTGGAACCTCAAATACTTCTCAAGGCTCTCTCTATCGGCTCACATGAAGAAATGGATGAAAATGCCGAATAATGGCCAACTGCACTTATATATATATTGTACATTATTAACGTACGCTAACATCTTCATTTAACGTACGTTACACTCTTAGCGTGCGCTAACTGTCTTTGTTAGCGGGCAGTATCACAATCCAGAGGCTACTGCCTTATTGCATGAAAGGATTTACGTACGCAATGCCAATGCAATAGCGTACATAAAGGCCTCTACTTAGCGTACGCAAACTTTCATCCATAGCGTGCGCTACTCATAGTTGACTCGTTTGTCTGTATGCTCCGAAGACGGGTCCACACGCTGACAGCTCTGACAAGGATAAGATTCCCGTTGGACCGATCTGATGTTAGCGTGCGCTAACAATATGCATTAGCGTGCGCTAACCCTTCACAACAAACATCCGTTGACCCGTCGGAACATGCGCCGAAAGTGGCCGGGTCCACACGTAGATTCCCTCTGAGCTATTCTGCACTAGCGTACGCTACCCTGTGCCCATAGCGCGCGCTAAACCTGCACGATAGCGTGCGCTACTCATGAATATTAGCGTGCGCTAATAAGGCTATACTTAGCCATTTCCAGCTACCCTTGTCCAACGTCTCGACATACAGAATACGAACATACGGCATACTGAATACGTATACTCCTTCCAACAATATTCTCATATGATACACAATATTCTCTACTGCAATTGTCGACCAAGTACGACAATTATACCAATACAGATGTCTTAGTCCTTCATTTATTTTATCCATACTGTACAGATTCCACGCTGTACAACGTAACTCGGATAAAATAATATTAAATAACAGTAGTAGAAATTCCGGATATTACATACTACACCACTTAAAATAAGTTTCGTCCTCAAAACTTGCAATCCATCATAGAAAAATAAACAAACCGTTCAACCAAAATATTCCGAAACCATCACGACATCGATCAATCATCATTATTACCGAATAACCAAAATAGCATACTTACAAATGCGCAAACTCGACGATCTCCTGAGATACTAGCAAGTGACTTCACTGTAAAGCCACAATGCTCTTACAACCACAATTCCATGAGTCTCAACAAAATATAACATCTTCGGATGAAATAATCTATCCGTTTCAAATCATGTCTGCCTGATTACACAATCAAGTCCCAATCTGCTAAAAGCCAATAGTACACGATACATCTGTGAAACAACTGCCCAACACAATAGCAGCAAATCCAGAAATATCGACACAAAATCTGAACGCTCAGATGATCACCAGCAATGATCAACTAATAAATTAACCGGGAGTATCATCGACATGATAAACTCTAGTACGACCAATCCAAAGGTCAAAACGCAGGCGAGAATACCATCAATATGATAAACTCCAATATAACCAATAAACAATCAACGATAATCGAGAATTCCTTCACACAGTAAACTCCAACACGATCAACACAGAACTACAGAAACCGATATACGAACGAATAATGTTCTCAAAACGACACACCAATCACATCCAATAGATCTCAACGAAATACAACCGACTGGTGAACATACCCCTTGGCATACGAACAACCAATCGCAAATCGGCGAACATACCAAATCATACCTGGAGTGGGAACGACCACTCAATATCCACAATAACCAGCATGGTGTTACCATCCCCAAACCTACACTTACAAAGAAATCATTCAAAAATCACTATGGTAAAATCGTGATACTACCATACCAATGGAATCACATAGCACATATGTCCCGGTTTCACAAAATCCAAAGTTCCAAAATCACATCCTGTACATGAATCTACAACACGCAGCATATTTCTCTTATCCAATAAATCAACCGATCATCCCTGGATAACCAAACTACCATACTGAAGTTTGAATTTCTTTTCATCGTTCCATACTGATGTCTCATCCAGTTCGTGAATCACTCTCATAACTTCATCATGATATGCACTATGCACTAAATGCGTATGCATATGAATCACATTTTTCAAAACCAGTTTGAAATCATATAGTCTCGTCAAGAAGACAAATTTTCGAAAGTTCTTTCAAGAATTTCAAAGCTTAAAACCCAAATTTTGGTAAGACCACAAAATCAATTTTCGAAAAATTAAAGTGGCTCGCTGGTGCCAAGTATTTGATAACATTTCCTTCGAATCCACACAATTTCGAAGTTTTAAAATGAAAACTATGCAAATGATTGACCACACCCATACTCATGTATACCAATTCAGTTCGTCCCCAATTCCACTGACATTCCATTGGAAAACCACACGATAGTGTTCCAAAATCTTAATAGATAGACTCTGATAGAAATTCCTTTTCCCATATATGACTCGTAACGTCGACCATTATCCCATCCTGGATCACCTCAACTATGCTATGACAAAGCATTGCAACAAATCAACACAGTGAAAGACTTCCCGAGAAGTTTCATTTGAACAAGTAAACCAAAACCTCGAAAGGCGGAAATAATATAAATAAATGATTGGTAAAGTGTTTTACAAATCCCGGGAGTTTAGAAAACCGAAAAGCCTTTTGGAACATTAGGGTCTCAGCCTATATCCCGTTCCACATTACAAGAAGTTTAAAAAGTATAAAACCCTTTTCGGACTTCGAGTCCTGAGTTATAAAACTATTTCGAAATCTATTGGGTCTCGGCCCAAAATCATTTTCCGTAAAGCATCCGTAAAACATTCATTTTGAAAAGTATCATTTTCAAATGCTCCAAACAGTTCATATATCTCAAAATGAATTAACATGACTACATGTTCTCCTCAACCATTCACAACATTCTCCCAAATACATATTTCCGTTTTCCTAGTTTCACCGGCATATCGATTTTCAAAATCACAGCTTCTCAAGATCATCAATCCTGTCCCAACTCTGTCACCTCATACTGTAACACATAATATTCTACCGAATCTCAAAGCATATCAACTTAGCTCGGCAATAAGTCTCAATGCAATTCAAAAATCTAAATACTTACATATCGTGAAGCCGACGATTCCCCGTGATACTGGCACATGTCTCAACTCTAAAAAATACTCAACACAGATATTTACAAAACACACATTTTGCAAACTCAGTTCAACTCGAGAACACAACACAGCTCTATCTGAAGAAACATGTTAACACCTTTTGTAAAAGTTACAACAACTCCAGTACCACACTGGTAAATCACATAACACGCAAGCCCGAGTGAACAACAAAACTCAGAGCTCTAACACTTGTCAACCGACAACTCGAATGACACGACAAAAGTACGACCCAACTCGACCCGACTGCCTAGGTTTTCTCAACCTAAGCTCTGATACCATATTCTGTAACACCCCCATATCCGGCTGGGAATATTACAGCATCGTGGGCCCCGAGATGGAACCCACAAGGCTGAAGGAAATTTTCGCAAACATTTATAAATGGCCAAGAGGCTAACGACGGTACTGTCTTTTAAAAACATTCGAAGACTTAATAAAATCCATTTATCAAAATCGTCGTAAAAATCTCATTTGAAACTACAAGGCCCGAACTGCCAAAACTCAACAGTTTAAAAACATACGTTAAGCTATCGCTTACACGTACCGATAGAATAGTTTAGAAAATGATTGCCAAAGTAACCTAAGTTACCAGATGCCAAAAGGCCAATTAAAAATACTCACGCAGCGGAAAAGACAACAGTTAAAAATACTCTAGCAGCAGAATGCAACAACTGAATAGGAAACTCAAAACACGAATACATGCCCTAGCCAGTATCCTCCGGAAAGCTCATCTCTCCACGACCGCTACAAGCTTGATAATCCAAGAACCTAAAAAGAAAACCCACGATGGGGTTATCCATAATATCCAACCATGATAACCATCACATCACGTCAATAATTACATACCAATGAAAATGCTAAGTGAGAATACTACCAATGTAATCTTACCGTCGTAACTTTACTTACTCGAATAATTCTCATCAGAATAACCATTATCACAATGCACATCTCGTAATCTCTATTAACCAATAAACTCAAACATAGCATCTGTATTATTTCTCAAACAATACTCAAGATTATCAGAATATCATCACTAACTCACGATACGGAAAAATACCAGCTCTGACCAATTCGACCCATCAGATAACATCATCAAATCCCAACAAGATAATCAATTGTCCATCAAAGACAAATACCATAGGAAAAACGGAACATACCTCAAGATATGAAATGCCACGACGAAATCACGTCACGCTAATCCAAGATCAGATCAACACAACATACGAACACAGTCCTAACACAAGACCTAGAAATGCATACTCATATGACAATGTCAATATGCTCACATCAATAACAACAATGTATACTTATGGCAAACCCATAATATACATATGCACAATAACAACACATATGGTAATCCAACGATCCAACGCACATAGCTATAGATCCCCATGATGATCCCGCTGGACCAACGCACGGTGGCATTACCTGTCCAGCGATCCAGCGCACACAGCTATAGATATCCCATGTTGATCCCGTCGGGCCAACGCATGGTGGACATATGACAACAATACACAACTGCGCAAAACAACAGTACACAATGCAATGACAACAACCATGCACAAATGCATGACAACAACGATACACTAATGTATCACAACATGATCGACACAAATAACAAAAATGATTAAAATACTTTCTCTAAGTCCTTCGAGAGAAATCTCATTATCTAAACCATCACCAACCATTATTTTGAATATTCGACGATACAAAATGTCACGGACGGTAGATAATTCATATCTTCGTCTATACCACAATGTATCCTCGATACCAAGTATATCAACAACAAATGTAAATCATATATATTATGATTTAATTCCCAAAACTCGAATACAACTTATAATCCCAAATCTCATGTGATTACGATTATAAACATTGCTATACGAATTATAAATGAATGAAACGGAAACCATTCATTAAATATTATAAATTGAGTGCCTCGATACTGATACAACGACAAGAAAGCCGTTACCAAATCCATTATCGTCATCTACAAGTCCCTCGGCCCTGATCAATGCAATACGAACATTCTCGATCTCGACCGCAACACACGGTTGTAATCACCGATCAATAATCTCAACCTATTACAATAATCGATAAACAACAAGTTCGATAACGATCAACAATCAATAAAACCAATTCACAAACCCAACGGCTCAACAATATCTTGATTAACCACTAGTCTGATCAATCCAACTTAAATGGTCACGAATTCATAACCGAAACAGGATATACTATACTATCTGTTGACTTAGCGCACGTTAATCACTTAACGTAGCGTGCGCTAAGTCGCTCCCGTTAGCGTGCGCTAGCCAGTAACACTAGCGTGCGCTAATGACATGCAATTGCATGCATTTCAGATACCGATCAACATATGGCGATTATCAAGAACACTAAGTGATTCGAAACCATGTTCATAGCTATCAAAACAACAAAATCCGATATAGGTAATCATCCAACTTATAATCCAATTCGTATATTCACATATCATCTTCTTCCTCAAATATCAACATATGAATACCAAGAATTCATAATCATCGCCATGTTCACCATCATATGAAGAAACCAACAACAACATCATCAAAAACCCGAATTGAAGGAAGACATTAGCCAACATATCTCTTTGAAGATAAACAACACAATTTGAAACCATTCGAATCATATCATTACCCGAATATCAACAATAACATCAACATAACTCGGTAACCAATCTCATAATCATACTTATCAACTTGCTTATATGATAATCATCAACTTAAGAACATCAACATTCAATCCAAAATGAAATTCAAAGATGAAGAGTAATTACCTTTTTGAAGGAATGGATTGAATCCCAAATTTGAATCCGTTTCCAATCGATTCCAAGCTTCAAATGTTGTTATGGATGATTAACTCCACCATAATCCAGTGTTTGGAACCTCAAATACTTCTTAAGGCTCTCTCTATCGGCTCACATGAAGAAATGGATGAAAATGCCGAATAATGGCCAACTGCACTTATATATATACTGTACATTATTAACGTACGCTAACATCTTCATTTAACGTACGTTACACTCTTAGCATGCGCTAACTGTCTTTGTTAGCGTGCGCTATCGCAGTCCAGAGGCTATTGCCTTACTGCATGAAAGGATTTACGTACGCAATGCCCATGCAATAACGTACGTAAAGGCCTCTACTTAGCGTACGCAAACTTTTATCCATAGCGTGCGCTACTCATAGTTGACTCGTTTGTCTCTATGCTCCGAAGACGGGTCCACACGCCGACAGCTCTGACAAGGATAAGATTCCCTTTGGACCGATCTGATGTTAGCGTGCGCTAACAATATGCATTAGAGTGCGCTAACCCTTCACAAAAAACATCCGTTGACCCATCGACACATGCGCCGAAAGTGGCCGGGTCCACACGTAGATTCCCTCTGAGCTGTTCTGCACTAGCGTATGCTATCCTGTGCCCGTAACGTGCGCTAAACCGGCACGATAGCGTGCGCTACTCATGAATATTAGCGTGCGCTAATAAGGCTATACTTAGCCATTTCCAACTACTCTTGTCCAACGTCTCGACATACAGAATACGAACATACGGCATACTGAATACGTATACTCCTTCCAACAATATTCTCATATGATACACAATATTCTCAACTGCAATTGTCGATCAAGTACGACAATTATACCAATACAGATGTCTCAGTCCTTCATTTATTTTATCCATACTGTACAGATTCCACGCTATACAACATAACTCGGATAAAATAACACTAAATAACAGTAGTAGAAATTCCGAATATTACACCTACGTCCAGAATGCGATTCCCGAGCTTCTGCCCAGGTTGATTAGTGTGTGCTCCAACAGAGACTTAGTGTGCGCTAGCCATGCCACGTTAGCGCGCGCTAGTCCCACACTTAGCGTGCGCTAACCATTCTAATCCAGCAACACGTTCATGAACATATACCAAATAATACCAAAAGTTGAAGGTTACAAATAAACAACAACATACAAATCCAAACGCCAACAGTTCACATCATTATAACGTTGCATAAATAACCATCAGAGGTTAAATAACTTTCCAAACCGAGTCTCCACTTCTCGGTCGAGAGAACTATCTCGACGAGAGCACATCGAACGACTCAGCGTTCACACCATTACCTTAATCACAACTCTGAGTATTATAACCAAAATAACAACATCCTCACTACATACCTTTTTACCGAAATTCCTGAAACCGAAAAGGTGAAAGCGAAAGTCACGTCTCAACCTATTACAATAATCGATAAACAACAAGTTCAATAACGATCAACAATCAATAAAACCAATTCACAAACCCAACGGCTCAACAATATCTTGATTAACCACTAGTCTGATCAATCCAACTTAAACGATCACGAATTCATAACCGAAACAGGAAATACTATACAGTCTGTTGGCTTAGCGCACGTTAATCACTTAACGTAGCGTGCGCTAAGTCGCTCCCGTTAGCGTGCGCTAGCCAGTAACACTAGCGTGTGCTAATGACATGCAATTGTATGCATTTCAGATACCGATCAACATATGGCGATTATCAAGAACACTAAGTGATTCGAGACCATGTTCATAGCTATCAAAACAACAAAATCCAATATAGGTAATCATCCAACTTATAATCCAATTCATATATTCACATATCATCTTCTTCCTCAAATATCAACATATGAATACCAAGAATTCATAATCATCGCCATGTTCACCATCATATGAAGAAACCAACAACAACAGCATCAAAAACCCGAATTGAAGGAAGACATTAGCCAACATATCTATTTGAAGATAAACAACACAATTTGAAACCATTCGAATCATATCATTACCCGAATATCAACAATAACATCAACATAACTCGGTAACCAATCGCATAATCATACTTATCAACTTGCTTATATGATAATCATCAACTTAAGAACATCAACATTCAATCCAAAACGAAATTCAAAGATGAAGAGTAATTACCTTTTTGAAGGAATGGATTGAATCCCATGTTTGAATCCGTTTCCAATCGATTCCAAGCTTCAAATGTTGTTATGGATGATTAACTCCACCATAATCCAGTGTTTGGAACCTCAAATACTTCTCAAGGCTCTCTCTATCGGCTCACATGAAGAAATGGATGAAAATGCCGAATAATGGCCAACTGCACTTATATATATTGTACATTATTAACATATGCTAACATCTTCATTTAACGTACGTTACACTCTTAGCGTGCGCTAACTGTCTTTGTTAGCGTGCAGTATCGCAGTCCAGAGGCTACTGCCTTACTGCATGAAAGGATTTACGTATGCAATGCCCATGCAATAGCGTACGTAAAGGCCTCTACTTAGCGTACGCAAACTTTCATCCATAGCGTGCGCTACTCATAGTTGACTCGTTTGTCTGTATGCTCCGAAGACGGGTCCACACGCCGACAGCTCTGACAAGGATAAGATTCCCGTTGGACCGATCTGATGTTAGTGTGCGCTAACAATATGCATTAGCGTGCGATAACCCTTCACAACAAACATCCGTTGACCCGTCGGCACATGCGCCGAAAGTGGCCGGGTCCACACGTAGATTCCCTCTGAGCTGTTCTGCACTAGCGTACGCTACCCTGTGCCCATAGCGCGCGCTAAACCTGCACGATAGCATACGCTACTCATGAATATTAGCATGCGCTAATAAGGCTATACTTAGCCATTTCCAGCTACCCTTGTCCAACGTCTCGACATATAGAATACGAACATACGGCATACTGAATACGTATACTCCTTCCAACAATATTCTCATATGATACACAATATTCTCAACTGCAATTGTCGACCAAGTACGACAATTATACCAATACAGATGTCTCAGTCCTTCAATTATTTTATCCATACTGTACAGATTCCACGCTGTACAACATAACTCGGAGAAAATAATATTAAATAACAGTAGTATAAATTCCGGATATTACATACTACACCACTTAAAATAAGTTTCGTCCACAAAATTTGCAATCCATCATAGAAAAACAAACAAACCGTTCAACCAAAATATTCCGAAACCATCAAGACAACGATCAATCATCATTATTACCGAATAACCAAAATAGCATACTTACAAATGCGCAAAGTCGACGATCTCCTGAGATACTAGCAAGTGACTTCCCTTTAAAGCCTCAATGCTCTTACAACCACAATTCTATGAGACTCAACAAAATATAACATCTTCGGATGAAATAATCTATCCGTTTCAAATCATGATTGCCTGATTACACAATCAAGTCCCAATCTGCTAAAACCCAATAGTACACGATACATCTGTGAAACAACTGCCGAACACAATAGCAACAAATTCGGAAATATCGACACAAATTCTGAACGCTCAGATGATCACCAGCAATGATCAACTAATAAATTAACCGGGAGTATCATCGACATGATAAACTCTAGTACGACCAATCCAAAGGTCAAACGCAGCCGAGAATACCATCAATATGATAAACTCCAATATAACCAATAAACGATCAACGATAATCGAGAATTCCTTCACACAGTAAACTCCAACACGATCAACACAGAACTACATAAACCGATATACGAACGAATAAAGTTCTCAAAACGACACACCAATCACATCCAGTGGATCTCAATGAAATACAACCGACTGGTGAACATACCCCTCGGCATACGAACAACCAATCGCAAATCGGCGAACATACCAAATCATACCTGGAGTGGGAACGACCACTCAATATCCACAACAACCAGCATGGGGTCACCATCCCCAAACCTACACTTACAAGGAAATTATTCAAAAATCACTATGGTAAAATCGTGATACTACCATACCAATGGAATCACATAGCACATATGTCCCGGTTTCACAAAATCCAAAGTTCCAAAATCACATCCTATACATGAATCTACAACACGCAACATATTTCTCTTATCCAATAAATCAACCGATCATCCCTGGATAACCAAACTACCATACTGAAGTTTGAATTTCTTTTCATCATTCCATACTGATGTCTCATCCAGTTCGTGAATCACTCTCATAACTTCATCATGATATGCACTATGCACTAAATGCGTATGCATATCAATCACATTTTTCAGAACCAGTTTGAAATCATATAGTCTCGTCAAGAAGACAAATTTTCGAAAGTTCTTTCAAGAATTTCAAAGCTTAAAACCCAAATTTTGGTAAGACCACAAAATCAATTTTCGAAAAATTAAAGTAGCTCGCTGGTGCCAAGTATTTGATAACATTCCCTTCGAATCCACACAATTTCGAAGTTTTAAAATGAAAACTATGCAAATGATTGACCACACCCATACTCATGTATACCAATTCAGTTCGTCCCCAATTCCACTGACATTCCATTGGAAAACCACACGATAGTGTTCCAAAATCTTAATAGATAGACTCTGATAGAAATTCCTTTTCCCATATATGACTCGTAACGTCGACCATTATCCCATCCTGGATCACCTCAACTATGCTATGACAAAGCATTGCAACAAATCAACACAGTGAAAGACTTCCCGAGAAGTTTCATTTGAACAAGTAAACCAAAACCTCGAAAGGCGGAAATAATATAAATAAATGATTGGTAAAGTGTTTTACAAATCCCGGGAGTTTTAGAAAACCGAAAAGCCTTTTGGAACATTAGGGTCTCAGCCTATATCCCGTTCCACATTACAAGAAGTTTAAAAAGTAGAAAACCCTTTTCGGACTTCGAGTCCTGAGTTATAAAACTATTTCGAAATCTATTGGGTCTCGGCCCAAAATCATTTTCCGTAAAGCATCCGTAAAACATTCATTTTGAAAAGTATCATTTTCAAATGCTCCAAACAGTTCATATATCTCAAAATGAATTAACATGACTACATGTTCTCCTCAACCATTCACAACATTCTCCCAAATACATATTTCCGTTTTCCTAGTTTCACCGGCATATCGATTTCCAAAATCACAGCTTCTCAAGATCATCAATCCTGTCCCAACTCTGTCACCTCATACTGTAACACATAATATTCTACCGAATCTCAAAGCATATCAACTTAGCTCGGCAATAAGTCTCAATGCAATTCAAAAATCTAAAAACTTACATATCGTGAAGCCGACGATTCCCCGTGATACTGGCACATGTCTCAACTCTAAAAAATACTCAACACAGATATTTACAAAACACACATTTTGCAAACTCAGTTCAACTCGAGAACACAACACAGCTCTATCTGAAGAAACATGTTAACACCTTTTGTAAAAGTTACAACAACTCCAGTACCACACTGGTAAATCACATAACACGCAAGCCCGAGTGAACAACAAAACTCAGAGCTCTAACACTTGTCAACCGACAACTCGAATGACACGACAAAAGTACGACCCAACTCGACCCGACTGCCTAGGTTTTCTCAACCTAAGCTCCGATACCATATTCTGTAACACCCCCATATCCAGCTGGGAATATTACAGCATCGTGGGCCCCGAGATGGAACCCACAAGGCTGAAGGAAATTTTTGCAAACATTTATAAATGGCCAAGAGGCTAACGACGGTACTGTCTTTTAAAAACATTCGAAGACTTAATAAAATCCATTTATCAAAATCGTCGTAAAAATCTCATTTGAAACTACAAGGCTCGAACTGCCAAAACTCAACAGTTTAAAAACATACGTTAAGCTATCGCTTACACGTACCGATAGAATAGTTTAGAAAATGATTGCCAAAGTAAGCTAAGTTACCAGATGCCAAAAGGCCAATTAAATATACTCACGCAGCGGAAAAGACAACAGTTAAAAATACTCTAGCAGCAGAATACAACAACTGAACAGGAAACTCAAAACACGAATACATGCCCTAGCCAATACCCTCCGGAAAGCTCATCTCTCCAGGACCGCTACAAGCATGATAATCCAAGAACCTAAAAAGAAAACCCACGATGGGGTTATCCATAATATCCAACCATGATAACCATCACATCACCTCAATAATTACATACCAATGAAAATGCTAAGTGAGAATACTACCAATGTAATCTTACCGTCGTAACATTACTTACTCGAATAATTCTCATCAGAATAACCATTCTCACAATGCACATCTCGTAATCTCTATTAACCAATAAACTCAAACATAGCATCTGTATTATTTCTCAAACAATACTCAAGATTATCAGAATATCATCACTAACTCACGATACGGAAAAATACCAGCTCTGACCAATTCGACCCATCAGATAACATCATCAAATCCCAACACGATAATCAATTGTCCATCAAAGACAAATACCAAAGGAAAAATGGAACATACCTCAAGATATGAAATGCCACGACGAAATCACGTCAGGCTAATCTAAGATCAGATCAACACAACATACGAACACAGTCCTAACACAAGACCTAGAAATGCATACTCATATGACAATGTCAACATGCTCACATCAATAACAACAATGTATACTTATGGCAAACCCATAATATACATATGCACAATAACAACACATATGGTAATCCAACGATCCAGCGCACATAGCTATAGATCCCCATGATGATCCCGCTGGACCAACGCACGGTGGCATTACCTGTCCAGCGATCCAGCGCACACAGCTATAGATATCCCATGTTGATCCCGTCGGTCCAACGCATGGTGGACATATGACAACAACACACAACTGCACAAAACAACAGTACACAATGCAACGACAACAACCATGCACAAATGCATGACAACAACGATACATGAATGTATCACAACATGATCAACACAAATAACAAAAATGATTAAAATACTTTCTCTAAGTCCTTCGAGAGAAATCTCGTTATCTAAACCATCACCAACCATTATTTTGAATATTCGACGATACAAAATGTCACGGACGGTAGATAATTCATATCTTCGTCTATACCACAATGTATCCTCGATACCAAGTATACCAACAACAAATGTAAATCATATATATTATGATTTAATTCCTAAAACTCGAATACAACTTATAATCCCAAATCTCATGTGATTATTGTAACACCCCAAACTAGGTGGATATTACAGTGCCGTGAATCCCCGACTGGGACCCACCAGGCGAATGAAAATGATGAATTCAATAATATAATTGTGGTACCGAACCACATTGTATTACCAAATACTCCGATGAGGAGTTTAAGTACAAACACCAGGACAATACTAGTATATTTTATATGAAGATAAAATACACAACACTGAATGAAACGCAGTATCCAAATGAAAGTTTGCAGCGGAAATTAAAGGACAACAACATGAATAACTGAAAGATCGGGGCCTGATAAGTGTCATTTTTGTACACTTATCCATGGTTTGTATCGATAAAATTTACCCATAATTGAGCTAGTCTACTCGTTTTTTGCTTTTAATTTATTAGTTTTAATAATTTTATTTTTATTGGATGATGATCGGATTAAATAACTGAATTACTCAAGAAACAACATGTTTAATAAATATTCTCTTTATTGAATTTTGATATATTCATGTTGTAGGGCTTTTCGAGACGAATTCGGCATTTTTCCGATTCAAAATCGAGTTATATATCAAAAGTTATCATCCGAAGAAGATCCGGGGCAAAAACGCAAAGTCCGAGGAATTCTGGCTGAAAACGTAACTATCAAAGCTTCAAATGAGCAAATTTACGAAGCCGCTACGGCCGTAACATTCAGGAAGTTACGGCCAGAAGTCACCTCTTACGGCCAGAACTCCTGAATGTTACGGCCGTAACTCTTGACAGATTGCTATGATTTGTCTAATTTTTTATACTTTTTGTGTATTATTGAGGGGATGGCTGGCATTGATCCGATATAATGTAATAATGCTGTAATTTTGGAGCTATTAGATGACTTTAGGTGTATAAATAGACCCCTTAGATCCTTCATCATTTACCATTCATCATATAATTTTCCATTTTCTTGTAAACTTTTCTTTTTGTGAAGAACACACTTGTGTTCTTGAGTGATCTTTGTAAGTGTGGTGTAGTATATGTTGTTCAGAGAGTTTATTGCTTCTATCTCCTTTATCTACTAAGGGAGTTAGGATCAATTCTTTCTCTTGATTCAACTAAGAATGACCACCAAAGCTTGTAATATGTGTAATAAACCCTTTATGGGCTAAGTTTCTTAAGTTGGGATTATAAACAAGGTTAGTCATGTTATTTATGTTTGTATAAAGATATATTATGAATTACTTATTATTGTGTGTGATTTTCATTGTTTTAACAATCTTTATTTATTTGGCCAATTAATGAAGATATTTATGATCTTCATATGTTTCAAAGAAAATATGTTTGATTAGATCAAATGATCTTCACTCTAAGTTGTTCTAGGGATAGAAATATACCCCTAGTCCTTAGATGATTCATTGAGTTATTTTCACAAATCCTAATGCTATGTATTGAAGCCAATCAACATAGAAATATAGTGGATTGATTCAATATGTAAGGGGCGTTTTATAGTTCGAAAGAGAAACCGTCTTTTAAGGAAAATCGAATCTACACAACATAATAAGTAAATTCATCTTATGATCTCCAATACATCTTTTATAACTAATGACGAACTAAGTTTGTAATCCCAACTATTTCATTTTATCGATAATCAATCTATTATTATTACTATCTTTTTATTTCCTTATAATATTAGAACTATTATTGCAATTTCTTTGCAATTATTAAACCAAACTTTTTAATTGTGTGTTTCACTCATCCTTAGTATCTATAAAAATAGACTAATAGTGTATAATTCAAATTATAACATAACTTCCTTGTGGGATCGATAAACCGGACTCAAAAAGTCCACTTTACTACTTGATACGATATCGCACTTGCGATAGTTACACAAAAAGCGTGTCAAGTTTTTGGCGCCGTTGCCGGGGAAGTATAAGTTATGTTTGAAATTTTACATTATAAACTATTTTTGTAGGTACAAATTTCTCGACGTTGTAACTTAGTACTAAATTGTGTTTGTCCGGTCAAGTGGCGGATAACGGTACCGTGACTATTAAAGTCGGATTTTTCATTTCCCACAACAACCGATATTTGTATATATTTTTTTAATTATTTTCATTGTCTTTTTATTTTTGTTTTTTTATCATGGATGAAACATTGTTTAAAATTGAAAAAGATTTCCTTTCTAAGCAAAAATGCAATTTTAAAAATTTATAAGACAAGGCTTGAAAGGATGAGGTTGCTTAATAAAAGCATACCTTTTGACATAAGATTCATTATCGAAGCCAAAGTAAGAATAGAAGGTGAATTCACAAACACCAACTAGATTTTTACCAGGGCTTGGAAAAGTTCATATGCCAAGAAACGACGAGCAAAGATTCTAGCCGTTTGCTATAAATGTGCTAGATGGAACTGTAATGCAAAATGTCGATCTTTAGGAATTCCATCTACAAACAGAGAAGATAAAATTCGGTTCCATTAATGATGGTCCGAATAAGGAGAATTTAGATAACATCGAAATTTCTCTTGACACGCATCCTAGTGGACTTGTGTATTACGGAATTCAATGTTTGTGGAATAAATTCAAACCGTAATATGAACAACGCCTTGGGAATCGACGTTAAAAGACCTGTTTGCCAATTTGTAAGAAAATTGGATGGGAAGCTTCTCCCGACTCATAGAAGGCGTTTAGGCCGTTTCGAACGTAAAATCGAGGAAGATGTGAGCCACAATCACAACTACTGTACATACGCGTAAGTATCTTTTATTTTTGTCGTGTGGTGAGATTTTCAATAAAAAAATGTGATACGCGATAAAAGCTTTCATTATTCTATTGAGTAGTTGAAGCACAATCAAACGCAATCACAAACTTGTTAAACAATTTTTACCTTCTTTTTCTTCTATAAATAAACTTTCTCGGGTTTCTTTCATTCATCCCTCAAACTTGCACTTTTCTCTGTTTCTCTCTAAAATTTTTTTCTTTTCAAAAATGGAGTCATCATCTTCAACAAAAATTTTACACACCGCATTTTTGGTGGATCTAGTTCGGGAAAAGAGGCATGCTTCATCAAGCGGCCCCACAACTTGGGTCGTACCTTAGGAGAAAAATGCATTCATGTAGTTTACGGAGGAGGAAGTCTAGGATTAATGGGGCGAGCCGTCATACGCCTATATGGAAGGAGTAAGAGTGTTGGGAGTAATCCCAAAACCTCCGGGCCGAAAGTAAAATCACCGGTCAACTATTGAGATGAGTTTAGATCTGTGAATATGCAAGATCGCATAACTCACATGATAAATAATTGGCGCCTTTATCGCCTCTTCCTGGTTTTGGCACCTTGAGGAACTTTTTCATGTGGTTACCAGAGCTCACTAAATGTTCATCAAAACCAATAGGAATGCTTAATGTCAATGGTTTCTTTGATGGTTTACCTGTCTTTCATCGACTACTCGCTGAAAAGGGATTTATTTCCGAGCTGCAAAACGAATCATAGTCGTTGCAACAACACCGTAAGAACTAATCGAAAAACTCAATGAATTTGTTCCTCAACCGATCCACTCTAGCTAAAATTGTCCAGGTAGAAGATTTTACCGTGAGAAAACGAAAAGTAGATTCATTCCTCTCCCTTTGATAACCCATGTCGGACCCCTTGTATTTTTACTTTTTGTCGTAAAATAATCGTGCTAAATGATGGCGGCTAAGGAGTTTCTTCTTGATCTCTTGACGCGCATCTATTCACGATTTATGTATTTTTATTTCATTACCGTAATGTTTATTTCGTGTTTTGCTTTTATAAAAACTTTGATGGCGCGTAAGGCGACTCTTCTGGACTTTCTTGATGCGCATCTAAAAATTATGTTATACTTACGAGTATATTTTATTTTCTTTTGTGTGTGCCTCGTATATTTATTCTCTTGCAGATTCTAAAAGGCGTTAGGCTCAGACATCAACTTTCTTAAAAGGGAGTATTCTGCTTTTCTGCATTGATTTTTATTTTTTATTTTTTGTTTTATTTTTAAACTGAGGACAGTTTTATTTTCAAGTTTAGGGGTGGTTTGTTTTAGTATTTGTGTTTGTTTAATAATTTTGGTGTGTTTTGATTGATTTGGTTATTTGCCTTAATTTTTTTTATATATATATATTTATAGTATTTTGATTTTTGAGATTTTTAAATCTGGCCATAACACCAATAAATTAGCTTTATACAAACTTCTAAAATCGTTTTAACCGGTAAAAAAAAAAAATTGTATATTCCAAAATTTTTTGAGCCTTAATCTCTCTTTCCAAGCCTTGTAATTATCATATAAAATCGAGTCATTCGTTACCTTGAGAAAAGAAGAATCAATTTGTTAATGAAAAATATAACTGAAATTTACTTAATTTGTGGAGTTTTTGATTTTTCATGCTGAACTGAAAAATGATTTTCTGCAAAAATTCTATTCCCTAAAAAAAGGAGTCATTGGTGAAAAGAGCTACACGTTAGCAAATAACGGTGTGAAAGCTATCACCTAAAAAAAAAATGTCGAAGAGGAGAAGTGTTTAGCATCTAAAAATGCCTAATTTTGGAAGAATTAAATTTTGATAAAAATATTGGAATACCCATTGTTGGTGCGGAGTCCGCTGTCTCGTAAAAATTGGTGAAAAGAGCTACACGTTAGCAAATAACGGTGTGAAAGCTATCACCTTTTACGAATAAAAAATAATGATATAGAAATTGTGTTAGTGAAAAGAGCTACACGTTAGCAAATAACGGTGTGAAAGCTATCACTAAAAGGGATGTAGTTTATGAGCAGATTTGAATTAATTAGCAGCTGAATTTCAATACACTCAATTTTGTAAAAATCACAATATTTGATGACGCCAATGAAATTCTTCTTCATATTGAGTCGAAAAATAAACGAGTGATCAAGAGCAACCATTAAAGGGAGTCGTGTGTATCACGAGTGGGAAAGAAATAATCAACCTGTTGGGGGGAAAACCTTACATTTTGGAATTACAAAATAAAAACCGTGTTTTAACTTCAAAAATATTAGTAGATTTATTTTGAATCTTGATTCATTTCTATCTACTGTATAAAGCTGGTTGTTGTTTATTAATGGCATTTTGATCTCCTTTTCTCTTTTTATGTTTTAATTTATGTGTGTATTAATTTTCTTATTTTTTTTTTTTATTTTTATTTTTGGAGTGTGAATAATAAAGAGTTTTGCTCGGGACTAGCAAGAATTCAAGTTTGGGGGTGTGATAAGTGTCATTTTTGTACACTTATCCATGGTTTGTATCGATAAAATTTACCCATAATTGAGCTAGTCTACTCGTTTTTTGCTTTTAATTTATTAGTTTTAATAATTTTATTTTTATTGGATGATGATCGGATTAAATAACTGAATTACTCAAGAAACAACATGTTTAATAAATATTCTCTTTATTGAATTTTGATATATTCATGTTGTAGGGCTTTTCGAGACGAATTCGGCGGTCTTTCGGATTCAAAATCGAGTTATATATCAAAAGTTATCATCCGAAGAAGATGGGGCAAAACGCAAAGTCGAGAGGAATTCTGTCAAAACGTAACTATCAAAGCTTCAAATGAGCAAATTTACGAAGCCACGTTACGGCCGTAACATTCGTGAAGTTACGGCCGTAAGTCACCTCTATTCGGCCGTAACTCCCAATGTTACGGCCGTAACTCTTGAGTGCTATGATTTGTCTAATTTTTATACTTTTTGTGTATTATTGAGGGGATGGCTGGCATTGATCCGATATAATGTAATAATGCTGTAATTTTGGAGCTATTAGATGACTTTAGGTGTATAAATAGACCCCTTAGATCCTTCATCATTTACCATTCATCATATAATTTTCCATTTTCTTGTAAACTTTTCTTTTTGTGTGAAGAACACACTTGTGTTCTTGAGTGATCTTTGTAAGTGTGGTGTAGTATATGTTGTTCAGAGAGTTTATTGCTTCTATCTCCTTTATCTACTAAGGGAGTTAGGATCAATTCTTTCTCTTGATTCAACTAAGAATGACCACCAAAGCTTGTAATATGTGTAATAAACCCTTTATGGGCTAAGTTTCTTAAGTTGGGATTATAAACAAGGTTAGTCATGTTATTTATGTTTGTATAAAGATATATTATGAATTACTTATTATTGTGTGTGATTTTCATTGTTTTAACAATCTTTATTTATTTGGCCAATTAATGAAGATATTTATGATCTTCATATGTTTCAAAGAAAATATGTTTGATTAGATCAAATGATCTTCACTCTAAGTTGTTATAGGGGATAGAAATATACCCCTAGTCCTTAGATGATTCATTGAGTTATTTTCACAAATCCTAATGCTATGTATTGAAGCCAATCAACATAGAAATATAGTGGATTGATTCAATATGTAAGGGCGTTTATAGTTCGAAGAGAAACCGTCTTTTTAAGGAAAATCGAATCTACACAACATAATAAGTAAATTCATCTTATGATCTCCAATACATCTTTTATAACTAATGACGAACTAAGTTTGTAATCCCAACTATTTCATTTTATCGATAATCAATCTATTATTATTACTATCTTTTTATTTCCTTATAATATTAGAACTATTATTGCAATTTCTTTGCAATTATTAAACCAAACTTTTTAATTGTGTGTTTCACTCATCCTTAGTATCTATAAAAATAGACTAATAGTGTATAATTCAAATTATAACATAACTTCCTTGTGGGATCGATAAACCGGACTCAAAAAGTCCACTTTACTACTTGATACGATATCGTGCACTTGCGATAGTTACACAAAAAGCGTGTCAAGTTTTTGGCGCCGTTTGGGAAGTATAAGTTATGTTTGAAATTTTACATTATAAACTATTTTTGTAGGTACAAATTTCTCGACGTTGTAACTTAGTACTAAATTGTGTTTGTCCGGTCAAGTGGCGGATAACGGTACTCGTGACTATTAAAGTCGGATTTTTCATTTCCCACAACAAGCGATATTTGTATATATTTTTTTAATTATTTTCATTGTCTTTTTATTTTTGTTTTTTTATCATGGATGAAACATTGTTTAAAATTGAAAAAGATTTCCTTTCTAAGCAAAAATGCAATTTTAAAAATTTATAAGACAAGGCTTGAAAGGATGAGGTTGCTTACGAATAAAAGCATACCTTTGACATAAGATTCATTATCGAAGCCAAAGTAAGAATAGAAGGTGAATTCACGAAACACCAACTAGATTTTTACTGGGCTTGGAAAAGTTCATATGCCAAGAAACGACGAGCAAAGATTCTAGCCGTTTGCTATAAATGTGCTAGATGGAACTGTAATGCAAAATGTCGATCTTTAGGAATTCCATCTACAAACAGAGAAGATAAAATTCGGTTCATTAATGATGGTCCGAATAAGGAGAATTTAGATAACATCGAAATTTCTCTTGACACGCATCCTAGTGGACTTGTGTATTACGGAATTCAATGTTTGTGGAATAAATTCAAACCGAATATGAACAACGCCTTGGGAATCGACGTTAAAAGACCTCGCTTGCCAATTTGTAAGAAAATTGGATGGGAAGCTTCTCCCGACTCATAGAAGGCGTTTAGGCCGTTTCGAACGTAAAATCAGAGGAAGATGTGAGCCACAATCACAACTACCGTACATACGCGTAAGTATCTTTTATTTTTGTCGTGTGGTGAGATTTTCCGAATAAAAATGTGATACGCGATAAAAGCTTTCATTATTCTATTGAGTAGTTGAAGCACAATCAAACGCAATCACAAACTTGTTAAACAATTTTTACCTTCTTTTTCTTCTATAAATAAACTTTCTACTGGTTTCTTTCATTCATCCCTCAAACTTGCACTTTTCTCTGTTTCTCTCTAAAATTTTTTTTTTTTTTCAAAAATGGAGTCATCATCTTCAACAAAAAAATTTTACACACTGCATTTTTGGTGGATCTAGTTCGGAAAAGAGGCATGCTTCATCAAGCGACCCACAACTTGGGTCGTACCTTAGGAGAAAAATGCATTCATGTAGTTTACGGAGGAGGAAGTCTAGGATTAATGGGCGAGCTGCCGTCGCCTATATGTAAGCAGTAAGAGTGTTGGGACTACTCCAAAAACCTAAGGCTGTAAGTAAAATCACCGTGTCAACTATTTGAGATGAGTAAAGATCTGTTAATATTCAAGAACGAATAACTCACATGATAAATAATTCGGCGCCTTTATCGCCCTTCCTGGTTTTGGCACCCTTGAGGAACTTTTTCATGTGGTTACCAGAGCTAAATGTTCATCAAAAACCAATAGGAATGCTTAATGTCAATGGTTTCTTTGATGGTTTACTGTCTTTCATCGACTACTCTGCTGAAAAGGGATTTATTTCCGAGCGTGCAAAACGAATCATAGTCGTTGCAACAACACCAGAAGAACTAATCGAAAAACTCAATGAATTTGTTCCTCAACCAGATCCAGCTCTAGCTAAAATTGTCTGGGTAGAAGATTTTACCGTGAGAAAACGAAAAGTAGATTCATTCCTCTCCCTTTGATAACCCATGTCGGACCCCTTGTATTTTTACTTTTTGTCGTGTAAAATAATCGTGCTAAATGATGGCAGCTTAAGGAGTTTCTTCTTGATCTCTTGACGCGCATCTATTCACGATTTATGTATTTTTATTTCATTACTGTAATGTTTATTTCGTGTTTTGCTTTTATAAAAACTTTGATGGCAGCGTAAGGCGACTCTTCGGACTTTCTTGATGCGCATCTAAAAAATTATGTTATACTTACGAGTATATTTTATTTTCTTTTGTGTGTGCCTCGTATATTTATTCTCTTGCAGATTCTAAAAGGCGATAGGCTCAGACATCAACTTTCTTAAAAGGGAGTATTATGCTTTTCTGCATTGATTTTTATTTTTTATTTTTTTATTTTATTTTTAAACTGAGGACAGTTTTATTTTCAAGTTTGGGGGTGGTTTGTTTTAGTATTTGTGTTTGTTTAATAATTTTGGTGTGTTTTGATTGATTTGGTTATTTGCCTTAATTTTTTTTTATATATAATATATATTTATAGTATTTTGATTTTTGAGATTTTTAAATCTGGCCATAACACCAATAAATTAGCTTTATACAAACTTCTAAAATCGTTTTAACCGGTAAAAAAAAAAAAAATTGTATATTCCAAAATTTTTTGAGCCTTAATCTCTCTTTCCAAGCCTTGTAATTATCATATAAAATCGAGTCATTCGTTACCTTGAGAAAAGAAGAATCAATTGGTTAATGAAAAATAATTTTGAAATTTACTTAATTTGTGGAGTTTTTGATTTTTCATGCTTAACTAAAAAATGATTTTCTGCAAAAATTCTATTCCCTAAAAAAAAGGAGTCATTGGTGAAAAGAGCTACACGTTAGCAAATAACGGTGTGAAAGCTATCACCTAAAAAAAAAAATGACGAAAAGGAGAAGTGTTGAGCAAGAATACCGCCTAATTTTGGAAGTCTTAAATTTTGCGAAAAATAAAGGACTAACCATTGTTGGTGCGGAGCTGCCGTCTCAGAAAAATTGGTGAAAAGAGCTACACGTTAGCAAATAACGGTGTGAAAGCTATCACCTTTTTACGAATAAAAAAATAATGATATAGAAATTGTGTTAGTGAAAAGAGCTACACGTTAGCAAATAACGGTGTGAAAGCTATCACTAAAAGGGATGTAGTTTATGAGCAGATTTGAATTAATTAGCAGCTGAATTTCAATACACTCAATTTTGTAAAAATCACAATATTTGATGACGCCAATGAAATTCTTCTTCATATTGAGTCGAAAAATAAACGAGTGATCAAGAGCAACCATTAAAGGGAGTCGTGTGTATCACGAGTGGGAAAGAAATAATCAACCTTTTGGGGGGAAAACCTTACATTTTGGAATTACAAAATAAAAACCGTGTTTTAACTTCAAAAATATTAGTAGATTTATTTTGAATCTTGATTCATTTCTATCTACTGTATAAAGTCAAGTTGTTGTTTATTAATGGGATTTTGATCTCCTTTTCTCTTTTTCGGTTGTAATGTATGTGTGTCTGAATTTTCTTATTTTTTTTTTTTATTTTATTTTTGGAGTGTGAATAATAAAGAGTCTTGCTCGGGACTAGCAAGAATTCAAGTTTGGGGGTGTGATAAGTGTCATTTTTGTACACTTATCCATGGTTTGTATCGATAAAATTTACCCATAATTGAGCTAGTCTACTCGTTTTTTGCTTTTAATTTATTAGTTTTAATAATTTTATTTTTATTGGATGATGATCGGATTAAATAACTGAATTACTCAAGAAACAACATGTTTAATAAATATTCTCTTTATTGAATTTTGATATATTCATGTTGTAGGGCTTTTCGAGACGAATTCGGCAGTCTTTCCGGATTCAAAATCAGAGTTATATATCAAAAGTTATCATCCGAAGAAGATCTGGGGCAAAAACGCAAAGTCCGAGGGAATTCGGGTCAAAACGTAACTATCAAAGCTTCAAATGAGCAAATTTACGAAGTTACGTTACGGCCGTAACATTCAGAAGTTACGGCCGTAAGTCACCTCTCTACGCCGTAACTCCCGAATGTTACTAGTAACTCTTGATGTGCTATGATTTGTCTAATTTTTATACTTTTTGTGTATTATTGAGGGGATGGCTGGCATTGATCCGATATAATGTAATAATGCTGTAATTTTGGAGCTATTAGATGACTTTAGGTGTATAAATAGACCCCTTAGATCCTTCATCATTTACCATTCATCATATAATTTTCCATTTTCTTGTAAACTTTTCTTTTTGTGTGAAGAACACACTTGTGTTCTTGAGTGATCTTTGTAAGTGTGGTGTAGTATATGTTGTTCAGAGAGTTTATTGCTTCTATCTCCTTTATCTACTAAGGGAGTTAGGATCAATTCTTTCTCTTGATTCAACTAAGAATGACCACCAAAGCTTGTAATATGTGTAATAAACCCTTTATGGGCTAAGTTTCTTAAGTTGGGATTATAAACAAGGTTAGTCATGTTATTTATGTTTGTATAAAGATATATTATGAATTACTTATTATTGTGTGTGATTTTCATTGTTTTAACAATCTTTATTTATTTGGCCAATTAATGAAGATATTTATGATCTTCATATGTTTCGAAAGAAAATATGTTTGATTAGATCAAATGATCTTCACTCTAAGTTGTTCTAGGGGATAGAAATATACCCCTAGTCCTTAGATGATTCATTGAGTTATTTTCACAAATCCTAATGCTATGTATTGAAGCCAATCAACATAGAAATATAGTGGATTGATTCAATATGTAAGGGGCGTTTTATAGTTCGAAAGAGAAACCGTCTTTTTAAGGAAAATCGAATCTACACAACATAATAAGTAAATTCATCTTATGATCTCCAATACATCTTTTATAACTAATGACGAACTAAGTTTGTAATCCCAACGCATCACTATAACCACAAATCCTTTCGTCCCTTGCGGAAAGGAAAGAACAGGTGCTGAAGTTAACCGGCTCTTGAGTTCCTCAAAACTCTGTTGACACGCGTCGGACCACGTGTATTTCTTATCTTTCCGTAAAAGATTCGTCATGGGTTGAGCGATTTTAGAAAATCCTTCAACAAACCGCCGATAATAACCGGCTAATCCGAGAAAGCTCCGGATCTCCTTAACATTCTTCGAAGGTAGCCAATCTCGAATAGCCTCCATCTTTTGAGGGTTGATACAAATTACATGCCCGAGAAAAGTCACTACGGACATCCAGAACTCACATTTGGAAAACTTCCCAGAAAGTTGCTCTCGTCTCAACACGTCGAGAACCTGATGAAGGTGAACCTCGTGCTCCTCTCGGTCACGAGAATAAATCAAAATGTCATCAATGAAGACAACAACAAACTGATCCAAAAAGTCGATGAAAACCCGATTTAATAACTCCATGAATACCGCAGGGGCATTAGTTAACCCAAACGGCATTACCACGCACTCATAATGACCATAACGTGTATAAAATGCTGTCCTCGCGATGTCCGACTCTCGAATCCGCAATTGATGATATCCAGATCTTAAGTCGATCTTGGAAAATACTGAAGCTCCCTGAAGTTGATCTAAAAGGTCATCAATACGGGGTAAGGGATACTTATTCTTGATCGTCACCCTATTCGACTCCCGATAATTAATACGCAAACGGAACGAATCATCCTTCTTCTTGACAAACAGCACTGGTGCTCCCCACGGGGACGCACTCGGTCGGGGATAACCTTTCTCGAACAATTCCTCAAATTGAATCTTCAACTCCTGCATTTCGGTCGGGGCCATCCAGTATGGTGCCTTCGATAACGGGGACGTACTGGGCTCCAACTCACTCGTGAAATCCACAACTCTATGTGAAGGCAACCAGGTAACTTGTCTGGGAATACATCACCAATCGATGACAATGATACCACGAATGATTGAACATTTCGATTGCCATAGAACGGTCAATCGATGAAAATGATACAATGAATGATTGAACAACTCGATTGCCTTAAAACGGCCAATCGATGAAAATGGTATAATGAATGATTGAACAACTTGATTGCCTTAAAACGGCCAATCGATGAAAATGATACAATGAATTATTGAACAACTCGATTGCCTTAAAACGGCCAATCGATGAAAATGATACAATAAATGATTGAACAACTCGATTGCCTTAAAACGGCCAATCGATGAAAATGATACAATGAATGATTGAACAACTCGATTGAGGAATTTCTCTGCTTCCATCATAATGATAATTCTTCTGGAACAACGGGGATTACCTCCCTGAAGCACACATTCGACAATCAATGACGGAATGATAGTGACCAAACGCTTACAGCACTAAGGATAGTATCATGACGATCCATCCATCTAATACCCAATATTACATCGTCCTTAGATAAATTCACCACGATTAGGTCCACCAACCAATCGCGGTCATTAAGCTTACTTCGGTATGATTTCCGAAAATTCTTCCATCGTCAGGTAGGCCGATGGTATGAGGTCCTCAAGCAATAGGACTATCCCAAAATAAGTCTATTCAAACATGATTCGAAAATGAATGAATGCGGTGTACCAGTATCAAAAGGTACACACAGGTGGAAATAAAATTACGAGTATACCTGAGATCATTCGGGCCACCGGATCGTCGATCCTCTTCATCACATGAATCCGGGACTTGCCGGCCCCCGAACCGGACGCTCCCGTCTGATAAATATGAGCTCCAACTTTATTTGCTTCCATTGTCTTAAACGACGTTGTGAGCGATCGATTCGAATCGCCGATTGCTTCGGGGCTCGAGATGCACGAGCCGACTTGGAGTCCTTTCGGCAAAAACGGGCCTTATGCCCAAAATTCCCACAAGTATGGCACGTGATAGACGGTTTCAGACACTTAGTGCTGTAATGACCCGGCGCTCCACAGTTGAAACAGGTGATGGCCGAACTGGCCGCTCGGGACTGAGATCCCGCACGATTAGGCGCCGTAGGAGGTCGCTCAGAAATGATAGGACTCACACGAGGCTTCTTGAAGGTTGACTAGCCGCCTTCGGATTGATTACGCTTCGTTGATTTCTTACTGACAGATGAAGGTTGTTGCTCAGCAATTTCCTTAGCAGGAGGCTCATACGGGAGAGTTCTCTCGATTAATCCGGCCATAGTGGCGCAATGATGATTGAGCAATTGCATATGGGTCATCATGACCTGCATAAAAGTGAGTAGATCAATCCGCACATCTTCTGATCGAGCCGAGTCCTGGGTACGATTTCCCGACAGCGAGTGGTTATTTCCCGGGTTTCGGCCCACACCGCGACCTCTCCCCGTGCATCCCCTAACAGCTCTCTCCATGCTGAAGTAGGAAGGTCGCATAATGATTATATTTCCCGCATGAATATCACGTTATGATTATGTCATGAGATGATGAAAATGAGCATACATGCTCTAACTTAGTGATTACATGAATGATTTACTGAAGTGACATGATTATCTGATGAAATTCTTGAAATCATTATCTTGAACAATTTAACAAGATTAATAATATGATCATCCAGATCTACAACTGAGTAATGAAATGAATTGAGTAGTTAATGAGTTAACATGATCGTCCTGATCATCAACTGAGTAATGAAATGAATTAAGTGATTAATGAGTTAACATGATCGTCCTAATCATAATGAATGATGATGTTTGAGGATTGTTAATTGATGAATGATGAATGAATGACTATTGCCAGAAATTATACCATGGCATTAGAAATCTTACAGTTCTTTCGGTATGATTGGCTCGGCATTTGCACAGGTCACACGTGACGCGAAAGTCCAATGATACTAGTCTGATGACGATGATTTCAAATGAGACATGACTCGGAAGGTAGTATTCAAAACCACGCTCTGATAGCAACTCTGTAACACCCCAAACTAGGCGGATATTACAGTGCCGTGAATCCCCGACTGGGACCCACCAGGCGAATGAAAATGATGAATTCAATAATATAATTGTGGTACCGAACCACATTATATTACCAAATACTCCGATGAGGAGTTTAAGTACAACACACCAGGACAATACTAGTATATTTTATATGAAGATAAAATACACAACACTGAATGAAACGGAGTATCCAAATGAAAGTCTGCAGCGGAAATTAAAGGACAACAACATGAATAACTGAAAGATCGGGGCCCTCTACTAGTATCACTGGGACTCCTCGACGTCAACATGCTATTCCCGTGCTTTTGCCTTGCCATGACCTGAAAAACAAAATCCCCAGCCGGGGTCAGTTACACAGAACAACAATCCTCAAGAGTTGAAAATACACAATCATGACGTATCTGAAGTTATGAAATATCCTTAATTATGAATTACGCTGAAGACGAGTATCATAGTACGCCCGTAGTGTTCTGTGCAAGTGTACAAGACGGATGACCGGACACACCCGTCCTTGTACCTAATTAGTCTCACGGAGGTAATCGTTACCGTGTGCACAGTCCAATGTATCACTCCCAATACATGGCCATCACGTGCCCGACTAAAAATTCCACACATCCGCACCCGGCCACGCAATATGAACCCAGAAGGTCATATGAACGAGAATGACCATAATGAATATCAATGAATAATAATAATCTGACAAAGTCAAGAATGACTCACCGAGATGAATGTGATAATGAAGTGATTGATAGTTTCAATGAAATGATTGGAACCGCCGTTCCTCGCTAATGAAGTGATTATTCGACAATTACAAGTCTCAATATGATTAATACAATGATGAATGAGTTATGATTATGAATTATCAACAACAAAAGGAATGAATATCCTTTTAACCGAGTAAGAATCAACTTACACAACCGGTGAAGAATGTCCGTCCACGAACGTCCTAAAAGAAAAGTCGGTCGCTCGAACAACCTTGAATAACACAATTACAAATAATTCGATCAATACACGCATCAAACACGATTATAGCCACCTCAAACGTCGATACTACAATATCCGAACTCGTAGGTGCACTCTAACGAATACGTTGAAAATATCCTTCCCGTTGGTTACAACCAAAACCTAAATTATCGAAACCAACTATCAAATGATTGATTCAAACCATAAAAACAATATCAATAGCATCAATAATCCAATAGGAATCCATAATTCAAGATTACAACAATATCAATCGGAAATCCCCAAATTAACCGAAGTCAACCCCAAGGGTTCTTGAAATAAATCCCCAAAATAGCCACTAAATCCGTAGGAATATATTTATCCAAGGTAGATAATCCATATCTAACATATTCCAACAACAATCCAAGCTTAAACGACGAAATCGGAAGGAAAACCTCAAAAATCCAAAATTCTAGATCCAAGAGATTAATACCTTTGATTTGATGTTTTGGAGATGATGAAGTGATGATTAATCCAACTCAAAGACTTGAAGATGATGATTGATGGTTACACCTCAAAGAATACTCTTCAAATCGCTCCAAATCGCCCGGAACCGATGAGAGAATGTGAAGAAATGACAAATGCCAAAAACTGGGCTAACTGTCCAATTTATAGTGATTCCAGCTTAGCGCGCGCTAGCCCTTATGCTTAGCGTGCGCTAACGGGTGATTTGGGTAGTCCAGTACCCACTGTCCGTCAACGGTAGCGCGCGCTACGTACCTTTGGTAGCGTGCGCTACGGATGTACAATTGGCGTGCGCTAACCCCAAATGTTAGCGTGCGTTAACGAATTATCTGATGCCCAGTACTGGAGTCCAGAAACCTTCTGTCCTCTGATCTGATCTCGGTAGCGTGCGCTATATCCAACAATTAGCGTGCGCTACTACACCGTTTGCGTACGCTAAAACCACTCGCAGCGTGCACTATGAATTAATTCAATTCAGTCCAGTAACCACTAGACTCAACCTGATCCGACCTTAGCGCGCGCTACACCGACGGTATAGCGTACGCTACTCCGGATCACTAGCGCGCACTACTTACCATTCGTAGCGTGCGCTACCTACAATCCCAACTGCAGTCCAGTGCCTTCTGGACTGCCTGATCAACTACTCTAGCGTGCGCTAGTGTTGAGAGGTGGCGTGCGCTACCCGTACTCAATTAGCGCACGCTAAAGAGAGTACGTAGCGTGCGCTACTCCTCACACACAGCACACTATGAATATGTCAACGGTGATAAACATGACACCAAACTCCGTCTAGATTGATGATGAATGACGACTGATACTCGATACAATTACTCTGAACGATGAATACGATGATTGAATAAGAGTGACAAGTGATCATTAATGAGTGAAAATTACTGAGTGACAATTACTGAATGATAAATACTGAATAATGACTGAATTACAACCGGGTATTACAATTACGATTATAAACATTGCTATACGAATTATAAATGAATGAAACGGAAACCATTCATTAAATATTATAAATTGAGTGCCTCGATACTGATACAACGACGAGGAAGCCGTTACCAAATCCATTGTCGTCATCTACAAGTCCCTCGGCCCTGATCAATGCAATACAAACATTCTCGAGCTCAACCGCAACACACGGTTGTAATCACCGATTAATAATCTCAACCTATTACAATAGTCGATAAACAACAAGTTCGATAACGATCAACAATCAATAAAACCAATTCACAAACCCAACGGCTCAACAATATCTTGATTAACCACTAGTCTGATCAATCCAACTTAAATGGTCACGAATTCATAACCGAAATAGGATATACTATACTGTCTGTTGACTTAGCGCTTGTTAATCACTTAATGTAGCGTGCGCTAAGTCGCTCCTGTTAGCGTGTGCTATCCAGTAACACTAGCGTGCGCTAATGACATGCAATTGCATGCATTTTAGATACCGATCAACATATGGCGATTATCAAAAATACTAAGTGATTCAAAACCATGTTCATAGCTATCAAACCAACGAAATCTGATATAGGTAATCATCCAACTTATAATCCAATTCATATATTCACATATCATCTTCTTCCTCAAATATCAACATATGAATACCAAGAATTCATAATCATCGCCATGTTCACCATCATATGAAGAAACCAACAACAACAGTATCAAAGACCCGAATTGAAGGAAGACATTAGCCAACATATCTCTTTGAAGATAAACAACACAATTTGAAACCATTCGAATCATATCATTACCCGAATATCAACAATAACATCAACATAACTCGGTAACCAATCTCATAATCATACTTATCAACTTGCTTATATGATAATCATCAACTTAAGAACATCAACATTCAATCCAAAATGAAATTCAAAGATGAAGAGTAATTACCTTTTTGAAGGAATGGATTGAATCCCAAATTTGAATCCGTTTCCAATCGATTCCAAGCTTCAAATGTTGTTATGGATGATTAACTCCACCATAATCCAGTGTTTGGAACCTCAAATACTTCTCAAGGCTCTCTCTATTGGCTCACATGAAGAAATGGATGAAAATGCCGAATAATGGCCAACTGCACTTATATATATACTGTACATTATTAACGTACACTAACATCTTCATTTAACGTACGTTACACTCTTAGCGTGCGCTAACTGTCTTTGTTAGCGTGCGCTATCGCAGTCCAGAGGCTACTGCCTTACTGCATGAAAGGATTTACGTACGCAATGCCCATGCAATAGCGTACGTAAAGGCCTCTACTTAGCATACGCAAACTTTAATCCATAGCGTGCGCTACTCATAGTTGACTCGTTTGTCTCTATACTCTGAAGACGGGTCCACACGCCGACAGCTCTGACAAGGATAAGATTCCCTTTGGACCGATCTGATGTTAGCGTGCGCTAACAATATGCATTAGCGTGCGCTAACCCTTCACAAAAAACATCCGTTGACCTATCGGCACATGCGCCGAAAGTGGCCGGGTCCACACGTAGATTCCCTCTGAGCTGTTCTGCACTATACGCTCCCCTGTGCCCGTAGCGTGCGCTAAACCTGCATGATAGCGTGCGCTACTCATAAATATTAGCGTGCGCTAATAAGGCTATGCTTAGCCATTTCCAACTACTCTTGTCCAACGTCTCGACATACAGAATACGAACATATAGCATACCGAATACGTATACTCCTTCCAACAATATTCTCATATGATACACAATATTCTCAACTGCAATTGTCGATCAAGTACGACAATTATACTAATATGGATGTCTCAGTCCTTCATTTATTTTATCCATACTGTACAGATTCCACGCTATACAACATAAATCGGATAAAATAACATTAAATAACAGTAGTATAAATTCCGAATATTACACCTACGACCATAATGCAATTCCCGAGCTTCTGCCCAGGTTGATTAGTGTGTGCTCCAACAGAGACTTAGTGTGCGCTAGCCATGCCATGTTAGCGCGCGCTAGTCCCACACTTGGTGTGCGCTAACTATTCTAATCCAGCAACACGTTCATGAACATATACCAAATAATACCAAAAGTTGAAGGTTACAAAAAAACAACAACATACAAATCCAAACGCCAACAGTTCACATCATTATGACATTGCATAAATAACCATCAGAGGTTAAATAACTTTCCAAACCGAGTCTCCACTTCTCGGTCGAGAGAACTATCTCGACGAGAGCACATCGAACGACTCAGCATTCACACCATTACCTTAATCACAACTCTCTGCATTATAACCAAAATAATAACATCCTCACTACATACCTTTTTACCGAAATTCATGAAACCGAAAAGTTGAAAGCGAAAGTCACGTCTCAAGCAAACTTTTGATAGACCTCGTTTGAGTATTTAAAAAAAATCAAATTTTGAAAATTTCAATGCAAGATGAAAATAAAATATATGCAGTTTGCATTCTCAGAATTTTCGGTCTCGAGGTCATCATACGAAAATCAAACCTTTTTTTTCCTTCTTCAAGGATATTTTAGAATGAAAATTTACGTGACTCTCCAAAACATTTAAAGTTTTAAAATATCACAATGATAAACTTTCATTGAGTAACCAATCCAAAACATTACTCCTGTAAAAATGATTTCACACAAAGATATATATATATATATATATATATATACCGGTATTACTCTTCATTCCAGCACAATATGAGAATCAATCAAGTATGGAGTACGTATTCACGAGGCACATTTAAACTCCACATAATAATACAGCATCACACAAGCTCGTATAACATGAGACACAACAAATTAGGGAGACTTACATCCATAGACCGCACGAAGATGATGGTTGCACCTCGATACTAATCAAGACCGACAATTCAGACGACGCATCGCGACACGACTCAGTCAGACAAAATCTGACAAGACAAGACAAGACAAGACCTGGCAACACACAACTCGACCCGACAGCCTAGGTTTCCGCAACCAAAGCTCTGATACCATATTCTGTAACACCCCTAAACCACTCGGGAATATTACAGCGCCGCAGACCCTCTCCACGAGGATCTACCAGGCTAAATACAGAAAACACAACATAACAATACATGCCAACACGGCTAATAACGAACCACTGGACCGATTTGGTCTTTTATCACAACACACACATCATTACATACATAACTCTTTCCCGAAACTCATACCCACACAGGGGATCGAATACATTAACGCTCCCATATATCGGGAAAATAACACAGAGGAAGATAACCAACAAGACTTTATCAAAATACTCTACGATTGGTCTTCATGTGATTAGTATCGTTGTCTTCTATCACCCTTCGTACCGATTCTGTGATTCGCTCCCCAGCAACCTGCAAGTACCTGGACGCAACACAGACATCCACCCTCCGAATACTCGGGGGTTAGCAAAACTCCACTGTTTTGCTAGTGCAAGTATAAAATATGGATACAAGCCATACATAACATACTCCAAGATAAATCATTTGATCAAAACTGTTCAAATCATAAAAGATGGGAATAAACCTAATATACATCTTACAAAGCATTAAAAGATCTCGGAAGTTTTGAAAACATTAGGGATTTAAGAATTCTCAAGTCTTCGAAAACACTTGGGGACACGGCCCAAAAATCATCTTTCCCAAAATACAATTTCGATAATAAAACACGGGTCCACAACCCAAATCACAAAACACGGGGTCCACGACCCAAATCACAAAACATGGGGTCCACGACCTAAATCATCCATAACATCATATTCCCAAGGATCATTCGCGTCCCGTGCTACCAAGCCACGAACCCCGGATGCTCCCATAAACATACCCGAGTGAATGACCCAATATGAATCCATACCAATTCACATATCACAGTGACAACAGTCACACAATCACAACCATACGTACGTTCATAGTTGTCCCGGCATCGTACTAGTAAGCTAAGAACCTCGGAGCCTCCACGAGACTTACCCGATGGGACAACCCATGACACGTACATCACACAATTAATCCACAACCATAAGTTATCCCGGCATCGCACTAACAAGCCACGATCCTCAGAGTCCCCGCAAGACATACCCGGATTGGATAACCCCACAAGTTATCCCGGCATCGGGCTAGCAAGCCCCGAATCTTGAAGTCCCCGCAAGACATACCCGATTAGATAATCCTACAGTCACGCCTGACCCATACTAGCAAGTATGGATCCCGGAGATTCAACAATATTACTCGGAGGCACACCACCTACAACGATCACACAATATCAAGCACATACAATTTACAAGCCACAAGGAACATTACCACCTCCTTATAAAGGAGTCACAAATCACATCACACGGTATCACATTTTCTCATGACAATTACACTTATCACGGCACAATCCTCGGCAAATAATACGGTCTATTATAATCACTAAATATTACTGTAACATCTCCAAACATACGAAACCAACACACATATACCGAAAACACATTTGTTTATGAAGCATACGAGTTATCTTTTGAAAGACAACATTTATCGAGAATATATCGATCTTTTATAAAATTCATTTAAACATTTGGATTGCACAAAAATCATTTACCAACAATTATGCCTACGAAACATGAAACGTATGGGCAAGATACTTGCCTCGATACCGCGAGCAATGAAACGATGAATGGACACGGCCGGGTAGCCCCCGAACTTCCAAGATCGACCAAAAACCCGACAATTCCACGAAAATTACGAAAATAATATCACCACGAATCAATAACGCTAAACGGCATTCGAATCAGCACGAAAAATAACAAGAATCCGAGGGTTCTTCAAGGAAATCGAAAACCAAGTTCTGGGTTATAAAAATCGATAAATGAGTTACAAAATTCGAAGATCATGACCAATACAACGAGATTACTATGAACAATTCATCAATCTCGGACAAAATCAATGAATCACAAAGAAACCCTTAAAAATATACACAACAAGGGTTCTACGGAAGAAATACCTCGATCCGACGAAGAACAAGGATTTGATGTTCATCTAATCGACAAAGGCCTTCCAACAGCCTTGGAAATGAGTAGGATCGGCCAAGAACATCACTCCCCATCGCACCCGTCCGAGATCCTCCACTAGGAGAAGAAAAATGTTAGAAATGAAGTCTGGCCCGTCACCAGGCCTATATATGGCCGGCAGTGTTACGGCCGTAACCGGCAGTGCCTTACGACCGTAACTCAGTCAATTGCCTGTAGCGCACGCAATGGCCGAAGCTTTGCATACGCAACGATCGGACCTTACGGCCGTAATCGGCATAGCCTTACGGCCGTAACCGAATTCCCAGGGGCCACTGACTGAAATCTGCCGAGTGGCCGTAATGCCGTAACCGGCCAGAGCTTAGCGGCCGTAACAAAGCCTTGCGGCCGTAACCTGATGGACCTTATAGCCGTAACCGAGTCCTCCTAAGCCAGGGTGTGCGGACGCCTTACGGCCGTAATCGGCCAGGCCTTACGGCCGTAATCGGCCCAGCCAGCCCTCCGACTGCCCAGCTCGATACTCGGCAACGTCTCGATCACGCGAACACACCGGCTATGATCCAAAACAATAACGAATAGGCTACGAAACTCAACGTACCACAATACAAGCATACGATTTCAAATACGCGGACGACAACATTTCGTTCGACCAAAGAAAATTCAACGAAACCGGAATGAAGATCTCGGGTATTACAAATGTGGTGCAGTTTAGGGATGAAAATTGTGGCCCGGTCCGTTCTATCCCGTGGCGTATGAGTCATCCCACCCCGCGACCCGTAGTGGGGAGGGGCGGGTCTAGGTATCACTCCCGTGGGTACCCGCCCGGTCCCGCCCCACACAACTTTTTTTTTTATTTTTTTAACATATTTAATATATATTTTCTATATATCTTATATATTATTCTATAAACCAGGTGGCCTAGCCTACCTGGCCACTGGTCTCCTCATTTAAGTAGGAGACCCAGGTTCGATCCCCTTGGGAACAAATTGGAGTTTATGGGAGTTATAAGGTGGCTTGAGTAATTAATTGCTTGGGAGCTTGGTGTACTAACAACTAACAACTAACTTTGACCTTTCAAAAAAAAAATATAAATATAATTATATACTTATCTATAAATTTATTATTATATCTTATATATTTATATTAGTAATGACAACTTCATAAATAATCTATATTATAAAAATGGAATACTAGATAAAAAAACTCTTAGAAATATTTATATTATTAACTTTAAAGTAATATTTTTCCTATGCTGGTCGACCCGCCCCGCCTCGCGACTCGCGGTGGGTTGACCCGCCCCGCTCCGTTCATCTTCTGGGATGAGTCTGGGTCTTCAAGTACCCGTTCCGACCCGCCTCATTGCCATCCATAGTGCAGCTTTCAATTATGATAATGACACGCCTCATGCGCGAACTCTTTCATATTTTCATCATCGAAGTGTTTCATTCCAAGAATGGTACTCGGTTCTTTTGAGAATATGTTGTTTTTTGTGTTTCAAAGAAGATAGTTTTCCCTCATGGTTTCTTTTGAAATGACAATAATAAGAGTCGGAGTGTAGAGCTATCAAATAATAGATTATATAGTTGGAGTTCAGTGGCGGCCAGATTTATGTAGCTATATCAATAGTAAAAAAATAAGAAGATTATGAAGATTCTTTGCATAAATAAAGAGAGAAAAATTTGTAATAAAATTATAAATATCCTATATACGGAAGTGCTTTCAAATTTATTGTAGAAATAATATAAATCTTATACAAATAATACTTTGTATGTTATTATTGAAAACTATCGTGTAAAAGTAGTCACATTGAATATTTCATGATCTTTTGGTCAAGAAAAATAGTACGATCATCATCCTGTGGATGAGTCCTCGTATAAACCCCGTCTGCCGCCACCAAGTCACTGACCAGCGCCACGAAATTACCACCGAGTCATTTTCTTCGGATCATCTTAAGCGAAAAACATCTTTAAGTTCAAAAAACAAATACAAAATTAGCTACAAATTACGAAAGACACTAAAATTCTTTTAGAAAAAGTGATCATACATATAAAAAAAGTTTGCATATTTCGAAAAATATATTGAAAAAGGGCGTATTTGACAAAGAAATTGAATCTCAATTTTGTAGACATTTTCGAAAAGAATGGTAAAATTTGAAAAGAAATTCACATATCAAATTAAAATAAAAATAAAAAACAATGATATATAAAAAAATACAAATCTTAAATTTTCTGAACAGATTTCCGAGAACAGGGGCAAACTTCGGAATTTACTCTAGTATACTAATTGTCACGAGGTAAAAAACGACCTAGAAATTTTCGCAGAAACACACTCCTGTACCGGCACTGATTGCTCACACAACAACCAGTCAGCCTTTCGATTCTCACTAAACATTCGTGTTTTTCCTCATAGCACTCGTGTTTAGTATGATCTACGTTACAACCCAAGGTAGCCTTTCGTACTCGAAAGAGTATGCAGCGAAATGTAAAGAAAGCACGTAAGGCACACACAATTTACAGGGACTATTCCCCAACCTTGAATATTATTGCCACAAATAAATATAAAGGAAAAGGCCTCGTTGTACAATTCTCAAATATCCTCACTTGGATCTCCTCTCAAGATCTCGTGCTTAGATCTTCTCTCTATCTCTCTTTGCCTATAAAATGGTACAACCCAACCTATTTTCTAGCCAAGCAAAGTACTACATCAGTTGACAACTCCAACCGCTAGGCTAAGCTCGATACTCCAAGTGTCGACGCATGGCAAAATATCACCATGCATCCAAGCCACTTGTCCCGAGCAGTTATCACATAACTTGCATGTGTATGCCTCACGTGCAAGGTCTTTCGAAACTATCTCGCAACCGCTCGCCAACTGCTTGCTAATAACCATCCCGCAACTGGCCTGATGGATCTCAGCACTCCACCTAGCACATGCAGTCCACCAAGTAACTGCCTTCATGATGACATGTGCCCCGCACGTCTAGCGTGATTTGGAATCGTATTTGCAACGGTTTCTCAAAACCATCGCATAATCGTTCCACCACGTTGTTGCTTGAATTACCTCATAACCGTCCTATCAACTGCTATGACACGTAACTGCCTCGAACCGTCAGTGACACATAAAATGTCGCGCCCCGCACGAACCAACATTCCCGCCAAGCTTGTGCGCCCCAATTTGGCGTTCCCTTGCGCCCAAGTCTCGTTCCCATATAGTGTCTGCATAGTTTGAGCCAACTCGCATAAATATGAACAAATGTCTACCATCTTGCGCACTTAGCCAATTTAAGACAATGTCCGCCCAGCACTGTCGAACCTTTTCAACCATTGGTACACAGCCCAGACTTTGTCTGCACCATCGATTAACCGTCTTGCACCAAGACTTGATGCACACATGCGCCCATGATCAATTGAAGCTAACAAAGCTTGCCTAGAAAATCCGCACGTTCGATCTGCCCGCACTGGAAATGTCCGCAGACCAGGTCGACCCAATCCCGGGTCGGGTTGCACACCCGGATCGACCCGTGACCAATCATATAGCAAGTCCCAACATCTTTCCAAGTCCTTAGCGAAGCACCTTGGGTCACCCTATGGGCATGGATTCTCAATAACCAGTTCCCCTATAAAAGACTTAGAAAGATAAACCCTGGTGAGCACAGTGACCATTGAAAAGCTGATGACTCCAATCACATTCTTACAGCCTTGAACTTGCCCAAAACCTCAAAGTAACACGAGACTATCTCGATTTCATATCTTAGCAAAGCCTTACACTTGCCAAGAAACATCCAAATCTCATTTCATTCCGTGTCTAATTGTCGTGCCATGCTCAGTAGGCACTGTCCGCCCAGTGACTCACGTATCTTCCGAGCACGCCGAGTCACCCATGCTAAGGGTCTAACACTAATCCTATAGTAAGTTTACTAATCATATTTGTACATGGGCCTTCTGTTTTTCTCTTAGTCAAACAATAACATTTCTCTTTGGAAAAATTACATATGCTAATATATTTTATTAAAATCTACTATATATTAATACAAACCCTTTTATACACATGGTATGTTCATAATTTATCTATTCTTTTATAATTTGAAATAAATTATTACTGAAAAACACATTTATATTGAATGAATTTAAATAAAGAATGTTAATTACTTGAATGGGATTTAAATAATAGTTTTTGTTGAAAATATGTAATTATCAATATCAGAGTTTCAATATGGAAATTAATAGATACACATTAATTCATACATGTGATATGGAAATTAGATGAGATAAAATATTTGCGGTCTAATATATAATTTATAGATCTAAAATTTTAATATATAAAAATAAATATTATTATAAAAAATTATGTCTTTATATCGTGAATTTATTTACGGGATATACACGAGTACTAAAATAATAACACAAATAAAATAACTACAAAAATAACATATTTTAGACGTTTTTATATCAATACAAATCTTATCAAATCGTTAAATTATGCTCTCTCTCTCTCTCTCTCTCTCTCTCTCTCTCTCTCTCTCTCTCTCTCTCTCTCTCTCTCTCTCTCTCTCTCTCTCTCTCTCTCTCTCTCTCTCCTCCTCCTCTAACCAACCGTGATCTTGATCTTTCCCCCACACTTCAGATCTCTCATAGCTTAACCGTCGGTACCCAACCGTCGTCCCACAACTATCGCTCACATTGGACTCTCTAACCTCCATTAAGAAGCTTTCAATAGTGTTATATCGCAAAACCATCTCGCCATGTTGCTTTGCTGCCCATAACCTATCCTTTGGTTTCATTTTCCTCTCACCCTCTCTCTTACAAATTATGTTATCTTTTCGACCACTTCTATACACTTCTGCAATTTTTTTACTCTTTGTTATTAAAGGTAACTTTCTCTCCCTCTTTCTCTCAATTCGATTGACTTAGATCTACACAGTACGGAGAGCGTAGGTGACGATGAAGACGGCGATGGAGAATGTAAGTAGAAATGGTGATAATGCGGAGAAATTCAATTTCAAAAGGAATAAACTGAAGTATTTTTTTTTGGTGATTTGTTCACAATGAAGTATTTTTTGTTGATTTTTTGTACTAAAAAATTTGCAAAATCATACATATATTCTGGATACACATATTTTGTGAGTGTTATCATTTTCATTATGGATGGTTTGGTTTTTGTTAAATAGGTGATGGAATTCCGCAGGTGGTTTGGTTGTTATTTGATTCATATCAATTCTGGTAATATTTTAAGCATATGTTTTCTTATTGTTTAGTGAGTTTATGTTAATTGTTTCTTTTACTTGAGTTATTTTTGCACTATACTTGGTTACTCGATTATACGATTTTAAATACTCCAATGTCGGTATTTTTAATCATTGAGTAATACTACTGGAGATTTATATTGACATATGTTGGATGTTCATGTGGAATTCTGATGGATCTATAATGAATTATGAATGGATAATAGTTGCTTTAATTTTAGATCGACGAGGATAAATTTTTTAGTAGAATTTAAAAATTAATTGATATATGATATTCAAGGTGCAAGGAAGTTTTTGGATTTGAGGAGTCAGGTCTACTTTGGTAACAATCTCGATTGGAGATAAAATGGGAAATCGACTTCCATGGTGTTTTTCGGTGAAACGGATGGATGCATTTATTTGGAATTTGTGTGAAGTTCTTATACAAGATACAGATATGATACGTATAGATGAAATTTGGGAGACCCCATTGTGCATCATTGGTTACTAATTATTTAATCCCTAAGAAATACTGGACATTTTTTAATTATAGTTTGTTACATTTTTTTTTACAAACACTATATTACATGCACATCATATTGCGGTTTACCAATATGGTCCTATTTAATTACGTATATAATATGATATATCTTTAATTGTTGGTATGTGTGGTATACAATGAGTTATGAACGGTAAATAAATCAATGAATTGTGAATGGGTATTATGTTTGATACTTAATGAAATATGAACAAATACATAAATCAATAGAAATTATTACCTTGATTGTTGGTCGTAGAGTATACATTAAACAACTTAGAAGGTAAAAATGCAATAAGTTGTACAATTTTCGAAATTAATTGCGTAGCGGAAGTCTGTTAGTGAGTGGCTGTAAATACAGCAACTGAGTGTTCTCCTGTTTGCTTGATGCGTACAGGGTTTTCACAATGTACAGTATACTTATAAATCACAGTTTAAATAAAAACAGTAAAGACTAAAAGTAAATAACACAGATTTAAGTGGTTCGTGGTAAACCTCTCTACGTCCACTGGTCCTCCACACAGGCGTAAAGGGTTTATTAAAATCACTACGTACATAACTACGTGACTTTAACTAAACCTGTCTCTGTATCGTTCACACAGATTGATACAGGGACTGCAGCTTTGGCCTTTCACACAGATTGACTTCAATCTCTTTCGGCTCGCTTCTTCTCACACATATTGAAGCTTCGTCTTCAATATTATTCTTTCCACACAGGTCGGAATACGCTGTGGGTACGATATTGGTCGGTATCGCCGTTTGGAGATAGAGTTATAAAACTCTTTCGCGTTGCGGAAGCGATTTAATTAAGAGTGCAGAAAATAAATCGACACAGGATTTATAGAGGTTCAACCAAACGTGCCTATGTTCTATCTCAGTATCTTTTTCTATAGGCTAAATGCAAACCTCTGCACCCCTTTTCTAGCGGTCGAGGGATAACTGTTACAAGCTCGCCTTCTATCGGTCCGAGTAAACCATTCAATCACTTGTCTTTATGTCAGTCCAAGTTAAACTGTTTTCCTTTTCTATTGGACAAGGAATTAACCAATCTAACTTTTTATGGGTACTACATAAACCTCACTTAGATATCGATTGCGATTGTAACATTGCTGGATCCTTGATCCTAATAACACTAAATCTAATCGTATCCTTTCTTTTTCCTCTCTTGTATGATTTAGTGTATAACACTCAATCACTATCAATTTAAGCTCAAGTACAACAACTATAATGAATACAATGATATCTCAAGTATGGATGCTTTGCTCAATGTTGTTGTGTGGTTTGATACAAAGTGGTTTGGTATTTATAGCCATTTCCATCCAACTAGCCGTTAGTCACTTTTGACTTGCTAGCGTGCGCTAGCCTTTCTCAGTAGCGTGTTTTATCCTCTATAATGTACCTGTAGCGTGCGCTATTGCCTGTTACGTACATTGATATTGGCTGATTACGTACGTTAACTACTTGCAACTTCAGTCCAGTGGCTACTGCCTCTATCCGTTAGCGTGCGCTAACATATCTTCTTAGCGTGCGCTAATAACACATCATTGCATTCGTCATATATCCGTTTGTAGCTTTTTGACTTTACTTCAGAATCTCCCAACGGATTAATTATCTTTGAATTCAAACACTTTAGCGTGCGCTATTTCTCAATCGTAGCGTGCGCTATGATTTCGTCATTGCTTGCATCATACTATGTTTGAAAGTCTTCACAACGGTCATATTCCTTTGATAGCGTGCGTTATGCTTCAGGTGTAGCATACACTATCTTCATCAGGTGACTTTGCCTTCAGGTAGCTTTGAACTCGTCTGATCTGCAGGTAGGTATCGTTAGCGTGCGCTAACTTTCATTTCTAGCGTGCTCTAGCTTTGCAGTTTGATCAGCTTTTTGCGTCTTCGACTCCTTCGTTGCTTTGCTTCGCTTCTTTGTTGTTTTGTTTTGTTTAGCAACTTAATCATCAAAACTCTATTAATGATTGTATGGAATAAAATATTCCAACAATCTCCCCCTTTTTGATAATTATAAAACAACACCCTTTGAATGGATAAAATCTGAAAAAATAAAATTTATGTATATTTGTACGAATCAAAGTTGTCGGCTTTGATCGTTTCGTTAGTTCTCCCATCTTTTTCTTTTTATCCTTTTCGACTTCTTCGTTTTCAGTTTTCAACTTCTTCTTTTCTTTTTGATTTTTCGACTTCTTCGAATTTTCTTTTTTTTTCGGGATTTCAATATTTTTTGATTTCTTCGTTTTCAGTTTTCTTTTCTTCCCCTTTTTGCATTTTATTTTTCTCGCCATTCTTCCATGACGCTTTTTATCTCATTCATATCTTTTTCTCTCCCCCTTTTTGTCATCAGCAAAAAGTGTAATAATATAAATGAATAAAAATATCAATTGATGTATAAAATATGCATGAAACGGTTATATCTCACCCTGACAAAAATATCCATAAAAAAATACCAATTTGATGAAAATCAATTTTTGGGGACCCAACCGAGAGTTGGTTTTTCTTTCGAGACGTAGACGATATTCGGAGTAAAAGTTCCTTTTGGAATCCAAATCTTTTTGGTTTTAATCGTCCAACTTGAGCTTTTACAGTTTGAAATATGATGCCCAATTTTTAAATATTTTTCACATCGGGGTATATTGAAATTTAAGGATTTGTTTTTCAAATGTGGTTTGAATCCCCACCCCTGTTTGTTTAAAGTAAAATTTTGAACCGAGAGCATTTGTTCAAATTTTTCATTTCCACACGAAAATTTCTTTGTTAAATTTTTAAGCTCGGTTTGAACTTTCAAAAGATCATCCTTTAAAATATTTTCATTTTCAACACAATGAGAATGATCGGTTTCAACAAATTTCCCTTTTTCAAGAATTTTGGAAATTTTGGTTTCCAATAATTTATTTTTCGCTTGGAGGGATTTAATCTCGGATAAAGCATTTTGAAAATCCGTATGCAATAATTCAAATGCTTCAAATAACTCGTCGTGAGATGATGTACTTACTTGACTTTCGACGACGCTATCTTCGAATGAACTTCGGGCCATGAGAGCGAGGTTATTTTGATTCATGATGTAATACCTGGTTGTAATTCAGTAATTATCACTCAGTAATTTTTACTCATTAATAATCATCCATCATTCTTATTCAATCATCATATTCACCGTCCAGAGTACTTGTATCGTGTATCAGTTGTATTCGTCATTCTACCTGGTTGGAGAATCGGACCGAGTATCTTATCATTTTCATCTTTGTAGCTGGCTGTGTGTATTGAGTAGCGCACGCTACACACTCTTCATTAGCGCACGCTGATTTAGTATGGGTAGCGCACGCCACTTCTCATCTTTAGCGCACGCTAGCGCGTTTCAGGCAGACAGTCCAGTGGGTATTGGACTGCAGATAAGTTGTGGTAGCGCACGCTACGAATGTTACGTAGCGCGCGCTAGTAAGTTAGATAGCGCACGCTATGCAGTCAGTGTAGCGCGCGCTAAGACCGGTCAGGCAGAGTCCAGTGAGTACTGGACTGATTTTGGATTAATTTCTAGCGCACGCTATGAGTGGATTTAGCGTATGCTAATGGGGCAGTAGCGCACGCTAATTATTGAAAGTAGCGCGCGCTATCGCGATCAGATCAGAGAACAAGAGGTTCTGGACTTCAGTACTGGACAACAGATATTAAGCTAGCGCACGCTAACTTTTGGAGTTAATGCACGCTATTGGGATGGAGTTAGCGCACGCTATCAGGTTGTAGCGTACGCTAACGGGTCAGCCAGAGTTCACTGGGATGTACGTATAACTCGTTAGCGCACGCTAAATATCAGGTCATAGCGTGCGCTAATCTGGAGCAGTATAAATTAGACAGTTAGCCTGAGTTTCGTCATTTTCTCACTTCTCTTCATTTTTGAGCGACTTCGGGCGATTTCGGGCGATTTGGAGTGTTCTCTTCGAGCTACTATCATCTATCATCATCTTCGAGTCTTTTAGTTGGATTAATCATCACTTCATCATCTCCAATACATCAAATCAAAGGTAATGATTTCTTGAATCTAGAATTTCGGATATTTGGGGTTTTCCTTCCGATTTCTTCGTATGAACTTAGATTGCTGTTGGAATATGTTATATATGGATTATCTACCTTGGATAAATGTTTTCCCACGGATTTTTTAGTGTATATTTCGGATTCCATGAATTTTTGAGGTTTGATTCAAGAACACCTTGGGGTTGACTTTGATGTTTTTGGGGGTTTTCGATTAGATGTTGTCGTTAACTCGAATTGTGGATTCCTATGGGATTATTGATATCATTGAAGTGTTTTGATGGTTCGAAATACTCATTTTGGTGTTGGTTTCGATATATTCGGGATTGGATATTTTCGAAGTTGTGTGGTTTGCTACGTATTCGTTAGAATGCCCCAATGAGTTTGATTATCGTTGTATCGACTTTTGAGTTAGTCGTGTTTCGTTGCTTGATACGTGTATTGAACGGTTGTTGGTAATTATTGTTATTCAAGGTTGTTCGTGTAACACCCTCAAGATATTCGAGGTATATTACAGCGCCGTGAATCCCTATATGGGACCCACCAGGCTGAACAGCATCATACTCATCGACTCACATAAATGACAAACCAACAACATGTCATAAAGACGCAAAACAGAATAAACCACCCGGTTCAACCGGTCAATATAACATCATCATCCAACACAACATAATAAGCAACGATACAATCCAAACGAACAAGAACCCCTTAAGTACTCGAGTACAACTATTAGTTCAAAACCACAAAAGACGAAAGGTAAAAGACACTAAAATATCACTCGTGCACAATCATCACGCACGGCCATCATCCGTGTACTGGTCCAGCGCCCGCTCGTCTCGATGAACGACTGAAATTCATAAAGCGAATTTCCCGAAGCGGGTCCCGGAGGGGTTAGCAATTACGCTAGTACAAGTAACGGATGAACGACTTACATCTTACACATATAGTAATGCATGCAATTCAAGAAAACATAGTTCCAAAATACTCATTTAAATGCCAATGATCAAACCACATTTGTAAAAATGCACCACAATTAACCGCGGACCCACGGCCGTGGATCCCTGCCGAGACCCCGTCGGATCTAACCCAGTGGTTAAAAGCAAGCTCGCGGTCCCACGGCTTCGTGGAACCCTACCGAGACCCGTCGAGTCTAACCCGATGAGCATACACACACACAATTTCTCATACAAAACTACTATGTCAAGATCGTAAGTTCATAAGGGTACTTGCCTCGATTAAATAGACGATGACACGAGCGGAGCGGAAGAATCAAGCACGACCACGAGGAGCCGACGAAAATGAACCTAACGATTCGAATAACACAATCACAACCAACTCTAGACGATTACGGAAATGGAATACACCGGAAACCCACCTACGATTCATGTATATTCATACCAAAATAACAACGAGGCGGACCACAACCAAACCCTCTCGATTCCATAAAAATCCACAAAATATCCATGAATCCGTAGGAAAACTAAGGATACTAACAATATTAATCATATACATCATGAATCCACCAACAAAAGCGGAACTAATCGGAAGAAAATCCCAAAACCCCCAAATTAATCGAAAATAGGGTTTTAGAATATTACCTTGGAAGATTAAGTACTAAGATCCGTAGAACGCGTTAGATTGATTGCGAGCTACACTACCGAAGAGAAATGATGAAAATCGGCCCCCAAGTTAAGAAATCGGCGGTTCTCCCCTTCTCTCTCACTTCTCTCGCGATGCGAGATGAAAAATGGGGAGGAGGCGACCGATCTCGTCTAATAAGGACGAGGCTGCGCAAATACGCTTCGTGTGCGCGGCACAGAGAAGTGTGCCGCGGCACAGCGAAAATCTACTCCCGAGGTTTTAGCATTGTGCCGCGGCACGGCTACGTGTGCCGCGGCGGCTCGTGTCTTGCGGCTGCAGTGCGATTGGGTTTTGGTCGCGGAAGACACACGAGTGTGCGCGGCACCGGACAGTGTGCCGCGGCACTGTATTTGTGCCGCGGCACGGATGGGTGTGCCGCGGCACAGTCTGATTGCCCGACCAACATTTGGAGAAATTTGTGTGCCGCGGCGCACGCTTATCTTGTGGCCCACACCCCTTTTTGGGTCCCAAAATGATAAAAATGATCAGGAAGAGAATAAAACAATAGGAATCAATATTTGGGGACTAATAACACGAAATGGATCCACGGCAACCCAGCGGTTTCGCACAATAACAAGAATATAGTTCAACGGTTTGTGGAAGGACACTGAAAAGTACACGAGGGTCACTACGATCGAAATACACCAAAACGAAAATACAAGGGAAAGAAAAATACGGATATTACATTCTACCCCTCTAAAAATAAGTTTCGTCCCGAAACTTAAGAAACAAACAACTCGGGTACCTAGCACGCATGCTATCCTCGGTTTCCCAAGTTGCTTCCTCGACACCGTGTCTCGACCATCGCACCTTGACCAAAGGTATGGTCTTATGCCTCAATCGTTTCTCACGATGCTCCAAAATCTTCAAAGGACGCTCCTCAAAAGTAATATCTTGACAATATCAATCTCGCCATAATCGATGACGTGACTAGGATCAGGACATATTTCCTCAATCGGGAAACATGGAAACGCTATGAACATGACTCAAGGCCGGAGGTAACGCCAATCAGTACGCCAATTCACCTACTCGCTCGAGGATCTCAAAGGGGCCGATAAATCTCGGACTCAACTTTCCTTTCTTCCCGAAACGAAAAACTCCCTTCGTCGGCGACACCTTTAGCAAAACGTGGTCTCCCACCTCGAATTCCAAAGGTCGACGACGGACGTCGGCATATGACTTCTGTCGACTCTGGGCAGTCAACATCCGTTCTCGAATTAACTCTATCTTCCGCCTCGTCTCTAAAACGACATCCGGCTCGGTCCCGACCAAATCGGACGCCTCATTCCAACAAATCGGTGATCGACATCGCCGCCCGTAAAGTGCCTCATACGGTGCCATCCGAATCGACGCGTGCCAACTGTTGTTGTACGTGAATTCAATCAGCGGCAAATGTTCCTCCCAGTCACTACTCCAATCGAGAGCACAGGCACGCAACAAGTCCTCGAACGTCTGGATGGTGCGCTCCGATTGTCCATCTGACTGGGGATGGAAAGAGGTACTCAAATGTAAACGGGTACCCAACGCCTTATGCACCGCCTGCCAGAAGTGCGATACAAAACGGCCGTCACGATCCGAAACAATAGACTTCGGGGTACCGTGAAGTCTCACAATCTGCGCGATAAACACACGAGCTAACTTCTCCGGGCCCCAAGTGTCCTTGATGCCCAGAAAATGTGCCGACTTGGTCAGACGATCGACAATCACCCACACCATATTCATGCCCGACCTCGATCTCGGCTGACTTGTATTGAAATCCATCGATATATCTTCCCATTTCCATTCTGGAACGGAAGTGACTGCAATAACTTGACCGGTCGCCGATGCTCGATTTTGACCTGCGACAAGTCAAACATCTCGCTACAAGCATGCGACCTCATCCTTCATATCATTCCACGAAATTCCTTCTTAAGTCCTTGTACATCTTACTCGAACCGGGATGAACGGAGTAAGGTGTAGCATGGGCCTCAGTAAAATATTCTGTCTCAACTCGAGTCGTTCGGCACACAAAGGCGACTACGGAATCTCAAAACACCATCCTCGTGAATCACAAATCCAGGAGACTTTCCTTTAAGAACGTTCTCTCGGATTTGAGTAATCATCGGATCCTCTAAGCTGCTTGACTTAATTTCATCGATCAAAGGCAGCGAAACCTCCAAAGCACGAAGTTGCCCGACGGCTCCAGCAACAAAACTTCAACATCTAACTCGATTAAAGATCGCGAAGCTCGAAGAGATGTAAGGATCTCAAGCGATCGCAATGCAATCGGTTTCCGACTCAAGGCGTCGGCCACGACGTTCGCCTTGCCGGATGATAAAGGATTTCGAGTTCATAATCCTTAATCAACTCTAACCACCTCCTGCCTCATATTCAACTCCATTGAGTAAATATGTATTTGAGACTTTATGATCGGTAAAAATCGACATGCGAGCCGAAAAGATAATGACGCCAAATCTTGAGCGCTAAAGCATTGCCGCTAACTCCAAATCATGAGTAGGGTAGTTAAGCTCATACGTCCTCAAGCTGTCTCGATGCAAAGGCAATGGTCTTACCGTCTTGCATTAATACGCACCAAGACCACGACCGAAGCATCGCTATAAACGGCAAAACCCTCGTTACCACATGGCAACGCATAAAGCGGGTGAAGTCAAATGCTTCTTCAGCTCCTCAAAACTCGGCGCCTCTCGTCATTCCAGACGAACCTCTCGGATTACGGAGCAAGCTGCGTAAGTGGCCGAGCCGATTCGAAACCCTCGGCGAACCTACGGTAGTAGCACTAAACCCAAGAAACTACTGAGCTCCTTCACATTCTTGGCGGTGCCCAATCCAACACGGCCTCAATCTTGCGGATCCACACGAACCCCTCGGTGAAATCACGTGACCTAAAAACATCACTTCCTTGGCCCGAACTCACATTTCGAGAACTTTGCATAGAGTTGCTCGGTCCTCAAAATGTTTAATACTACCCGCAAATGATGGGCATGCTCTTCCTCATTCTTCGAATAAATAAGAATATAAATCAATAAAGACGACGCACTTATCCAAATACTCGATAAAAACTTTGTTCATCAATCGCATGAACACCGCCGGCGCATTAGTTAACCCGAAAGGCATAACTACAAACTCATAATGTCCGTATCTCGACCGAAAAGCTGTCTTCGGCACATCGGACTCTCTCACCCGGAGCTGATAGTACCCCGATTTCAAATCAATTTTCGAGAATACCGTAGCTCCCTGAAACTGATCGAACAAGTCATCAATTCTCGGCAAAGGATACTTGTTCTTGATGGTCACCTTGTTTAGTTCGCGATAGTCGATACACAAACGTAGTGAACCATCCTTCTTCCACACAAACAGGACCGGTGCGCCCCAAGGCGAGGCGCTCGGTCGAACATACCCCGACTCAAGAAGCTTGCTCAACTGCTTCTTCAACTCTGCCATCTCTGAAGGTGCCATGCGATACGGCGCCTTCGAAATCGGAGCCGCGCCCGGCTCTAGCTCTATAGCAAACTCAACCTCACGATCCGGTGGCAATCCCGGTAACTCGTCAGGAAATACATCAGGAAACTCATTAACGACTGGAATCGACGAAAGCTCGACTCCACCATCCCCCGCCTTCAAGGCATAGCACCAATAACCAGTACATCCCTTTCGCATGAGACTCATCGCCTTCAAGGCATTAATGACGAATTTCTGGTTTCCCCTCTTTCGCCCCGCGAAAGAGTGCTCGGTGCCGTCCTCGGCTAACATAGTGATGATTCTCGTGCGGTAGTTCATGATCGCACCATGCCGCTCGAGCCAGTCATCACCAAGAATCAAATCCTCACCCTCGATACTCACAACAATAAGATTAGAGGGCCAAGTCCTCTCACAAATAAGCACGAGCAGTCTCGAACCTCCCGATCACCAACGATCCTATCACCGCTAGGAAGCTTAACGATGAAGGGCTCACAAGGCGTCAAGCGGTCGAGACTCAAGCAGCGTACACAATCCGGAGATATGAGCAGATGCGTAGCACCGGAATCGAAAAGCACACCGGGATGAGAAAGAATATAAACGGTACTGTCGCCACGGTAGCCATTGGGTCATCGGTCTTAGCATCTCATAAACCCGCGGATGGGCGGGCCGACACCGAAGCTCCCCTCTTGAGGGCTGACCCGACCTCTCCCGACTAGCACTCGGCGGAGATTGAGGAGCAAGCGACCCGATTCACACTTGGTTCCCTAGGCGCCGGAATGGAAGCCGGGTACCAAGGATTTTCTCCCTCTCGGCCTGAGCGGCTTTGTGACCGGTGGCCACACTGCGATTACACGTCGGCCAAAGGGTTCGGACAAACACGGCGATGTGGCCTGTCCACAGGTGAAGCATTTCACCTCTCGAGAAGGACCGGCAGCCCTACGGACCAGTAGATCGAGATGGGCCACCACCGGCGGAAAAGTTAGCGGTGAAATTTCTGCGACCCCACTTTGTGGCCGAAAAGTTCCCAATGGACTTACGCTTCTTACTCTCGCGGGCCGCCTCACTCGCCGTCACGAGACATATCATAAGCAAGGGCCCTACTCGATAATCCTTCAATGTAGTGCATACGAGCCCCGACATATAGTCCCGAATCGGCAACTTCATCCGTCGGAGAAATGGAAAATCTTGTCACTCTCCTCGACAACTTGGGTCTTCACATAACCCAACTCTTTGTTAAAATCAGCAATAGCTTGAGCTACGGGGATATCCCGTGGTTGAGCATCATAAAAGCATGTACCCGAGCACATCGGCGGCCCACGGGCAATATTGATCTCCATCAACTCTTGAAACTCATTACGAAGCGGCATGGTCTTTGGGCCCAACGGCCTCCCACCGATCCGTAGCGTCCCGGTGAGAAAATATTGAGCAATAGGGACTCTCGTTCCTCGTGACGATTAGTGGCAACGAAGACCTTAGATATCTCCTTGATCCACCCTTCCCGGCCAATCGGGTGAAGCTCCCGAACCGAGGAGGATGCATCTTGATGACATCCTGGAGCCAACGGTCCGCTCGCCCGATTAGCATGGGCACGATCCGGGTTACGAACCGCTTTGAGCTATTGCCGCCATTTGGTTCACCATTTGTTGCATAACGGCCGCAATACCAAGGTCGGCACGCTCTGAGAAGAAGCATGGCTATGGCGGTCGCGATCTGCCGGCTCCCGAAGATCGTGGCGTGGCCGCCCCACCGCCCCACGTCCGGCCGCGTCCACGACCACGACCGCGACCACGACCTCTTCCGGCATCCATCTTGGAGTTAAATAAGTAGCAAAAGCCACACGAGGATCGGTCTGATAAAAGAACAATCACAAGTCGAGAATCAAAGTACGATACAAGGAATTAATGAGCAGAGGAAGGAAAACTTACGGACACCGGTAGTACGGAATCATGGCGTGACGATGATGTGCAAAACAAAACACCACAAGACCCAATAAACCGACAAGCCTAGGTATCCATAAACCTAGAGCTCCGATACCATTTTCTGTAACACCCTCAAGATATTCGAGGTATATTACAGCGCCGTGAATTCCTATATGGGACCCACCAGGCTGAACAGCATCATACTCATCGACTCACATAAATGACAAACCAACAACATGTCATAAAGACGCAAAACAGAATAAACCACCCGGTTCAACCGGTCAATATAACATCATCATCCAACTGACATAATAAGCAACGATACAATCCAAACGAACAAGAACCCCTTAAGTACTCGAGTACAACTATTAGTTCAAAACCACAAAAGACGAAAGGTAAAAGACACTAAAACATCACTCGTGCACAATCATCACGCACGACCATCATCCGTGTCTTGGTCAGTAGCCGCTCGTCTCGATGAACGACTGAAATTCATAAAGCGAATTTCCCGAAACGGGTCCCAGAGGGTTAGCAATTACGCTAGTACAAGTAACGGATGAACGACTTACATCTTACACATATAGTAATGCATGCAATTCAAGAAAACATAGTTCCAAAATACTCATTTCCGGAAATGCCAATGATCAAACCACATTTGTAAAAATGCACCACAATTAACCGCGGACCCACAACTTCGTGGATCCCTGCCGAGACCCTGTCGGATCTAACCCACAGTGGTTAAAAGCAAGCTCGCGGTCCCACAGCTTCGTGGAACCCTACCGAGACCCCGTCGAGTCTAACCCGCAGTGAGCATACACACACACAATTTCTCATACAAAACTACTATGTCAAGATCGTAAGTTCATAAGGGTACTTGCCTCGATTAAATAGACGATGGCACGAACGGAACGGAAGAATCAAGCACGACCACGAGGAGCCGACGAAAATGAACCTAACGATTCGAATAACACAATCACAACCAACTCTAGACGATTACGGAAATGGAATACACCCGGAAACCCACCTACGATTCATGTATATTCATACCAAAATAACAACGAGGACGGACCACAACCAAACCCTCTCGATTCCATAAAAATCCACAAAATATCCATGAATCCGTAGGAAAACTAAGGATACTAACAATATTAATCATATACATCATGAATCCACCAACAAAACGGAACTAATCGGAAGAAAATCCCAAAACCCCCAAATTAATCGAAAATAGGGTTTTAGAATATTACCTTGGAAGATTCGAGTACTAAGATCCGTAGAACGCGCGTTAGATTGATTGCCCGAGCTACACTACCGAAGAGAAATGATGAAAATCGGCCCCCCAAGTTAAGAAATCTGAGCAGTTCTCCCCTTCTCTCTCACTTCTCTCGCGATGCAGATGAAAAATGGGGGAGGAGACGACCGATCTCGTCTAATAAGGACGAGACTGCGCAAATACCGCTTCGTGTGCCGCGGCACAGGCCGAAAATCTACTCCCAGGTTTTAGCATTGTGCCGCCACGGCTTCGTGTGCGCGGCTGCAGTACGATTGGGTTTTGGTCGCGGAAGACACGAGTGTGCCGCGGCACCGGACAGGTGTGCCGCGGCCTGGCTGGCGCCGTGCCGCGGCACCGGATGGGTGTGCCGCGGCACACGGTCTGGTGTGCCCGACCAACATTTGGAGAAATTTGTGTGCCGCGCGCACGCACCTTATCTTGCATGGCCCACACCCCTTTTTGGGTCCCAAAATGATAAAAATGATCCGGAAAGAGAATAAAACAATAGGAATCAATATTTGGGGACTAATAACACGAAATGGATCCACGGCAACCCCGAAACGGCGGTTTCGCACAACAATAACAAGAATATAGTTCAACAGTTTGACAGGAAGGACACGCTGAAAAGTACACGAGGGTCACTACGATCGAGAAATACACCAAAAACGAAAATACAAGGGAAAGAAAAATACGGATATTACAGTTCGAGCGACAGATATCTCGATTAGGACGTTGTTCGTGGAAGGACATTGTCATCGGTATTATGTAAGTTGATTCTTACTCGGTTAAAAGGATATTCATTCCTTTTGTTGTTGTTCATTCATAATCATACTCATTCATCATTGTATTAACCGTATTGAGACTTGTAATTGTCGAATAATCACTTCATTCACGAGGAACGACGGTTCCAATCATTTCATTGAGTTATCAATCACGTCACTATTATTTTCATCTCGGTGAGTCCTTCTTGGCCTTGTTGAATTATTATTCAATATTACTCTTCATGGTCATTCCTTGCCCATATGACCTTCTGGGTTCATATTGCGTGGCCGGGTGGGGATGTGTGGAATTTTTAGTCGGGCACGTGATGGTCATGTGTTGGGTTCACCGACACATTGGACTGTGCACACGGTAATGTACCTCCGTGAGACTAATTAGGTACAAGGACGGGTGTGTCTGGACACTCGTCTTGTGCACATGCACATACCATTACGGGCGTACTATGATACTCCTCTTCAGCGTAATTCATAACTAAGGGTATTTCATAACTTCAGATATATCATGATTGTGTATTTTCAACCCTTGAGGATTGTTGTTACGTATGGCGGCCCGTTGGGGGATTTTGTTTTCAGGTCACGGCAAGGCAAAGGCACGGGAAGAGCATGTTGACGGCGAGGAGCCCCAGTGATACTAGTAGGGGCCCCCAATCATTCAGTCATTTCAGTCATTCTTATTTCTCTCCATTTGTATTTTCCGCTGCAAAATTCCGTTTGAGATGTTTATTTATTCAGGGTGGTGTATTTTATCTTCATATAAAATGTAATATCCGGATTTATTACAGTGTATTTCATCTGTATTCAAACCATGTATTATTTCGGATTGGTGATTTTGATTATTGGAGTATGATATTTCGTGCATTGATATCATTATGCATAAGTATAGAAACTTGCAAAATTGCTCAAGCAACCTCGTGATAGCGCACGCTAAGAATGTATCTTAACGCGCGCTATCGGGCCATTATTAGCGCACGCTATGAAGATAGGAGTTGCGTGCGCTAAGAACTCAATTATTGAGCGGGACGGCTAACACATGCGCCAGCCGGGACATGGGTCCGGATAAGATTCCCGCTGACACACCCGGACAAATTCTGAAGTCAACCATTATTAGCGCACGCTAAGGGATGCTTAGTAGCGTGCGCTAACTTGTCAATAATGCAGAATATTATAAATGAGACAACAACCGTGTTGGCTTTCATTTCTTTCGCCCTTTCTTCATCCTTGAGAGTTCAGAGAGCTATAGTAATATTCCTATACACTTAGAACGCATATTGTTGGTGTTATACATTGGTTATCACTTGAGAATGTTCATGGAAGTGGAATAGCACCTTGGAGTGACATACAACCAACCGGAGTGGGATTCTACCTTACGGTTCAGTGATTTTCGTCATTTTAAGGTATGTTCAATCTATCTCCAGACTTAGAGTTGGATTCTAACGATTTGGATGATCATGTTAACAAGATATGGATTTTCATAGATGAATTATCCAAGTATATCATGTTTGGAATAGTGAGATGAATAAGCCTTAATACCTTGATTATAATCATCATGATTTGAATCTTAGTACACTGAATATGTGAAGAGAAGCTTCTATCATTGGTAAACCGAATCTAAGAGATGATTTCATAGTAATCTTGGACTAGACGTTAACATCCTTGTTGTTAGATAAATCTAAAGGTTTGATCATGGAAGGATTTATCTAGTATATATAGGACGTTTATCAACTTCAGTATGATAATATGGATTGATATAAAGGTGTTGATATCAACCGTTAAGCTTTTCGAATTGTCGTATGAAGATTGAAGTCGGAATGGAATATGGTTTTATATTGGTATGCATATCCTTGAATCCAAAGTTGTCTTTATCCGTAAAATCATTCATAAGGGTGTGTGTTAGGAAAAACAAACACCCTGTATCGAATCAGCCGGGATACCCGATCCCTGCATCGAGTGTTATTTGTTATTTAGAAGGTTTTGACATATATGCCAAATACAGTAAAGGAAACTGTATCGAGGCTTAAGGATTTATCATGTATCGAAGACCAGCCTCGAATCAGCATCAGTGAATCTCGTCAGTACAGCAAGAAGACTTGTAATAGATCAAGTATGGAAAACTGTCTCGATGCCCTAAATACAGTCACCTTCCATCTGATTCACAAAGGACAAAGAAGAACACAAGTCAAGTCCCGTTGAACAAAGAAGTATTTAAATCTTGAAGGATAAAGTATTTAAATACATCGATCTTCGAATCTTGAGAATCATGAAATCCGGATCATGTCATATTCCCGTTGAAGAAAATCTTATTCAAACGGACATCTCAACGGATACTTTCTTCAGAGGCTATATATATCCTTGAAGACATTGAAGATCAGTTACCATTTTTACGAATAAAAGTAACTCTCAAAGCTATCAAGTTATCATCTGAGCAAACATATCTCCAAAGCATATCGCAAGATAAAAGCGAAAGAGATATACGGTGCTCAAACATCAAGAACGACTATCATCGGATCTTGATATTCAAAGGCTTTCTTGTTCTTACACGGTTACCTAACCTTTTACCTCGTGTAAAAACCGAGCTCTGTGTGAACTCAACAAGTTATTCGACTGTGTGGGACGAATAAGGACGAAGCTTTGGGCGTGTGTGAAGAAGCTAGTCGAAGGAAGCTTTAACCAATGCGTGTGAGCGGTTGAAAGCGACATTCTTTGTATCAATCATGTGAACGATACAAGGATAGGTTTGTTTATAATTACGTAGTTGTGTACGCGATAATTATATAATAAACTTTACTCTGTGTAGAGGACCGGTGGACGTAGAGGGTTTACCTCGAACCACTTAAATTCTTGTGTCATTTACCTTACCTTTTCTTGTTTGAAATAAGCGTGATATATTAAGTATACACCTAATACGTCGTTCTTTGTATCACGGCAACTAAGCGTATCCAAGACTTCCGCTACGCACTCGATTTAGATTCCATACGGTTTGTTGTTTAAACGATTTCCCAAATCGTATCCAGTATACTTAAGTGGCCAACAAGTGGTATCGGAGCGGTTGATTCTAAAAAGAATCGGTCGTATTTCTTTTAACCGAATCGATTCAAATCACTTATTTTCAAAGCAGTTTCTTTCATTCCTATATTATCGGTATGGATACCTCTATGATTAACAAAGTCCCTATGTTCTCTATTAATGAATTTGGCATTGGAGAATTAGAATGGAAGCTCATCTTGCGGCAATGCACGAAGAGATGATCTTTGTTATACGGATGGTCGATCAAGATCATGAAGGTCAATCCGGCCGCAAGGATTGAGGGCCAAGCCCATCTTTGAAATGCTCGAGAACGCGAGCAATGGACAACCGATGAAAGGAAGCGAGCCAATCTCGACAACGTGGCTAAGAACGCGTTATTTGTCACTCTTGACAAAGGCACGTTCTCAAAGGTAAGAAGCCGCAAAGCGACCCAAAGAAATGCAGGATAAACTCAAGTTAATTTGTGAGAGGCCAGGCTCTCAAAAGAAAACAAGATTTCAAAACTTACTCGCAATTTGAATCTTTTGAAATGAAACCAACGGAAACACTTGAGGAACTTGACCTCAGTTCTTGGTATTGTTGGTGAACTTGAAGCGTTGGGCAAGATTTACACCCAAAAGGAGAAGAACTTAAAAATTTTCAGATCTCTCGGCCAGATGGGACATTAAGACCACGACTATGCGTGTATCATGTAATCTTAATGAAATATCCACTTTTGATCTCTTCTCGACCTTAAAGCTTTTGAGTATGACATTGTGAAGAGAAAGGTGAAGAATCTCCTTCAAAGGTCACAGCTCTACTTGTTGTATCTAGCAGTCGACACGGCATGCCTAGCTCGTCAAGCCCGGTCACAAGAACGCTGATGTGTGACATCTGTCACAAGATGAAATGGCGCTTCTAATGCATAAGTTCAAAAGTTCATTAAACGATGCGGAAAGACTCCTACGAGCCCAAACACATCAACAAGGTAAATGCCGAAACATCATCGCGATGCTAACTTTGTGCTATAAGCTGCAGAAACCGAGGCCATTATGCAAACAAATGTCCTCATCCCAAAGTCCAAAGATTGCACGAGGCCGGCAAGAGAGAGATGAAAGAAGACGTGCTTGGAAAGACAAGCTCAAGGCCCCGATTGGAGAATCGAAGCCTCCCCACACCATCCAAATCGTGAGAATGTCTTGGTGGTCAGCGAAAGTGATTCATCGGCGACGAGTTCGATGATAAAGCATACATGTGCTTTATGGCCAAAGATGTTCCAGAAGGTGAAGACAGCGACGATGAGGTAAGCTCAACCTCAGTTATTCCACCTAATGCATCTCATACTTTCGAAAATATGATGAATGAATTCAAAAACATTCAAAAGGCCCATGAGACTTTAAAAACTGAGAATATACATCTTCAACTAACAAATCTAGAGCTGAAAGATGAAAATGACTTGCTGAAAATAAACTATGAAAATATGTCTCTTGACTGTGAAACCAGCAAGATCGATTTTGAAAAACTCATGGAGAGCAATCATCAACTTGCTCATGAACTAAATGAGGTTAAAGCCCATAATGAGAGCAAGACAAATGATTTGGTTCTACTACAAACCAAAATTACAACTCTCGAGAAGCGGCTGAACTTGAGACCATTACAAGTCTTTTGAAAAATCGTCCAAAAGAATGGAAGAAATCACGAGCCTGGGCAACATGCTCATGATAAAAGTGGCTTAGGATACGGCTCATGTTCGAATAAAGGAAAAACTAATCTTGTGTTCGTCAAGAGTGTGGAACACATTCTGAATCGAGAAGATACTCCTAGTCCCATAAAGGAACCTCTTTGTCTGAGAAACCGAAAGCTGCAATTCCGCCCCTCAACTCTACTATTCGAGGCAGTGGAACCAACAACCACTCGAAGGCGTAATCTAAAGCATGCTCCACAAGCATATCATCAAAGCCGTGTCATTCGAGAAAGAAGACGGTATCCAACCACCAAAGACCCGCTGCAAGGTACACTCGATGCAGTGCGCCTAGGTATTGGATACGAGGCCCCGTTATCCCTCAAGGCAGATGCCGGATTCGGTATCAACAACGGCATTGGGAATCCAGTGGAGACCCGAGAAGACAAGGCTGTTAGGCCTAAGAAAATGGCTCCACCTCCTAGCGGCACTTTCATCTTGGAATAATAATAATAACCACGAATTTTACATGCATAATAATTATCGTGATTATGACAACTACGGATATGCCCCGTAGATACCGCAATCTTTGTGCAGTACATCCTACGATAAACCAATTCTGTCAGGAAAATCTGGTACCTAAAGGAACTAACATATATGGACCCAAAATCAAAGGGGACCTAAATCTACCTAATTTCTTTGTTACGGGACATTCTAGAGGAGGATACAGTACTTCGATAGTGGATGCTCGTCACATGGTGGAGACAGAGCAAGCTATCTGATTTTGTAGAAGGTCGCGGTCCAAAAGTTCGCCGGTGATAAGTCTAAAGGAAGAACAAGAGGAAAGGAAACCTACTTGTCGGAAAATTCAAGGTCACCGATGTTGCATATGTTGAAGGCTTACGGTATAATCTACTTAGTATTAGCTTGATTACGTGATAAACAGTTCTCGGTGAAGTTCTATATAGATCATTTGTAGAATCAAGAACACCCAAACCAAGGAAGTTGTGCTTACAGAAGCGAGATCGAGTAATATGTACATTCTTGGTAGGCGTATGAGCTCCTCAATTCCATGTTTTGTTGCCAAAGGCACTGCGAGATCTTAGGCGGCTATGGCACAAGAGGATGTCTCACGTCAACTTCAAGACGATCAACAAGCTTTCAAGACGGGTATGGTTAGAGGTTTGCCGGATGTGTCATTCAAGAAGGACGGCGTCTGCGGTCCATGCGAAAGGCAAGCAAATCAAGTCAACCACGAAAAGCAAATCCTACCTTTCAACCCAAAGAGTGTTGGAAATGCTACACATGGATCTCTACGGTCTGTAGACCCGGTAAGTTTGGGAGGTAAGAAATATTGTATGGTTGTTGTTGATGATTATTCCGGGTATGCTTGGACGATCTTTCTTAGCAAGAAGAAGGAAACAACATCAAAGTGCCCGAGCTCTGAGAAAGTTGCGAGAATGAAAAAGCATCGAGTATCGTGTGCATTCGTTACAGATCTTGAATTTACTAACCGCTTTATAGAGCAATACTGTTCGGAGAATGACATACAGCACGAGTACTCAGCTGCCCGTACACCTCAACAAAATGGTGTTGCCGAGCGAAAGAATAGGACGTTGAAAGAAGCAACAAGGACAATGATTGCCGCAAGCAAATTGCCACAGCGTTTCTGGGGTGAAGCAACCAATACAGCGTGCTACACTCAAAACCGCTGTATCGTCAACAAGCACCACAACAAAACAGCTTACGAGGTATGGAATAACAAAACTCCATTAGTTTCGTACTTTCACATTTTTGGATGCAGGTGTTATGTTTTGAACAATGGGAAGGACCAACTTAGAACCTTTGATGAAAAATCAGATGAAGGAATATTCGCAGGATACTCCTCCGTCAGCAAAGCTTTCAGAATCTTTAATAAAAGGAGGCTGACGATCGAGGAATCGATTCATGTAGTGTTCGAACCACACCATGACCCTACGGGAGTAGATGATATCACTCGGGACATTCACCATCTATCTATCTTGGATCCACCTACACCCATAGAACTGTAGTTGATTTAAAAATCAACCCCGCATTTGTAAGAATCGATTTGGATGAAGTCGCGCTATTCAAGGAAGTGTACCACGAAACTTTCGTCTGATGCGGGATCTGAACTAGAACCCGACCGAAGATGGTTGAGAGATCACCCGCAAGAGCTGATCATTGGAAACATTAATGCAGGTGTTTCTACTCGTAGGAGAATACAGAGTACACAAGGAAATGTACTTTGTGCACAAGAAGAATCTAATGCTGAAGTCTCACAGTTTCCTGAATGGAAATCTCAATCCGAACTTAGGAGACTCAATATGTGCACTATCGCTGTATTCTTAGCCCAATCTGAACCTGTTTCGACCATAGACGCTCTTAACAACTCTCATTGGATAACATCTATGGAAGAAGAGCTTAACGGTTTCGAAAGAAACAATGTATGGTATCTTGTACCCAGACCGACACACCAATCGGTTATAGGAACCAAATGGGTATTTCGAAACAAAAAGGATGGAAATGGACTTATCATAAGGAACAAATCCAGACTAGTAGCACAAGGCTATTGTCAGGAAGAAGGAATCGACTATGATGAAACCTTCGCCCCTGTAGCGAGACTAGAAGCCATCAGGATATTTTTAGCCTTTGCCGCACATAAGAGTTTTATCGTATACCAAATGGACGTCAAGAGTGCTTTCGTGAATGGAGAGCTTACAGAAGAAGTTTATGTTGAACAACCACCAGGGTTTGCCAACACGGACGGTATCGATCTAGTTTACAGGCTAAGGAAAGCGCTGTACGGACTTAAACAAGCCCCTAGAGCCTGGTACGAAACCCTGTCCCAGTATCTAATCAACAATGGATTTGAGAAAGGTGCTGTCGACAAAACCTTGTTCAAGATACAGGAAGGTGATGACCTTCTAATGGTACAAATCTATGTCGATGATATTATGTTTGGTTCAACTAACCTTGCTCTATGTCAAAGGTTCTCACATCTCATGCAAAGCAAATTTGAAATGAGTATGATGGGGGAACTTAGTTATTTCCTAGGTTTGCTGGTAAAGCGATTGCCTACGGTATATTCATCAACTAGGAGAAATACGGAAGGAGCTTCTCAACAAATTTGGAATGAACAATTCCAAATCTTCGCCAACCCCATGAGCACTTCCGTGCAAATTAGTCTTGATGAAGCCGGAAAGCCGTTTGACCAATCACTCTACAGGAAGCTCATCGGTTCGCTCCTGTACCTAACGGCTAGCAGGCCCGATATCCAGTATGCTGTTGGAGTGTGTGCGAGATACCAAGTTGCACCTAAGGAATCACACTTCAATACAGCTAAACGAATCCTGAAATACGTCAAAGGAACAGTCGATGCAGGGTGTGGTATCCTAAGGAAGGCGGATTCGATTTAGTTGAATCTGCGACTCGGATCTCGGAGGTTGCAAGCTAGATAGGAAGAGTACAAGCGGAACTTGTCACTTTCTCGGACCTAGACTCGTATCTTGGTTCAGTAAGAAGCAATTGGCAAATTCTCTTTCCACGGCTGAATCAGAATACTATCTTTGTAGTATGCTATATGCGAATCCTTTGGATGCGGCAACAAGCTGTCAATTATGGAATCGATGCTAGAGACTCGATCATGTGTGATAGCACGAGTGCAATTGCAATCACGCACAATCTGTTTGCACTCGCGCACAAAACATATCAACATGAAGCATCATTTCATCGGGAATCATGTCGAGAACAAGGATGTTCGCACAGAAAAGGTTCATACTGGACATCCGGTGGCCGACATTTTCACCAAGCCTCTCGACACGGCAAGATTCAACATGCTAAGAAACGAGAATTAGGAATCTGGCCCGGACTCCTGTAAGTAAATTTCTTGCTTTTACTCAACAATTGAGGGGAATCTTTGTAAGACCCGTGAATACTGATATCAACATTAATTATATGTACACTCGGAATCATCAATCTGATCTTGTAGCGACGAAGGCATATGAATCCTACGGTGATGTGTGCAATAATTAAGGGGAATCTTGTAGGACCCATGAATACGGACATTAACCCAAATATTCTTTGTATGGAATTTAAAACCTATTAGTACCTTTTTAAGGGGAGGCAATGTATCGGCGCGGAGAACAACACATACTATGGGATTTCGATTCGTATATAATATAATATTATTTCCTTTTTAAAATAATTTTTGTCCACGTGCCTGTTTACGTCAAGCGTCATGTTCATTAAATGCCTTACACGACATCTGGACAATTTGAATCTCAAAAGCCGCGATGTTTTTAAATTGTTTATTATTTTTAAACCGCCGTTTTAGGCATTTAGGGTAATCAACCTATGTCGAAGTGGGACCCATTGTATTTTAAAACCTCTTAATAGATTAGCGTACGATTACACTAAATCCATCCCGACCGTCGATTTCAAAACCGGTTCCCATCCCTTAAAATCGACCATTCGTACTCTGCAAACCCTATTTCGCGCCCAAGTATAAAAGGTGTATCTGCCATTAGAGACTCTTTACGCTTTACGCAAATTACAAGAGATCTCAAGCACACGGCCTACATATTTTACGCATAATCATGAGAATTTCTCTGTTTTCTTCTACCTTCGTTTTAAGAAAACATCCATGGCTACTCAATCTTCATCCCCGTTCAAGAAAACTTCCAGCATCATTGATGGCGGATCTTCTTGAAACTGTCATCATCGAGCGTATCATCTCCGAAATCAACGACACCGAACCGATGGAGTATATCATTACTCGTCTTGAACAACAAGGACTTTATCGCCGGAAGCAAAATCGCGACAAATACGACGCTCATCTAGTTGAGGAATTCTACCTCAACGCTGCCGTCTGAGATCCCATACATCTGGAATCCTCAAGCAGCGTCTCCGGACGTGATTGAAGTCCCTCCCAGACTCAATTATAAATCAAACACTTCTTTCGGTACAAATTGAGCAGCGTACGAAAGATTTACGCAATGGAAAAGCTTTAGGCTAGCTCCGTCGACACCTTTGTACAACCTGGGAGCGAATGGAGCCACGAAGAGCGATTTGTCTCGAAGTAACAGAATCAATCGAAATTGAGGCCACCTTTACGATGGGACAACGCCTCTTGCAAAGATCTCATTGAAAGCCACTGCTGCACAAATCCGGCGCGAGAAGAAAAGGAAAGAAGAAGTGGAGGACTCTCCCATCAATCGAAAAGGCGGCAGCGACCACGACTCGGGCAGCGGCGACAATGCTCTTCAAGGAGTGCGAGAATGAGCCGTGAAGAGGCTGAAGCCCAAGCCTTCTCTCCACCCGAGAAAAAGACGAAGGGCCATCTACCCAAGCTAATCCACCTTCGCCACGGTAGGAGAACATTCCCGACCGGGAGGAATCGGTCCCTCGGTCGAGGAAGATCAAGAAATTTTGGAGCAGGCACCCGAGCACATTGCGGCCGAAAAAGCCATTCTGCAAGCCAACGGGAGGATTCGGTCCCTCCTGCATCCGCATCTGCATGAGAACCTTCGCCACGGGGCGCTTCGAACCAGCTGTCGCCATTCCACAAGAAGCTTCTCCCGCCCTGCAACCTTGGAATCAGGGACGGTGCAGAACACGAGGATGTCCAACTTACTTCACGTCCATCCGTGAACGTAAGGAGGTTGAACTGCATGAAGACTTCGCCCGGCTGACTCTCCTATCTCTGCTGCACGCAAAGAGCGCTGCGAGCTCTTGGCCTTGGTATATTTATCGAGATGCGATTAACGCTCTCTCTTAGTAGAAAAGGCTTTGGCTGGATGCACACCTCTGCAGTAGAAGAAATGACCACTCTTCAACACGAAGTATCTCGAGTTGTTGATGCATTCATTCTTCTGCCAGAAGTGTTCAAGCAAGCCTTGAAGATTATGGAGGATAAACAAGCGCAACTGCTGAAGGAGGAAGCTTCAAAGACAAGAATTACTGAAGCCAAGACGGCTGTGCAATGATAGAGAACGGACTCTCATTTGCGTGCGCATGACAAATCCATTCAAGAGATGTCGCGAGACTCTTTCCTCCCTCGTTGAAAGAATAAAAGCATCGAGACCAAACAGACGCCGCTCTTGAAATCCTGCAAAGTCTTGATGAAGGCAAAAAGGGGGAAGAGGCACGAGAAGGCGCAAGGAGAATAAGGCGCAGCAACGGGAAAGGAATTTGAGGCTGCTCGGAGCGATATCATTGCCGAATTGAACAAGCTAGCACCTCAACCCCAAAGCTTTAGAATTTCGGGCTCAGGACGAGAATTCCATGACCCAAATGTCCCTTGGCAAAATCTTGTTCAAAGACCTTGAAATACGTACGCCAACCAATCGCAACCCAACCGCCGAAGAAGTGAAGCCTTTGGAGGAAGAATGAACTGATGAGATATTTTGTCAGACTCATCAGGGAATCCGCCATCTTCAAAAATTATAAGACATTGGCGGAAGCGGCAGACAAGTTTTCAAAGATGCTAGAAGAAGGTAAGCTCCCTCTCCAAGTCGAGATGAAATCAAAACATAGAAGAGGAGATCGGGTCACCCATCCAGAGGATTGGATACTTGCCTTTGATCGTTCATATGAAGGAAGAGCGATTTACCAGGAACGAGGCAATGATTCACTTCAAAACTGGTGGCGCGGCACCGAGTATGAGCCAGGAAAGAGACCATGGAGGCACGCGGATTATAGATGAGGAGATGAAATTTATGTATATTAGTTTTGTTTTTGTAATTTCTATTCAACACAAACTTTGTACTCAATCTTTTTGAATATCAATAAAACAGTTTGTTTGTCTTGAAAGATTACAACTCGTAATCTACTGTGTTAATGTATGATTATTTAAAATTGTTTGATAGGAATCTCAAGTTAGATAAACTTGATTGAAAAAAAAATAAGCTGTACGAACTAGTCTACGAACAGTTCATAGTTTCAGTTGTAAACTTAGAATACATTGTAAGATTGTGCCTGCGCGCCAATCATAAGCTTAAGTTGTAATAAATCTCAAACTGTATCGAACATGCCTGCGAGGAGTTCATTATTGTAGACTAAGTCACTAAGTCAGACCTATTGACAAGAGACCAAGAAATCTGCCAGAAGTCATCGAAGAATAATGCTTCATGAAGAAGGTTTTGGCATCATCAAGAAGACTCGAAGAGTTGAAGTAAGTTAGTCTTGGCAAATAGTCAAAAAGGGGGAAATTGTTAGGAAAAACAAACACCCTGTATCGAATCATCCGGGATACCCGATCCCTGCATCGAGTGTTATTTGTTATTTAGAAGGTTTTGACATATATGCCAAATACAGTAAAGGAAACTGTATCGAGGTTTAAGGATTTATCATGTATCGAAGACCAGCCTCGAATCAGCATCAGTGAAGCTCGTCAGTACAGCAAGAAGACTTGTAATAGATCAAGTATGGAAAACTGTCTCGATGCCCTAAATACAGTCACCTTCCATACAGTTCACAAAAGGACAAATAAGAACACAAGTCAAGTCCCGTTGAACAAAGAAGTATTTAAATACTCAAGGATAAAGTATTTAAATACTGTCAGTCTTGAATCTTGAGAATCATGAAATCGGATCATGTCATATTCCCGTTGAAGGAAATCTTATTCAAACAGACATCTCAACGGATACTTTCTTCAGAGGCTATATATATCCTTGAAGACATTGAAGATCAGTTACCATTTTTACGAATAAAAGTAACTCTCAAAGCTATCAAGTTATCATCTGAGCAAACATATCTCCAAAGCATATCGCAAGTTAAAGCGAAAGAGATATACGTGCTCAAACATCAAACGACTATCATCGGATCTTGATATTCAAAGTTCTTTATTCTTACAGGTTACCTAACCTTTTACCTCTGTGTAAAACCGAGCTCTGTGTGAACTCAACAAGTTATTCGACACTGTGGGACGAATAAGGACGAAGCTTTAGGCGTGTGTGAAGAAGCTAGTCAAGAAGGAAGATTTAACCAATCTGTGTGAGCGGTTGAAAGCGACATTCTTTGTATCAATCTGTGTGAGCGATACAAGGATAGGTTTGTTTATAATTACGTAGTTGTGTACGCGATAATTATATAATAAACTTTTACTCTGTGTGGAGGACCGGTGGACGTAGAGGGTTTACCTCGAACCACTTAAATTCTTGTGTCATTTACCTTACGCTTTTCTTGTTTGAAATAAGCTGATATATTAAGTATACACCTAATACGTCGTTGCTGTATCCACGGCAACTAACTGTATCCAAGACTTCCGCTACGCACTCAGATTTAGATTCCATACAGTTTGTTGTTTAAACGATTTCCCAAACTGTATCCAGTATACTTAAGTGGCCAACAGTGTGAACATGGTATTCATGGAAGTAACATGAATTATCACGCAAGATTTCATTGTTTCAATCATGGCAAGAAACGATTTCTTGCTCGTGATAAGCGCCATGCATAGATAGCGCCGCGCTATCTATGAATGTTAACGTCGCTATCGAGCTCACGGTTAGCGTGCGCTCGTTTGAAATGCGTGGCGTACGCTAGACCATCGACGAGTCGATTGGCTGATCGGTGAAATCTTGACCATGCATAGTTAGCGTCGCTAGTCTTTGTTATTTGCGTGCGCTATCGGGCGAGACTTAACGCACGCTACAGAGTACTTAGCGTGCGCTAAGCGATTCAGGCGAGAATGCATTTTATGAACTTTTGGTGTGAATCGAATTGTTAAACATTCATACGACGTGAGATAAATCCTATATCTTTTCTTTTGTTAAGGTTTGGTGCAGTTACGTGATTGATTGAGGAGGACGGCCGTCAGTGTTCATTTAGTGGAAATATTGTTATTGTCTTCAAGTCGAGGCAAGTACCTTAGTTGTTTTATGTATTGTTGTTATACATATTGTCGTGCATGTATGTCGTTATTGTATGTCCACCTCGTGTTGGTCCGACGGGATCATCGGGGGATCTATGCTAGCGTCTTGGATCATCGGACGGGTTTTCCACCACGGGTTGGTCAGCGGGATCATCGTGGGTTCTAGGCGATGAAGCAATGGATCGATGGAATTACCATGTGTATGTATTGATATCATGTTGTGATTATCGATTGTGTATGTTATGTTTGAGTTTCGTAGGAGAAGACTCGTTGGTATTTGTCGTTTACGTTATTATTATTCTTCGTGAGAAATGAATAATATATTGTGGTACTTGTACTAGCATCGTTGTGCTAACCCCTTCGGGGGTGAACATTTTGTTTGTGTTCGGGATCCGGGAGAGCGGGAAACAACCACTGGGCGCATGACGACGAGGGTGCGAGTGATGTCGGCCAAGGTTTATTTATCTATGGTTTATTCGTTATTTCAATAAGTACTCGAGTACGAAGTCATTTGTGATGATTTGAATTTGGTGATGTATTATTGAGTTACATTGAACAATTGTCTTTACGTATTTGGTCGGAAGCGATGTCTTGTAATTCCGTTATTCCATTAAATCGATTACCTTTTTATACTTGTTCAATTCTTGACCTTGTAAATCCTTATGTAAAGGATTTACGGGCTATAATATTCGAATATATTGGGGGTGTTACAGAATATGGTATCGGAGCTAAGATTATGGATATCTTGGCCGTTGGGTTAAAATAGGGGTCATTTATGTCTTTTGGGGTAACCGGCCGTGAATGACATCACTGCACTGCCTACGTCTTCATGCGAACAGTGGTTGTAAGTTCCTAAACTCTATCTTGTTCTTTTCATGTTGTGTCTCTTTACACTCGAATATTAGAACGATGTGGTTTCCTGTATATTGAGTATGTATGCTTACAGTATGTTGAGAGGCGGACGTGGACGTGGTCGCGGTCGTGGACGTGGACGGAGAAATGCCGAAAGGGAAGCGTCGCCTTCTAACCAGGCCAGTCATAGCTCAGGCGAGCCGCAACAATCTATTAATAATGAACCAGATCCTGCTGTACCAGAGATCCTTCGTCAAGTGGTGAACCAGATGACTCAGTTCGCCCAGGTCGTGGACCGAATGCAAGTGGCGGTGGGACTACAGCAGGGAGAGAGACAGCAAGGGATCCCAGATATGGGAAATCGAGGTGACCGGTGGCTGCAAGAGGTGGCGAAGATGCAACCACCCAAATTCGACGGTATTTCTGAGACTCCCACCTCGGATCATTGGTTAAAGGAGGTGGAGAAAATCTTTGCGGAATCAAGCGCCAGGGCAATAGGAGAGCCTCTATCGCTCAATATTTTACGATAGGGAAGCGTCAGAATGGTGGGAAGCCATCCGGCGGTAGACCATGATGCCGATTGGACAGAGTTTAGATTGATGATGGAAGCTCGATTGCCCTCGTCTGTGAGGAAGCCAAAGTTCGGGAGTTTTCTCGCTCGGCCTTACGATGTGCGGTATCCCGAGCGATCAAGACGTTTAACCAACAGCTGGCATTCGTGCGACATCTGGTCAGAACAGATGCAGAAATGATGATCCATTTCGATATGAGAATGAAACCATAAGTTCAGAGGTACATGTCCGGATTCGAATTTACCACACTCCGCCAATACCAGGATAAGGCGTTGGCATATGAGATCAAGGAAGCAGCCATGGAGAAATTTGCGGAAACCAAGAAACATAAAGTCTCTGGTATTTTTACAGAGCATAAGAACAGTGGGACCCGTAAGGCCCAGTCATCCTTTCACTCTTTTAAGAAACCTCCGCACCCAGCTAGGAGCGGAAAGAACTTCGGGGCGACATCAACTATGCGATGTTACCGGAAATGCTTTAAGCTGCGCCCGAGGCAGGGCACTATCGGAATTGCCCCCTTCTGCCGTGATTTGTTTTGATTGTGGGCGAGAGGACATCGGGCGGTCTTTTGTGAAGAGGCTGCAAAGTCTTTGAGCCGTACACCACGGCCCGATCCGAGAAGGAGGCGGTATTCCACGAGACGCGGCAAAGTGTTCACATGCCTCGAGAATTTTGGCCGCGGGCGAGCGAGAGGACAATGGGACCGAAAGGGGACATCGAGTGCGAATCTGCTCCCCACGTGCATGCGAGATGAGGAGACAGACGATCGGGATGCTTCGTCGCATCAGTCTTGTCGAGATCCTTTCCCGGCCGATTAGCGTTTTATTCGATACGGGAGCTACACATTCTTTCATATCTTTGTCTTGTGTAAATCGTTTGAATATTTCGGTTTTCATGCTTGTGAACCTTATGTTGTTGGTTTACCGAGTGGAGAGAGGATTGTCGGAAATTTAGAAACTAGAAATTTCCTGTATCATTTGGAGGCGAGAGTGGCTCTCAAACCCGATCGTGATAGAAATGCGAGGAGACGACTGATACTCGGAGGCGATTGGCTTAATCGATATGGAGCAATTGTGAACTACCGAAGGAGGAATATCTCGCTGATCGCGATGATGGTTAGAGATTCTATTTGAGGATGGAAACCGGAAGCTCGGAAAATTGATCAAGGCGATGAAAATTTGTCAAATTGTTGAAGCAGTGTGCAAGATGCGGTGTTACGCAATGAAGAAAGAAGAGGAAATTGTGGAACTTTCATCCATTCTGTTGTGAGCGAATTTCGGATGTATTTCTGACGAGTTACTGGACTACCTCCACGAAGGGATGTAGAATTTACTATTGGTGGAACACAGGCGACACCGATTTCCAAGGCGCCGTATCGTATGGCACCTCTTGAGATGTCTGGCCCGAAGAAAGCGACTAGAGGAGTTCTTGGATAAGGGCTATATTGACCAAGCGTTTCACCACAGGAGCGCGATTCTTTTGTCCGAAAGAAGGATGGATCGCTCCGACTGTGTATTGACTATCGAGAGCTGAACAAGATGACAATTAAGAACAAGTATCCGTTGCCACGGATTGATGATCTGTTTGACCAGCTGCAAGGGGCAATGGTATTTTCTAAAATTGATCTGAGATCAGGATACCATCAACTGAGGATTAAGGAGTCTGATGTTCCGAAATCAGCATTCAGAACTCGCTACGGGCATTATGAATTTGTAGTGATGCCGTTTGGTCTCACTAATGCACCTGCTGTATTTATGCAATTGATGAACAGAGTGTTCATTGAATTTTTGGAAAAATTTGTGGTCGTATTTATTGATGACATTCTGGTGTATTCTAAGAGTCCGGAAGAACATGCGCAGCATTTGCGGATTGTATTGGAGCTTTTGAGAAACGAGCAATTGTACGCCAAACTTTCTAAGTGTGAATTCTGGCTAAAGGAAGTAATGTTCCTCGGGCATGTGGTGTCAGCTAAAGGAGTCCGAGTAGATCCTCAGAAGATCGAAGCAATATGGGACTGGAAGCCTCCAAAGAACGTGAAAGAGGTCCGAAGCTTCTTGGGGCTTGCTGGATACTATCGTCGATTCGTGGAAGGGTTTTCTAAAATATCCCGCCCACTTACTCGACTCCTGCAGAAAACTCAAAAGTTTGAGTGGAATGAATTGTGTCAGATTAGCTTTGATGAATTGAAGAAGAGATTGACGACGGCACCGATTCTATCACTTCCGAGGAATCGAAGGATTCCTAGTTCTGATGATGCTTGAACCAAGGACTTGGGTGCGTGTTGATACGGAATGATAAGGTGATCGCTTATGCGTCGCGACAAGCGAAACCGTATGAAGTGAATTACCCGACACATGATTTGGAGCTAGCGGCGGTGGTTTTGCCACGAAGATGCGGAGGCATTATGCATGCGGGACTCAGCATCGGATCTTTACGGATCATAAGAGTCTCAAGTACATATTTAGTCGAAAGAGTTGAATATGCGGCAAAGAAGATGGTTGGCCCGATTAAGGACTATGACTTGGAGATTTTATATCATCCGAGCAAAGCGAATGTAGTGGCCGATGCACTTAGCCGCAAGCTGTCTCTATTCGGATCTTTGGAGGCCGACCTCCCAACTTAGCCTTCGGCGAGAGATGATTCGTGAAGGAATTGAGGTGTGGTTACAAAGAGTCCAGGGCGGTATGCGTGATGGAGATAACTTCATCATTAACAGAAGAAATCAAATCTAGGCAGGCGAGATGATCCTCGATGATTCGGTTACATGATGAAATGATCAAAGGAAAGGCCCCGGATTCATAATTCGGGACGATGGAGTTTTGAGATTTGTAACCGACTCTGCGTTCCGATGTTGATGTTAAAGCAGGCGATTATGAAGGAAGCTCATAGTTCGCCCTATTCTATCCACCGGGCACCGTAAAATGTATAAGGACTTGAAGCGGCATTTACGGTGGGGCAACATGAAGAAAGGCGTAGCGGACTATGTTTGAAATGCTTGACTTGTCGGCGAGTTAAGATCGAGCATCAACGGCTGCGAGAATGTTGAAGCCGCTCCGATTCTGAATGGAAGTGGGAGGACATATCGATGGACTTTATCACTAATATGCCGAAAACCGGACGAGAATGAACATGATTTGGGTGATAGTTGATCGTTTAACCAAATCGGCTCATTTTCTAGGCATTAAGGATACGTGGGGACCGAGAGAGGTTGGCACGAGTATTTATTTCGGAGATAGTACGATTGCATGGTACGCCGAAGACCATTGTTTACGATCGAGACGGCCGTTTTGTGTCTCACTTTTGGAAAGCGATTCATAAGGCCTTGGGGACCGAATTGAACTTGATCTGACTTATCACCGCGGTGACGGACAATCTGAGAGAACTATACAAACGGTGGAAGACATGCTAAGGGCCTGTGCCTTAGATTGGTCAAACGATTGGGAAGTTCATCTACCGTTGATTGAATTTACCTACAACAATAGCTGGCATGCTTCTATTAAGATGGCACCGTTTGAGGCATTATACGGAAGGAGATGCAGATCGCCCCATTGCTGGGACGATTCATCGGACTTGATCGGAACAGAACCAGAGTTGATCGAGCAGACTCGAGAGAAGATAGCCTTGATTCGTGAAAGGCTGTTGACCGCCCAGAGTCGCCAGAAATCCTATGCGGACGTACGCCGCCGCCCATTGGAGTTCAGTACTGGAGATCACGTACTTTTGAAAGTTTCTCCTACTCGGGGAATCTTTCGTTTCGGAAGGAAAGGAAAGCTGAGTCCAAGATATATCGGACCATTTGAGATCCTCGAGAGAGTTGGGGAGTTGGCATACAGATTAGCATTGCCGCCGTCATTGTGCCATGTTCATAACGTGTTCCACGTATCCCAGTTACGGAGGTATATACCAGATCCCAGTCATATTATTGATTTCGGCGAGATCGAAGTCGAGCAGGATGGGACGTTTGAAGAAAGACCAGTCAAGATACTCGAGAGTCGAGTTAAGCAACTGAGGAACAAGTCAATCGTTTTGGTCAAAGTTCAGTGGTCACGTCATGGAACGGAAGAAGCCACCTGGGAAACGGAAGCTGATATGAAGTCTAGATATCCCGAGTTATTTTCGTCTTGAGTTTCGGGACGAAACTCCTTTTTAGTAGGAGAGTATGTAATATCCGGATTTATTACAGTGTATTTCATCTGTATTCAAACCATGTATTATTTCGGATTGGTGATTTTGATTATTGGAGTATGATATTTCGTGCATTGATATCATTATGCATAAGTATAGAAACTTGCAAAATTGCTCAAGCAACCTCGTGATAGCGCACGCTAAGAATGTATCTTAACGCGCGCTATCGGGCCATTATTAGCGCACGCTATGAAGATAGGAGTTGCGTGCGCTAAGAACTCAATTATTGAGCGGGACGGCTAACACATGCGCCAGCCGGGACATGGGTCCGGATAAGATTCCCGACGCCTTTTAGGACAAATTCTGAAGTCAACCATTATTAGCGCACGCTAAGGGATGCTTAGTAGCGTGCGCTAACTTGTCAATAATGCAGAATATTATAAATGAGACAACAACCGTGTTGGCTTTCATTTCTTTCGCCATTTCTTCATCCTTGAGAGTTCAGAGAGCTATAGTAATATTCCTATACACTTAGAACGCATATTGTTGGTGTTATACATTGGTTATCACTTGAGAATGTTCATGGAAGTGGAATAGCACCTTGGAGTGACATACAACCAACCGGAGTGGGATTCTACCTTACGGTTCAGTGATTTTCGTCATTTTAAGGTATGTTCAATCTATCTCCAGACTTAGAGTTGGATTCTAACGATTTGGATGATCATGTTAACAAGATATGGATTTTCATAGATGAATTATCCAAGTATATCATGTTTGGAATAGTGAGATGAATAAGCCTTAATACCTTGATTATAATCATCATGATTTGAATCTTAGTACACTGAATATGTGAAGAGAAGCTTCTATCATTGGTAAACCGAATCTAAGAGATGATTTCATAGTAATCTTGGACTAGACGTTAACATCCTTATTGTTAGATAAATCTAAAGGTTTGATCATGGAAGGATTTATCTAGTATATATAGGACGTTTATCAACTTCAGTATGATAATATGGATTGATATAAAGGTATTGATATCAACCGTTAAGCTTTTCGAATTGTCGTATGAAGATTGAAGTCGGAATGGAATATTGTTTTATATTGGTATGCATATCCTTGAATCCGAAGTTGTCTTTATCCGTAAAATCATTCATAAGGGTGTGAACATGGTATTCATGGAAGTAACATGAATTATCACGCAAGATTTCATTGTTTCAATCATGGCAAGAACAGTTTACTGCTCAGCAGTAAACTGCCATGTATAGATAGCGCACGCTATGCTATGAATGTTAACGTGCGCTATCGAGCTCTGGTTAGCGTGCGCTACGTTTGGTACGTGACGTACGCTAGACCATCAGACGAGTCAGTTGGCTGATCAGTGAAGTACTGACCATGCATAGTTAGCGTACGCTAGTCTTTGTTATTTGCGTGCGCTATCGGGCAGACTTAACGCACGCTACACAGAGTACTTAGCGTGCGCTAAGCAGTTCGGGCAGAATGCATTTTATGAAATTTTGGCCGTGAATCGAATTGTTAAACATTAATACGACGTGAGATAAATCCTATATCTTTTCTTTTGTTAAGGTTTGGTCTCGTTACGTGATTGATTGAGGAGGACGACCGTCGAGTGTTCATTTCCGTGGAAATATTGTTATTGTCTTCAAATCAAGGCAAGTACCTTAGTTGTTTTATGTATTGTTGTTATACATATTGTCGTGCATGTATGTCGTTATTGTATGTCCACCTCGTGTTGGTCCGACGGGATCATCGGGGGATCTATGCTAGCGTGCGCTGGATCATCGGACGGGTTTTTCCACCACGGGTTGGTCTGACGGGATCATCGTGGGTTCTAGGCAGTGAACGCTGGATCGATGGAATTACCATGTGTATGTATTGATATCATGTTGTGATTATCAGTTGTGTATGTTATGTTTGAGTTTCTCGTAGGAGAAGACTCGTTGGTATTTTGTCGTTTACGTTATTATTATTCTTCGTGAGAAATGAATAATATATTGTGGTACTTGTACTAGCATCGTTGTGCTAACCCCTTCGGGGGTGAACATTTTGTTTGTGTTCAGGATCCAGGAGAGCGGGGAAACAACCACTGGAACTGCATGACGACGAGGGTGCAGAGTGATGTCCCGACCGGGTTTATTTATCTATGGTTTATTCGTTATTTCAATAAGTACTCGAGTACGAAGTCATTTGTGATGATTTGAATTTGGTGATGTATTATTGAGTTCTGTTGAACAATTGTACTGTTTCTGTATTTGGTCAGAACTGATGTACTGTAATTCCGTTATTCCATTCGTCAGTACCTTTTTATACTTGTTCAATTCTTCAGCCTTGTAAATCCTTATGTAAAGGATTTACGGCGCTGTAATATTCCCGAATATATTGGGGGTGTTACATAAAATATACTAGTATTCTGTACTGTCCTGGTGTATTGTACTTAAGCTCCTCATCGGAGTATTTGATAATATAATGTGGTTCGGTACTACAGTTATATTATTTAATTCATCAGTTTTCATTACTTTGGTGGGTCGATCGGAGTCCACAGACCTTTGTAATATCCGCCTAGTTTGGGGTGTTACACATGAAATCTTCATCCTCATCTTCGTCACTCCATGTTGCAATCAAGACTTCCTTCGTTTGATTAGCTCGGAAATTTTTCACGAAGTGGCCTGGTTTACCATAGACTCGACAATTGTTGTCGAATTTCTTAGATTCGCCTATCTTAATGTCTCTCTTTCTCCAGTTTATAAGTTTTGGAACTTATTAATATTTTTGGCTATTCTTCATCACTTTCGTACGCCGGGATTTCTTCCTTATTTCTCGACATCTTAGCTTTCATGGCTATTGTTCTTTCCTTCGGCTTCGGTTTGGCATTCCGAGATTTTAGAACAATCTCGTAGTTTATAAGTGAGCCAACGAGAGCACTAAAATTAAGATTGTTTAAATCTTTTGATTCCATTATAGCCGTCACCGTTCTGTCCCATTCTCGAGGTAGTGATCGTAGAATTTTTTAACTTTTTCATTACTCGAAAGTGGTTTTCCAAAACAGGCTAATCCATTTGTGATGACCGAAAATCGATCGAGCATGATCGTGATGGATTCATTGTCCTTCATTTGAAATAGCTTGTACTCGTGAAGGAGCATGTTTATTTTTGTCTCCTTGACTTGAGACGTTCCTTCGTGTGTGACTTCAAGCATTTTCTATATTTCTTTCGCACTATCACATGAAGGTATCCGGTTGTGTTCTTCTAGATTTAAGGCACAATATAGAAGTTGAGTTGCCTTACAATTCTAATGATCCTTTCTCTAATCCGCGTCATCATATTCTTCGAAAGATTTAAGCGTTCCGTCGGATTTAATTATAATTTTCGGACCAAGACATATCACTTTCCAAAGCTCGATGTCATAAGATCGGATGAATATAGACATCTTTTTCTTCTATGTAATGAAATTTGATCCATCAAAGAATGGTGGTCGGTTAAGAGCAAGACCTTCGACTGGAGCAATTTGAAATGCCATTTGGATCGACTCCTCGGATGTTAAGCCGTTTATTGGAGGTACCGCTCCGATACCAATTATTGGTACGATATTGGTCGGTATCACTGTTTGGAGATAGAGTTATAAAACTCTTTCGCGTTGCGGAAGCGATTTAATTAAGAGTGCAGAAAATAAACCGACACAGGATTTATAGAGATTCAGCCAAACGTGCCTACGTCCTCTCTCAGTATCTTTTTCTATAATCTAAAGATAAACCTCTGCACCTCTCTTCTAGTGGTCGAGGGATAACCGTTACAAGCTCGCCTTCTATCGGTCCGAGTAAACCGTTCAATCACTTGCCTTTATGTCGGTCCAAGTCAAACCGTTTTCCTTTCCTATTGGACAAGGAATCAACCAATCTAACTTTCTATGGGTACTAGATAAACCTCACTTAGATATCGATTGCGATTCTAACAATGCCGGATCCTTGATCCTAATAACACCGAATCCAATCATATCCTTTCTTTTTCCTCTCTTGTATGATTTAGTGTATAACACTCAATCACTATCAATTTAAGCTCAAGTACAACAACTATAATGAATACAATGATATCTCAAGTATGAATGCTTTGATCAATGTTGTTGTGCGGTTTGATACCAAGTGGTTTGGTATTTATAGCCATTTCCATCCAACTAGCCATTAGTCACTTTTGACTTCCTAGCGTACGCTAGCCTTTCTCAGTAGCGTGCGTTATCCTTTGTAACATACTTGTAGCATGCGCTATTGCTTGTTACGTACATTGATGTTGGCTGATTACGTACGTTAACTGCTTGCAACTTCAGTCCAGTGGCTACTGCCTCTATCCGTTAGCATGCGCTAACATATCTTCTTAGCGTGCGCTAATAACAATCATTGCATGCGTCATATATCCGTTTGTAGCTTTTTAACTTTACCTCAGAATCTCCCAACGGATTGATTATCTTTGAATTCAAACACTTTAGCATGCGCTATTCCTCAATCACAGTGTGCGCTATGATTTCGTCATTGCTTGCATCATACTGTGTTTGAAAGTCTTCACAACAGTCATATTCCTTCGATAGCGTGCGTTATGATTCAGGTGTAGCGTGCGCTATATTCATCAGGTGACTTTGCCTTCAGGTAGCTTTGAACTCGTCTGATCTGCAGGTAGGTATCGTTAGCGTGCGCTAACTTTCATTTCTAGCGTGCGCTAGCTTTGCAGTTTGATCAGCTTTTTGCGTCTTCGACTCCTTCATTGCTTTGCTTCGCTTCTTTGTTGTTTTGCTTTGTTTAGCAACTTAATCATAAAAACTCTATTAATGAATGCATGGAATAAAATATTCCAACATACGCAAGGAACCTTAGTCCACACCGGGCAAATGATTATCTCAACGGTAAAAGGTAGAATGATTTTAAATAGCAACTATATCTTTTATGAGCGTTCGCTATATGCTGTGCTATTTGCGTTGAGGACATAGTATATTTGTTTACTTTGAATACTGTTGTATGCTCACGGAATATACTATGTATGCGTGAGAATGAATTACACTTATGAGCAAAGTCCTCTTGCTTGGGGCTATTTATAAGTTTGGAAATATATCCTCTATAAATGTAGCCGTTGGCTGGTTGGTGAGATGTTGACGTCCCTGATTGGCAGCTGCTGAATGTTTGATTTAAAGGCCGCTCGCATTTAATGCTTCAGACATTCTTTTTGACTTTGCATTAAATGCTCTTCAGAGCGTTCAGACTTGTCTCTTTTTGGCCGCATTAAATATTGTCCTATCAGCAATAAATACTGCTTTAACCGTGAATACTTTAAGAATAAATAATGTTTATCTCACAACGGTTTAAAGTTTTTTCTATTCAGTCCTGTTGGATGTGTTTTACTTTTCCTAAGTAAAACACCTAGTCTGACTGCTGTATACAACGTACTATTACTTTTGTTGTATGATGCAAGCACTGTAGGATTGGACTCTGTAGAAGATCTCTTGCTGTATGGATTTTTTAATAGCTTCCATACTTAGCAACATTCCGACTTCTTAAGACTACTTTGCTGTATGTTGGCGATTATCAAAATAAGAATATTTCTCCTTACATTAATTTTAATCTAATAGTTGCAAAAGGAGTGTCATTATATTGGATACTTAATGAACTATAAAAAGATACATGAATCAGGGCAAATTGTTACCATAATTTTATTTGACTACCTACCTATGAATGCATGTAATTTATTGTGATAAGTATATACAATTGAATATTATGGGGTCAGCCTCTCACAAATTATTGTATAATATTATGCATGTAATAGGATCACTTTATATCGTTAGTAAAATTTTAAAACTATATTTTCTGGTATCTTATGATATGACAAAGGTACTCTAATTTATCTGGTAACTAGTTCCACTACACCATATATGGGTTTCAGCAACACCTGAAAAACTGTGTTCAAAAGTCCAAAAAGTGTTGCTGAAGGTAAAAAAACAAGCTACGGCTACACTTTGACCAAATTTGAAGGTGTTACAAAAACGGCCGCAACCATAGGGGGCTAAGGTAACACTTTTCTAGTTTTTGGTAACATATGAAAAAAGTGTAACAACAGATCCCTATGCCAACACATTTCTTGTCTGTGCCTACACTAGATTTTGTGTTGCTGTATACTTAAGGACACACTTTTATAAATTTAGTGACACAAATATATGTGTAGCTGTAAATCTATGCTAACACTCATGAGGTCTAGTGTAACATTAAATTGTGAAACACTTTGACATCTTTACCAACAACTTTAGCACTATGGCTACACTTATATATGAACAGTTTTAACTTTTGCCAACACACTTTTAATCTTTGCCAACAAAATTTTTATATTTTGCCAACATGAGGAATTATAAATTAGAGTCTACGGCTACATTTTTACAGGTTTTTACCAACATTTTTCTTGGTAAAAAGCAACATGTTATTAGAAAATAGATATTACCATAAAAGAGTCAATACCATTAGAATATTATCAACCATAAGAACATCCAAAATATATGACTGTCAAATATTCAATCCATAATCAAACAACCAAATGCACTTACATAACCCAACATCTAAATACAAGTTACCATCACAATCCATAATACAACAAAACTACTTGAGTCACTTAGCAAAATTTCATCATCTCTGCCCCCCCCCCCCAAAATGGCAGCTCTAGTTGCCTCATGGTCTACGTCGAGCAGAACGTTTTGCGTCTCCGACTTCTTTCCTCACACTCTCAGTTGTAGAGTATGTTGTTGTACTTGAGAAGAGACCGCATTATCTCCCTCAGTTGAAGGAAGTTCACAGCCTCCACTGCTATGCTGGCCAGTTTGTGTCCCATTATTACCAATCACCAAATGAATCAACAGTTAACTAGAAAGTACAACAATTAGCAAAAAAACTACAGAGCACATCAGTTATTCTGATACAAAACACAGGTGATACATTGCACAAAAGAGAAGTTTAATTCCCAAAAACACAGGTGATACATTGCACATCTGTCTTTTTGTAAGTAAGATACTGGAGCGCATAGCATGTCAACACTATATGTTGATGACTCATTGAATCCTTTGAAAAGAGGTCTTCCGAAATGGTAAGAGCTACCTTGACCTGCTAATAATTTTAAATTATAACAAATGCATGGGATTCGTATGGATAGCTCATGTGGGGGAAATAGAAAAAGAATGATGGACCAGCAAATAACTTTATCGTCAGGAAGAACTTTGTAAAAAGCAACTGCCAAAAACTTAGCTACCCATTCTTTAAGATTTAACAGATATGAATCACGAATCCTGAAAGAAATCTGCTGCACTGCTTCCAGAGCACCATTTTGAAGGATAGCTTGCATAGAATTGGGGCAAGCATAAGATATACGCGTCAATGCCATCAGACCCTAAATATTTAGATAAAATCGCTGATTACAACTGCTTATAAATACCAATATGTGGCAAATAACTAATTTAGTGAAGATTACCGCAACATTGAAGTCGGTTAGGGGATTGGGCAAAAGCTTAACAAGGTTCCGAATTGAGTCCAATGACCACTTATGAAAACGCGTATGCGGGAGTGCACGCGAGAGGATGCGAATAGCCAGACTCTGTTATGGGAATGTAGACCTGTTAAGAAGACGTGTACTTGGAAAATTTAAGAATCCTAATAACATTCAGGATGTGCACAATGCACCAACACAACATACCTGGAAGTCGATATCGAGCTCTTCCGTGTCTTTGCTCTCGTCAATTTTCTTAAGGATTTCAAGAAGCTGCAGAACAGCATCACAACTTAGAGAATCAGCTAACCCTGCATCTGTTTGGCGCAATTTCCTCAGTATACAAGATTTCAATTGTGCTCCCAAAACAGAACAAAAACAAAAACGAAAACCAACATAGCAACGTTCTTTTACCTCCATCAAGTAAATCACATAACGACAAGGTTGCCTCATATAACTTCATAGGGTCTCTGCACTGGGGGTCAGCTGACTCCATGAGATCGCTAAAATAGAGATGAAAGAATGGTTTTTGGAACTGAGCATCAACAAATATGTAAGACAGCCTTTAAAACAATAATTTTAAACTCGAAAAACTACAATATAATTTCAGGAAATTTCCCTTCAGAAAACTATTACACTGTGTTCCCTCAGTTGAAGGAAGTTCTGACCTCCTTTGCTATCTTTGGCGATTTGTGTCCCATTATTACCAATCACCAAATGAATCAACAGTTAACTAGAAAGTACAACAATTAGCAAAAAAACTACAGAGCACATCAGTTATTATGATACAAAACACATGTGATACATTGCACAAAAGAGAAGTTTAATTCCCAAAAATAATTAGTGATACAGAATAAATTAATATTATGTCAATAGTTCATCTAAAAATCAAAGCAGGCGAAATATTAGTTTTCACCCATCAAAATACGAATCCTTTGAGATGCAAGTATTCAGAATATAATCTAACTGGGCGTTTCACGTTTGAAACTAAAAAAGCAAGTTTACAGTAATGTATGTGGATATCTTAAAGGACAACAAATATTTAATTGTAAAGTGCAATACTAACAGCATGAATGATGCAAGAAGGGTGCATGGTATTTCCAGTTTCATCACATAACACATACTTAGGGATAATTACCAGAACTGGCCCTTAAGTTCAGCTTAATTACAAATATAAAATCCAGTTATGTTTTAAAATGACAAGAACCCTTCAAGAATTGTATTTGTTTTACAAATTAACCCCACTCACTAAGTGCAACTTGTAAAATGGATATATATGCTGTAATGTATTTGTAATTTTTGAGAAATCAGAGGTGCTTTTCCTTTGTAAATCGTGCTAAATCTCAAATTCCGTAATAATTGTGACCATCTCCACTTACACCAGCTAAGGCTACATGGTAATACAATAGCAATAGTCCTACGGCTATTTTGAGAAAATTTGCAATGAAGTTAGAGTTTCGGAGTGTTGAAGATCCGACACGGGTACGCTAAGTGAAATGAGGATTTCGAGTGACATAGGTTTCAACAATACTCATCATAAACCAGCAAAATTCAGACATATAAAACTAAGTAAATTAAGCCATTTGAACATTTCATTTGAAAATTATAATATCTTCAGGAGGATACATAATTATTAGGGTCTACAAATGGAAATGAAGAAATCTTCACTTGGTTGAACTTAAATTGAAGTATATTAACAACAGAATGAAGCACAAAAATAATAAGATCCAATCTATCAAATTCTTGGATCATGGCGCACCTCATGCTCGTGTATTAAAACAAGTAAAATCTTGAACAAAACACGTAAAAACAATGTAAAAAAACCAATCACCAAATCGCACTATCACCCTTTACCGAACTTTCTATCCTCATATCCTTTTTGCTGATGTTCGAGTATTAAAAAAAATATTATTGAGATAAAAATATCTGCATGTTGGATATTCTTAATGCCTCAGCATATGAATGAATGGTTATGCAGATAATAATTTGATATGAGAACTCTTTCTTTTGAAGTGTCATTCGACTCATGCACATTTTATGGTAATATGCATCTTTATGCCAAATTCTTGGGTCAGATATACCGTTGAATGCTGCTTCTATTCCACAATATGCCAATGTTAGCAATGTTAAGGAAACCAAGGAATCTTTTGGCAGTAACCAAAATCTCTTGGCGCGTGCAGGCTATCAATATTGTGAACTGAAACAGTATGATGGCAAAAATATACATAGTTTGCCTGGGAATTCTGAAGTTGTGGATTTCCTACTGGATGAGCCATTTTTGGATTCTTTTGATAACCTTCAAGATGGCGATAGAGGACTTGTTAAAGCTAATGTGTTCTCAAGTCCAACTGAAAATGATACCACTGCCGTTGATATGCTTGAGGAATACCTTGCATTCTTTGATGCCAGTGATGATACCTCTCTGTACTTTGATCCTGGTATGATGTTGGGAAGTGAGGATCTCGTCTCAGATCAAGCATATTTCCCGCAGAGGGTAGATAACACACCACCAAAATAAAACACATATTGCGGAAAAATAAGCCCAAGTCACATAACGAACATAGAAATTAATTTCCAGATGATGCCATCATTCCTTGGTAAATCGAATTTTCTCATCATTATACCAACAACATGTAAAGGATGTGGTTCCTGAACAAAACTCAGAATTTCCATACTCTCGCATTAATATGAAATTATGATAGCCAAGTAGCAACGATGTATAAGAAGAAAACCCGACTCTATTGATAAAAATGGACTAATAGTGAATCAGTAAATTTCAAAAAGCATTTTCTGATTCGAAATCAAATACTTTCCAAGTCCTTCATGTTATTAATATCTAGAGAGAGCAGCATCCTATATTTAACGAACAATCTCATGATAATCTTAGACTTAAATATATAAATAACCAAAAAAATAGTTTGAAAACTCAAGATGCATAACATTCAGTGAGTGCTATTCAGGAAATTACCTCTCCAATTTCCAAACAGAGTCCTGTAAGAGATTCACTCGTAGCAATACAAACTAAACACGAAACAATACAAATAAAACGTCACAAAGGGAATTTATAATAAACAATTAACAAAGCAGTTCAGCAGTTTAAATTATAGTAGAGCTTACCACCCTCGTGCATAGATTGAATGTTTAATTCCTGAAATGTATATAGTTTATCCATTGCATCAACAAAATTTCCTCTATACAAGAAGAAAAACACTTCAGAATGGATAATTTCAAGTATCTCAACCTCAAATACCATAAAGTTGGATTAGTAGATGAAACCTTTCAGATAAGAGCTTCGACATAGCAAGCAAGACCAGGCCTTTTGAAATGTCGTCAGTGTAATACCCGGTTGTAATTCATTCATTTTCATTCAGTAATTATCAGTCTGTAATTGTAACTCAGTGATTCTCACTCGTTAATAATCACTCATCAATCTTGTTTCATTCATTTGTGTTCACTGTTGGCATGTTGTAATCGTATATCAGTTACCGATCGGCATGTCATCTCCGTTTACTGATCGACGAGAGTATTATTATTATTTTCATCGTGATTGGTAGTCGTATACTGAGAGTATCATCTTTGGCTCGTGTTAGACTTGTTCACTTTCACATTCGTATGATATGTCGGATCATTCATCAGTCGTAGCGAGGAATCGGAATTATCGGATTGATTCACCTTGGCCAGCATCGAGTTACGGCCGTAAGGTTACGGGATACGGCCGTAAGTCGGTATGCGGCCGTAAGGCTGGCGATTCACGGCCGTAAGTGGTCCAAGAGTGCCGTGCATTTTGGCCGAAGGTGAGTTACGGCCGTAAGGAAGGTGAGATACGGCCGTAAGTGGTTTTAGTAAGTTTTGGGTGTTGTCGACCAAGGGTGACTTATGGCCGTAAGGGTTGCGGCATACGGCCGTAAGTCGAGGCGAGTGCTGGCCGTCTGAGTTGGCGATTCTGGCCCGTCTGCGGCGGCAGTGCTGGCCGTTTTCGGACGAAGAGGGCTTACGCCGTAAGATTTGGCGGATACGGCCGTATCATCGAGTTACGGCCGTAAGGTGTGCGGTTACGGCCGTAAGGGTGTCGGCGGATGTTTTTGGCGAGGCGGGTTACGCCGTAACTCGAGATCGATTCTGGCCGTAAGTGCAGCCGGCGAGCTTTGACGAAGCGAGTCTACGGCCGTCTGAGTTGGCGATTACGGCCGTAGGGCCGTTGACTTGGAAAGTTACGGCCGTAAGAGGGCGAGTTACGGCCGTAACCCGGCGATAATGACTTGGCGGGTCATTTCACCTCACTTTTTCATTTTTCCTTCTTCATCCGAGAGAGAGGGTTGAGAGAGATTTTATCATCATCAATCACTTGAGTGTGTAATCTTCATCATCTTCATTCCTTTGGGAAGCTTGGGTACTCGTTATAACTCGTGTTCATCGGATCGAAGTGGTTAGATCTTCAAGAGGTAATTTCTTCAACACCTTGGATTTCGATTTTGTGTTGAGATATGATGTTTTGGACGTTATAATCATGTTTTATGAAGGGATATGTATATGATTATGAGTTTGTATAAGGATTCATTGGATTATTGAGGATTTATTCAAGAACACTTTGAATATCGAGTTGGATTTGGGGATTTCCGATTAATAGTTGTTATAATCACGTTTTTGGATATTCTTAACGGACTATTGATCGTATTGGAGATGTTTTATTGATTTGAAGCACTTCTTGGGGATTTGAGATTGGTATTGTTGAGGTTTAGTTGTAATCAATCGAAGTTGGACTCAAAGTGTTCGATATAATGCCCCTATGAACTTGGTTTAATCGTATCGACGTCTTGAGTTCGTTATATTCGTGTTTAATTCGTTATTGATCGGATTGTTGGTAATTGTATTGAATTAAGGTTGTTCGAGCGTCCGGTATCTTGGTTAGGTCGTTGTTCGTGGACGGACATTCATCATCGGTATTGTGTAAGTTAAGTCTTACTCGGTTAAATGGATATTCATTCCTTTTGTCGTTGTTCATTCATAATCATAACTCCTTCATCATTGTATTAATCGTATCAAAACTTCGTCATTGTCCATTAATCACCTCGGTCATAAAGGCAGCGGTTCGATCATTTCATTGAGCTATCATTCATTTCACCATCATTGATCTTGGTGAGTCATTATTCATTTTCATTGTCACTTTTGTCATATTGTGGCATTAGGGTCATCTTGGCGTGCCGGTTGGTATGTGTAGGATTTTCATGTCGGGCACATTATAGTCGTGTGTTGGTTGGTGGCCTCACATTGGGTGTGCACGAGTCGATTGCTCGTGAGGCTGATTAGGTACAAGACCACGCGTGTTTGATCGTTGGTGGCTTGTGCACGGACACATTTCCATCCCGGACGTAGTGTGGCGCCATTCCTTTGAGCCGTCTTGATTAGTCGATTCATATAGCATGTTTGATTGCGTATGTTTCGACAAGAATAATTCATAATTTCGGATATATCATGATTGTGTATTTTCAACCCTTGAGGATTGTTGTTACGTATGGCCCGGCCCCTTTGGGGATATTGTTTTTAGTCATGGCAAGGCTAAAGCACGGGAGAGCACGGTGACGGCGAGAGTCAGTGATACTAGTAGGGGGCCCGATCGGTTCGATCATTTATTGATCATTTGTGTTTCCTTTATTTATTCCGCTGCAGACATTCCGTTTGAATGCTCATTTCATTCGATGTTGTGTATTTTATCGTCACATAAAATACACATGTATTCTATTTTATCACAGGTGTGTTGTATAAAACTCCTCAGGAGTAATTGATGTTGTAATGTGGTTCGGTACTACATTTACTGTGTCATGTCTTCATTCATTTTCATTTGCACAGTGGGTCCCGGTTGGGGATCTCTGACCTTTGTAATATCCGCTTTGGTTTGGGGTGTTACGAGTTGGTATCGGAGCGTGGTTTTGAATACTACCTTCCGAGTCATGTCTCATTTGAAATCATCGTCATCGACTAGTATCATTGGACTTTCGCGTCACGTGTGACTGTGCGAATCCGAGCCAATCGAGGCCAAGAAAGAAGCGTAAGACTTCTAACGCCATGATATAATTTACGGCAATAGTCATTCATTCATCATTCATCATTTAACAATCCTCAAACATCATCATTCATTATGATCGGACGATCATATTAACTCATCAATCACTTAATTCATTTCATTACTCGGTTAATAATTAGGGCGATCATGTTAACTCATTAATTACTCAATTCATTTCATTACTCGGTTGTCAATCTGGATGATCATATTATCAATCTTGTTAAGTTATTCAAGATAATCATTTCAAGAATTTCATCGAGATAATCATGTAACTTGATAAATCATTCATATAATCACTAAGTTAGAGTATGTATACTCATTTTCATCATCTCATGACATAATCATAACGTGCTAATCATGCGGGAAATATAATCATTATCGACCTTCCTACTTCGGTATGGAGAGAGGCTGTCGAGATGCACGGGGAGAGGCGCAGTGCGGACCGAAACCCAGAAATAATCACTCGGCCGAGAAATCGTGCGAGGACTCGGCTCGATCGAGAAGATATTCGGGTTGATCCACTCACTTTTATGCGAGGCCATGATGACCCATGTGCGTTGCTCAATCATCATTGCGCCACTGGCCGGATTAATCGAGAGAACTCTCCGTATGAGCCAGTGCTAAAGAAAGTCTTGAACAACAACCTTCATTTGTCGGCAAGAAATCAACGGCGTAATCAATCCGAAGGCGGTCGATCAACCTTCAAGAAGCCTCGTGTGAGTCTATCGTTTCGGCGACCTCTACGGCGCATAATCGTGCGGGATCTCATTCCCGGCGGCGATTCGGCCATCACTGTTTCAATTGTGGGCGGGTCATTTCAGCCGAGTGTCTGAAACCGTCTATCACGTGCTATAATTGTGGGAATTTTGGGCATAAGGCCCGTTTTTGCCGAAAGGACTCCAAGTCGGCTCCGGCGGTATCTCAGGCCCCGAAGCAACCAGCGTTTCAGAATCAGACTGCTTTGTCATCGTCGTTTAAGACAATGGAAGCAAATAGAGTTGGAGCTCGTATTTATCAGACGGGAGCGTTCGGTTTGGGGACCGGCAAGTCCCAGATTCATATGATGAGGAGGATCGATGATCCGGTGGCCCGAATGATTTCAGGTATACTCGTAATTTTATTTCAACTTGTGTGTACCTTTTGATGCTGGTACACCGCATTCATTCATTTTCGAATCATGCTTGAATAGACTTAATTCGGGATAGTCCTACTTAATGACCGCGATTGGTTAATGGATCTAATCGTGGTGAATTTATCGTAGGACGATGTAATTTCGGTATTAGTTGGTTTAACCGTCTTGATACTATCCTCAGTATTTGTTAGCGTTTGGTCGCTATCTTTCCGTCGTTGGTCGTCGAATGTGTGCTTCAGGGAAGTAATCCCCGTTGTTCCAGTAGAATTTCTATTATGGCGAAAGCAGAGAAATTCCATGATCGAACTATTGATCATTCATTGTATCATTCTCATCGATTGGCCTTTCTAAGGCAATCGAGTTATTCAATCATTCATTGTATCATTTTCATCGATTGGCCTTTCTAGGGCAATCGAGTTATTCAATCATTCATTGTATCATTTCCATCGATTGGCCTTTCTAGGGCAATCGAGTTATTCAATCATTCATTCCATCATTTCCATCGATTGGCCTTTCTAAGACAATCGAGTTATTCAAACATTCATTGTATCATCTTCATCGATTGACCTTTCTAAGGCAATCGAGTTGTTCAATCATTATTGGTACCTCTTTTATCGATTGACCATTCTAGGGCAATCGAAATGTTCAATCATTCGTGGTATCATTGTCATCGATTGACGATGTAATTCCAGACGAGTTATCTGGTTGCCTTCACATAGAGTAAGGGAATTCAGGAGTGAGTTGGAGCCGGTACGTCCCCTTTATCGAAGGCACCGTATCGGATGACCCCGACCAGAATGCAGGAGTTGAAGAACCAACTTGAGGAGTTGTTCGAGAAAGGTTATATCCGACCGAGTGCGTCTCCGTGGGGAGCACCCGTGTTGTTTGTCAAGAAGAAGGATGGTTCATTTCGGTTGTGTATCGATTATCGGGAGTTGAACAGAGTGACAATCAAGAATAAGTATCCCTTACCCCGTATTGATGATCTTTTAGATCAACTTCAGGGAGCTTCAGTATTTTCCAAGATCGACTTAAGATCTGGATATCATCAGTTGCGGATTCGAGAGTCGGATATCGCGAGGACGGCGTTTCGAACACGCTATGGTCATTATGAGTTCGTAGTTATGCCGTTCGGGCTAACTAATGCACCTGCGGTATTCATGGAATTGATGAATCGGGTTTTCATCGACTTTTTGGATCAGTTTGTTGTTGTCTTCATCGACGATATTTTGATTTATTCTCGTAGCCGAGAGGATCACGAGGTTCATCTTCATCGGGTTCTCGGCGTGTTGAGGCGAGCAAGCTGTTTGGAAAGTTTTCCAAGTGCGAGTTACGGATGTCAGTGACTTTTCTCGGACATGTAATTTCGTCGAGACGGAGTTGGGTCGACCCTCGGAAGACGGAGGCTATTCGGGATTGGCTACCTCAGAAGAACGCTAAGGAAATCCGAAGTTTCCTCGGATTAGCGGGTTATTATCGGCGATTTGTGGAGGGATTTTCTAAGATCGCTCAACCCATGACGAACCTTTTGCGGAAGGATAAGAAATACACGTGGTCCGACGCGTGTCAGCAGAGTTTTGAGGAACTCAAGAGCCGGTTAACTTCAGCCCCTGTCCTTTCCTTACCGCAAGGGACGGAGGGATTTGTGGTTTATAGTGATGCATCCGGACAGGGTCTCGGATGTGTACTCATGCAGAATGGGAAGGTTATTGCCTATGCTTCACGGCAATTGAGACCTTACGAGGTTAATTATCCAACCCACGATCTGGAGCTAGCAACCGTGGTTTTCGCGTTGGAAACTTGGCGTCATTATCTGTATGGCGTTACCTGTCAGATATTCACCAATCATAAGAGTTTAAAGTATATATATACTCAGAAGGAGTTAAATATGCGACAGAGGCGGTGGTTAGAACTAATCAAGGATTATGATATTGAGATCCTTTACCACCCGGGCAAGGCGAACGTTGTCGCCGACGCCTTGAGTCGTAAGTCCGTGCAGGAGCAGATGCTTGCTCGTTTAACAGCTCAGAAGAAGCTTCAACAGGAATTCCTTAGACCCGAGATCGAGTGCAGCCGGCGAGTTCGGGGACAACTTTGTATGTTAGAGATATCATCGTCACTTGAGGAGGTAATCAGAGAGAATCGAGTTCGGACCCGGCATTGATGCGCATCCGTGAAGATGTGGCTCGGGAAAGCCCTGGATTCGTGGTCCACGAGGATGGACTTTTGAGGTTTAAGAACCGGTTGTGCGTACCGGCGAATGACGAGTTGAAAAACTCTATTTTGAGAGAATCTCATGCTACCCCTTATTCTGTTCATCTGTGGTCCAACAAGATGTACAAGGACTTGAAAGCAAATTCTTGGTGGAGTAATATGAAGCGAAGTCGCGAGAATTCGTTTCGAGATGCTTAACCTGTCAACAAGTTAAGATTGAACATCAGCGACCGGCGGGTATGCTGAAACCTCTTCCTATTCCCGAGTGGAAGTGGGAAGACATTTCTATGGATTTCATCACGAGTTTGCCGACGAGTCATCGTGGCATGAACACGATCTGGGTGATCGTGGACCGCTTAACCAAATCAGCTCATTTCCTTGAGATCAAGGAGACGTGGGGTCCCGAGAGACTTGCTCAACTGTTCATCAAAGAGATAGTCAGACTTCACGGTACTCCTAAGAGTATCGTTTCCGATCGTGACGGACGATTTGTATCTCATTTTGGAAATCAGTTCATCGTGCTATGGGAACTCAGCTCAATCTCAGTACCGCTTTTCATCCTCAGTCCGACGGGCAATCGGAGAGGACTATTCAGACATTAGAGGACATGTTGAGGGCATGCGTCCTCGATTGGAAAGACGATTGGGAAGCCCAACTACCATTGATCGAGTTCACGTATAATAATAGCTGGCATGCTTCCATTAAGATGGCACCTTACGAGGCCTTGTACGGTCGTCGTTGTCGGTCTCCTTTGTGTTGGGATGACTTGTCAGAATCAATCGGCACCGAGCCCGATATGCTTATAGCCGCCCGTGAGAAGGTAGCTTTGATCGAAGTCGTTTGTTGGCATTTCAGTCGGCGAAATCATATGCGGATAAGTAAATCGACCATTAGAGTTCGAGGCTGGTGACCACGTGTTGGTCAAGGTATCCCCGAGTCGTGGTATCTTCCGTTTTGGGAAGAGAGGGAAGTTGAGTCCGAGATTCATTGGACCGTTTGAGATTTTGGATCGAGTGGGCGAGTTAGCTTATCGATTGGCTTTACCTCCGGCTTTGAGCAGGATTCATAATGTGTTTCACGTCTCTCAGTTGCGGAAGTATGTTGCCGACCCGAGTCACATACTTCAGTTCGACGAAATCGAGATCGCGGATGATCATTCGTACGAGGAGCGTCCTGTACGAGTGTTAGAGCGGCGAATCAAACACTTGAGGATCAAGACGATCCCTTTGGTCAAGATTCAGTGGTCTAGACACGGAGTCGAAGAGGCCACTTGGGAAACCGAGGAGAATATGCGGGAGTGTTATCCCGAGTTGTTTGACCCTTAGTTTCGGGGACGAAACTCTTTTAAGGGGGGGTGTATGTAATACCCGGTTGTAATTCATTCATTTTCATTCATTAATTATCAGTCTGTAATTGTCACTCAGTGATTCTCACTCGTTAATAATCACTCATCAATCTTGTTTCATTCATTTGTGTTCACTGTTGGCATGTTGTAATCGTATATCAGTTACCGATCGGCATGTCATCTCCGTTCTTGATCGGCGGGAGTATTATTATTATTTTCATCGTGATTGGTAGTCATTATCGAGAGTATCATCTTTGGCTCGTGTTAGACTTGTTCACTTTCACATTCGTATGATATGTCGGATCATTCATCGATCGTAGCGAGGAATCGGAATTATCGGATTGATTCACCTTGGCGGCCATCGAGTTACGGCCGTAAGGTTACGGGATACGGCCGTAAGTCGGCGGCAGTAGTAAGGCTGGCGATTCTGCCGTAAGTGGTCGGCCAGTGCCGGGCATTTGGCGAAGGTGAGTTACGGCCGTAAGGAAGGTGAGATACGGCCGTAAGTGGTGTTCGTAAGTTTTGGGTGTTGTCGACCAAGGGTGACTTACGGCCGTAAGGGTTGCGGCATACGGCCGTAAGTCGAGGCAGTGCCGTACGAGTTGGCGATTCTGGCCGTCTGCAGCGGCGAGTGCTGGCCGTTTCGGCGAAGAGGGCTTACGCCGTAAGATTTATTTGAATACGGCCGTATCATCGAGTTCTGGCCGTAAGGTGTGCGGTTCTGGCCGTAAGGGTGTCGGCGGATGTTTTTGCGAGGCGGGTTACGCCGTAACTCGAGATCGATTACGGCCGTAAGTAAGTCTGTCGGCGAGCTTTGGACGAAGCCGAGTCTGCATCTGAGTTGGCCGGATTCGGCCGTAGGGCCGTTGACTTGGAAAGTTACGGCCGTAAGAGGGCGAGTTACGGCCGTAACCCGTGATGCTTAATGACTTGGCGGGTCATTTCACCTCACTTTTTCATTTTTTCCTTCTTCATCCGAGAGAGGGTTGAGAGAGAGATTTTATCATCATCAATCACTTGAGTGTGTAATCTTCATCATCTTCATTCCTTTGGGAAGCTTGGGTACTCGTTATAACTCGTGTTCATCGGATCGAAGTGGTTAGATCTTCAAGAGGTAATTTCTTCAACACCTTGGATTTCGATTTTGTGTTGAGATATGATGTTTTGGACGTTATAATCATGTTTTATGAAGGTATATGTATATGATTATGAGTTTGTATAAGGATTCATTGGATTATTGAGGGATTTATTCAAGAACACTTTGAATATCGAGTTGGATTTGGGGATTTCCGATTAATAGTTGTTATAATCACGTATTTTGATATTCTTAACGTACTATTGATCGTATTTGAGATGTTTTATTGATTTGAAGCACTTCTTGGGGATTTGAGATTGGTATTGTTGAGGTTTAGTTGTAATCAATCGAAGTTGGACTCAAAGTGTTCGATATAATGCCCTATGAACTTGGTTTAATCGTATCGACGTCTTGAGTTCGTTATATTCGTGTTTAATTCGTTATTGATCGGATTGTTGGTAATTGTATTGAATTAAGGTTGTTCGGCGGCCGGTATCTTGGTTAGGGCGTTGTTCGTGGACGGACATTCATCATCGGTATTGTGTAAGTTAATTCTTACTCGGTTAAAAGGATATTCATTCCTTTTGTCGTTGTTCATTCATAATCATAACTAATTCATCATTGTATTAATCGTATCAAAACTTCGTCATTGTCCATTAATCACCTCGGTCATAAGGAGCAGCGGTTCGATCATTTCATTGAGCTATCATTCATTTCACCATCATTGATCTTGGTGAGTCATTATTCATTTTCATTGTCACTTTTGTCATATTGTGGCATTAGGGTCATCTTGGCGTGCAGTTGGTATGTGTAGAATTTTAATGTCGGGCACATTATAGTCGTGTGTTGGTTGGTGGCCTCACATTGGACTGTGCACACGAGTCGATTGCTCGTGAGACTGATTAGGTACAAGACCACGCGTGTTTGATCGTTGGTGGCTTGTGCACGGACACATTTCCATCCCGGACGTAGTGTGGCGCCATTCCTTTGAGCCGTACTGATTAGTCGATTCATATAGCATGTTTGATTGCGTATGTTTCGACAAGAATAATTCATAATTTCAGATATATCATGATTGTGTATTTTCAACCCTTGAGGATTGTTGTTCTGTGTAACTGACCCCTTTGGGGGATATTGTTTTTCAGGTCATGGCAAGGCTAAAGCACGGGGAGAGCACGGTGACGGCGAGGAGTCCCAGTGATACTAGTAGGGGGCCCCAGTCGGTTCAGTCATTTATTCAGTCATTTGTGTTTCCTTTATTTATTCCGCTGCAGACATTCCGTTTGAATGCTCATTTCATTCAGTGTTGTGTATTTTATCGTCACATAAAATACACATGTATTCTATTTTATCCTGGGTGTGTTGTATAAAACTCCTCACCGGAGTAATTGATGTTGTAATGTGGTTCGGTACTACATTTACCTGTGTCATGTCTTCATTCATTTTCATTTGCCTGGTGGGTCCCAGTTGGGGATCTACGGCACTGTAATATCCGCCTGGTTTGGGGTGTTACAGTCAGTTTGATTCGACTCACACTGTTCCAGTATCAATAAGTCTGGGCAGATCTAAGAGCAAGTAAGAGGGAAGGATCACCAGACCTGGTTATGTATGAGGGTCTTTTGACGGAGAAGAGAAGCAGATGTCAGATTTGGCTCAGATTTGTTAGATTTCAATCTATAAGGCCATCAATTCGGGTGAGGTAGGCGGAGATGAAGGCCAGAGTTGCAGTTAATAAGTGGTAGGTCGGTGTCAGAGAAGATCAGAGATTGCCGCCGGAGAAGATGAAGTGAGATCTCCGATGGAGAAGACGAACTCAAGTCGCCAGAGAGAGAGAGAGAGAGAGAGAGAGAGAGAGCGCTCGTGTAGAGAGAGTGGGAAATGGGAAATGGGAGAGGGAGCGGATTTTGGGTTTCATTAGATGGAGGGGTAGTTTTAGTATTTACAAATTATATTTGACTTGGTCCGGGCTAAAAAGGCTCGGATTTAAACGGGCTCTGAAATATCGGCCCAATTGTAGGATACGAGAATCAAAATCACGATTAGGACGATTCATAAGTATTCCAATTTAACCTTGTTTTTTACAATTATTTTTCCGCTGCTGGATTTTACGGTTGTATTGGACATTTGAAATCTTTTTAAATTCCGCAACATATTTTAAAAAATATATATTTCGTAACGACTTGAAATTTCTACAAGTTTTCTTTAAACAAAATATATTCATAAAATACCTTAGAAAAATCGGGTCGTTTTGTGAATAATTTATTTGGACCGCCTCAAATGTTTTAGCAAGTCCGCCTATTTCCTTTAGTGTTTGTTACACTTTTTTAAATAGCAACGGCAACACCAAATTTTGTGTTAGGGTAGATATTCAATTTAGTCTATGGTAACACTAATTTATATCAATAATAACGTTAGAAAAATGTGTAGCCTTAAATCAATTTGACCAATTTTAAGGCATCAAAGGCTACACTTTTGCTTGTAACATCAAAAAAAATGTTGTTGAAGGCCATATAGCAGTAACAAAAGTATATGAAATTAGTTCCCTTTCCAAAATATTATAAAAAACGAGGAGTAACAAAGATTAGACTGTAATCAAATATTATATACGAGAAGTATCAAGTTTTATATTTCAAAAGTTTGTATTCTACAATATAAACAAGAGTTGCATAGTACCAATTGTAATACCCAGAATTTTCAATATGACTTTCTCAAGTTATTTTACCCAATATGTATTGTACATCGCAGTATCTGTACAGTATGGATAAAATTATATGGGGACTGGTACGGTTGTGTTGATATAATTGTCATAGTTGATCGATAGTTATATTTGACGATATTGTGTATCTGGTATTCGTATGTGTATTTATATTCATACATTGGAAATGTATTAGATTATTAATCGTTTGTGTCCGAATGGCAAGATTGTAATTTTGGGTTTTTTGCTAAAGGGGGTTAGGATCTTAACAAGTGTTGCACTACGACCGTAACATGTGTGATTGTTGCATCACTTTTATGAGAGTGACTTGAAACCGTAAAATTCGATGCGTTATGTCCGTATGTGTTCATAGTTACGGCCGTATGACCGGTCTTGTTTAGTTTTTTGATTTTCGATGTAAGGGTGTTACGGCTGTAGGCGTGCCTAGGTACGTCCGTAAGTCCATTGACCTTTGTTGTGAGTGGGTGCCAGTTGGGAAAAGTACGACCGTATATTTTGCTGATATGGCCATACATAAGGATTTTACGGCCGTAATTATTGTGCGTTATGGCCGTAATGGGGCACAATATATAATTGTGCAGCTCGAATTTTTTCTCATTTTCTTCCTTCTTCTTCACTTATCTGAGGGAGGCAATTTTGGAGTGTATTATGGGAGCTCTAAACACTTGAATGTTATGGTGAGTGATCCTATATCATGGTTATTGAACTTAGGAAGTGATTGGAAGTGGATTGAACCTAGGGTTTTCATCCAAATCTTCAAGAGGGAAATGTTCTTCACTTGGATTTCATTTTGGCATAGATATTGGAGTTCTTAGATTGATATTCATGATATATATGAGTTTATATGTATGATTATGAGATGGATATGTTTGTCCCTTTGGATTATGGAAGTATTATTATGATTCTTGAGATTTTATTAACTAAATGTTGAAGAAGTTGATGATATGTTGATATATATTGATTATGAGTTAAGCTGGTGGTTTGAATGTTAGAACACATCTTGAATAATGTTGTTTTGATGATTATGAACATGGTTATGGATTAATTGGTGTTCTTCGTGCATATATATCATATCAAATATGAATATATGTTAAGATATTAATGGTTTTGGATATGAATATGGATTTGATATCTAGAAACTAATATTATGATGATTGAAGTAGTCATTTTCGTATGTTCTTGATGAATACGAATTATGATATGAATTCGGGAGGATTATGATTAATATTAGAGTATGATTGTTCATTGTGTTGAACCGATTGGATATTCCGGATTATTAATAATCTTGGTATTGTTTTGATTAATGAGTAAATATTGTTAACTCATATTCCAGGTTGAATTCGAATTTTGAAAGGTTATAAGTATTTTTATCATCTTGAGTTGATTATTAACATGATTATCGGATCATGGAATCATATTATGGATATGAATTCATGGATGATTGGATTGAGTTTTGCAGTTTTGAATATGATCGAGATATTGTTGAAGATTGAGTTTGTTGATTGTGTTTATCGATTGTTGATTGTTATTGGATATGTGGATAATCGATTATTGCAATAGGTTGTAATAATTGATAGTTGATAAGAACCATTATGTTGTCGTTGAGTTCGAGATGATCGTGAATTACCTTAGTTGGGGCCAAGGAGCTCGTAGACGAATGCAAGGGGATTGGTAACGGCTTTGTTGTATCGATATCTAGGCAAGTTATACTTGTTCAGTTCATGATGTTTAATGAAGGGTTTTGATTTCATTTCATTTATGATTCATATAGCAGTGATATTATAAATGTGAATTGAGAAGATAACGATTCATTTATATTATATTTTAGTTTGGATTAGATCATAATGTATATGATTTACGAATGTTATTAGTATGCTTGAGTATTTAGTATACAGTTGGTGAAGGAGGAGTAATGAGATATCTACAATCTATGTTATGGAATGTCGGGTATCCAGGGTTGTCTATCGTGAGGGTTCTGACATCAGGATGATGGTTTATTGGAATTGCATGGATTGTACTTCGTTCGAGGGTATTCAAATATTTGTTTTTCGTTCACGGATGTTTCTTTGTGGATAAAATAATGTCACGAGCTTTTGTAATATCTGTAATTTTGATTTTTGATAAATTTCTTTTTTTGGCAGTAGTCCGTTTTAACAGCTCGTTTGTGACCATTTCGTCATTCTGAGACTGATTAATTCTGCACTTTTTGTCATCCAAGTTCGTTTTGTTGTCGTTTTGTTGAGTACTGTGCTTCTTAGCGACTTTTCCGCACTTGAGTTCGATTCTTGCGAATCTCGTTCGAAACTGTCGCTATGTGTATCCCGTAAATTTGTTTAACTTTGTTAGACGTGTTGTGAGCTTCGGTTTGGTTATTCGTTGTCGTATCGTGATATTTCGGTCGTTTGGGCCATTTCATAATTTCCCAAAGTTTTGGGAAACTTCTTTCGTATTCCTCACTCCGAGCTTTTGGAGTGTCGTTATGAGTTCGGTTAGAGATCAGACTTGTTTGATGATCATATTTTGGAGTGATTCGTTCATATATTAAACTTGAAGTTTCGGTCGGAGAAGTCCGTCGTCGTACCCATCTTTGAGAGTACTGTTGTTGTCATTTTTTAGTGTTTTAGCGCACGCTAAGTTTACATTTAGCGCATGCTATCATGACGAATTCAGAAGTCAGTAGCTGACAGTGACCCCCGTTAGCGTACGCTAACAAGTATTGTTAGCGCACGCTAACAAGTATTGTTAGCGCATGCTATTCTGCTCCAGTTATAAAAACTGGAGCAGCAGTCTTCATTTCGGGGTTTTCTTTTCTTGTTCTCTTCGGACGGCTTTTTGGCAAGGGTTTCCAGAGGCGATCCCTTTAAGTATCTTGGGTCATCAAAGCATAGATCCCGATGATTGTTATCATCATCTAATCGTCTACCAATCATTCTTCTTTTTGTGAATCAAGGTATTTTCTACAATCCTAGATTTGTGATATTTATGGGTTTGTCTCGATTTCGTGATATAATCCGAAATTGTTGTTTCCTTTGTTGTTATCAAGTCATGTTGATCATTACCCACGGTTTGGAATTTCATTTTCATGTTTTTGTCGGGTCAATTCGTGTTCTTGGCCGTTTTGAGGGAAACCCTTGAACTTTCGTCGTTTGTTCCTTGAAATCAGCGGCTTTAGGTCATGCTATGGAATTCATTTTCATTGTTGTTATTGTCGTTCGTAGTTTATTGTCGTGGATTGGTGTTCAGCGGAGTCGACAGATTCGTAATCGGTTCGTGTCGCCTTACTTTGGTCGATTCTCCGCGTTTGTGACTATTCGAGGCAAGTACCTTGTTCATACATTTCTTGTTTTGTGGATATGATGATCGGTGATCGTCTAACTGTGTTTGTTTGGTTGTTTGAAATGAACTTTAAATAGATTCGGTTTAGCCTTATTAAAAGCTCTCTTTCAAAATGCGTGTGTATTTCGTCAATGGTATGTTTTGTGAATGATCAAGTGAATCCTGTAATATCCGCATTTTTGTTTCCCTTGTATTTTCATTTTCGGTGTATTTCTCGATCGCAGTGACCCTCGTGTACCCTTCAGTGTATTTTTCCCGTCATCTATTGATCTGATTCTCGTTATTGTTGTACGGAACTGCTGTTTCGGGGTTGCCACGGATCCATTTTATGTTTTGATGCATTTTGAGATGTTCCATTTGATGTTTCGTTCATGTTCCGGTGTTTTGGACCATTTATATTCCGTATCTAGCGCACGCTAAATTTTCTGCATAGCGCACGCTTGAGGTCCCTTAGTAGCGCACGCTACGTTTACTTCGTAGCGCGCGCTAGCGAGTTAGCCCTGGGAGTGGTAGTTCTGTTCCCAGCACTCTGGACTATCGCATTAGCGCACGCTACTTTGTCTAGCGCACGCTAATGTCGGGAGACTAGCGCACGTTAAGTTGTTCGTTAGCGCGCGCTAGCGTGGTATCGATCTTGGGCCGAGTTTACTACTGAACTCGGTCAGGCGCCAGGTAGCGCACGCTACGTTTGTACGATAGCGCACTCTAACGGGTCAGGTGAGTTTTGGGCAGTTAGCTTCTCGACTCGGCTGATGTTCAGGTAGCGTACGCTATTGGTCGATAGTGCGCGCTACCGAGAGGTTATTAGCGCACGCTACGTTTCGAGTAGCGCACGCTAACGGCCAGAAATCTGGCTACTGGACTGGGACGCTAACTGTATGGATTGGAATTTTACCCCGTTAGCGCACGCTAACCTTGAGGAATTAGCGCACGCTAACACTCCCTGGCTATATAAACCAGGGAGTTGACCGAGAAAAAGGTATTTTCTCATTTCTTCCTTCTCTCCGCGGCTAAGGCGATTCCGGGCGATTTTCTTGGCGATTTCTCCCTCCAACCATCTCATCCAACATCTTCCTTGAGTTCTTGGTGTATTATAGCAACATCAAAACGAATCTTTCATCCTAATCCAAAGTAAATCTCTTAGAACCCTACTTTTGAGTAATTTGGGGGTTTTGGGATTTTCTTCCGATTCGTTCCGTTTTGTTGGTGGATTCATGATGAATATGATTAATCTTGTTGATATCATTAGTTTTCCTACGGATTCATGGTATATTTTCATAGTTTTGCGAAATCGGGAGGGTTTGGTTGTGGTCCGCCCTTGTTGTTATTTTTATACAAATATACATGAATCGTAGGCAGGTTTTCGGGTGTATTCCATTTCCGTAATCGTTTAGTAGTGGTTGTGATTGTGTTATTCGAATCGTTAGGTTCATTCGTCGGTCCCTCGCGGTCATGCTCGATTCTTCCGTTCCGTTCGTGTCACCGTCTATTAATCGAGGCAAGTACCCTTATGAACTTACAAGCTTGACATAGTAGTATTGTATGAGAATGGTGTGTGTGTGTGTGTGTATGCTCACTACGGGTTAGATCCGACGGGGTCTCGGTAGGGGTCCACAGAGATGTGGATCGACGAGCTTGCTTTTAACCACTACGGGTTAGATCCGACGGGGTCTCGGTAGAGGTCCACAGAGACGTGGATCGATGGTTAATTGTGGTGTATTTTACAAATGTGATTTGATATTGGCATTTCCGGAAATGAGTGTTTTGGAACCATGTTTTCTTGATTGCATGCATTTACTATATGTGTAAGATGTAAGTTGTTCATTTGGTTACTTGTACTAGCGTAATTGCTAACCCCTCTGGGGACCCGTTTTTGGGAAATTCATTTTATGAATTTCAGGTCAGGTTCATCGAGACGAGCGGGCGCTGGACCAGTATGCGGATGATGGCCGTGCGTGATGATTGTGCACGAGTGGTGTCTTATTGCCTTGTATCTTTTTACCTTTTGTGGTCTTTAAATTAATAGAAGTACTCGAGTACTTAAGAATTTTTACTCGTCTGGATTGTATTGTTGTTTATTATGTTTGTGTCGGATTATGGTGTTATGTTTGACCGGTTGAACCGGGTGGATTATTTTGTTTGGCGTCTTTATGACGAGGTGTTATTCTGTTGTCTCTGTGAGTCGATGAGTATGATGTTTGTTCAGCCTGGTGGGTCCCATATAGGGATTCACGGCGCTGTAATATACCTCGAATATCTTGGGGGTGTTACAGAAAATGGTATCAGAGCACTAGGTTTATGGATACCTAGGCTTGTCGGTTTATTGGGTCTTGTTGTGTTTTGTTTCGCACATCATCGTCACGCTGCCATGATTCCGGTACTACCAGTGTCCATAAGTTTTCCTTCCTCTGTTCCTCATTTCCTTGTATCGTATCTTTGATTCTCGACTTGTGATTGTTCTTTTCTTGTACTTACCATCGTATGGCTTTTGCTACTTATTTAACTCCAGTATGGATGCTGGAAGAGGTCGTGGTCGTGGTCGCGGTCGTGGTCGTGGACGCGTTCGGGGACGTGGGGCATCCGGTGGGGCGGCCACATCACAGTCTTCGGGAGCCGGCAGTACTGGCGACCGTCACAGTCATGCTTCTTCTCAGGAGCGCGCCGACCTTGGTATTGCGGCCGTTATGCAGAAAATGGTGAATCAAATGGCGGCGATAGCTCAGGCGGTTCAGAACCCGGATCCGGCCCACGCTAATCGGGGCGGAGCGGATCACTGGCTTCAGGATGTCATCAAGATGCATCCTCCTCAGTTTTCGGGAGCTTCGGACCCGATCGGCTGGGAAGGGTGGATCAAGGAGATGTCTAAAGTCTTCACTGCTACCAACTGTCCCGAGGACCGTAAGGTCCCTATTGCCCAATACTTTCTCACTGGGGACGCTACGGATTGGTGGGAGGCCGTTGGGCCCAAAGACCATGTTGCTTTGTGGGCCGAATTTCAGGAATTGATGGAGACCGAATATTGCCCGTGGCCGGTCAGACAGGCTCGAGTACATGCTTTCTATGATGCTCAACCACGGGATATCCCCGTATCTTAATCTATTGCTGATTTTAACAAGGAGTTGAGTTATGTGAAGACCCAACTTGTCGAGGAGAGCGACAAAATTTTCCATTTTTCCAGATGGATGAAGTTGTCGATTCGGGACTATATGTCGGGGATCGTCTGTACTACCTTGAAGGATTATCAGAGTAGGGCCCTTGCTTATGATATGTCTGTGACGGCGAGTGAGGCGGCCCGCGAGAGCAAGAAACAGAAGTCCGCCGGGAATTTTTCGGGCCACAAGGGTGGGGGTCAGCAGAAATCCCAATCTGCTAACTTCCCCGCCGGCGGTGGTCCAGCTCGTTCCGCTGGGGGTCCTCGTGGAACTACCAGTGCTCCTTTTTGTGATGTGAAGTGTTTCAATTGTGTCCGTACAGGCCACGTCAGTCGTACGTGTTTGAGCCCTTTACTGACGTGTAATCAGTGTGGCCATCCGGGCCACAAGGCTACTTTCTGTGCTGAGAGGGAGAGAATCCTTGGTGCCCGGGCTTCCATTCCAGCACCTAGGGAACCAAGCGTGAATCAAGGATCGTTTGCTTCTCAATCTCCACCGAGTGCTAGTCGAGGGAGAGGTCGGGGTCAGCCTTCTAAGGGGGGAGCTTCCAGTGTCGGCTCAGCCCACCCGCGTGTCTATGAGATGCGGAGAGCCGATGACCCAGCGGCTACCGTGGCGACAGGTACCGTTCATATTCTTTCTCATCCTGTCAGTATGCTTTTCGATTCTGGTGCTATGCATTCGTTCATATCTCTGGATTGTGTGCGCCGTTTGAGTCTCGAATGTTTGACGCCTTGTGAGCCCTTCATCGTTAAGCTTCCTAGCGGTGATAGGATCGTTGGTGATCAGGAGGTTCGAAACTGTTCTGTATTTATTTGTGAGAAGGCTTGGCCCTCTAATCTTATTGTTGTGGGTATTAAGGGTGAGGACTTAATTCTCGGGGATGATTGGCTCGAGCGGCATGGTGCAATCATGAACTACCGCACGAGGATCATCACCATGTTAGCCGAAGACGGCACCGAGCACTTTTTCGCCGGGCGAAAGAGGGGGAACCAGAAATTCGTTATTAACGCCTTGAAGGCGATGAGACTCCTGCGAAAGGGGTGTACTGGCTATTAGTGCTACGCCTTGAAGGCGGAGAGTGGTGGAGTCGAGCTTTCGTCGATTCCAATCGTTAGTGAGTTTCCTGATGTATTTCCTGACGAGTTACCAGGATTGCCACCAGATCGTGAGGTCGAGTTTGCTATAGAGTTAGAGCCGGGCGCGGCTCCTATTTCGAAGGCGCCCTATCGCATGGCACCTTCAGAGATGTCCGAGTTGAAGAAGCAGTTGAGTGAGCTTCTTGAGTCGGGGTATGTTCGACCGAGCGCCTCGCCTTAGGGCGCACCGGTCCTGTTTGTGCGGAAGAAGGATGGTTCACTACGTTTGTGTATCGACTATCGCGAACTAAACAAGGTGACCATCAAGAACAAGTATCCTTTGCCGAGAATTGATGACTTGTTCGACCAGTTGTAGGGAGCTGCGGTATTCTCGAAGATTGATTTGAAATCGGGGTACTATCAGCTCCGGGTGAGAGAGTCCGATGTGCCGAAAACAGCTTTTTGGACGAGATACAGACATTATGAGTTTGTAGTTATGCCGTTCGGGTTATCTAATGCGCCGGCGGTGTTCATGCAGTTGATGAACAAAGTCTTTATCGAGTATTTGGATAAGTGTGTCGTCGTCTTCATTGACGATATTCTTATTTATTCGAGGAACGAGGAAGAGCATGCCCATCATTTGCGGGTAGTGTTAGACATTTTGAGGACCAAGCAACTCTATGCGAAGTTCTCGAAATGTGAGTTCTGGCTGAAGGAAGTGATGTTTCTAGGTCACGTGATTTCAGCCGAGGGGGTTCGTGTAGATCCGCAGAAGATCGAGGCAGTGTTGGATTGGGCACCGCCCAAGAATGTGAAGGAGCTCCGTAGTTTCTTGGGTTTGGCTGGCTACTATCGTAGGTTCGTCGAGGGTTTCTCGAAACTAGCTCGGCCACTTACGCAGTTGCTCCAGAAATCCGAGAAGTTTGTCTGGAATGACGAGAGGCAGTCGAGTTTTGAGGAACTGAAGAAGCGTTTGACTTCAGCCCCGGTTTTGGCGTTGCCATGTGGCAAGAAGGGTTTTGCCGTTTATAGCGATGCTTCGGGTCAGGGTCTTGGGTGCATATTGATGCAGCACGGCAAGACCATTGCCTATGCATCGAGACAGTTGAGGTCGTATGAGCTGAACTACCCTACTCATGATTTGTAGTTAGCGGCAGTCGTTTTTGCGCTCAAGATTTGGCGTCACTATCTTTTCGGCTCTGCATGTCAGATTTTTACCGATCATAAAAGTCTGAAATACATATTTACTCAGCGGGAGTTGAATATGAGGCAGAGGAGGTGGTTAAAGCTGATTAAGGATTATGACCTCGAAATCCTTTATCATCCGGGCAAGGCGAACGTCGTGGCCGACGCCTTGAGTCAGAAACCGGTTGCATTGCGAATGCTTGAGATCCTTACGTCTCAGTCTGAGCTTTGGCGGGCTTTGATCGAGTTAGATGTTGAGGTTTTGTTGCCTGGACCTATCGGGCAACTTTGTGCTTTAGAGATTTCGTCGTCTTTGATCGATGAAATTAAGCTGAAGCAGTTAGAGGATCCGATGATTACTCAAATCCGAGAGAACGTTCTTAAAGGAAAGTCTCCTAGGTTTGTGATTCACGAGGATGGTGCTTTGAGATTCCAGAGTCGGCTTTGTGTGCCGAACGAATCAGAGTTGCGACAGATTATTTTGCGTGAGGCCCATGCTACACCTTATTCCGTTCATCCTGGTTCGAGTAAGATGTACAAGGACCTGAGAAGGAATTTCTGGTGGAATGATATGAAGGAGGAGGTCGCGCAGTTTGTAGCGAGATGTTTGACTTGCAGTAGTCAAAATCGAGCATCGGCCGTGAGTTTTGCAGTCACTTCCCATTCCAGAATGGAAATGGGAAGATATATCGATGGATTTCATTATGAGTTTGCCGAGATCGAGGTCGGGCATGAATATGGTATGGGTGATTGTTGATCGTCTGACCAAGTCAGCACATTTTCTGGGCATCAAGGACACTTGGGGCCCGGAGAAGTTAGCTCTTGTGTTTATCGCGCAGATTGTGAGGCTTCACGGTACTCCGAAGTCTATTGTTTCGGATCGTGATGGCCATTTTGTATCGCACTTCTGGCAGGCGGTGCATAAGGCGTTGGGTACCCGTTTGTGTTTGAGTACCTCTTTTCATCCCCAGTCAGATGGACAGTCGGAATGCACTATCCAGACGTTCGAGGATTTTTTGCGTGCTTGTGCTCTCGATTGGAGTAGTGACTGGGAGGAGCATTTGCCATTGATCGAATTCACGTACAAAAATAGTTGGCACGCGTCGATTCGGATGTCACCGTATGAGGCACTTTATGGGCGGCGATGTCGATCACCGATTTGTTGGAATGAGGCGTCCGATTTGGTCGGGACCGAGCCGGATGTCGTTTTAGAGACGAGGCGGAAGATAGAATTAATTCGGGAACGGATGTTGACTGCCCAGAGTCGACATAAGTCGTATGCCGACGTCCGTCGTCGACCTTTGGAATTCGAGGTGGGAGACCACGTTTTGCTAAAGGTGTCGCCGACGAAGGGAGTTTTTCGTTCGGGAAGAAAGGGAAGTTGAGTCCGAGATTTATTAGAACCTTTGAGATTCTCGAGCGAGTTGGTGGGTTGGCATACCGTTTGGCGTTACCTCCGGCCTTGAGTCATGTTCATAGCATTTTTCATGTTTCCCAGCTGAGGAAATATGTCCCGGATCCTAGTCACGTCATCGATTATGGTGAGATTGATGTCACCGAGGATATTACTTTTGAAGAGCGTCCTTTGAAGATTTTGGAGCATCGTGAGAAACGACTGAGGCATAAGACCATCCCTTTGGTCAAGGTGCAGTGGTCGAGACACGGTGTCGAGGAGGCAACTTGGGAAACCGAGGATAGCATGCACGCTAGCTACCCTGAGTTGTTTGTTTCTTAAGTTTCGGGACGAAACTTATTTTCAGAGGGGTAGAATGTAATATCCGCATTTTCTTTCCCTTGTATTTTCATTTTCGGTGTATTTCTCGATCGTAGTGACCCTCGTGTACCCTTCAGTGTATTTTTCCCATCATCTATTGATCTGATTCTCGTTATTGTTGTACGGAACTGCTGTTTCGGGGTTGCCACGAATCCATTTTATGTTTTGATGCGTTTTGAGATGTTCCATTTGATGTTTCGTTCATGTTCCGGTGTTTTGGACCATTTATATTCCGTATCTAGCGCACGCTAAATTTTCTGCATAGCGCACGCTAGAGGTCCCTTAGTAGCACACACTACGTTTACTTCGTAGCGCGCGCTAGCGAGTTAGCCCTGGGAGTGGTAGTTCTGTTCCCAGCCCTCTGGACTATCGCATTAGCGCACACTACTTTGTCTAGCGCACGCTAATGTCGGGAGACTAGCGCACGTTAAGTTGTTCGGTAGCGCGCGCTAGCGTGACTGTCCAGTACTGGACAGTTTACTACTGAACTCGGTCAGGCGCCAGGTAGCGCACGCTACGTTTGTACGATAGCGCACGCTAATGGGTCAGGTGAGTTTTGGGCAGTTAGCTTCTGGACTCGGCTGATGTCCAGGTAGCGCACGCTATTGTTCGATAGCGCGCGCTACCGAGAGGTTATTAGCGCACGCTACGTTTTGAGTAGCGCACGCTAACGGCCAGAAATCTGGCTACTGGACTGGGACGCTAACTGTATGGATTGGAATTTTACCCCATTAGCGCATGCTAACCTTGAGGAATTAGCGCACGCTAACACTCCCTGGCTATATAAACCAGGGAGTTGACCGAGATAAAGGTATTTTCTCATTTCTTCCTCCTCTCCGCGGCTAAGGCGATTCCGGGCGATTTTCTTGGCGATTTCTCCCTCCAACCATCTCATCCAACATCTTCCTTGAGTTCTTGGTGTATTATATCAACATCAACACGGATCTTTCATCCTAATCCAAGGTAAATCTCTTAGAACCCTACTTTTGAGTAATTTGGGGGTTTTGGGATTTTCTTCCGATTCGTTCTGTTTTGTTGGTGGATTCATGATGAATATGATTAATCTTGTTGATATCATTAGTTTTTCTACGGATTCATGGTATATTTTCATAGTTTTGCGAAATCGGGAGGGTTTGGTTGTGGTCCGCCCTCGTTGTTATTTTTATACAAATATACATGAATCGTAGGCGGGTTTTCGGGTGTATTCCATTTCCGTAATCGTTTAGGAGTGGTTGTGATTGTGTTATTCGAATCGTTAGGTTCATTCTTCGGTCCCTCACGGTCGTGCTCGATTCTTCCATTCCGTTCGTGTCACCGTCTATTAATCGAGGCAAGTACCCTTATGAACTTACAAGCTTGACATAGTAGTATTGTATGAGAATGGTGTGTGTGTGTGTGTGTATGCTCACTATGGGTTAGATCCGACGGGGTCTCGGTAGGGGTCCACAGAGATGTGGATCGACGAGCTTGCTTTTAACCACTACGGGTTAGATCCGACGGGGTCTCGGTAGGGGTCCACAGAGACGTGGATCGATGGTTAATTGTGGTGTATTTTACAAATGTGATTTGATATTGGCATTTCCGGAAATGAGTGTTTTGGAACCATGTTTTATTGATCGCATGCATTTACTATATGTGTAAGATGTAAGTTGTTCATTTGGTTACTTGTACTAGCGTAATTGCTAACCCCTCTGGGGACCCGTTTTGGGGAAATTCGTCTTATGAATTTCAGGTCAGGTTCATCGGGACGAGCGGGCGCTGGACCAGTAGGCGGATGATGGCCGTGCGTGATGATTGTGCACGAGTGGTGTCTTATTGCCTTTTATCTTTTTACCTTTTGTGGTCTTTAAACTAATAGAAGTACTCGAGTACTTAAGAATTTTTACTCGTCTGGATTGTATTGTTGTTTATTATGTTTGTGTCGGATTATGGTGTTATGTTTGACCAGTTGAATCGGGTGGATTATCTTGTTTGGCGTCTTTATGACGAGGTGTTATTCTGTTGTCTCTGTGAGTCGATGAATATGATGTTTGTTCAGCCTGGTGGGTCCCATATAGGGATTCACGGCGCTGTAATATACCTCGAATATCTTGGGGGTGTTACAAATCCTATGGATATATTTGATGTTGGTGTTGTGATTTGATAATATATACATATATTTTCTAAGTTCGGTGCGTTGTGTTTCGATAATTGTGTCGTGCTATGTGTTTGTTGCCTTTTGGTGGATTATTGTGATATCCTTGGTGTATTGTGTTGTGTGAGATGAATGTGTGATCATAGCCCAACTGTGATGTTCGGATGAGGTCTACGGTGACACATGGCATGTGATCATGGTGGTTAGGACACGGCGAGTGATCGGTCCTACCGTGAGAGCCTAAGAAGACTTACGGTGATACATGGCAAGCGATCACGGTATCAGAGATATGATTACGGATGTGTTTTGTTGCTTGATATTGTGATGTGTACCGTAGTGTACTGATTTGTGAGTGTGAAGTATTTGTCATGGTCCAGTCGTGATGTTCGGACGAGGTCTACGGTGACACATGGCTTGTGATTGGTGGTCAGGACACGGCAAGTGATCGATCCAACCGTGAGAGCCTAAGAAGACTTACAGTGATACGTGGCAAGCGATCACGGTATCATGGATATGATTGTGGATGTGTGTTTCCAGGGTCAAGTACCTTGGATGTGTTACCAAGATTTCGTATCTTGGGTGGTTATGTTTTGTTGATTTTATGTCCGTCGAGGACACGTGGTGTGGGTTGTGGACCCCGTGAATTATTGTTGGTTTTTATTTGAGAAAGCAAATCTTGGGGTGCGACCCTTTTTGGTTTCGTTGAAAAGAGAAGGATTCGACAATCCTAAATGGTTTCCGTTAAAACTCCCGAGGGCATTTTAAAACATTTATAAATGGTTTTCTTGATTTGTGATCTTTCGAATTTGGAAAGTTTTACTCAAACTCTCCGCCTCGGGAAGTATTTCTTTTCGTTATGTTTGAATCTTGAGGATTCCTGATTATTATTATTCTTGGAATATGATTTGTATGACTCGTATTTGCACTTTGTACTTGCACTAGAAAAATAGTGGAATTTTGCTAACCCCCGAGTAATCGGTGGGTGGATGTCTGTTTTGCGTCCAGGTTCATTCAGGTTTTGGGGAGCATAACACAGGGTTGGCACGAAGGATGATGAATGATGATCGATACTAATCACATGAGGACACGTACGATGTTGAATTGGTTTAGTTGTAGTTATTTCCACTGTAGTATTTTTCCCATTGTACGGGAGCATGTAGTAAGTTGACCCCTGCGTGGGTATGTATTGAGATTGAGTTGTATGTATTAATTGAAAGACCTAATCGGTCTACTGGGTCGCCATTTAGCCTTGAAGGCGATATTTTGAGGTTTGATTTTAGTTACGAGTCTGGTAGATCCTTGAGGAAAGGGTCTATTGCGTGTAATATCCCTGAGTGGATTGGGGGTGTTATATAAATGGTATTAGAGAAATATGTTGTGGAAACCTATGCTGTGGAGTTGAGTGTGTATTTTTGAGTTGTTTTTAGCCAGTTCGTGCCTGATTGAGTCATGTCGTGACGTGTCGTCTGAGTTTGTTGGTCGTGATTAGTATCGTGGGGCGATCATCATCTTTGTGCGACATGTGGATGTAAGTCTCCCTTATTTGTGTTGTGCCTCGTGTGACACAAGCTACTTGTATGATTATTTGTTAAGTGATGGAATCTTTATGTAGATTTTGATTCGTGATATGTGTTTATTTGACTCTCATATTTTGTTTATATATGGAGTGGTGTCGCTACTAAGGTACTTTTAATTTTGTCCGCTGCTAATGACTTTCAAAATGATTTGCTCGTATTGCAAGTATTCTTGTGAAACCCTTATGCTTAACATGGAATGATAATGTATATGTGTGTGATTTGCTCACTCCGGGAGGGTCTGACAGGACCTCGGAGGAATCTATGATTTCGCTCCTGATTCACGAGCTTGTTTGGATAGCCAGTCCATAGAGGCATCGAATGGGATCAGTGGTTTCTCCCTGGTCCTATGCCAGTCATGTGCGTGATTTTTAACTATGGCCAGTCCGGGAGGGTCCTTAGAGGCCTCGGATGGGACCAGTGGTTTAGCCCCGGTCCTAGGCAAATTTTCAACTGTGATTACTGACTGTTTGTTTTCCGGAAAAAGACATGTCTTGATTTTGAAACAATTTGATGCATGTACGATGAGATGTGTAAGCGAATGTCGATATGTGTGAGCAGAGACTTAACATATACTTTGTAACGTGTGAGTTTTTGGGCATTCTGGCATAATGGATTTTTGAAAGTCTTGAGTATCTTAGAGTAAATTTTGAGACGTACTTTTATAATGGATTATTTCCTCGTGATAATTTCAAGGTGCCTATTAGTACAATTGGATGTTTCGAAATTCTTCCATTTTGAGGACCAAAATATTTTGAGATATTCTCGGTAATTTAGAAATGCATTTGCTTAGACACGAAGGTCGAATATTTCTGAAATTTTTTAACTAGAATAAAAATGTCCTCATTTTTATCAAATGTAAGATGGGTTTTTTTCAAAATCTCGATAACGATGTTTTTATTACTTTTTTGAAATATGATACTTAAGATCAACTGGCGTTTCCAAATTTTTTTTTCAAAGAGGTGGTTTTCGTTTTTAAAACCTATCATTTCCTGTTCGTGGTCAAGGAATGTATGTATGATGTTAGCATTATCGTTAGGGTGCTAGCCCTCCGAGTTGTGATTGGTGGTGGGAGCGTTGAGTCATTCGCCATGCATTCGTTATGTTACCCCTCTGTGAGAGGTGTGCTGTTGGTATTAAATGTTTGTCGCTTCATGGTGATTTGTGTGTTATCGCACCTGTGCGAGCTGTTAGAGCTTAGGTTTGTATGATTGTATACATATACGCTTGTTTCATGATGTTTTGTAATTATGTGCCGGTTATCGTTTGGGCCATTGAAAACGCCGAACGGATGTCGTCGTTGCTGTGATTTTGTGTATGTGAGTTGCCTTAGGATGGTAATTATTGTATGTGATTGTGTTACTATTTTCACTTATGTTGAGTGGTTACTTATTCAGTATGCCGAGGGGCAGGGGTCGTCGTCGTGGCGGCCAGATGCGTGACCAGGATTGTACTGCTGATGATGGAGTTGGCATCAGTGTTGCCACTATTTTGCAGCAGGTGGCTGAACAGATGACTCAGTTGACCCAAGCAGTTCAACGTAATACAGATGTGACCCAGAATATTGGCGCAAATCAGTGGCTTCGATAAGTGGTTTGTATGAATCCCCCTTGTTTTGCTGGTGCCGCAGATGCATTGGGCTGGGATGGTTGGCTTTTCCAGTTGGGAAAGATATTCGAGGTAATTGATTCTCCAGAAGAATGTAAGTTGCCTGTCGCTCAGTATCTTCTTGACAAGTATGCCGCTAATTGGTGGGAGGTTGTTAAGCCTCGAGATCGTGTTGTCACGTAGGCAGAGTTCCAGAGATTTGTGAGAGATGAGTTTTGTATGGAACCGATCAGAGATCAGAGGATTAATGAATTCTTTTCGGCGAAGCCCTAAGATGTACCGTTGTCTCAAGATATTATTGATTATAGCAAGCAACTCAGCTATGTGCAAGATCAGGTGAGAACATAGGAGGATAAGATCTGTCACTTTATCATGATAATGAAGCCGGAGATTCATCAGTACATGGCAGGTTTCACTTGTACTTCATTAAGAGAGTATCATAATAGGGCGTTAGTCAATGAGCTATCTGTATCATCGACTGAACATATGTCCGAGTTGAAGAAATTGAAAACTCTTGGGAACTTCTCAAGAAGTCAGGGGAGTGGGCCCCTTGGGACTGGGACTTTGCGTCGTCATTCTAAGAAGGTTCCTCGATCGCATGAATATGCGGAGAGTATTACCCCTGCAGCGAGTAATTTGGGCAGCACGAGGACGTGTTATAACTGTAGTCGGGTGGGCCATACCGTGAAGAATTGTCGTTCACTGTTAGTCAGCTGTTTCGATTGTGGTAAATTGGGACACCGATCCATGCATTGCGAGACGGTAGCTGAGAGGTTCAGGGATCGAGTTTGCATCTCTGCCCCGAAAGGACACTAGGATGCCTAGTGTGGTTTTCGAAAATTTCGGCGCGGTCGGAGTTCTTCGTGGTTACCCTCACGGATCGTTGTGTTTTTAATTTCTATTTTTCTACTGTGCGTGTTTTCTTGTAATAGGTACCTTTTGTTTTGTGATTGTTCGGATAATTGACTTATTGTGCTATCTGTTTGGTGATACTTGACACTTGTTCATTTTGTTATGTCTCTGCTTGTGACGTGATGGTTGTCGTCGAGCGTGATTTCACGCCGTATGTTTCTTTGCGTTGCTTGTAGCGTTTTGCCGATGCGTGTGAGATATTCGGTTCTTGTGTATCTCGTTGAGATGTTCCTGGTGGGATATTGCTCCTCCCTACTTATTTTAAGATTCGGTACGAAACTTATTTTAAGGAGGGTAGTATGTAATATCCGCAATTTTGATTTTCGGTAAATTTCTTTTTTTGGCCGGAGTCCATTTAAACGGCTCGCTTGTGACCGTTTCGTCATATTGAAAATGATTAATTCTGCACTTTTTGTCATCCTAGTTCGTTTTGGTGTCGTTTTGCTTCCTAGCGACTTTTCCGCACTTGAGTTCAATTCTTGCGAATCTCATTCGAAACAGACGCTTTGTGTATTTCGTAAGTTTGTTTAACTTTTTTAGACGTGTTGTGAGCTTCGGTTTGGTTATTCGTTGTCGTATCGTGATATTTCGGTCATTCGGGCCATCTCATAATTTCCCAAATTTTTGGGGAACTTATTTTGTATTCCTCACTCCGACCTTTTGGAGTGTCGTTATGAGTTCGGTTAGAGATCAGACTCGTTTGATGATCATATTTTGGAGTGTTCCGTTCATATATTGAACTTGAAGTTTCGGTCGGAGAAGTCCGTCGTCGTACCCATCTTTGAGAGTACTGTTGTCATTTTTTAGTGTTTTAGCGCACGCCAAGTTTACATTTAGCGCATGCTATCATGACGAATTCAGAAGTCAGTAGCTGACAGTGACCCCCATTAGCGCACGCTATTCTACTCCAGTTATAAAAACTGGAGCAGCACTGGGGTTTTCTTTTCTTGTTATCTTCGGACGGCTTTTCGGCAATGGTTTCCAGAGGCGATCCCTTGAAGTATCTTGGGTCATCAAACCATATATCTCGATGCTTGTTATCATCATCTAATCATCTACCAATCATCCTTCTTTTTTTGAATCAAGGTATTTTCAAAAATCCTAGATTTGTGATATTTGAGGGGTTTGTCTCGATTTCGTGATTCTAATCCGAAATTGTTGTTTCCTTTGTTGTTATCTAGTCATGTTGATCATAACCCATGGTTTTGAATTTCTTCATCTTTTTGTCGGGTCGATTCGTGTTCTTGGCCGTTTTGGGGGAAACCCTTGAACTTTCGTCGTTTGTTCCTTGAATTCAGCTGCTTTAGGTCGTGCTATGGAATTTATTTTCATTGTTGTTATTTTCGTTCATAGTTTATTGTCGCTGATTGGTGTTCAGCGGAGTCGGCGGATTTGTAGTCGGTTCGTGTCGCCTTACTTCGGCCGATTCTCCGCGTTTATGACTATTCGAGGCAAGTACCTTGTTCATACATTTCTTGTTTTGTGGATTTGGTTATCGATGATTGTCTAAGTGTGTTTGTTTGGTTGTTTGAAATGAACTTTCAAAGGATTCGGTTTAGCCTCGTTAAAGGCTCTCTTTCAAAATGCGTGTGTATTTCGTGAATGGTGTGTTTTGTGAATGATTAAGTGAATCCTATGGGTATGTTTGATGTTGGTGTTGTGATTTGATAATATATACACATATATTACCTCATTTTGGTGCGTTGTGATTCGATAATTGTGTTGTGCTATGTGTTTGTTGCCTTTGGGTGGATTATTGTGATATCCTTGGTGTATTGTGTTGTGTGAGATGAATGTGTGGTAATAGTCCAACCATGATGTGCGAACGAGGTCTACGGTGACACATGGCATGTGATCATGGTGGTCAGGACACGGCGAGTGATCGGTCCAACCGTGAGAGCCTAATAAGACTTACGGTGATACGTGGCAAGCGATCACGGTATCAAGGATATGATTACGGATGTGTTTTGTTGCTTGATATTGTGATGTGTACCGTAGTGTACTGAATTGTGAATGTGAAGTATTTGTCATGGTCCAGCCGTGATGTTCGAACGAGGTCTACGGTGACACATGGCTTGTGATCATGGTGGTCAGGACACGGCGAGTGATCGGTCCAACCGTGAGAGCCTAAGAAGACTTACGGTAATATGTGGAAAGCGATCACGGTATCATGGATATGATTGTGGATGTGTGTTGCCAGGGTCGAGTATCTTGGACGTGTTACCAAGATTTTGTATCTTGGGCGGTAATGTTTTGTTGATTTTATGACCGTCGAGCACACGTTGTGTGGGTTGTGGACCCCATGAATTATTGTTGGTTTTGATTTGAGAAAGCAAATTTTGGGATGTGACCCCTTTTGGTTTTCTTTGAAAATAGAAGGATTTGACAATTCTAAATGGTTTTCCATTAAAACTCCTGAGGGCATTTTAAAATATTTATAAATGGTTCTCTTGATTTGTGATCTTTCGAATTTGGAAAGTTTAACTCAAACTCTCCGCCTCGGGGAGTATTTCTTTTCGTTATATTTGAATCTTGAGGATTCCTGATCATTATTATTCTTGGAATATGATTTGTATGACTCGAATTTGCACTTTGTACTTGCACTAGCAAAATAGTGGAATTTTGCTAACCCCCGAGTAATCAGGGGTGGATGTCTGTTTTGCATCCAGGTTCATTCAGGTTTGGGATCATAACACAGGGTTGGCACGAAGGATGATGAATGATGATCGATACTAATCACATGAGGACCCGTACGATGTTGTATTGGTTTAGTTGTAGTTATTTCTGCTGTAGTGTTTTTCCCGTTGTATGGGAGCGTGTTGTATTTTGACCCCTGTGTGGGTATGTATTGAGATTGAGTTGTATGTATTAATTGAAATACCTAATCGGTCTACTGGGTCGTCATTTATCCTTGAAGGCGATATTTTGATGTTTGATTTTAGTTACCAGCCTGGTAGATCCTTGAGGAAAGGGTCTACGACGTGTAATATCCCTGGGTGGATTGGGGGTGTTACAGCTTTGAGGTAAGTTGATTATTACTCCGTTATGAAGATATGATTATGATGAATGTTATACATAGTGTTGTACGTAATTTTTTTGTGAATTGAGATTCTTGTTGATTGTATTGATTGTCTGTTGAGGGATGGTAATCTCATAACCATTGGTTTGGTAGTGTTGATCGTTTGGATCGTTCTTTGAGGGATGATGATCTCAGGACTGTTGTTGATATCATTGATCGTCCTGATCATTCGTTGAGGGATGTTGATCCCAGAACCATTGTTTTAGTATTTTTGACCGTATTGATCATTCATTGGGGGATAATGATCCAAGGACTATTGTTTTAGATATCGTTGGTCATGCCAATCTCCCGTTGTCCGTTTGTCGTTGTTTTACTTTGGTGAATCTCTTTTGATCCTTAATGGATATATTGATTCTTTGAGTCTCGTTGTCATGTTGATATCGTTACATTCAAGAGTCATATCTGCCTGCTGATTGGTTATGTGTAGGATTTTTAGTCGGGCATATATGGTCATGTGTTGGTGTTGGCCCCACCTTAGACTGTGCACACGAGACGATTATTTCGTGAGACTAATTAGGTACATGACCACATGTGTATTCGATCAATATACGTGGGTGGCTTGTGCGCGGACACATTTCCAGGTCGGGCGTACTGTGATGTCCATCATTTGAGCCTTATGGTCTGTAATCATAATGTGGTTGAGTCATACATCCTTTTTGGTTTCATGTGATCAATGCATTGAGATTATAATACTGTTGGGTTTATACACCATGTGTGATTGCGTATATTCCAGGATTTTGATTATAATCTGGTTGATTCAAGCATGTTTGATTGTGTTATCAATAATTTGAGATTATGATGTTGTTGGAGGTTTATATAGCATGTGTGATTGCGTATATTCCCAGATTTTGAGATTATGATCTAGTTGGCTCTTACAGCATGTTTGATTGCGTGTGATCAACAATTTGAGATTGTGATTCTCTCCTGGTTTGGTTGATCTTGTTTGAGTCTATCATGTTGATAGTATTCTCGGTTGACCTTTATGGGTCGTATTGGAGTTTATCATGTTGATGATATCAGTTGGTATCCTTCGTTGGTCTTTCTGCAGACTATCATGTTGATGGTATTCTCAGTTATTGTTGATCCTTCATCAATGTTTCGGGACTTATTGCCATTGTTTGGGCGGTTTGATTCATAGATGTATTATGTGCTACTGGTTTTATCATGATTTGACAATCGTGTTACTACAATTGAGATTGTATTTTGTGATATGACGTACAGTATTAGGCACATATGTCTTATTCCATACTTATGAGTTATGATGATGATTTGAGGACTTGGGTATTGTTTGAATACAATACATATGATTGCATTTGAATTCTTTTTGTCATTTGAGAATGCGTGATGTGGATTATGATAAGGATTGATTGATATGAATTACCACAAATTGGTAAGGTTATGACGGTGAGATTACATCAGTGATATTTTATACCTTGTAATTACATTGGTATGTAACTATTTATGATGATGTGATCATTATCATTGTTGAGTATTTTGGATGTCCCCATCGTGGGCTTTACTTTTAGATTCTCAAAAATCGATATTCTAGCGGTCTTGAAGAGATAAGCTTCCCGGATGATACTGGCTATGGCATGTATTTGGGAATTAAGTACTTTGACCGTTTGTTATTTTCCGCTGCAAATGTATTTTTAGGTGTTATTTTATCCGATGTGTGTGTATTTTAAAATGGCTTTCTGGCATTTTACAAAGTTGAGTATATTTTGGGAAACCAATTTTCTAAACTGTTTTTTCAGTACGTACAAGCGGTGACTTGATGTATGTATTCAAACTGTTGAGTTTTGGCATCTTGGCCTTGAACTTATAAATGAGTTTTATGACGGTATTTGGAAAATATATTTTGTAAAGTATCCAAGTATTTGAAAGATATTAATGTCATTGGACTTTTGGGCGTGCTTGAACGATTGTGTGAATAATTTTTAGCCTGGTGGGCTCTGGTGCGGGACCCACGGTGCTGTAAATCACTAGTTGGTTTTGGGGTCTTATAGAAGATGGTATCGGAGATTGAGTTTTGTAAAATTGGGGCACGTGTGTTATGTGGCTTTACCGGTGCAGTAGTAGCATGATTTTTGGTAAAGTGATTTTCGACTTTTGAGTTAAACTGATTTTTGGGGTTACCAAAAATATTGAAATATTGTTAAAATTTCCATAATTGCGGTATTGACATTTTGATGTATTTTGTCGAGACTTGTGCAAATTGTTTTTGCAGTGGTGTTGAGACTTTAGAGTGGGGTCGTATGCTAGTATCACGAGAGATCATCGGCTTCACGCACCTGTAAGTATACTGTTTTGGTTATTCGCTTGTGGCAATGATTATTGCTTTTGTGTTGAGTTTGGATATTCTTAATGAGCTGTTGGTTGTGATAGGATTGAAAGTTTAAAGGACGAAATTTATTTTAAGGGGGTAGTATGTAATATCCAAAATTTCTACTATGAATTTTTCAAGTTATTTTATGCGAGATGTATTGTACGGCGTGGTATTTGTATAGTATAGATAAAATAATATAAGAACTGAGACAAATGTATTAATATAATTATCGTAGTCGGTCGACAATTGCATTGGAGAATACTGTGTATCTGGTACTCGTGTGTGTATCTGTATTCATACATTGGAATGTACTGGATTATTAATCGTTCGTGTCGGAATGATAGGATTGTAATTTTTGGTTTTCTGCTGAAGATGGTTACAGACGTAACAAGTGTTGCGGTACAGGCGTAACATGTTGTGTGGTTGTGCATCATTTTTATGAGAGTACCTTACGGCCGTAAAGGTTGATGTGTTACGACCGTAATATTGGTGAGTACGACCGTATGTGTTAACAATTACGGTCGTATGATCGGGCCTGTTTGGTTTGTTGATTTTTGATGTAAGGGTGTTATGCCTGTCAGTGTGCCTAGGTACGACCGTAAGGCCGTTGAACTTCATTGTGAGTGGGTGCCAGATGGGCAAAGTACGCTATATATTTTGCTGATAGTCGTATATAAGGATATTACTGCCATAGTTTAGTATGTTACGACCGTAATGAGGCATAATATATAATTATGCAGCTCGGATTTTTTGTCTCATTTTCTTCCTTCTTCTTTACTTATCCGAGGGAGGTTATTTTGAAGTGTATTGTGGGAGCTCTAAATACTTTAGTGTTATGATGAGTGATCATATATCGTGTTATTGAGCTTGGGAAGCGATTGGAAGTGGATCGAACCTATGATTTTCATCTGAATCTTCAAGAGTTAAATGTTCTTCACTTGGATTTCGTTTTGGCTTACATATTGGTGTTCTTGGATTTATAATCATGATACATGTGAGTTTATATGTATGATTATGAGATGGATATGTTTATCCATTTGTATTATGGAAGTATTATAATGATTCTTGAGATTTTATGAACTAGATGTTGAAGAAGATGATGATATGTTTATATATTAATATATATATATATATATATATATATATAATGACTTGGGATGGTTGTTTAAATATTACAACACATCCTGGATGATGATGTATTGATGATTATAAACATGGTTATGGATTAATTATTGAATTGATTTAGTCAGGGCCGAGGAGCTCATAGACGAAGGCAAGGGGATTGGTAACGACTTCGTCGTATCGGTATCGATGAAAGTTATACTTGTTCGGTTCATGATGTTTAATGAAGGGTTTTGATTTCATTTCATTTCTAATTCAAATAGCAATGATATTATAAATGCAAATCGAGAAGATAACGGCTTTTATGTTATATTTTGGTTTAGATTTGGTCATAATTGTAACACCCCCAATCCACTAAGGGATATTACACGCCGTAAACCCTTCTCTCAAGGATCTACCAGGTTGGTAACACAATCAAACATCTCAACATCACCTTTAAGGCTAAAATGACTCAGTAGACCGATTGGGTCTTTCAATTAATACATACCACTCAATCTCAATACATACCCACGCAGGGGTTGAAATACAACACACTCCCGTACAATGGTGAAAATACTGCAGCGGAATTAAAGTACAACCAAACCAATACGACATCGTATGGATCCTCATGTGATTAGTATCGATCATCTTTCATCATCCTTCATGCCGACCCTGTGTTAGGCTCCCCAAAACCTGAATGCAAAACAGACATTCACCCCCGATCTCTCGGGGTTAGCAAAATCCCACTATTTTTCTAGTGCAAGTACATAATTATACGAATTGTAACAAACAAATAGAAATCACGAATTGGGTACGACATTTAACTACCAAAGCCTTCCCGAGAGGTTTTATTAATTAGAAAGCAATCAGTGAAATGTTTGAAAACAAATTCCTCATATCGAGGATTTAAAAAGTAGAAACCTTGTTGGACCTCAAGTCCTTAGTTAAAAAATAATCGTTTCAAAACAAATGGGTCTCGGCCCAAAATTCACTTTCCGTAAAACGATCTTTACAAAACCGTTGGGATCTCATCCCAAATCTCATCAAATCATAGTGCACGAGAATAATATCAAGGTCCGTTTTCCAACATCAAAACCTCATAACTAAAGGACTAAACACATACGACAAAAAACTCTAGTGCCATCCTAGCTAAGTAGGCCAAATGAACATCTTACCTCTTACACACTTAGTCAATGCACGCAATCATGAAATCACCGTTCAAAACACTCGTTTCCGAAAACGCCATAACCCAAAACACATTTATAAAATGCACCACAATTAACTGCGAGCCCATGCCTCTGTGGGGCCCTACCGAGACCCCGTCGAATCTAACCCGTAGTGGTTAAAAGCAAGGTCGTGAATCCATGCCTCTGTGGATCCCTACCGAGATCCCGTCGGATCTAACCTGTAGTGAGCATACACACACACGCCGCTCATGCAATACTAATATGCAAAGAATGTAAGTTCATTAAGAATACTTACTAGAGATGGCCACTTACCCGACACCATTATCATACTCATCACAATACCTCCATCATGAACAATCAATTTCAACACAACAACACAATTAACACGGAATAAACAATTCCACAACACTAAACGAGCAGGGGTATCATTAAATCCCTCAACGTTCAAAATAATCAAATCATAATCAATTCACACGAATCATATTCACGAGGGCAGACCAACCATTGTAAATCCAACATGTAAACTCTATTTGCAAGACACAAATCGCATAAGAAAAATACTTGCCTCGAAACCACGATCGAAACGAGATGATGAACGGGATGCAGCCAGGCAGCCCCGAACTCCTGAACATCATCAAGAATACAATAGCACCATGAACACTACGAGAATAACACTACACGAATCACCGACACAAAACATAGATCAACTCGGAATCCCCGAGCACCTATAATCCTCCGGAAGAAACAACAAAAACATGATTACGACGAGGATCAGGACCAAACCAACGGAGATCACATCAAGCTATCGAAGGAAAACTCATTCGAACATTTAATCGAGCATTAAATGTTCACTACACCTCAAGAACACCGAAATCATCATTCGGGTTGAAACGAACCGAAGATATGGATATACAATCCATAAAACATGTTTAACAACATCATTAGACAACAATCGGTTTATCAAAACCGAAAGGAAAACGAAATCAAGAATAAAACTCCCAAAAAGTCAACTCTAGGGAATCAAGGAAAATACCTTGATCCGGCGAAGAACAATGGATTAAATGATGTTAAACACACATAAATCCATCCTAAGATGATATTTGAAGATGGAGGTCGCTCCAGATCTTCCTCAGAGGCTTGTCCCATCGACCGGTAGTGAAAAGGAGAGAAAAAGAAAGAGAAACAAGAAAGAGGGCTTGCTGTCCACAATTTATTAGCGCGCGCTAAACACCATTAGCGTGCGCTAATGGGGTCAACGCTCCAAAACATGCCGCCTGCAACACTGTTAGCGTGTGCTAGACAATAAGCGTAGCGTGCGCTAACGAGTGACGGATACAGTCCAGTGGCTCCTGGACAGATCTGCACCTACCAGATAGCGTGCGATAGAAAGGACAGATAGCATGCGCTAAGCAGACGATAGCGCGCGCTATCCACCAACCATAGCGTGCGCTAACGAGACTCCGGTCCCAGTTCAGTAGCTCCTGGACTGCCTCGAACTACCAGTTAGTGTGCACTACCAAACTCGTAGCGTGCACTAACTACTGCACCTTAGCGCGCGCTAACCACCAGGATGTAGCGTGCGCTAACGACTCATAAATAACAGGAACAGTACCCTCAAAAATGGGTACGATGACAGATTTCTCCGACCGAATCTACAAGTTCAAGATACACATGGAAAGCTCCATAATATGATCATACTAAGAGCTTGAGCTCTGACCAAACTCACACGCGACCATGAAAAGAGTCAAAACAATAAATACGAAGGCGGATACCCACAACTTTGGGAAATTACAAAATGGCCCAAAAATCATGATACGTGATCGAATAACCAACCCAAAGCTCACAACACGTCTAACAAAGTTAAACGTACTTACGAGGAATACAAAACAACAATTTCGAACGAGATTCGCAAGAATCAAACTCAAATGCGGAAAAGTCGCCAAAAAGCACGGAACTCAGCAAAACGACACCGAAACGAGCTCGGATGTCAAAAAATGCAGAATGTATCATTCTCAGAATGACGAAATGGTCACAAGCGAGCCATTAAAATGGACTCCTACCAAAAAAAGAAATTTACTGAAAAGCGGAATTGCGGATATTACAATAATGTATTGATTTATGTATGTTATTAGTATACTTGAGTATTAAATATACAGTTGGTGAAGGCAGAGTAATGAGATATCTACAGTCTATATTATGAATTTCGGGTATCGAGGATTGTCTATCATGACGGTATTGATATCGGGATAATGGTTTATTGGTATTTTATGGATTACACTTCATTTGAGGCTATTCGAATATTTGTTATTCGTTCGGGCACATTTGTTCATGGACAAGACATTGTATGGTCTTTGAGGTAAGTTAATTATTGCTTGGTTACGAGGATATGAGTATGATGAATGTTGTACGTAGTGATGTACGTTACTTTCTGTTTTGTGAATTGATATTCTTATTGATCGTCTTGATTGTTTGTTGGGGTATGATAATCCCATAACCATTATTTTGGTAGTGTTGATCATTTAGATCATTCGTTGAGGGCTGATGATCCCAGGACTGTTGTTTATATCGTTGATTGTTTTGACCGTTCATTGAGGGATGTTGATCCCAGGACCATTGTTTTGGTATTATTGATCGTATTGATCGTTCATTAGGGGATGATGATCGAAGGATTATCGTTTTGGATAACGTTGGTCATGTCGACCTTTTGTTATCGGTTTTTCGTTGTTTCACTTTGATGAGTCTCTTTTGATCCTTAATGGATATGTTGATTCTTTGAGTCTCATTGTGATGTTGGTATCATGAAATCCAGGAGTCATATCTACATGGCGATTTCTTTTGTCTAGGATTTTCAGTCGGGCACATATAGTAGTGTGTTGGTGATTGGCCTCACATTGGATTGTGCACATGAGATGGTTACTTTGTGAGACTAATTAGGTACAAGACCACACATGTATTCGATCGATATATGTTGGTGGCTTGTGCACAAAAACATTTCTAGGTCGGACGTACTGTGATGTCCATCCTTTAACCCTTATGGTCTGTATTCATAATGTGGCCTAGTCATACATCATGTTTGATAGCGTGTGATCAGTGGATTGAGATTATGATACTGTTGGGTTTATACAACATGTGTGATTGCGTATATTCCAGGATTTTGATTATAATTAGTTGATTCGTACAGCATGTTTGATATGTGCGATCAACAATTTGAAGTTTTGATGTTGTTGGGGTTTTATACAACATGTGTGATTGCGTATATTCTTGAATTTTGAGATTATGATCTTGTTGACTCTTACAGCATGTTTGATTGCGTCTGATCAACGGTTTGAGGTTATGATTCTGTCCTTATTTGATTGATCTTGTTTGAGTCCATCATGTTGATGGTATTCCCGATTGACCCTTTGTTGGTTGTGTTGGAGTTTATCATGTTGATGATATTCTCAGTTGTTGTTGTTGATCCTTCGTTGATCTTTTAATAGACTATCATGTTAATGTTACTCTCAGTTGTTGTTAATACTTCATTGATCGTTTTGGAGTTTATCATGTTGATGGTATTCTCGGTTATTGTTGATCCTTTTTTGGTCGTTTTGGAGTTTATCATGCTGATGATATTTTCGGTTGTGGTTGACCTTTCGGTTGGTCATTTTGGAGCGTATCATGTTGATGGTATTCTCGGTTGTGGTTGACCTTTTGGTCGGTCGTATTGGAGTTTCTCATGTTGGTGACATTCTCGGTTGATTTCTTGGTTGATCACTGTTATTGATCTTGTGAGCATTCTGACTTTGCGTCGATGTTTCAGGACTTGTTGCCATTGTTTAGGTGGTTGATTCACAGATGTATTGTGTGCTACTGGTTTTATCATTATTTGACAATCCTATTACTATGAATTAGATTGTATTTTGTGATTCGACGTACAAGATTAAGCACATATGGTTTATTCCATACTTATAGATTTTGATGATGATTTGAGGATTTGGGTATTATTTGAATACAGTACATATGATTGCATATGAATTATTTTCGTCATTTGAGAATGCGAGATGTGGATTATGAACCACGATTTGGTAAGATTATGACGGTAAGATTATATTTGTGGTACTTCTTACCTTGTAATTACATTGGTATGTAATTATTTATGATTATGTGTTCTTTTAAATTGTTGAATAATGTGGTTGACCCCGTCGTGGGTTTTATTTTTAAGTTCTCGGAGATTGAACTTGTAGCGGTTGTGAAGAGATTAGCTCCCGGATGATACTGGCTACGGCATGTATTTGGGAATTGAGTACTTTGTCTGTTTGTTATTTTCCGCTGCAAATGTATTTTAACTGTTAATTTTATCCACCACGTATGTATTTTGAAATGGTTCTTTGGTACTTTACATGTAATATCCAGAAATTTAAATTAATTTTGGATGTATTATTTTTTATTATGTATTAAATGATTTTTATTTTCATTAATTTAATTAGCTGTCTAATTAAATATCGGGCGGAGATATTAGACCAAAGTGTTGGTGAGTTATTGACAGTTGGTGTTATCTGATGCAGTATGTATTAATCGGATAATCGAACCAGGACACGGAATAATGAATTTGAGATCGATCCATTTTTACAAAGATAAGTTATAATCGAACCTTATTGGGTCCAATACCCAACTACCCATTATATATATTATTGGCCTCTTTCCCCTTCACGTACTCTTTTCTTTCTCACTCTCAATTCCTCCACCTAACCCCCTGCGCGGGTCAACAACCACCATCCACCTTCCTCTTCTTCTTCTTTAGCAACGACCGATGGCGTGAGGGGCAACAGTCGCGTTTAAGGTGGCTACCTGGTGGACCCTCATCTATCCATCTCTCTCTCTCTCTCTCTCTATCTGCGAGTTAGGCGACGGCAAAAAGATGGTGAGGCAGTGGCGTTTCGATCTTGGTGGATTCAGGGTCGGGCTTCCAGCGGCGGTGGAGCTCATGGAGGCCGGATTGGGAGTTTTAGGTTGGAGTTTCGAAGGAGATCCAGATGGATCCAGAAATAAACTGGGTTTTCGAACCCAGGATTATTCTGGTGGCTCGATTTCACGGATGGACGTCGGAGGTGAAGCTAGATGAGGTAATGTCGTTGATGTAGCTAAATGAGGTCAGGCTGTTGACCGCTGGTTTTAGATCGGGCTGTTCGGGCCTTGGTTTTTTGGAGAGGTGGATCTAAGTAAATCAGCGGCCGGCTTAACCAGGGGCGGACCTACGTGTGTAGTGTAGGGGGAATTGCCCCCGGTGAAAAAAAAGATAATATATATATATATATATTATTTTAAATATAATAAAAATCCCACTAAGCCCCCTTCCTTTTTCTCCAATGCCCCACTCGTCCCTTTTTTTTCCTTAATCCTCTTTTACCTTTTGTATTTCATTTTTGTTTTTCACCAATGCCCCATCGCCCATCCACTTGGGCCAAGTACAGCAAAGACAAAACAAGTAGTCCGACAGCTCCTGAGCGACTGAGCCCGGTCGGACCAACGCTTCTCCAGCAGATGCTCCTGAGGTAATTCTCTCCATCTTGCTTTTCTTTTCTTGTCTTTGAGCTTTTATATAAATTGTTTATTGTTAAACGTTAATTGTTAATATTAGTAAGTAGTTGAGTTTTTCTAAAATTGATTTATTAATTGTTGATTTCTAATTTCTAGGGTTTATTAAAAAATGGAAAGATTTCTAAGAAAAGTATCGGACACCCGGATTTTCAAGTGGAGATAATATTTCCCAACCTAGTTCTAGTCCTTTAATGTCTATGGAAATTGATTTGGATGATCTTCCTCGGGATTCATTCAAAAAGGAAAGAATTTTAAAGTATCACCTAATCAAAGAAATGAAATAACGCAAAAATATCTGAAAATATTTGACCAGAGGACCTTGTCAACCACATGGCCACGAATTTCCAAGAAAATGATAGGAATAAAGGATGGTCGGCATGGAATTTGCATATTTCATTTCATGAATTTGGCCCATCAACGTTAATGAGGATGGCCGAGTTGTATCTAGATTATTTTAGTACCATAGAAAAAAGGACTTGCCTATGTTATGAATGAAGATGTAATGAATCGCTTTCAAAAGATGAAATCTCGTAGAGAACAATCGTGAAATATAATTTGTTTCACGTTTCTAATGATATTGTACTTTTTTACTAACCTTTTTTTTATGTTATGTTAATAAAAAATGTGCCCCCAGTCTTACAAAATTCTGGATCCACCACTGGGCTTAACGATCTCCGGCCAGGGACATGATTTTCAGTTCAGAGACAGGCTGATGGTGTTCCGATTAAGTTAGAGTTCCTACGAGTGGATATGCTTTTGACGGAAGTCGACTATTAGGGTTGAGTTTTTCCGACAGCCGGATGGCTTCAGATCGGCACAGACAGAATGATCAGAAATTACACTTCTTTAGAAAATAGTGTCAAAATCAATGACACTTGCACAGCGTAATTAGGATAAATATTTTCCCACTAACTGGATTAAAAATATGGGATATTTGAAAATTAAATAAGACACAAGAATTTTACGTGAAAACCCAAATCGGAAAAAACCACAAGAGGACCTTAGTCCGAAAAATTTCCACTATGACTATAGTAGGCTTACAGAATTCTCCCTAAGTAAATTAGGGGATACACAATCTCTCAAGAGGATATCTCTCGGAATACAAAAATATCTCAAGTATTTTAACTTGGAATGACTAAGAAAATAGGAAACACCCTTTTGAGGGAGATAGAAAAATACTCTATATTTTTCTCTCGTTTTTTTCTCTCGCTCTCTATTTTCTTTCTCTCTATATTGCACTTTGCTGCACTTTTTCTTGCACTATATTATCTTCTGCGAAATGAGCTCTATTTATAGAGCATGTTGGGATGCAAAATTCTCCATTCAATAACCAGTTAGCCGCAACTTTTGAAGAGAATCCGCAATCAAATATTATATTTACCTTTCTCGGTTGATATAATTAAATAATATAATATATAATATCCTATATTATACATTACTCATTATATAATTTTTTAATAAATATAATATCCAATATTATATCTATTAACTATCCCTCCTTGTCTTTAGCTGTCTTATGTGTGACCCAAAAGGCTTATATTATGTTGGTAATTATTTAATATCTTATTAAATGATAAATCATAAGCGGTCTCTAGCAAGACATTATGACATATCCAAATAATATAAGTTTATAGTCCATTAAACTATTTAATGTGTTAAATCCCTTTGTCGCGCGATATCATATTTGAACTAAGTCATGGAAATTATTATACTTATTATGTCAAATGCTTTATCCATTTTAACTAGACTGATTGAATTAAATGACTCTTCATTTGAGCATGGCCATGCATTTCCTTCAGTCCTACTTATCGAGGGTCCCAGCAGATATCTCTCTCCATAAAGAGAGACAAATCCGCATCTTGATTATTCATTGCGCTCTACATGACTCCCACTAATCCTGATCGCTAACCTTTATGATCACCATGTTTGAGATGATATTGAATTACGTCAAGGCATAATAGTTATCATATTGGACTCTATGATAATATTAGGTTCAAGGATTTATTGACATACTGTTATATTGAGATTCATTTATGACATATCCATGCAGTGATCTTAATGCGGGTTTGTCCAGTATTGCATTCTCCAACCAATACCCATAAGTTTGATCTGTACCATACGCATAACCATCCAATGATTATCAATCAAACTTATACTAGTATATTAATGTAATACCCCAATTTATCGGATATATTTTTTGTTTATATGTTGGATATCGTTGATGGATAATTGTGCTTGAGGATGTTGTGAACGTATGATAATGTTATTGAAATGCGTATATGTATTCATTGTGCCGTATGATAGTTTGGTATGTCGAGATGTTGGTCGAGGATAGCTGAATATGGCTAAGCACAGCCACGATAGCGCACGCTAGGAGATATGCTTAACGCACGCTACTGGGTACGCGTAGCGCACGCTACGAAGTGTAGGTAGCATACGCTAAGAGGTTCGGTTGCGTACGCTAAGGAGGACCCCTAACGTACGTAACGACTTGCTGGGAGAGTTCCGGAAGGTGGCCGACAGGTAGGCCCAGGTTGATTTTTATATGCAACTAGCGCACGCTAACGCATGTTGGTTAGCGCACGCTAACATCAGACCGCCAATAATGGAATCTTAGCTTTCGGCGGGTGGACCCGGCCATTTTCGACGCGTGTCCACATAAGGTCAGCGGGTGTTTGTCATGTAGGACTAGCGCACGCTAAACCCTATGATTAGCGCACGCTAATTCCAGATCGGGCAGAGGGAATCTTGTCCTTGTCAGATGCTGTCGGCATGTAGGGGCACGAGTGGTAGGTGAACACTATAGTAAGTCAACTTCGGATAGCGCACGCTAAGGTCAATGACTTGCGTACGCTAGGCTGGATGTTTTAAGTACGTTAATGCATGGGCATTACGTACGTAAGCTAGTTTACGAAACGAGGCAGTAGCCTCTGGGCTTCGATAGCGCACGCTAACAAAGTCAGTTAGCGCACGCTAAGGCTGTAGCGCACGCTAAACATGAGATGTTAGCGCACGCTACTAATGAATATTATAAAAGGGGACAGACGGGTGCTGAGAGGCATTTTGTCCATTTTTGTTCCTTCAGTCGGGAGAGAGAGAGAGAGAGTTGGGATGCATTTGAGGTTCCCAAACACTGTATGATGATAATCTTTAACAACATTATATTGAGAGCATGAATTCAAGCCTTGTTCTTCAAGTTATTCATGATTCTTGGAATGGAGTTCAAGTGTTCTTCTTTTTGGTTCGTCTAATCCAGGTAAATTTGGTATCCCTTTTTGTTTATGGTTCGTTTTTAAGGATGATTACATGTGAGGAACATGTTGGATAATCATATAACGATATTATATGAGATTCAATGGAATTTTGATAAGAGTTTCGGATGTTTCTTCATATTATAAAGATGATGGTTCGTTTAAACCGTTTTGAGATAGATTTTTGGATCATGATAATTTCAGTGATCGATTTAGAGGAGTTAAATCATGATACGAGGTTGAATTCCGGATTGAATATGTTATGATCATTTTTACCAAGTTGGTTTGATTATTGATATGATTATTGTTCTAGGTTGATTAACCCATAGGTATAACCGATGTGCCGCGTTGAAGGCCGTAAATTCATCGATCAAATTTGGTCAAGAGCTCGTAGACGAGGGCGATGAGTTCGGTGTTGGTTTTGTCATATTGATATCCAGGCAAGTGTTTACTTGTTCGGTTGTAATGTTTTGATGAGTAATTCCATTTACATTTCATAAGTATTTTATGTTGTATTGCATATTGACGAATGTTCAGTGATGTTCTAAAAGGATTAGAATACACAGTTGATGATTGTTGAGATACTTGGACAATCTTGGGAAGATTGTAGTATTCGGATATTGTTGATGTCATTTTGGATATTCTTGGTCTGTGGTATGCATTTCGGAAGGATGTCCGGATAGAGGTATGTTTTATGGCAATCGTACATAGAAGATTATGTACGGGAAAGTATTCGGTATTGAGGTATTATGTGGTATTATCGTGATATTGGGATTTTGATGAGAATTGTTGGATTACCGGAAGTGGTAAGGTTATCGTTGAGGTTATTATTCTCATGATGCATGGCATTTGAATATTTATGTTTATGTACTTGCAGTTATTTTTCGGGCATTATTGCTGACCCCGTTGTGGGACTTGTTTTCCAGGTATTGAGGATTTTGATGGTAGCGGTCGTGAGGCGAGGATTCCGGACGATACTGGCTATGGCATATTGTTGGGGAATCGTGTATTTTGTTTGTGTATATCATTATTGATGTATATGTATCTTGGACTGTATTTCTATCCGCTGCGCGAGTTCTTTCAAATGGCTTTCGGCTTTATGCCAACTGAGTTTGATTTCGAAAACCGATTCCCTTAACCGAGTTTTGGCCTTGATTGTCTTGACGGTAGTTGGTGTTTTCAAATGATTTTGTGAGTTTTGAAAAATACTACCGTCATCGGCCTTTTTATCGTTCTTGTAATTGGTTTTTAGCCTGGTGGGTTCCGGTGCGGGGCCCACGGCATGTAATATTCCCATATAGTTTTGGGGGTGTTACAAATATGGTATCGGAGCCCATGGTTTTGTGATAACCGGGCATGTGTGTTATGTGGCTCTACCAGTGTGGTAGTTGCGTGATTTTTGTGTGACTGGATTTCTGGCTATTTTGAACTGTATTGTTTTGGTTCTGTCTGATTTTTGAGTACTGTCGTGGTGATGTGTGGGTTTGGAGATTGTTGGTGTTCCCAAGACCGACGAGGCAGGGAGTGAACGCCGGTGCCGTGGTCATGTGCAATGTGCGGCTCCAATCGGGAAGTGAATGCCGGTGTGAGGCACGTGCAATGTGCGGCTTTCGATGTGGAGTGGAACGCCGGTGATACGTGCATGTGACAAGGAGCGGCTCATGTGCTTTAGGTGAGGAGACACAACGTCACAGATCCCACAAAACTCGACAGTGCTCTAAACTTGTTGTGGTCTTGGCGGAGACCAATCTTTTTCAAATTGTGATTATTCCTGTTTTGGCATTCTTGTTGTGTCGAGATTTTTGAAATGGTGTCATATGCTAGTATCACGGGAGATCTTCGATTTCACAGACCTGTAAGTATGTTGTTCGGATTATTCGATAATTCTTAGTTATCTTGGTGATTTTGGATTTTCTGTTGAATTGTTGTTTGTACGAGTGACTACAAGTTTCGAGGACGAAACTTATTTTTAAGGGGGGTAGAGTGTAATACCCCGATTTTTCGGATATATTTTTCGTTTATATGTTGGATATCGTTGATGGATAATTGTGCTTGAGGATGTTGTGAACGTATGATAATGTTATTGAAATGCGTATATGTATTCATTGTGCCGTATGATCGTTTGGTATGCCGAGATGTTGGTCGAGGATAGCTGAATATGGCTAAGCATAGCCACGATAGCGCACGCTAGGAGATATGCTTAGCGCACGCTACTGGGTACGCGTAGCGCACGCTACGCAGTGTAGGTAGCGTACGCTAAGAGGTTCGGTTACGTACGCTAAGGAGGACCCCTAACATACGTAACGACTTGCTAGGTGAGTTCTGGAAGGTGGCCGACAGGTAGGCCCAGGTTGATTTTTATATGCAGCTAGCGCACGCTAACGCATGTTGGTTAGCGCACGCTAACATCAGACCGCCAATAGTGGAATTTTAGCTTTCAGCGGGTGGACCCGGCCATTTTCGACGCGTGTCCAGATAAGGTCAGCGGGTGTTTGTCATGTAGGGCTAGCGCACGCTAAACCCTATGATTAGCGCACGCTAATTCCAGATCGGGCAGAGGGAATCTTGTCCTTGTCAGATACTGTCGGCATGTGGGGGCACGAGTGGTAGGTGAACACTATAGTAAGTCAACTTCGGATAGCGCACGCTAAGGTCAATGACTTGCGTACGCTAGGCAGGATGTTTTACGTACACTAATGCATGGGCATTACGTACGTAAGCTAGTTTACGAAGCGAGGCAGTAGCCTCTGGGCTTCGATAGCGCACGCTAACAAAGTCGATTAAGCACGCTAAAGTCAGAGCGCACGCTAAACATGAGATGTTAGCGCACGCTAATAATGAATATTATAAAAGGGGACAGACGGGTGCTGAGAGGCATTTTGTCCATTTTTCTTCCTTCAGTTGGGAGAGAGAGAGAGAGAGAGAGTTGGGATGCATTTGCGGTTCCCAAACACTGTATAATGATAATCTTTAACAACATTATATTGAGAGCATGAATTCAAGCCTTGTTCTTCAAGTTATTCATACTTCTTGGAATGGAGTTCAAGTGTTCTTCTTTTTGGTTCGTCTAATCCAGGTAAATTTTGTATCCCTTTTTGTTTATGGTTCGTTTTTAAGGATGATTACATATGAGGAACATGTTGGATAATCATATAACGATATTATATGAGATTCAATGCAATTTTGATAAGAGTTTCGGATGTTTCTTCATATTATAAAGATGATGGTTCGTTTAAACCATTTTGAGATAGATTTTTTGATCATGATAATTTCAGTGATCGATTTAGAGGAGTTAAATCATGATACGAGGTTGAATTCTGGATTGAATATGTTATGATCATTGTTACCAAGTTGGTTTGATTATTGATATGATTATTGTTCTAGGTTGATTAACCCATAGGTATAACCGATGTGCCGCGTTGAAGGCCGTAAATTCAGTCCAGTCGGGGCTGAAGAGCTCGTAGACGAGGGCGATGAGTTCGGTGTTGGTTTTGTCATATTGATATCCAGGCAAGTGTTTACTTGTTCGGTTGTAATGTTTTGATGAGTAATTCCATTTACATTTCATAAGTACTTTATGTTGTATTGCATATTGACGAATGTTCAGTGATGTTCTAAAAGGATTAGAATACACAGTTGATGATTGTTGAGATACTTGGACAATCTTGGGAAGATTGTAGTATTCGGATATTGTTGATGTCATTTTGGATATTCTTGGTCTGTGGTATGCATTTTGGAAGGATGTCCGGATAGATGTATGTTTTATGGCAATTGTACATAGAAGATTGTGTACGGGAAAGTATTCGTTATTGAGGTATTATGTGGTATTATCGTGATATTGGGATTTTGATGAGAATCGTTGGATTACCGGAAGTGGTAAGGTTATCGTTGAGGTTATTATTCTCATGATGCATGGCATTTGAATATTTATGTTTATGTACTTGCAGTTATTTGTCGGGCATTATTGCTGACCCCGTTGTGGGACTTGTTTTCCAGGTATTGAGGATTTTGATGGTAGCGGTCGTGAGGCGAGGATTCCGGACGATACTGGCTATGACATATTATTGGGGAATCGTGTATTTTGTTTGTGTATATCATTATTGATGTATATGTATTTTGGACTGTATTTCTATCCGCTGCATGAGTTCTTTCAAATGGCTTTCGGCTTTATGCCAACTGAGTTTGATTTCGAAAACTGATTCCCTTAACCGAGTTTTGGCCTTGATTGTCTTGACGGTAGTTGATGTTTTCAAATGATTTTGTGAGTTTTGAAAAATACTACCGTCATCGGCTTTTTTGTCGTTCTTGTAATTAGTTTTTAGCCTGGTGGGTTCCGGCGCGGGGCCCACGGCGTGTAATATTCCCATATGGTTTTGGGGGTGTTACAATTAATCACTTGAGTCTCCACTCAACGTGATTGGACCAGGGACATATGAATAATCTTATTATTCATGAATAACTTTTATTCAATTATTATAATATTAAAACATGCACACATTATAATAATCAACGAGAAATAACTTTATTTAAATGTGACAATTACAAATCTAGGCACATCGAATGTCCTAAGGCACTATTCCCAACACAAAATCATCCCGACTTTTCTTATGCAAACAACAACAATGTGTTAAATCTAACTCATCAAGAAAATTAGCCCAGGTGGGAAGAAGCAATCACGAAGCTAGCCGAACAATAACTGAAGTATCAACAACGCAATGATGCTTCAATTAAAAATCTCGAGACACAAATTGTCCAAGTTCCCAAAATTCTTTCAGAAAGATCCCAAGGCATGTTACCTAGCAATATCGAGGTAAATTCAAGGTAGAATGTCCAGGCTATCACAACTTGAAATGGAGTGCAGTTACCCGAAATTTCTGTAGAAAAACATATGGAAAAACAAAAAAATAAACAAATTCAAGAACCGGAAAAAGAATCTGAATCAGGACCTTCATCTCAGAAAGGTCCAATTGCTGTCAAATCTTATGTTCCACCAATCCCATTTCCTCAATGGTTGAAGAATCACAAGCTCGATGCGCAATTTGAAAAATGTTTGGAAATTTTCAAAAAGCTAGACATCAACATACCTTTTTCCGATGCTCTAGCACAAATGCCATTCTATGCCAAATTTATGAAGGATATTCTTTCCAACAAACGAAGGCTTGAAGAAAATGAGACTGTCATGGTAACAGAGGAATGTAGCACAATACTACAAAAGAAGTTTCCGCCCAAACTAAAAGATCTGGGAACTTTTACAATCCGGTGTACAATTGGTGAAGTGAATATTGGTAAAACTCTTTGTCATTTAGGGGCAAGTATGAATTTGATGCCCTTGTCAATTTTCACAAAACTAAACTTGGGAGAAGCAAAAGCAACAACAGTTTCACTGCAATTTGCTATTGGTTCATCAAACATCCACGGGATATAATAGAAGATGTGCTAAGCAAGATTGATAAATTAATATTTCCAGTAGATTTTATCATCCTTGAAATGGAGGAAGATCAGGATATTTCTATTATCTTGGGACGCCCATTTCTTGCAACCGGACATGCTCTTATTGGTGTCTACGAAGGAAAGCTAATTCTTAGAGTGCAAGACGAACATGTCACATTCAATGTCCTCAAATCTTGGAATCATCCTTCCACAGACGACTCTTGTCTAAGAATTAATGCAATTGATCCCATGGTGACCGAGTCATTAGAGAAGATTCTATCACAAGATCCTCTGGAGACATGTATTGCAAATTCTTTGACCATCACGGAAGAAGAATATCATTTGGCCCAAACAGTTAATTATTTGGAAGCAGTACCACCTTTCAGAAGACATTCACACTTCGAAGAATTGGGGACTAGCAAAAGTTCAAGTTTGGGGATGTGCTAAGTGTTAGTTTTATACACTTATCCATGAGTAGTATTGAAATATTTCACTCGTAATTATAAGTTAGTCTACTTGTTTTTGCTTCTAATTAATTAGTTTTAAATAATTTTATTTTTATGAGATGAAGATGTCAATTTAGCCTTAATCGGATTGAATTAGTGATTTACTCAAGAAATAACATTTTTATAAAAGATTCTCTTTATTGAGTTTTTATATATTTATATTGTAGAGGTTTACAAGATGAGTTTGACAGTCTTTCCTGATTCAAAATCAGAGTTACATATAAAAAGTTATCATTCGAAGAATGTTTGGTGCTAAAACACCAGAGTCGAAGGAAATTCTGGGCTAAAAATGAAGTCTAAAAGCTCCTTACAGCCGTACAACTATTTCACGGCCGTAGAACACTCAGCAAATAAAAGATCAAAAGCCGTAGCTTAGTTACGGCCGTAAATGTCAATGTCACGGCCGTATGTTTTGTATGTTACGGCCGTAACTCCCTAATATTATCGTCGTAACTTTTGACAGATTGTGTGATCTTATCATATCCTTCACACTTTTGGACCTATGTGGAGTGGTGGCTTGTTTTGATCTGATTTGATGTGATAATGCTGAAGTTTTAGAGCTATTAGATAACGTTGGATGTATAAATAGACCCCTTGATCCATTCCATAATCATCTCCCATCTTATATGTTTCACTTTATAAGTGTAATAAATTGTAATTTTTATTTTGTGTGAAGAGCACACTTATGTTCTTGAGAGTTTATGTAAGAGTGTTAAACCATATATTGTGGCGGGATTTTATTGCTTCTTTCTCCTTTATCTAAGGGAGTTAGTACCAATTCTTTTTTTTTCAACTAATCACGGTTACTAATTTATGTAATATGTTGAATAAAGCCTTCATGGGCTCACTTCTCCTAGTTGGGATTATAAACAAGGTTTGTCATGTTATTTAAGTTTGTATAAAAATATATTATAGATTACTTATTATTTTGTGTGATTTTTATTGTCTTATAATCTTTATTTATTTGGCCAATAAATTATGATAATTATGGTGTTCATATATTTTGAAAGAAAATATGTTAATTAGATTAAATGATTTTCACTCTAAGTTCTTCTAGAGGATACAAATATACCTCTTAACCATAGATGATTCTTTGAGTTATTTTCATAAAACCTAATGCTATGTATTGAATCCACTCAACATAGAAATATAGTAGATTGATTCAATATATAAGGGGCATTTTGACATTCGAAAGAGGAACCGTCTTTTTAAGGAAAACTCTACACAACATAATAAGTAATACATCTTATGATCTCATATATATCTTCTATAACTAATTATAAATTGAGTTTGTAGTCTCAATTATTCATTTTATATCTTATAATTCTATTATTAGTGCAATCATTTACTTCTTTAAATTTCTAGAACTAATTGCATTTCCTTGCAATTTCCAAACACAAATTTTAAATTATGTGTTTTACTCATCCTAATTACTATAACTAATAGAAAAATAATATGTAAATCAATCAATAATCATACTTCCTCGTGGGATCAATTAACCGGACTCAAAGGTCCACTTACTACTTGATGCGATATTGTGCACTGGCGACAAGCTACACCAAATGCGTTTCAGCTACCAGTTATCTCACTTATATCATACCATACCATCGATTCAAATTCTTGAGTGCTATACATAGTTAATGGATACCAATTCTCGCGAGTATCCTAGAAGGCCACATTTATTCTAAATGAATCATTTACAATACATCACAAGCATTATCATTGTACAATTTACATCAAACAAGGATGTATTCGAACATCAGACACAATGTAAATACACATGCACACGTACATATGGAGTTAGTAGGAATATAGACTTACGTCCACAGGACGCACGAAGATGATGATCGCACCACGATACTAATCACAACTGACAACCCAAATGACACGTCATGACGATACATAACTCGACTCGACAACCAATGACTAGGATGACACATCACGACACGACAACACATAACTCGACTCGACCCAATAGCGTAGGTTTCATCAACTTAAGCTCTGATACCATATTATTTAACACTCCTTGAAATATACGAGATTATTACAGAGCCACAGACCCTTCTCACAAGGATCTACCAAGCTAAATACCGTACAACATAACCCACAAGTGACCAGCAAGGTCACCCATGACCAAATACAATGGATAAATGACAACATGTGTGTACCCGTATTACATAATGGTTCAAATACAATCATATACCCTTGCATGGGTTAATACACGATAATGGAAGAAAAATACAACTCAGTTGACACCGAAAATTTACCTACTCTCCTGTGATTAGCATTGTCGCCTTTTCATAGTCTTTCATGTTTGTTGTGCGGCAATTAATGTAATATCCGGATTTATTACGGTGTATTTCATATGTATTCAAATCATGTATTATTCGGATTGATGGTTTTGATTATCGGAGTATGATATTTCGTGCATTGACATCATTGTACATAAGTATAGAAACTTGCAAAATTGTTCAAGCAACCTCGTGATAGCGCACGCTAAGAATGTATCTTAACGCGCGCTATCGAGCCATCATTAGCGCACGCTATGCAGGTATGAGTAACGTGCGCTAAGGACTCAATTATTGAGCGGGACAGCTAGCTCATGCGCCAGCGGGACATGGGTCCGGATAAGATTCCCGCTGACGCACCTGGACAAATTATGAAGTCAACCATTATTAGCGCACGCTAAGGGATGCTTAGTAGCGTGCGCTAACTTGTCAATAATGCAGAATATTATAAATGGGACAACAACCGCTTGGGCTTTCATTTCCTTCGTCTATACTTCATCTTTGAGAGTCCAGAGAGCAAGAATCTCCCTTCTAAACACTTAGAACATTTATGAGTGATCATTGAATGATTGAGTATCACTTGTGAGTGATCATTGAAGAGAAGTAACACCTTGGAGGGGCACATAATCAACCGGAGTCGAATTACACCTTGTGGTTCAGTGATTTCGGCATATTAAGGTATGTTCAACCTATCACCAGTCTTAGATTTGGATTTCCAATGGATATGATGATCATGTTAAGGAGATATTGAATTTCATTAGTGAATTATTTCAACAACATCATGTTTAGAAGATTGGGATGTCTACAATTACGATATTATTGTTGGAACCTTGAAGTTGGAATCCTAGTACTTCAAATGATGAGAGAAATATTCGGAAGTTAACAATCCATATGATTTATGTTACCTTTGTGATCATGATTTGGAAAAGATATTATAAGAACTTAAAGGAAGAATCATCTTAGGAAATATTCTTTCGTATAAGTCGGAATTGTTAGTTCACCTCAAGATGAAGTCTGAATATGTATAATGATAGTAGCATCTAATACATCAACCGGAGATCACCAACTTTGCATGAGAATTGTAATCAAGATGGATTATGGTGTCATGATGATTATACGTATATTTGCATCTTGAAGTTGATATCATCCTGGAGATCATTCATAAGAGTAAGAACTTGGTATTCATGGAAGTAACATGAATTATCACGAAGAATTTCATTGTTTCGAACATGGCAAGAACAGCCATCGCTCAGAAAGAACCGCCATGCGTAGATAGCGCACGCTATGATATGCGCTTAACGTGGCGCTATCGAGTACTAGTTAGCGTGCGCTACGCTTGGTACGTAACGCACGCTAGACCATCACCGAGTCGGTTGGCCGATCGCTGAAGTAATCGACCATGCGTAGTTAGCGCGCTAGTCTTTGTTGTTTGCGTGCGCTATCGGGCAGACGTAACGCACGCTACACAGAATACTTAGCGTGCGCTAAGCTATTCGGGCAGATTGCAGTTTATGAACTTTTGACCGTTAATCGAATTGTTAAACATTTGTACGACGTGAGATAAATCCTATATTATTTCTTTTGTTAAGGTTTGGTCTCGTTACGTGATTGATTGAGGAGGACGATCTTCGAGTGTTCATTTTCGTGGAAGTATTGTTATTGTCTTCAAATCGAGGCAAGTACCTTAATTGTTTTATGTATTGTTGTTATACATATTGTCGTGCATGTATGTCGTGATTGTATGTCCACCTCGTGTTGGTCCGACGGGATCATCGGGGGATCTATGCTAGCGTGCGCTGGATCACCGGACGGGTTTTTCCACCACGGGTTGGTCTGACGGGATCATCGTGGGTTCTAGGCAGTGAACGCTGGATCGATGGAATTACCATGAGTATGTATTGATATCATGTTGTGATTATCAGTTGTGTATGTTATGTTTGAGTTTCTCATAGGAGAAGACTCGTTGGTATTTTGTTGTTTACGTTATTATTATTCACCGTGAGATATGAATAATATGTTGTGGTACTTGTACTAGCATCGTTGTGCTAACCCCTTCGGGGGTGAACATTTTGTTTGTGTTCAGGATCCAGGAGAGCGGGGAAACAATCACTGGAACTGTATGACGACGAGGGTGCAGAGTGATGTCCCGACCGGGTTTATTTATCTGTTGTTTATTCGTTATTTCAATAAGTACTCGAGTACAAAGTCATTTGTGATGATTTGGATTTGTTGATGTATTATTGAGTTCTGTTGAACAATTGTACTATTTCTGTATTTGGTCAGAACTGATGTACTGTAATTTCGTTATTTCCATTTGTTAGTACCTTTTTATACTTGTTCAATTCTTCAGCCTTGTAAATCCTTATGTAAAGGATTTACGGCGCTGTAATATTCCCGAATATATTGGGGGTGTTACAGAATATGGTATCAGAGCTAAGATTATGGATATCTTGGCCGTTGGGTTAAAATAGGGGTCATTTATGTCTTTTGGGGTAACCGGCCGTGAATGACATCACTGCACTGCCTACGTCTTCATGCGAACAGTGGTTGTAAGTTCCTAAACTCTATCGTGTTCTTTACATATTGTATCTCTTTATACTCGAATATTAGAACGATGTTGTTTCCTGTACATTGAGTATTTATGCTTACAGCATGTTGAGAGGCGGACGTGGACGTGGTCGCGGTCGTGGACGCGGACGAAGAAATGCTGAAAGGGAGGCGTCGCCTTCTAACCAGGCCAGTCATAGCTCAGGCGAGCCGCAACAATCTATTAATAATGAACCAGATCCTCGTACTGTGAGATCCTTCGTCAAGTGGTGAACCAGATGACTCGCCGCCTGTGTCGTGGACCGAATGCAAGTGGCGGTGGGACTACGGCAGGAGAGAGACAGCAAGGGATCCCAGATATGGGAAATCGAGGTGACCGGTGGTCGCAAGAAGTGGCGAAGATGCAACCACCCAAATTCGACGGTATTTGAGACTCCCACCGGGATCATTGGTTAAAGGAGCCGGAGAAAATCTTTGCGGAATCAATCGCCAGACGACCAGGAGAGCCTCTATCGCTCAATATTTTACGATAGGGAAGCGTCCGAATGGTGGGAAGCCATCCGGCCTGTAGACCATGATGCCGATTGGACAGAGTTTCGATTGATGATGGAAGCTCGATTGCCCTCGTCCCGTGAGGGAAGCCAAAGTTCGAGAGTTTTTCTCCGCTCGGCCTTCCGATGTGCGGTATCCTGTGCGATCAAGACGTTTAACCAAAGAATCGGCATTTGTTCGACATCCGGTCGTAATGATGCGTAAATGATGATCCATTTCGATATAAGAATGAAACCAGAAGTTCAGAGGTACATGTCCGGATTCGAATGTACCACACTCCGCCAATACCAGGATAAGGCGTTGGCATATGAGATCAAGGAAGCAGCTATGGAGAAATTTTCGGAATCTAAGAAGCAGAAAGTCTCTGGTACTTTTACAGAGCACAAAAACAACGGGCCCCGTAAGGCCCAGTCATTTTTTCACTCTTTCAAGAAACCTCCGCACCCAGCTAGGAGCGGAAAGAACTTCGGGGCGACATCAACTCTTACTGATGTTACCAGGAAATGCTTTAACTGCGCCCAGACGGGGCACTATCGACGGAATTGCCCCCTTCCTGCCGTGACTTGTTTTGACTGTGGACGAGAGGGACATCGGGCGGTGTTTTGTGAAGAGGCTGCAAAGTCTTTTAGAGCCCGTACACCACAAACCCGTCGAAGGAGGCGGTATTCCACGACGCAGCAAAGTGTTCGATGCCTCGGAATTTTGGCCGCGGGCGAGGCAGAGGACAATGAGACCGAAAGGGGACATCGAGTGCCGGATCTGCTCCCCACGTCTGTACGAGATGAGGAGGACAGACGATCGAGATCTTTGCCGCATCGTGCACTGGCCCGATCTTTTCCCAGCCAGTTAGCGTTTTATTTGATACAGGAGCTACACATTCTTTCATATCCTTGTCTTGTGTAAATCGTTTGAATATTTCCGGTTTTCATGCTTGTGAACCTTATGTGGTTGGGTTACCGAGTGGAGAAAGGATTGTCGGAAATTTAGAAACTAGAAATTTCCTGTATCATTTGGAGGCAGAGAGTGGCTCTCAAACCCGATCGTGATAGAAATGCAAGGAGATGACACGATACTCGGAGACGATTCGCTTAATCGTTACGGATCAAATGTAAACTACCGAAGGAGTAATATCTCACTGGTCGCTGACGATGGTTCCGAGATTCAGTTTGAGCGATGGAAACCGGGAATCACAGGAAAGTTGATCAAGCCAATGAAAGTCACAAATTGTTGAAACAAGGTCAGATCGCGGTGTTACGCAATGAAGAAAGAAGACGAAATTGTGGAACTTTCATCCATTCTGTTGTGAACGAATTTCCAGATGTGTTTCTGACGAGTTACTGGACTACCTCCACGAAGGGATGTGGAATTTACTATTGAGTGGAACACGGAGCGACACCAATTTCTAAGGCGCCGTATCGTATGGCACCTACCGAGATGTACGAATCAAGAAGCACCGGAGGAGTTCTTGGACAAGGGCTATATTCATCCAAGCGTTTCACCCCGGGAGCGCCCTTCTTTTGTCCGAAAGAAGGATGGATCGCCCGACTGTATTGACTATCGAGAGCCGAACAAGATGACGATTAAGAACAAGTATCCGTTGCCACGGATTGATGATTTGTTTGACCAGTTGCAAGGAGCAACGGATTTTCTAAGATCGATCCGAGATCGGGATACCATCAATCGAGGATTAAGGAGTCTCGATGTTCAAATCAGCTCGTAACTCGCTACGGGCATTATGAGTTTGTAGTGATGCCGTTTGGTCTCACTAACGCACTCCGTATTTATGCAATTGATGAACCGTGTGTTCATTGAATTTTGGATAAATTTGTGGTTGTGTTTATTGATGACATTCAGTGTATTCTAAGAGTCCTAAGAACATGCGCGGCATTTGCGGATTGTATTGGAACTCTTGAGAAACGAGCAATTGTACGCCAAACTTTCTAAATGTGAATTCGGCTAAAGGAAGTAATGTTCCTCGCCATGTGGTGTCGGCTAAAGGAGTCCGAGTAGATCCTCGAAGATCGAAGCAATATTGGATTGGAAGCCTCCAAAGAATGTGAAAGAGGTCCAAGCTTCTTAGGACTTGCCGGATATTATCGTCGATTCGTGGAAGGGTTTTCTAAAATTTCCCGCCCACTTACTCGACTTCGCAGAAAACTCAAAAGTTTGAGTGGAACGAGTCGTGTCGACTAGTTTTGATGAGTTAAAGAAGAGATTGACGACGGCCCCGATTCTATCACTTCCGCAGGGAACCGAAGGATTCATAGTTTACTGTGATGCTTCAATCAAGGACTTGGGTGCGTGTTGATGCGAGAATGATAAGGTGATCGCTTATGCGTCGCGACAATCAAAACCTTATGAAGTGAATTACCCGACACATGATTTGGAGCTAGCGAAGTGGTTTTTGCCTTGAAGATTTGGAGGCATTATCTCAGACGGACTCACCACGATCTTTACGGATCATAAGAGTCTCAAGTACATATTGATCAGAAAGAGTTGAACACGCGGCAAAGAAGATGGTTGGAACTGATTAAGGACTATGACTTGGAGATTTTATATCATCCAGGCAAAGCAAATGTAGTGGCCGATGCACTTAGCCGCAAACCTGTCTCTATTCATATGCTGGAGACGCTGACATCCCAACTTAGCCTTCAACGAGAGATGATTCGTGAAGGAATTGAGGTATGGTTACAAAGAGTCCAAGGACAACTGCGTGATGGAGATAACTTCATCTTTAACCGATGAAATCAAATCTAGACAGGCAGATAATCCTCTGATGATTCGGTTGCATGATGAAGTGATCAAAGGAAAGGCCCCCGGATTCATAATTCATGACGATGGAGTTTTGAGATTTCAGAACCGACTCTGCGTTCCCGATGTTGATGTTCAAACAGACGATTATGAAGGAAGCTCATAGTTCGCCCTATTCTATCCACCCGGCACCAAGAAATGTATAAGGACTTGAAGCTGCACTTCGGTGGGGCAACATGAAGCAAGACGTAGCGGACTATGTTTCAAATGCTTGACTTGTCGCAGAGTTAAGATCGAGCATCAACGGCTCTTTGGAATGTTGAAGCCGCTCCCGATTCTGAATGGAAGTGGGAGGACATATCAATGGACTTTATCACTAATATGCCGAAAACCGGGACAGAATGAACATGATTTGGGTGATAGTTGATCTTTTAACCAAATCGGCTCATTTTCTAGGCATTAAGGATACGTGGGGACCAGAGAGGTTGGCTCGAGTCTTTATTTCGAGATAGTTCGATTGCATGGTACGCCGAAGACCATTGTTTCGATCGAGACGGCCGCTTTGTGTCTCACTTTTGGAAAGCAGTTCATAAGGCCTTGGGGACCGAATTGAACTTCATCTGACTTATCACCCGCGATCGACGGACGACCCGAGAGAACTATACAAACGGTGGAATACATGCTAAGGGCACGTGCCTTAGATTGGTCAAACGATTGGGAAGTTCATCTACCGTTGATTGAATTTACTTACAACAATAGTTGGCATGCTTCCATTAAGATGGCACCGTTTGAGGCATTATACGGAAGGAGATGCAGATCGCCCTTATGTTGGGACGATTCATCGGACTTGATCGGAACAGAACCAGAGTTGATCGAGCAGACTCGAGAGAAGATAGCCTTGATTCGTGAAAGGCCGTTGACCGCCCAGTCGCCAGAAATCCTATGCGGACGTACGCCGCGCCATTGGAGTTCAAGATCGAGATCACGTACTTTTGAAGGTTTCTCCTACTCGGGGAATCTTTCGTTTCAGAAGGAAAGGAAAGCTGAGTCCGAGATATATCGGACCATTTGAGATCCTCGAGAGAGTTGGGGAGTTGGCATACAGATTAGCATTGCCGCCGTCATTGTGCCATGTTCATAACGTGTTCCACGTATCCCAGTTGCGAAGATATATACGGATCCCCATATCATCGATTTCGGCGAGATCGAAGTCAACAGATGGGACGTTTGAAGAAAGACTACCAAGATACTCGAGAGTCGAGTTAAGCAACCGAGGAACAAGTCAATCGTTTTGGTCAAAGTTCGGTGGTCACGTCATGGAACGGAAGAAGCCACTGGGAAACGGAAGGCGATATGAAGTCCAGACATCCCGAGTTATTTTCGTCTTGAGTTTCGGGACGAAACTCCTTTTAGTAGGAGAGTATGTAATATCCGGATTTATTACGGTATTTCATATGTATTCAAATCATGTATTATTCGGATTGATGGTTTTGATTATCGAGTATGATATTTCGCATTGACATCATTGTACATAAGTATAGAAACTTGCAAAATTGTTCAAGCAACCTCGTGATAGCGCACGCTAAGAATGTATCTTAACGCGCGCTTATCGAGCCATCATTAGCGCACGCTATGCGGTATGAGTAACGTGCGCTAAGGACTCAATTATTGAGCGGGACGGCTAGCTCATGCGCCCGGGACATGGGTCCGGATAAGATTCCCGCCGACGCACCCGGACAAATTATGAAGTCAACCATTATTAGCGCACGCTAAGGGATGCTTAGTAGCGTGCGCTAACTTGTCAATAATGCGTAATATTATAAATGGGACAACAACCGCTTGGGCTTTCATTTCCTTCGCCTATACTTCATCTTTGAGAGTCCAGAGCAAGAATCTCCTTCTAAACACTTAGAACATTTATGAGTGATCATTGAATGATTGAGTATCACTTGTGAGTGATCATTGAAGAGAAGTAACACCTTGGAGGGGCACATAATCAACCGAGTCGAATTACACCTTGTGGTTCAAAGATTTCGGCATATTAAGGTATGTTCAACCTATCACCGTCTTAGATTTGGATTTCCAATGGATATGATGATCATGTTAACGAGATATTGAATTTCATTAGTGAATTATTTCAACAACATCATGTTTAGAAGATTGGGATGTCTACAATTACGATATTATTGTTGGAACCTTGAAGTTGGAATCCTAGTACTTCAAATGATGAGAGAAATATTCGGAAGTTAACAATCCATATGATTTATGTTACCTTTGTGATCATGATTTGGAAAAGATATTATAAGAACTTAAAGGAAGAATCATCTTAGGAAATATTCTTTCGTATAAGTCGGAATTGTTAGTTCACCTCAAGATGAAGTCTGAATATGTATAATGATAGTAGCATCTAATACATCAACCGGAGATCACCAACTTTGCATGAGAATTGTAATCAAGATGGATTATGGTGTCATGATGATTATACGTATATTTGCATCTTGAAGTTGATATCATCCTCGAGATCATTCATAAGAGTAAGAACTTGGTATTCATGGAAGTAACATGAATTATCACGAAGAATTTCATTGTTTGAACATGGCAAGAACAGTTCTTGCTCAAAGAAATCGCCATGCGAGATAGCGCACGCTATGATATGCGCTTAACGTGCGCTATCGAGTACTAGTTAGCGTGCGCTACGCTTTGGTACGTAACGCACGCTAGACCATCGATCCGAGTCGGCCGATCGGTGAAGTATCGACCATGCGTAGTTAGCGTGCGCTAGTCTTTGTTGTTTGCGTGCGCTATCGGGCGCACGTAACGCACGCTACGAGAATACTTAGCGTGCGCTAAGCTATTCGGCATTGCGCTTATGAACTTTTGACCGTTAATCGAATTGTTAAACATTTGTACGACGTGAGATAAATCCTATATTATTTCTTTTGTTAAGGTTTGGTCTCGTTACGTGATTGATTGAGGAGGACGATCTTCGAGTGTTCATTTTCGTGGAAGTATTGTTATTGTCTTCAAATCGAGGCAAGTACCTTAATTGTTTTATGTATTGTTGTTATACATATTGTCGTGCATGTATGTCGTGATTGTATGTCCACCTCGTGTTGGTCCGACGGGATCATCGGGGGATCTATGCTAGCGTGCGCTGGATCACCGGACGGGTTTTTCCACCACGGGTTGGTCTGACGGGATCATCTTGGGTTCTAGGCAGTGAACGCTGGATCGATGGAATTACCATGAGTATGTATTGATATCATGTTGTGATTATCAGTTGTGTATGTTATGTTTGAGTTTCTCGTAGGAGAAGACTCGTTGGTATTTTGTTGTTTACGTTATTATTATTCACCGTGAGATATGAATAATATGTTGTGGTACTTGTACTAGCATCGTTGTGCTAACCCCTTCGGGGGTGAACATTTTGTTTGTGTTCAGGATCCAGGAGAGCGGGGAAACAATCACTGGAACTGTATGACGACGAGGGTGCAGAGTGATGTCCCGACCGGGTTTATTTATCTGTTGTTTATTCGTTATTTCAATAAGTACTCGAGTACAAAGTCATTTGTGATGATTTGGATTTGTTGATGTATTATTGAGTTCTGTTGAACAATTGTACTATTTCTGTATTTGGTCAGAACTGATGTACTGTAATTTCGTTATTTCCATTTGTTAGTACCTTTTTATACTTGTTCAATTCTTCAGCCTTGTAAATCCTTATGTAAAGGATTTACGGCGCTGTAATATTCCCGAATATATTGGGGGTGTTACAATTAATACGCCTCAGCGGCGATCGGCACAAAGACCGAGCGACCAGAGTCAGCATCAAATAAACCAAGGCACACTTGCCAAGCGAAGAGTCCAGACCGAGATCAGGTACCGAGCGATCAACGTCCAGGGCGATCGCCTCTTGGCACCTAGCAATCGACTCTGGTGCCCGACTAAAGACGACCGCATCATGCCACATGGAAAGCCAGCATCCGTCAAGTCTACGAAGAACGAATCTCGGAGTGAAGACCCACGTGCAGATCCGCGAATGGCACCGCAGAATAAGGTTCTTTGACTCCAGCCCATCACTAGCTGTAGACGACAAGGACTGCCTCACCTACCGATAAACCCGCCGAAAGGGTCCAAGGTGGGACCTCCCAAGACAGCGACATAGGACGCGTGTTGTCTTCTCATTGGTTCGCACATCCAGCTGCCAGCAGCAGCTGCGGACTTTAAGGGGACCAACCCATGTGCTAAAGACGATGGCCCGCTTATTATAATACAGTAAAGGCGATCGCCCAACTTCCTCCTCTCCTATAAATAGGAAACCTCCAGCAACTGGAAAAAGGTTCAGAAACCATCAGTCTTCCAAGAGTTGGATAAGAAACACAGAATTCTACACAGAATTCCACACAACACTTCATCTTTGTTACAAGAACTCACAGAGCATCAACTTTGATTCTTCCGGCAATCATCAGCACTCAAGAGCTAGATAACTAGGGTCTTTACGCTTATTGTAATTGTACTCTAACATTAATATTTCTACTCCCAAGTATTCGTATTAATAATATCTCGCGAGAGCATTCAATCTCGGGACTAACAACCCCGGAAAATCTTGTGTTATTTACATTCCCTGGGACGTGCTCTCGCATTTTGTTTGTTACTCATCCATTCCAGCAAGCCCTTCCGAATAATATTTTGGGTAACAACAATTGGCGCTAGAAGAAGGGGGATTTACCCTCATTTTCATTCCGACCGTTTCGAAGAACACTCACTGTTCTCCGGAGCATATACTTGAAGAAACACTCACTGTTCTACAAAGAAAAACCTTCAAAATAATGACGTCTGCCACCACTTCGAAGAGAGCCATTTTACGGCTCGCCGGACGCCATATCCCGGCCCAATCCGAGCCCTAACCAATGACGGAGGGTAGCCGCGGCGACCTGAGACTCTTAATCCCGCCCCCGAGGGACGGCCCCAGCCTCTCACTCGATCAGCTCCAAACCGCGGAACAGATCGAGGAGTCCATGGCCATCCTATGTGAGCGACGGAGAGCATGCAAAGCGCCCGCTATAACCCCCTCAGCCATCCGCCGCGGGGGCAAACGGAAGCTTAAGGGGTTACTTATCGAGCAATCATTAGAAAACCCCGATTCACGAGAAAAGGCACTCGTGAGGCAGGGCGGTTCCGTCTTTAGCCGTCTAGGAAGCAATCCATCATGGCGACCGGGGCATTCTGGCCCTAACCACGAGACGACGGAGTCTGAATCTATCACCAGGAGTTCGCCATACCCAACTCCCAAACAAAAACAGGTCAGCCGTTTGGCTCCCATTCGTCGAGGAATCGAGCCCCGCGGCAAAGACATCATCTACAGTGGAGCCAGGGGATCAGTACTTGATCGCCTCGGCTCTCGCTTCGAGAGTCGGGCCGCGAACAGCCAGGCCATGGCGATGGCTGCTATGCAACGCCAGCTCGACGAGATGAAAGCGCTCATAGAAACTGGGGCAGGCGCCATGAGAAAGGTCACCAGACCGAATGAGCCGCTCGCGGTCCAGATCGAGCTTGCCCCCGTGCAACCAAAGATCGCTCCTCCTCAAACACCTTTGTATGCGGGGAGATCGGACCCCGAGACTCACCTAAGCAAGTTCCGGATCTACATGACCGGATGAGGGGTGTCAGACGTGACGAGATGCCGAATGTTCCCATTGACATTAGGCAATCTTGCCCATAGGTGGTACATCTCATTGCCACCGTGCTCTATTAACTCTTTTGAGAAGCTGGCGAACGACTTCACATCGTATTTCGCCGCCAAGGTCGCTCGACCAGAAGGTCCCCACCACATGATGAAGATCAGACAGGGGACAGACGAGTCCGATGCAGATTACATCGACTGTGTGGATGAAATAGTCCTCACTGGCGAGTCCATAAGTGACGAGCTCGCCCTCTACTCGGTCCTGGGGGATTGTATGGTCATTCACCCATGTTCAGGCACCTCACGAAGGACATCCCCCGACCTACGCGATCTTCCACGCCAAGGCCACCGACTTTCTGGCCAGGCAGAGGTTGCTCATCCTTCGCCTAGGCGAGGGGGCAACCGTAGAAAGGGAGACGCCGTCTCCAATCCAAAAGACGACGATCGCCAAGTCCAAAAATGCGGTCGCCAAGCCACTCGGTGATTTCAAGGCCTTCGAGGATGTGGAAGTCCACCTCCTCAACAACCTCAATTTCTCTCTGGCCTGTATTTTCAACGCCATCGAGGGATGCGAATGGCTAAGCAAACCAAGGGCGATAAGGGACAACGGTCATCTGGACCGCAATAAATTTTGTGCTTACCACAAGAGTCTCGGCCACAACACCAAACAGTGTCGCGACCTCCTCAGACAACTCTGGAGATTGTTCGAGGAGGACAAGCTGGACAGTTTAATAACTTAGCTGGAGCCCCGGGAAGAAAGGACCAAGGGCCGGGATTGGCGATAGAACCGGTCGCCAGTGTCGAACGCGACAAGCCGGAGGACTCATACGAGTCAACCCCCTCGATCAACCTCGGCGACCGGATCTATATGCTTCAATCAAGAGGTGGGAACCTCGGAGGTCTTTCCTCGATTCCCACCATGTCAAACTAAAGGATACTGCCCAAGCAGCGTCTCCAAAAAGAGGATGACTCGCTCGCCCTCTAAAGTTCGTCATCTAACATGATGGACCTAGGCAAGCGATCGCCTCCCCCAGCACAACGTATACCTTCTAGGATCGCCATCTAACATGACGGTCCAAGGTAGAAGAGTGCTGCTATGGTCGCGGAGGTCGATGAAACCGACGATCCGTCCATGCAAGGTTCCTTTGGGCAGAGATCGCTCGCCCTTCGTTTAAATACGAGGCGGGTGTAGACGAATGACCCTCCAAAACTAGTCATAGTATGACTCGCTCGCCCTCTAAAGTTCGTCATCAACATGAAGGACTTAAGCAAGCGATCGCCTTCCCTTGCACAACGTATACCGTCAAGGATCACCATCTAACATGACGATCCAAGGTCGAAAAGTGCTGACATGGTTGTGGAGGTCGATGGAACCGATCTCTGCGACCATGCAAGGTTCCTTTGGGCAAAGATCGCTCGCCCTTCGTTTAAATACAAGGCGGGCGTAGCCAAAGGACCCTCCAAAACAGATCTGTGGACACGCTCGCCCGCCCTCAAAGGTCCATCATCTAACATGGTGGATCCGGACAATGCGACGCGTCCCTACCCCCATCACAACATATGCCCTCAAAGGTCCGCCATCTAACATGTCGGCCCCAGGCAGAAAAGTGCTAACAAGCCACGGTCGCGAAGTTGATTCATCTTATGGCGCCCTGTGCAAGGACTCCTCCAGGCTGAGATCGTCTGCCCCATCGCTATATTGCGAGGCAAAACGTAGCCTACGAAGGACCCTCACAATTAAGTGAGTCCCGAGAAGTAGGCCATCACACGGAATGTCGCTCTTGCACAAGACACAGCCACAGAGGTCGGTCCATCGACCTCCACAACCGTGCACGGTTCCTCTAGGCCGAGATGGTCGGCCTTCCTCGAGGAATCTGCAAAATTGAAGACCGCTCGCTAAACGATTTATTTTCGTTCCCTTACTTTCACCAAGTAAACAAAAACAAGGGGGAGAGCGGAGCTACAACATACGACAATTGTCTTTGTTCAAATATACGCACAGCGATCACACAAGCGAAAAATTAGAGAAGCAAATATTTATTTCATTTCACTTGGAATACAAATACAAGCACGGTCGCCCGAAGGCAAAATACAAAGAAAGCTATAAAATTACAAGTAAAAAGCGAGAAAAGCTCAGGGATCGACGCTCGCTCCATCGCCAGCAGCAGGCTCTGAACCCCCATCCTCCGAGGCACCTGGATGAACAAGGTTGTCCGGCAACGGGTACCAGCTCAAATCGATCCCATGATCCGCAGAAAGGTCGAGGATCGGGACGGTGAAGGCTGGCTGCAGAGGGTGCTCAAGCGCATAGGCTTTGAAATTTTCAGCTAAAGGGCCGACCTCGAGCCCTCCCTTCTTAGCAGCGCGGATCGCGTCAGCATAAGCCATATAGTAGGCAAATTCGCTGACGTACTCCACGTTAAGGAAGGGATCGGCCTCAGTCGCCTTCATATTTCTCCTCAGCTCCGCAACCGTTTGGCTCATGCCCTCGAGCTCGGCAGCTTTGGCAGCTACCTCTTCTTCTGAGGACGCCAGCTCGCTGGTCAGTCGGGCGACGGTCACTTTCAGCTGATCGGCCTCCTTCTACGTGGCTACATGCAACCTGCGGGCTTCCGTCATCTGGTCCCGCATCCGGTCAGTCTCCGCCCGCGCCCGGTCAAGATCCTGCCTCGCCTACTTAGCTGCCTCCACTGAGCTCTTCCCCATGGCCGCGAGCTTATCGGCAAACTCAATGTTTTGTTTCCGTGCGGCTTTGAGGTCCGCATGGAGACGAGTGGTGGACGGCCGCCCCTCATAGTCCCTCACGGCCTGAGCAGCCATCGTCCCCATCTGAAGGGCCAGAACGAAAATAGCCTGCATCGCGTCAGCAGATCGCCGGCGCACGATCGCATCCAGATCGGTCGTCCAGGCCTTTGGCAGGGAGGCGGTAGACCGAGCAATGTAAGAAGGGACATCGCTGGCCTCGCGAGGAACTTTGATCGTCAGGAAGTCCAACACCATCGGCGAGCAGTTCGGGTCGGAGTGGCGGATCCTGCACAAAGAGCAAAAGAGTTAGTATGTTTCCTACATAAGTGACATAACTCGGCAAAGCGATCAGGCTTACCTTTCGACCTTCTCTGGGTCACGGCCGAAGAAAGGCCTACCACGCGGGGTCTCGGCCTCAGTGGTCGCCATGGCCTGAAGGAAAGCCGAAGAGGGCGTGGACCCCTCTACCAAAGGAATCGCGGAAAGCGGTGGCACGGAGATCGGCGGCTCGTCAGCAGCGGCAGGGGCTGAGGGCTCCACAGTCCTCCGTTTCTTGTGGATGAGCCAAAGTTGCTCCTCCTCTCGAGGCTCCTGTTCTTCAACGACCGGCTCCTGGAGAGGTCTCGCCTCCGGGATCGGTCGGAGCGGAGCAGCAGGAGCTTGGCTCGTCTTCTTCCCTTGACGAAGGTGGCTCATGATCCCCGGATTAGACATGGCGATCGCAGCAGGGGGCTCTGGGAAACAAGGGAAGTGGATTTATGCAAAAGAAAACAATCGACAAAGTTAGTAATCTTCCTCAGTCAAGACGATCGACATGTCAAAGAAGATCGTGAAAGTTCGCACCTGGAACCCTTAGATGGCAAGGGTAGCGAAATAGCCGGGCGGCCAACCAACAAGCTTCGTTGTTGACTTGGCGTGCGTCTATGTGGTCGTTAGAAAGACTTCGTATCTTCTCCCAGACGATCGCGAAATCAAAAGCGAGGTCGCCTGCCGCCGGAACAATGACACCTTCAAAAAGAGCCAAATTAGATCAGTTCATAATGTATCCGAACAAAGGGAGAGTCTAAATCCTTACTCGAACTCCTCTCCCGAAATCCGGTGGGAATATCCAACTCGTGGGTTGGGTTCTCGCTCGCTGCCGACTTCCACGCGCGCCGACCCAGAACCACTTCTACGGATCACCCCTTACTTTGTTCGGGACCCCAAGAATCACCCTGCCTGAGCGACCTTGGATGTGGTAGCCGCCGACAGAGCCTTTCTGAGCCGTCAACTTAACGAGATAGTTCATCTCCAACGGCGAAGGAAGACGATACCTCCGATGGCCACCAAACAAAGTAAGGGTGCAGACGTTTTGCAGCCAAGCGTTCGCCGTCAGTTGAAGCGGCGCCACGTTCCAGGCGGTCAGCAGGTAGGAGACAGCAAACGGCAACGGGAATCGTAGCCCAGCCACCATTATCGCCTCGTTGACGGCGACCATGCCCTCGGGAGGCTGATCAGCTCGCTCGTTCTCGGCGGGCACGTGGAGACAAACATCAGAAGGAACATGGAACCTCGCCCTCCAACGGTCCAGATCCTTCCTGGTTGCCGAGCTCCTGATCTGGCCAAGGGTCCACGGAGAGCAGCGAGCAGCCCTGAACAACGTCCACCTTACAGGTTCATAAAGATGGGCGATCGAGTATTCAGTAAATTTAAATTTGGGGAGTGGTCCGGCCAATCTCTCCATGAGTTCGGCAAAATCTGTGAAGGCTTTGCCGAACGCGCTGTTCTGCTCCCAGTGAGCCTTCGCATACATCTCCTCCTGTTTCAGGAATGGATCCACTCGGCCTCCGCTGCCTTGGCCGCGTCAGCTTCATTAAAAAGTTCTTCGACCTCTGTGGGCTCAATCCCTGTGCGGATGGCCTCGACGGCGGTATCCACATGGAACTCCGCAGAAAGTTCATCCCGGGCGGTCGAAGCACCGGCGGCGGAAGTACTACCCGCCTCATACACGTTTGGTCTTCATCCAGACATTTTCAGAAGAGAGAAAAGGAAGAGAGAAGAAGTTTTTTTTTCCTTACCTAAAGAGTCTGAGTCGAACGATGATCATCACATGAAGCTTCAAGGGAATTCGGCTATGTCTTCTTCTCAGACGAAAATGCATAAGGTTTTTACCCTGTAACCCTAGTCCCTTTTATAGGCAAGGGCGGGGGCTTCTGGGCAAATGAACCGAATCTCGGGTGCCGAAGCGCAAAGGTCGGGAAAGTTAGCATTCAATGCCGCCCTCGAATCCCAAGTGCGTGTCGTTTCGAGGGCACGCTAAAGGACAGAGTCTGACAAACCGTCGGACTCCCCCAACAGAAACGCGACATGTGCCCCATGACGTTTCAAGACCGATGTCATTTCCCGCTCATTTCAGCGATCGAATAGGTCGTCCAAATTCAAAATCAGTCCTCTTGAGAGATGATCGTCTGTTGATCAAAATGATAAGTCGCTCGTCTAATTCAAGCGATCGCCAGTAAAACCACCTCACCTCACGTCTTCAACATCGGAGCGAGTTGGGGGGCAATTGTTGTGCGGCGATTAATACGCCTCAGTGGTGATCAGCACAAAGGCCGAGCGACCAGATTCAGCATCAAATAAACCAAGGCACACTTGCCAAGAGAAGAGTCTAGACCGAGATCAGGTACCGAGTGATTAACGTCCAGGGCGATCGCCTCTTGGCAACTAGCGATCGACTATGGTGCCCGACTAAATACAACCGCATCATGCCACGTGGAAAGCCAGCATCCGTCAAGTCTACGAAGACCGAGTCTTGGAGTGAAGACCCACGTGCAGATCCGCGATTGGCGCCGCAGAATAAGGTTCTTTGACTCCAGCCCATCACCAGCTGTAGACGACAAGGACTGCCTCACCTACCGACAAACCCGTCGAAAGGGTCCAAGGTGGGACCTCCCAAGACAGCGACATAGGACGCGTGTTGTCTTCTCATTGGTTCACACATCCGGCTGCCAGCAGCAGCTGCGGACTTTAAGGGGACCAACCCATGTGCTAAAGACGATGGTCCGCTTATTATAATATAGTAAAGGCGATCGCCCAACTACCTCCTCTTCTATAAATAGGAAACCTCCAGCAACTGGAAAAAGGTTCAGAAACCATCAGTCTTCCCAGAGTTGGATCAGAAACACAGAATTCTACACAGAATTCCACATAGCACTTCATCTTTGTTACAAGAACTCACATAGCATCAACTCTGGTTCTTCCGGCAATCATCAGCACTCAAGAGCTAGATAACTAGCATTTTTACACTCATTGTAATTGTACTCTAATATTAATATTTGTACTCCCAAGTATTCGTATTAATAATATCTCGCGAGAGCATTCAAGCCCGGGACTAACAACTCCAGCAAATCTTGTGTTATTTACATTCCCTCGGACGTGCTCTCACATTTTGTTTGTTACTCATCCATTCCAGCAAACCCTTCCGAATAATATTTTGGGTAACAACAATGTTGATCCTGTGGACGCTCCAGCGGCGCTGAATACCTGAATGTATAAAATGCATCCACCCCCCGAATCATCGGGGGTTACCAAATTGGAATTTTGCTAGTACAAGTATTAGAGTTATACAAAACACAAACCAAATATAAACAAGCACGCTACTCCACAACAACAGACAAACCAATCATTGAAATAATCTTTTGAAAAATCCCAAGATACATTCGCTTAAATCTAAAACGTTTTAACACTCTTGTGTTCTTATGAATCCTTGAAGTAAAGTTTGAAATATATTTCAATATCTCAGTAATTTTACTAAAACTATAAACTATAAATTATATACATATCATTTTATTCTGGTGTAATTCTAGCCAAGTACCAAATACTTATATATGCACACTCAACATGACATCATTAATATACATCCATGGTAATCTATGATCCAGCGTTCACTGCCTAGATCCCAAGATGATCTCGTCGGACCAACACGTAGTGGAAAACCCCGACCAATGATCCAGTGCACGCTCGCATATCCAAGATGATCCCGGCGGATCAACACGTGGTGGGCAGACAAGGAACGACATACATATGCACAACATTAAAACAGAAAGCGTAAGTAATGTACCTTTTAAAAATAGCCACTTTAGTCGACACATATTCCCGACCAGGGAATAACACATTAATGATCAGTCCAACTAACATTGATCATCCAATGATACACCAATTACCAATTTCACAACATTCGTTTACAAGATTCTTCGAGTCACAAAATAACACAAGTGCACAAATATCACAAGCACAGTGGTACTCTCCAATCTCAAACAACACATGTCCATATAATTATTAAATGACATAATTATGACAAACTAGGTCGTCACTTAATTACTAACACAATAACACGAACAATGACAGACATATATATATATATATATATTCAAGGGAAATATGAGATGTATAGTGATGATACTTGCCTTCACCAAAGATGGTTTTACTTTACATTAGCCAAGCTCGATCATCTAGGTCGATACATTAAAATCCCAACCTTGATTATAGCCCATAATAGATAATTTCATATAAGGGTTCAATTTATCACTATGCCATAGATGGCCTATTGCAACCCCCAAAAGATGTTGCAGCAAGTGTCAAAAGATGTTGCTGTAGGCATAAAATGATCAAAAGCAACACTTTTCGTGTGTTAGATTTTGTAGCATTGCCCTAGGGTCAAAGGCAACATCTTTGCGACCCTAGGGTAACATGGGTTCTCTTGTTGCTACAGAACTATGGGGCAACATCTTAGGTGACCTAGAGCATTATTCATTTGTGTTGCCACAGGTACTATTTTTACTTAAAAGTGGGTCAGCAAAAGTGGGCCCCACTATGTTGGACCCATTTTGTTGGTCCCACTCCGTGGATCCCATTCTCTGGGGCCCATTCTTTGTACATTATCCATGGTAACACTTCAAGTGTATATGGTAACATTCAAGTGGCAACACCTTGCTAGTTTATTACAACATCACATATTGCAACATTATACTATAGCTATGGCAATAAACTTTTGCATTTTAAATTGAAAATGTACTTGTTATATATAGGCATTACCAGTACAATGTACTTTTCAAAATAACCAACCACAAAATAGAACATCACAATTCAGTACATAAACAAACACATCCTTCTAATATTTAACCAACCACGTCATAAAAGTACTTAAAATCCACCTTAATACTAGTAGCAAAAGATCAAATCATACTAAATTCCACTTAAATCTAGCAACGATACATCGTTACAGCAGATTTCAGCTTTAAGAAGATTGTCTCGTTCTAGTTCAATTTCTGCAATAGCTATCCAACAACTCAAGATCTTTCTTCTCAGCCGATTTTATTCTAGTACCTCTCAAAGATAATTCTGCAATTCTCACCTACTATATCCTTACATCAAAGGTAAACTCAAAATCCTTTACTGTCACTTTATGCGTCTATATTCAATTCGACTATACAAACCAAAACCCGAAAACGAACATTAATTAGAAATCAAATCCTAACCGAATAATCAGCTTTAATCCTAATATCGGAGAAAAATCAACTTCAAACTTCTCCAGACGTTCCTCGATTCTAGTTTCACTTCACACCTCGTGGAACTTAATCGACCGACTTCGCAAATAAAAACAACCAAAAAATCAAATTCATCAAACCCACTTCAAAACCAGAGACCTTTAGACCTGTGCCGAGCCCGAAAATCCCAAATTCAAGAAAGTTGAAACAAAATTCAAATCAAACCAGAAAGAATTGATCAATCCAATTTCACTTGAATCTACAAAACCAAGCCCGAAATTAACAACTCACCCCTTTATCACCGAACCCAAATCGAATTTACGATCGGAATAGGACTTCCGCCATAAGTTATCAAATTCTACACTGCATAATAAAAATACAAATATCCAAGATCCTCTAGAAGCCCGAATTGAAAGCCAAAAACGGAATCGAGAAAACGACCCAACGCAAACTTATTTCCGGCCGAGCCGAGAGACTTACCCGAGCGGTCGCGTCGAATACGGAGGTCCGACCTAGATGTGCCGCCTCCAAACCAAGCTCGAGCTCCAAAGAGACCGACCACATCCCTCAAATCCCTGAAATCGAACCCAGTTCCATCACCCACCGCCTCAGTCGCGACCCACCATCCGCTCGCCGCCATTTGTCTGTGTGTGTGATATCGTCTGAATCAGTAGGGATGCTGGTAAGATTTGAGTTCTCCCGATTTGTCAGAGTGTGTATGTGTGTTTTGTAGGGAGAGAGTGTGAGAGAGGACATGAAATATAGAGATATCTCACAAGTAGAATGAGATGTTGCGGCCAACTGAAATGGAATGGGGTTAAATATAACCCTAACTTTTGGGATCTCTAGTTCAATCCTACATAGAGACATAATTATTGGCACCTTTTATTCTATCCAGATAAATATCCTACATTGTTATTTTTAATTTTTTATAAATATTATAGTTTTTTTAGTTTATTCATATCAAATTTAATTTAAAAATATTACTTTTGAATAAATGTCATACTCCACTTCAATCAAAATTAATTAGTTCTCAAGTAAAAGATTATTTATTTTTAATTTTACATAAAAAAATATGAAGTTTTTTTTAAATAGTACATCTATGGCAACACTGTGTCATAAAGTGTTACAGCCTGTAACACTTTACTACTAAGACAACAACATATTTCTATAAAAGGTAACACCCAAAATACAGTGTTTCACTAGGCCAAATTTTGCATAGCTATTGCAGTATTTTAGCTGGCAACGCCATGCAAATTTGTTGCACTAGGCCATCTATGGCGTAGTGTTATAATCATAAGGTAATTAATTAGATGATATAATACCTCAATTATATCTGACGAATTATCAATCGGATCAGACGACCAACGATACTCAACCCGGATTTATATCTCCATTTAGTTAGTGATTGGGGTCAAAATCCAATTCCTGAATGATTGCCCTGAATACAAACCCCAAACTCGGGCTCACTCTATAGGCCCAATTACACCGACCCGCTCGTTGACCAAATTGTCAAACCTTTATCTATGCCTACATCTTCCCGTCTACACACACACACATATATATATATATATATATATATATATATATATATATATATTGCAGCATATAATATAAGAGCCCTATTTACCCTAATCTCGTCGCCCACCTCCTGCCTGTTTCTCCTGAGGGCTTCACCTGTTCGCCTCTTCTATTTCTTTCATCCGCGCTTGCCACCACCTGGTAGGTCTCTGGGTTTCAGCTTTCTCCTTCGGCTTTCTCCTTTTCTTTCGTTTCTCCGCGGTTTGTTTCTTTGTTTCTGTTCGGTTTTCTTTTTGTTTGTGTAGGAAAATTCAGGGTCGAGCCCTTTTCTTTCGTGTCTACGCAGTTTGTTTTTTCGTTTGTGTACTTCTTCGATGATACCCTATGTTTATGTGTTCGTGTGATGGGTTCGATATGTGATTTTCAGTTGTGTTATTTGCTTCTTTCTTTTCTTGTTTCTTTCGGATACAAACGCACTTCTTGGCCCCGTCTATTTTGTGGGTCTTGAAGAGTGCTTTCCGTACAATTTAGTCGTTGACAGTGCCTGACTTCATGGATTGTTAGCTTCTTTATTTTGACACATCTGTTAGTTTCTCATCTTTGTTATATATAGAGAATTGGAATCTTTTTGCTGATTTTATGTATTTACATTTTTATTTTGTTGTTGATCCATATTTTTTGTTATTTACAGATATATTGAGGCATAGACAGTGTATCAGCTTTCTCCTTTTATTTCATTTCTCCGAGGTTTGTTTCGTGGTTTCTCTTTGGTTTTCTTTTTGTTTGTGCAGGAAAATTCAGGGTCCAACCCTTTTTTTTCGTTTCTCCGCAGTTTGTTTTCTCGTTTGTGTACTTCTTCAATGATAATTTTTAGTTGTGTCATTTGCTTGTTCCTTTTCTTATCTCTTTCGGATACAAACACACTTCTTTGCCCCGTTTATTTGCGGGTCTTGAAGAGTGCTTTCCATACAATTTAATCGTTCACAGTGCCTGACTTCATGGAATGTTAGGTCAGGCATATTGATATTTTGATTTTCGCTTCCTTTTTTTTTTGGTCGACCGATCAATAGGAGCTCAGGCATTGTGACTTTGAGGTATTTAAACACGGTTTGATTGTCCACTGCACACGCATCTTGCTTCAAGCAATAATATGCATCTTCAACACCCTGTAAAGATTGGCTGTGTGTTGTGCGATCATTTTTGTCTTGCATTTTATTGGCCTGTGTTTTGTTGTGTTTTTCGGCCTCTGATGTTTTGTTCATATGGGCTGATTTTGGTACAATATTTATTTTCTCATGTACAGGAAGCTCCTCGTATTTATTTCTTATGTTCTGACTGCGCTTCTTCTTCGGTATCTATTGTTTCCTACTGGTTTCTGGGTTCTCAAAGATTATTTGCAATTTGGTCAGCTAGATTATATGATTTGAGCAGATGTTTTACCTATGTTTGTTCATATTGGCTGCTGCTATATGAAACATGTCGCCTGACTTTACGATTTGAGCTTACTTTGGTTGTTTTTTTTCTTATCCGTTCTTCATGCGTTTTATTGTGGGACATCAATGTATGGTTATACTACTGCGATTTGATACTTCGAAAACATAGTTTAGGTTCTTATATTTTTGGTTCAATACCAGGCCTCACTTGGCTTTTTGGTTCCACGTTACGCTTTCAATGGATTTTAGTTCTATTAGGCACAGGCAAAAAAATTATTTTCTTCACATGCCCGTTGGCTCTCTGATGTTGCTTCTTTGTTCGTTTATATTCTTACGTACACATTCTGATCTCGGCAGCCTATGCTGGGTGTGGCTTGTTCCCGTCGGTTTATCATTGCGTTGTGTAGCGGGAACGTTATGATTTGATTCACGAGCCTACACAAAATATGAGTTTTATAGCAGTCGATTACATCGGTTGTAAATAGGCCAGGCAGACTTGTATTTAAACTTTGCAACATTTATTAGAGAAATCGGTGTCCAACAACCTACAACGGTTTTTGCATACCTATGTAAAATCTGAGTCCGATTTAGCTTCTTTTGATATTTCTAAGGAGGCTACAAGTGGAGTATAATTGTACAACTAATTCAATTACCAAAATAAGTAAAAGCAAAAAAATAGTTGTCATTTCTTAAATTCTATCAGTGCATCATCAGTTGTGAATTCAGGATGTTCCCTAGATTCATGTTTCAAAGGATTAAAAGGAAGACCTATCAAAATATAAAACTGTCACCATATGAAAAGATCTTACTGGAATTAATTGGATAAAATGTCACCACATTAACACAGATTAGGCTAGGGAAAAAATATTATCTTCCTTGCATGCATGTTTGGCCTCTGCTGCATGTCTTTCTTTGCGTTTTTGTTCTATTTCAGCTACCTCACATTTTGAAAGATCTCTTCATGTCAGGCAGTACTCGTTGGTCATTGTGTAATTTCGAATATGTTCGAGCACTTCCTTGCCAACTTAAATTGAAAAGTGTTATTACTTATACTTGATTAGGTTAGGCTGATTGGACGAATTTCTTTTCTGACATGGTTCCTTGTTGTCCATTTTCTTGTTCAACAGAGTTCTCTTCACTGCGAGGATCAATATTTCCTGTGTTATTTTTTCTCCAAGGTATACTTTGTTAGGGTTGTATACGTCAAAGCATACTTTATGCTTGTATTACCTAATTTTTCGGTCTTTATCTATGAGAATATTTAATTCATTTATCACATGTTTTGCATATTTATTCACGCTATGGTTATGCAAATGTAGTCTAAATTACTTTATATTGTAGATAATGTGGTGTGCCGTGTCACACAGAAGATCACATTATCGGTTCCTTATATAGTAATATTTAGTTCACAACCTATATAACATTAGACCGTTATGTGAAAGGTTCTACTATATACTTGAGATTGGTTGGTCTTGACCATTAGCATATATTAGCGTATTCGGTATACATTGAACAGGATCGAGGTGAGATAGGTTCTTCTGTACTGACTATAAGAAGAACATACATCTCGAAAAATTATTATTTCTTAATTCTAGTGATTAATATTTAATTATATATATTTAATATTTATTGCTTTGATTTATCATGGGTGAGAGCCACAATGATTGACTCAATATGCTCGATATTTTGGGCAATATTATTATTTATATGATAATTAATATTATAGCTAGAAATTGTGTCCCGACTAGTCGGGTTGATCATGTCCCTTGAGGCACTCGAAAGGATTATTATATTAAACCCTGCAGGTGGAATTAATTTTCCGATATAATAATAAAGGTCGAGTGGTATACTCATATATAATATATTAATTAATTAAAAGCTGTCAGTAGCTTAAATTAATTAATGGATATGGAATATCTTAAACACGGGAAATAATTAATTCAAAAAGGAGCCCAATTTCGTAATTTGGGATTTTGGTAGGAAGTGCAATATTAACTTATTAGTTGACTAAGTTGATATTAATAGAGTCTTAATATTAGGAAGAGTCATAATATTGGAAAGAAGACATCTATTGGGAGTCCTTACCATATCCTCCTTAAGGTCCCTAGAGTAGCCCAAAACACTTATAAATAAGGACATAGGGGTGGCTGATTTTTCTACCTTCATTGCCCAAGAAAATCGATTTTCTATGTGTGTGTGTTTAATGGTGGATCTTGACTTGTATCTTGGATTCCACAATTTAGTTAACACAATATTTTTCTAAAATACTCTAAATATTCAAGAAAAATAGAGAGAACAAAAATTGTAAGTTTCTTGAGAAGAGATTTCGGCCGAACTCCAGCTGTCCATATTTGATCCGGTAGATTGTTGCCCACACGACATCCGGACGTAGGCGGGATATACTCTAGAAGATCTTGAGGTAGAAATACAAGAAGATCGGAGAGGAACACGAAGAGGACATAAATCGACCAAAAAGGGATTATTATACCACTTCGCGTCAAAGGTAGAAATTACCGACTCCCATCCGTAAATATGTTTATTTAATTATTTATTGATCTGTTTAGTTAATTAGTTGACAAGCCTAAATAGATCCGGTTTTTTTGTTGGTTAGTTTATAAAACCTTTTATTAAATTATTCCCACCAACTTGCTTCCACTGCGTCTTATATTCCAACAATTGGTATCGGAGACGGTCTTTGGGTTCTGTTCAATTTAATTAATTTGGTGATTAATATGCTAGCAATTAAATATTCATATAGTATGATTTTTTGGAATATTTTGCTAGAATTTGTCTTGCAAGAAAATATGATCCAATTATCATGGCTATGTGATGTTTTTTATTTATTTACGCATTTTGGTAATTTGGCCCGTTTTGTGGCATGTATAAGTTTTTCCCGTAAGAAAATCCACGGGTAGAATAGGATTTATTTTTCTTGTAATTTGATGTAAATTCGATGTATTTTATTTTGAATAAAATTGTAATCGAATTGGAACACTCAAAGTACGAAAGAGAAAGAAGTCCAGCGCGAAGAGGAGTCCCGATCGGACGAACCGACCGAGACCAGCAGGGAGCCGATCAGCGCTCTTTGCTCTCGGCGCTGACTCTTTCGGCCGGCGGCTGGCAATGGGCAATCGGGCGGCGAGTCGGACGATTCGAGCGGCGGGCCGGTTCGGGCAGCGGCCAGCGGGTCAAGTTGTCCAGTTCGGGTCGTTCAATTCGTTTTTCCACGAGATGCTTGAAGCAGTGGGAGCAAACGAGCCGAAAATTTTCTCGTTATTCAAAACGAGAAAGAAAAGCCATGATAGTTGGATTTAATTATCCAATTTTTATTATTTGTTGGTTTTTATTGTTTTGATGTATGGCATGTATGGATGTATGCGTGATACGTTTCCTTGCATGTTAGGACGAGAAAATTAAAAACCTTATTTTTCAAAATAACTAAGTGATTTTAAATTGATTTTTCAAAATCAAATTGGCCTCCATAATTGGTTTAGATTGTGAAATAATTAGCATGCGTGTTGACATTAGAGTCTTCCTCCACATCGGATGTGCTAATTATTGGCTCACTGGTTTTAAACTTCAAATTTGATAAAAAAAGGTGAATATTATTTTTTATGATAGGACCTCTCCATCTGTAGGACTATTATCATTAAATAATATTCTAAGGTTTGTTAAATTATGGTGTTCACTTAGGAGTATTAATTAATAAGCTCCCCATCGGAGTCTATGTTAATTAAATACATGGCCAAGAGGAACCAACTATTAATTTTACTTGTCAAAATGCATCTTGGCTAGATAGTAAAATTAAAGACGTTAAAATCTACTTGAAAATGTACGTGTAAACGTCCACACTATCGTGGCTTGCATGTGCAGTTTTTCAAGATGTTGGTTGATTGCATATATATTGTTTTAAGGTTTTTCAATATATTTTGCGTCGAATTATGTGATGAATGGTGTTTTTAATTTTATTCTCAGATGTCTTTCAATCCACTAGCTGTTATTCTCAAAGAAAACAAACTTGATGGCACTAATTTTGCCGACTGAAAAAGAAATCTAAGATATTGTCTTGACTGTCGAGGGGCATAAATTTATTTTAACTGAGGAGAGTCCTTTGGAACCAGAACCGGATGCCACTCCTGAAGAGTTGGCTGAATTCCGGAAATGGAAAAGGTCTGATGAGATGGCTCACTGTTATATTTTGGCTTCATTGACAAATGTATTGCAGCATCAGCATCAGACGATGGGCTCGGCCGCGGAAATGATGAAAAATCTCACTGAGATGTATGGTCATCAGAACCGGGCGGCTAGGCAAAATGCGATGAGGGTTTTGATGACAACACAAATGTCTGAAGGGACCCCAGTAAGGGATCATGTTCTTAAAATGATGTCTCATTTGAACGAACTGAGCATACTGGGGGCTACTATCGATGCGGAGTCGCAGGTCGATATTATCTTAGGCAGTTTACCAAGAAGCTTTGAGTAGTTCCGCCTTAACTACAACATGAATCGTAGGACTTACACATTGGCGGAACTTCTGACAGAGCTTCATTCTGCCGAAGGTCTCTTCAAACAAGGTTATCATCAAATTCTTGCGGCAACCGGTGCTGCTTCTTCAAAACCCAAATGGGGAAAGAAGAAAAAGCAGGTTGGCCAGAAGCAAGTGGCAACCTTCAAAGCTAAGGGCAAGGCTCCTCAGTCAAAGTCTCCTCAGTCGGAAGCGAACAAAATGCTGAAGGGCAAGTGCTTCAACTGCGGTCACAAAGGGCATTTCAAGAGTGATTGCCCTAAGAAAGGTAGGTCTCATGCACTAGTAGTCAAAACATGTTTGGCTGTCTGTTCTATCACTTCGTGGATAGTGGATTTGGGCTCCACTGATCATGATTTCTATGACTCGCAGGGGTTCCAAGTAACCAAGGTACTTAGTGCGGATGAGATTACAATAAGTCAGCGACTATTCTAGTCAAGGTCATTGATGGGAGTCGTGCCGCTAAAAGTTGATGATAGGATTTTAGTTCTTAATAATGTATTATTGGTACCCGATTTTAGAATGAATTTGATTTCAGTTTCTAAATTGCGTCGTGATGTATATTCAGTTTCTTTTGAAGATAATGCAGTTATTAAAAGAAACGGTGAATATGTTTGCATGAGTACTTATAGTGAAGAACTGTATATCATTAATGCCGCACTTGACTCCCTTGCATACTTATAAATCACTTAATTATTTGACTAATCCTAATAAAAGAAAAGAGCCTTAGAGCATATCGAAGTGTTCGATGAAATGTTTCAATGAGTAGAGCTTGGGAAATTCTACACGTTTTCGTATGAATGGTGATTGAATTGATATTATTGTGATGATTCTTGCTAATTATGGGAATTTTGTTAAGGGAAGATAATGAATTGATGATCAAATGCCTTGATTATGTCGTTATGATTATGGAATCTTAGTATTCTCGATGTTCTTGGTGGTCTGTTGCGATTCATGATGTTATGAGAAGTATATGTTGAATAACATGATTATATACACCTTGAATTGTGAATAAAGATTGTTTAGATGTTAGAGGATATCGAATTACGTTGTTTTGATGGCTATGAACAAGGTTTCGAATCATATAGTGTTCTTGAGAAACTCCTTGATGAATTGAACATAGCAAGACGATCGTATGTTGAATTATCAGTATCTTTAGATATGAAGATCGAATGTTCGTTGATTATAGTGGTAGAATTCGTATGTTCTTGATGAAATACGAATCATGATATCAATTGGGAATCCGGAAAGATTGTGATTGATCACTGAATATGATTTCCTTTACATTCGTATCCGTAGTCGTATTTTGGTTATAATTTGTAATTGTTTGAGTTGGATTGTTCGGAATTGTGTTTAATCGGGATATTGTGAAATCATTGAGTTTGTCGATCGGTTATATTGATTAGTAATCATCGGATTTCGGTTCATATGATGGATATGAATTCGTAAAATGGTTTGATTATATTATTTGGTTTTATATATGATCGTGGTATCGTTGACCCGTCGAGTTGATGTAATATCCGCAATTTTCGATTTTCGGTAAATTTCTTTTTTCGGCCGAAGTCCGTTTTGACGACTCGCTCATGACCGTTTCGTCATTCTGAGAATGATTAATTCTACACTTTTTGACATCCGAGTTCGTTTCGGTATCGTTTTGTTGAGTTCCGTGCTTTTTAACGACTTTTCTGCACTTGAGTTCGGTTCTTGCGAATCTTGTTCGAAACTGCTGTTTCGAGTTTCCCGTAAGTCCGTTTAACTTTGTTAGACGTGATGTGAACTTCGGTTTGGTTATTCGATCACGTATCGTGATTTCCGGGCGTTTTGGGCCATTTTGTAATTTCTTGAAAGTTACGGGTATCCGTATCTGTAATTGTTGTCTCGACCCGTTTCTTGGTCGCGTATGATTAATTATGGTATTATGTTTTCATTTCGGGTCGTTGATGTTGTCCGCAAACTTTTCGTCGTGTTCGCCCGTGACGTTTGGAAATCGAGTCGCCGAGCCCTAGTGTTCGAGCATCGGCCGACGGTATGGACAAAGCGGACGACGGCACCGGCCGGACGGTGCGGCAGAACCGGCGAGCGCACGCCACGGCCGTAAGGCTGCGCGCGTGCAACCGGAAGGTGTAGCGCACGCTATCGGCCGCCTAACGACGCTTATCGGGTGCGGACGGTGGAGTCACGGGGTTCGAATCGGTCGGGCTCGGCAGTAGCGCACGCCATCGCTTGACGGGCAGACGCTACGGACGGCAGTAGCGCATGCTACGGCCAAGGTCGCGACGCTTACTGGCCGAAAGCGCTAGTCCAGAAGGCCACTGGATCGCGGCCTGGGCCGATAGCGCACGCTAGCTCGGCAGCCTAGCGCGCTCTAGTCCGGCCCAGTATAAATGTGACAGAGCAGTCACATTTCATTTCGTTTTTCATTTCCTTCCTTCTCCGTCTGCGGCTGGCGATTCATGGGTGACGAAGCCATGTTGTTTAACAACAAATCCATGAAGTTCTTGAGTTCATAACATCAATCAATCATCCGTTATCATCCTTTGATCCAGCAAATCAAGGTAATCTTACCTTAGAACCCTAATTTCGTGAATTTGGGGGGTTTTGCATTTTCGTCCGATTCGTTCCGTGCTGTTGATTAATTCATGATGGGTATGATTAATCTTGGTAGTATTCTTGTGTTTAACATCATTTAATCCATTGTTCTTCGTCGAATCGAAGTATATTTCTTGATTTCCTTCGAATTGACTTTTTGGGGGAATTATCCTCGATCTCGTTTTTCATCCGTTTTCGATGGATCGATTATGGTTAAATGATGTTGTTAAACACATTCTATGGATTGTATATCCATATTTCAACTTGGAATTCCATTTTCGTGATTTGACGGAACGAATCGTGTTCTTGGCCGTTTTGGGGAAAATCCTTGAATTTTCGTCATTCGTTCCTTGAATTCAGCGGCTTTGGGTCGTACTTTGGAACATTTTCGTTGTTATTGTTTTCGTTCGTAGTTCATTGTTGTGGATTGTCGTTCGGTGGAGTCGGCGAGTTCGTAGTCGGTTCGTGCCAACCTACTTCGGCCGATTCTCCGCGTTGTGGTTATTCGAGGCAAGTACCTTGCCCATACTTTTCTTATTTTATGGATATGATGATCGGTGGTCGTCTTGATGTATTTGTTTGGTTATTTGAAATGAAGTTTCAAAAGATTTCGGTTTGGCCTCGTTAAAGGCTCTCTTTCAAAACACGTGTGTGTTTTGTGAACGTTGTGTTTTGGGAATTGATTATTTTGAACGTTGAAGGCTTTGATGATATTCCTATTGTTTAAAGTTATGGAATTGTGTATTTCGTGTTTAATCTTGTTATTTTGTTTTGGAGAGTTGATAATGTTGTCGGATAAATGGCCATCTCTAGTAAGTATTCTTGATGAACTTACATTCTAAGCATATTAGTATTGCATGAGTAACGTGTGTGTGTGTATGCTCACTACGGGTTAGATCCGACGGGGTCTCGGTAGGGCTCCACGAAGCTGTGGGACCGCGAGCTTGCTTTTAACCACTACTGGTTAGATCCGACGGGGTCTCGGTAGGGATCCACGAAGCTGTGGGTCCGCGGTTAATTGTGGTGCATTTTGCAAATGTGATTTGATATTGGCATTTCCGGAAATGAGTGCTTTTGAACGGTTTTCATGATTGCATGCATCGACTAAGTGTGTAAGAGGTAAGTGTTCGTTTGGCTTACTTGGCTAGGATGGCACTAGAGTATTTTGTTGTTTGTGTTAAATCCTTTATTTGTGGATTTTGATGTTGGGAGACGAACCTTATGGTCGTTCTTGTGTACTGTGAGTTGATGAGATTTGGGGCTAAAATCCCAATGGTTTTATAAAGGTCATTTGACGGATTTGGGGCTAAAATCCCAACGGTTTGGTAAAGGTCATTTTTCGGAAAGTAAACTTTTGGGGCAGTCACCCCTTTTGTCTTTTGGATTTTGAAAAGTAGGATTTGATAATTTTAAATTGTTTTCTATTAAAACTCTCGATGGCATTCTAAACCGTTTTATAAATTACTTCCATTGATTTATGATATTTCGGTTATGAAATGTTTTCTCAAACTCTTGCCTCGGGAAGTACTTTTCGTTTCGTTTGGATCTTTGAGGATCCTTGGTTATTGTTATTCGTGGAATGTGAATGGTATAGCTCGTATTTGCACTTTGTTCTTGCACTAGCAAAACAGTGGAGTTTTGCTAACCCCCGAGTATTCGGGGGGTGGATGTCTGTTTTTGCATTCAGGTTTTGGAGCATAACACAGGGTCGGCACGAAGGATGATGAAAGATGATCGATACTAATCTCATGAGGAACCGTACTTTGTTTATTGGTTCAGTTGTACTCTATTTTTCCGCTGCTATATTTTCCCGTTGTACGTGTGTGGTTGTATTTTGACCCCTGCGTGGGCATGAGTTGTATTTGAGTTGTATGTATTTGTTGAAAGACCAAATCGGTCTACTGAGTCATTTTAGCCTTAAAGGCATGGTTGAGTTGTTATATGTCGTTACCAGCCTGGTAGATCCTTGAGGAAAGGTTCTACGGCGTGTAATATCCCTGAGCGGATTGGGGGTGTTACATAAATGGTATCAGAGCTTAGGTTGAGGAAAACCTAGGCTGTCGGGTCAAGTCGTGTTGTTTGAGTCTTGTTTCGTCGGATTTTATCTGACTGAGTCGTGTCGCGACGCGTCGTTTGAGTTTGTTGGTCGTGATTAGTATCGTGGGGCGATCATCATCTTCGTGCGACCTGTGGAAGTAAGTCTCCCTTCTTTGTGTTGTGCCTCGTGTGACACGAACTATTTTTATGATTATTTGTTAAGTGGTGAAATCCTTATGTGGATTTTGATTTCACGATATGAATTTAGTCGACTCTCGTATTTGATTTATACGAGGAGTGTCGTCACTTGTGATGTCTTTTTATTGTTGTTTTTGTCCATTGTTGATGATTTTCGAATCGATTTGCACGTTTTACAAGTTCTCTTGTGGAAGCTTAGTGCTTATACACGTACGACTTGTTCACTAGTCGGTGCGGGAGGGTCCTTAGAGACTTCGAATGGGGTCAGTGGTTTTGTTCTGAATCCTAGGCGGTCTTCGACTCTGGTGTTTTATCATTTATTTCCGTTTAAAGACATGTATTGTCTTGATTTTAAATGTTTTGATGCGTGTACTAGGAGTTGTTTTAGTGAACGTCGATATGTGTGAGTTTTGGGCATTCTGGCCTATTGGATTTTTGAAAACCTTGAATATCTTGGAAAACAATAAATTTCGAGACATACTTTTCAAATGAGTTATTTCTTCTGGTATATCCTAGGTGCCACAATATATTTCAAAAAATTTCTACTTCGAGGACCAAAATGCTTTGAGATATTTTCAATGTTTTAGAAACACTTTTATTTAGACCCGAGGGTCGAATATTTTGAAAGTTTTCACTAAGAGAAAGTGTCCTCATTTTTATCAATTGTGAAATGGTTCTCCAAAGTCTCGATAACGATGTTTCACGTTTGTACTTTTTGAAAGGTGATACTCAAGATCAACCGGTGTTCTTCTAAATTATTTTCAAAATGAGGTTTTCGTTTTTTTTTAAAAACCTATCCACTCCCGTTTGAGGGCTGGGTATGTATGTATGATGTTCGCGTTCTCATTTTGATATTTGCTCCCGAGTATGATCGAATTGGCGGTGTGAGCGTTGAGTCGTTTTTCACACATTTGTTGTGTTAGCCCCCTGTGAGAGGCGGGATGTTGGTGTTAAATGTTGTCGTCTCGTGGTGATTTCTGCGTTGTCGCGCATGTGCGAACTGTTAGAGCTTGGTTTGGTATGGCCGTGTGCATCGGTCGTCGTTCCGTTATGTGTCGGTTGTTTAATGTCTTGTTACCTTGCTCCTGTTTTTGTAAATTTCGTGGACGAGGTCGGAGGTAATGCCCGTACTATTTTGACTTCGGTATTTTTTCTTTCTCCAGTCTATCGATTCGCTCATGTTCGTTGATACTTTCTGAACTTGTTCTGTATTTCGATTTCATCGTCTGAACGAACTGTGATTTTGTTGTGGGTCGATCTGGTTATCGCTGTGACTTTTTCGAGTTCGGTTCGATTCTTGTGAACCTTATTCGGAAGTGACATCATTTGGTTCTATTAGTTCTTTTATTCGAAGTGGATCGGATTTGGAACTCCTGTGTTTTCGACTCTGTCGACTCGTTTATGTTCGTTGACATCTTCTGAGCTTGTCCTGCCCCTTGCTTTTGTTGATCGAACGAGTGTGGTATTGTTTCGGAATAACTCATTTGTCGTTGTGACTTTTCAATCGCTACTCCCTTTCCTGTGGATCTTATGGGAATGTATGTCTTGTTGTTCTCACCAGATCATCCTGGGAATTGTTGTTTGAACTTTATTATCCTTCGTGTTTCGGACATGATTGTTCGAATTTTGTTGTCTTGATCGTTTGTTTGTTCGGTTTTTGTTCTCATTTCGTGATTGTTGAGCATTCAGGCTCCTTCCTAATTCCCTTAAGTTTGGGAAATTAGTCTCATTTTCGATCTTCCAACCCTTGGGCGGTGGAATTCCGTATTTGTTCAACGATTGGCTCGCGTTTTGATTGATGTACCGTTGGGTTGGTCAATCGTATTAATTTTCGTTCATTCTGTTTTGTGATTGTTCGGATAATTGACTTGATTGTATTATCCATTTGATGACGCTTGTCACTTGTTGGTTTTATTATATCCCTAACAGCGACGTTGTGTTGGTCGTCGTGGAGCGTGTTTTCACACCGTATATTCCGTTGCGTTGTTTGTAACATTTCGCCGTTGGGCATTAGTTACGCGTTTCTTGCGTATCTCGTTGAGTTTTCCTGGCGGGATATTGCTTCTCCCTACTTGTTTTAAGTTTCGGGACGAAACTTCTTTTAAGGAGGGTAGAATGTAATATCCGCAATTTTCGATTTTCGGTAAATTTCTTTTTTCGGCCGAAGTCCGTTTTGACGACTCTTTCATGACCATTTCGTCATTCTGAGAATGATTAATTCTACACTTTTTGACATCCGAGTTCGTTTCGGTATCGTTTTGTTGAGTTCCGTGCTTTTTAACGACTTTTCCGCACTTGAGTTCGGTTCTTGCGAATCTTGTTCGAAACTGCTGTTTCGAGTTTCCCGTAAGTCCGTTTAACTTTGTTAGACGTGATGTGAACTTCGGTTTGGTTATTCGATCACGTATCGTGATTTCCGGGCGTTTTGGGCCATTTTGTAATTTCTTGAAAGTTACGGGTATCCGTATCTGTAATTGTTGTCTCGACCCGTTTCTTGGTCGCGTATGATTAATTATGGTATTATGTTTTCATTTCGGGTCGTTGTTGTTGTCCGCAAACTTTTCTTCGTGTTCGTTCCGTACGTTTTCGGAAATCGAGTCGTCGAGCCCTGGTGTTCGAGCACTGGCCGGACGGTTGCGGGACAGGCCAGACGATTGCGGGCACCGGCCGGACGGGTGCGGCAGGAACCGGCGTAGCGCACGCTACGTCCGGAAGGTTGCGCGTGCTAACCGGCAAGTGTAGCGCACGCTATCGGCTGGCCTAACGCACGCTATCAGGTCTGGACAGTGGAGTCCTAGGGGTTCTTGAATCGGTTAGGCTCGGCAGGTAGCGCACGCCATCGCCGGACGCGCACGCTACGGACGAGTAGCGACGCTACGACGGAAGGCTGCGCACGCTACTCGGCGAGCGATCTAGTCGAGAGGCCACTGGATCGCGGCCAGGGCCGATAGCGCACGCTAGCTCGGCAGCCTAGCGCGCGCTAGTCCGGCCCAGTATAAATGTGACAGAGCAGTCACATTTCATTTTGTTTTTCATTTCCTTCCTTCTCCGTCCGCAGCTGGCGATTCATGGGTGACGAATCCATGTTGTTTAACAACAAATCCATGAAGTTCTTGAGTTCATAACATCAATCAATCATCCGTTATCATCCTTTGATCCAGCGAATCAAGGTAATCTTACCTTAGAACCCTAATTTCGTGAATTTGGGGGTTTTTGCATTTTCGTCCGATTCGTTCCGTGCTGTTGATTAATTCATGATGGGTATGATTAATCTTGGTAGTATTCTTGTGTTTAACATCATTTAATCCATTGTTCTTCGTCGAATCGAAGTATATTTCTTGATTTCCTTCGAATTGACTTTTTGGGGGAATTGTCCTCGATCTCGTTTTTCATCCGTTTTCGATGGATCGATTATGGTTAAATGATGTTGTTAAACATATTCTATGGATTGTATATCCATATTTCAACTTGGAATTCTGTTTTCGTGATTTGACGGAACGAATCGTGTTCTTGGCCGTTTTGGGGAAAATCCTTGAATTTTCGTCATTCGTTCCTTGAATTCAGCGGCTTTGGGTCGTACTTTGGAATTCATTTTCGTTGTTATTGTTTTCGTTCGTAGTTCATTGTTGTGGATTGTTGTTCGGTGGAGTCGGCGAGTTCGTAGTCGGTTCGTGCCAACCTACTTCGGCCGATTCTCCGCGTTGTGGTTATTCGAGGCAAGTACCTTGCCGATACTTTTCTTATTTTATGGATATGATGATCGGTGGTCGTCTTGATGTGTTTGTTTGGTTATTTGAAATGAAGTTTCAAAAGATTTCGGTTTGGCCTCGTTAAAGGCTCTCTTTCAAAACGCGTGTGTGTTTTGTGAACGTTGTGTTTTGGGAATTGATTATTTTGAACGTTGAAGGCTTTGATGATATTCCTATTGTTTAAAGTTATGGAATTGTGTATTTCGTGTTTAATCTTGTTATTTTGTTTTGCAGAGTTGATAATGTTGTTGGATAAATGGCCATCTCTAGTAAGTATTCTTGATGAACTTACATTCTTAGCATATTAGTATTGCATGAGTAACGTGTGTATGTGTGTATGCTCACTACGGGTTAGATCCGACGGGGTCTCGGTAGGGCTCCACGAAGCTGTGGGACCGCGAGCTTGCTTTTAACCACTACGGGTTAGATCCGACGGGGTCTCGGTAGGGATCCACGAAGCTGTGGGTCCGCGGTTAATTGTGGTGCATTTTGCAAATGTGATTTGATATTGGCATTTCCGAAAATGAGTGCTTTTGAACGGTTTTCATGATTGCATGCATCGACTAAGTGTGTAAGAGGTAAGTGTTCGTTTGGCTTACTTGGCTAGGATGGCACTAGAGTATTTTGTTGTTTGTGTTAAATCCTTTATTTGTGGATTTTGATGTTGGGAGACGAACCTTATGGTCGTTCTTGTGTACTGTGAGTTGATGAGATTTGGGGCTAAAATCCCAATGGTTTTATAAAGGTGATTTGTGGATTTGGGGCTAAAATCCCAACGGTTTGGTAAAGGTCATTTTCGGAAAGTAAACTTTTGGGGCAGTGACCCCTTTTGTCTTTTGGATTTTGAAAAGTAGGATTTGATAATTTTAAATTGTTTTCTATTAAAACTCTCGATGGCATTCTAAACCGTTTTATAAATTACTTCCATTGATTTATGATATTTCGGTTATGAAATGTTTTCTCAAACTCTTGCCTCGGGAAGTACTTTTCGTTTCGTTTGGATCTTTGAGGATCCTTGGTTATTGTTATTCGTGGAATGTGAATGGTATAGCTCGTATTTGCACTTTGTTCTTGCACTAGCAAAACAGTGGAGTTTTGCTAACCCCCGAGTATTCGGGGGGTGGATGTCTGATTTTGCATTCAGGTTTTGGAGCATAACACAGGGTCGGCACGAAGGATGATGAAAGATGATCGATACTAATCACATGAGGAACCGTACTTTGTTTATTGGTTCAGTTGTACTCTATTTTTCCGCTGCTATATTTTCCCGTTGTACGGGTGTGGTTGTATTTTGACCCCTGCGTGGGCATGAGTTGTATTTGAGTTGTATGTATTTGTTGAAAAACCAAATCGGTCTACTGAGTCATTTTAGCCTTAAAGGCATGGTTGAGTTGTTATATGTCGTTACCAGCCTGGTAGATCCTTGAGGAAAGGTTCTACGGCGTGTAATATCCCTGAGCGGATTGGGGGTGTTACAGTTGATTGGTTGGTCGTGTCGGTTATTGATTGTTATCGGATATGTGTTAATTGATTACTTCAATAGGTTGAGATTATTGATCGGTGATTATAACCGTATGTTGCGGTCATGTTCGAGTGCGTTTGTGAATCGCTTTGGGCCGGGAGCCGAGGAGCTTGTACACGACGACGAGGAATTGGTAACGGATTCATCGGTATAGAGGCAAGTTATTACTTGCTCAGTTATAATGTTTAATGAATGGTTTCAGTTTCATTTCGTTTATAATGCATATAGCAATGATTATATGTTGTCTTTCTGATTTTGGAAGTTAAATCGTACTATATATGATTTATTTCGGTTATTGGGGTATTCGGGTATCGAGGTTACATTATGGTAAAGATGAGGATATGAGTATCTATAGTTCATTGTACGTTTGGATCGCCGAGCATTGAGGATAATTTCCGGTAATGATTTGACATCGATATTGCTCCGGAAGGACTCGGGACAAGTATCTTAGTTTGATTCGGTTTAGTGTTAATGATGTTGATCATGTCATTCATGTTGCTGAACATGAAGTCGTCCTAGTTGTTTCATCATAGTGTCGTTCATGTTTTGATTCATATGTTGTTCACGTTGATGAACATATTGAGTTGCATATGTGTATGCATAATTGTATTGTTTATGTTGTAAATGATCCGATGGGATCATGAGGATCTATGCTGAGGGCGATGGATCGGATGTCCACCATGCGTTGGTTCTACGGGATCATCATGGGGATCTATGCGGAGGGCGCTGGATCGCTGGACAGGTTTTCCACCATGCATTGGTCCGACGGGATCGTCATGGGGATCTATGCTGAGGGCGCTGGATCGTTGGATTACCCAGTATTGTGTTGATGGAATCATGTGGATTCGCATCGTTGGTTTTATATGTGTTTTTGTGCATATGTATATTGTTGGTTATCCATCTCTTGTTGATCTAGTAGGATCATCAGGGGATCTATGCTGAGCTGGATCATGGGATTTCCATTGAGTATACAATGTTGTTATTGTTTTGAGCATATTGACGTGGTCATATGAATATGCATTTGTAGGTCTTGTGTTAGGACCGTGTCCGTATTGCATTGATCTGATCTCGGATTAGACTGACATGATTGTCATGGTATTGTGCATCTTGAGGTATGTTCCATATTTTCCTTGGTTATTGTTTTTTGATGGGCAATCTGTTATCGTCTTGGGATTCGATGATACTATCCGATGGATCGTATTAGTCAGAACTGGTATATTTCCATATCGTGAGTTGGTGATGATAGTTTGAGAATCTTGAGTATTGTTTGAGGTACAATACAGATATTATGTTTGAATTTATTAGTTAGTCGAGTACGAGATGTGAAATGTGATAATGGTTATTATGTCGAGAATTATTTGAGTAAGTAAAGTTACTACGATAAGATTACATTGGTCGTATTCTTATTTTGTATTCTTATTGGTATGTAATTATTAATGTGATGTGACGGTTATCATTGTTGGATATTATGGCTGACCCTGTCGTGGGCTTTCTTTTTAGGTTCTTGAAATATCGAGCTTGTAGCAGTCGTGGAGAGATGAGCTTCCCGCAGGATACTGGCTAGGACATATTTTTGTATTGAGTTTCCTGATCAGTTGCTGTATTCCGCTGCTAGAGTACTTTTAACTATTTTCTTTTCCGCTGCGTGAGTATTTTGAAATGACCTTTTGTTTATGGTAATTTGAGTTACTTTGGAAATCTTTTTCTAAACTATTGAGTTTCGGCCGTTTGGCCTTGCCCTTTTTGAAATGAGATTTTACGACGGTTTTGATAAACAGATTTTATAACGTCTTCAAATATATTTTTAAAGATAGTATCGTCGTTGGCCTCTTGGGCAGTTGTAAATGTTAGCGAAAATTTCTTTTAGCCTTGTGGGTTCCATCTCGGGGCCCACGACTGTAATATTTACTAAACTGGGGTGTTACGAATATGGTATCGGAGCTTAGGTTGATAAAACCTAGGCATTTAGGTCGAGTTAGGTCGTGTTTTTGTCGCGTCATTCGAGTTGTCGATTGACAAATATTGAGTCGTGAGTTTTGTTGTCCACTCGGGCTTGTGCATTATGTGATTTATCGGTGTGGTACTGGGATTGTTGTAAACTTTTCCAAATAGTGCTAGCTTGATTCTCTTGAAAGAGATGAGTTGTGTTCTCAATTTGAAAAGAGTTTGCAAAACTAGTGTTATGAAAAAATTTGTGTCGAGTATTTTCTAGAGTTGAGACATGTGCGGTATCACGGGGAATCATCTTTCACAACTGTAAGTATTTGATTTTTGAATTTCATTGAGATTTATTGCCGTCTAAGTTGATACGTTTTGAGATTCAGCGGATATCATGCGTTACAGTATGAGATGACAGAGTTGGGACAGGATCGATAATCTTGAGACGCTATGATTTTGGGAATCAGTATGTTGGTTAGATTTTGGAACGAAATTGTGCATTTGGGAGGAATATTGTAGATGGTTGAGGAGAACAGGTAGTCATGATAGATCATTTTGTGATATATGAAACTGTTTTTGAGCATTTAAAAATGATACTTTTCAAAATGAACGTTTTACGGATGTTTTTATAGAAAATGATTTTTGTGCCGAGACCCAATCGATTTTGAAATGGTTTTATAACTCAGGACTTGAGGTCCGAAAGGAGTTTTCTACTTTTTAAACTTCTTGTAATGTGGAATGAGATACGGGCTGAGACCCTAATGTTTCAAAAGACTTTCCTGTTTTCTAAAACTCTCGAGATTTGTAAAATACTTTACCAATCGTTTATATATTTTATTTCCGCCTTTCGGAGTTTTGGTTTACCTATTCAAATGAAACCTCTCGAGAAGTCTTTCGCTGTGTTTGATTTGTTGATTATTCCATGTTTTGCCATAACAAATTTGAAGTAATCCAGGATGGGTTAATGATTGACGTTGTGAGTCATATGTGGAAAAGGAGTTTTTGGTCGGAATTTATATATTGAGATTTTGGAACTCTATCGTGTGTTTTCCACTGGAATATCAGTGGATATTGGTGACAAGCCTAACTGGTATACAGGAGTATGGACGTAGTCGAGCATTTGCATAGTTTTCATTTTAAAACTTCGAAATCGTGTGGATTCGAAGGAAACTGTTATCGAATACTTGGCACTAGCGAGCCAATTTAATTTTTAAAATTGATTTCGTGGTCTTACGAAAATTTATGTTTTGGGTTTTGAAATTTTTGAAAGAACTTTCGAAAATTTGTCTTTTGACTAGACTATATGATTTCAAACTGGTTTTGAAAATGCGATTGATATACAAACGCATTTAGTGCATAATGCATAACATTGTGGAGTTATGAATGTGACTCACGAAGTGGATAATGCATCAGTATGGAATGATGAATAGAGATTCGAACTTTCATATGGCAGTTTGGTTACCCAGGAATGATCGGTTGATCTATCGGATGAGAGAAATATGCTGCGTGTTGTAGATCCATACACAGGATGTAATTTTCGAACTTTGGATTTCGTGAGATCGAGACATATATGCTATGTGATTCCATTGATATGGTGGTAGTGTGATTTTTTTTACCATAGTGATTTTGAAGGATTTCTTTGTAAGTGTAGATTTGGGGGTGGTGACCCCATGCTGGTTGTTGTGGATATTGATTGATCGTTCCCAGTTTACGTATGATTGGATATGTTCGACAGGTTGTGATTAGTTGTTCGTATGCCGAGGGGTATGTTCACCAGTCGGGTATGTTTATTGAGATCCACTATAAGTGATTGGTGTGTCGTTTTGAGAACTTTATTCGTTCGTATATCGGTTTTTGTGGTTCTGTGTTGATCGTATTGGAGTTTATCATGTTGATGATATTCTCGATTGTGTTTTGACCTCTGGTTGGTCATATTGGAGTTTATCATGTTGATGGTATTCTCGGCTGCGTTTTGACCTTTGGATTGGTCATATTGAAGTTTATCATGTCGATGATAGACTCGGTTAATTTGTTGGTTGATCATTGTTAATGATCGTATAAGCGTTTAGATTTTGTGTCGATGTTTTGGAAATTGTGTCATTTTGTTGGGCAGTTGCTTCACAGATGTATCGTTTATTATGGATTTGTATCCGGATTGGGATTTGATTATGCGATCAGACAGACAGGATCCGACACGGATAGATTATGTCATCCGAAGATGATATATTTTTGTTGAGATTCATGGAATGTGATTGTAAGCGTATCGAGCCTTTACAGTGAAGTCACTTGCTAGTATCTCAGGAGATCGTCGACTTTGCGCATTTGTAAGTATGCTATTTTGATTATTCGGTAATAATGATGATTGATCGTTGTTGTGATAGTTTCAGAATATTTTTTTTGGTTGAATAGTTTGTTCGTTTTTCTATGACGGATTGCAAGTTTTGAGGACGAAACTTATTTTAAGTGGGGTAGAATGTAATATCTTGAAATTCTACTGTGATTGTTTAATGTTATTTTATCCGAGTTATATTGTACAGAATGGAATCTGTACAGTATGGATAAAATAATAGAAAGACTGAGGCAACTGTACTTGTGTAATTGTCGTATTTAGTCGACAATAACATTTTAGAATACAATGGGTTGAGTATATGTGTATTCAATATGCCGTATGTTCGTATCCAGTATGTCGAGACGTCGGACAGGAACAGTTGGATTTTGGCTAAGTATAGAGACCTTAACGTACGCTAAGTTTAAGGACCTACGTACGCTAAATTATACGCTTTACGTACGTTATGCATAAGTCATTACGTACGTAACAAGAGGAATCAGACAGGACCGAGTTGTGATCGGATAGTGGGGCCTGTGGTCGGCGGCTTTCGATGCGGATGTGGACAGGTGAGTCAACGGATGGAATTACGTACGCTATACAGGGTGTATTACGTACGTAATACGAGTATAATATTGTATCAAGTCAACGTATGTATTACGTACGCAACGGAATAAGTGTTACCTACGTTACGGGGTGGCTGGCCGAGTCGTGTCCGAGAGGACCTGTAGTGGCCGATCATGGTCGGCAGTGACTCACAGGGATGGCCGATCACGGTCGGCAGTGACTCGCTGGGTGTAAGGACTGGCCGATAACGTACGTAAGCCTGTGGCCGCCACGGCCGTAGGGCGATGCACGTAAGCGGTACCCGATACGTACGTAAGGGTGTCAGACAAAATGGACAGTAGGGTAGGCCACGATTGGTTACGTACGTAAGCCACGGCCGATTACGGCCTTAACGTGCCGACAGGACTCGGCCTATATAAGGCCTGGACCGAGTCATCTTGGGCATTTTTCATTTTTCTTCATTCCTTCCGCGATTTGTCACCATAGATGGATGGATTTGAGTAAGAGAAAACACAGAACAACATGTTTTGGAAGTTTGATTCATGGATTAACATCATCTTCCACCCGGATCGAAGGTAAGATCACCTGAACTTTTGGTTTTGGGATATTCTTGAGGTTTCTTGGTATTTTGGCCGATTTGATTCGTTTTGATTTAGATTATTGATTGAACTTGACTATATACTCGAAATCATTCATTATCCTTGAAGTTTTGTCGAACAAATTCGAGTATTTCTTCGAATAAACGATTAAATTGGACTATGCCTTTGAAGTGTTCGATGAAATGTTTCAATGAGTAGAACTTGAGAAATTCTACACGTTTTCGTATGAATGGTGATTGAATTGATATTGTTGTGATGATTCTTGGTAATTATGGGAATTTTATTAAGGGAAGATAATGAATTTATGATCAAATGCCTTGATTATGTCGTTATGATTATTGAATCATAGTATTCTCGATGTTCTTGGTGGTTTGTTGCGATTCATGATGTTATGAGAAGTATATGTTGAAGAACATGATTATATACACCTTGAATTGTGAATAAGGATTGTTTAGATGTTAGAGGATATCGAATTACGTTGTTTTGATGGCTATGAACAAGGTTTCGAATCATTTAGTGTTCTTGAGAAACTCCTTGATGAATTGAACATAGCAAGACGATCGTATATTGAATTATCGGTATCTTTAGATATGAATATTGAATGTTCGTTGATTGTAGTGGTAGAATTCATATGTTCTTGATGAAATACGAATCATAATATCAATTGGGAATCCGGAAAGATTGTGATTGATCACCGAATATGATTTCCTTTACATTCGTATCCGTAGTCGTATTTTGGTTATAAATTCGTAATTGTTTGAGTTGGATTGTTCGGAATTGTGTTTAATTAGGATATTGTGAAATCATTAAGTTTGTCGATCGGTTATATTGAATAGTAATCATCGGATTTCGGTTCATATGATGGATATGAATTCGTAAAATGGTTTGAGTATATTATTTGGTTTTATATATGATCGTGGTATCGTTGACCCGTCGAGTTGATTGGTTGGTCGTGTCGGTTGTTGATTGTTATCGGATATGTGTTAATTGATTACTTCAATAGGTTGAGATTGTTGATCGGTGATTATAACCGTATGTTCGAGTGCATTTGTGAATCGCTTTGGGCCGGGATCCGAGGAGCTTGTACACGACGACGAGGAATTGGTAACGGATTCATCGGTATAGAGGCAAGTTATTACTTGCTCAGTTATAATGTTTAATGAATGGTTTCAATTTTATTTCGTTTATTATGCATATAGCAATGATTATATGTTGTCTTTCCGATTTTGGAAGTTAAATCGTACTGTATATGATTTATTTCGGTTATTGGCGTATTCGGGTATCGAGGTTACATTATGGTAAAGACGAGGATATGAGTATCTATAGTTCTGTAATATCCATACCTTTCCATTTTTAGCAGTTTCTATTTTTGGTGTATGTCTATTTCTGTTGACTTGCTTGTAACCGTTTCGACATTTTGAAGCTATTTTATTCTAGGAGTTTTTCCATTTGGACGAGTTTTGGTGATGTTTTCACGCAATTTCATTTTATGACATGTTTTGCTGTATGAACATTCGATTCACGTAAAACTCATTCGTTTTCATTGTTTCTTGGTTTGTGCAAGTTCGTATGGTTTAGTTGGTCGTGTTGAGACTTTCGGTTTGTAAATCCGGCGTCGTTTCGTGATTTTCGGGCACTTGGGCCATTTTTGTAATTTCCTATAAGTTTAGGGAATTTCATCTTCTTTGTCGTATTTCGGATTCCCCGGTAGTCGGAATTATATTTTCTTTCAGCGCTTAGCTCTGCCGTCTTGTATATTTCGTGTTTATGTTTCTGGATTATGGCCTTATCGTGCATTTCGAGTTTCGTACCTTCGGCAGCAACGTACTGATCTGAGCAGTAATGAACTGCTGCGTGAGTAGCGCATGCTATTCCTTATCTCCTTGCGTGCGTTATCAGTGTGCAGTTAGCGTACGCTAACTTGTTGTTATTAGCGTACGCTATCGAGTAGTATTTAGCGCGCGCTAAGCATGTCTAGCGCACGCTAGCGACGTCGGGCAGCAGCTTCTGGACTGTTTGCAAACCCCGTTAGCGCGCGCTACCTTTTGACAGTTAGCGTGCGCTAACTATGCATTTTAAATAGAACAGCGGGCAGGTCAGAACAGCACTCTTTTCATTCTTTCTCTCGTTTTCTTCTTCGGGCGACACAAGGGCCGATTCCCTTCAACTTCTATCCGAGAATTATTCGTATTCCACCACGGTAGAGTCGAGCTAACATATCATCATCAGCGTAATCATCCTTCATCGTCCGAATCCGAGGTATTTCTTCAAGAACCCTAAACTTGTCCAATTTGGGGGTTTTCGGGTTTTTCTTGATTAATTCCGAATTGTCCATATATGTTGTATATTTCTTTATCGATTGTTGTTATCAGTGTTCTAAAAATCGGCCCGGGCGGTCGCCTAGGCGGCGCCTAGGCGCTAGGCGGCTCCCGGGCGCTCCGATTATGCCCTGGGCGTTTGTCCTGGGCGTTCGGGTGATTAATCGGCCGCCTAGGCGGCCGGGCGGCGCCTAGGCGCCGGGCGGCGCCAGGATGGCAAGCCGGGCGCCTAGGCGGGTAAACATTTTTTTTTATTTTTTTATATTAGAGGTACTATAAATTCCTGAATTGAGATACTATGGACTATGTTATGCTTATGTCAATGTTTAACAATTTAATATATGATCGATTATATATTTGTTTAAATATTTAAATATTAGATGTTTTTTATTCTTTACATATATATAATTTTTTATATATAAAAATAATTATTATAATAATAATAAATAATCCGCCTAATCCGATTAATCCCCGACTAATCCCCGATTAATCCTCTGGGCGCTAGGCGTTAGCAATCCGAACGCCTAGCGCCTAGCGTTTTTTAGAACCTTGGTTGTTATCAGATGAATCCCAATCCATTTCACCTAGTTAAATTCGTGAATTATCGATTCGGGGAGGTTTTGCATAAACCCTCGCCCGTATCGATTGATCGTTCATTGTTGTGGTTTGTAATCGGGGTTTTGGGTGTATTCCATTCGATTATTATTTTCGTATAGGACTGAGTTATGTTAACCCTTCGTTTAGGAACGATCGTCTTCCTTCCAGATCATTCGTAGTCGTTGTTCGTCCCCATTTCGTCGAAGATGTCTCAAAGGCAAGTATTTTACATTTGTTTACGCGTTCTAGTATTTGAATTATCGCTATTCATGGTTGTGTGGATGTATATGTGTATGTTCACCTAGGGATGGTCCGATGGGGCCTCTAGGGATACGTTGCCATGAGTTTCGTATCGCGAACTATGGTTAACCACCCAGGGATGTCCGACAGGGCTGCGGGGTACGGTGGCCGTGAGTCTCGTACCAAGGTTAACTTTGAATTGTTTTGTTGGAGAAAATGTGTTTTGTGCTTGTGCACCATATAATATTCCGGAATATAAATGATTTCTAAAATGATTTTTAGCGCATATTTTCATCTGATTAGAATGGTAGTTCAAATGGATTGTACTTGCACTAGCAGTTGTCGCTAACCACTTAAATGGGGGAAATACTTTTTGTATTTCAGGTTCAGGTCTTGGAGACAAGCGAGCACACGAGCCGTATGAGAATGATGGGCAAGCATGATACTGTTCAGTGGTCAATTGTTGGTGTTCTGTTCTGGCGTTTATTATTGATGTCTTTTTTTGGGAATTCTGTATTATGAAATTGATTTAAGTACTCGAGTACTTCCTTTTTGAAATTGTTAATGTTGCATTTCTATTTTGGGAAATAGATTTGATATCAGATTATATTTGTCGGATTTTAGCCTTTTATCTGAATGTCGTGGTTTGAGAAATTGTTCGATTATTAGTGATGTATGTCCTTGTTGTTTGTCGGGTTGGTTTGTTAGCCTGGTGGATTCCAAAGTGTGGGGTCCATGGCGCTGTAATATACCTGAACGTCTTGGTGGTGTTACAGAATATGGTATCGGAGCTTAGGTTTATGGATACCTAGGCTGTCGGTTATTTGGGTCTAGTCGAGTGTGGTTTTTGAACAGTATCACTGCTATGCCATCATCTTAATACGCCGGTGCTCGTAAGTTTTTCCTAACTTGACTCGTTACGTTGTTCTGTTCTATTCGTTTCTTGGTATCTTGTTGCATTTTGCGTTTGAATTGTACTCACCCGCTACTTCTTCAGAATTTCTGCTGGTAGAGAATGCAGTCGCGGACGCGGTAGGGGATGTGGTGCAGCCGGTGGGCCGGCCATGTCTGATAACTCGGGAACTGATTCGGCGATGCCTTCCTTGTCGAACAGTGTTTCACCTAGTTCCGGAGGTCAACAGGATCAGTCTGCTAGCTCCGAAAATGCGCATGAGAATGTTGGAGTGGTGAACACTTTACAGCAAGTAGCGAACCAGATGACGCTACTGATTCAGGCCGTTTTAGTTGGCCAGGCTAATGCTAACCCGGTTCCACCTACTGGATCGGTAAGGATAAGTTACTTCAGGACGTGATTCGTATGCGTCCTCCGCAGTTTGATGGTGCTTATGACCCTTCCGGTTGGGAGAGTTGGTTATTTGAGATGGAGAAGGTATTTGAGGCTGATAACTGCTTTGAGGAGAGGAAGGTACTCATCGCTCAGTACTTCCTCGCCAAAGAGGCGGCAACATGGTGGCAAGCAGTGAAACTGGGTGACCGGGCAGCCACATAGGTAGAGTTTCGAGAGCTGATGGAAGACGAGTTTTGTCCGTGACCAGTGAAGGAGGGGAGGATCCGAGCCTTCTTTGAGGCTAAGCCCCAGGATGTTCCTATTTCTCAAGCTATCAAGGGCTACAACCAACAACTTCATTATGTGAGAAACCAAGTCCGAGATGAGCTTGATAAGATCCGCCACTTTGATATGCGGATGAAACCGAGGGTGCGTCACTACATGTCTGGTCTGGGGTGCACGACTTTGAAGAGTGTCAGAATAAGGCGATGGCTTATGAGATGTCGTTTTCTGCGATAGAGACGGCAGCCGAGGGAAAGAAGCAGAAGACCTCTGGTCAGTTTTCGGGAGGCAAGTCTGGAGGATATCAGAAGGCTCAGTCTGGTTTGCGAGTATTCGGGAGTCAGTCCCCGTCATTTGGACGAGGAAACGGTTCTAAGTCTGCTCCTACTGGTTAAGTGCGTGGTCCAAATTGCTTTAACTGTGGTCGTCCTGCACACATTATGAGTGAGTGTGACAGGCCTCCGATTCAGTGTCATTCCTGTGGTCGGATGGGGCATCGTGCCAAGTTTTGTACGGATGCTGCTCGGGCACCAGTTACTCAGATATCAGCCCCAGCTGCGGGAGAACCGAGTGTGAATCACACAGCGGCAGTTTCTCAGCCACAACAGAGTTTTGGTAGAGGTCTAGGACGAGGATAGCCTTCTATAGGGGGAGCTTCTAGTGCGGGGTCTGTTCTGCCCCGTGTGTACGAGATGAGACGAGCTGGGGATCCCGACGCGACGGTAGCTACAGGTAGCGTCCACATTCTTGACCATGCTGATTCTGTGTTATTCGATTCTGGTGCTACGCATTCTTTCATATCTCTGGATTGTGTGCATCGTCTGCATGTTGATTGCCCAGTTGCGTGTGAACCATTTGTTGTTAATCTGCCTAGTGGGGATAGCATCGTGGGGGACCGTGAGATTCGAGATTTTCCTGTGAGTATCGTGGGGAGGGTTTGGCCTTCTAATCTGATTGCGGTAGATATTAGAGATGAGGATTTGATTCTGGGCGAGGATTTAGCTGGACCATCATGGGACAATCATGAATTATAGAACGAGAACCATTTCGATGTTAGCCTCTGACGGTACCGAGCATTGTTTTGTGGGGCATAAGCGGAGTAGTCAGAAGTTCTTGATCAGCGCTTTGAAAGCGGTGAGACTTCTTCGAGGAGGTTGCACGGGGTATTGGTGTTACGCTTTGAGATTGGGAGAAGGGGGAGTCGAGCTCTCGTCTATTCCAGTAGTGTGTGAGTATCCTGACGTCTTTCTAGATGAGTTATCGGGTTTGCCGCCGGATCGAGAGGTCGAGTTTACTGTTGATTTGGAGCCAGGTGCGGCACCGATTTCTAAGATGCCATACCGCATGGCGCCTGCCGAGATGCTTGAATTGAAGAGACAGTTGGGAGAGTTGCTAGACATGGGGTATATTCGACCGAGCACTTCACCTTGGGGCGCACCGGTCCTGTTTGTGAAGAAGAAGGATGGGTCACTTCGTCTGTCTATCGACTATCGTGAGTTGAACAAAGTGACTATTAAAAACAAGTATCCACTCCCGAGGATTGATGATTTGTTCGACCAATTGAAAGGGGCGACCGTATTTTCGAAGATTGATTTGAGATCAAGGTATTATCAGCTCCGGGTGAAAGATTCCGATATTCCGAAGCCGGCCTTTCGGACGAGATACGGTCACTACGAGTTTGTAGTTATGCCTTTTGGGCTAACCAACGCCCCAGCAGTGTTCATGTAGCTTATGAACAAAGTCTTTATCGAGTACCTCGATAAGTGTGTAGTCGTTTTTATCGACAATATCCTGATTTACTCGAGGAGCGAGGAGGAGCATGCCCGTCATTTTCATATCGTGTTAGACATTTTGAGAACTCAGCATCTTTTTGCGAAGTTCTCAAAGTGTGAGTTTTGGTTACGGGAGGTTATGTTTCTCGGACATGTGATCTCGGCCGAGGGTGTTCGTGTGGACCCACATAAGGTAGAGGCATTGTTGGATTGGGCGCCGCCCAAGAATGTGAAGGAGGTCCGTAGTTTTCTGGGTTTGGCTAGATATTACCGTAGATTTGTCGAGGGGTTCTCTAAGCTCGCTCGACCGCTGACTCAGTTGTTACAGAAGTCAGAGAAGTTTGTGTGGACCGATGAGAGGCAGAATAGTTTTGAGGAGTTGAAGAAGCGGATGACGACCGCTCCTGTTTTGGTTTTACCGAGTGGTAATGAGGGTTTCTCAGTTTTTAGTGATGCTTCGGACCAAGGGCTCGGATGTGTACTCATGCAGCACGGGAGGACGATTGTCTATGCTTCCCGTCAGTTGAAACCGTACGAGTTGAATTACCCTACGCACGATCTTGAGTTGGCCGCAGTTGTATTTGCATTGAATATGTGGCGTCATTACTTATATGGCTCGTCGTGTCAGATTTTCACCGATCACAAGAGCCTGAAGTACATTTTTATGCAGAAAGAGCTTAATATGAGGCAGAGGAGATGGTTGGAGTTGATTAAGGATTATGATCTCGAAATTCTCTATCATCCGGGCAAGACAAATGTGGTGGCAGATGCCTTGAGCCGGAAATCGGTATCGCTTCGGGCGCTTGAGTTACTTACGGTCCAGCCAGGACTCCAGCGAGAGTTGATGAGGTTGAGCGTTGAGATTGTACTACCAGAGAGTTCCGAGCAGTTGCGTACACTTGAAATTTCGTTGTCTCTAGTCGACGACATTAAATCGGGACAGTTAGAGGACCCGATGTTTATTCAGCTTCGAAAGAATGCAGGGAAGGGGAAAGCCCCGGGATTCGTGATACATGAGGATTGTGTGTTGAGATTCCAAGGTCGGCTTTGTGTTCCGAACGACTTGGAATTGAGGCAAAGTATTATGCGAGAGGCTCACGCGTCGCCTTACTCAGTCCATCCGGGCTCGAGTAAAATGTATAAAGATTTGAGAAAGAATTTATGGTGGAATGACATGAAGAATGAGGTAGTCGAGTTTGTGGCTAAGTGTTTGACTTGTCAACAAGTCAAAATCGAGCATCAGCGACCAACCGGATTGTTGAAACCACTTACCGTCCCGAAATGGAAGTGGGAAGATATCTCCATGGATTTTGTCACCAACTTGCCGAGGACGAAGACCGGAATGAATATGGTGTGGGTGATCGTGGACCGACTGACTAAGTTGGCGCATTTTCTGGGCATCAAGGATTCTTGGGGTCCAGAAAGATTGGCTCGCCTGTTTATCGCGCAGATAGTGAGACTTCATGGTACGCCGAGGACTATTATTTCGGACAGAGATGGCCGGTTTGTATCGCACTTCTGACAGGCGTTACATAAGGCATTGGGAACACGTTTGCGTTTGAGCACATCTTTCCATCCTCAGACCGAAGGACAGTCCGAACGTACCATTCAGACATTCGAGGATATGTTGCGCGCGTGTGCGTTAGACTGGAGCAGTGACTGGGAGGAGCATCTGGCCTTGATTGAGTTTACTTATAATAATAGTTGGCACGCGATGATTAAGATGGCACCGTATGAGGCACTTTATGGCCGACATTGCCGATCACCGATATGTTTGGATAAACCGTCCGATCTAGTTGGCACCGAACCGGACCTTGTGTTGGAGACGAGGGAGAAAGTTGAATTGATTAGAAAGAGAATGTTGGCAGCTCAGAGTCGGCAAAAGTCTTATGCGGATGTTAGGCGTCGACCTTTGGAGTTTGAGGTGGGAGATCATGTTCTGTTGAGAGTGTCTCCGTCGAAGGGAGTTTTCCATTTTGGGAAAAGGGGGAAGCTCATCTCGAGGTATATTGGACCTTTTGAGATATTGTTGCATATGTCGTTTAACGCAAGTGCACGTTATCGTAGACAAGTAATAAAGTGATAGAGTGAGATATCATTCCCACGAGGACTGAATCACTAAGTACCGATTTATATGTATTCTAATTTTATTTGAACTGTCGAAATTTGGGATGCAAATTACTAACTAAAGAAAACCAATAAAAGAACTAACGGTAAAAATGATCGCTCGAAGAAAGAAAATCAAATGATGAATAAGTCTAGGATTGTGAATCCACCTTGGTTTATCCGAATTTACTCTCGATTATCTGAAGTTAATGATTTCCCCAATTTATTGAAGGCGAAGATTGCTAAAATACTCTACCGCCTCTCCCGAGGTCAGTAGATTTTTCTAAGGCGAATAATACACTCTATCCCTAGGTGAATTAATTCGACAATAGGCAAAAAGCACAAAATCTTCAAAAGGCCACGTAGTTCCTATGAGTATATTCCTATCTCACAAGATAAAACGGTTCTCACCAATAGTTCCTCACCAACTCTCCTCTCCCGATTCGAGTTGCGTAATTAAAGCAATCCAATTATAGGCCACACAATTGAAAGCATTAAAAACGATTGGGAAAACTCAACAGAAAAAGGAATTTTATAGATAATCAAAAGCAAATTCGTCAAAAATTTGGTTTCATCAAAATCCTAGAACAGAGTTTTAGCCTGACATGCTGAAGAATAAAAATACAGAAATAATGAATGAAAGCATTGAAATCAAACGCATATGAAGAACTCGGATTCCTCTGTTCTTCTGGCTTCCGCTCTCTGCTCCTGGATGTCTTCTGCTTCTTCTCCTTGATGATGATCGACTCCTCTCTTCCGCAATCATCCTCCAATGATCTGACCTTAAACCCTTATTTATAAATCCCATCAGCCTCCAAAACGCGTCTGTGTGATTAGGTCGAGAACCGGCTCCAAAACGGCCCAGAAACGCGGCATTTTCTGTCAAAACCGCCCCGTGGGCCGCGGCTCACTTAATCTGTGCCGCGGCCCCTGGCCTTCAGCGGGATGCCTGGGCACTATTTTTTTCTTCTGGGCCGCGGCTCAGCTTCTACGTGCCGCGGCCCACGATAAAGATGCGCTGCTGCTGGTTGCCTTCGTGTGCCGCGGCTCACTTGGTTCGTGCCGCGCCCTGTGCCAAAATCGCCGCGCTGCTTTTCATCGTTTCGGCTTCCGGACTCCAATTTCCTGCAAAACATATAATAATAGTGCATTAAAAGCTCATTTATGCAGATTTAATCATAAAAGGAATACAAAATAATGATAAATAAGCGTATAAAAATACGCCTAACAGATATTAGAAAGAGTTGGCGAGTTAGTGTACCGTTTGGCATTACCTCCGTCGTTGAGTCATGTACATAGTGTGTTTCACGTCTCCCAGTTGAGGAAGTACGTTCCGGACCCGTCCCACATTATTGGTTTCAGAGACGTGGAGATCGAGAAGGATGTTACATTTGAGGAGAGGCCCGTCAGGATTTTGGAGCATCGAGACAAGCAGTTAAGGCACAAAACCATTCCTCTGGTTAAAGTGCAATGGTCGAGGCACGGAGTAGAAGAAGCGACGTGGGAGTCAGAAGAGGATATGCGTTCGAGGCACCCCGAGCTTTTTGATTCTTAAGTTTCGGGACGAAACTTTATTTTAGTGGGGGAGAATGTAATATCCGCACCTTTTCATTTTTAGCATTTTCCATTTTTGGTGTATGTCTATTTCTATTGACTCGCTTGTAACCGTTTCGACATTTTGAAGCTATTTTATTCTTGGAGTTTTTCCATTTGGACGAGTTTTGGTGATGTTTTCACGTAATTTCATTTTATGACATGTTTTGCCGTATGAACATTCGATTCTCGTAACACTCGTTCGTTTTCATTATTTCTTGGTTTGTGCAAGTTCGTATGGTTGAGTTGGTCGTGTTGAGACTTTCGGTTTGTAAATCCGACGTCGTTTCGTGATTTTCGGGCACTTGGGCCATTTTTGTAATTTTTTATAAGTTTAGGGAATTTCATCTTCTTTGTCGTATTTCGGATTCCCCGGTAGTCGGAATTATATTTTCTTTCAGCACTTAGCTCTGTCGTCTTGTATATTTCATGTTTATGTTTCTGGATTCTGGTCTTGTCGTGCGTTTCGAGTTTCGTACCTTCGGCAGACGTGATCGGCGATCTTGCAAGCTAACTGCGTGAGTAGCGCACGCTATTCCTTATCTCCTTGCGTGCGTTATCGGTGTGCAGTTAGCGTAAGCTAACTTGTTGTTATTAGCGTATGCTATCGAGTAGTATTTAGCGCACGCTAAGCATGTCTAGCACACGCTAGCGACGGCGATGAGCTTCGGACATTTGCAAACCCGTTAGCGCGCTACCTTTTGATAGTTAGCGTGCGCTAACTATGCATTTTAAATAGAAAAGCGGGCAGGTCAGAACAACACTCTTTTCATTCTTTCTCTCGTTTTCTTCTTCGGGCGACACAGAGGGCGATTCCCTTCAACTTCTATCCGAGAATTATTCGTATTCCACCACGGTAGAGTCGAGCTAACATATCATCATCAGCGTAATCATCCTTCATCGTCCGAATCCGAGCTATTTCTTCAGGAACCCTAAATTTGTCCAATTTGGGGGGTTTTCGGGTTTTTCTTGATTAATTCCAAATTGTCCATATACGTTGTATATTTCTTCATCGATTGTTGTTATCAGATGAATCCCGATCCATTTCACCTAGTTAAATTTGTGAATTATCGATTCAGAGAGGTTTTGCGTAAACCCTCGCCCGTATCGATCGACCATTCATTGTTGTGGTTTGTAATCGGGGTTATGGGTGTATTCCATTCGATTATTGTTGTCGTATAGGACTGAGTTATGTTAACCCTTCGTTTAGGAACGGTCGTCTTCCTTCTGGATCATTCGTAGTCGTTGTTCGTCCCCATTTCGTCGAAGATGTCTCAAAGGCAAGTATTTTACATTTGTTTACGCGTTCTAGTATTTGAATTATGGCTATTCGTGGTTGTGTGGATGTATATGTGTATGTTCACCTAGGGATGGTCCGACGGGGCCTCTAGGGATATGTTGCCGTGAGTTTCGTATCGCGAACTATGGTTAACCACTCAGGGATGTCCGACGGGGCTCTGCAGGGTACGGTGGCCGTGAGTCTCGTACCAAGGTTAACTTTGAATTGTTTTGTTGGAGAAAATGTGTTTTGTGCTTGTGCACCGTATAATATTCCGGAATATAAATGATTTCTAAAATGATTTTTGGCGCATATTTTCATCTGATTAGAATGGTAGTTCAAATGGATTGTACTTGCACTAGCAGCTGTCGCTAACCCCTTAAATGGGGAAAATACTTTTTGTATTTCAGGTTCAGGTCTTGGAGACAAGCGAGCACACGAGCCGTATGAGAATGAAGGGCAAGCATGATACTGTTCAGTGGTCAATTGTTGGTGTTCTGTTCTGGCGTTTATTATTGATGTCTTGTTTTGGGAATTCTGTATTATGAAATTGGTTTAAGTACTTGAGTACTTCTTTTTTGAAATTGTTAATGTTGCGTTTCCGTTTTGGGAAATGGATTTGATGTCAGATTGTATTTGTCGGATTTTAGTCTTTTATTTGAATGTAGTGGTTTGAGAAATTGTTCGATTATTAGTGATCTATGTCCTTGTTGTTTGTCGGGTCGATTTGTTAGCCTGGTAGATTCCAAAGTGTGGGGTCCACGGCACTGTAATACACCCTGAACGTCATGGGGGTGTTACAAGTTTATTGTACGTTTGGATCACCGAGCATTGAGGATAATTTCCAGTGATGATTTGACATCGAGATTGCTCTTGAAGGACTCGGGACAAGTATCTTAGTTTGATTCGGTTTAGTGTTAATGATGTTGATCATGTCATTCATGTTGCTGAACATGAAGTCGTCCTAGTTGTTTCATCATAGTGTCGTTCATGTTTTGATTCATATGTTGTTCACGTTGATGAACATATTGAGTTGCATATGTGTATGCATAATTGTATTGTTTATGTTGTAAATGATCTGATGGGATCATGAGGATCTATGCTGAGGGCGCTGGATCGGATGTCCACCATGCATTGGTTCTACGGGATCATCATGGGGATCTATGCTGAGGGCGCTAGATCGCTGGACAGGTTTTCCACCATGCGTTGGTCCGACGGGATCATCATGGGGATCTATGCTGAGGGCGCTGGATCGTTGGATTACCCAGTATTGTGTTGATGGAATCATGTGGATTCGCATCGTTGGTTTTATATGTGTTTTTGTGCATATGTATATTGTTGGTTATCCACCTCATATTGATCTAGTAGGATCATCAGGGGATCTATGCTGAGGGCGCTGGATCATGGGATTTCCATTGAGTATATAATGTTGTTATTGTTTTGAGCATATTGACGTGGTCATATGAATATGCATTTGTAGGTCTTGTGTTAGGACCGTGTCCGTATTGCTTTGATCTGATCTCGGATTAGACTGACATGATTGTCGTGGTATTGTACATCTTGAGGTATGTTCCGTATTTCCCTTGGTTATTGTCTTTTGATGGGCAATCGGTTATCGTCTTGGGATTCGATGATGCTATCTGATGGATCGTATTGGTCAGAACTGGTATATTTCCGTATCGTGAGTTGGTGATGATAGTTTGAGAATCTTGAGTATTGTTTGAGGTATAATACAGATATTATGTTCGAATTTATTAATTACTCGAGTACGAGATGTGAAATGTGATAATGGTTATTCTATCGAGAATTATTTGAGTAAGTAAAGTTACTACAATAAGATTACATTGGTCGTATTCTTATTTTGTATTCTCATTGGTATGTAATTATTAATGTGATGTGACGGTTATCATTGTTGGATATTATGGCTGACCCCGTCGTGGGCTTTATTTTTAGGTTCTTGAAATATCGAGCTTGTAGCGGTCGTGGAGAGATGAGCTTCCCAGAGGATACTGGCTAGGACATGTTTTTGTATTGAGTTTCCTCATCAGTTGCTATATTCCGCGGCTAGAGTACTTTTAACTATTGTCTTTTCCGCTGCGTGAGTATTTTGAAATTACCTTTTGTTTCTGGTAATTTGAGTTACTTTGGAAATCTTTTTCTAAACTATTGAGTTTCGGCCGTTTGGCCTTGCCCTTTTTGAAATGAGATTTTACGATAGTTTTGATAAACAGATTTTATAACGTCTTCGAATATATTTTTAAAGATAGTACCGTCGGTGGCCTCTTGGGCAGTTGTAAATGTTTGCGAAAATTTCTTTTAGTCTAGTGGGTTCCATCTCGGGGCCCACGGCGCTGTAATATTTCCTGTTAAATCTGGGGGTGTTGCAAGCAGCCCAGTAGGCAGCTTGCTGCCGGGTCCGGCTATTTTTCCGGCTCGTCTTTTCGTCCCGAATCCAAAAATAATATTTTTTTAATTTTTTATATTACATAATTAAATCAGTTTTTCAAAGAAAAATAGAATTATATTGTGACATAAAATCATGAAAAATAATTTTTAGATGAACAATTAAACATAAACAATTAAAACAATTATGATTCTGAATCATAAAAAATAACCAAGCATTCCAAATGCAAATATCGAATATACGATCGCATAGACCTCGCTCCGATACCACTATTGGGATTCGGTGATTAAAAACGAGATACGCACGGAAAATAAACCGATCTAACCGTTAAAAAACCAAACCCCTAAACAGATGGATCAAGGACCGTATAAACGAATATAAATAGACGAAGATAAAATTAAGAAGTCATACCCTCGTAGATCTTTGATAATATCTTCTTGATTTCGAGCACGAACCCAAATCCAGTCGAATGAGCTTTTGGAAAGTCCCGAGCACTGAAAAAACCACGTCTCTACGTATCACGCGTTGGATAGATGACTGAAAAATACTCCTATCGTCTTGTTCTCCAAGAACACGGTTAGAAGTTGAAAGGAGAAGCTTAGTATATTTATTAACACTCAAAGTGCATGAAAATAATTTTTCATTCAAGAATACACTTTGTATTCAAGTATGAAAAATGAAGAAAAATTATTTTCTTCTTTTGCTCTCTCTTCTTCCTACGTGAATGGCTTTTACAAATGTTGTTGGTTTGATTCTTTAGTCTTATACTCGCAAGCGCACGATTTGTTCGATGTAGATATGCGGTGCAAGGTCGATTCCACAGGGAGGACTATACTAGTGAAGTCAAATGATTCCTATCGTTTTGAACCAAATTATATTAAATTCTAACCTAGTCCCAAATAATTTATTTTTGTATGTTTATAATAATTGGATTAAATAACTTTATTTTTTTTGTAGATTTTAGATATATTGATTTTAAATAATTTAATAGGGTTTAGAGTCCTCCAATGTATTTTTATTATTTATTTTATATTTTAATTCCAAGAAATTCGGGAATAGATTAAATCAATCTCACTATTTCCTATAGATTTGACAATAAGTACAAAATAATAATTCAAATATAGATTTTCCTTCGCTTAAAAAATGTAATTTCTAAGCATTATATGTATCCATTTAATGGAAAACAAATAATCAAAGAAATTAACTAATATCAATAATCACAAAGCAAGGGGGAATTTATAACTATCAAAAATACGTGATATAATTGATGAAATAATATTCCCTATTGAAGCGAAAATCATAATCGTTAAAAATATTTATTTGGAATTATTATATAAATATTAATAATAATATAGACATGCTTTCATCATAACCCAGATAAAGAAAATTACTCACTCATAATAACAACACAAATAAATAAATATTCCATAATATTATTACACAAATATAATTTTATTACACAATATTTTTTTCTCTCCCTTACAATAATATCTCTCTATTTTTTCTCCTTTTTTCTCCTCCAAACACTACACAATCATCCCCTATTTATACTACTTCAAAATCAATAAAATAATCATTTTTACAATTAAAAATTCCACCCCCAACAATAATACACGGCTGCCATGAGTGCTGATGTCATGGATGACATCAGCACAGAGTTGAAATTCGGTCCAATCAAGTGTTGACACGTGGCACAATATGGTCCGTCATTTAATTGTCCTTGAGCGGTCATAACTTCTTCATACGAACTCGGATTTGGATGAATTTTTTTAAAGCGATCGTCTCGGAGACGAATAAAGTGAGACCAGTCGTGACTATATTTGAGTTTTGTAAAAATATCGCCCTTGAACCAATTGATCTGTCTTGTCTTAGGTTGGTTAACTGCGAGATATAATTTAATTCCAATTAATTATCCAAAAATGACATAAAATTATAGAAAATTCTAAGAAAATGAAATAATATAAATATATGGTAAAACGAATAAATTATCACACAAAACACACAATTATATACATAAAATACTAATAAAAATATTACTCAAAATATACTAAACAAATTCCCCCACACTTATCTTTTGCACGTCCTCGGGCAAATCTTATACCCGAGTTATAATACTCATATGCTGAAAAAATCATGACAAAACCAATATCAAGAGAGAACAAGTGATCATGACCCAAGTGAGATCAGAGAAAAATAGGATGCTGCACCAAATTCTAACAACTTCATTGAGAATCGAATGCCAAAAGATTCAATACCCTCACAGTGGATATCACTCTTCACTCAAGTGTATATACGGGATATTCTAGAAGAGTTCACTCATATCAAAGCATAATGTGTCATTACCATATGCTTGGTCAAAAATCAAATCTCCACTACTTAAAAATAAACTCATGCATAAATCAAAAGGTCTTTCATTTGGTTGTAACGTGGCTTTGGGAATGGGTAGGATAAAGGGAAAATTATGAGGTTTGCTAGCCAAGATCAATTGTGAATTTAGATGCATAACAAATCCTACAAATAACAATCAACACCCCCTTCTGTAATGAAAACTCTCAACCCATCATCCCCAAGTTATTCTGTACATGGTATTTGAATATTCATCTGGTAAGGTCATACTCTTGTGTAAGGAAAATTATGCAATGGATCTTCTGGAAGGATTTATGTATCACTTAAAGGATAGTTCAAGTGCTATTTTATGTATATATAGTGATGATTTTCGCACTTGACCTCCCGTTTTTTTTTTTTTAGGCCGTTTTTTTTTTTTTCTTTTTTTTTAGATTTTTTTTTGGCCTTTATTTATATTTTTTTTTGGTTCAATACTCCAATGTACTTCACACCCTTTCACTTTCAACAAAAGCTCTTAATCTCCACAATACTCTTATGAACATCGGCCCCTATTTGGCACACATCTAGTTCACAATTAAATCTTTGACTAGAGGGTGCAAATGGATGAGTCATCAACAAGAATGGATAATGGCTAAAGTAATGTGCTTGATCAAAGAAATAGGCTCAGGCTCAATGGGGCTTCTAAGGATAAAATGTAATGGGTGGGAAAAATATAAGCCAACAAGGGTTAATCCTAATTGCCTTTATCATCTTAATGCAAGAATTTATGAATGTAGTCTCGAAATGTATAAATGAGCAAGTTCTAGAATGAACACAATATGTTTGACCACACAACAAAAATATAGAGCGTATATATAAGGATTGCTCTAAGGCTCAAAACTCACAAAAAGGGTGTTGTGTCTTGAATCCCATACACCTTCATCCAAATCCATTATCAAAACCGGTGAAATATCCCAAAAATGATTTTTTCACTAACGTTTTCTCAAGAAAATGGTGCCGTGATTTTCAGCCCTTTTTTTTATTTAAAATTGCATATATATATATATAGATATAGATATAGATATACACCTTCCCCACACTTAATGATAAACAATATCCTTATTGTGTAAAAAGAACAATGGAGTAAGGGTTTAAATAAGACTTCCTGTTTATGAAAGACGACGCTTTGCTCAAGCCTTTTTTTTTGGACTGCAAGAAATAAGTGTGGCAAAACAACAAAAGAAAATATATACCGGAAGTATAACACAAACAACCTAGATGCGCTTCAAGAGAGTCCGAAGAGTCGCCTTACGCCGCCATCAATGCTTTTATTAAAAACAAACGAAAAAAGTACAAAGAATAGAAATAACAATACATAAATCGTGGATAGATGCGCGTCAAGAGATCGAAAAGAAAACTCCTTAAGCCGCCATCATTTTCACGATTTTTACACTCGCTAAAAAGTAAAAACAACAAGAGGGATGAAGTGGGATATCGAGGGAAAGGAATGTATCAATTTTGCGTTTCCGCACGGTGAAATCTTCCATCCAAACAATATTAGCTAGAGCTGGGTCAGTTCAGGAACAAATGCAATAATTTTTTTGATCGGCTCTTACGGTGTTGTTGCAACAACTATGATTCGTTTAGCACGCTCGAAATAAAACCTTTTCGGAAGAGTAGTTGATGAAAGATAGTAAACCATCGAAGAAACCATTGACATTTAGCAGACCTATTGGTTTCGTATGAACATTTAGTGGGCTCGGTAACCACATGAAAAAGTTCCTCAAGAGTGCCAAAACCACCGGGAAGGGTGATAAAGGCATCGGCATTATTTATCATGTGAGTTATGCGGTCTTGCATATTCACGGCTCTGAACTCATCTCCAATAGTTGCTCCGGTGATTTTACTTTCGGCGGAGGTTTTGGAATGATTCCCAACACTCTTACTCCTTCCAGATAGGCGAAAGCGTGACGTCCCATTAATCCTAGACTTCCTCCTCCGTAAACTACATGAATGCATTTTTTTCCTAAGGTACGACCCAAGTTGTGGGTGCTTGATAAAGCAAGCCTCTTTCCCATGACTAGCTCCACCAAAAATGCGGATGGAGTTAAATCTTTTGCGGAAGATGATGATTCCATTTTTTTTTTTGAAAAGAAAATTACTTAGAGAGATAATGAAAAGAATACAAGTTTGAGGGATGCGAAAGAAACAAGCGCAATGTTTATTTATAGATGCAAAATAAAGTAAAAAGATTTATCAAATCGTGACCGCATTAATTGCGCTTCAACTACTCAATAGAATAATGAATGCATTTATTGCGTATCACGTTTTTATTCGGAAAATCTAAAAAAGCGACAAAAATAAAGATACTCACGTGTATGTACGAGTTGTGATTGTGGCTCACATCTTCCTCGATTTTACGTTCGAAGCGGCTTAAACGCCTTCTATGAGTCGGGAGAAGCTTCCCATCCAATTTTCTTACAAATTGGCAAACAGGGTCTTTTAACGTCGATTCCCAAGGCGTTGTTCATATTACGGTTTGAATTTATTCCACAAACATCGAATCCCGTAATGTACGAGTCCACTAGGATGCGTGTCAAGAGAAATTTTGATATCATCTAAATTCTCCTTATTCAGACCATCCTTGATGAACTGAATTTTATCTTCTCTGTTTGTGGAAGGAATTCCTAAAGATCGACATCTTGAATCACGGTTCCACCTAGCACATTTGTAGCAACGGCGATTTTCTTTGCTCGTCGTTTCTTGGCATATGAACTTTTTCCAAGCCTGGTAAAAATCTAGTTGGTGTTTCCGTGAACTCACCCGCTATTCTCACTTTAGCTTCAATAATGAATCGAATATCAAAAGGTATGCCGTTATTCATAAGCAACCTCATTCTTTCAACTCTGGCTTGGTAAAGTTTCAAAATGACTTTTTTGCTAAGAAAGGAAATCTTTTTCAATTGTTTTCAAAGTTTCTTCCATAATTAAAAATAAAATAAAAATATCTACAAAATCGATTATTGTGGGAAAGCGAAAATCCGACTTTACTAGCCACGGAGTACCGTTATCCGCCACTTGACCGGCAAACACAATGGAGTATTAATCCACAATATCGGGGTCCTTAAGAAGAATCTCTTCTACCTCAAAAGATTTTAATTCCAAATATGGTTTTAACCGTTGACCATTTACTTTGAAAATATTACCATTTTTGGATTTTCAATTTCTGACTCAGTGAGGATAGACCGTATGAATGATAAATGGACCGGACCATCGTGAACGCAACTTGCACGGAAATAATAACAAGCGAGAGTTAAAAAGAAGGACTTTTTGACCAGGAGAAAAAGTTTTCTCAAAATGTGTTTATCATGAAAAAATTTCATTTTGTCCTTATATTTCCTTGCACAATAAATACGCATCATTTCGATTTCTTCCAATTCATTTAGTTGAAGTTTCCTATGAATTCCGGCCATGTCTAATGAAAAATTTAATCGTTTTATGGCCCGGTATGCTCTATGTTCCAATTCAACAGCAAATGACATGGTTTTCCAAAGACAAGCCTAAATGGAGACATTAGATGGGAGTTTTAAAAGCGATGCGGTAAGCCCACAATGCATCATTCAATCGCAAAGACCAATCTTTCCTTGTAGGATTAACAGTTTTTTCAAGAATATGTTTGATTTCTCTGTTTGAAATTTCAACTTGGCCACTTGTTTGAGGGTGATAAGGAGTAGCAACTTTATGTGTAACACCATATTTTTAAATAAATGATTCAAAATTTATTACAAAAATGTTTTCCTCCATCACTTATAATTGCTCGTGGTGTTCCAAATCTGGAAAAATATTTTCTTTCAAAAATTTTACCACGACTTTGTGGTCATTTGTTTTGCAAGCAATTGCTTCTACCCATTTTGAAACATAATCGACGGCCACAAGGATGTAAAGATTGCCAAAAGAAATTGGAAAAGGTCCCATAAAATCTATGCCCCAAACATCAAATATTTCAATAATTAAAATTGGGTTTAAAGGCATCATATTTCGTTTAGAAATTCGACCTAATCTTTGACATCTATCACATGTCTTGCAATATGAATGTGTATCTTTGAAAAGTGTTGGCCAATAAAAACCACATTGCGAGAATTTTAGCGATTGTTTTCTTTGAACTAAAATGACCTCCACATGCATGATCATGACAAAAGGAAATAATATTTTGTTGTTCATGTTACGGCACACATCTCCTAATAATTTGATCGGGACAATATTTGAACAAATATGGATCATCCCAAAAGAATTTTTACTTCGTTTAAAAATTTTGTTTTATCTTGATTATTCCAATGAGATGGCATGTTACCGGTAACAAGGTAATTGACAATGTCGCATACCAAGGTATTTGAGAAGCAGACATGAGTTGTTCATCGGGAAAGTTTCATTAATGGGAGGTTCTTTATCGGTAAAATTCACGATTAGCCTAGACAAATGATCGGCAACAACATTTTCAACACCTTTTTATCTCGAATTTCTAAGTCAAACTCTTGTAACAATAGAATCCAACGGATCAAGCGAGGTTTAGCATCTTTCTTAGAAAGAAGATATTTTAATGCAGCATGATCGGAGTAAATTATGACTTTTGAACCAATCAAGTAAGGTCGAAATTTGTCTAAAGCAAAAGCATCGCAAGCAATTCTTTTTCAGTTGTAGAATAATTTAATTGGGCATCATTTAGAGTTCTACTTGCATAATATATTACAGTTGGCAATTTATTTTCTCTTTGACCCAATACTACACCGACGGCATAGTCGGATGCATCGCACATTATTTCAAAAGGAAGATTCCAGTTTGGAGATTTGATGATAGGTGCAGAGCTCAACATAGATTTGAGTGTCTTAAAAGCTTTTAGACAATGATCATCAAACACGAAAGGTGTGTCTTTTGAAAGTAAATTACATAATGGCCTTGAGATTTTACTAAAATCTTTGATGAATCGACGGTAAAAACCAGCATGGCCTAAGAATGACCGAATTTCTTTAATCGTTCGTGGGGGTGGAAGACTGGATATTAAATCAACTTTAGATTTGTCCACCTCAATTCCTTTTTCAGAAATCACATGTCCTAAGACAATTCCTTTTTTAACCATAAAATGACATTTTTCCCAGTTTAGGACAAGATTCTTCTCCTTACACCTAACCAACACTTGGGTTAAGTGGTGTAAACATTCATCAAAGTTAGACCCGAATACAGAAAAATCATCCATAAAAATTTCCAAAAACGCTCAACCATGTCAGAAAAAATGCTCATCATACACCGCTGAAAAGTAGCAGGTGCATTACACAGACCAAATGGCATTCGTCGGTAAGCAAAAGTTAGAAAGGACAGTAAAGTGGTTTTCTTGATCTTCGGGAGCAATGGGAATTTGGTTATAGCCGGAATATCCATCAAGAAAACAATAATAAGCATGGCCGGCTAACCTTTCTAGCATTTGATCAATAAAAGGAAGTGGAAAGTGATCTTTTCTTGTAACGAGTTCAATTTTACGTAATCAATCTGAGACTCTCCATCGATTTGAATTCGGTTGGAACAAGTTCATTTTCTTCATTCGTGATTACGGTTATGCGATTTCTTTGGAACCATATGAGCAGGATGACCCAAGAGCTATCGAAATAGGGTAGATGATCCCTACATCTAAGAGTTTGATTATTTCAGCTCTTACAACTTCTTTCAAATTAGGATTTAGTCTTCTTTGAAATTCTCGGGAAGTTTTCGCATTTTCTTCAAGGTGAATTCGATGCATGCATATAGAAGGATTAATACCTTTAATATCGGAGATGGTCCACTATTGCTTCTTTATGTTCTTTAAGAACATTGATTAACTTATCTTCTCGTTCTTCATCTAAATCGAGATGCTATGATGACAGTGCGGGGTTTTATGGCCCTAAAAATGCATATTTTAGAGATTCGGGTAATGGATTGAGCTCTATCTTTGAATCCTCAATAGTTACTTCATTATTCATTTGGCTCTCAAGTGGTTCGGTTTTAGCTTTCCATTTATGATTATCCAATAATGGTGTAGACTCTAGTAAAGAATTTACTTCATTAATTGAATTGTCGATGTCAAAATCGAGCCAAAATGAGCAAGACGACTTTCAAAAAGATCATCATCATCCATTTTTGGAAAGAAATAAGGACCCATACTCTCTATCATATTTACCTTACAGACATCATCAAGATCATCATGTTGTTGAGAAATGTTAAACATATTTAGTTCAATCATATTTCCAAAAGAAAATTTTATGATGCCATTTCTACGATTAATTAATGCATTTGAAGTAGCTAAAAATGGCCTTCCTAAAATAACAGGATTTGATCTTTGGTATTCTCAACGAGTTCGGTGTCTATGACTATAAAATCAACAGGAAAGTAGAATTTATCTACTTGAATCGAACATCCTCTACGATTCCTCGAGGTATTTTTATAGATCTATCGGCTAGTTGAAGTATCACGGATGTTGATTTTAGCTCCCTAATCCAAGTTGTGTATAAACGAGAATATGGTAATAAATTCACTGCGGCTCCTAAATCAAGCAAGGCTCGTTTAATGATGTGATCTCCAATGACACAAGATATTGTAGGACTACCAGGATCTTTATACTTAACGGGAGTTTTATTTTGGATTATTGAGCTAACATGTTCACTAAAAATGCCTTTCTTGGAACATTTGTTCTTCTTTTTACGGCAAAGATCTTTCAAGAACTTAGAATAAGCGAGCACTTGTTTAATAGCATCAAGGAATGGAATATTTATTCGAACTTGTTTAAATATTTCCATTATATCTTTGTATTGCACACTTTTATCCTTTGGAATAAGTCTTTCAGGAAATGGAGCTTTTGGAACGTAAGGCTTTTCTTTTTCCTTAGAATCTTTTGGTTTTGAAACTTGTGGTTCATTTGATTTTTCTTAGGATCATATTCGGGCTTTTGTATTTCTTTTCCACTTCTAAGGGTAGTTATGGTGAACCTGCGTTAGAAGAGTTTACTTCATATTGTCCTTTAGGATTAGGGATGGGTGACTCGGAAATTTTCCCTTTTCTCTTTATAAAGTTGTTGCAAGTTGACCAATTTGTGTTTCAAGCTTAGAAATAGCTGTGAGTTTGGTATGCGACTTCTTTGAGTTGATTGGAACATTTTTGAGTAGATTGCATGAATTGTTGCAACGTATCTTCCAAAGATGGTTTCTTTGGCACTATAGAAGGATCTTGATAAGTATTTGGAGGATATTGATTAGACGGACATTTTGTTGATTTGGCATATTCATTTGATGTCCTCCTTGATTCATTGGAGGCATATTTTGCTTCGGAAAAATTTGGATGATTCCTCCAATTTGGATTATAAGTTGGAGCAAATGGGTATCAGAAGATTTTCCATATGAATGTAACACATTGACTTCTTCATTAAAAATTTCTTGATTTTGTGGACGGAGGGACAAGATTGAGATGAATGAAATGATTCCGCACATGAAATGCAAAATTCATTTTTGAGTTTGACGAGGGATGGATTGCTTCAAGACTAACGCATCCACTTTTCGTACTAAATCATCTATAGTAGATTTTATTTCAACATCTTGTTTAACCTCGTAAATTCCACCTTTTTTGGGGTCGTATGCATCGATTTGGCTCTAGAGTCGAGTGAATTCCATTGTTGTGAATTAATTGACATATTTTCAAGTGCATTCCAAGCTTCGTCTCCAATAAGGTGAAGAAATTTTCCACCATGCATTGATTGGATTAATTGGCGATTGTTTGGAGTTAAACCGTCATAAAAATATTTTACCAAACGCCATATTTCAAAACCATGATGGGGACACTTAAGGATTAAATCATTAAATCTTTCCCAACACTCGTAAAATTCTTCATTTTCTTTTTGGAAAAATTCGGATATTTCTCTTCTAAGACTATCAGTTTTGGACATTGGAAAAAATTTTGCGAGAAATTTATTCACTAGTTGGTCCCAACTAGTAATTGTTCTTGCTTGAAGAGAATTTAGCAATTTTTGCTTTATCTTTAAGAGAAAATGGAAATAATCTAAGTTTGTGATTCATCGAGAGAAATTTTGGAATCGGAAAGTAGAACAAATATCGAGAAATTCCTTGACATGCATATACGGATCTTCTCTTTCCAAACCGTGAAAAGATGGAAGAAGTTGAATTATTGATGGTTTAAGTTCGAAATGAGTTGCATTAGTCGTAGGCAACACTATGCAAGAGGGAGAATTAGCACTCACGGAGAAAAATATTCTATTAAAGTTTTTCTTTTGCAACTTGATTATTCCGATTTTCGATTTCGTCCATTTTGGTATCGGTTTTATTTGTTGAACTTCAATTTTAGTTAAGGACAATCTTCTTCTCGTTAATCGACCTTTATTATTTCGTTGCCAAACTTGCATTCACCGATATTACAATTTTTTAACTTTGCATACAAACCAAATTATGATAGTCGATCGAACTTCGGATCGTTGGAGGCGTCTGGCAGTCGCACTTAAAATCCAACTTTCTTGGCATGTACAACAGATGCCTTTTTGCCAAAATTCAATCGATTTTCAAAATCAGTTTGTACAAGATTGATATTTAGCTTTTCTCTATTCAAATCGAATAAAGTAGTGAGTGAAAAATATCAATCCCTTGTTGATTCTTTTAAAGGATTTTATTGTTTAATTAATTTTTTTTTGAGTTTTTATATTTTTATTATTATTAATAATAATGATAATTATTATAATTATTACTAAAATTATAGGATGTAATAGATTGCAAAGGAATAAATTTACTAATTGATCTACGGAAGCAATATCTATTGATAAACTAAATTATACGACGAGAAATATTACATCTAAACTAAATGTCTAAGAATAATGTAAGTAGAAAATAACAACTAAAAACACAATCTAAATTTACCACTAGAAGATTCTATTAGAACTAAAGACAAGATATAAAAATTAAAAAAATTCTGATTTTTTTGTATTATTTTATATTTATTTTATATTTTTATATTTATTATAATTTTATTATATTTTTAGACTAATAATATTGAGCTAATATATATATATATATATGAAGATATATTATTTATTTTTATAAAAAAATCAGATTTTAAAAGCAGTTTTTATGCAAACAGATTTTAAAACAATTTTTATAAAAGTTTTTATAAAAGGTAAAACAGTGTTTACCTTTTAAAAAAAAAGTTAATTAAAAAATTAAAATTACAAACTTTTATTTTATGCAAACAATAGAAATAGTTTTTTTTTTTACAAATTATCGTTTCTGTTTTTTTTTTTTTAAATTTTCAGGCTTTTAATTTTTTTAGTATTTTCCTTTTTATTAAAATATTGTAATTTATTTTAAAAAAATAAATTCTGTTTTATTAAAAAAATTCAAAGTTCAGAAAGTTTATTTTATTATATATATTCCAGATTGTTTAAATTATTAATTCTTAATTGATTTTTTTTAGATTTTTATGAAAATTAAATTTTTAATAAAACTAGCAGGTTTTACTTTTAAAAATAAAATAAAATAATTCAGATTTTTATTTATTACGGAAAATAATATTCCAGATTATTTTTAATTTATTTTATTATTTTTATTTTTATTTTTTCGAATTTAAATTAAAATTTTTGATTTTTATAATATTAATATACCAAAATTACAAAAATATTACCTTAAAATCTGAAACTTTTTGTATTTTCCAGATCTCTTTTTTTTAAAATAAAAATAAATAAGTTCTGAATTTTTAAAGTTTTTCAGATTTTTTTATATTTTTATATATTTTTGGACTTTTTAATTTTTTTTTATTATCTTATTTTTTTATTATTTTTACGAAAATGAACAGTAGATTTTATTATTATTACTTATATTCATTATTAAAAGTTTTTAAAGTTTTGATTTTTCTTTATGAATAAAATAAATTCTACAACTAATGAGATATTAAAAATGAGATAATAATAAAGAAAAGCGATAAAATAAATAACTAGTAGAAGAATTCAACTAACTTGGTGACGACGGTCTTCTTGTACTTCGTTTGCGCCTCCCTGCAACGGCGCCAAAAACTTGTTGTTGGTTTGATTCTTTAGTCTTATACTGCAAGCGCACGATTTGTTCGATGTAGATATGCGGTGCAAGGTCGATTCCACGGGGAGACTATACTAGTGAAGTCAAATGATTCCTATCGTTTTGAACCAAATTATATTAAATTCTAACCTAGTCCCAAATAATTTATTTTTGAATGGTTATAATAATTGGATTAAATAATGATAATTTTTAGTAGATTTTAGATAAATTGATTTTAAATAATTTACTAGGGTTTAGAGTCCACCAATGTCTATTTATTATTTATTTTATATTTTAATTCCAAGAAATTCGGGAATAGATTAAATCAATCTCACTATTTCCTATAGATTTGACAATAAGTACAAAATAATAATTCAAATATAGATTTTCCTTCGCTTAAAAATGTAATTTCTAAGCATTATATGTATCCAATTTAATGGAAAACAAATAATCAAAGAAATTAACTAATATCAATAATCACAAAGCAAGGGAATTTATAACTATCAAAAATATGTGATATAATTGATGAAATAATATTCCCTATTGAAGCGAAAATCATAATCGTTAAAAATATTTATTTGGAATTATTATATAAATATTAATAATAATATAGACATGGTTTCATCATAACTTAGGTAAAGAAAATTACTCACTCATAATAACAACACAAATAAATAAATATTCCATAATATTATTACACAAATATAATTTTATTACACAATATTTTTTTCTCTCCCTTACAATAATATCTCTCTATTTTTTCTCCTTTTTCTCCTCCAAACACTACACAATCATCCCCTATTTATACTACTTCAAAATCAATAAAATAATCATTTTTACAATTAAAAATTCCACCCCCAACAATAATACACGGCTGCCATGAGTGCTGATGTCATGGATGACATCAAGACAGAGTTGAAATTCGGTCCAATCGGTGTTGACACGTGGCGCGATATGGGTCGTCTATTTAATTGTCCTTCGAGCGGTCATAACTTCTTCATACGAACTCGGATTTGGATGAATTTTTTTAAAGCGATCGTCTCGGCAGAGGCGAATAAAGTGAGACCGATCGTGACTATATTTGAGTTTTGTAAAAATATCGCCCTTGAACCAATTGATCATCTTGTCTTAGGTTGGTTAACCTGCAGATATAATTTAATTCCAATTAATTATCCAAAAATGACATAAAATTATAGAAAATTCTAAGAAAATGAAATAATATAAATATATGGTAAAACGAATAAATTATCACACAAAACACACAATTATATACATAAAATACTAATAAAAATATTACTCAAAATATACTAAACAACAAATCAGCCATGATCCATCACTTTTTAAGATAGATGAAGGTTAATATATTATACACATCTCACTCATCATCGCATGATTATGTCATAATTAATTTATTAAAGAAATAAATTAAAACCCCACACTTAATATCAAAATGACATTAAGACAAACTTGATAATTCATCACTATGCTGAAGTGAGAGTGGGGCGTCCATGAAGAGATATTTTTATGTTGGTTCGTTTCGGTCCGTAAAACGGACCCTTGTGTATCTAGTCCGATAGATAAAACTTAGTTCATTTAAAAAATAATACAATTAATTAATTATATTAAATATAAATTCTCTAAGAATTAATATGAATTAAATTAATTACCCAGTAATTTATTTAATTCACAAACCGATTTAATTTATCCAATAAATTAAATTAGACATCTAATGTCCAATATTAACCAAGAGAGAAATAAGCTCAAAATATTCCGTCGTCTATCCTGTGTGCGCGACTCTGTAAGTTCGTCTCAGTTACTAATGGAATGATCTAAAGAGTGTGAGTTTCACCTAGACAGTCCCGTGGCTCACACTGTAACCCAAACGAGAACGAATAATTAGGATTACTCCAAAACCAATAGTTATGAATACCGTATACGTATAAACCCTTCAAACAGATATCGCAGTCAAGTATTAGGGTCGCGGTAAAGTCAAACACTGTTGTAACTTGACTCTATGCATTTTGTTAATGCAAATCGAGATCACCGAGCTCTCGTGTATCAAATACAACTAGCTCTAACTTCTTTGGCCAAAGACTTATAATCTCATTTGCCATAGGACATTTACCTGCTCACTAACAGGAGAAAGAATCCTATCTTGGCATTCGGTAGAGAGTGCTACTTGCCCACTAAGTTGCATTTCAAGGATGACCCCCACCAAATGGCGATTGGATCGAACTACTCTAATGACTAACTTAATGTCACAAGCACATCTCCTACTGAAACCTCAAGTCAAAGGTCCACGTATACCTATCACAACCTTTCGATTCAGTCATTGACAATTCTTGAGTGATATCCATGTGACCGAATTGAGGTGAGTCGTGTTCGAGTATTCTAATCCCATTAGCATACCTATAACGTGTTCTCCTACTAACCCTTAGTGAAGACAGGCACTCTACATGTCAAAGTACACGTTATACAAGTCTAGTCTAAACTTACTGCCCAGTTAAATTTTATCGACTTGCGAACAAGTTAAGCATTCGAGCCCTAAACACTTCCAGTGCCAATCTCCTTATCTCCATAAGGAGTGGAATGTTTTCTCTCAAATGCAAGGACTATTATTTTATATACCAAATCATAATGCCCGTGATATAAAATAATATAGAAATAATTAATGCCTTATTTAATATTCATAATTACAATACAATGCTATCACTCTCTCATCCTCTGAGTGGCATTCGAGGGCATATTTCTAACAATAATAGGTGCTCCTCTACCTATTCTAATGATGTGAAAGTCTGTGGGCTCCTTTCCCGGTGGTTGAAAGGAAATTTTCCTCTTACGAAAAAGAATTGTGGCATAATTCTCGGCTAACCAATCCATTACTAGGATTATATCGACATCCCACATCTTCATAACATTCAGATTATTAGTTACCACTTTAAGGTTTCTGAATTCTAATTCCATATTAGAACAAACATGCGTGGAATTCCTCTAGGTGGTGTAGATACTCTCATGACATGACTAGCACATTCCAGTATAATGTTAAGATTATCCACACATGCTCTAGCAATAAATGAATGCGATGCTCCAGTATCAAACAAAATAATTACATGTAGGTTAAGATGTTTGCCCATATCTGCCAAGTTACCCTTATCCTTCTCGGGTTGCTTCTGATTGATGGCATATCACCTAGCATTTTGATTCTGCTGTTTAGGTGGTGGCGATCCTTGCAGTGCCCTCAGTGGATGGGGTTGACCCTGGTGGTTTGGTCTCTCTCCTTATTGCTGCTTAAGACATATCCTCATGATATGGCCTTTCTGACCACACATGTAACAACTTCTAGTGCCCAACAGACAGGCGCCATCGTGCTGCTTGTTACACTTAGGACATACGGGGTTTGCAACTCGTCCCTAATTATTGCCTCCCTAAGCATGATCATCTGTCGTCCCTGATTGTTTCCTCCTTGATCCTGAGGATGTCTATGAGGTATATTTCCCTACCACGGATTCCTGTTAGCCTGGTTGTTGCCATTGTGGTTGTTATCGCCACCATTGTTCCGTCCTTCCCACTTACGCTTCCCATTATATTCGTGGGGATGTGTATGAGTGGCCAGTGGTGTGACTACGGGTGCCCGTTTCTCTTCTGGTATTGCTGCCTAAATATCCAGAGATTTGTCCAGTGTATTTAAGCCTTCTATGGCTAGCTAAGGACATGCCTATCTCATGCCTCAGTCCTGATCTAAGTTTCCCTTCCATCTTCTCATCAGTTTCAACTTGGTCTGGAGCATACCTTGCTAACTCACAGAACTTTCTATCGTACTCAGTCACTAACATCCTCCTTTGCTTCAGATTATAAAACTCAGCTTCCTTCTTGACTTTATAGGTTTTTGGAACATACTTGTCATACAGTGCTTTCTTGAATTCCTCTCAAGAGTAGTTTTCTAGTTGCTCAGCTCTCAGGATCTTCCTGCGTGCTTCCCACCAGAAGTCTACAGATCCAGTGAGTTGGAAGAGCACACAAGAAATATGCTCTTGGTTATTACACCTTAGGAAGTTAAAAATTTGTTCCAAAGCTCAGCATCACTCAGGTTTACTGACCCATTGAAAGTAGGTAGATTCTGCTTGAGGAAAGTTCTACAATAGAGTGTTGGGGTGAAGGAGATGGTGGTGTAGGGTTGCGTTCATGCCCTCCTCTCCTTCTTCCTCTTCTAGGTGGCATTATGTGGTTCACATAATCATCATTAGTTCATTCTCATTGGTCCATAGTTACCGTCATACTTGATCATAGAAAGGAGTTCGCGACCACATAATCATAACGCTCAACACAAACTCATATATAACTCTTGTGTCAAGGTCAAGAAAGATATTAGAAAATAACATCATACTCATAAGACAAAAAACCCATCAAGGGTCAAAATATATATCAATATATCATACGCATCATAATAGAATAATGGCCTTCAACGAGGACTTACTAACTATCACGATATACAAGCTGATCTAGGCTACCTGCCTACAAATATACCAAAATACGGGATGCTCTAACAAATAACATTGCCATCTATAAAATAAAAAAGTTTTAGACATCGGAACGACACATATAAGCAAAAAAAAAAAGCGATGTTTCGCATATAACAACAAAATAAATGGCTAGCACCATCCTAAACTATCTTAAGTCGCCCTCGACTTGGCAGTCGAGCTGTCTCCCTCAAAAAGCTCCTTCAGATCCTCTTCCGAATCTTCTTATGACTCCTAGTCTAAAATTGGAGAGATTGCAACATGGTCTTCAACGAATCTATGCATCTTTGGGAGAAGTAGATTGTTGGAATATTCTATTCCACATAATTATTAAATGGTTTTGATGATGTATTGTCGATCAAAGAAAAACAACAATAGAACAAAGCAAAATATCGATAAAACAAGAAGGAGTCAAAGACGCTTGAGACGGACAAAAAACCAAAGCAGTTAAAATTAATGAAGCTAACGTACTCTGTGTAAACGCTATAACGTACGTAACAAAGTGTATTTAACTTATGCTATGGGAAGATACAACATACGTAAAGGGTGGACAGAAGGCTACTGGTCTGATTTACTCATAACGTACGCAACTGGAAGGCATTAACGTACGTAAAAGTCCTAACGTACGTAATGGGCTACATGTAACGTACGAAATATAGGGTGCAGAAGCCAATGGCTACTTGAGGCTTTATGCCTATAAATACCAAAGCATTTGGTATGATTCACAACAATAACTCCAAGCAAATCATATATACTTGATATATTATTATAATCATCCTTATTGTTGTAACTGAGCTATATTGTCAAGTGTTTGAGTGTTCGTACAGGAAAACATATACACGAGAGGGAAGAAAGGATTATATATTGATTCGGTGTTATTAGGATCACTGATCTAGCATTCTTAGAATCTTATCTAAATCCAAGTGAGGTTTGTCTAGGACCAATCGAAAGATATATAGGTTGCTTCTTTGTCCGATAGAAAAGGAAAACGGTTTATCTTGGACCGACATAAAGACAAGAGTGTAATGGTTTATCTCGGACCGATAGAAGACGAGATTGTAATGGTATCCCTCGGACCAATAAAAGAAGAGTTATAGAGGTTTATCTTAAGCATAAGGAAAAATATACAAATAGAGGATATAGGCATATTTGGCCGAACCTATATAAATCTCGGTGTCATTTACTTTATGCACTTTATGCTTCCGCAAATGCAAAAGAGTTTGAAAACTCTACTCCGCAATATTATCCACCATTATAAGTGGGGTACCAATTGTTGGGAAATTGGCACACCACTTAGAATGGTGGATAATTTTGCGCAGTAAATTTTTCAAACTCTTTTGCGTTGCGGAAACATAAATAACTTGCGGAAAGTAAATGACACAAGATTTATAGACGTTCGGCCAAACGTGTCTACATCCTCTCTCCGTATCTTTTTCTATGGGATCAAGATCAACCTTTTCTGCCTTATCTTCTATCGGTCCGAGGTAAACTGTTACAATCTCGTCTTCTATCGGTCCGAGATAAACCGTTACACTCTTGTCTTTATGTTGGTCCAAGATAAACCGTTTTCCTTTTCTATTGGACAAGGAAGCAGCCTATATAGCTTTCGATTGGTACTAGACAAACCTCACTCAGATTTAGATATGATTCTAATAATGTCGGATCAACGATCCTAATATCACCGAAACAATCTACAATCCATATCTTTTCTCACGTGTATGTTTTTGTGTATGAACACTCGAACACTTATCAATTAAGCACAAATACAACAACAATAGTGTATACAATGATATCAAACTTATATATGATTTTCTCAGAGTAGTTGTTATGAATAATACTATATGACTTGGTATTTATAGGCATAAAGCCTTAACTAGCCGTTAGCATATGCATCATGCATTACATATGTTAACTGTATCCCATTACGTACGGTAGTAGTATTATGTACGTTAACGCTTCTTCGTTACGTACGTTATGCTCCATGTAAATCAGTCCAGTAGCTTATGTGGTCTTATTTACGTACGTTATCTTCAATGTATCTGTTGCATGCTGACCTACTCCATGACGTCATCTGTCCGTTCAACGGTTCCAATATTTAAATTCATATTCAAACTGCATTACGTATGTTAACAACACTGTGTTACGTACATTAACTTCACTCTGTTGCGTACGTTATCTTGTTTCGGTTGCGTACGTTAAATCAGCAGGTGACATTTCAGGTGAGTCTTCAGGTGACTATCTACTACGTATGTTATACATTTGACATAGCGTACGTTATCTTCGTTAATCATCACTTGCTTGCTTTTCTATTCGTTATGACATCAGCAACTCATCATTAGTTCATCATCAACTCATCATCAAAACGAATTTACGATTATATGGAATAGAATATTCCAACAATCTCCTCCTTTTTGATGATGACAAAACAACAACCTTTTAATGGGATTTTATACCTGCAAAATTAAAACATTACATATCAAAGTTTTCGACTCCGTTTCATTAGTTTTCATCTCCCCATTTTTCTTTTCTTCTTTTCAACTTCTTCATATTATTTTCTTTTTCAACTTTCTTCTTCATTTTCTCGATTTTCTTCTCCTTCGCCTTTTCCCCCCCCTTTCATTATCGGGTATTTTTTTATTTTTCTCGTCATTCTTCCATGACTTGTATTCTCCTTCTTCCATCATTTTTCTCGACTTTCTCTCCCCTTTTTTGTCATATTCAAAAAGTGCATAGTAAATTAAATAGGACAATTAACGGGTAAAACTCCCCTTGAAATACAGATCTCTCCATTTAAAAAAATAACTCCCCCTAAGTTAAATATCAACTGTTAAAAATATAAATTATCAAAATACCAATTGATGGAAATATATTAATTTTGATTTTTGGGGATCCAACCGAGAGTTGATTTTTCTTTTGAAACATAGACGATATTCGGTGTAATGGTTCTTTTAGGAATCCACATTTTCTTAATTTTTATCGTCCGTCTTGGACTTTTGCAAATCGAAACATGATGCCCAAGTTTTAAACATTTCTCACATAGGGGTATTTTAAAATTTAAGGATTCGGTTTTATTATTAGGTTTGAATCCTAACCCCTATTTATTTATGTAACATCCCCAATCCACTCAGGGATATTACACGCCGTAGCCCCTTTCCTCAAGAATCTAGTAAAAATAATTAAACATCTAAACATTGCCTTTAAGGCTAAAACGACTCAGTAGACCAATTTGGTCTTACAAAGAATACATACAACTCAATCTCAATACATGCCCACACAGGGGTCAAATACAACATACTCCTGTATAACGGGGAAAAATACTGCAGCGGAAATAATGTACAACTGAACCAATACAACAACGTACGGGTCCTCATGTGATTAGTATCATATTTCATCATCCTTCATGCCAACCATGTGTTATGCTCCCCAAAACCTGAATGCAATTCAGACATCCACCCCCCGATTACTCGGGGGTTAGCAAAATTCCACTATTTTGCTAGTGCAACTACAAAGTACAAAATACGAGTCATACAATTCACATTTCAAGAATAACAATAATCAGGAATCCTTAAGGGTTCAAACACAACGAAAAAATACTTCCCAAAGTAAGAGTTTGGGTAAAACATTCCAAAACCAAAAGTTCACAATTTAAGGAAAGCGATTTACAAAATGGTTTAATATGCCATCGGGAGTTTTAATAGAAAACAATTTAGGATTATCGAATCCTTCTCTTTCCAAAATCAATAGGGGTCACAAACCAAAGGTTTTGTTTTCACAATTAAAAACCCACAACAATTCACAGGGTTCAAACCCACGTCACGTGTCCTCGATGGACATAAAATCAACACAAACTCGTGAATCAAGAGTGAAGTCATAGATTCCCTCGAGGCCTCGTTGGACCGTCCCGAGGTGAGCAAAACACCTTCACAAATCATATACACACCAGCGTGAATACTTGTCACGGCATCTCACGGTTGGATCAATCACTTGTTGTCTCCTGACCATATGATCGCATGCCATATGTCACCGTAGGTATTCTTTGGCGCTCATGGTTGGATCAATCACTCGTTGCATCCTGACCACATGATCACAAGCCATGTGTCACCGTAGTTTTTCTTAGTCTCTCACGGTTGGATCAATCGGTTGTTACATCCTGACCACATGATCGCATGTCATGTGTCACCGTGGGCCCCACCCACATTCACACATTCACACACACAGCACAATACAACAAAGATATCCAGACAATTCACCCAGAGGCATCAAACACTTAGCAAAACACAACGTCAAACCACAATGCACCGAAATGAGGAAATATATGTACACACGCATTACCAAGCACAACATAAACACCAAACGTATCTGTAGGATTCACATAGTCATTTACGAAACACACCATTCGCAAAATACATACGGGTTTTGAAAGAGAGCCTTTAATGAGGCTAAACCGAATATTCTGAAATTTTATTTCAAACAATCAAGCAAACATGTAAAGACGATCACCGATCATCTTATCCTCAAAATAAGAATTGTATGAACAAGGTACTTGCCTCAAATAACCACAAACGCGGAGAATCGACTGAAGTAGGTTGGCACGAACCGAACTACGAACCCGCCGACTCCGCCGAAAGCCAACTCGCGACGATAAACTACGAAGGACAATAACAACAATGAAAATGAATTCCATATCACGATCCGAAGCCGCTGAATTGAAGGAAGGAACGACAAAAGTTCAAGGGTTTCCCCCAAAATGGCCAATAATACGAATCGACCGACCAAAATATGAAAACAAAATTCCAAATCGGAATATGGATATACAATCCATAGGATATGTTTAACAACATCATTTAACAACAATCGGTTCATCAAAATCGGATGGAAAATGAGATCGAGAATAAAACTCCCAAAAAGCCAACTCTATGGATTCAAGAAAAATACCTTGATTCGACGAAGAACAATGGATTAGATGATGTTATAATCACCTAGGATGCTCCAAAACATCTTTGGATTGAGCAAAAATCGGCCAAGATCGCGATCCCTAGTCGCCCTTGGCTCAACCCCGCGGAGAGGAGGAGAAATGAGGTGGAAATGATGTATCACGACTGCTGTCCAGTTTCTATACACTGGACAGCTTAGCATGCGCTAATCTTTAAGATTAGCGTGCGCTATCAAGGCACCGAAGTAAAACTTCCTGACAAAAATACACTGTTAGCATGCGCTAACGAGACCTTCAGACCCGGTCCAGTAGCCCCTGGACTGCCCTGAACTACCAGGTAGGGCGCGCTATCCTCACCCTAGCGTGCGCTACTAATGCTAACTAACGCGCGCTATGTTACTAAATAGCGTGCGCTGATCAACGTCTAAACCCAGTCCAGTAGCCTCTGGATTGTTTCTGCACCACCAGTTAGCATGCGCTACCACACCCGTAGCGTGCGCTAACAACCGCACCATAGCGCGTGCTAACCAATAAGTGTAGCATGCACTAACGAATCAGAAGGACAGCAACAGTACTCTAAGAAATGGGTACGACGACGGATACCCACAACTTTGGAAATTACAAAACGTCCCCAAATGTCCGAAAAGACAACGAATAATCAAATTGAAGCTCACAACATGTATAACAACGTTAAATAAACTTATGAGAAACCCAAAACAACAGTTTCGAACGAGATTCGCAAGAATCGAACTCAAGCACGGAATAGTCGCCTAAGAACATGGAACTCAACAAACGACACCGAAACAAACTCGGACGTCAAAAAGTGCAGAATTAAATATTCTCAGAATGATAAAACATTCACAAGCGAGCCGTTAAAACGGACTCCTACCAAAAAATTTTTTACCAAAAATCGAAAATCGCGGATATTACAATTTAATGAAAATTTTTGAACGGAAAGCATTTGTTCAAATTTGTCATTTCCACAAGAAAATTTGTTCGTTAAATTTTTAAGTTCGTTCTAACTTTCAAAAGATCTTCCTTTAATTAATTTTCATTTTCAAGACATTGTAGAATGATCGGTTTCAATAAATTTCCCTTTTTCGTTTATTTTGGAAATTTCGATTTCCAATAATTTATTTTTCGCTTTCAGGGATTTATTGTCAATTAAAGCATTTTAAAAATCGGTATGTAAAAGTTCGAATGCTTCGAATAATTCGTCGTGAGACGAGGTACTAACCTGGCTTTTGACGTCGCTTTCACGAATGAACTCCTTGCCATGAGTGCGAGGTTATTTTGAGTATATTCATTGTCATCCTCTTCGTCACTCCATGTTTCTACGAGAACTTCCTTCTTGGAAGTCGTGCCTCAGCAATTTTTCGCAAAGTGGCTTGGCTTACCACAGTTTCGACAGTTATTGTCGAATTTCTTTGATTCGCTCGTCTTGATGTCTTTCCTTCTCCTGTTCAATAAGTTTTGAAACTTATTTATATTCTTGGCATAATATGCCGATTCTTCATCGTCTTCATCTACTGGGATTTCTTCTTTCTTTGACATCTTAGATTTCAAAGCAATGGATCTTTCCCTCGGTTTCGGTCTGGCATTTCGAGATTTAAGAACTATCTCGTAGTTTATTAGCGATCCGACGAGGGCGCTAAATCAAGTTTATTGAGATCCTTTAATTCCATTTAGCCGTAACCATCCCGTCCCATTCAATAGGTAGTGATCGTAGGATTTTCTTAACTTTTTCACTACTTGTCAATGGTTTTCCAAAACAAGACAGTCCCTTAGTGATGACCGAAAATCGGTCGAGCATGTTAGTTATGGACTCTTCGTTCTTCATCATAAATAGATTGTATTCGTGAATGAGCATATTTATCTTTGTCTCTTTGACTTGTGATGTTCCTTCATGAGTTAGCTCGAGCATCTTCCAAATCTCTTTGGCACTATCACATGATGATATCTGGTTGTGTTCTTCCAGATTTAAATCACAATATAATAATTGCGTTGATTTGCAATTATAGTGGTCATTTTTCCAATCCTCATCATTATAATCTTTGAAGCTTTTTAGAGAGCCGTCCGATTTTGTAGGAATTTTAGGACCTAGGCAAATAACTTTCCAAAGCTTGATGTCGTATGCTCGGATGAAAATAGATATTTTCTTCTTCCATGTCATGAAGTTTGATTCATCAAAGAATGGAGGTCGATTTAAGGCAAGAGCTTCGACCGGGGCAAATTGAAATGCCATAGGATCTTCTTCTCCTCGGATGTTAAGCCGCTTACAAGAGAAACCTGGCTACGATACCTATTGTTGGGAAATTGGCACCCCACTTAGAATGATGGATAATATTATGGAGTAGAGTTTTCAAACTCTTTTGCATTGCGGGAGCGTAAATAACTTGCGGAAAGTAAAGGACACAAGATTTATAGAGGTTCGGCCAAACGTGCCTACGTCCTCTCTCCTATCTTTTTCTATACAAGATCAACCTTTTCCGTCTTGTCTTCTATCGGTTCGAGGTAAGCTGTTACAATATCGTCTTCTACCGGTCCGAGATAAACTGTTACACTCTTATCTTTATGTCAGTCCAATATAAACTATTTTCCTTTTCTATTGGACAAGGAAGCAACCTATCTAGCTTTTGGTTGGTACTAGATAAACCTCACTCGGATTTAGATATGATTCTAATAATATCGGATCAACGATCCTAATAACACCGAAACAATCTACAATCCGTATCTTTTCTCTCGTGTATGTTTTTGTGTATGAACACTCGAACACTTATCAATTAAGCACAAATACAACAACAATAGTGTATACAATGATATCAAACTTATATATGATTTTCTCAGAGTTGTTGTTATGAAAAATACCATATGACTTGGTATTTATAGGCATAAAGCCTCAACTAGCCATTAGCCTCTGCATCATGCATTACATATGTTAACTGTATCCCATTACGTACGTTAGCTGTATTACGTACGTTAATGCTTCTTTGTTACGTACATTATGCTCCATGTAAACCAGTCCAGTAGCATATGTGGCCTTCTTTACGTACGTTATCATTATACGCATTAAGTATGTTATCTTCAATGTATCCATTGCATGCTGACCTATTCCATGAGGTTATCTGTCCGTTCAATGGTTCCAATATTTGAATTCATATTCAAACTGCATTACGTATGTTAAAAACACTGTGTTATATACGTTAACTTCACTCTGTTGCGTACGTTATCTTGTTTCGGTTGCATATGTTAAATCATCAGGCGAGTCTTCAGGTGAGTCTTCAGGTGACTATCTACTACGTACGTTATACATTTGATATAGGGTATCACTTGCTTGCTTTTCTGTCCATTATAACATCAGCAACTCATCATTAGTTCATCATCAACTCATCATCAAAGCCAATTTATGATTATATGGAATAGAATATTCTAACAATCTCCCCCTTTTTGATGATGAGAAAACAACAACCTTTTAATGGGATTTTATACCTGCAAAATTAAAACAATTACAGATCAAAGTTTTCGACTCCATTTCGTTAGTTTTCATCTCCCAATTTTTCGTTTCTTCTTTTCGACTTCTTCATATTATTTTCTTTTTCAACTTTCTTCTTCGTTTTCTCGATTTTCCTCTCCTTCGTCTTTTCTCCCCCTTTCATTATCGGGTATTGTATTTATTTTTCTCGTCATTCTTCCATGACTCGTATTCTCCTTCTCCCATCATTTTTATCGAATTTCTCTCCCCCTTTTTGTCATAATCAAAAAGTGCATAGTAAATTAAATATGACAATTAACGGGTAAAACTCCCCCTGAAATATACATCTCCCCATTTAAAAAAATAACTCACCTGAGTTAAATATCAATTGTTAAAAATATAAATTATCAAAATACCAATTGATGGAAATATATTAATTTTAATTTTTGGGGATCCAACCGAGAGTTGGTTTTTCTTTTGAAACATAGACGATATTCGGTACAATGGTTCTTTTAGGAATCCAAATTTCCTTAATTTTTATCGTTCGTCTTGGGCTTTTGCAAATCGAAATATGATGCCCAAGTTTTAAACATTTCTCACATCGGGGTATTTTAAAATTTAAGGATTCGGTTTTATTATTCGGTTTGAATCATAACCCCTGTATATTTAATGAAAATTTTTGAACGGAAAGCATTTGTTCAAATTTGTCATTTCCGCAAGAAAATTTGTTCGTTAAATTTTTAAGTTCGTTCTGAACTTTCAAAAGATCATCCTTTAATTGATTTTCATTTTCAAGACATTGAGAATGATCGGTTTCAATAAATTTCCCTTTTTCATTTATTTTGGAAATTTCGATTTCCAATAATTTATTTTTCGCTTTCAGGGATTTATTGTCAATTAAAGCATTTTAAAAATCGGTATGTAAAAGTTTGAATGCTTCGAATAATTCGTGAGACGAGGTACTAACACGCTTTTGACGTCGCTTTCACGAATGAACTCCTTGCCATGAGTGCGAGGTTATTTTGAGTATATTCATTGTCATCCTCTTCGTCACTCCATGTTGCTACGAGAACTTCCTTCTTGGAAGTCGTGCCTCGGAAATTTTTCGCAAAGTGGCCTGGCTTACCACAGTTTCGACAGTTATTGTCAAATTTCTTTGATTCGCTCGTCTTGATGTCTTTCCTTCTCCTGTTCAATAAGTTTTGAAACTTATTTATATTCTTGGCATAATATGCCGATTCTTCATCGTCTTCATCTACCGGGATTTCTTCTTTCTTTGACATCTTAGATTTCAATGCGATGGATCTTTCCCTTGGTTTCGGTCGGCATTTGAGATTTAAGAACTATCTCGTAGTTTATTAGCGATCCGACGAGGGCGCTAAATCAAGTTTATTGAGATCCTTTAATTCCATTTAGCCGTAACCATCCCGTCCCATTCAACAGGTAGTGATCATAGGATTTTCTTAACTTTTTCACTACTTGTCAATGGTTTTCCGAAACAAGCCAGTCCATTAGTGATGACCGAAAATCGATCGAGCATGTTAGTTATGGACTCTTCGTTCTTCATCATAAATAGATTGTATTCGTGAATGAGCATATTTATCTTTGTCTCTTTGACTTGTGATGTTCCTTCATGAGTTAGCTCGAGCATCTTCCAAATCTTTTTGGCACTATCACATGATGATATCCGGTTGTATTCTTCCGGATTTAAAGCACAATATAATAATTGCGTTGCTTTGCAATTATAGTGGTCATTTTTCCAATCCTCATCATTATAATCTTCAAAGCTTTTTAGAGAGTCGTCCGATTTTGTAGGAATTTTCGGACCTAGGTAAATAACTTTCCAAAGCTCGATGTCGTAGGCTCAGATGAAAATAGACATTTTCTTCTTCCATGTCATGAAGTTTGATTCATCAGAGAATGGAGGTCGATTTAAGGCAAGACCTTCGACCGGGGCAAATTGAAACGCCATAGGATCTTCTTCTCTTCCGATGTTAAGCCGCTTACAAGAGAAACCTGGATATGATACCAATTGTTGGGAAATTGGCACCCCACTTAGAATGGTCGATAATATTACGGAGTAGAGTTTTCAAACTCTTTCGCGTTGCGAAAGCGTAACTAACTTGCGGAAAGTAAATGACACAAGATTTATAGAGGTTCCTCTCTCCGTATCTTTTTCTATACAAGATCAACCTTTTCCGCCTTGTCTTTGTAACACCCCGAGATATTCGGAATAATTACAGCGCCATAAACCCTTTAAGTAAGGATTTACAAGGCTAATTAAAAGAAATGTGAATAAAATCCAACAATATCACAGAAATTCAAATTACAAAACCGGTTCCAACTGATCCATTGAGTTAATTAATACAACCATATCGAAATGATATTAATAAGACACGCGTACTCAAGTACTGAAAATGAACCAAGAAGACAAATCACAAAAACAACAAACATCACTGAGCCCCTTCGTCGTCACGCTTGCATCGTGGGTCGCTTTCCCCGATCCTCGGCTACCTGAACATCAAAACAAATGTCCACCCCCGAAGGGGTTAGCAAAACGATGCTAGTACAAGTATCATATTAAACAAATCGAATATGCATCAACAATACGTAACACGATACACCACACGGACTTCCGCTACCAGAATCCGACAATGCGAATCCACAAGATTCCATTAACACAATATGGGTATTCCAATGATCCAGCGCCCTCAGCATAGATCCCAAGATGATCCCGTCGGACCAACACGAGGTGGAAAAACTCGTCCAATGATCCAGCGCCCTCAGCCTAGATCCCAAGATGATCCCGTCGGACCAACACGAGGTGGACATCCGATCCAGCGCCCTCAGCATAGATCGTACAACATACACAAACATAACTCATGCATACATATATGAAAAATCGCTATGTCCATCAACATGAACATACAAACCATAGATAACGTATATCATGACAATTCAACAAAATAAATCCCATGTTCAACAACATGAATAAACCACATGTATGCTCAAAATACCAATATTAACAAATTACGATACTTTCCTCAAATATGGCAAGAACTAATCACTCCAATGATCTCAACACACTCGAAGGCCGTCTCCTTCGATCAACGTAGCAAGCTCGAACCTTAACAAAAGATATAATATAGAATTCATCTCAAGTCGTACGAATGTCTAACAATCCGGTCTACGGCCGAAAGCTCTTAAAATAAATTCTCCCTGAACTACTTAGCATACGCTACGTATTCTGCGTAACGTGCGCTAAGCCGGCTCGTTAGCGTACGTAAACGACGAAGTCTAGAGTACGCTAACTATGTACTGACAATCCTCTCTGATCAGCCGACTGACTCGCTTGATGACATAACGTACGTTACGTACCAAACGTAGCGTATGTTACACATTCCCGATAGCGCACGTTAATATACATATCTTAGCATGCGCTAACCATGCATGGCAGTTTACTACTGGGCAGTAAACTTGATCTAATAGTGATGAAACTCATGAAATCTTCGGTGTTAATACATGTCATCTCCATGCATATCATGCTCATATGGTTTGTGAAAGATCTATATGGATTAAACGACTTCGAGATACAAGGATACGTATAATCATCACAACACTATAATTCATCTTGATCTTCAAGAAAGTATCATAGGTTCCATCCATTCTATGTCCCAAAACGTATGATTCCATTATGTAAAGACATAAGAACTTGATAATCTCCATAAACGGGTCATAATCGGTTTTGAAGCTTCATGAATATGCTATGAGTTCAAACACTAAAAGGTTCAATGGTTTATACGATGAAGAAGTACCGAAACATCAAAAATATCCTTCAAACAACATGATGTTCGACTACGTACGAATTTAACTGACTAGATAATCCCAAATCATGATCAAAATGTCCTTTAGAATATTACTTAAAATTGGTGAAGAATCACCTACCTCAAAGTAGTGAAGAACAAGGAGGAACTTGAAGAAATCCAACATCGAGGGCTTGAACACCAATCTCCAATGATCTACAATCTTCAAACTCATGCTAGTTAGATGATATGAGAGGTTGAAGATGGAGGAGGTAACTCTCTAAGTCTAAGAATTCGGATTTGGAAAGTGAAAAAGTCTGAAAAATGAAAAAGGATGCTGTCATATATATAGGAAATGGTTATTAGCGCGCGCTAGTCCATATCCATAGCTTGCGCTAACGGTCATTCGAAGCTTACTGACCTCACTGTACTCAACATTTAGTGTACGCTATCCTCATATCAGTAGCGTGCGCTACCACGTTGACTCGGGTTTTCCCGAAATCCGTCCAGGTTCATCCCGACATGATCCGACCAAGATCCGCGGCTGATCTCACCTACCACCCTGTCTTAATCATGTTGACTATGTATAGCATGCGCTAAGGTTCATACATAGCGTGTGCTACGAACCCAATTTAGCGTATGCTATGCTAAGTCGATAGCGTGTGCTACAAGTACAAAAATCACCACTTAGAACATATTCATGCAATCGTGCGCTCAACAACACCGGATCATGAAATACGGAGAATAATACTCAGATTAAAATGCAACAAATACAATATCACAAGGTTCAAATACTCATCAAAATCTCGGGTATTACATCCTCTCTCCCTAAAAAGAAGTTTCGTCCCGAAACTTAAGATGAAAATAACTCCGGATATCTAGTCTTCATATTATCCTCCATTTCCCAAGTGGCCTCTTCAACTCCGTGTCGTGACCATTGTACTTTAACCAAGGGTATTGGTTTATTCCTCAACTGTTTGATCCAACTCTCAAGTATCTTGATTGGTCTCTCTTCGAAGGTGCCGTCATTAGCTATCTCGATCTCATCGAACTCAATGATATGACTGGGATCTGGTACATACTACCACAATTGGGATACGTGAAACACATTGTGAACGTGACTCAGTGATGGCGGTAAGGCCAACCTGTATGTTAAATCTCCAACTCTCTCGAGGATCTCAAATGGTCCGATATATCTCGGACTTAGCTTACCTTTCCTCCCAAAATGGAAAATTCCTCGTGTAGGAGACACCTTCAATAGTACGTGGTCCCCAATGTCGAACTCTAGAGGGCGACGACGCACGTCTGCATAAGACTTCTGTCGACTCTGGGCTGTCAACAGTCTTTCCCGAATCAATGATATCTTCTCTTGAGTCTGAACTATCAATTCCGGTTCCGTCCCGATCAAGTCCGATGAATCATCCCAGCACAAGGGTGATCGGCATCTTCTCCCATACAAAGCTTCAAATGGTGCCATCTTAATATAAGCATGCCAACTATTGTTGTAGGTGAATTCAATTAAGGGCAAATGAATTTCCCAATCAGTTGACCAATCTAAAGCACAAGCTCTAAGCATGTCCTCTACTGTTTGTATAGTCCTTTCGGACTGACCGTCCGTTTGAGGATGATAAGCCGTGCTAAAGTTTAGCTCGGTCCCCAAAGCCCTGTGAACTGCCTTCCAGAAGTACGACATGAAGCGACCATCTCGATCTGAAATAATGGTCTTCGGCGTCCCATGCAATCTGACTATCTCTGCAATAAATACTCGTGCCAATTTCTCGGGTCCCCACGTGTCTTTAATTCCTAGGAAATGAGCCGACTTGGTTAGTCGATCAACTATAACCCAAATCATATTCATTCCCATCTTGTTCCTTGGCATATTGGTGATGAAATCCATCGAGATATCCTCCCATTTCCACTCAGGGATCGGAAGTGGCTTTACCATTCCGGCAGGTCGCTGATGTTCAATCTTAACCTGCTGACAAGTCAAACACTTCGAAACGTATTCTGCTACGTCCTTCTTCATATTTCCCCACCAGAAGTTTTGTTTTAGATCCTTATACATCTTACTGCTGCCCGGGTGAATAGAATAGGGCGCGCTGTGAGCTTCCTTCAGAATTGTCCATCTCAAATCATCATCATCGGGAACGCAAAGTCGACTCTGAAATCTCAGAACTCCATCATCTTGTATCACGAATCCTGGGGCCTTTCCTTTCTTTACTTCGTCACATAACTGAAGGATCAGAGAATCGTTCAACTACTTAGATTTGAATTCCTCGACTAGTGACGAAGTCAGCTCCGTCACATATAGTTGCCCTTGGATTCCTGGTGACCATACTTCAATCCCTTCGTGGATCAGTTCTCGTTGAGTGCTGGTTTGGGACGTAAGTGCTTCCAACACTCGAAGAGAAACAGGTTTACGGCTCAATGCATTAGCTACTACGTTTGCTTTACCCGGATGATAGAGAATTTCCAAGTCGTAATCCTTGATCAATTACAGCCACCTTCTCTGCCTCATGTTTAATTCTTTCTGACTGAAAATGTACTTGAGGCTTTTATGATCTGTAAAGATCTGACAATGAGTGTCGTATAAATAATGTCGCCAAATTTTCAAGGCAAAGACCACAGCTGCTAACTCCAGATCATGAGTCGGGTAATTAACTTCGTACGGTTTCAACTGTCGAGACGCATAGGCAATCAACTTATCCTTTTGAATCAACACACATCCCAGACCCTGATTTGAAGCATCGTTGTATACCATGAATCCATCAGTCCCATCTGGTAATGCTAATATAGGTGCTGTCGTCAGTCTCTTCTTAAGTTCATCAAAACCAGCCTGGCATTTCTCATCCCACATGAACTTTGAGTTTTCTGTAACAGCTGATTGAGCGGACGAGCAATATTGGAAAATCCCTCTACAAAACGACGATAATATCCAGCAAGTCCTAAGAAGCTTCGGACTTCTTTCACGCTATTAGGAGCTTCCCATTCCAAGATTGCTTCGACTTTCTTCGGGTCCACCTGAACTCCGTCAGCTCATATCACATGCCCAAGGAAGGTTACTTCCCTAAGCCAGAACTCGCATTTGGAAAGCTTCGCATAAAGCTGTTCATTCCTCAAGGTGCTCAAAACCACACGCAAATGCTCGGCATGCTCCTCTGTGTCTTTCGAATAGATCAAGATGTCATCAATGAAAACGACCACAAACTTATCTAGGTATTCTAAGAATACCCAATTCATCAATTGCATAAATACCGCAGGAGCATTGGTAAGTCCGAATGGCATCACCACGAATTCATAGTGCCCGTACCGGGATCTGAAAGCAGATTTCAGTATATCCAATTCCTTAATTCTCAACTGATGATATCCTGATCGCAAGTCAATCTTCGAGAATACCCTTGCCCCTTGCAGTTGATCAAACAAGTCGTCGATCCGAGGTATAGGATACTTGTTCTTGATCGTCACCTTGTTTAGCTCCCTGTAATCAATACATAATTGGAGGGATCCATCTTTCTTCCGAACAAATAGAACGGGTGCTCCCCAAGGAGAAACGCTAGGTTGAATGTAAACCTTGTGCAATAATTCCTCCAGTTGCTTCTTTAGTTCATACATCTCGGTTGGTGCCATACGGTATGGTGCTCTGGAAATAGGAGCGGCTCCAGGTTCTAATTCGATAGTGAACTCCACTTCTCTCTGCGGAGGTAACTCAGGTAGTTCGTCAGGGAATACATCTGAGAATTCACTCACAATTGGAATAGATGAGAGCTCTACTCCTTCTTCTTTCTTCATGGCGTAGCACCAAAATCCGTGACAACCATGCTTCAGTAATTTTACTGCTTTCATCGCTTTGATCAATTTTCCCGAGCTTCCCGGTCTCCATCCTCTGAATAAGTGTTCAGATCCGTCATCAGCAATGATAGAAATGACTCTCTTTCGGTAATTCATAATAGCTCCATAACGGTTGAGCCAATCGTCTCCGAGAATTAAATCGTCACCATAGATGTCAACTACAATAAGATTTGATGGACAATCTCTCCCTCCTATAGACAAAAGAAAATCTCTAGTTTCTAGGGTTCCCATAATTCTCTCTCCGCTCGGCAAACCCACAACATAAGGTTCGCAATCAAATAAACACGAGATTTTCAACGATTAACACAGTTCAATGATATGAAAGAATGTGTAGCTCCTGAATCGAATAAGATACTAACTGGTTGCAAAAGGATCTGAATCGTACCTGATGCAACAGCAGTGTTCTGATCGTCAGATTTCCTCATCTCGTACAGGCGCGGAGGAACGGACCCAGCACTGGATGTTTCTCTCTTCCCAACATTCTGCTGCTGAAATCCACTCTGCTGCGTCTGGTTCACACTTATCTCCTTTGGAACTGGCGCTGGAGTGCGAGTACCAAATGATCTAGTCGCAAATCCGCAGAAAGCCGCACGGTGCCCTTCTTGCCCACAATTGAAACAAGTCACAGAAGATGCGGGGCAATCACGTCGAATATGCCCTGCTCGACCACAATTATAGCATTTCTTCGATGCGTCCGAAACTGCTGATGTTGTCCGGAACTTCTTTCCACCTCGAGAAGGATGTGGAGGTTTCCTAGATGTATAAATGAAGACTGGCCCTTGCGGGGCCCACCACTCTTGTTTTCCGAGAAGTTGCCGGTCACTTTCTGCTTCTTTGCCTCCATCGATTTCTCCACCGCCGCCTCTTTCATGTCATAGGCCAGTGCTTTGTCTTGATACTGCCGCAACGTAGTACACTCGAATCTGTACATGTACTGTTGAATCTCCGGCTTCATCCGCATATCGAAATGAAAAATCTTTTCTGCCTCCGTTGTAACACCCCAAACTAGGCGGATATTACAGTGCCGTGAATCCCCGACTGGGACCCACCAGGCAAATGAAAATGATGAATTAAATAATATAATTGTAGTACCGAACCACATTATATTACCAATTACTCCGATGAGGAGTTTAAGTACATTACACCAGGACAAAACAGAATACTAGTATATTTTATATGGAGATAAAATACACCACCCTGAACAAAATAAACATCTCAAACGGAATTTGCAGCGGAAAAATACAAATGACGGAATAACTGAAATGACTGAAATGACTGAAACAAACGAAATGACTGGGGCCCCCTACTAGTATCACTGGGACTCGCCGCCAACATGCTCTTCCGTGCCTTTGCCTTGCCGTGACTAAAACAAAATCCCAACGGGCCGCCATACGTAACAACAATCCTCAAGAGTTGAAATTACACAATCATGAATTAATCAAATTATGAAATATTCTTAGTTATGAATTACGCCAAGAGGAGTATCATAGTACGACCGTAAAGTTCAGTGCAAGAGTACAAGACGAATGACAGGACACACACTTCCTTGAACCTAAATAGTCACACGGATCAAAGAGGTACCGTCTGCACGGTCCGTTGTATCGGTGAACCAAATACATTACCATCGTGTGCTCGACTAAAAATTCCACACGCCACACCCGCCATGCAATATAAACCCTAAGGTCACATGAACGAGAATGACCATGATGAATATCAATGAATAATAATTAGACAAGGCCAAGATGACTCACCGATATGAAAGTAATAGTGACGTGATTGATAACCCAATGAAATGATTTGGAACCGTCGTTCCTCGTGAATGAAATGATTATTCGACAATTACAAGTCTCAAAATGATTAATATTATGATGAATGAATTATGATTATGAGCAATCAACAACAAAAGGAATGAGTATCCTTTTAACCGAGTAAGATTTAACTTACACAATACCGATGAAGAATGTCCGCCCACGAACAACGCCCTAACCAAGATACGGCCGCTCGAACAACCTTGAATAACAATAATTACCAACAATCGTTCAATACACGTATTAAACAACAAAACACGACTAACCCAAAGGTCGAAACAACGATAATCAAACTCATAGGGCATTCCAACGAATACATAACCAACCACACAACTACGAAACTATCCAATCCCGAATATGTCGAAACCAACACCAAATTGAGTATTTCGAACTAACAAAACACTTCAATGATATCAATAATCCATTAGGAATCCATAATTCATGATTACAACAACATCAATCGGAAAATCCCCAATTAACCGAAGTCAACCCCAAGGGTTCTTGAAATAATTCCGAAAATAACCATTAAATCCGTAGGAATATATTTATCCAAGGTAGATAATCCATATCTAACATATTCCAATGATAATCCAAGCTTACACGAAGAAATCGGAAGGAAAACCCCAAAAATCCGAAATTCTAGATCCAAGAAATAATACCTTGATTCGATGTTTGGAGATGATGAAGTGATGATTAATCCAACACAAAGACTTGAAGATGATGATGGAGGATTACACCTTGAAGAGTACTCTCTAAATCGCCCAAATCGCCAAGAACCGACGAGAGAATGAGAAGTAGATGACAAATGACGAAGTCTAACTAAACTGTCCAATTTATAGCCAGTCCAGGTTAGCGTGCGCTAGCCCTTGTGCGTAGCGTGCGCTAACGAGTAATTTGGGTAGTCCAGTACCCACTGTCCGAACACGGTAGCGCGCGCTACGTACCTATTTGTAGCGTGCGCTACGGCCATACTACTAGCGTACGTTAATACTCATAGTTAGCATGCGCTAACGAATAATTCGATGCCCAGTACTGGAGTCCAGAAACTGCCTGCCCTCTGATCTGACCTCGATAGCGTGCGCTACAACCAACGATTAGCGTGCGCTATACAATCGGTTGCGTACGCTAAAAACAACACATAGCGTGCGCTATGAATTAATCCAATGCAGTCCAGTAGCCACTGGACTCAACCTGATCTGCCCTTAGCGCGCGCTACACCACATATTAGCGTGCGCTACTACAACCCGTTAGCGCGCGCTACTTACCACTCGTAGCGTGCGCTACAAATAACTCACCTGCAGTCCAGTACCTTCTGGACTGCAGCCAGGGCAACCTTAGCGTGCGCTAAAGCTGAGTGGTAGCGTGCGCTACCTATACCCAATTAGCGTATGCTAAAAGGAGTATGTAGCGTGCGCTACTCCTCACGCACAGATTGCAACGAAAATGACAATGATGATTAACACGGCACGAAACTCCAATCGGATTAGTGATGAACGACGATTGATATACGATACAATTACTCTGAATGATGAATACCATGACTGAATATGAGTGACAAATGATCAATAATGAATGAAATTACTGAGTATCAATTACTGAATGATAAATACTGAATGATAATTACTGAATTACAACCGGGTATTACATACACCCCCCTTTAAAAGAGTTTCGTCCCCGAAACTAAGGGTCAAACAACTCGGGATAACTCTCCCGCATACTATCCTCGGTTTCCCAAGTAGCCTCTTCGACTCCGTGTCTAGACCACTGAATTTTAACCAAAGGAATCGTCTTATTCCTCAACCGCTTTGATTCGCTGTTCTAAAACTCGCATAGACGCTCCTCATATGAATGATCGTCGGCGATCTCGATTTCGTTAATCAAGTATGTGACTCGGATCGGCAACATACTTCCGCAACTGAGAGACGTGAAACACATTATGAATTCGGCTCAACGCCGGAGGTAAATCCAATCGATAAGCTAACTCGCCTACTCGATCCAAAATCTCAAACGGTCCAATGAATCTCGGACTCAACTTTCCCCTCTTCCCAAAACGGAAGATACCACGACTCGGGGATACCTTGACCAACACATGGTCACCAGTCTCGAACTCTAATGGTCGACGACGGTTATCTGCATATGATTTCTGTCGACTCTGAGCGGTCAACAAACGACTCCTGATCAAAGCTACCTTCTCACGGGCGGCTATAAGCATATCGGGCTCGGTGCTGATTGATTCCGATAAGTCATCCCAACACAACAGGGATCGACAACGATGACCATACAAGGCCTCGTAAGGTGCCATCTTGATCGAAGCATGCCAACTATTATTATATGTGAACTCGATCAATGGTAGTTGGGCTTCCCAATCGTCTTTCCAATCGAGGACGCATGCCCTCAACATGTCCTCTAATGTCTGAATGGTCCTCTCTGATTGCCCGTCGGACTGAGGATGAAAAGCTGATGCGAGATTAAGCCGAGTTCCCATAGCACGATGAATCGATTTCCAAAATGCGACACAAACCGTCCGTCACGATCGGAAACGATACTTTTAGGAGTACCGCGGTCGACTATCTCTTTGATGAACAGTTGAGCAAGTCTCTCGGGACCCCACGTCTCCTTGATCTCAAGGAAATGAGCTGATTTAGTTAAGCGGTCCACGATCACCCAGATCGTATTCATGCCACGACGACTCGTCGGCAAACTCGTGATGAAATCCATAGAAATGTCTTCCCACTTCCACTCGGGAATAGGAAGAGGTTTCAGCATACCCGCCGGTCGCTGATGTTCAATCTTAACTTGTTGACAGGTTAAGCATCTCGAAACAAATTCTGCGACTTCTCGCTTCATATTACTCCACCAGTAATTTTGTTTCAAGTCCTTGTACATCTTGCTAGACCCCGGATGAACAGAATAAGGGGTAGCATGAGCTTCTCTCAAAATCGAGTTTTTCAACTCATCATTCGCCGGTACGCACAACCGATTCTGAAACCTCAAAAGTCCATCCTCGTGGACCACAAATCCAGGGGCTTTCCCCTGAGCCACATCCTCACGGATACGCAACAATGATGGGTCCGCACCCTGATTCTCTCGAATTGTCTCCTCGAGTGACGATGAAATCTCTAACATACAAAGCTGCCCCTGAACTCGCCGGCTGCACTCGATCTCGGGTCTAAGGAATTCTCGCCAAGCTCCTTCGAATCGTTAAACGGCAAGCATCTGCTCCTGAACGGACTTACGACTCAAGGCGTCGGCGACAACGTTCGCCTTGCCCGGGTGGTAGAGGATCTCGATATCATAATCTTTGATTAATTCCAACCACCATCTCTGACGCATATTTAACTCCTTCTGAGTAAATATATACTTTAAACTCTTATGATCGGTGAATATCTGACAGGTGACGCCATAAAGGTAATGACGCCAAATCTTCAAAGCGAACCCCACGGCTGCTAGCTCCAGGTCGTGGGTCGGATAATTAACCTCGTACGGTCTCAATTGCCGTGAAGCATAGGCAATTACCTTCCCGTTCTGCATGAGTACACATCTGAGACCCTGTCCGGACGCATCACTATAAACCACAAATCCTTCCCTCCCCTGCGGCAAGGAAAGTACAGGTGCTGACATTAACCGGCTCTTGAGTTCCTCAAAACTCCGTTGACACGCATCGGACCACGTGTATTTCTTATCCTTCCGCAATAAGTTCGTCAAGGGTTGAGCGATTTTAGAAAATCCTTCCACAAATCGCCGATAATAACCCGCTAATCCGAGGAAACGTCGGATTTCCTTAACGCTCTTCGGAGGTAGCCAATCTCGAATAGCCTCCGTCTTCTGAGGGTCGACACGAACTCCGTCTGATGAAATTACATGTCCGAGAAAAGTCACTTCGGACATCCAGAACTCACATTTGGAAAACTTCCCATAAAGTTGTTCTCGTCTCAACACGTCGAGCACTTGATGAAGGTGAAACTCGTGTTCCTCCCGGTCACGAGAATAAATCAAAATGTCATCGATGAAGACAACAACAAACTGATCCAAAAAGTCGATGAAAACCCGATTCATTAACTCCATGAATACCGCAGGTGCATTAGTCAATCCGAACGGCATAACCACAAACTCATAATGACCATAGCGTGTTCGAAACGCCGTCCTCGCGATGTCCGACTCTCGGATTCGCAACTGATGATATCCAGACCTTAAGTTGATCTTGGAAAATACTGAAGCTCCCTGAAGTTGATCTAAGAGATCATCAATACGGGGTAAGGGATACTTATTCTTGATCGTCACCCTGTTCAACTCCCGATAATCAATACATAAGCGGAATGAACCATCCTTCTTCTTGACAAACAACACTGGTGCTCCCCACGGGGACGCACTCGGTCGGATATAACCTTTCTCGAACAACTCTTCAAGTTGGTTCTTTAATTCCTGCATTTCGGTCGGGGCCATCCGGTACGGTGCCTTCGATATCGGGGACGTACCAGGCTCCAACTCAATCGTGAATTCCACATCCTCTGTGGAGGCAAACCAGGTAACTCGTCAGGAAAAACATCGGCATATTCCCTCACCACCGGAATATCCGTTAACATTACTGATGACTTCTCGGTTTTGGCCATATAGCACCAATAACCGACACATCCCCGATTGAGTAACCTTACTGCTTTCATCGAATTAATGACCTTACTGCACGATCGGGATTACCTCCACGAAACACACATTCAACCCCATCGTCGAAATGATAGTGACCATACGCTACGGACACTAATGATGGCATCATGACGATCCATCCAATCAATACCCAAGATGACGTCGCCCTCGGCAAATCTACCACGATTAGGTCTCACGCCATACATGACCATGAAACCGAATCGACAATCCGAATCTCACGGTTACCGATAATTCGTCTACCATCGTAGGCCAATGACATAAGGCTCACAACTAGTAGCACTACCCGCACGTAGTCTACTCAAACATGACTCGGAAATGAATGAATGCGATGCACCAAGATCAAAAAGGGTACACACAGGTTGAGATAGAATATCGAGTGTACCTGAGATCATTCGGGCCTCTGGATCATCGGTCTTCTTCATCTCATAAATCCGGGGCTTGCTAGTCCCGGCACCGGACGCTCCCGTCTGATGGCTAAAAGCTCCACCTTTAGTCGCTCCTGTCATTTTAAACGACGCTGATTGAGTGGCTCGATTGAACGGTGATCGCTTAGGTGCCTGAGATGACGTCTGAGTAGGTTTGGAGTCCCTACGGCAAAAACGGGCCTTATGCCCAGCAATTCCACAATTATGACATATGATAGTCTGTCTCGGACACTTGGTACTGAGGTGACCAAGTTCCCCACAGTTAAAACAGGTGATGGCCGAACTGGCCGCTCGAGACTGAGATTCCGCGGGTTTAGACGACACCGGAGGTCGCTCAGAAAAAGCAGAGCCCGCACGGGGTTTCTTGAAAGTTGTCTGACCGCCTTGATCGACACGATTCTTCGATTTCTTGCTAGCGTACGAAGGTTGCCGCTAGCAATTTCCTTAGCAAGAAGCTCGTAGGTGAGAGCTTTCTCAATGAATTCGCCAACGTGGTGCAATTATGATTAAATGGCTGAAGTCTCATACGGGGTTTCACCTCTTCTTTGAAATACTTGATCTTATCCGCCTCGAATGAATGATAGATGAGGCGAACGGAAGAAGTTCTGAAATTTCTCGGCAATGGCGAGAATATCCTCGTCTGTTGAGGGGTCGGGGGTGAGCAATTCTGACAGCTTGGCCTCTCTGAGTGGGGCCGGATAATACCTCTCCATCATGAGAGTCTTGAACTGATCCCAAGTACAAGATCCTTCGGTGGGCTTCAATGACAACCACCAAGAATGTGCGCTCTTACCCAGGTAGTAAGCCGCAACAGAAACTTTGTGTCCCTCGGGACACTCTACCATAGCAAACAGCTTCTCGAAATGCTCGAGCCAATGAATGATATCTGCCGGCTCAGACGAGCCCTCAAAAGTTGGTGGCCTCTGGCGAGAGATATCACCGATGATATTACTCACATTCCTCTCTTGCCTCTGAGGTGGCGGCGGAGGCGCCTGCTGATTTTGATTGACGGAGTTATGCATCGTCTCCATCAACTGAGCCATCTGCGTCATTTGGGCCATCATGCCCTGCATAAAAGCGAGTGGGGCAACCCGGACACCCTCTGACTGAGCCGTGTCCCGGGTACGACTCCCCGATAATGAATGATCGCGTCCAGGTGAATGAGTGGCAGCGTCGCTGCTCGATGAATTAGCATTATTCCTCGCGTTTGCACGTGTATTCACACGAGCTCTCGGGATTCGGCCCGCTCCACGGCCTCGTCCTCCACGTCCTCTGCCAGCCCTTTCCATACTGAAGTGGAAAGTCATATGATGATTATATATCTCGCATGAGTATCACATTATGATTATATTATGAAATGATGAAAATGAGCATACACGCTCAAATACAGCGATTACATGAATGATTAATTGACGTGACATGATTATCTGATGAAATTATTGAAATGATTATCTTGAATGAGTTAACAAGATTAATGATTCGATCTTCCTGATCAACGACTGAACAATGAAATGAATTGACTGATTAATGAGTTAACCTGACCGTCCCGGTCAAAATGACAATGATGATTGAGGATTGTTAACTGATGAATTATGAATGAATGATTAATGCCAGAAATTATACCATGGCATTAGAAATCTTACAGTTCTTGGTCTGATTGGCTCGGCATTTGCACAGGTCACACGTGATGCGAAAGTCCAATGATACTAGTCCGATGACGATGATTTCAAATGAGACATGACTTGGAGGGTAGTATTCAAAACCACGCTCCGATACCAACTCTGTAACACCCCAAACTAGGCGGATATTACAGTGCCGTGGATCCCCGACTGGGACCCACCAGGCAAATGAAAATGATGAATTAAATAATATAATTGTAGTACCGAACCACATTATATTACCAATTACTCCGATGAGGAGTTTAAGTACATTACACCAGGACAAAACAGAATACTAGTATATTTTATATGGAGATAAAATACACCACCCTCAACAAAATAAACATCTCAAACGGAATTTGCAGCGGAAAAATACAAATGACGGAATAACTGAAATGACTGAAATGACTGAAACAAACGAAATGACTGGGGGCCCCTACTAGTATCACTGGGACTCGTCGCCGTCAACATGCTCTTCCCGTGCCTTTGCCTTGCCGTGACCTGAAAACAAAATCCCCCAACGGTCGGCCATACGTAACAACAATCCTCAAGAGTTGAAATTACACAATCATGAATTAACTGAAATTATGAAATATTCTTAGTTATGAATTACGCTGAAGAGGAGTATCATAGTACGCCCGTAATGTTCTGTGCAAGTGTACAAGACGAATGACCGGACACACCCGTCCTTGTACCTAATTAGTCTCACGGAGGTAAGCGTTACCGTGTGCACGGTCCGTTGTATCGGTGAACCCAATACATGACCATCGTGTGCCCGACTAAAAATTCCACACAGCCACACCCGGCCACGCAATATAAACCCGGAAGGTCACATGAACGAGAATGACCATGATGAATATCAATGAATAATAATTAGACAAGGCCAAGATGACTCACCGATATGAAAGTAATAGTGACGTGATTGATAACCCAATGAAATGATTTGGAACCGTCGTTCCTCGTGAATGAAATGATTATTCGACAATTACAAGTCTCAAAATGATTAATATTATGATGAATGAATTATGATTATGAGCAATCAACAACAAAAGGAATGAGTATCCTTTTAACCGAGTAAGATTTAACTTACACAATACCGATGAAGAATGTCCGTCCACGAACAACGTCCTAACCAAGATACCGGTCGCTCGAACAACCTTGAATAACAATAATTACCAACAATCGTTCAATACACGTATTAAACAACAAAACACGACTAACCCAAAGGTCGAAACAACGATAATCAAACTCATAGGGCATTCCAACGAATACATAACCAACCACACAACTACGAAACTATCCAATCCCGAATATGTCGAAACCAACACCAAATTGAGTATTTCGAACTAACAAAACACTTCAATGATATCAATAATCCATTAGGAATCCATAATTCATGATTACAACAACATCAATCGGAAAATCCCCAATTAACCGAAGTCAACCCCAAGGGTTCTTGAAATAATTCCGAAAATAACCATTAAATCCGTAGGAATATATTTATCCAAGGTAGATAATCCATATCTAACATATTCCAATGATAATACAAGCTTACACGAAGAAATCGGAAGGAAAACCCCAAAAATCCGAAATTCTAGATCCAAGAAATAATACCTTGATTCGATGTTTGGAGATGATGAAGTGATGATTAATCCAACACAAAGACTTGAAGATGATGATGGAGTATTACACCTTGAAGAGTACTCTCTAAATCGCCCAAATCGCCAAGAACCGACGAGAGAATGAGAAGTAGATGACAAATGACGAAGTCTGACTAAACTGTCCAATTTATAGCCAGTCCAGGTTAGCGTGCGCTAGCCCTTGTGCGTAGCGTGCGCTAACGAGTAATTTGGGTAGTCCAGTACCCACTGTCCGAACACGGTAGCGCGCGCTACGTACCTATTTGTAGCGTGCGCTACGGCCATACTACTAGCGTACGTTAATACTCATAGTTAGTGTGCGCTAACGAATAATTCGATGCCCAGTACTGGAGTCCAGAAACTGCCTGCCCTCTGATCTGACCTCGATAGCGTGCGCTACAACCAACGATTAGCGTGCGTTATACAATCGGTTGCGTACGCTAAAAACAACACATAGCGTGCGCTATGAATTAATCCAATGCAGTCCAGTAGCCACTGGACTCAACCTAATCTGCCCTTAGCGCGCGCTACACCACATATTAGCGTGCGCTACTACAACCCGTTAGCGCGCGCTACTTACCACTCGTAGCGTGAGCTACAAATAACTCACCTGCAGTCCAGTATCTTCTGGACTGCAGCCAGGGCAACCTTAGCGTGCGCTAAAGCTGAGTGGTAGCGTGCGCTACCTATACCCAATTAGCGTACGCTAAAAGGAGTATGTAGTGTGCGCTACTCCTCACGCACAAATTGCAACGAAAATGACAATGATGATTAACACGGCACGAAACTCCAATCGGATTAGTGATGAACGACGATTGATATACGATACAATTACTCTGAATGATGAATACCATGACTGAATATGAGTGACAAATGATCAATAATGAATGAAATTACTGAGTATCAATTACTGAATGATAAATACTGAATGATAATTACTGAATTACAACCGGGTATTACATCCGTTCTGACCAAGTGTCGCACACAAGTCAGCTGATGATTAAAAGTTTTGATTGAGTATGTCACAGATACTTCTGAATTCTGTGGTGAGAAAAACTCTCGGATTTTTGCCTCTCTAACTGGACGAGGACAATATTGTGCTTCCATCATTATTTTGAATTCCGTCGAGTCAGAATTATGATTCTCAGGTCGGATAGCTTCCCAGCAGTCAAAAGCCTCCCCAGTCAGAAAATACTGGGCAATAGGAACTTTCCGGTCCTAGGGACAGTTAATACCCGCAAATATCTTCTCTAACTCTTTTAGCCAATGATCCCAAGTAAGTGCCTCAGCAGATCCGTCAAATTTTGGCGGGTGCAATTTGACCACCTCAGCAAGCCATCTGTCTCCCCGGTTATCCTCGTGGTGCTGCTGTCACATCGCCGTCTGCATGCGGTCAACTACCTGAGCGAACTGGTTTATCTGAGCCACCACCTTTTGAAGCACTCCCGGCATGTTAGGATTAGCGTTGTCATTTACTGATCCCTGCTGTCCTCCAGAATGGGAATCGGTTCGACTAGCCGATAATTCTGGGGTAGTTGCGGAATCCTCCTGTCTCATGTTACCACGACCGCATCTGCGTCCACGTCCTCCCCTCAACATACTGTAAACACAATTACTTAATATCCAGGACAAAATTTTCAAAAATAAAGTCCGTCAATATTCACAAAACAGAAATTAAGTAAAACGGTAGTATAAGAGATTAGGAGACTTACAACCACGGTCCACATGACGACTTTGGCTGAACAGTGATGTTACGAACGACCCGTAAATCAAATAACGTAAACAGACCCAACTAAAACCCGACTGCCAAGATATCCATGAATCTTAGCTCTGATATCATATTCTGTAACACCCCGAGATATTCGGAATAATTACAGCGCCGTACACCCTTTAAGTAAGGATTTACAAGGCTAATTAAAAGAAATGTGAATATAATCCAACAATATCATAGAAATTCAAATTACAAAACCGGTTCCAACTGATCCATTGAGTTAATTAATACAACCATATCGAAATGATATTAATAAGACACGCGTACTCGAGTACTGTAAATGAACCAAGAAGACAAATCACAAAAACAACAAACATCACTGAGCCCCTTCGTCGTCACGTCAGTACTGTGGTTGTTTCCCTGATCCTCGACTATCTGAACATCAAAACAAATATCCACCCCCGAAGGGGTTAGCAAAACGATGCTAGTATAAGTATCATATTAAACAAATCGAATATGCATCAACAATACATAAGAAGATACACCACACGTACTTCCACTACCGGAATCCGACAATGCGAATCCACAAGATTCCATTAACACAGTATGGGTATTCCAATGATCCAGCGCCCTCAGCATAGATCCTAAGATGATCCCGTCGGACCAACACGAGGTGGAAAAACCCGTCCAATGATCCAGCGCCCTCAACCTAGATTCCAAGATGATCCCGTCGGACCAACACGAGGTGGACATCCGATCCAGCGCCCTCAGCATAGATTGTACAACATACACAAACACAACTCATGCATACATATATGAAAAATCGCTATGTCCATCAACATGAACATACAAACCCTAGATAACGAATATCATGACAATTCAACAAAATAAATCCCATGTTCAACAACATGAATAAACCACATGTATGGTCAAAATACCAATATTAACAAATTACGATACTTGCCTCAAAGATGGCAAGAACTAATCACTCCAATGATCTCAACACACTCGAAGGCCGTCTCCTTCGATCAACGTAGCAAGCTCGAACCTTAACAAAAAAAATAATATAGAATTCATCTCAAGTCGTACGAATGTCTAACAATCCGGTCTACGGCCGAAAGCTCTTAAAATGAATTCTGCCTGAACTACTTAGCGTACGCTACGTATTCTGCGTAACGTGCGCTAAGCCAGCTCGTTAGCATACGTAAACGACGAAGTCTAGCGTACGCTAACTATGTACTGACAATCCTCTTTGATCAGCCGACTGACTCGCCTAATGACATAACGTACATTACGTACCAAACGTAGCGTACGTTACTCATTCCCGATAGCGCACGTTAATATACATATCTTAGCGTGCGCTAACCGTGCATGGCAGTTTACTACTGGGCAGTAAACTTGATCTAATAGTGATGAAACTCGTGAAATCTTCAGTGTTAATACATGTCATCTACATGCAGCTCATATGGTTTGTGAAAGATCTATACGGATTAAACGACTTCGAGATATAAGGATATGTATAATCATCACAATACTATAATTCATCTTGATCTTCAAGAAAGTATCCTAAGTTCCATCCATTCTATGTCCCAAAACGTATGATTCCATTATGTAAAGACATAAGAACTTGATAATCTCCATAAACTGGTCATAATCGGTTTTGAAGCTTCATGAATATGCTATGAGTTCAAACACTAAAAGGTTCAATGGTTTATACGATGAAGAAGTACCGAAACATCGAAAATATCCTTATAACAACATGATGTTCGACTATGTACGAATTTAACTGACTAGATAATCCCAAATCATGATCAAAATGTCCTTCAGAATATTACTTAATATTGGTGAAGAATCACCTACCTCAAAGTAGTGAAGAACAAGGAGGAACTTGAAGAAATCCAACACCGAGGGCTTGAACACCAATCTCCAATGATCTACAATCTTCAAACTCGTGCTAGGATGATGATATGAGAGGTTGAAGATGGAGGAGGTAACTCTCTAAGTCTAAGAATTCAGATTTGGAAAGTGAAAAAGTCTGTAAAATGAAAAAGGATGATGTCCTATATATAGGAAATGGTTATTAGCGCGCGCTAGTCCATATCCATAGCGTGCGCTAACGGTCATTCGAAGCTTACTGACCTCACTGTACTCAACATTTAGCGTACGCTATCCTCATATCAGTAGCGTGCGCTACCGCGTTGACTCGGATTTTCCCGAAAGCCGTCCAGGTTCATCCCGACATGATCCGACCAAGATCCGCGGCTGATCTCACCTACCACCCTGTCTTAATCATGTTGACTACGTATAGCGTGCGCTAAGGTTCATACATAGCGTGCGCTACCAACCCAATTTAGCGTACGCTACGCTAAGTCGATAGCGTGCGCTACAAGTACAAAAATCACCACTTAGAACATATTCATGCAATCGTGCGCTCAACAACACCGGATCATGAAATACGGAGAATAATACTCAGATTAAAATGCAACAAATACAATATCACAAGGTTCAAATACACATAAAAATCTCGGGTATTACAGTCTTCTATCGGTCCGAGGTAAACTGTTACAATCTCGTCTTCTACCGGTCCGAGATAAGCCATTACACTCTTATCTTTATGTTGGTCCAATATAAACCGTTTTCCTTTTCTATTGGACAAGGAAGCAACCTATCTAGCTTTCGGTTAGTACTAGACAAACCTTACTTGTATTTAGATATGAATCTAATAATGCTGGATCAACGATCCTAATAACACTGAAACACTTTACAATCCGAATCTTTTCTCTCGTGTATGTTTTTGTATATGAACACTCTAACACTTATCAATTAAGCACAAATACAACAACAATAGTGTATACAATGATATCAAACTTATATATGATTTTCTCAGAGTTGTTGTTATGAATAATACCATATGACTTGGTATTTATAGGCACAAAGCCTCAACTAGCCGTTAGCCTCTGCATCATGCATTACATATGTTAACTATATCCCATTACGTACGTTAGCTGTATTATGTATGTTAACGCTTCTTCATTATGTACGTTATGCTCTATGTAAATCAGTCCATTAGCTTCTGTGGTCTTATTTACGTACGTTATCTTCAATGTATCTGTTGCATGTTGACCTACTCCATGACGTCATATGTCCGTTCAACGGTTTTAATATTTGAATTCATATTCAAACTACATTACGTACATTAACAACACTGTGTTACGTACGTTAACTTCACTCTATTACGTACATTATCTTGTTTCGGTTGCGTACGTTAAATCATCAGGTTACATTTCAGGTGAGTCTTCAGGTGACTATCTACTACGTACGTTATACATTTGATATAGTGTACGTTATCTTCGTTAATCATCACTTGCTTGCTTTTCTGTCCGTTTAGAGCATCTTCGACTTCTTTGTTGTTTTGCTTTGTTCCATTGTTGTTTTCTTTGATCGATAACATCAGCAACTCATCATTAGTTTATCATCAACTCATCATCAAAACCAATTTATGATTATATGGAATAAAATATTCCAACACCAATTTCCAACATAGATGAGCATCGTGTGCAATCTATCGTGAGTGGACTGTATCAATGACTGGCATAGGTCGCAGTGGCAGAGGCATCCTCCTTAGAATAAAAGGCTTGGTCCTCATGTCCCTGCGGCGAGGTGCTGAGGTCCCTGCCTCCTGGTCTAACCCATCCTGAGTATCAGGCGGTGCAGCAAGAACCACCTCGCTGGGTAGAGGTGTAGCTGGCCTCTCTGGAAAGCTCCTATAGCATACGGTCGATACACGCAAGCTCCAGGGGGAGGTGCACAGTGCTAGAGGTACTGACTGGTGATCCGGATAGCAAAGGCCATGAGATCTCCGGACGGTACTAAAGTGGGCTCATGTAAAAAGATAAAGTACCATGAGGTTGCATCAGCCCACTCCCTCCACTCGATTGGAAGGAGATCGATAAGGCGCTGAATGCCCTCATAGTCTGAGACACCATGAAGATCATCTAGGCACCAGGTCGCCTCAAGTTCTGCCATGCACACGGATACCATGGCACCCACGCCTCGATACATGCTGTAGAAAGCCTCTACAAGGTCGCACGGTGTCCTCCTTATCCTCGCTAACTTATGCGGTGCTGTCTTCGTGGTCGCCATCCTATGAAGAAGGTATACATATAGAACAACTCTACTAAAGGGTTCTCATAATAAGAATATAAATCTCACCCTAAGTTCTCGACTTGAACTTTGGACTCTGAGAAACACCTAACACATAAAAAATACTATCTAACAGGGTACGTTATGAAAGTTATTCGGGTTCCGCCATTAATGGACATCCCGATAGAAAATAACCATACTCGTGTCATTCGTACATAAGTGATGTTCATTATGAGATGTCACTGCATCATTGATCCTCGTCGGTACATCGTCATCGTTTACCCTTCACATTCGTGTATATATTGAAATACTTAAGACGTATAAGTTCTTATTCGCGTAATAGAAGACCCTAAGGAAATTTCTAGGTTCTCCTCTTTCATGTTTCTTCATCAGCAACAATTCATGCGTAATCATAAAAAAACTTCATATATTACACGCTTCGTCATACATGTCGTTCCACACATATTCATAATTAACATCTCATAAAGATCGTAAAGAGATATATTTTCATGGCAAAATAAGTTTGAATCATAAAGACTCGTAAATTATTTACCTTACTCTTCGGTTGAGCATGATGGGGTGTTGAGTTGACAATTGATTCTTATATCGGTTTAGATAATCGAACTAAACTCCACTTGAAAGAACATATACTGAGAGAGAATGAACTTCTCTGATTCCATTCTATCAGGGGCCCTTATCGCTAAGAATAGGACATCTAGGGCGTGACCCGAGGTAGGGATTAAGAAGTGGGGAAGAAAGGGGAAAACATACGTTCCATAAGGAATATGGGTGGATTTCCACGAATAATCTATCAAGGCCTCACGAAGGGGAATCAATCCTGTAGGAATGACTTAGAATCCAAGGGAAGAATACATAGTAATAATATTATCCTTGAAGTTTAGAAAAGGCTTCATAGTACATTACAAACGACGTGACTTAGAAAGCAAAATCATAAAAAGTGTTTGCAGCGGAAAAATATGGTTGGTTACATATATGAAGATATGTAACCAGGCTTAACATTGTTTGCAAACAAAAGACTTCCACTCAACACCCTCCGTCACATCCCCTGCTCAACTTGCATATTTTAAAAGATATACAGGACTGAGTACAACGTACTCCGTGAACATATTGCCAAAAGATAAAATATGCTTTTGTATTTGTCATCATGCATATAAATAGTAACACACGGGGTTTTTAAGAAAAGTCCATGTTTACTAAATCATTTTATTTCATTGCATATATCATCAGATTTACCATATCCATAATTATGCCAGGGAAGGTGGCCACCTCCCGCGAATGTTACTCCCTGAGATCGGCCACTCCGAAGAGACATCACAATACCACGTACTTTGTACATGAACCCTGTAACACCCTCAAACCACTCAGGAATATTACAGCGTCGCAGACCCTCTCCGTAAGGATCTACCAGGCTAAAAGCGGAAAACACAATATATAGGCACATGCCAACATGGCTAATAACGACTCATTAGACTGATTTGGTCTTCTCCACAATACACACATCAAATATACACAACTCTTCTTTAAAACATATACCCACGCAGGGGTTGGAATATATCAACATGCCCGTAAAACAGGAGAAACACACAACAGGGAACCAAACAATAAGGTTCTACCAAAACACAACAACTGGTCTTCATGTGATTAGTATCGTTGTCTTCTATCATCCTTCGTATCGATCCTGTGATTCGATCCCCAGCAACCTGCAAGTACCTGGACGCAAAACGGACATCCACCCCCCGAATACTCGGGGGTTAGCAAAACTCCACTGTTTTGCTAGTGCAAGTATAAAATACAAATACAAGCCATACATATCATACTCCAAGGACATAATAATCATGAAACATACTTCCTGAGCTAAATCACTTGATCAAAACGGTTTAATCGAAAGATAGGGGTAAACCCAATTTACAGCCTGTAAAACATTCTACGATCTCGGAAGTTTTAAAAACATTTGGGATTTAAGAATTCTCAAGCCTTTCGAAACCATTTAGGGGCACAGCCCAAAAGTCATTTTCCCAAAATACAATTATGATAACAACACACGGGGTCCACGACCCAATCACACCATTCCAGTCAAAGCTCGGGGTCCACGACCCAATCATACGTATCAACATATTCCGAGGGCTTATTTGCGTCCCATACTAACAAGCCACAGACCTCATATGCTCCCGCGGAACATACCCGAGTGAATAACCCAAAAGGAAACCATATCAAATCATATGTCTCCATGACAACAGTCACAAAACCATCATCATACATATGTTCATAAATATTCTGGCACCGCACTAACAAGCTACGAGCCTCGGATCCTCCACGAGACATACCCGATTGGACAACCCATGACACGTACATCACAACCAAATCACAACCATAAGTTATCCCGACATCGCACTAACAAGCTACGAACCTCGGAGTCCCCACAAGACATACCCGGTGATAACCCCACAAGTTATCCCAGCATCGGGCTAGCAAGCCACGAACCTCGTAATCCCCACAAGACATACCCGATGATAACCCTACGGTTTCGCCCGACCCATACTAGCAAGTATGAATCCCGGAGATTCAACAATCTTACATGGTGGCACAATCACGCATCAATAAGCAATTAACACGTTAAACAACATTAAGCATCACAACCTCCTTTCAAAGGAGTAACAATTAATATAACAACATGTCAAATACCCACCTAACAAGTATACGATTCGATACACAATCCTTAGCTAGTGATTACGGTCTATTATATTCACGAAGTGTGGTTATAACATCTATCCACATACAACACATACTTACATATTCCAAATACACATTTATCCACGATTCATACGAGTTATCTTGAAGGGAACCCTTTTTATCGAGAATATACCGATCCTTTAGAAGGTTCGTTAAAACATTCAAGTTCCACAAATAACTAATTACCAACTATCGCGTCTACGAAACACGAAGTGTATGGGCAAGATACTAGCCTCGATACCACGAGAAACCGAACAACGAACGGACACGGTCGGATAGTTCTCGAGCTTCCAAAAACGACCAAGGATCCGACAATCCCATGAATACTACGAAAATAACATCTCCACGAATCAATAACACTAATCGGAATCCGAAACGATCCTAAAAACAACAAGGATCTAAGTGTTCTCAAGGAATTCAAGAATCATTAATCCGGGTGATAAAAATCGATGAACGGTTTACAAAATCCGAAGATCACGTCCAAGACAATCAAGAATACACAATCGATCAGATGAGATCGGGTAAGAATCACAAATCTAAGGAAAAAACCCCAAATTCAAGAAACTAGGGTTTTAAGAAGAGATTGCCTTGATTTGGAGCAAGAAAATGATTAGATGATGCTAGATATGCATAAATTCACCCAAAGATGAAGCTTGACGAAGAAGGTCGCTCAAAATCGCCTCTTGAGCTCACTCCTGCCGGAAATGGATGAAGAAGGGTGAGAAATGACGATTAAACGCTATTGTCCAGTATTTATACTGGACCGTTATTAGCATGCGCTAAACATACTCATTAGCACGCACTAACGGGGTCAACGCCTCAAAACAACCCACATGTAACACAGTTAGCGTGCGCTAGCCAATATGCATAGCGTGCGATAACGAGTCACGGATCCAGGCCAGTAGCTCATGGACTGGTCTGCACCTACCATGTAGCGTGCGCTAGTAAGAACAATTAGCGTGCGCTAGGCAGACGATAGCGTGCGCTATCAACCTACCAGAGCATGGGCTAACGAGACTCCAGTCCCAGTCCAGTGGCTCCTGGACTACCTCTGGACTGCCAGTTAGCGTGCGCTACACATCCGGTAGCATGCGCTAACCACAACACAGTAGCACGCACTACACCACAAACGTTAGCGTGCGCTACACCACAAAAACCCAAAAACTCACATAGTGATCCGAAACGCCTCCAAACACATGTCCCAACAAGGCACACCTAAAACATGGCACAAAATTCCAACGATGAGGACAATAACAATCCGATAAAACCCAGAAAACTCAATGAATCCAGAACAAAGATCTCGGGTATTACACTCTACCCCCCTTAAAAGAAGTTTCGGCCCCGAAACTTAAAACACAAAACGATCAACGCAAAACAAACTCAAATTACACACGCTATTCGTTGCCGACGACCTGCAACGAATCACATGCAGCACGAAGCTGCTAACATCCATATCGCTAGGCCAGAACGATAACAAAACGCAACGAACAAAAATTAATATGGTTAACCAACCCGAACAGTACGTCAGTCGAAACGCAAGCTAAGCGCTGAGCAAATACAAAATTCTACCACCCGAGGGTCGTAAGATCGACAACGAAGCTAATTTCCCGAACTCAAGAAAATTACGAAGGATTTTTAACGCTCAACAATCACGATACGAGACCAACAAAAACTGAACAATCAATCGATCGAGACAACAACAGTCGAATAATCATGTTCGAATCACGACGAACAACAAAAATCAAATAACAACCCCGAAGTCCACAACTCGACTCGAGACAATAGATGGTCTCGTAAGAACGACAATATATGCATTTATATAAGATTCATAGGGGTGGAGCCAAATCCGGAAAAAGTCACGACAACAAACGAATTTCTCCGAAACAATACCACAACTCGTCCAACAATGAAAAGTGAAGGATAGAATGAGTTCAGAAAATATCGACGAGTATAAACGAGTCGACATGACTGGAAATACAGAAGTTCAACAATCCGATCCACTTCTGATGAAAGAAGTTTATCCCCGAGGTTCGAAACAACAAAGAAAGAAAAAAAATATCACGGCATACAACCGGTAGACTATATTCTCAGGGACTCCTCAGAGTCAGCCCTGATAACAGTGCTCACGTCCGTGCCTCAGAAGAATCGGTGACTAACTCGCAAAACTGAACCCGGTGTCCCACGAGTCCGCACTTATAACATGTTACTGGCTGCGAAGGGCAATGTGCACGAACATGCCCTGACACATTGCAGTTGAAGCACCTCCTGGACTTACCAGGAGTCAAAGCTGGCGATTTGGAACTCTCAGTCCCACGCATCAAACGATGGAGCTTCACAGCAGAAAGACTACGATGCTACAATCCAGAGACACCAACTCCCATACTATCCATAAGGTCATCGGACATCCTCCGTTCCTTTGGCTCGTGCACACGCTCCGACGATAATGAAGCCAGTTCGTAAGCCAAGGCTCGATCATGATAATCCCTCAACAAAGTGCAAGTGAATCCCGCCATATACTGGCGAATCTCCAGCTTCATCTGTCTGTCAAAATGAAGGATCTTCTGTTCTTCGGTCCTCACCTGATCTCGCAAAAAACTGAATTGTTTACTGTAGTCGATGATGGCCTGAGACACCGATATATCTTGCGGTTCTGCCAAATAGAATTCACGAATTCTCTGCTCTCTAATCGGTTTCGGACAAAACTCAGCTTCCATAAATGCCTAGAACTCTGCCCACGTGACATCACGGTCACGAGGTTTAACAACTTCCCACCAATTAGCAGCATCTTTGTCAATAGGGTACTGAGCGATGGGTACCTTCCGCTCTTCGGGACAATCGATGGCCTCAAAAATCTTTCCCAACTGGAAAAGCCAACCGTACCAGCCCAACACATCCACAGCACTAGCGAATCGAGGGGGATTCATACGAACTACCTCTCGAACCCATTGATTTACACCGACATTCGGAGTCGCGTCAGTGTTGCGTTGAACCGCCTGGGTCAACTGAGTCATCTGTGCTGCTACTTGTTGCAAAATAGTAGCAACACCAATGCCAATATCATTCCCGATAATATTCTCTCGATTCCGCATCTGATCCCCATGGCCATCAGTACCACGGTTACGACCACGACCTCTGCCCCTCGGCATACCAACAAGCAGCAACCTAACGCAACGCAAATCACATAATCACACACATAGAATCCATTCACAGGTGATCGACTGCAAAAATTAAGCCTGGCGGCAAAATGCAGTTCCAAAACTTTTGCCCAGCTAGAAAGCGCGCTCCACAACAAAAGATGACGTGCGCTAGTTGTGCAAGTTTGGCAACACATACATACTCACCTATCAACGGTACTAGACCGGAGGTTACAAATAAACAACAATATACAAATTCAAATGCCAACGGTTCGCATAATTATGACCTTACACAAATAATCATCAGGCATTTATTAACATTCGAACCGAAATCCCATCTCTCGGTCAAGAATACTATTTCAACAACTGCATACCGAACGACTCAGCATTCACACCACCACTTTAGTCACAACTCGGAGCGCTACAGCTGAACAACAACAATATCTTTACTACATACCCATTAATCGGGATTCATCACTGGAAAGTTAAAAGCAAGAGTCACGTTTTCAAATACATTTTTTGGTAGACCTCATTTGAGTTTTAAAATCAAATTATTGAAAACATGTAATACAGGATGGAAATAAGATATAAGTAGTTTGAATTCCCTAAATTTTCGGTCTCGAGGTCATCACACGAAAATCAAATTTTTTCTTTCTTGAAGGATGTTTTAAAATAAAATTTACGTGACTTCCCAAAATTTTAAATCTTTAAAACATCACATTGAGAAACTTTCCTTGCGTAACCACACCAAAACATTACTCTTGTAAAAATGGTTTATACAAGAATACATATATACTTATATACATATACACCGGCACATTACAAAAATCAAGCGAACATGGAGTACGTATTCACGATTCACAATTAACTCCACATCAAAACACAAATATCACACAAGCTTGTGTAACACGAGACACAACAATATAGTGGGGAGACTTACATCCACAGATCACACGAAGATGATGGCTGCACCTTGATACTAATCACAACCGACCTCAAGAGGACGCGTCGTGACACGACTCAGTCAGACAAAGTCTGACAAAACAAGACTCGACAATATATAACTCGACCCGACAGCTTAGGTTTCCACAACCTAAGCTCTGATACCATAATCTTTAATACGCCCAAACCACTCGGGAATATTACAGCGCCGCAGACCCTCTCCGTGAGGATCTACCAGGCTAAAAGCAGAAAACACAATATATAGGTACATGCCAACATGGCTAATAACGACTCATTAGACTGATTTAGTCTTCTCCACAACACACATCAAATATACATAGCTCTTCGTTAAAATATATACCCACGCAGGGGTTGGAATATATCAACATGCCCGTAAAACGGGAGAACCACACAACACACGGGGTCCATGACCCAATCACACCATTCCGGTCAAAAACTCGGGGTCCACGACCCAATCATACGTATCAACATATTCCCAGGGCTTATTCGCATCCCGTGCTAACAAGCCACGGACCTCAGATGCTCCCGCGGAACATACCCGAGTGAATAACCCAAAAGGGAACCATATCAAATCATCTGTTTCCGTGACAACAGTCACAAAACCATCATCATACATACGTTCATAAATATCCTGGCACCACACTAAAAAGATATGAGCCTCGGAGCCTCCACGAGACATACCCGATTGGATAACCCATGATACGTACATCACAACTAAATCACAATCATAAGTTATCCTGGCATCGTACTAACAAGCTACGAACCTCGGAGTCCCCGCAAGACATACCCGATGATAACCCCACAAGTTATCCCGGCATCGGGATAGCAAGCCACGAACCTCGGAGTCCCCGCAAGACATACCCGATGATAACCCTACGGTTCCGCCCGACCCATACTAGCAAGTATGAATCCCAATATTACCCGGTGGCACAATCACTTACAACAATCACGCATCAATAAGCAATTAACACGTCAAACAACATTAAGCATCACAGTCTCATTTCAATGGAGTAGCAATTAATATCACAACATGTCAAATACCCACCGAACAAGTATACGATTCGATAAACAATCCTCGGCAAGTGATTACGGTTTATTATATTCACGAAGTATGGTTATAATGTCTATCCACATACAACACATACTTACATATTAGAAATACACATTTATCCACGATTCATACGAGTTATCTTGAAGGGAACCCTTTTTATCGAGAATATGCCGATCCTTTAGAAGGTTCATTAAAACATTCAAGTTCCACATATAACCAATTACCTCGATACCACGAGCAACCGAACAACAAACGGACACAGTCGAATAGTTCTCGAGCTTCCAAAAATGACCAAGGATCCGGTAATCCCACGAATACTACAAAAATATCACCACGAATCAATAACACTAATCGAAATCCGAATCAATCCTAAAAACAACAAGGATCTAAGTGTTCTCAAGGAATTCAAGAATCATTAATCCGGGTGATAAAAATCGATGAACGCTTTACAAAATCCGAAGATCACGTCCAAGACAATCAAGAATACACAACCGATCGGATGAGATCGGGTAAGAATCACAAATCTAAGGAAAACCCCCAAATTCAAGAAACTAGGGTTCTAAGAAAATATTACTTGATTTGGAGCAAGAAAATGATTAGATGATGCTTGATATGCATAAATCCACCCAAAGATGAAGCTTGACGAAGAAGGTCGCTCAAAATCGCCTCTTGAGCTCACTCCTGTCGGAAATGGATGAAGAAGGGTGAGAAATGACGATTAAACGCTGTTGTCCAGTATTTATACTGGACCGTTATTAGCGTGCGCTAAACATACTCATTAGCGAGCACTAACGGGGTCAACGCCTCAAAACAACCCACATGTAACACAGTTAGCGTGCGCTAGCCAATATGCATAGCGTGCGATAACGAGTCACGGATCCACTCTAGTAGCTCCTGGACTGGTCTGCACCTACCAGGTAGCGTGCGCTAGTAAGAACAATTAGCGTGCGCTAGGCAGGCGATATTGTGCGCTATCAACCAACCATAGCGTGCGCTAACGAGACTCCAGTCCCAGTCCAGTAGCTCCTGGACTGCCTCTGGACTGCCAGTTAGTGTGCGCTACACATCCGGTAGCGTGTGCTAACCACAACACAGTAGCGCGTGGTACACCACAAGCGTTAGCGTGCGCTACACCACAAAAACTCAAAAACTCACATAGTGATCCGAAACGCCTCCAAACACATGTCCTAACAAGGCACACCCAAAACATGGCACAAAATTCCAACGATGAGGACAATAACAATCCGATAAAACCCAGAAACTCAACGAATCCGGAACAAAGATCTGGGGTATTACAAACCCTGGTCAGTGACCATTGTCTAGCTTAGAATCCGATCATTTTATAGGTTGGCAATCCAATGGTGATAGTTTCATAAGAATCCACATAAAATTTTTTATGCATCATAATCATTGAATAATTTGCTTGTAAAACATTTCATCAAAATAGAGCAAAGTTCAAATCATTTTCGTATAGAAAGCCCACCTGGAGAAGTAATAAATGCAAGTAAAATGATTCTCGGCTCTTCCTTACGCTTCAATCTGATGCTCCCCCTTCATCGAAAACAACTAAGTTTAGCTGTCGATCAAGCTTAATGAAGTCTAACAGACAATGGACTCGATCTACATGTTTGGACTTTAGGGTTTTGCATTCCACTTAAGTTTAATAATAAAAGCTATGATTCTAATAGAGAATACAAATGGCCATGTAACATATAGAGCTACTAATAGTGGTAACTGACACTCGATTCCGTTACACATTCCTTGGTTCGAAAACCATCATCAAACACTTAACATAATCAAGAACATAAATGTGCACAAAGGCTGGAAAGAATTAGAATTTTATAATTATACATTATGGACAGTGTATCTTACACCACTCAAAAGCCACTGAAGTCTAGTTTTATTTTTATTTTACGGATATCAAAAATATTATTTATGGAGAAAGTTATGGCCATTTCGATAAAGAGTAGCTAAACTTCCAATTTTCGGCAAAAATGAGAAAAACGTCATATTAATCTAGAGTTCGTTTCTAGCAACGAAAACCCTAAACATGCAAACTATAATCATGCATATCATACTTATAACACATATAGGAGTCGATATACAAGCATGCTTCTTGACACTACGAACTCCATTTCATAATCTTCAATAACTACTAACATATTTTCATATTTTCAACATCAACAAATATCAAACATCATCAACATAAAGCATCATCAATATCAAACATCATCAATTATCTAGCAACACATTTAATCCATACTCATGTTGATAATTAAAGTTTTGGTCCTAACATGAAGATGACCTAAACATGATTTAAAAATACTCAATACATAACATGCTCGTTAACTATATTAACTTTAATATTTAACACATATTCCACTTTATAAATCTAACATCATGTCTTCGTTTTCAAACAAATTTCTAAAATATTTTACAAAAATCTAATAAAAACATACCATGTCCTCCTTTCATACATCATCACAAATATCAAGTCACTTTGAACATATATAAACATTAAGAACTAATCCCGATTCTTCCTCTCTTTCAAAATATTAAATATTTTATTAAAATCCCGTAAATTCATCATAGCATCATCTCATCAAGTAGAAACATATTGTGTAATAAAATCATAAGAAGAACAACAGATGCTTGATTTGTAAACCCTAATATTTTCGATCCAAATGACAAAATCAAAACATGACTAAAACTTTTCTTAAACACTCCCAAGTACCTTAGAATCAACGTAGAAACAACATACGAAAGATTATAACATCAAACCTAAGTTCCTTCATCAACTTTCAAATTTTTAAAGTTAGCTAAAATCGATTTTTACTTGGATGGAAATGAAAAGAAGAAGCTAACTTACTTGAATATGAACTTGGATTCAACTTTGGCACATAAATGGAGCTTGTTAATCGAGCTCTAATGGAAGCTCTTTCAATGGGGGAGGGGGCCGGCCGCCAAGGAGAGAAGAAGAGGAAAGAAGATGAAGTGAGGAGGAAAGTGAAGTGTGTCCCTTTTTATACTAGGTTAACCCTAGGCGTTTACTAAAATGATCGAAGAATATTCTACGTTTCGCTCTTTCGCAGATAAAATTACTCGGGTACTTATGTATGTCGTATACTTAAATTATCGTGTCGAACTTACAGCTTAAATTCGGAGAAAAGTTTTGCAATTTACGGAATGTGAATTATCCAGAAAATGACTCGACATATAATATACCTGAAAACTCAAAAAGTAAACTTTCGAAAATCATACTCGCAACGTAAATATAGTGTATGTAGAAGGCGAAAAAATCACAATTCTGTCTATCGAAACGAAAAATGAAATTCGTAATAGAATCCCAACTAGATAAATGAACATTCAATTTCTGAATTAAAAATGTGTAAATAGATCTAAACTTATCGAATTAGTAAAAATTTCATTACTTAGGAATACAAAAACTCTAATGTCGCACGTGAGGTTATAATAAATCATGCATATAAAGGACCGGGGCATTACAGAGGCGGTGCGTTATGTTGGGTCAAATTGGAAGATTTTCCCTCTAAAAGGATCTATTAGTCAATTGCCATTACATTTGGACGGAAATATGACGGCAAGGACTAGCACTGCAAAAAAAAAAAAAAAAAAAAAAAAAAAAAAAAAAACATTAGGAACTAATAGTGAAAACACCCAACAGTTTAGGTACTACATTTGAAAGTGGCACAAAGTTTGGGTATTAAGTGAAATTTTCCCACATTTGTACACTAATTAATGAGAAAGACTTGTACCCAAATTAACTTTAATTTGTTATAATAAGTCTTGAAAGTGACATTTCAATTACCCTTTTGTTTTTATATAGTGTGAATGACTATTATACCCCTGATGTAAATATGTAATTACGATTGTGCCATCTGAAGTTTTCCTATAAATAGGACTTCAGTTATTAATGAAAATTATACCTGAGAATCATTCTCTCTATTCTCTCTCTAAATTTTCTATCTACGATATTTCGATTTCACAACACGTTATCAGCACGACTCTAGCTATTTGAGTAATATGATGAGAGTATGCTCTACAGTTGCATCTTATAGATGATCCTCTGTATCAGAAATCTAATTATTACAACAAATCTCACTTCTCTACAAAAAAAATTCTTGATCTAAATTTCAAAAATCTTCCATTATTTTGATCCAACACATCAATTATGAAACTAAACCATGGCCATCACTCTCACACATCCTCTCTCTCTCTCCCTCTCTCTCACACACACAGACACACACACATGAAAAACGCAGTTGAAAGAAACTCAGTAGTAGGTGTCAACACAGAGTTGATTTCCACAGTTTTGAAATAAAGAGGAAGAGCTAAGATAATTATGGGAAAGAAAATGGATCAAGCCCGAAAGAGAAAGCAGAGAGTTCATCAGTTGTTGAACTTCTCAGAAATGATCCCCACTCACTATCAAATCAAACAGGAGAAGTTTTGCAACAATGCTTGCTTGGAGAGATTTCTGAAAGCTAAAGGGGAGAGTGTGAAGAAAGCAGCTAAGCACTTGAGGAATTGTCTTGCTTGGAGAGATTCGATAGGCACTGACCATGACAACAGAAATAAACTCCAGACATCATCACCGGAACATCCTTCGCCAGAGAATCGGGATCTGAGCTGTGGATTTACAAGTCCAGTCGATGGACGCCTACATCCGAGTCAAACCAATCCAGACCGATCGTTATTAGCCATCGTCTAGGGATTCTCGCCTGATACTCCATAGTCTCCACCGTACAAATCAGAGTGTCCGCCGCCGCCCGCGATGAACTACCACCAATCTCCGGTTGAAGCTCTGCTGTCATATTCGATAGAGAATCCAGCGCGCCTCCACCGATCATCTACCTGGTCGACCGGACAGATACATCGATCTGGCGGAAGCTTCGATTTTGACCAATGAAGAAAGAAATTATTTGCAGGTATGTCTTTGTTTGTTTGTGTGTGTTATACAAAGATGATAAAGTAGTAAATAAATAAGAAAGTATAAAAATAATTAAAAAAAAAAAAGAGGAAGATGACAGCACATATCGTGTTGTCGGCGAAAGCAAAAAGAAAGAAACAAAAAAAAATTGAAAACCTATGTTGATGATTGAAGTCACGGGGAAAGAAAAGAGTAAAAAAAAAATTATAAAGAATAAAATATTATTTTAATTTATTGAATTATACATTGGTTTTTCTTACATATAAGATACATATGATATCAAAATTAATTTTTCTTGATACCATCGTGATCCATTTCACGAGAGCTTCAATTTGACACTAATATTGATATGGGTATTAACTCTTTTCATACATGTCATTAATAAATTTATTACAACGTACGAATTAATACCCAACTCCGGAAACCACAAAGATTTATGAATACATACCATTACACTTGCTATGAACGGCAGTCGATATTTCGACATATACCTTGACGATGATTATTTTGCGGAATTGATTGGACGATCCTGCTCTGGTAGAAGCAGTTAATTATTTTGCAGTTTAAATTATGTTTCTTACTTATCTCAAATTGGTGGTTTAAAACCACATATTTATTGCGTTTATTTTATATAATTATAATACCTCCCATGTGATGAGTTCAATGTAACACCCCCATATTTAACCGGAAATATTACAGCGCCGTGGGCCCCGAGATGGAACCCACAAGGCTAAAAGAAATTTTCACAAACATTTACAAATGCCCGAGAGGCCAACGACGGTACTATCTTTAAAATTCACAAAGACTTATAAAAATCCATTTATCAAAAACCGTCGTAAAAACTCGTTTGAAATCGCAAGGCCAAACGGCCGACACTCAAAAGTTTAGAAAACGATTTCCAAAGTAACCTCAGTTACCAGATACCAAAAGAGCGTCTCAAAATACTCATGCAGCGGAAAAAGGCCAGCCAAAAAGATACTCTAGCAGCGGAATACAAGAACCAATCAAGAAACTCAATGCACACAACATGTCCTAGCCAGTATCCTCCGGGAAGCTCATCTCTTCACGACCGCTACAAGCTCGATACTCCGAGAACCTAAAAGAAATCCTGACGGGTCAGCCATAATATCCAACAATGATAACCGTCACATCACATTAATAATAACATACCAATGAGAATACAACATAAGAATACGACCAACGTAATCTTACCGCCATGACTTTACTTACTCAAGTAATTCTCATCAGAATAACCATTAAACTCGAACATAATATTTGTATTGTACCTCAAACAATACTCAAGATCCTCAAACTATCATAACCAACTCACGATACGGAAATCTACCATTTCTGACCAATACGATCCATCGAATAAAATCATCAAATCCCAAGACGATAACCGATCGTCCATCAAAGACAAGACCAAGGAAATTATGGAACATACCTCGAGATATGATGTGCCACGATAATCATATCAGTCTAATCCGATATCAGAATAATGCAATGCGGACAAGGTCCTAACACAAGACCTACAAATGCATACTCATATGACAACGTCAATATGCTCAAAAACAATAACAACTATGTATACTCAATGGAAATCCCATGATCCAGCGCCCTCAGCATAGATCCCAAGATGATCCTACAAGATCAACACGAGGTGGATAACCAACAATATACATATGCACAACAATAACACAATACTGGGTAATCCAACGATCCAGCGCCCTCAGCATAGATCCCAAGATGATCCCGTCGGACCAACACGAGGTGGAAAAACCCGTCCAATGATCCAGCGCCCTCAGCATAGATCCCAAGATGATCCCGTCGGACCAACACGAGGTGGACATCCGATCCAGCGCCCTCATCATAGATCGCGCGATCCCATCGGATCAACACAACATAAACAACACAATATGCATACACATATGCAAAACAATATGTTCATCATCATGAACAACGCAACATGAACGACAATATGACAAATCAATTAAGACGACCTCATGTTCGACAACATGAATGATAATACGCATGATCAAATCGCTAACTCTAATCGAATCGATATAAGATACTTGCCCGAGTCCTTCGGGAGAAATCTCGATGTCCAATCATCACCGACGATTATCCTCAATGCTCGGCGATCCAAACGAACAATGAACTATAGATACTCATATCCTCGTCTTTACCATAATGTAACCTTGATACTCGAACATACCAATAAGCGAGATAATCATATACATTATGATTTATCTCCAGAATCGAAAGAACGATATGCGATCCGAATACCCGAGTTCACAATAATAATCATCGCTATATGCATTATAAACGAAATGAAATCGAAACCATTCATTAAATATTATAACCGAGCAAGTAATAACGCCTCGATACCGATACCACGAAGGCTTTGCCGAACACATCGCCTTTGTCTACGAGCTCCTCATTCCGATCAAAAGCAATACGATGGACATACTCGAACACGACCGCAATATCCGGTTATAATCACCGATCAATAATCTCAACCTATCGAAGAAATCAAATAACACATATCCGATAACAATTAACAACCGATAAAACCAACCAATCGAACTCAACGGTTCAACACAACCTCGAATAAACATAGTCGAACCAACCAAGTCAAACCATCACGAATTCCTAATCAAAACAAAAATACGCACTGTCTCGCCTACTTAGCGCATGTTAATCACCTAACGTAGCGTGCGCTAAGTTGCTCCCGTTAGCGCGCGCTAGGCGATGGCGTAGCGTGCGCTAATCTTTGTGCGGTGGCATGCATTTCAAGCATCGTCTAACACTTCCATCATGACAATGATCAACTCATCTCGAGATTAAGGATTTCATAACAATCATGACATATAATTTAATAGCTCTTCAAGAACACGAATTATCCAAGTTCACGTTCATGATCCATAAAATGATAAAATCCGATGTGTTCTAACATCTAAAAATTCTTATTCATCATGTTCTTCGACATACAATTCATATAACTTCAAGAATCACAGTAGCATCACCATAATCGTTACCATACGAAGTAACCAACGACAAAACATCAAAAATCCGAATTGAAGAAGGGAATTACATCAACATATATCTTGAATTCCATCCAAAACCATACGAAACATATCAATACTCATATATTGATAACAACACTAACTTAGTACGGTAATCCAACTCGTTGTCATGCTCATCAACTTGTTTATATGATAATCATCAACTCAAGAACATCATATACAATCCAAAACGAAATCTCAAAGTGAAGAGTAATTACCTTTTTTGAAGGAAAGGATTGATTTCCAAGAATCACCAATGATTTCAAGAACAAAGCTTCACTCCATGATTTCCATCTTTAATCTTGTTAAAGAGGATCATCCATCATTGTTTAGGAACTCCAAATGTTCTCCCAAGGATGTCTCTATCGGGTGAAAGGAAAGAAATGGACGAAATGTTTCATGACACCCGTTTGTCCCTTTATATAGAATGCACCACTAGCGTGCGCTAAACCATTATGTTTAGCGTGCGCTAGCCTTAGCGTGCGCTAACTGACTTTGTTAGCGTGCGCTATCGAAGCCCAAAGGCTACTGCCTTGCTTCGTAAACTAACTTACGTACGTAATGCCTATGCATTAACGTCGTAAAACATCTGCTTAGCGTCGCAAGTCATTTATCTTAGCGTGCGCTATCCGAAGTTGACTAGCTACGGTGTTCACCTACCACTCGCCCCCACATTCGACAAAGACATCGGCAAGGATAAGATTCCTTGTTGATCGACATAGTTAGCGTGCGCTAAGCTAATATTTTAGCGTGCGCTAATACTTCAGACAACAACCGTTGACTTACGAACGTGCGCGGCGAAGTAGGGTCCACACGCAGATTCCTTCCAATCATGCGCACTAGCGACGCTAACCTATAAACGTAGCGTGCGCTAATCACGCGATAGCGTGCGTTATGCATGAATATCGGCGTGCGCTAATAAGGCTATACTTAGCCATTTTCCGATTCTTGTCCAACGTCTCGACATACCAAAAGCGAACATAAGACACCGAACACAAACACCGAATCCAATAATATCATCATACGATATACCCAATATCAAAAGTACGACAACCCGATACACAATATCCTCAAATGTAATTGTCGACCAAATACGACAATTATACCGATCTCGATATCTCGGTCCTTTATTTATTTTATCTCTCTGCATGATTCCACATTGTACAATATAACTCGGATAAAATAATATTAAACATCGATAGTAGAAATTAGGATATTACATTCTACACCCTTAAAATAAGTTTCGTCCTCGAAACTTGCAATCCGTCATAGAAAACAAACAAACATCTTTATTCAACCCAAAATATCCCAAAACCATCACGACAACGATTAATCATCATCATTACCGAATATCCAAAAGAGCATACTTCCAAATACGCAGTCGACGATCTCAGGAGATACTAGCCGATCTCACCGAACAATCTCAATACGCTTACGATCACAATTCCACGAGTCTCAACAAAATATATCATCTTCGGATGAAACAATCGCCGAATCAAATCCTGTCTGCTGTTTACATAATCAAGTCCCAATTAGATAAGACGAATCATACACAATACATCTGCGAAACAACCGCCCAAAACAACGACACGAATTCAAACACCAACACAAAATCCAGCTCGGATGATCACCAAAAATGATCAACTAATAAATCAACCGAATTTATCATCAACATGATAAATTCCAATCGACCAACCGAGGTCAAAACACAATCGAGAATATCATCAACGTGATAAACTCCATACGACCAACGAACGATCAACGGAAATCGAGAATACCTTCACGGTAAACTCCAACACTATCAACACGGAACCACGTAAATGGATATACGAAAAAGCAAAATTCTCAAAGCGACACACCGATCACATACGGTGGATCTCAATAAACATATCCGATCGCGAACATACCCTCGGCATATGAACAACCAATCACAAAGACGAACATACCTAATTCATACAAGGAGTGGGAACGACCACTCAATATCCAAAACAACCAAAGATGGGGTCACCATCCCCATATTTACACTTACAAAGAAATCATTCAAAGATCACTATGGTAAGATTACGCTACTACCGCACCAATGGAATCACGTAGCACATATGTTCGGTTTCACAAAATCCCAAGTTTCCAAATAATATCCATCTGATTCTACAAAACGCAGTATAATTCTCTTGACTGATCAATCCATGGATCACCCATGGATAGCCAATCTACCATACTAAACTTCGAATCTCTTTCATCGTACCATACTGATGTACCATCCAGTTCGTGAGTCACACTCATATCTTCACCATAATAGCATTATGCACTAAATGCGTATGTACCTCGATCACATTTTCAAAACCAGTTTGAAATCATATATTCTTGTCACGAAGACAATTTTCGAAAGTTCTTTCAAAAAAATTTGAAAACTCAAAACATAAATTTTGGTAAGACCACAAAATCACTTTTGGAAAAATTAACTTGGCTCGATGGTGCCAAGTATTTGATATGAGCTTCCTTCGAATCCACACGATTTCGAAGTTTTAAAATGAAAAGTATGCAAATGCTCGACTATATCCATACTCCTATATACCAATTCGGTTCGTCACCAATATCCACTGATATTCCATCGGAAAACCACACGATCGAGTTCCAAAATCTCAATATATAAATTCCGACTAAACTTCTTTTCCACACATGACTCGTATCGTCAACCATTTACCCATCCTGGATCACCTCAAATATGATATGACAAAACGTTGAAATGAATCAACAAATCAAACACGGCGAAAGACTTCCCGAGAAATTCCATTTGAAAAAGTAAACCAAAGCCTCGAAACGCGGAAATAACATAGGTAAACGATTGGTAAAATATTTTACAAATCTCGGGAGTTTTAAGAAAACAGAAAAGTCGTTAGAAACATTAGGGTCTCAGCCCGTATCTCGTTCCGCATTACAAAAAGTTTAAAAATAGAAAACTCTTTTCGGACCCCAAGTCCTGGGTTATAAAACCATTTCAAAATCGATTGGGTCTCGACCCAAAATCATTTTCCGTAAAACATCCGTAAAATATTCATTTTGAAAAGTGTCATTTTCAAATGCTCAAAAGCAGTTCATATATATCACAAAATGAACTAACATGACTACATGTTCTTCTCAACAATCCATAGTCCTTCTCCCGATTACACAATTCCGTTCCAAAATCTAGTGATATACGATTTCCAAAATCATAACTTCTCAAGATCATCAATCCTATCCCAACTCTGTCACCTTATATTGAAATGCATAATATCTGCTGAATCTCAAAACATATCAACTTAGAATGGCAGTAAATCTCAATGAAATTCAAAAATCCGAATACTTAGATCGTGAAGCCGACGATTCCCGTGATCTTGGCACATGTCTAGACTCAAGAAAATACTCGACACAGGTAATTTCAAAACTCACGTTTTGCAAACTCAGTGCAACTCAAGAACACAATATATCACGTAAACACCATTTGGAAAAGTTATAACAAGCCCGATCACGATCTTGGCAAATCCGATAACGCACAAGCCCGAGTGAACAACAAAGACTCACGGCTCTAATATTTGTCAATCGACAACTCGAATGACGCAACAAAAACACGACCCAACTCGACCCAAATGCCTAGGTTTTCTCAACCTAAGCTCCGATACCATAATCAGAACACCCCATATTTAACCGGAAATATTACGGCCGTGGGCCCGAGATGGAACCCACAAGGCTAAAAGAAATTTTCACAAACATTTACAAATGCCCGAGAGGCCAACGACGGTACTATCTTTAAAATTCACAAAGACTTATAAAAATCCATTTATCAAAAACCGTCGTAAAAACTCGTTTGAAATCGCAAGGCCAAACGGCCGACACTCAAAAGTTTAGAAAACGATTTCCAAAGTAACCTCAGTTACCAGATACCAAAAGAGCGTCTCAAAATACTCATGCAGCGGAAAAAGGCCAGCCAAAAAGATACTCTAGCAGCGGAATACAAGAACCAATCAAGAAACTCAATGCACACAACAAGTCCTAGCCAAGATCCTCAGGAAGCTCATCTCTTCACGACCGCTACAAGCTCGATACTCCGAGAACCTAAAAGAAATCCCACGGGTCTGCCATAATATCCAACAATGATAACCGTCACATCACATTAATAATAACATACCAATGAGAATACAACATAAGAATACGACCAACGTAATCTTACCGCCATGACTTTACTTACTCAAGTAATTCTCATCAGAATAACCATTAAACTCGAACATAATATTTGTATTGTACCTCAAACAATACTCAAGATCCTCAAACTATCATAACCAACTCACGATACGGAAATCTACCATTTCTGACCAATACGATCCATCGAATAAAATCATCAAATCCCAAGACGATAACCGATCGTCCATCAAAGACAAGACCAAGGAAAATATGGAACATACCTCGAGATATGATGTGCCACGATAATCATATCGGTCTAATCCGATATCGAATAATGCATGCGGACAAGGTCCTAACACAAGACCTACAAATGCATACTCATATGACAACGTCAATATGCTCAAAAACAATAACAACTATGTATACTCAATGGAAATCCCATGATCCGGCGCCCTCGGCATAGATCCCAAGATGATCCTACAAGATCAACACGAGGTGGATAACCAACAATATACATATGCACAACAATAACACAATCTTGGGTAATCCAACGATCCAGCGCCTCGGATAGATCCCAAGATGATCGTCGGACCAACACGAGGTGGAAAAACCCGTCCAATGATCCGGCGCCCTCGGATAGATCCCAAGATGATCCGTCGGACCAACACGAGGTGGACATCCGATCCGCGCCCTCAGCATAGATCGCGCGATCCCATCGGATCAACACAACATAAACAACACAATATGCATACACATATGCAAAACAATATGTTCATCATCATGAACAACGCAACATGAACGACAATATGACAAATCAATTAAGACGACCTCATGTTCGACAACATGAATGATAATACGCATGATCAAATCGCTAACTCTAATCGAATCGATATAAGATACTTGCCCGAGTCCTTCGGGAGAAATCTCGATGTCCAATCATCACCGACGATTATCCTCAATGCTCGGCGATCCAAACGAACAATGAACTATAGATACTCATATCCTCGTCTTTACCATAATGTAACCTTGATACTCGAACATACCAATAAGCGAGATAATCATATACATTATGATTTATCTCGAGAATCGAAAGAACGATATGCGATCCGAATACCCGAGTTCACAATAATAATCATCGCTATATGCATTATAAACGAAATGAAATCGAAACCATTCATTAAATATTATAATCGAGCAAGTAATAACTTGCCTCGATACCGATACCACGAAGTGCCGCCGAACACATCGCCTTTGTCTACGAGCTCCTCACCCGATCAAAAGCAATACGATGGACATACTCGAACACGACCGCAATATCCGGTTATAATCACCGATCAATAATCTCAACCTATCGAAGAAATCAAATAACACATATCCGATAACAATTAACAACCGATAAAACCAACCAATCGAACTCAACGGTTCAACACAACCTCGAATAAACATAGTCGAGAACCAACCAAGTCAAACCATCACGAATTCCTAATCAAAACAAAAAATATCGCCTCATGCTTACTTAGCGCACGTTAATCACCTAACGTAGCGTGCGCTAAGTTGCTCCCGTTAGCGCGCGCTAGGCGATGGCGTAGCGTGCGCTAATCTTTGTGCAGTGGCATGCATTTCAAGCATCGTCTAACACTTCCATCATGACAATGATCAACTCATCTCGAGATTAAGGATTTCATAACAATCATGACATATAATTTAATAGCTCTTCAAGAACACGAATTATCCAAGTTCACGTTCATGATCCATAAAATGATAAAATCCGATGTGTTCTAACATCTAAAAATTCTTATTCATCATGTTCTTCGACATACAATTCATATAACTTCAAGAATCACAGTAGCATCACCATAATCGTTACCATACGAAGTAACCAACGACAAAACATCAAAAATCCGAATTGAAGAAGGGAATTACATCAACATATATCTTGAATTCCATCCAAAACCATACGAAACATATCAATACTCATATATTGATAACAACACTAACTTAGTACGGTAATCCAACTCGTTGTCATGCTCATCAACTTGTTTATATGATAATCATCAACTCAAGAACATCATATACAATCCAAAACGAAATCTCAAAGTGAAGAGTAATTACCTTTTTGAAGGAAAGGATTGATTTCCAAGAATCACCAATGATTTCAAGAACAAAGCTTCACTCCATGATTTCCATCTTTAATCTTGTTAAAGAGGATCATCCATCAGTGTTTAGGAACTCCAAATGTTCTCCCAAGGTTGTCTCTATCGGGTGAAAGGAAAGAAATGGACGAAATGTTTCATGACACCCGTTTGTCCCTTTATATAGAATGCACCACTAGCGTGCGCTAAACCATTATGTTTAGCGTGCGCTAGCCTTAGCGTGCGCTAACTGACTTTGTTAGCGTGCGCTATCCAGCCCAAAGGCTCTTGCCTTGCTTCGTAAACTAACTTACGACGTAATGCCTATGCATTAACGCACGTAAAACATCTCGCTTAGCGTACGCAAGTCATTTATCTTAGCGTGCGCTATCCGAAGTTGACTAGCTACGGTGTTCACCTACCACTCGCCCCCACATTCCGACAAAGATCTGGCAAGGATAAGATTCCTTGTTGGTGATACATAGTTAGCGTGCGCTAAGCCTAATATTTTAGCGTGCGCTAATACTTCGTGACAACAACCGTTGACTTACGAACGTGCGCCGCGGCCGGGTCCACACGCAGATTCCTTCCAATGCATGCACTAGCGTACGCTAACCTATAAACGTAGCGTGCGCTAATCACGCATTTATAGCGTGCGTTATGCATGAATATCAGCGTGCGCTAATAAGGCTATACTTAGCCATTTTCCGCAGTTCTTGTCCAACGTCTCGACATACCAAAAGCGAACATAAGACACACTGAACACAAACACTGAATCCAATAATATCATCATACGATATACCCAATATCAAAAGTACGACAACCTGATACACAATATCCTCAAATGTAATTGTCGACCAAATACGACAATTATACCGATACTGATATCTCAGTCCTTTATTTATTTTATCTCTACTGTACAGATTCCACGCTGTACAATATAACTCGGATAAAATAATATTAAACATCAGTAGTAGAAATTCCGGATATTACATTCAATTATCACAAGACGGATGGTTTTTACATGTACGCAATTTATATATTATATATCACCATCGTGGTTGGTTATACCACATGAATGGTTCATAAATCCTGCTCTCAAAGAAGAAGCAGTTGATAAAAAAAAATCCTACTCTGAAGAATTAGTTGATCGATTATCTAAATCCTGCTCTCAAAGAAGAAGCAGTTGATAAAAAAAAAATCCTACTCTGGAGAAGCAGTTGATCGATTATCTAAATCCTGCTCTGAAGAAGCAGTTGAAAGAAATAAATCCTACTCTGAAGTAGTTGATCAATGATCCTGCTCTCGAAGAAGAAGCAGTTGATGGAAATAATATCCGATCTCCATAATTATTAAATATGAATGGAGAAAATTGAGCAAGTGATACCATAAGCTATCACCGATTAATTAAAGAAAATTCCATGCAAAATGCATGGTGGGATCATTTGACAAGCGATATGGAAAACTATCACTGGAAAATAATTGCTCAATAAATCTCATGTTGATTATATCACATGATTGGATCATTGAAATTATATTGATTGACAATATTCATGGGGAAACATATATCACATATTTGTGAAAATATTGTATTTGCATAAAAGCAAAAGATGGTCTTATTATTACTGAAGAAGCACACAACAGTCGAAGTGAAAATATCGAAACTAGCTGAAAGGCAGTAAACACTCGACAATATGAAACGCGAAAAAGAAAATACATATGAAACCCATAAAAAGAAAAGGGGTGAGTCTCGAGAGTATAAAACTCCGTAACTCTGCCACCCCCTGGCATAAGGGTTTATAATGAAAGTTCTAAATGATCTAAACTTCTTTTCCGTTTGGCGCCAATAGTCTGTGGCTGATGAGCTTTGACTTCCAAATTCTTAACTGAAATATATGCCTGAAACTTTATAAGTAGATCAGCAATAGTATCAGCACATATTATTATATCTCGTGATGGCTGAGATATAAACTTGTGATCTACTCCTTGATCCAGAAAGGCAAGCAAATCGCTGAAGAAAATATTAATATTCAACAAACCTATAGGTTTGGTATGGAAGTCCCGCTCAGCCCATGACGTGATGTTGAATATCTCATTGAGTGTGCCGTAGCCACCTGGGAGAACAATAAAGGCATCACTATTATTCACCACATACATCAAACTATTATGAACAGACTGTGCTTGAAGCATCAACCCAGTTGAACCTCCTATACTATTGGTTCTGACTGTGGGAAAGTGTAAGGCACTTGTTACACTTATTCTCCCATTTTGTGCAGCATCTAAAAGATAACCCAAAAATCTATGATTACTCCCACCATACAATATATCGATTTTGTGCTTTCCTAATTCTTTTACGAATTGATATGCCATATCTACATGCTGGATATGACCTATCAGTTTGGATCCACCTAAAATACATATAGTTTTAAATGGATGAGATCTATATGAGGATTCTGAGAACTCCATTTTTCTACACTAGACTTTCAAAATACTTTTATGAGAGATACATTTTCTGATTTGTGGATCCTAAATTTAAAGAACAAACTTCTTTATAAACGACAAATGACTTCACTATTTTTCATTGAAAATGGAGTGGCAGATAAGTCATTATTTTTGACAAAATTGCAAAAGAAAACGAAAGATATGATATTATATTTTTCAATGAAAATGACGTTACCGATCGACAGCTGAGAAATTTAAATATTGGAAAACAATATTCATCAACTTGCATTATTTTGCTATTTACCTTATACCAACTTTGACAGAACGGACTTACAAACTGGATCTTTTGAGATTAATTTTTCATGACTATAACGTTCTCGTTCATCCTTAAAGTGTATCCACAAAGACATTAGTTCACGATGAACGTATCCATTGGGATGTGCATCAAGAATCTGTTGGATATCATGATCCATAGATTCCTTACTCAATCCATCCTTGATAAATGCTATTTTATCTTCTCGATTTTTGGATACAAACCCCACAGATTTGCATCGTGTGTCACATGTCCATCGAGCACATTTATAGCACCCACCTAATCTTTTTGCTCTCCGTTTCTTTGCAAAACTACTCTTACACACTGCATGTACTTAAATGAATTTGAAAATTCGCCAGATAATCGAACTTGTGCTTCGATCAACCATCGAATATCTTCTGGGATGCCATTTCTCATTAGCACCCTTAATCTTTCGAGTCGAGCTCGATAAATTCTTTTTATGATATTCACTGGAAGATATGGATAATATTTACGAAGATTCGAAAGCATTGAATCCATTATGATATTCAGACCCTCGATATGGGTGAATTTTGTGAATACAATGATAATCTATTTATAGATTGGAATTACGCGTATGAGATTTGACTCCGCGTCCTGAAGCGTATGAACTACGGCTCTATATTTGAATAATGAACATAATATGACATGTGGGAGCAGCGACTCCATGTTGATAATGATGTGCAATAATGGCACAGAAATATGATGTGATATGCCGGTAAAATATCTATATGGTGATATAGACACATCATCTTCAAATATTTGTTCTCGATTAATATCAATACTAGCCAATATTGGGAATGAATCCCTAATAAATTTGGAATATATTAAGGGGAGTATGGGCCACTTCCTCTACATGTGAACTACTAGATATTATGGATCCACTAGATAGTCACATGTTTATATGACTCGTAATCGAAATTTACGAGATGATTTGCTCACGGTTTGAGCATATATTCCATATCGATTGAGCTAGTAATATATCCCAAATAAATTTTTATAGATCCGATAAAGGATCAAGATATGCGCATACGAGTGGGATATCAATTGGCATACTATTTGAAGTCCTCCATTGATATCGAGAACATAATATATAAACTCCCATGATGAAGATGAATCTTGAGATCTTTGGCATATGTGTTTGGTGCTCAAGAAATCTCTCAGCATGAGGGGGAGTATTGATAGTTGGAAATATGCGAAATGCATCACATTATATCCTCACAATTATATGAACATGAAGTTCAAAGATGCATGATAGATTATTAATCTTTGATACCAACTACAACTGCTTTGATAAATACATAATAATTCCCCGAATATAAATCAAAGCAAATGATAAAAGGAGGCATATACTTTTGAGAAGTATGTAGACATAACCACAATGTGTAATTCCAATGGATGATTGATAATGAGATATCTCGGCAAGTTATATTGCCATGGGGAAATAAATATTAAAAAGTGTCGACACAATATAGTGCTATGAATAAAATGAAGATATCAATGATTGGAAAGAGAATATCGATAAATGATATGAGGATATCCATGACTGTGAAATATGGATATTGGAAATGAGGATATTAAAATCAATGATTTGTGAAAATAAGGATATCAATGATTGGAAAGAGGATATCGATAAATGATATGAGGATATCCATGACTGTGAAATATGGATATTGGAAATGAGGATATTAAAATCCATGATTTATGAAAATGAGGATATTGAAATCCATCGAAATTGAAATATATGCCCTTATAATAAAATGAAATATATGGGCTTACTGAAAGTGACTCGTAAGGAGATTTTGAACATATTATCAGTGCGTCTGATCCTCAAAACGTTGTGAACGAAAATTATATCTTGTACTCTTTTCCTTGACTGAGGTTTTATCCCACTGGGTTTTCCCAGCAAGGTTTTTAACGAGGCAGCCTAACCACAACAAATATGGAATCTCCAAAAGATATTTGGAATATATCGCAAAGAATATGAGTTCGATATTACAAATTGCACTGAAGATGATACTCATACTAATCCCTGGAGGATTATTGAAATGCATGGGGCATATTTATAAAATACGCGTTGCACTCTTTTTCCCTTGACCGAGGTTTTGTCCCAATGGGTTTTCCTAGCAAGGTTTTTAACGAGGCATTGGAATGGCGTATTAGTATGAATAATGTACTCTTTTTCCTTCATTAGGATTTTTCCCACCGGGTTTTTCCTAATAAGGTTTTAATGAGGCATATTCATGACATAATGAGGAACACTACAAAGATCAAGATTATTCCTCAAAGTTTGAAAACGGAAGGGGTAGTTGTACTCTTTTTCCTTCGATCAAGTTTTTCCCACTGGGTTTTCTTGACAAGGTTTTAATGAGGCAACACATGGATACTCCAACGAATGATATACATGACAGATTCACTCAGTTTTTATCCCACGAGGTTTTACTGAGACGGCACAAGAATATTCATACAAGAACTATCGGGATAAGGGGGAGCAAATTTACGAGATCACCGATTGCTGAAGTTTTATCCCACTGAGATTTCCTACCAACATTATGATGCAACATGATATGATTGCTGTAACACCCCGAGATATTCGGAATAATTACAGCGCCGTAAACCCTTTAAGTAAGGATTTACAAGGCTAATTAAAAAGGAAAGTAAATATAAGACATCAATACTGCGAAAATTCAAGTTTATGAAACCGTACAAAGGGTTCAACGAGTAATTAATACAACCATATCGAAATGACATCAATAAGACATGCGTACTCGAGTACAGAAACCAACCCAAGAAAACAAATCACCAAAAACCACAAACATCACTGAACCCCTTCGTCGTCACGTCGGTACTGTGGCTGTTTCCCTGCTCCTCGGCTACCTGAACATCAAAACAAATGTCCACCCCCGAAGGGGTTAGCAAAACGATGCTAGTACAAGTATCATACTAAACAATTTGAATATGCATTAACAATACATAACAAGATACACCACACGGACTTCCGCTACCGGAATCCGACAATGCGAATCCACAAGATTCCATTACACAGCATGGGTATTCCAATGATCCAGCGCCTCAAAGATAGATCCCAAGATGATCCCGTCGGACCAACACGAGGTGGAAATAACCCGTCCAATGATCCAGCACCCTCAGCCTAGATCCCAAGATGATCCCGTCGGACCAACACGCGGTGGACATCCGATCCAGCGCCCTCAGCATAGATCGTACAACGTATACAAACACAACTCATGCATACACATATGCCAATTCATTACGTTCATCAACATGAACATATAAACACTATATAACGAATATCATGACAAATCAACGAAGTAAATCTCATGTTCAACAACATGAATAATCATACGCATGCTCCAAAAATACCGATATTAACATATCACGATACTTGCCTCAAAGATGGCAAGAACGATATACTTCAATGATCTCAACCCACTCGAAGGTCGCCTCCTTCGATCAACGTAGCAAGCTCGAACCTTAAAAAAAAGGAATGATATACAAATCATCTCAAGTCGAACGATGGCCTAACAATTCGATCTACGGCCGAAAAGCTCAAAATAAACAATCTGCCTGGATTGCTTAGCGCGCTACGATTTCACGTAACGCGGCGCTAAGCCGGATTAGCGACGCTATCGTATAAGACTAGCGCGGCGCTAGCCACGTGATCGGGCCTGACTTGGCCGGTCTCATAACGCACGCTACGACGCTTTCGTGGCGTTAACTGAACCCCGATAGCGCACGTTAACTCACACATGTTAGCGTGCGCTAATCTTGCATGGCAGAATACTACAAACCGAAAACTGGGTTGAAAGGTGAAGAACTCATGAATTCTACCGTGATAATACAAGTTATCCTCGGGCATATCATGCTAATAAGATTTGTGGAAGTTTTATGATTATGAAATACAAATATACGGATAGTCATCTCAATATCATAATCCATCTACGATCTTCAAGAAATAATCTAAGTTCCGATCGTCTTACTTTCCAAAACACATGATTCCAACGTGTACAACGTAGCAACTGGGTAATATCCGATTACTGATCATGAATCGATTTGAACATGCTTAAGAGTCCTTATAATAAGATGGTTCAAAAGTTCATACGATATATAGTGCCGATACGTCAAAAGTATCCTTCTAACATGAGATGACCGATTATAAACGAAATACTTGCTATCCAAACATGATTCAACTTCCTTAGGAACATTACTAACATTGGTGAAGAATCACCTACCTCAAAGTAGTGAAGAACACGGAGGAAAATGAAGCAATCCAACACTGAAGGCTTGAACACCAATCTCCAATGATATACGATCTTCAATCTCGAACTAGGAGGTTGATACGGAGTGTTTAGGACGAAGGGAGTTATGTTCTAAGTGTAGGAGTTCGGGTTATGGGAGGAGAAAGAACTGAAATCACGAATAGGATGCTGTCCTATTTATAATAAATGGTTATTAGCGTGCGCTAATCCCTGCTCGTAGCGTGCGCTAACGGCTGTCTGACTTAACTGAAGTTAGCACTTAGCGTGCGCTATTCACATGCCTGTAGCGTGCGCTAAGGCGTTGACTTGGCTTTTCCCGAAAGCCGTCCAGGTTCATTCGACACAATCCGACAAGGGTCCCCCGGCCAGATCTCACCTACCGCACGTCTCAATCAAATTGACCACGCATAGCGTGCGCTAATAACACTCTATAGCGTGCGCTATGAATCCATGTTAGCGTACGCTACCCGTAGCCTGTAGCGTGCGCTACATGCACAGAATTTCAATCTTTAAATCACATATACGAAATTATACGCTCGACAACAATGGATTATAAAATACGGAGAATAGTACTCAGACAAAAGTACAATCATTACAATATCACAAGTTCCAATTACATAACAGAAATCTCGGGTATTACATCCTTCCTCCCTAAAAAGAAGTTTCGTCCCGAAACTTAGGATGAAAACAACTCCGGATATTTAGCCTTCATACCGTCCTCCGTTTCCCAAGTGGCCTCTTCGACTCCATGTCGTGACCATTGTACTTTAACCAAATGTATTGGTTTATTCCTCAATTGTTTGATCCGGCTCTCAAGTATCTTGATTGGTCTCTCTTCGAAGGTGCCATCATTAGCTATCTCGATCTCGTCGAAATCAATGACGTGACTGGGGTCCGGTATATACCTCCGCAATTGGGATACGTGAAACACATTGTGGACATGACTCAGCGATGGCGGTAAGGCCAACCTGTATGCTAAATCCCCCACTCTCTCTAGGATCTCAAATGGTCCGATATATCTCGGACTAAGCTTGCCTCTCTTCCCAAAACGGAAAATCCCTCGTGTAGGAGACACCTTCAATAGCACATGATCCCCAACGTCGAACTCTAGAGGACGACGACGTATGTCTGCGTAAGACTTTTGTCGACTCTGGGCAGTCAACAGTCTTTCTCGAATCAAAGCTATCTTCTCTTGAGTCTGAATTATCAATTCTGGTTCCGTTCCGATCGAATCCGAAGAATCATCCCAACACAAGGGTGATCGGCATCTTCTCCCGTACAAAGCTTCAAATGGTGCCATTCTAATAGAAGCATGCCAACTATTATTGTAAGTGAACTCGATCAAGGGCAAGTGAACTTCCCAATCAGTTGACCAATCCAACGCACAAGCTCTAAGCATGTCTTCTACAGTTTGTATAGTCCGTTCGGACTGACCGTCCGTTTGGGGATGATAAGTTGTGCTAAAGTTTAGCTCGGTCCCCAAAGCCCTGTGCACTTCCCTCCAGAAATGTGACACGAAACGACCATCTCGATCTGAAACAATGGTCTTCGGCGTCCCATGCAATCTGACTATCTCCGCAATAAATACTCGCGCCAATCTCTCGGGTCCCCATGTATCTTTGATTCCTAGGAAATGAGCCGACTTGGTTAGTCGATCAACTATAACCCAAATCATGTTCATTCCCGTTCTAGTCCTTGGCATACTGGTGATGAAATCCATCGAAATGTCCTCCCACTTCCATTCAGGGATCGGAAGCGGCTTTAACATCCCGGCAGGTCGCTGATGTTCAATATTAACCTGCTAACAAGTCAAACACTTCGAAACGTACTCTGATACGTCCTTCTTCATATTCCCCCACCAGAAGTTTTGTTTTAGATCCTTATACATTTTACTGCTGCCCGGGTGAATAGAATAGGGCGCGCTGTGAGCTTCTTTTAGAATAGTCCGTCTCAAATCATCATTATCGGGAACGCAAAGTCGACTTTGAAACCTCAGAACTCCATCATCTTGTACCACGAATCCTGGGGCTTTTCCTTTCTTTACTTCATCACATAATCGAAGGATCAGAGAATCGTCCAACTGCTTGGACTTGATCTTCTCGACTAGTGATGAAGTCAGTTCCATCACATAAAGTTGCCCTTGGATTCCCGGTGCCCATACTTCAATCCCTTCGCGGATCAGTTCTCGTTGAATGCTGGTCTGGGACGTAAGAGTTTCCAACACTCGAAGAGAAACAGGTTTACGGCTCAATGCATCGGCTAATACATTTGCTTTCCCCGGATGATAGAGAATCTCCAAGTCGTAATCCTTGATCAATTCCAGCCACCTTCTCTGCCTCATGTTTAATTCTTTCTGACTGAAAATGTATTTGAGGCTCTTATGATCTGTAAAGATCTGACAATGAGTGTCGTACAAATAATGTCGCCAAATTTTCAAGGCAAAGACCACAGCTGCTAGCTCCAGATCATGAGTCGGGTAATTAACTTCGTACGGTTTCAACTGCCGAGAAGCATAGGCAATTACCTTCTCCTTTTGCATCAATACACATCCCAGACCCTGATTTGAAGCGTCGCTATAAACCATGAATCCATCAGTTCCATCTGGCAATGCTAAAATAGGTGTTGTCGTCAGTCTCCTCTTAAGTTCGTCAAAACCAGCCTGGCACTTCTCATTCCACGCGAACTTTTGAGTTTTTTGTAACAGCTGAGTGAGCGGACGAGCAATTTTGGAAAACCCCTCTACAAAGCGGCGATAATATCCGGCAAGTCCTAAGAAGCTTCGGACTTCTTTCACGTTTTTAGGAGGTTCCCACTCCAAGATTGCTTCGAATTTCTTCGGGTCCACCTGAACTCCGTCGGCTGATATCACATGTCCAAGGAAGGTTACTTCCTTAAGCCAGAACTCACACTTTGAAAGTTTTGCATACAGCTGTTCTTTCCTCAAGGTGCTCAAAACCACACGTAAATGTTCAGCATGTTCCTCTGCGTCTCTCGAATAAATCAAGATGTCGTCAATGAAGACGACCACAAATTTATCCAAGTATTCCAAGAATACCCGATTCATCAATTGCATGAATACCGCAGGAGCATTGGTAAGTCCAAATGGCATTACTACAAATTCATAATGCCCATACCGGGATCTGAAAGCAGATTTCGGTATATCCGATTCCTTAATTCTCAACTGGTGGTATCCTGATCGCAAGTCAATCTTCGAGAATATCCTTGCCCCTTGCAGTTGATCAAACAAGTCGTCGATCCGAGGTATAGGATACTTATTCTTGATTGTCATCTTGTTGAGCTCCCTGTAATCTATACACAGTCGGAGGGATCCGTCTTTCTTCCGGACAAAGAGAACGGGCGCTCCCCAAGGAGAAACGCTCGGTTGAATATAACCCTTCTGCAACAATTCCTCCAGTTGTTTCTTGAGTTCATACATCTCGGTTGGCGCCATGCGGTATGGTGCTCTGGAAATAGGAGCTGCTCCAGGCTCTAATTCGATAGTGAATTCTACTTCTCTCTGCGGAGGTAATCCAGGTAGTTCGTCAGGAAAAACATCTGAGAACTCATTCACAACTGAAATAGATGAGAGCTCTACTCCTTCCTCTTTCCTCATGGCATAACACCAAAGTCCATGACATCCCTGTTTCAGTAATTTTACGGCTTTCATTGTTTTGATCAATTTTCCCGAGCTTCCCGGTCTCCATCCTCGGAATAAGTGTTCAGTCCCGTCATCAGCAATGATAGAAATGACTCTCTCTCGGTGGTTCAGGATAGCTCCATAACGGTTGAGCCAATTGTCTCCGAGAATTAAATCGTCACCGTAGATGTCAACAACAATGAGATTCGACGGCCAATCTCTCCCTCCTATAGATACTGGAAAATCTCTAGCCTCTAGGGTTCCCACAATTCTCTCTCCACTCGGCAATCCCACAACATACGGTTCACAAACAATTAAGCACGAGATTTTCAAACGATTTACACAGTTCAATGATACAAAAGAATGTGTAGCTCCGGAATCGAATAAAACACTAACTGGTTGCAAAAGGATCTGAATCGTACCTGATGCAACAGCAGTGTTCTGATCGTCCGATCTCCTCATTTCGTACAGGCGCGGAGGAACGGACCCAGCACTGGATGTCTCTCTCTTCCCAACGTTCTGCTGCTGAAATCCACTCTGCTGTGTCTGGTTCACACTTATCTCCTTAGGAACTGGTGCTGGAGTGCGGGTACCAAAAGATCTAGTAGCGGCTCCACAGAAGGCCGCACGGTGCCCTTCTTGCCCACAATCGTAACAAGTCACGGAAGATGCGGGGCAATCACGTCGAATATGCCCTGCTCGACCACAATTGTAGCATTTCTTTGATGCGTCCGAAACTGCTGATGTTGTCCAGAACTTCTTCCCGCCTCTAGAAGGATGTGGAGGTTTTCTAGCCGAATAAAAAGAAGACTGGCCCTTGCGGGCCCCACCACTCTTGTTTTACGCAGTTGCTACCACCTTCGCTTCTTTGCTTCTACCGATTTCTCCACCGCCGCCTCTTTCATGTCGTAGCCGGCGCTTTGTCTTGATCTTGCCGCAACGTAGTACACTCGAATCCGGACATGTACTCTTGAATCTCCGCTTCATCCGCATGTCAAAATGAAAAATCTTTTCTCGCCTCCGTCACCAAGTGTCGCACACAAGTCACCGATGATTAAAAGTTTTAATTACATCTCACAGATGCCTCCGAACTCTGTGGTGAGAAAAACTCTCGGATCTTTGCCTCTCTAACTGGACGAGGACAATACGTGCTTCCATCATTAGTTTGAATTCCGTCCAATCCGCATTATGATTCTCGGGTCGAATAGCCTCCCACCAATCAAAGGCCTCCCGGTCGGAAAATACCGGGCAATGGGAACCTTCCGGTCCTGGGACGCTTAAGACCCGCGAATATCTTCTCCAACTCCTTGAGCGGTGATCCCAAGTAAGTGCCTCACAGATCCGTCAAATTTTGGCGGGTGCAATTTAACCACTTCAAGAAGCCACTGTCTCCCTGTTATCCTCGTGGTGTCGCTTGTCCCATCGCCGTCTGCATGCGATCAACGACTGAGCGAACCGGTTTATCTGCGCCACCACTGTTGAAGCACTCCCGGCATGTTAGGATTTGCGTCATCATTCGCCGATCCTGCGCCCTCGAATGGGAATCGGTTCAACTAGCCGATATTTCGGGGTAGTTGCGGAATCCTCATGTCTCATGTTACCACGTCCGCGTCCACGACCGCGTCGCGTCCACGTCCTCCTCTCAACATACCGTAAACGCAATTTCTCAATATCGAACAAAATTTTTGAAATAAAGTATGTCAATACTAACAAAACATTAATTAAGTAAAACGGTAGTATAAGAGATTAAGAGACTTACAACCACGGTCCACATGACGACTTCGGCTGAACAGTGATGTTACAAACGACCCGTAAATCAAATAACGTAAACAGACCCAACTAAAACCCGACTGCCAAGATATCCATGAATCTTAGCTCTGATACCATATTCTGTAACACCCCGAGATATTCGGAATAATTACAGCGCCGTAAACCCTTTAAGTAAGGATTTACAAGGCTAATTAAAAAGGAAAGTAAATATAAGACATCAATACTGCGAAAATTCAAGTTTATAAAACCATACAAAGGGTTCAACGAGTAATTAATACAACCATATCGAAATGACATCAATAAGACATGCGTACTCGAGTACAGAAACCAACCCAAGAAAACAAATCACCAAAAACCACAAACATCACTGAACCCCTTCGTCGTCACGTCGCATCGTGGTCGCTTTCCCTGCTCCTCGGCTACCTGAACATCAAAACAAATGTCCACCCCCGAAGGGGTTAGCAAAACGATGCTAGTACAAGTATCATACTAAACAATTTGAATATGCATTAACAATACATAACAAGATACACCACACGGACTTCCGCTACCGGAATCCGACAATGCGAATCCACAAGATTCCATTACACAGCATGGGTATTCCAATGATCCAGCGCCCTCAGCATAGATCCCAAGATGATCCCGTCGGACCAACACGAGGTGGAAATAACCCGTCCAATGATCCAGCGCCCTCAGCCTAGATCTCAAGATGATCCCGTCGGACCAACACGCGGTGGACATCCGATCCAGCGCCCTCAGTATAGATCGTACAACGTATACAAACACAACTCATGCATACACATATGCCAATTCATTACGTTCATCAACATGAACATATAAACACTATATAACGAATATCATGACAAATCAACGAAGTAAATCTCATGTTCAACAACATGAATAATCATACGCATGCTCCAAAAATACCGATATTAACATATCACGATACTTGCCTCAAAGATGGCAAGAACGATATACTTCAATGATCTCAACCCACTCGAAGGTCGCCTCCTTCGATCAACGTAGCAAGCTCGAACCTTAAAAAAAAGGAATGATATACAAATCATCTCAAGTCGAACGATGGCCTAACAATTCGGTCTGCGGCCGAAAAGCTCAAAATAAACAATCTGCCTGGATTGCTTAGCGCGCGCTACGTACTCTACGTAACGTGCGCTAAGCCGGACTGTTAGCGTACGCTATCGTATAAGACTAGCATGCGCTAGCCACGGACTGGCAGTCTGACTCGGCTGGTCTCATAACGTACGCTACGTACGTTTCGTGCGTTAACTGAACCCCGATAGCGCACGTTAACTCACACATGTTAGCGTGCGCTAATCTTGCATGGCAGAATACTACAAACCGAAAACTGGGTTGAAAGGTGAAGAACTCATGAATTCTACCGTGATAATACAAGTTATCCTCGGGCATATCATGCTAATAAGATTTGTGGAAGTTTTATGATTATGAAATACAAATATACGGATAGTCATCTCAATATCATAATCCATCTACGATCTTCAAGAAATAATCTAAGTTCCGATCGTCTTACTTTCCAAAACACATGATTCCAACGTGTACAACGTAGCAACTGGGTAATATCCGATTACTGATCATGAATCGATTTGAACATGCTTAAGAGTCCTTATAATAAGATGGTTCAAAAGTTCATACGATATATAGTGCCGATACGTCAAAAGTATCCTTCTAACATGAGATGACCGATTATAAACGAAATACTTGCTATCCAAACATGATTCAACTTCCTTAGGAACATTACTAACATTGGTGAAGAATCACCTACCTCAAAGTAGTGAAGAACACGGAGGAAAATGAAGCAATCCAACACCGAAGGCTTGAACACCAATCTCCAATGATATACGATCTTCAATCTCGAACTAGGAGGTTGATACGGAGTGTTTAGGACGAAGGGAGTTATGTTCTAAGTGTAGGAGTTCGGGTTATGGGAGGAGAAAGAACTGAAATCACGAATAGGATGTTGTCCTATTTATAATAAATGGTTATTAGCGTGCGCTAATCCCTACTCGTAGCGTGCGCTAACGGCTGTCTGACTTAACTGAAGTTAGCACTTAGCGTGCGCTATTCACATGCCTGTAGCGTGCGCTAAGGCGTTGACTTGGCTTTTCCCGAAAGCCGTCCAGGTTCATTCGACACAATCCGACAAGGGTCCCCCGGCCAGATCTCACCTACCGCACGTCTCAATCAAATTGACCACGCATAGCGTGCGCTAATAACACTCTATAGCGTGCGCTATGAATCCATGTTAGGGTACGCTACCCGTAGCCTGTAGCGTGCGCTACATGCACAGAATTTCAATCTTTAAATCACATATACGAAATTATACGCTCGACAACAATGGATTATAAAATACGGAGAATAGTACTAAGACAAAAGTACAATCATTACAATATCACAAGTTCCAATTACATAACAGAAATCTCGGGTATTACAATTGCCACAAGCTCCAATACAAACCGTTTGAAAGTTTTTCTCTCATTGGGTTTTTCTTCAAACTAGTTCAGCAGATATTTATGTAAATAGTCATTCAAGGGGGAGTGTTATAATAAGCCTTGAAAGTGACATTTCAATTACCCTTTTGTTTTTATATAGTGTGAATGACTATTATACCCCTGATGTAAATATGTAATTACGATTGTGCCATCTGAAGTTTTCCTATAAATAGGACTTCAGTTATTAATGAAAATTATACCTGAGAATCATTCTCTCTATTCTCTCTCTAAAATTTCTCTCTACGATATTTCGATTTCACAACATAATTAAGACTCTGTATTCTTAACGATAATAATTTACGAGGCTCGATCCAACCCGTGCGATGCACGGTCTTTGGTTGAATATCTACGTATTTTGTACGTAATATTGGGGCAGACGGTTGAATGAGCAGATGGCAGAATTTAAATGCCTTTTTAGAGAAGTTTATATATTTTTTTATTGTTATTGTCCTGTTATTTTAGTCTATGTAATTAGTTATATGAAATGAGGTTTTACTAACTCGTATGTTGCTCCGGGGTTGTTTTTGGTTTATTCAACCCGTGCGATGCACCGTTTGTATCTAAGATTTCATAGCTAAAATTTAACCATCTTGTAATTTATACTATCATTTAAAAGTTATTTTAATCACCTTGTGTATTAGAAGGTGCACGTGTTTTGTACATAATGTTGGGGCAGACGGTTGAATGAGCATATGGCAGAATTTAAATGCCTTTTAGAGAAGTTTATATGTTTTTTTATTGTTATTGTCCTTTTATTTTAGTGTATGTAATTAGTTATATGAAATGATGCTTTACTAACTCGTATGTTGCTCCGGTGTTGTTTTTGGTTTATTCAACCCGTGTGATGCACATATTGTATCTAAAATTTCATAGCTAAAATTTAACCATCTTGTAATTTATATTATCATTTAAAAGTTCATTTTAATCACCTTGTGTATTAGAAGGTGCATTTGCATTGTGATGTTTATCATAACTTTTGTATTTAAATTAGTTTATTTACATTAAAAGTTACAATTAAAATAGTCTCTTCATATATTTACAATTAAAAGTTATAATTAAATCCCCTTTTCACATTAAAAATTAAAGGGGATAAGTATTATATAAAATAAATTGGTGTAAAAAAGAGGAGCATATGAACTCTCCGTCTTCTTCACATTGGCTGCTGCTTCTGCTGGGAGTTCTCAATTACTGATGTTTTGCTTTTTTCTCGTGGAATTCTGATCGTTGATTGTCTCATAATGAACAATCTCAAAATTTATAAAATTATTATTATTATTATAGATTTGCATTACAAAATATTTTTACATGTTATTCTAATATTTTTGGTTATATTTTGAGAGCTAAATTGTAGTACCAAAAATAAATACAACATAAATTAATATGAGAGGAGCATAGTATCATACATCTTTTTTTTTTAATTTAATAGTGGAACTATCTTTGATCTCGCATTTAGGCTCTATTATTTGGACTTCATCTCAGCAAATTTCAATTCAATTTAATTTAATTCAGTAAAATTCAGTTTACTTCAATTCAGTTTAGTTCAGTTCATTTCAGATGCAGAATCAATATTATAATTACTATTATTATTATTATTTATATTATAAAAATATTATATATATATATATGTGTGTGTGTGTGTGTGCGCGCGCGTATGTGTGTGTTTTAGAAAAACAGTAAAGAAGGGATGTCAATAATATATTATCAATGATCACTTTCCACATCCACACACCCCATCGAGCTCTATTTTGGGGAAAAATAATACCCTAAATATTTTGATAAATATACCCTACAATATGTCCCTATAGTGGAACTTCATACAGCGGTCAAGAAGTTGAAATCCTACGAAAGTTCCAGCATACAGCAAGAGGAACTGTTGAACTATATAAATAATTAAATTATTTGCAAGTTGTCTTTGATACCACTATTGGGTTCTATGTGTATCTAATACAAGAAATTTGAGCAAAAATACAGCGGAATAATAATCGAAAAACCCAAGATGAGGTTCTTCATGCAGTAATTTAATTGATTTAATAAAAAGTTCGTCTTATTACCTTAATCCGAAGAACAGATATAAATCTGGACCAGTACCTGATGAAAATCGCCTTCCTCTTTCGGTGATCCACACACGAACAATTTGCACAAGTCGGATTGCTAGATCCTTACGAATAATATTGATAAACAGTACAAGAGACGATTCCTTGCTAGAAGGAGTGTATTGTTGATCAGGATCAACTAAGGGAAGGAGACAGAGATGGCCGAATCAGGACTTCTTGGACAGAAATTTCGGCCGATTTGATGCAAAGGGAAAAGGGTCGATATTTTTTCTTGTTTCTCTTATGACAACTCCTTATCCAATACCCTTCATTTATACTAAGTAAACCCTAGAGTTAAAACTCTAGTATTTGCTTAGTTACCCCTTAACTTATTAAATAATATAATATATATATATAATATCTTTTATATATTACTTATTATTTAATCCTCTAATAAATATAATTGAGAAAAATGAGTTTACGTGCAGCAACATGCTACTCATTTTTCCTCATGTTCTAGATGCAATGCCCATATTTTCAAAGTTTTGCTTCTTTTGTTTTCTTTTTTTTTCCTTTTCGGTTGCCTAACCTTGACAAAGTTTGGCAAAGGCTTTTGTCCTTTTTTTTCTTTCCTCAAACTTGCCGATCTTTTTTCAATTTTTCCATTCCATAATATCGGCCCAATTGACCAAGTTGGCCACCCCATAGGGGATGGACCATACCTAACAATTCTCCCCCTCCAGCTCATGTGGGGGTTCGACCAAGCTTGCTTTGCTCTTGCAAGTTTCAAGCTTATCTCGGGGTACGGACTTGCTAAGCATATCGGCACCGTTCTCGTCGGTGTGCACTTTCTCGAGCTGCATTAATTTCTTGTCAAGTACATCTAGAATCCGATGATATCTTACATCAATATGCCTCGATCTTGACTGAAAACTCAAACTTTTAATCAAGTGAATTGTGCTTTGAGTATCGCAGTAAAGCACATACTTCTCTTGCTTCCAGCCCAACTCCAGTAGAAATCTCTTTAACCACAACACTTCTTTACAAACTTCCGCCACAGCTATATACTCGGCTTCAGTTGTGGATAATGCCACGCATTTTTGAAGTTTCGATTGCCACGAGATAGCTCCCCCTGGAAGTCTTATCACGTACCCTGATGTGGATTTCCTGGAATCAATATCACTAGCCATATATGCATCCGTATATCCTTCTAGTAGGACATGGTTTTCTCCGAAATTCAGATAAGATCTCGAAGTTCCTCTAAGATTATCTATTTCACTGCTTCCCAGTGTCCTTTTCTAGATTAGAAAGAAAACGATTAACAACGCCAACTGCATGAGCTATATCTGGTCTAATACATACCATAACATACATTAGACTACCTACTGCAGAAGCATATGTTGGAATATTTTATTCCATACATTTATAATTGAGTTTTGATGATTAGATGTTAATCAAATAAAAACAACAAGAAAGCAAAACAAAACAACAAAGAAGTCGAAGACGCTCGAACCGGACTGAAAAGCAAAGAAGTGAAGAAATAACATGTATAACGTACGCAACACATGAATGATAACGTACGTAATACAGTGGAGGATAACATACGTAACAAAGGATACATAACATACGTAATGAAAAATTTGTATCAGAATTCAAACTATATGACCGCTGTGACGTCACAGCATATGTCATCATATCAACGGCTATCTGAAGAAAATGATGTACGTAATGAGGTTATGATAACGTACGTAATAGAAAAAATGAAAGCTACTGGACTAATCTGCACACAGCTTAACATACGTAACCAGATGAAGATAATGTACATAACGAATCTTAACATACGTAATGGATAGTACTTAACGTATGTAATGAAGGTAGCAGTGAGCAACGGCTAGTTGAGCGTTTGAGCCTATAAATACCAAGTCATTTGGTATCATTCAAAAAAACAACTCTGAGATAATCATATATATGTTTGAGATCATTGTATACACTGTCGTTGTTGTAATTGTGCTTAATTTATAAGTGTTTGAGTGTTCATACACGAAAACCATACACGAGAGAAAAGATACGGATTATAGATTGATTCGGTGTTATTAGGATCGTTGATCCGGCATTACTAGAATCATATCTAAATCCAAGTGAGGTTTGTATAGTACCCATCGAAAGTTAGATAGGTTGCTTCCTTGTCCGATAGAAAAGGAAAATGATTTATCTTGGACCGACATAAATACAAGAGTGTAACGGTTTATTTCGGACCGATAAAATATGAGATTGTAACGGTATCGCTCGGACCGATAGAGGACGAGGCGCGGAGGTTGATCTTAAGCCTATAGAAAAAGATACGGAGAGAGATTGTAGGCACGATTGACGGAACCTCTATAAATCTTATGTCATTTACTTTCCGCAAGTTAATTACGCTTCCGCAACGCAAAAGAGTTTGATAACCCTATTATACTTCGTGTAAATTTGAAACGGGGAAGGTACCAATTTCCCAACAATTGGTATCGGAGCGGGTATCCATAAATCGGCTTAACATCCAAGGAGAAGATGATTCCATGGCGTTTCAATTTGCCTCGGTCGAAGGTCTTGCCTTAAACCGACCTCCATTTTTTGCTGGATCGAACTTCATGACGTGGAAGAAGAAAATGTCCATATTCATCCAAGCCTACGACATCGAGCTTTGGAAAGTTATTTGACTAGATCCGAAAATTCCTATAAAAATGGACGGCTCTTTAAAAAGCTTCGAAGATTACAATGATGATTGGAAGAACGACCATTATAATTGCAAAGCAACGCAATTATTATAATGTGCCTTAAATCCGGAAGAACACAACCGGATATCATCTTGTGATAGTGTCAAGAAATATAGAAGATGCTAAAAGTCACACACGAAGGCACAAATCAAGTCAAGGAGACGAAGATTAACATGCTTCTCCACGACTATGAGCTATTCCAAATGAAAGACGAAGAATCCATTACAATCATGCTCGACCGATTTTCGGTCATTACGATTGGATTGGCTTGTTTTGGAAAATCCCTTACGAGTAGTGAAAAAGTAAAGAAGATCCTATGATCACTACCTCGGGAATGGGTCGGCACGGTGACGGTGATTATGGAATCAAAAGATTTAAATAATCATGATTTTAGCACCCTCGTTGGTTAGCTAATTAATTATGCGATAGTTCTTAAATCTCGAAGTGCCAAACCGAAACCGAAGGAAACATCAATCGCTTTGAAAGCTAAGATGTCAAAAAAGAAGAAATCTTGGTATATGAAGACGATGAAGAATCGGCAAATTATGCCAAGAATATAAATAAGTTTCAAAGCTTATTGAACCGGAGAAGGAAAGACATCAAGACGAGCGAATCAAAGAAATTCGACAATAACTGTCGAAACTGTGGTAAACCAGGCCACTTTGCTAAAAATTGTCGAGCCTTGACTTCCAAGAATGAAGTTCTTGTAGCAACATGGAGTGACGAAGAGGATTACGATGGTTATACTCAAAATAACCTCACACTCATGGCAAGGAGTTCATTCGACGAAAGCGACGTCGAAAGCCAGGTTAGTACCTCGTCTCACGATGAATTATTTGAAGCATTCTAACTTTTACGTACCGCATTTCAAAATGCTTTAATTGAAATTAAATCCCTCCAATCGAAAAATAAATTATTGGAAATCGAAATTTCCAAAATAAATGAAAAGGGGAAATTTATAGAAATTGGTCATTCTAAATGCCTTGAAATTGAAAATGATTTAAAGAATGATCTTTTAAAAGTTCAAATCGAACTTAAGAATTTAACGAACAAATTTTCTTGCGGAAATGACAAATTTAAACAAATGCTTTCCGTTCAAAAATTTTCTTTAAACAAACAGGGGTTATGATTCAAATCGTATAATAAAACAGAATCCTTAAATTTCAAAATACCCCGATGAGAAATGTTTAAAACTTGGGCATCACATTTTGAATTGCAAAAGCCCACGACGGACGATAAAGATTAAGAAAGTTTGTTGTAACACGAGAAGATGTGTTGTAACACGGGAAGATGTGTTTGATCTATCCACACAGTGATTTAAAGTTGCTTTCATGCATGAGGTTCAAATAACGCATCAGTTATCGGCCAAATAGATGATGAAAACAACACGTCCTCATCCTCGTCGGCGGCAGCACCTTACTCCCATGTCCCAACTATATCGAGGTCGGAAGCATGAAAATTATAGTGTCAAATAATGGTTAGAATAGCATATTAAAAGATATTCTAACAAATATAATCTAGCATATTCAAAGATATCCTAATATAACTCATCTCCGTCAAGAATTTCATGCATTTTGTAACCGTCAATAGGACACTATCAAGTCAGTCTTTAAAGTTTCACATTACTACTTTTCTCAATTCTCATGGACCAAATGCTCTAAAAGACAAAGTCGAATATTGTGCTTTGATATTATTTGTATCTGAATCAATGGGAACGAGGATCTCCATATCGACTTCACCATTACCCCGAATCCCTTGAACTTATCGGTCTAGCTCTCTCCTCATTCCACTCTATCTTTCAAAAGCCGAGAACCTTATCATGGTAACCAATTCCCAAAAATAGCCCCTTCATTGGTTTTCTTGCGCAAAAATGCAGAGGTTTTACTAACTAACTGTTCACTCTGCATTCCACCTGACTTTGACGCGTGCATGAATTAGACTATCGGCAACCAAACACAATGAATAAAAAAACCCAAAACACTTGAAAATGTAACACCCCGAGATATTCGGAGTATATTACAGCGCCATGGACCCCTACCTGGGACCCACCAGGCTACAAACAAGGAAACTCTACTCGACTAACCACCTCGGTTAGCGTGGACACACATTTAAATGATATTACATAAAAGATACACCCGGAGCAACCGGCGAATAAGTATCAACCGACAGTGTAACAATATTAGAGTAATACAATACGGAGTTTGAAATGAAAAGCCTAAGTACTCGCGAGTACCATTTATAAGTTTCAAAAGTGGACAACAACCATATCGAAATAGACAAGAGACATAAGAAGACCCAAATGCACATGTCAACGACCCTGGCCAACATCCTCGTACTGTCCCGGTGCTCGCTCGTCCGGATAATCATAACCTGAAATCCATAACAAGAATTTCCCCAAAACGGGTCCCCAAAGGGGTTAGCAATTACGCTAGTACAAGTATTCAAGGCAAACCAATCGCTTACACGTTTCATAGTACATGCACCAATATCATTTCAAAAACCAAAACTAGACATGTCTTTTCCGGAAATAAACAGTCAATCACATTTGCCTAGGACCGGGACGAAGCCACAAATCCCACTCGAGGCCTCTAAGGACCCTCCCGAGCTGGCCATATTCATAAAACAAACCAAGCACCACACGTCACCTAGGACCGGGACGAAGCCACGAATCCCACTCGAGGCCTCTAAGGACCCTCCCGAGCTGGCTAGCGAATCAAACTCATGAATCCAGGACGAAGCCATAGATTCCCTCGAGGCCCCGTCGGACCCTCCCGAGGTGAGTAAAGCACACACAATATACATTACCATTTCACGTTAAGCATAAGGGTTTCCAAAAATACTTGCCTTGAATAATAAGCGACGCAACGAACGGAAGGAAAAACACCGGTGACCGATAGGAGCCGATAATCACGAACCTAGCGATACGAAGAACACAATCACAACCAATCCTAAATGAATACGGAAATGGAATACACCCGAAAACCCGCCTACGATTCATGTATACTCGCATAGGAACAACGACGAGGGCGGACCACAACCAAACCCTATCGATTACAAACTTACTACAAATATACCATGAATCCGTAGGGAAACCAACAAAACCGGCGAGATTAATCATGTACATCATGAGTTAATCTAACATACGGAACGAATCGGACAAAACATGAAAACCCCTTCAATTTACCCAAAACAAGGTTTTTAGGAGTTTACCTTGAATGATGATGAAGAACACGATTAGAGGTTGATAATATACTCCAAAAACTCGAAGAAGATGATAGCTCGGAGTTACAAAGCTTCAAATCGCCGGAAATGCCAAGAAGATCGCCTAGGAGCCGGATGGGGAGGAGAAGGAGTGGAAATGGCCGAAATCGGTCAACCCCTGGGTTTATAAACCCAGGCCTCGTTACGTACGTTAGCCACCACATGCTAACGTATGTAAGTCGTATTACGTACGTAAGCCATAAGGGCCTTACGTACGTAACCAAAAAGGCAGAATCGCCTGAACTGATATCCACTAGGGCGTTACGTACGTAACCGAGAAGGGTGTTACGTACGTAACCAAAAAGGCAGAATTGCCTGAACTGAATTTCACTAGGACGTTACGTACGTAACCAAAAGGGTGTTACGTACGTAACATTCCTTTCTGTGGAGTACAGGCCAGGAATGAAAGAGGGAGGTACCGAAAAAGAATCGAAATACAACGGTGAACAATTCACGATGGTACGGACGTTAGGGGCCTGGAACGACGAACTTGAATGCCGAAGGAAAAATATATTCCCGACTACTCAAAGGTTCGGAAAAACAATCAACAAACGAAATTTTCCCCAAAAGTTTGGGAAAATTTACAAAACGGCCCAAACATCCGGAATGTACGACACATGGTCGAAACACCAAACAAAAGCTCACAACGCCCATAATAACACGAGATGGATCTTTGGCAACCCCGAAACGGCGGTTCCAAATGACGATTACGATAACATTCGAAATAACAACATGAAACATCAAATCGAGTAAAACGAGTCCGAATCAAGCTCGAACGACAAAAAGTTCAATATTAAATATCCTCAAAATGTCGATACGGTTACAAGCGAGTCGCCAAAAACGAAGATGTACTAAAAAGAGAATAATAAGAGAAGGGAAAAAAATGCGGATATTACATTCTACCCCTCTAAAAACAAGTTTCGTCCCGAAACTTAAGAAATAAATAACTCGGGATACTTAGCACGCATGTTATCCTCGGTTTCCCAAGTCGCCTCCTCGACACCATGTCTCGACCACTGCACTTTGACCAAGGGAATGGTCTTATGCCTCAGTCGTTTCTCCCGATGCTCTAAAATCTTCAAAGGACGCTCCTCAAAAGTAATATCCTCGGCGACGTCAATCTCATCATAATCGATGACGTGACTAGGGTCCGGGACATATTTCCTCAGCTGGGAAACATGAAAAACGCTATGAACATGACTGAGGGCCGGGGGTAACGCCAAACGGTATGCTAACCCACCGACTCGCTCGAGAATCTCGAAGGGTCCAATAAATATCGGACTCAACTTCCCTTTCTTCCCGAAACGGAAAACTCCTCTCATCGGCGACACCTTTAGCAAAACGTGGTCTCCCACCTCGAATTCTAAAGGTCGACGACGGACATCGGCATATGACTTCTGTCGACTCTGGGCAGTCAACATCCGTTCTCGGATTAATTCTATCTTCCGCCTCGTCTCTAACACGATATCCGGTTCGGTCCCGACTAAGTCGGATGCCTCATTCCAACAAATCGGCGATCGACAACGCCGCCCGTAGAGTGCCTCATACGGTGCCATCCGAATCGACGCGTGCCAACTATTGTTGTACGTGAATTCGATTAGTGGCAAATGTTCCTCCCAGTCACTACTCCAATCGAGAGCACAAGCACGCAGCATATCCTCGAACGTCTGGATAGTGCGTTCCGACTGTCCATCTGACTGGGGATGAAAAGAGGTACTCAAATGCAAACAGGTACCCAACGCCTTATGCACCGCCTGCCAAAAGTGTGATACAAAACGGCCATCACGATCCGAAACGATAGACTTCGGAGTACCGTGAAGCCTCACAATCTGTGCGATAAATATACGAGCCAACTTCTCCGGGCCCCAAGTGTCCTTGATGCCCAGAAAATGTGCCGACTTGGTAAGACGATCAACAATCACCCAAACCATATTCATGCCCGATCTCGATCTCGGCAAACTCGTAACGAAATCCATCGATATATCTTCCCATTTCCATTCCGGAACGGGAAGTGACTGCAATAACCCGGCTGGTCGCTGATGCTCGATTTTGACCTGCTGGCAAGTCAAACATCTCGCTACAAACTGGGCGACCTCCTCCTTCATATCATTCCACCAGAAATTCCTCCTCAGGTCCTTATACATCTTACTCGAACCAGGATGAACGGAGTAAGGCGTAGCATGGGCCTCGCGCAAAATACTCTGCCTCAACTCTGAGTCGTTCGGTACACAAAGCCGACTCTGGAATCTCAAAATGCCATCCTCATGAATTACAAACCCAGGAGACTTCCCCTTAAGAACTTTCTCTCGGATTTGAGTAATCATCGAATCCTCTAACTGCTTCAGCTTAATTTCATCGATCAAAGACGACGAAACCTCCAAAGCACAAAGTTGCCCGACAGCCCCCCGCAACAATACCTCGACATTGAACTCAATCAAAGCCCGTCGAAGCTCAGGCTGAGACGTAAGGACCTCAAGCGTTCGCAACGCAATCGGTTTCCGACTCAAGGCGTCGGCCACGACGTTCGCCTTGCCCGGATGATAAAGGATTTTGAGGTCGTAGTCCTTAATCAGCTCTAACCACCTCCTCTGCCTCATATTCAACTCCCGCTGAGTAAATATGTATTTCAGACTTTTATGATCGGTAAAAATCTGACATGCAGAGCCGAAAAGATAGTGACGCCAAATCTTGAGTGCAAAGACAACCGCCGCTAACTCCAAATCGTGAGTAGGGTAGTTAAGCTCATACGGTCTCAACTGTCTCGACGCATAGGCAATGGTCTTGCCGTGCTGCATCAATACGCACCCAAGACCCTGACCCGAAGCATCGCTATAAATGGCGAATCCCTCGTTGCCACATGGCAATGCCAAAACCGAGGCTGAAGTCAAACGCTTCTTGACTCTCCTCGAAACTCGATCGCCTCTCATCGGTCCGCATTTAACTTCTCGGATTTATGGAGCAATCTGTGTAAGTGGTCGAGCTAGTTTTGAGAAACCTCGACGAACTGCGGTAGTAGCCACCAAACCCAAGAAACTACGGACCTCCTTCACATTTGTGGCGATGCCCAATCCAACACCGCCTCAATCTTCATGGATCCACACGAACACCCTCGGCTGAAATCACATGACCCAAAAACATCACTTCTTTCAGCCAGAACTCACATTTCGAGAACTTTGCATAGAGTTGCTCGGTCCTCAAAATGTCTAACACTACCCGTAAATGATGGGCATGCTCTTCCTCGTTCCTCGAATAGATAAGAATATCGTCAATGAAGACGACGACACACTTATCCAAATACTCGATAAAGACTTTGTTCATCAACTGCATGAACACCGCCGGCGCATTAGTTAACCCGAAAGGCATAACTACAAACTCATAATGTCCGTATCTCGTCCGAAAAGCCATTTTTGGCACGTCGGACTCCCTCACCCGGAGCTGATAGTACCCCGATTTCAAATCAATCTTCGAGAATACCGCAGCTCCCTGCAACTGATCGAACAGGTCATCAATCCTCGGCAAAGGATACTTGTTCTTGATGGTCACTTTGTTTAGTTCGCGATAGTCGATACACAAACGTAGTGAACCATCCTTCTTCCGCACAAACAGGACCGGTGCGCCCCAAGGCGAGGCGCTCGGTCGAACGTACCCCGACTCAAGAAGCTCACTCAACTGCTTCTTGAACTCTGACATCTCTGAAGGTGCCATGCGATACGGCGCCTTCGAAATCGGAGCCGCGCCCGGCTCTAATTCTATAACAAACTCAACCTCACGATCCGGTGGCAATCCCGGTAACTCGTCAGGAAAAACATCAGGAAACTCACTAACGACTGGAATCGACGAAAGCTCGACCCCACCATTCTCCGCCTTCAAGGCATAGCACCAATAACCAGTACACCCCTTTCGCAGGAGACTCATCGCCTTTAAGGCATTAATAACGAACTTCTGGTTTCCCCTCTTTCGTCATGCGAAAGAGTGTTCGGTGCCGTCCTCGGCTAACATAGTGATGATTCTCGTGCGGTAGTTCATGATCGCGCCATGCCGCTCGAGCCAATCATCCCCGAGAATCAAATCCTCACCCTCGATACCCACGACAATAAGATTAGAGAGCCAAGCCCTCTCACAAATAATCACAGAACAGTCCCGGACTTCTCGATCACCGACAATTCTATCACCGCTAGGAAGTTTAACGATGAAAGGCTCGCAAGGTGACAAGCAGTCGAGACTTAAACGGCGTACACACTCTAGATAAATGAATGAATGCGTAGCACCCGAATCAAAAAGTACACCGACAGGATGAGAATGGATACGAACGGTACTGCCGCCACTTAGCCGCCGGTCATCGGCCTTCCTCATCTCGTATATACGCGGTGGCGGAGCCGACACTGAAGCTCCTCCTCTAGCGGGTTGACCCCGACCCCTACCTCGGCCGACACTCGGTGGAGGCGGCGAGCAAATGAGCCACGGTTCACGCTCGGCTCCATAGGTCCGGGTGAGAAGAACGGCGCCGCGAACTGTCTGAGCTTCTCGCAAAAGAAGCTTTGTGGCCCGACCACAAGTATGACAAGTCAAAGGTGGACGAAGACAATACCGGTTCACGTGGCACGGCTTGCTACGATTAAAGCATCCGGGGTCCTGACGACGGTTCCGGCGGCACTCCGAAAGCTCCCAGAAAAACGAGCCGAACCGCTCGTAGAAATATTTGCAGCCTGAGATTTCTGCTGGCCTCCACTCTTGGGACCAGAAAAATTTCCGACCGACTTCTGCTTCTTGCTTTCACGAGCCAAATCGCTAGCCGTCACCGACATATCATAAGCAAGAGATCGACTCTGATAATCCTTCAAGGTAGTACAGACGAGCCCAGACATATAGTCCCGAATGGACAGTTTCATCCTCCTGGAAAAATGGAAAATTTTGTCGCTCTCTTCGACAACTTGGGTCTTCACATAACCCAACTCCTTGTTAAAATCGGCAATAGCTTGGGATACGGGAATATCCCGTGGTTGAGCATCGTAGAAAGCATGCACTCGAGCCTGTCTGACCGGCCACGGACAATATTCGGTCTCCATCAATTCTTGAAATTCGGCCCATGAAGCAACATGATCTTTGGGACCAACGGCCTCCCACCAATCCGTAGCATCTCCCGTGAGAAAGTATTGAGCAATAGGGACCTTACGGTCCTCGGGGCAGTTGGTAGCAGTGAAGACCTTGGATATCTCCTTGATCCACCCTTCCCAGCCGATCGGGTCCGAAGCTCCCGAAAACTGAGGAGGATGCATCTTGATGACATCCTGAAGCCAGCGATCCGCTCCGCCCCGATTAGCATGGGCACGATCGGGGTTCCTGACCACTGAGCTATAGCCGCCATCTGGTTAACCATTTGCCGCATAATGCCCGCAATACCAAGATCGGCGCGCTCCCGAGAAGAAGCATGATCGTGGCGGCCGCTGCACGCTGCCTCGAAGAATGCGACGTGGCCGCCCCACCGGCTGCCCCACGTCCTCGGCCGCGTCCACGACCACGACCACGACCACGACCACGGTTTCCTCCGGCATCCATACTGATGTTAAGAGATAACAGAAGTATATTGATGATGAGTAAGGGAGGAAAAGCAACTACGATTCAAGAGTGGAAATACAATGCAAGAAACAAAAGAGCCGAATAAGAAAACTTACGAGCACTGGAAGTACTGGGATGCTGGCAGCGGTGTGATAATGTGCAAAACAAAACATGACTAGACCCAAATAACCAACAAGCCTAGGTATCCATAAACCTAGAGCTCTGATACCATTTCTGTAATACCCCGAGATATTCGGAGTATATTACAGCGCCATGGACCCCTACCTGGGACCCACCAGGCTACAAACAAGGAAACTCTACTCGACTAACCACCTCGGTTAGCCTGGACACACATTTAAATGATATTACATAAAAGATACACCCGGAGCAACCGGCGAATAAGTATCAACCGACAGTGTAACAATATTAGAGTAATACAATACGGAGTTTGAAATGAAAAGCCTAAGTACTCGCGAGTACCATTTATAAGTTTCAAAAGTGGACAACAACCATATCGAAATAGACAAGAGACATAAGAAGACCCAAATGCACATGTCAACGACCACGGCCAACATCCTCGTCTTGTCCGGTGCTCGCTCGTCCGGATAATCATAACACGAAATCCATAACAAGAATTTCCCCAAAACGGGTCCCCAAAGGGGTTAGCAATTACGCTAGTACAAGTATTCAAGGCAAACCAATCGCTTACACGTTTCATAGTACATGCACCAATATCATTTCAAAAACCAAAACTAGACATGTCTTTTAGGAAATAAGCAGTCAATCACATTTGCCTAGACCGGGACGAAGCCACAAATCCCACTCGAGGCCTCTAAGGACCCTCCCGAGCTGGCCATATTCATAAAACAAACCAAGCACCACACGTCACCTAGGACCGGGACGAAGCCACGAATCCCACTCGAGGCCTCTAAGGACCCTCCCGAGCTGGCTAGCGAATCAAACTCATGAATCCAGGACGAAGCCATAGATTCCCTCGAGGCCCCGTCGGACCCTCCCGAGGTGAGTAAAGCACACACAATATACATTACCATTTCACGTTAAGCATAAGGGTTTCCAAAAATACTTGCCTTGAATAATAAGCGACGCAACGAACGGAAGGAAAAACACCGGTGACCGATAGGAGCCGATAATCACGAACCTAGCGATACGAAGAACACAATCACAACCAATCCTAAATGAATACGGAAATGGAATACACGAAACCCGCCTACGATTCATGTATACTCGCATAGGAACAACGACGAGGGCGGACCACAACCAAACCCTCTCGATTACAAACTTACTACAAAATATACCATGAATCCGTAGGGAAACCAACAAAACCGACGAGATTAATCATGTACATCATGAGTTAATCTAACATACGGAACGAATCGGACAAAACATGAAAACCCCTTCAATTTACCCAAAACAAGGTTTTTAGGAGTTTACCTTGAATGATGATGAAGAACACGATTAGAGGTTGATAATATACTCCAAAAACTCGAAGAAGATGATAGCTCGGAGTTACAAAGCTTCAAATCGCCGGAAATGCCAAGAAGATCGCCTAGGAGCCGGATGGGGAGGAGAAGGAGTGGAAATGGCCGAAATCGGTCAACCCCTGGGTTTATAAACCCAGGTCTCGTTACGTACGTTAGCCACCACATGCTAACGCACGCGTTACGACGTACGTAAGCCATAAGGGCCTTACGACGTAACCAAAAAGGCGTAATCGCTGAACCGATATCCACTAGGGCATTACGACGTAATCGAGAAGGGTGTTACGTACGTAACCAAAAAGGCGTAATTGCTCGAATGAATTTCACTAGACGTTACGTACGTAACCAAAAGGGTGTTACGTACGTAACATTCCTTTCTGTGGAGTACAGGCCAGGAATGAAAGAGGGAGGTACCGAAAAAGAATCGAAATACAACGGTGAACAATTCACGATGGTACGGACGTTAGGGGCCTGGAACGACGAACTTGAATGCCGAAGGAAAAATATATTCCCGACTACTCAAAGGTTCGGAAAAACAATCAACAAACGAAATTTTCCCCAAAAGTTTGGGAAAATTTACAAAACGGCCCAAACATCCGGAATGTACGACACATGGTCGAAACACCAAACAAAAGCTCACAACGCCCATAATAACACGAGATGGATCTTTGGCAACCCCGAAACGGCGGTTCCAAATGACGATTACGATAACATTCGAAATAACAACATGAAACATCAAATCGAGTAAAACGAGTCCGAATCAAGCTCGAACGACAAAAAGTTCAATATTAAATATCCTCAAAATGTCGATACGGTTACAAGCGAGTCGCCAAAAACGAAGATGTACTAAAAAGAGAATAATAAGAGAAGGGAAAAAAATGCGGATATTACAGAAAAAAGGTAGACTAAAAGTCACTTGAGAAGGGGCACGGGGTCTATGCCCCCCCCCCTCCCCCGCCACCCAATTGAAATAACTAAAATACATCATTAAATTAACATACAATATTGTTAGGTCAGGAACAATGTTGAATGCTAAATTGGCTCCCTATAAATATTCAAAAATAACCCCTACATTTTCAGAAAATTGAATTTGGGGCTAAATACGCATATATTCTAAATATTACAAGGCAAAGAAATTACAGAAACCGGACACAAACCTAAATTACAGGCAACAAAAAAGAATAAGAAAAAAGATCGAAGAACACAAGGGAAACACAAGCCTCTTTCACTGAAACGAGATAGAGAGGAAGAGAAACTGAGGGAACTCGAAAGCACGAGACCAAAAAAAGGTTACCTGCGAGCTCCGAGCAGCGAAGAACAAAAAACTCCTGCAGCCTGATTTTCCTGAATAACCAGAAATCGTACAAGTCAAAGAAATTACAGAAACCGGAGACAAACCTAAATCACACCCAACAAAAAAGAACAAGAAAAAGATCAAAGAACAGAAGGCGAATATAAGCCTTTTGTGTGAAACCCTAATTATTAAAATCAAGAAACAAAATCAAAGAGAAGCAAACAGGTAGAAAAAGAAAGCAACAGAAACCCAAAATATCAAAATCAAGAAACGAAAATGAAAAAAAAAAACTACCTGCCACTGAAACGAGATAGAGAAGAAGAGAAACTGAGGGAACGGATAAAGAAGAAATATTTGCATAAAGCTGGAAACGTTAAAAAATAAAAGGCATTACTGATATATAACTAATGAGTATGTAGAGATCATAACGAGGAACTTGGGATCGATTTTCTGGAACAGAGATAGATTGTCTACCCGGTTAGACACATCAGAGTGGTCCCTACGAGTCATGCCCTCACCAATGGCACTCTGCAAGACATTGAGGTAGCAATTATAGCACCGGCACTACCTTTGTATGCCTCCTCCCATATAAATCAACAGAACAAATTGAGTACATATTCTGATTTACCTTCATCAAACGAGACAAGGATGGCAGCATATTGATCGGAGGATATAGCTGTAAATTCAGCATTGTTATACTTAGCCAAGTGTTGAGGCAAAACGCAAAAAGCAACTCTATATTTAGTCGAAGGAAGAAAAATCCCAAAGATAAACCATGTCAACAGCATTCAAGTATTCGTATTAATAATATCTCGCGAGAGCATTCAAGCCCGGGACTAACAACTCCAGCAAATCTTGTGTTATTTACATTCCCTCGGACGTGCTCTCACATTTTGTTTGTTACTCATCCATTCCAGCAAACCCTTCCGAATAATATTTTGGGTAACAACAATGTTGATCCTGTGGACGCTCCAGCGGCGCTGAATACCTGAATGTATAAAATGCATCCACCCCCCGAATCATCGGGGGTTACCAAATTGGAATTTTGCTAGTACAAGTATTAGAGTTATACAAAACACAAACCAAATATAAACAAGCACGCTACTCCACAACAACAGACAAACCAATCATTGAAATAATCTTTTGAAAAATCCCAAGATACATTCGCTTAAATCTAAAACGTTTTAACACTCTTGTGTTCTTATGAATCCTTGAAGTAAAGTTTGAAATATATTTCAATATCTCAGTAATTTTACTAAAACTATAAACTATAAATTATATACATATCATTTTATTCTGGTGCAATTCTAGCCAAGTACCAAATACTTATATATGCACACTCAACATGACATCATTAATATACATCCATGGTAATCTATGATCCAGCGTTCACTGCCTAGATCCCAAGATGATCTCGTCGGACCAACACGTAGTGGAAAACCCCGACTAATGATCCAGTGCACGCTCGCATATCCAAGATGATCCCGGCGGATCAACACGTGGTGGGCAGACAAGGAACGACATACATATGCACAACATTAAAACAGAAAGCATAAGTAATGTACTTTTTAAAAATAGCCACTTTAGTCGACACATATTCCCGACCAGGGAATAACACATTAATGATCAGTCCAACTAACATTGATCATCCAATGATACACCAATTACCAATTTCACAACATTCGTTTACAAGATTCTTCGAGTCACAAAATAACACAAGTGCACAAATATCACAAGCACAGTGGTACTCTCCAATCTCAAACAACACATGTCCATATAATTATTAAATGACATAATTATGACAAACTAGGTCGTCACTTAATTACTAACACAATAACACGAACAATGACAGACATATATATATATATATATTCAAGGGAAATATGAGATGTATAGTGATGATACTTGCCTTCACCAAAGATGGTTTTACTTTACATTAGCCAAGCTCGATCATCTAGGTCGATACATTAAAATCCCAACCTTGATTATAGCCCATAATAGATAATTTCATATAAGGGTTCAACTTATCACTATGCCATAGATGGCCTATTGCAACCCCCAAAAGATGTTGCAGCAAGTGTCAAAAGATGTTGCTGTAGGCATAAAATGATCAAAAGCAACACTTTTCGTGTGTTAGATTTTGTAGCATTGCCCTAGGGTCAAAGGCAACATCTTTGCGACCCTAGGGTAACATGGGTTCTCTTGTTGCTACAGAACTATGGGGCAACATCTTAGGTGACCTAGAGCATTATTCATTTGTGTTGCCACAGGTACTATTTTTACTTAAAAGTGGGTCAGCAAAAGTGGGCCCCACTATGTTGGACCCATTTTGTTGGTCCCACTCCGTGGATCCCATTCGCTGGGGCCCATTCTTTGTACATTATCCATGGTAACACTTCAAGTGTATATAGTAACATTCAAGTGGCAACACCTTGCTAGTTTATTAGGGGTGAGGGAGTGGTCACCTAATACTCTAGGTGCTACCTCACCTCTATCCAATAAAAACCCTCCAACTCAAAACTACCCAATTCTACCCTAACACTACCCTAAGTGGAGGGAGTGGTCACCTATACTACCCGATTTTTTTTTTTATATTTTTAATACATAAAATCACATACAATATTAAAATAAAAACATACCATTTCATTAAAAATAAAAACATTACATAATACTTAAAAAAAACATTACATAAAAACATACCATTTCATTAAAAATAAAAATATTACATAATACTTAAAAAAAAGAAACATAACATAATACTTAAAAATAACTAGATTAAAATAAAAAACCCACTAATCATCGAGATGCGGCAAGTATTGACGTGCTACGTGCTCCGTGAGATCATATCGAAGTCGGTCATGGAGAACTTCGTTTAGTAACTCCGCTATCACATTGTCGTCGAACATCGGCCGGACCGGCTCATCCATTATATGAACCGGTGAGATTGCCCTCCCTTCACGTTTTATAACCATATTGTGCAAAATAACACACGCATGAACCTGATTGGCAATCTTCGCTTTGGTCATAGCTCGGAGAGGCCGATCGAGAATTTTCCATTTTCCTTTGAGAGCACCAAAAGCTCGCTCGACATCCTTTCTCGCCTCTTGTAACTTCTTAAATCTCTTTTCCTTTCGGTTGGATACGGGTATGCTTTAACAAATGTGGACCACTTAGGATAGATTCCATCTCACAAATAGTAGCGCGTTTGTAAAAGCGTCCATTCACGTTGAATGAACTGTTCATCGCCGTTCCATTACGATCCGTAAGATACAAGTCGATCGATTCAATACGTTGATATCGTTGTTTGACCAAAAAAAGCATGCCAAATCCACATATCTTGTGACGGTGACTTCAAGCATAATAGTGGAACACCATAGTCACCTCTCGTATATTGCCTCTCAATTGTCTAGGACAATTTTTCCATTTGACGTGTGTACGATCGATGCTACCAAGCATTCCAGGGGATGTGATGCTTCGCCTCATGGGCTCGCAAAATGCGAGCAAGGTCGTGTCTTTGTCGGCCTACGTAGGTACTCTCGACCGTACAACTCAATGATGGCCTCACAAAAATAATTAAGAGTTTCACGTGACGTTCTTGCAGCCATGCATAAATATTCATCTTACTGTTCGGGGGGATTGCTGGTTGCGAGTTGCCTAACTAGAAGTGATTTTTGTTTCGCCGTGAAACTTTTTTCGAACGCGCATCGTAGCCTTCTTGAAAATATGGGTATCTCGCTTCAATGTCGCCCACTATTTGCAAAAACATGCTTTTCTCCATTCGAAATTTTTTTTTAAAGTACTCTTCGTTGTACTTTGGTGTTTCAACGAACCAATCATTCTCCAACGTTTGAAGACCTATTTCCCGTTGACGATTTACGCTAGTTCGGCTAGAGCTTGCCGTGTCTTCAGTCTTGAGCTTGAAGCATAAGTTGCAACGAGCTACCCGTGGATATCTCGCTTGACGAAGACGGAATAATGCATTCGAATTCGGAAGAATCGGAAGACATTTTAGTAATTATTTTTGTTTTGGAGAGATTAGTGTGTTTTTATTTTGAAAAAATGAGGAGAAAGTTTGATTTTATAGGGAAAAAATTTTTTTTTTTTTTATTAAACTAGCCGTTGCAACGGCTAGTCTTTCCAACCCACACCCCCACGATCGGCTACCGAAGCCGATTTGGTAACCCGCCCGCCTTACCCGACTTAGCGGCGGCGGTGTTACCGATCGGGTAAGGGTACCCGATCCCCTTACCCGATCCCACTCCCTCCCCCCTTACAACATCACATATTGCAACATTATACTATAGCTATGGCAATAAACTTTTGCATTTTAAATTGAAAATGTACTTGTTATATATAGGCATTACCAGTACAAAGTACTTTTCAAAATAACCAACCACAAAATAGAACATCACAATTCAGTACATAAACAAACACATCCTGCTAATATTTAACCAACCACGTCATAAAAGTACTTAAAATCCACCTTAATACTAGTAGCAAAAGATCAAATCATACTAAATTCCACTTAAATCTAGCAACGATACATCGTTACAGCAGATTTCAGCTTTAAGAAGATTGTCTCGTTCTAGTTCAATTTCTGCAATAGCTATCCAACAACTCAAGATCTTTCTTCTCAGCCGATTTTGTTCTAGTACCTCTCAGCATAATTCTGCAATTCTCACCTACTATATCCTTACATCAAAGGTAAACTCAAAATCCTTTACTGTCAGCTTTATGCGTCTATATTCAATTCGACTATACAAACCAAAACCTGCAAAACGAACATTAATTAGAAATCAAATCCTAACCGAATAATCAGTTTAATCCTAATATCAGAGAAAAAATCAACTTCAAACTTCTCCAGACGTTCCTGATTCTAGTTTCACTTCACACCTCGTGAACCAGAATTGGACCGACTTCTGCAAATAAAAAAACAACCAAAAAATCAGAAATTCATCAAACCCACTTCAAAAACCAGAGACCTTTAGACCCAGGCCGAGCCCGAAAATCCCAAATTCAGTAAAGTTGAAACAAAATTCAAATCAAACCAGAAAAGAATTGATCAATCCAATTTCAGCTTGAATCTACAAAACCAAGCCCGAAATTTACAACTCAAACCTTTATCAGCCCGAACCCAAATCGAATTTACCTGATCGGAATAGGACTTCCGCCATAAGTTATCAAATTCTACACCAGACAATAAAAAAATACAAATATCCAAGATCCTCTAGAAGCCCGAATTGAAAGCCAAAAAACGGAACTGGAGAAAACGACCCAACGCAAACTTATTTCCGGGCTGAGCCGAGAGACTTACCTGAGCGGTCGCGTCTGAATACGGGAGGTCTGACCTAGATGTGCCGCCTCCAAACCAAGCTCGAGCTCCAGCAGAATCAGACCACATCCCTCAAATCCCTGAAATCGAACCCAGTTCCATCACCCACCGCCTCAGTCGCGACCCACCATCCGCTCGCCGCCATTTGTCTGTGTGTGTGATATCGTCTGAATCAGTAGGGATGCTGGTAAGATTTGAGTTCTCCCGATTTGTCAGAGTGTGTATGTGTGTTTTGTAGGGAGAGAGTGTGAGAGAGACATGAAATATAGAGAGATCTCACAAGTAGAATGAGATGTTGCGGCCAACTGAAATGGAATGGGGTTAAATATAACCCTAACTTTTGGGATCTGGCATCTTTTATTCTATCCAGATAAATATCCTACATTGTTATTTTTAATTTTTTATAAATATTATAGTTTTTTTAGTTTATTCATATCAAATTTAATTTAAAAATATTACTTTTGAATAAATGTCATACTCCACTTCAATCAAAATTAATTAGTTCTCAAGTAAAAGATTATTTATTTTTAATTTTACATAAAAAATATGAAGTTTTTTTAAATAAGACATCTATAAGAACATCACACATAAAGTGTTACATATGTAACACTTTACTACTAAGACAACAACATATTTCTATAAAAGGTAACACCCAAAATACAGTGTTTCACTAGGCCAAATTTTGCATAGCTATTGCAGTATTTTAGCTGGCAACGCCATGCAAATTTGTTGCACTAGACCATCTATGGCGTAGTGTTATAATCATAAGGTAATTAATTAGATGATATAATACCTCAATTATATCTGACGAATTATCAATCGGATCAGACGACCAACGATACTCAACCCGGATTTATATCTCCATTTAGTTAGTGATTGGGGTCAAAATCCAATTCCTAAATGATTGCCCTGAATACAAACCCCAAACTCGGGCTCACTCTATAGGCCCAATTACACCGACCCGCTCGTTGACCAAATTGTCAAACCTTTATCTATGCCTACATCTTCCCGTCTACACACACACACACACACACATATATATATATATATATATTGTAACACCCAAAATTTATTTATATATATTTTTTTTTTTTTTTGCGGAAATAATATAAAGTTTGACACCAATTCATAAAGGAACTTCATTTATTTAATTTAATAAGCCAATAATGGCAGTCAAGTTATCAAACTTCTAAAGAAAACAACATAAGTAAAACTTTCTAATATAGAAATGTCAAAAGCGGAAGTACTAAAAATGTTCATTGACTTAAAATAAATCACAGTGTGTCACGAATGCTCAAAATCGGTCCTTAGCCTCCTTAATCGTAATACTGAAAATGTTAAGTAAAACGTAAGCACAAAGCTTAGTGAATTCAAACACAACATTATACCAATATCCACAATCACTAGACCTAGATTAAAATATATCGTTATAACATTTAAACATAAGCCAAGAACAAATCAAGGCTTATAAGGAGGGCTAGTAGGTTACCCGCATCTCACAAACCGAAGAGTATTGGGTTAATCTTACCCTCACCTCACATCCGGAGGGTATTGGAGTAATTATACCTAACCACGCGCACCGGACAAAAGCCGGATAATTGCTATGATCCCTCAACAATAAACATACAGTGCACATGTATGATTAACAATTTAAGCATGCATCCACATTATCATACCATAATAATAATTTAACACTCACGTGCTAACCTAGCAATCATAAATATTGAGACAATGGAGTGAGAGAACTCACCTTGAATACTTAAGGGAGATTGCTAAATCAAAACTGGCTACCACACTTGAGCAAATGCCAAAACTTCACCTATTATAAACTAGGAGTTAGGATATACCCAAAGATGAAGCTTAAAGACTTAAACAAAAATCTGGACAGCAAGGTCTAAAAACAGACCCGCTGTTAAAGATGGATTTACTTAATTTTCCTAAGTATTAACATATCAATATTAAATTTTTCTAAGAAACTAGAGTCTTTCCCCTTTTTAAAACAGTAAAGAACTCACTCTAACTCCAAAATATGAATTTATTATGATGCTTTTAAAAAGACATCGCAGTGCAGTCCCAAATCATAGGAATCAATAGTGTTGGCCAATTCTACCCAACTTGTGGGTAGACATTGTCCAAACTAAAAATCACAGAGATAATAGACATAAATACCAAAGTCTCAGAGTTGGAACCGACCAAAAAGGGTTTCCCAAACTCTAGATATGAAATTCACAACATGACTAATTACAAAACCCTTAAAAGCTGATGACAAAAAACTGATCTGGAGTGTGAACTCAATATGACCAAGAAATACTTGGAGATAACATCCCATAAACTCCAGATCACAACTTTAGGTCATAACACACATGTAGGAACTTGGAATCCCATTAGATCATTTCCCAAGCCCTAGAAACGAATAAAACAAGTTGACCTATCAGATCAGACCCGGATCAGACCTACCAGCAAAGGTGCTGTTCTTGCCCATGGATAAAGTCCTAATTAGTGAGAGTGACCTTCATAAGAAAGTTACCCAACACAATTTGTAAACTTTTGGCACAGGTTTGAGATCCGTTTGAGTTATAGAATTCAAGTTATGATTTTTGTAAGATGACTACAAATCTGATGGAAACAGAATCGTAGCCAACCCTTAATCTTTGTAACCAATCCATTCCTCTCCCTTTTGAAACACATTCCTAGATGTGTTTATCACCCAAATTCAGTCCCCTATGAACATGGTGGCACCAAAAAGGGCTAGGGGTCATTGGCATTTCATTTAGTCACAAGGAAAAGAATCAAATCAACATAATATATGACAAACCATTTAAACTCATAATTTTCCCCTTTCTTAAGGGTTCCTTGATCTTTCAAATACACAAACATTTATATACACATCTTAGAAGATGCTATAAAATTGTATACTTAGATCTAAACATATTGATATGGATATGTTGAGAATCAAAATAATAATTAACAAGAATTATAACCATTCACAAGATCTATCACATTTTATCACCTAAATAAAACTTGGTGATTTCCATGGTTCATTTAGACCTTGTATTTTGTATAATCATCTAGATCCATCATACACCATGTATAGGGTGTAGATATAATCTAGATATGATGATAACATACAACTTATAACAATAACAACATTGGTTAAAACCATAAGATCTATCTTCTTTAAATCACACAAGTTACAACTTGATGATTTTTATGAATCATATAGATCTTTTACATAATATGATCATCTAGGCTCATCATACACCATGTATAGGAGATGGTGATGAAATTTCTAGATGATAATCAACACTTAAAACAATTAATTGAATATAAATCAAAAGAAAAGATTAAAACACCTTAAAAGATCTTACCTAAGCTTGTTACACCAACAAGGAAGTGAAGGAGAAGATGATTGTGGCTTTGGAAGAGAAAATGAGAGAGAGATGGGAGAGAGGATCGGCCGAAATGAGGGAGAGAGGAGGGAGTTTAGGGTTTTGTGATATTTTTATAAATCATTTAAGGATAAAGCCTAATGACTTCACTAATGGGCTAGGCTCAAAACTCATTTCTTACTAGCCCAATATAATTAAATCTTTCAATTAACTTAGCCCAAAACTTGTATTTTAATCTAACTTGGCTAATTAATTAAACCCATCATTTAAATAACTAAATACCATGAAAATAATTAACGTATCGAAAAAAAACCGGGCGTTACAACTCTCCCTACTAAGAAGGGACTTCGGCCTCGAAGTCGATCCCTCCGAATAACTCGGGATAATGCGCCTCATCTCGTCTTGAGTTCCCATGTACACTCGGATCCCTTCCTATGCCGCCACCGAACCTTAACAATAAACAGTCTTACCGCTCAGAAGGGTCTTTGACTTTCGATCAACAACCGCGATAGGTTTCTCAACATAGTTGAGCCGTTCGTCAATTTGGATGTCTTCCAGAGGTACTACGGCGGTATCGTCAACAATGCACTTCCTCAACCGAGACACGTGGAAGGTGTTATGAATCAAACTAAGCTCGTCGGCTCCAATCAGTACGCTACTTTACCAACGCGAGCTATGATCTTATAAGGTCCAATAAACCGAGGTCCCGCCTTCCCACGCTTGCAGAACCTAATCACACCCTTCCAAGGGGAGACCTTTAATAGCACATGATCCCCAACCACGAAACTCAAGATCGGAGCGTCGCTTATCTCGCATAACTCTTCCGACGACTCTAGCGGTGACCAAATGATCCCCGATCATTTTGATTTTCTACGTGGTCTGCAAAACAATATCGGTGCTACTGAGCACCCTCTGTCCAACCTCACCCCAACACACCGGGGTTCTACACTTCCTACCATACGAAGTGCTTCATACGGGGCATGTCGATGCTTGAATGATAAGCGTTGTTATATGAAAACTTCGGCTAAATGAAGATGATCATCCCAACCGCCTCCAAAATCAATTGCACATGCCCGAAGCATGTCCTCCAAAGTCTGTATCGTCCGCTCACTCGCCCATCGGTTTGCGGATGGAAGCGATCTTGAAATGCAATCGGGTACCCAATTCTTCTTGGAATTTCGCCAAAATCGAGAGGTGAATCGAGTATCTCGATCGAGACAATAGATACGGCACCCGTGCAATGAAACTATCTCCGAACAAAAATCTCGCCAATTTTTCACCAAGAACTTTCCTTGATGGCCGGAAATGAGCACTCTTCGTCAATCGATCCACAACCACCCATATCGTATCCGCTCCCTTTGCGGTCTTAGGAAGTTTTGTAATAAAGTCCATGGTTAAGTGCTCCCATTTCCACTCGGGAATCTCCAAAGGTTGCAATTTCCCATGAGGTTTCAGTGTTCGGCTTTGACCTTCCGGCATGTTAGGCATTCTTCTACATATCGAGCCACATCATTCTTCATCTGTGCCACCAATAACCCTCACGAAGATCTCGGTACATTTTTGTAGCACCGGATGAATAGAAAACTTGGACTGTGAGCTTCTTCCATAAGAGTTTTCCGGTTCCCACCAAGAATGGAACCCAAACCCTACCATAACGAGTTAGTAATCCACGCCCATCTCGCTCCATCTTAGGTAACTCATTCACAATCCTTTCACGATTTGGGTTCCCCTCTTGAGTCGCCACATCTTGAGCATCTCGAATCATACCCAATAATGATGTCTCCATAGTCATCCGAAGACATTTAGCTCGAATCGGTTCGACAGATTGCTTACGATCGAGTGCGTCGGCTACCACATTTGCTTTAGGGGTGGTAGTGAATCTCACAGTCGTAATCTTTCACCACATCTAACCATCTAACTTTGCCTCATATTCAAATCCCGCTGATCGAAAAGGTACTTCAAACTTTTATGGTTAGTGTAAATGATACACTTAACCCCGTAAAGGTAGTGCCTCCATATCTTGAGAGCAAAAACAACGCCTCCTAATTCCGTGTCATGAGTGGGGTAGTTCCTTTCGTGAGGTTTTAGCCGAGACGCATAAGCTATCACCTTACCCCGTTGCATCAACACGGACCAAAACCCGGGAGGGATGCGTCGCGACACTACCATGTCCTCCACTCCTTCCGTAAAGTCAAACCGGGCATTACACAACCGCGTCTTAAGATCTTCAAATGCAAACTGTTGTTCGGACCCCAAACAAATTTCTCCGACTTCTTGGTCAATCGCGTAAGAGGTAGAGCAATCTTTGAGAAATTTTCAATAAACCTACGATAGTAACTGCCAAACCTAAGAAACTACGAATCTCCGAAGGCGATTTAGGAGCTTCCCATTTCTTAACCGCATCAATCTTGGCCGGATCGACCTTGATACCTTCCTTGTTCACCACGTGGCCCAAGAATTGAACCTCTTCTAACCAAAATTCACACTTAGAAAATTTAGCATAAACCCGTTCTCTCCGTAGTGTCTCTAGAAGTTCCCGAATGTGCTTTTCATGCTCCTCCCTGGTCTTAGAATAGACCAAAATATCGTCAATAAACACAATGACCGAACGGTCGAGCATCGGACCACACACCCGATTCATAAGATCCATAAAAGCGGGTGCATTAGTGAGTCCGAAAGGCATCACCACAAATTCAAAGTGTCCGTATCGGGTTGAAACGCCGTTTTCTCAATGTCACGCCACGAACTCGCATCTCGATGATAACCGAACGCAAATCAATCTAGGAAAACCAAGACGCTCCTTGGAGTTGGTCGAAAAGATCGTCGATACGAGGTAAAGGATAACGGTTCTTTATCGTGAGTTTATTCAACTCCCGATAATCTATGCACATTCTTTGAGAACCGTCCTTCTTTTCGCGAAAAGTATAGGAGCACCCACGGCGAGAAACTTGGCCGTATAAACCCCTTATCACTAAGCTCCGTGAATCGATCTTGAAGCTCTTTCATCTCGTGGCGCCAAACGATAAGGAGATTTGGCGATCGGAGCAGCTGTGTACTAAATCAATGCGAAACTCCACTTGCCTAATAGGTGGCAAACCCGGGAGTTCCTCAGGAAAGACGTAACCAAAGTCGGAAACAACTGAACATTATCGAGCGCAATAGCAGAGGTACAAGAAGCAATATCCAAATGGGGAATATCTCCTTGAATAATAAGTTCTCCACCCCTAGGGTTTTGAACACGAACTTGTCTCTTGCGACAAAGAATTTCTGCATCGAATGCATCGAGCCAATCCATACCCACAATAACGCAAAGTTCCCTCATAGCAATAGGGATAAGATCAATGGGGAATTCAACTCCCGAAAATTCAAGGGTACAACCCCGATAAACATCAGTAACGAAGATAGTTCGATTGTCGGCAACTTCGATAACCATGGGACGTGCTAGTTTCCCGACACCACGCCCCAAACGATTTATGAACGTGCGTGACACGAAGGAGTGAGTAGCGCCAGAATCAAACATAACAGCGGCAGGTTGAGAATCTAACAGATAAGTGCCTGCTACAGTCGCAGGCTTCGCAGGCTCCTCCCTCGTAAGCTGGTGGACACGTCCTCGTGTCAACATAGTTGGTCCGTTAGAGGTCGAAGCAGTATTGGGATTTGCATTCCCATTCTTCTTCAGCTTTGGGCAATCAGGCTTCTTGTGCCCCTTCTCTTGGCAATTGTAACAAATTGGTACCGCTGCAACAGTAGTAACCTGGGAGGCTGTAATGGCTTTTGGAGCCTTGCAATTCTTCTAGTGATGCCCTTCCTTCTTACAGTTATAACACACCAATGGGGGTCGATCACCCTGCTTCGCAGATGGCTTGTATTCATATCTTGGTTTATCCCCAAACTTTGTCTTCTTATGAGCCTCATTAGAAGTTTTAGAAAAAGTGCTCTCCAGTTTCCTCTTAGATTGAGTTTGCAGCTCAATCTCTCTCTTCTGCCGCCCCCATGATCGCACCCAAAGTCGTAAAGTCTTGCATGCTCATAAATTCCCGGATGTCGGTACGTAAAATCGAGATGTACCGACTAACAAGCCATGCTTCATCTCCGGAAAAGTAGACAGTAAAGAAAGCATCTCCATGAACTTGGCGTTCGGATCACTAATGCACTCGGTGGTGCTGTTGTAACGCCATGAACTCCTGCATCATTCTTTGTTGCTCCACCCTAGGCACATACCGTGCCTCGAACCACTCCACAACCGGGCCCAAGTAATCGCCCTTACAGCCTTCTTGATCATTCTTCCCGTGGTGGTGTTCCACCATGTCTTACCCCGCTTCCTCACCTGGTTCTTTGCTACCAACACCTAAATCGGTCTGGGCACCCTATAGTCATAAAGGCGCCCTCCACGTCGATAACCAGTGCTTAGCTTCCACTGGATCGTCCTCCCCATCCCAATGAGGTGGGCTGCACTTGTCGAACTTCTCGTAGTAGTACATTAAATCACGAACAGGAGGATCGGGAGCCCCCAGGCGGAGGTGCATCCGCCATACGCTCATCTAGCAGAGCACGAACTTGATCAATGATGTTAGCCGTGACATTCGGAATGATCTCGTTAAAAGCATTATTGAACTCCTCGGAACGAGTTCCCTAACTTGAGCTATTTGAATTGCATTGAGGCGAGCAGGCGGAGCCATCTAAAATTGATAAGAAAAGAAAAAACGATTCAACCTATGCATGTCTAAGAGATCGAAAACACTCGACTTGTCAAAACTTTTCAACCTTGCCCCGTCCCCAAAACCGGCTCCCATATATTGAATAATAGGGGCCCTTCTATTATTCAATATAGAAGTTCCAATTTCGGTTGTGTCTAGTTTCAAAATTTCACTTGCTCCTAGCCGTAATGCTTAATTCACACTCATGGTAGATCTAAAAGGCCTAAATTCTCACATGGTAGATAGTAGCACTAAAGACATATAATTATCCTCCTAGGCTAGTCTTTGGGATATGTCATAAATGGAGCATACTATTGTGTTTGATAAGTAATAAAATTTAAACTCAATTAGTAAATAAAACTTACTTGGCTGGCTGACCGGCACACCGTGACATCTTCACTGCTAGTTTTTAATAAACTTTGTACAAGAGAAATAAAATGTTTTAAATTTGAGTCTAGACATCCCTAAGAAGGCCTAGTTCACTCAAATGAAAAGCTCTGATACCAACTTGTAACACCCAAAATTTATTTATATTTTTTTTTTTTTTGCGGAAATAATATAAAGTTTGACACCAATTCATAAAGGAACTTCATTTATTTAATTTAATAAGCCAATAATGGCAGTCAAGTTATCAAACTTCTAAAGAAAACAACATAAGTAAAACTTTCTAATATAGAAATGTCAAAAGCGGAAGTACTAAAAATGTTCATTGACTTAAAATAAATCACAGTGTGTCACGAATGCTCCCGTCAGTCCTTAGCCTCCTTAATCGTAATACCTGAAAATGTTAAGTAAAACCGTAAGCACAAAGCTTAGTGAATTCAAACACAACATTATACCAATATCCACAATCACTAGACCTAGATTAAAATATATCGTTATAACATTTAAACATAAGCCAAGAACAAATCAAGGCTTATAAGGAGGGCTAGTAGGTTACCCGCATCTCACAAACCGAAGAGTATTGGGTTAATCTTACCCTCACCTCACATCCCGGAGGGTATTGGAGTAATTATACCTAACCACGCGCACCGGACAAAAGCCGGATAATTGCTATGATACCCTCAACAATAAACATACAAAGGCACATGTATGATTAACAATTTAAGCATGCATCCACATTATCATACCATAATAATAATTTAACACTCACGTGCTAACCTAGCAATCATAAATATTGAGACAATGGAGTGAGAGAACTCACCTTGAATACTTAAGGGAGATTGCTAAATCAAAACTGGCTACCACACTTGAGCAAATGCCAAAACTTCACCTATTATAAACTAGGAGTTATGATATACCCAAAGATGAAGCTTAAAGACTTAAACAAAAATCTGGACAGCAAGGTCTAAAAACAGACCCGCTGTTAAAGATGGATTTACTTAATTTTCCTAAGTATTAACATATCAATATTAAATTTTTCTAAGAAACTAGAGTCTTTCCCCTTTTTAAAACAGTAAAGAACTCACTCTAACTCCAAAATATTAATTTATTATGATGCTTTTAAAAAGACATCGCAGTGCAGTCCCAAATCATAGGAATCAGTAGTGTTGGCCAATTCTACCCAACTTGTGGGTAGACATTGTCCAAAATAAAAATCACAGAGATATTAGACATAAATACCAAAGTCTCAGAGTTGGAACCGACCAAAAAGGGTTTCCCAAACTCTAGATATGAAATTCACAACATGACTAATTACAAAACCCTTAAAAGCTGATGACAGAAAACTGAACTGGAGTGTGAACTCAATATGACCAAGAAATACTTGGAGATAACATCCCATAAACTCCAGATCACAACTTTAGGTCATAACACACATGTGGGAACTTGGAATCCCATTAGATCATTTCCCAAGCCCTAGAAACGAATAAAACAAGTTGACCTATCAGATCAGACCCGGATCAGACCTACCAGCAAAGGTGCTGTTCTTGCCCATGGATAAAGTCCTAATTAGTGAGAGTGACCTTCATAAGAAAGTTACCCAACACAATTTTTAAACTTTTGGCACAGGTTTGAGATCCGTTTGAGTTATAGAATTCAAGTTATGATTTTTGTAAGATGACTACAAATCTGATGGAAACAGAATCGTAGCCAACCCTTAATCTTTTAACCAATCCATTCCTCTCCCTTTTGAAACACATTCCTAGATGTGTTTATCACCCAAATTCAGTCCCCTATGAACATGGTGGCACCAAAAAGGGCTAGGGGTCATTGGCATTTCATTTAGTCACAAGGAAAAGAATCAAATCAACATAATATATGACAAACCATTTAAACTCATAATTTTCCTCTTTCTTAAGGGTTCCTTGATCTTTCAAATACACAAACATTTATATACACATCTTAGAAGATGCTATAAAATTGTATACTTAGATCTAAACATATTGATATGGATATGTTGAGAATCAAAATAATAATTAACAAGAATTATAACCATTCACAAGATCTATCACATTTTATCACCTAAATAAAACTTGGTGATTTCCATGGTTCATTTAGACCTTGTATTTTGTATAATCATCTAGATCCATCATACACCATGTATAGGGTGTAGATATAATCTAGAGATGATGATAACATACAACTTATAACAATAACAATATTGGTTAAAACCATAAGATCTATCTTCTTTAAATCACACAAGTTACAACTTGATGATTTTTATGAATCATATAGATCTTTTACATAATATGATCATCTAGGCTCATCATACACCATGTATAGGAGATGGTGATGAAATTTCTAGATGATAATCAACACTTAAAACAATTAATTGAATATAAATCAAAAGAAAAGATTAAAACACCTTAAAAGATCTTACCTAAGCTTGTTACACCAACAAGGAAGTGAAGGAGAAGATGATTGTGGCTTTGGAAGAGAAAAATGAGAGAGAGATGGGAGAGAGGGATCGGCCGAAATGAGGGAGAGAGGAGGGAGTTTAGGGTTTTGTGATATTTTTATAAATCATTTAAGGATAAAGCCTAATGACTTCACTAATGGGCTAGGCTCAAAACTCATTTCTTACTAGCCCAATATAATTAAATCTTTCAATTAACTTAGCCCAAAACTTGTATTTTAATCTAACTTGGCTAATTAATTAAACCCATCATTTAAATAACTAAATACCATGAAAATAATTAACGTACCGAAAAAAAAAACCGGGCGTTACATATATATATATTGCAGCATATAATATAAGAGCCCTATTTACCCTAATCTCGTCGCCCACCTCCTGCCTGTTTCTCCTGAGGGCTTCACCTGTTCGCCTCTTCTATTTCTTTCATCCGCGCTTGCCACCACCTGGTAGGTCTCTGGGTTTCAGCTTTCTCCTTCGGCTTTCTCCTTTTCTTTCGTTTCTCTGCGGTTTGTTTCTTTGTTTCTGTTCGGTTTTCTTTTTGTTTGTGTAGGAAAATTCAGGGTCGAGCCCTTTTCTTTCGTGTCTACGCAGTTTGTTTTTTCGTTTGTGTACTTCTTCGATGATACCCTATGTTTATGTGTTCGTGTGCTGGGTTCGATATGTGATTTTCAGTTGTGTTATTTGCTTCTTTCTTTTCTTGTTTCTTTCGGATACAAACGCACTTCTTGGCCCCGTTTATTTTGTGGGTCTTGAAGAGTGCTTTCCGTACAATTTAGTCGTTGACAGTAGGGGTGTTCAAAAATATCCGATATCCGATATCCGATCAGAAATATCCGAAAATCCGAAGTTCCGGATATCCGAAAATTCGGATATCCGAAGTTCGGATATCCGGAACTTCGGATTCGGATATCGGATATTACTTTTCAGAAAAATCGGATATTCGGATATCCGAAATATCCAAAAATTTTAAATTTTTTATTTTTTATATTTTAAATAATAAAAATATTCGGATATCCGGATATCCGATATCCATATCCGAAGTTTTTTCGGATATTCGGATATCCGATATCCAAATCCGAATATTTTTTCGAATATATGGATATCCGAATAAAATTCATATTTTTCCGGATATTCGGATATCCGATATCCGTATCCGAAATTTCGGATATCCAAAAATCGGATATCCGAAATTTCGGATACGGATATCGGATATCAAAATCTACTATCCGAACTTTCGGATATCCGAAGTTTCGGATATCCGAAAGTCCGGATATCCGGTTTTGAACACCCCTAGTTGACAGTGCCTGACTTCATGGAATGTTAGCTTCTTTATTTTGACACATCTGTTGGTTTCTCATCTTTGTTATATATAGAGAATTGGAATCTTTTTGCTGATTTTATGTATTTACATTTTTATTTTGTTGTTGATCCATATTTTTTGTTATTTACAGATATATTGAGGCAGAGACAGTGTATCAGCTTTCTCCTTTTCTTTCATTTCTCCGAGGTTTGTTTCGTGGTTTCTCTTTGGTTTTCTTTTTGTTTGTGCAGGAAAATTCAGGGTCCAACCCTTTTTTTTCGTTTCTCCGCAGTTTGTTTTCTCGTTTGTGTACTTCTTCAATGATAATTTTTAGTTGTGTCATTTGCTTGTTCCTTTTCTTATCTCTTTCGGATACAAACGCACTTCTTTGCCCCGTTTATTTGCGGGTCTTGAAGAGTGCTTTCCATACAATTTAATCGTTCACAGTGCCTGACTTCATGGAATGTTAGGTCAGGCATATTGATATTTTGATTTTGGCTTCTTTTTTTTTTTGGTCGACCGATCAATAGGAGCTCAGGCATTGTGACTTTGAGGTATTTAAACACGGTTTGATTGTCCACTGCACACGCATCTTGCTTCAGGCAATAATATGCATCTTCAACACCCTGTAAAAATTGGCTGTGTGTTGTGCGATCTTTTTTGTCTTGCATTTTATTGGCCTGTGTTTTGTTGTGTTTTTCGGCCTCTGATGTTTTGTTCATATGGGCTGATTTTGGTACAATATTTATTTTCTCATGTACAGGAAGCTCCACGTATTTATTTCTTATGTTCTGACTGCACTTCTTCTTCGGTATCTATTGTTTCCTACTGGTTTCTGGGTTCTCAAAGATTATTTGCAATTTGGTCAGCTAGATTATATGATTTGAGCAGATGTTTTACCTATGTTTGTTCATATTGGCTGCTGCTATATGAAACATGTAGCCTGACTTTACGATTTGAGCTTACTTTGGTTGTTTTTTTTCTTATCCGTTCTTCATGCGTTTTATTGTGGGACATCAATGTATGGTTATACTACTGCGATTTGATACTTCGAAAACATAGTTTAGGTTCTTATATTTTTGGTTCAATACCAGGCCTCACTTGGATTTTTGGTTCCACGTTACGCTTTCAATGGATTTTAGTTCTATTAGGCACAGGCAAAAAAATTATTTTCTTCACATGCCCGTTGGCTCTCTGATGTTGCTTCTTTGTTCGTTTATATTCTTACGTACACATTCTGATCTCGTGACTATCTTGGTGTGGCTTGTTCCCGTCGGTTTATCATTGCGTTGTGTAGCGGGAACGTTATGATTTGATTCACGAGCCTACACAAAATATGAGTTTTATAGCAGTCGATTACATCGGTTGTAAATAGGCCAGGCAGACTTGTATTTAAACTTTGCAACATTTATTAGAGAAATCGGTGTCCAACAACCTACAACGGTTTTTGCATACCTATGTAAAATCTGAGTCCGATTTAGCTTCTTTTGATATTTCTAAGGAGGCTACAAGTGGAGTATAATTGTACAACTAATTCAATTACCAAAATAACTAAAAGCAAAAAAATAGTTGTCATTTCTTAAATTCTATCAGTGCATCATCAGTTGTGAATTCAGGATGTTCCCTAGATTCATGTTTCAAAGGATTAAAAGGAAGACCTATCAAAATATAAAACTGTCACCATATGAAAAGATCTTACTGGAATTAATTGGATAAAATGTCACCACATTAACACAGATTAGGCTAGGGAAAAAATATTATCTTCCTTGCATGCATGTTTGGCCTCTACTGCATGTCTTTCTTTGCGTTTTTGTTCTGTTTCAGCTACCCCACATTTTGAAAGATCTCTTCATGTCAGGCAGTACTCGTTGGTCATTGTGTAATTTCGAATATGTTCGAGCACTTCCTTGCCAACTTAAATTGAAAAGTGTTATTACTTATACTTGATTAGGTTAGGCTGATTGGACGAATTTCTTTTCTGACATGGTTCCTTGTTGTCCATTTTCTTGTTCAACAGAGTTCTCTTCACTGCGAGGATCAATATTTCCTGTGTTATTTTTTCTCCAAGGTATACTTTGTTAGGGTTGTATACGTCAAAGCATACTTTATGCTTGTATTACCTAATTTTTCGGTCTTTATCTATGAGAATATTTAATTCATTTATCACATGTTTTGCATATTTATTCACGCTATGGTTATGCAAATGTAGTCTAAATTACTTTATATTGTAGATAATGTGGTGTGTCGTGTCACACAAAAGATCACATTATCGGTTCCTTATATAGTAATATTTAGTTCACAACCTATATAACATTAGACCGTTATGTGAAAGGTTCTACTATATACTTGAGATTGGTTGGTCTTGACCATTAGCATATATTAGCGTATTCGGTATACATTGAACAGGATCGAGGTGAGATAGGTTCTTCTGTACTGACTATAAGAAGAACATACATCTCGAAAAATTATTATTTCTTAATTCTAGTGATTAATATTTAATTATATATATTTAATATTTATTGCTTTGATTTATCATGGGTGAGAGCCACAATGATTGACTCAATATGCTGATATTTTGGGCAATATTATTATTTATATGACAATTAATATTATAGCTAGAAATCGTGTCCCGACTAGTCGGGTTGATCATGTCCCTTGAGGCACTCGAAAGGATTATTATATTAAACCCTGCAGGTGGAATTAATTTTCTGATATAATAATAAAAGTCGAGTGGTATACTCATATATAATATATTAATTAATTAAAAGCTGTCAGTAGCTTAAATTAATTAATGGATATGGAATATCTTAAACACGGGAAATAATTAATTCAAAAAGGAGCCCAATTTCGTAATTTGGGATTTTGGTAGGAAGTGCAATATTAACTTATTAGTGGACTAAGTTGATATTAATAGAGTCTTAATATTAGGAAGAGTCATAATATTGGAAAGAAGACATCTATTGGGAGTCCTTACCATATCCTCCTTAAGGTCCCTAGAGTAGCCCAAAACACTTATAAATAAGGACATAGGGGTGGCCGATTTTTCTACCTTCATTGCCCAAGAAAATCGATTTTCTATGTGTGTGTGTGTTTAATGGTGGATCTTGACTTGTATCTTGGATTCCACAATTTAGTTAACACAATATTTTTCTAAAATACTCTAAATATTCAAGAAAAATAGAGAGAACAAAAATTGTAAGTTTCTTGAGAAGAGATTTCGGCCGAACTCCAGCTGTCCATATTTGATCCGGTAGATTGTTGCCCACACGACATCCGGACGTAGGCGGGATATACTCTAGAAGATCTTGAGGTAGAAATATAAGAAGATCGAAGAGGAACACGAAGAGGACATAAATCGACCAAAAAGGGATTATTATACCACTTCGCGTCAAAGGTAGAAATTACCGACTCCCATCCGTAAATATGTTTATTTAATTATTTATTGATCTGTTTAGTTAATTAGTTGACAAGCCTAAATAGATCCGGTTTTTTTGTTGGTCAGTTTATAAAACCTTTTATTAAATTATTCCCACCAACTTGCTTCCACTGCGTCTTATATTCCAACAATTGGTATCGGAGACGGTCTTTCGGTTCTGTTCAATTTAATTAATTTGGTGATTAATATGCTAGCAATTAAATATTCATATAGTATGATTTTTTGGAATATTTTGCTAGAATTTGTCTTGCAAGAAAATATGATCCAATTATCATGGCTATGTGATGTTTTTTATTTATTTACGCGTTTTGGTAATTTGGCCCGTTTTTGTGGCATGTATAAGTTTTTCCCGTAAGAAAATCCACGGGTAGAATAGGATTTATTTTTCTTGTAATTTGATGTAAATTCGATGTATTTTATTTTGAATAAAATTGTAATCGAATTGGAACACTCAAAGTACGAAAGAGAAAGAAGTCCAGCGCGAAGAGGAGTCCCGATCGGACGAACCGACCGAGACCAGCAGGGAGCCGATCAGCGCTCGGCCAGCGCCTGCTCTCGGCCATGCTCTTGACTCGACAGTCGGGCAATGGCACGGCAGGGCAAAGCAGTCGGATTCCAGCAATGGGCGGCAGTCGGTAGCGGCCGGGTCAAGTTGTCTAGTTCGGGTCGTTCAATTCGTTTTTCCACGAGATGCTTGAAGCAGTGGGAGCAAACGAGCCGAAAATTTTCTCGTTATTCAAAACGAGAAAGAAAAGCCATGATAGTTGGATTTAATTATCCAATTTTTATTATTTGTTGGTTTTTATTGTTTTGATGTATGGCATGTATGGATGTATGCGTGATACGTTTCCTTGCATGTTAGGACGAGAAAATTAAAAACCTTATTTTTCAAAATAACTAAGTGATTTTAAATTGATTTTTCAAAATCAAATTGGCCTCCATAATTGGTTTAGATTGTGAAATAATTAGCATGCGTGTTGACATTAGAGTCTTCCTCCACATCGGATGTGCTAATTATTGGCTCACTGGTTTTAAACTTCAAATTTGATAAAAAAAGGTGAATATTATTTTTTATGATAGGACCTCTCCATCCGTAGGACTATTATCATTAAATAATATTCTAAGGTTTGTTAAATTATGGTGTTCACTTAGGAGTATTAATTAATAAGCTCCCCATCGGAGTCTATGTTAATTAAATACATGGCCAAGAGGAACCAACTATTAATTTTACTTGTCAAAATGCATCTTGGCTAGATAGTAAAATTAAAGACGTTAAAATCTACTTGAAAATGTACGTGTAAACGTCCACACTATCGTGGCTTGCATGTGCAGTTTTTCAAGATGTTGGTTGATTGCATATATATTGTTTTAAGGTTTTTCAATATATTTTGCGTCGAATTATGTGATGAATGGTGTTTTTAATTTTATTCTCAGATGTCTTTCAATCCACTAGCTGTTATTCTCAAAGAAAACAAACTTGATGGCACTAATTTTGCCGACTGAAAAAGAAATCTAAGATATTGTCTTGACTGTCGAGGGGCATAAATGTATTTTAACTGAGGAGAGTCCTTTGGAACCAGAACCGGATGCCACTCCTGAAGAGTTGGCTAAATTCCGGAAATGGAAAAAGTCTGATGAGATGGCTCACTGTTATATTTTGGCTTCATTGACAAATGTATTGCAGCATCAGCATCAGACGATGGGCTCGGCCGCGGAAATGATGAAAAATCTCACTGAGATGTATGGTCATCAGAACCGGGCGGCTAGGCAAAATGCGATGAGGGTTTTGATGACAACACAAATGTCTGAAGGGACCCCAGTAAGGGATCATGTTCTTAAAATGATGTCTCATTTGAACGAACTGAGCATACTGGGGGCTACTATCGATGCGGAGTCGCAGGTCGATATTATCTTAGGCAGTTTACCAAGAAGCTTTGAGCAGTTCCGCCTTAACTACAACATGAATCGTAGGACTTACACATTGGCGGAACTTCTGACAGAGCTTCATTCTGCCGAAGGTCTCTTCAAACAAGGTTATCATCAAATTCTTGCGGCAACCGGTGCTGCTTCTTCAAAACCCAAATGGGGAAAGAAGAAAAAGCAGGTTGGCCAGAAGCAAGTGGCAACCTTCAAAGCTAAGGGCAAGGCTCCTCAGTCAAAGGCTCTTCAGTCGGAAGCGAACAAAATGCTGAAGGGCAAGTGCTTCAACTGCGGTCACAAAGGGCATTTCAAGAGTGATTGCCCTAAGAAAGGTAGGTCTCATGCACTAGTAGTCAAAACATGTTTGGCTGTCTGTTCTATCACTTCGTGGATAGTGGATTTGGGCTCCACTGATCATGTTTGCTATGACTCGCAGGGGTTCCAAGTAACCAAGGTACTTAGTGCGGATGAGATTACAATAAGCTGGGGCGACTATTCTAGGCTGAAGGCTGTTGCAGTGGGAGTCGTGCCGCTAAAAGTTGATGATAGGATTTTAGTTCTTAATAATGTATTATTGGTACCCGATTTTAGAATGAATTTGATTTCAGTTTCTAAATTGCGTCGTGATGGATATTCAGTTTCTTTTGAAGATAATGCAGTTATTAAAAGAAACGGTGAATATGTTTGCATGAGTACTTATAGTGAAGAACTGTATATCATTAATGCTGCACCAGCTCCCTTGCATACTTATAAATCACTTAATTATTTGACTAATCCTAATAAAAGAAAAGAGCCTTAGAGCATATCGAAGTGTTCGATGAAATGTTTCAATGAGTAGAGCTTGGGAAATTCTACACGTTTTCGTATGAATGGTGATTGAATTGATATTATTGTGATGATTCTTGCTAATTATGGGAATTTTGTTAAGGGAAGATAATGAATTGATGATCAAATGCCTTGATTATCTCGTTATGATTATGGAATCTTAGTATTCTCGATGTTCTTGGTGGTCTGTTGCGATTCATGATGTTATGAGAAGTATATGTTGAATAACATGATTATATACACCTTGAATTGTGAATAAAGATTGTTTAGATGTTAGAGGATATCGAATTACGTTGTTTTGATGGCTATGAACAAGGTTTCGAATCATATAGTGTTCTTGAGAAACTCCTTGATGAATTGAACATAGCAAGACGATCGTATGTTGAATTATCAGTATCTTTAGATATGAAGATCGAATATTCGTTGATTATAGTGGTAGAATTCGTATGTTCTTGATGAAATACGAATCATGATATCAATTGGGAATCCGGAAAGATTGTGATTGATCACTGAATATGATTTCCTTTACATTCGTATCCGTAGTCGTATTTTGGTTATAATTTGTAATTGTTTGAGTTGGATTGTTCGGAATTGTGTTTAATCGGGATATTGTGAAATCATTGAGTTTGTCGATCGGTTATATTGATTAGTAATCATCGGATTTCGGTTCATATGATGGATATGAATTCGTAAAATGGTTTGATTATATTATTTGGTTTTATATATGATCGTGGTATCGTTGACCCGTCGAGTTGATGTAATATCCGCAATTTTCGATTTTCGGTAAATTTCTTTTTTTGGCCGAAGTCCGTTTTGACGACTCGCTCATGACCGTTTTGTCATTCTGAGAATGATTAATTCTACACTTTTTGACATCCGAGTTCGTTTCGGTATCGTTTTGTTGAGTTCCGTGCTTTTTAACGACTTTTCCGCACTTGAGTTCGGTTCTTGCGAATCTTGTTCGAAACTGTTGTTTCGAGTTTCCCGTAAGTCCGTTTAACTTTGTTAGACGTGATGTGAACTTCGGTTTGGTTATTCGATCACGTATCGTGATTTCCGGGCGTTTTGGGCCATTTTGTAATTTCTTGAAAGTTACGGGTATCCGTATCTGTAATTGTTGTCTCGACCCGTTTCTTGGTCGCGTATGATTAATTATGGTATTATGTTTTCATTTCGGGTCGTTGATGTTGTCCGCAAACTTTTCGTCGTGTTCGTTCCGTACGTTTTCGGAAATCGAGTCGTCGAGCCCTGGTGTTCGAGCACTGGCCGGACGGTTGCGGGACAGGCCGGACGATTGCGGGCACCGGCCGGACGGGTGCGGCAGGAACCGGCGTAGCGCACGCTACGGCCGGAAGGCTGCGCGTGCTAACCGGAAGGTGTAGCGCACGCTATCGGCTGGCCTAACGCACGCTATCGGGTCTGGACAGTGGAGTCCTGGGGGTTCTGGAATCGGTCAGGCTCGGCAGGTAGCGCACGCTACTGTCGGACGCTGCGTACGCTACGGCCGGCAGGTAGCGCATGCTACGGCCGGAAGGCTGCGCACGCTACCTGGCCGAGCAGTCTAGTCCAGAAGGCCACTGGATCGCGGCCTGGGCCGATAGCGCACGCTAGCTCGGCAGCCTAGCGCGCTCTAGTCCGGCCCAGTATAAATGTGACAGAGCAGTCACATTTCATTTCGTTTTTCATTTCCTTCCTTCTCCGTCTGCGGCTGGCGATTCATGGGTGACGAAGCCATGTTGTTTAACAACAAATCCATGAAGTTCTTGAGTTCATAACATCAATCAATCATCCGTTATCATCCTTTGATCCAGCGAATCAAGGTAATCTTACCTTAGAACCCTAATTTCGTGAATTTGGTGGTTTTTGCATTTTCGTCCTGTTGTGTCAAGATTTAACACCTTCCGACCGGCGATCGCCTAGGAGGTCGGGCAACCGAGTCACTGCCGAGCGTCCGAGGAAGAACCGCCGACCAGCGACCAGGCGACCTAGCCTTAGCCCGGCAGACAAGCATGAATCGCCCAGCCGAAGGTCCCAGGACAAGTCCCGGTGCCGAGCGATCGACCTCAGATACGATCGCCTCTCGGTACTCGGCGACCGACTTCTAGCGACCGACTTATGGACGATCATCTCTCAGCGCTTTGCCGACCGACCCTTGGTGACCGACCATTGCCGACCTTCAGTGACTGGCCGAGAACGATCCTCGGTGTCCAGCTAGAGACGACCGCATCATGACGATCTGGGCCGATGGCCATCCAGTCGGCCAAGGCCGAGCAAACAGACAGCACCCACGTGCGAGATCCACAAAAGGCGCCGACAAACTGTCACTTACCTCACCTACCAACAGGCCTGTGCTGCGAAAGGAGCCGGACAAGGCCGGTGACCACACTGTCACCTACCCCGCCATCGACAAAGTCCGCCGAAAGTAACAAAGTGGGACCTCTGTGACAAGATTCTGACGCGTGCGGCTCCTCATTGGGCCACTCGGTGGCCGCCGATCGATCTCTGGACTTTTGGCGGCCCATGTGACCTTTAGACGATCGCCCATTACATTAATGGCCGAAAGACGATCGCCCACTAGGAAACAAGGCACCTCAACCCCTATATAAAGAGGGCACTGCACTTGATTCAGCCCCGCATTCTCGTATTTTCATACCACACGAAGCAAATACACACACTTGGCTAACATCCAACTCTTGGCAACAGCCTATCTTTCGGTCTTACTTCTCCTACTTATCTCATCCAGATTAGACACGGGGGACAAAGAACACCGAGCTTCGCTCAAGAGCCGGATTAACAGAGTCTTTTTACACTCATTGTATTTAGATTTCTCTCATTAATACTTGTATCCACGAATATTCGTATTAATAACATCTCGCGAGAGCATTCAAGCCCGGGCCTAACAAACCCGGCAAATCTTGTATTATTTATCTACTCTCGGAAGTGCTCCCGCAATTGTTGTTTGTTGTCCGTCTTCCAGCAGTATTAATCTTCGGATAAATATTTTGGGCAACAACAATTGGCGCTAGAGGAAGGGGATCCAACCCTCGATTTTTTATACCTACCGTCCCGAAGAACACTCATTGTTCTCGGGGCAGATACTTGAAGTGACACTTACTGCACTTCAAAGAAATCCTTCAGAAATCATGTCTTCCGCCTCCGCGTCGAAGAAAGCCGCTGACACCTGGCCAAACCCCTGTTCCGTCCCCGGCCCGAGCCACGGCCGATGGTGGAAGGTAGCCGCCGCGATCGAGACGCTCGATCCGCCCCCGGACGGCGGCCCAGCCTCTCGCTCGATCGGTTCCAAACCAAGGAACAGATCGAAGGGGGCTCGGCCGTCCTACAGAGCGACGGAGTGCTCTCAACGCGCCTCCGCTATCGCCCCCTCGGCCGTCCGCCGAAGTCCAAGCGGAAGCTCAAGGCGCCATCGCCGAGCGACGCTGAGGCTCCGTCCGCAGAAGAGGCGCTCGCACTGGGGGCACCTCTGTCTTCGATCGCACAGGCGGTGACCCGACAGCTACGGGGCGCCCGGCCCGGCTACGAGACGACGGAGTTTGAGTCCGTCACCGTAAGCTCGGCCTACCCTATTCCCGAAGGCGCCCAGCCGTCTGGCTCCCCTCGCCGAATTGCCGAGGCCGGGCGGCGTGAGCCCGAGATCGGTACACGATCGCCTCGGCTCCTGCTCCCAAAGCCGATCCGCAAGCGACCAAGCCACGGCGATGGCCGCGATGCAACGTCAACTCGACGACATGAAGGCGCTCCTGGAATCCAGGGCGGCGCCAAGAAGACGATCGCCGCCAAGCGAGCCGCTCGCGATCGACATCGAGCTCGCCCCGTGCGGCACAAGATCACTCCCCGCAAACACCCGTACGAGGGGCGATCGGACCCAGTGCACACGAGGAAGTTCAACATCTACATGACCGGGTGTGGGGCATCCGACGCGACCGGATGCCGAATGTTCCTCCGACGCCTGGACGACCTCGCCACCGGTGGTACACTTCATTGCCACCTCGGTCCATTGGCTCCTTTAACGAGCCGGGCGCACGTCTTCACGAGTACTTCGCCACTGTGGTCGTCCGGCCCGAAGGTCCCCTCCGCATGATGCAAATCAAGCGGGGAGAAGAAGAGTCCGACTCGGACTACATCGACCGGGTAGACGTAATCATCCTCAATGGCGAGCCCATAAGCGATGAGACCGCCCTCTACGCGGTCCTAGGAGGATTTCAGGGTTTTTCGCCTATGTTCAGGCATCTCACGAAGACCCAACCTACGACCTACGCAGCCTTCCGGGCTAAAGCCGCAGATTTTCTGGCCAGGCAAAGGTTTCTTCTTAGCCTGTGAGCAGCGCGATCGGCACCCGGACGACGATCTCCCGCCCGATCGCCAATATCGACCTACGAATAAAGCGATCGGCAGCCGAGCGACGATCGCCAGTCTTCCGGCCCAATCGCCGATCATCACACTACATCATCCGCAACCCGGAGGACACGATCGCCATCTACAGTCCAGCATATAACATGACGGACTAAGGCATAAGATCGCCTCCACCGCACATCATAAAGCGATGGTCCTGGCAGTCGATGGAACCGGCTGCTTCGGCCATGCAAGGTCCCTTTCGGCCGAGATCGCCCGCCCTTCGTTTAAATATGAGGCCGGCGTAGTCTGAGGGCTCTCCAACATTAATCAGTGGACACATACCACAATCCCCGTCTCAACGTACACCGTCGAGGTCGGCCATCTCCATGGCTGGCCGAGGTGGAAGCAGAGCTAACAAGCCGCGGGCGTGGAGTTGATTCATCCGACGCTGCCCCGCGCAAGGACTCCTCTAGACCGAGACCGCACGCCCTTCGTTTAGATACGAGGCGAGGCGCAGCCTAACAGAGGACCCTCATAATAAAGTGAGTCACGAGACACTCATTGTCTTCGCGCACCAAGACACGGTCATGGGGTCGGTCCATCGATCTCCGCGACTGTGCACGATTCCTCAAACAAAACGAAACCACCAAGTTTCCATGGGGGATCGGCCAATGTTGTTTTTGCAGGTACAAGACCGAAAGATAGCTAAGCCAATCGACCATGGTAGCCCAAGTCCGAAATCGTAAGTCAGCTCAGCAAGGTCGCCCGTCCTCATCCTTACACGATCGCCAGCAAGAACCACCTCGCCCCATGTCTTCAACATAGGAGCAAGCTGGGGGGCAATTGTTGTGTCAAGATTTAACACCTTCCGACCGGCGATCGCCTAGGAGGTCGGGCAACCGAGTCACTGCCGAGCGTCCGAGGAAGAACCGCCGACCAGCGACCAGGCGACCTAGCCTTAGCCCGGCAGACAAGCATGAATCGCCCAGCCGAAGGTCCCAGGACAAGTCCCGGTGCCGAGCGATCGACCTCAGATACGATCGCCTCTCGGTACTCGGCGACCGACTTCTGGCGACCGACTTATGGACGATCATCTCTCAGCGCTTTGCCGACCGACCCTTGGTGACCGACCATTGCCGACCTTCAGTGACTGGCCGAGAACGACCCTCGGTGTCCAGCTAGAGACGACCGCATCATGACGATCTGGGCCGATGGCCATCCAGTCGGCCAAGGCCGAGCAAACAGGACAGCACCCACGTGCAGATCCACAAAAGGCGCTGACAAACCTGTCACTTACCTCACCTACCAACAGGGCCCAGGCCAGCGAAAGGAGCTGACGGACAAGACTGGTGACCACAGCCTGTCACCTACCCTGACTACTGACAAAGTCCGCCGAAAGTAACAAAGTGGGACCTCTTGTGACAGTACTTCTGGACGCATGCCGGCTCCTCATTGGGCCACTCAGCTGGCTGCCGGCTGGATCTCTGGACTTTTGGCAGGCAGCCCATGTGACCTTTAGGACGATCGCCCCATTACATTAATGGCCGAAAGACGATCGCCCACTAGGAAACAAGGCACCTCAACCCCTATATAAAGAGGGCGGCTGCACTTGATTCGAGCCCCGCATTCTCGTATTTTCATACCACAGAAGCAAATACACACACTTGGCTAACATCCAACTCTTGGCAACACTATCTTTCGGTCTTACTTCTCGGCCTATCTCATCCAAATAGACACGGCGGGGACGAAGAACACCGAGCTTCGCTCAAGAGCCGGATTAACAGAGTCTTTTTACACTCATTGTATTTAGATTTCTCTCATTAATACTTGTATCCACGAATATTCGTATTAATAACATCTCGCGAGAGCATTCAAGCCCGGGCCTAACAAACCCGGCAAATCTTGTATTATTTATCTACTCTCGGAAGTGCTCCCGCAATTGTTGTTTGTTGTCCGTCTTCCAGCAGTATTAATCTTCGGATAAATATTTTGGGCAACAACACGTCCGATTCGTTCCGTGCTGTTGATTAATTCATGATGGGTATGATTAATCTTGGTAGTATTCTTGTGTTTAACATCATTTAATCTATTGTTCTTCGTCGAATCGAAGTATATTTCTTGATTTCCTTCGAATTGACTTTTTGGGGGAATTATCCTCGATCTCGTTTTTCATCCGTTTTCGATGGATCGATTATGGTTAAATGATGTTGTTAAACACATTCTATGGATTGTATATCCATATTTCAACTTGGAATTCCATTTTCGTGATTTGACGGAACGAATCGTGTTCTTGGCCGTTTTGGGGAAAATCCTTGAATTTTCGTCATTCGTTCCTTGAATTCAGCGGCTTTGGGTCGTACTTTGGAATTCATTTTCGTTGTTATTATTTTCGTTCGTAGTTCATTGTTGTGGATTGTCGTTCGGTGGAGTCGGCGAGTTCGTAGTCGGTTCGTGCCAACCTACTTCGGCCGATTCTCCGCGTTGTGGTTATTCGAGGCAAGTACCTTGCCCATACTTTTCTTATTTTATGGATATGATGATCGGTGGTCGTATTGATGTATTTGTTTGGTTATTTGAAATGAAGTTTCAAAAGATTTCAGTTTGGCCTCGTTAAAGGCTCTCTTTCAAAACGCGTGTGTGTTTTGTGAACGTTGTGTTTTGGGAATTGATTATTTTGAACGTTGAAGGCTTTGATGATATTCCTATTGTTTAAAGTTATGGAATTGTGTATTTCGTGTTTAATCTTGTTATTTTGTTTTGGAGAGTTGATAATGTTGTCGGATAAATGGCCATCTCTAGTAAGTATTCTTGATGAACTTACATTCTTAGCATATTAGTATTGCATGAGTAACGTGTGTGTGTGTATGCTCACTACGGGTTAGATCCGACGGGGTCTCGGTAGGGCTCCACGAAGCTGTGGGACCGCGAGCTTGCTTTTAACCACTACGGGTTAGATCCGACGGGGTCTCGGTAGGGATCCACGAAGCTGTGGGTCCGCGGTTAATTGTGGTGCATTTTGCAAATGTGATTTGATATTGGCATTTTCGGAAATGAGTGCTTTTGAACGGTTTTCATGATTGCATGCATCGACTAAGTGTGTAAGAGGTAAGTGTTCGTTTGGCTTACTTGGCTAGGATGGCACTAGAGTATTTTGTTGTTTGTGTTAAATCCTTTATTTGTGGATTTTGATGTTGGGAGACGAACCTTATGGTCGTTCTTGTGTACTGTGAGTTGATGAGATTTGGGGCTAAAATCCCAATGGTTTTATAAAGGTCATTTGACGGATTTGGGGCTAAAATCCCAACGGTTTGGTAAAGGTCATTTTTCGGAAAGTAAACTTTTGGGGCAGTGACCCCTTTTGTCTTTTGGATTTTGAAAAGTAGGATTTGATAATTTTAAATTGTTTTCTATTAAAACTCTCGATGGCATTCTAAACCGTTTTATAAATTACTTCCATTGATTTATGATATTTCGGTTATGAAATGTTTTCTCAAACTCTTGCCTCGGGAAGTACTTTTCGTTTCGTTTGGATCTTTGAGGATCCTTGGTTATTGTTATTCGTGGAATGTGAATGGTATAGCTCGTATTTGCACTTTGTTCTTGCACTAGCAAAACAGTGGAGTTTTGCTAACTCCCGAGTATTCGGGGGGTGGATGTCTGTTTTTGCATTCAGGTTTTGGAGCATAACACAGGGTCGACACGAAGGATGATGAAAGATGATCGATACTAATCACATGAGGAACCGTACTTTGTTTATTGGTTCAGTTGTACTCTATTTTCCGCTGCTATATTTTCCCGTTGTACGTGTGTGGTTGTATTTTGACCCCTGCGTGGGCATGAGTTGTATTTGAGTTGTATGTATTTGTTGAAAGACCAAATCGGTCTACTGAGTCATTTTAGCCTTAAAGGCATGGTTGAGTTGTTATATGTCGTTACCAGCCTGGTAGATCCTTGAGGAAAGGTTCTACGGCGTGTAATATCCCTGAGCGGATTGGGGGTGTTACATAAATGGTATCAGAGCTTAGGTTGAGGAAAACCTAGGCTGTCGGGTCAAGTCGTGTTGTTTGAGTCTTGTTTCGTCGGATTTTATCTGACTGAGTCGTGTCGCGACGCGTCGTTTGAGTTTGTTGGTCGTGATTAGTATCGTGGGGCGATCATCATCTTCGTGTGACATGTGGAAGTAAGTCTCCCTTCTTTGTGTTGTGCCTCGTGTGACACGAACTATTTTTATGATTATTTGTTAAGTGCTGGAATCCTTATGTGGATTTTGATTTCACGATATGTATTTAGTCGACTCTCGTATTTGATTTATACGAGGAGTGTCGTCACTTGTGATGTCTTTTTATTGTTGTTTTTGTCCATTGTTTATGATTTTCGAATCGATTTGCACATTTTACAAGTTCTCTTGTGGAAGCTTAGTGCTTATACACGTACGACTTGTTCACTAGTCGGTGCGGGAGGGTCCTTAGAAACTTCGAATGGGGTCAGTGGTTTTGTTCTGAATCCTAGGCGGTCTTCGACTCTGGTATTTTATCATTTATTTCCGTTTAAAGACATGTATTGTCTTGATTTTAAATGTTTTGATGCGTGTACTAGGAGTTGTTTTAGTGAACGTCGATATGTGTGAGTTTTGGGCATTCTGGCCTATTGGATTTTTGAAAACCTTGAGTATCTTGGAAAAAAATAAATTTCGAGACATACTTTTCAAATGAGTTATTTCTTGTGGTATATCCTAGGTGCCACAATATATTTCAAAAAATTTCTACTTCGAGGACCAAAATGCTTTGAGATATTTTCAATGTTTTAGAAACACTTTTATTTAGACCCGAGGGTCGAATATTTTGAAATTTTTCACTAAGAGAAAGTGTCCTCATTTTTATCAATTGCGAAATGGTTCTCCAAAGTCTCGATAACGATGTTTCACGTTTGTACTTTTTGAAAGGTGATACTCAAGATCAACCGGTGTTCTTCTAAATTATTTTCAAAATGAGGTTTTCGTTTTTTTTTAAAAACCTATCCATTCCCGTTTGAGGGCTGGGTATGTATGTATGATGTTCGCATTGTCATTTTGATATTTGCTCCCGAGTATGATCGAATTGGCGGTGTGAGCGTTGAGTCGTTTTTCACACATTTGTTGTGTTAGCCCCCTGTGAGAGGCGGGATGTTGGTGTTAAATGTTGTCGTCTCGTGGTGATTTCTGCATTGTCGCGCATGTGCGAACTGTTAGAGCTTGGTTTGGTATGGCCGTGTGCATCGGTCATCGTTCCGTTATGTGTCGGTTGTTTAATGTCTTGTTACCTTGCTCCTGTTTTTGTGAATTTCGTGGACGAGGTCGGAGGTAATGCCCGTACTATTTTGACTTCGGTATTTTTTCTTTCTCCAGTCTATCGATTCGCTCATGTTCGTTGATACTTTCTGAACTTGTTCTGTATTTCGATTTCATCGTCTGAACGAACTGTGATCTTGTTGTGGGTCGATCTGGTTATCGCTGTGACTTTTTCGAGTTCGGTTCGATTCTTGTGAACCTTATTCGGAAGTGACATCATTTGGTTCTATTAGTTCTTTTATTCGAAGTGGATTGGATTTGGAACTCCTGTGTTTTCGACTCTGTCGACTCGTTTATGTTCGTTGACATCTTCTGAGCTTGTCCTGCCCCTTGCTTTTGTTGATCGAACGAGTGTGGTATTGTTTCGGAATAACTCGTTTGTTGTTGTGACTTTTCAATCGCTACTCCCTTTCCTGTGGATCTTATGGGAATGTATGTCTTGTTGTTCTCACCAGATCATCCTGGGAATTGTTGTTTGAACTTTATTATCCTTCGTGTTTCGGACATGATTGTTCGATTTTTGTTGTCTTGATCGTTTGTTTGTTCGGTTTTTGTTCTCATTTCGTGATTGTTGAGCATTCAGGCTCCTTCCTAATTCCCTTAAGTTTGGGAAATTAGTCTCGTTTTCGATCTTCCAACCCTTGGGCGGTGGAATTCCGTATTTGTTCAACGATTGGCTCGCGTTTTGATTGATGTACCGTTGGGTTGGTCAATCGTATTAATTTTCGTTCATTCTGTTTTGTGATTGTTAGGATAATTGACTTGATTGTATTATCCATTTGATGACGCTTGTCACTTGTTGGTTTTATTATATCCCTAACGGCGACGTTGTGTTGGTCGTCGTGGAGCGTGTTTTCACACCGTATATTCCGTTGCGTTGTTTGTAACATTTCGCCGTTGGGCATTAGTTACGCGTTTCTTGCGTATCTCGTTGAGTTTTCCTGGCGGGATATTGCTTCTCCCTACTTGTTTTAAGTTTCGGGACGAAACTTCTTTTAAGGAGGGTAGAATGTAATATCCGCAATTTTCGATTTTCGGTAAATTTCTTTTTTCGGCCGAAGTCCGTTTTGACGACTCGTTCATGACCGTTTCATCATTCTGAGAATGATTAATTCTACACTTTTTGACATCCGAGTTCGTTTCGATATCGTTTTGTTGAGTTCCGTGCTTTTTAACGACTTTTCCGCACTTGAGTTCGGTTCTTGCGAATCTTGTTGGCTAACATTTGAGTTTCCCGTAAGTCCGTTTAACTTTGTTAGACGTGATGTGAACTTCGGTTTGGTTATTCGATCAGGTATCGTGATTTCCAGGCGTTTTGGGCCATTTTGTAGTTTCTTGAAAGTTACGGGTATCCGTATCTGTAATTGTTGTCTCGACCCGTTTCTTGGTCGCGTATGATTAATTATGGTATTATGTTTTCATTTCGGGTCGTTGATGTTGTCCGCAAACTTTTCGTCGTGTTCGTTCCGTACGTTTTCGGAAATCGAGTCGTCGAGCCACAGTGTTCGAAAGCGGCCGGACGGTTGCGGGGCAAAGGACGATTGCGGGCACCGGCCGACGGTGCGGCGAGAACCGCGTAGCGCACGCCACGGCCGGAAGGCTGCGCGTGCTAACCGGCAGTGTAGCGCACGCTATCGGCCGCCTAACGACGCTATCAGTGCAGACGGTAGAGTCACAGGGGTTACGGAATCGGTCGAGGCTCGGCGGGTAGCGCACGCTGCGCCGGGCCGCAGACGCTACGGCCGGCAGTAGCGCTGCCTACGGCCGGAAGGCTGCGCACGCTACCCAGCGGCGATCTAGTCGAGAAGGCCATGGATCGCGGCACAGGCGATAAGCGCACGCTAGCTCGGCGACTTAGCGCGCTAGTCCGACCAGTATAAATGTGACAGATCACATTTCATTTCGTTTTCATTTCCTTCCTTCTCCGTCCATTTGGCGATTCATAGGTGACGAAGCCATGTTGTTTAACAACAAATCCATGAAGTTCTTGAGTTCATAACATCAATCAATCATCCGTTATCATCCTTTGATCCAGCGAATCAAGGTAATCTTACCTTAGAACCCTAATTTCGTGAATTTGGGGGGTTTTGCATTTTCGTCCGATTCGTTCCGTGCTGTTGATTAATTCATGATGGGTATGATTAATCTTGGTAGTATTCTTGTGTTTAACATCATTTAATCCATTGTTCTTCGTCGAATCGAAGTATATTTCTTGATTTCCTTCGAATTGACTTTTTGGGGGAATTGTCCTCGATCTCGTTTTTCATCCGTTTTCGATGGATCGATTATGGTTAAATGATGTTGTTAAACATATTCTATGGATTGTATATCCATATTTCAACTTGGAATTCTGTTTTCGTGATTTGACGGAACGGATCGTGTTCTTGGCCGTTTTGGGGAAAATCCTTGAATTTTCGTCATTCGTTCCTTGAATTCAGCGGCTTTGGGTCGTACTTTGGAATTCATTTTCGTTGTTATTGTTTTCGTTCGTAGTTCATTGTTGTGGATTGTCGTTCGGTGGAGTCGGCGAGTTCGTAGTCGGTTCGTGCCAACCTACTTCGGCGGATTCTCCGCGTTGTGGTTATTCAAGGCAAGTACCTTGCCGATACTTTTCTTATTTTATGGATATGATGATCGGTGGTCGTCTTGATGTGTTTGTTTGGTTATTTGAAATGAAGTTTCAAAAGATTTCGGTTTGGCCTCGTTAAAGGCTCTCTTTCAAAATGCGTGTGTGTTTTGTGAACGTTGTGTTTTGGGAATTGATTATTTTGAACGTTGAAGGCTTTGATGATATTCCTATTGTTTAAAGTTATGGAATTGTGTATTTCGTGTTTAATCTTGTTATTTTGTTTTGGAGAGTTGATAATGTTGTCGGATAAATGGCTATCTCTAGTAAGTATTCTTGATGAACTTACATTCTTAGCATATTAGTATTGCATGAGTAACGTGTGTGTGTGTATGCTCACTACGGGTTAGATCCGACGGGGTCTCGGTAGGGCTCCACGAAGCTGTGGGACCGCGAGCTTGCTTTTAACCACTACGGGTTAGATCCGACGGGGTCTCGGTAGGGATCCACGAAGCTGTGGGTCCGCGGTTAATTGTGGTGCATTTTGCAAATGTGATTTGATATTGGCATTTCCGAAAATGAGTGCTTTTGAACGGTTTTCATGATTGCATGCATCGAATAAGTGTGTAAGAGGTAAGTGTTCGTTTGGCTTACTTGGCTAGGATGACACTAGAGTATTTTGTTGTTTGTGTTAAATCCTTTATTTGTGGATTTTGATGTTGGGAGACGAACCTTATGGTCGTTCTTGTGTACTGTGAGTTGATGAGATTTGGGGCTAAAATCCCAATGGTTTTATAAAGGTCATTTGACGGATTTGGGGCTAAAATCCCAACGGTTTGGTAAAGGTCATTTTTCGGAAAGTAAACTTTTGGGGCAGTGACCCCTTTTGTCTTTTGGATTTTGAAAAGTAGGATTTGATAATTTTAAATTGTTTTCTATTAAAACTCTCGATGGCATTCTAAATCGTTTTATAAATTACTTCCATTGATTTATGATATTTCGGTTATGAAATGTTTTCTCAAACTCTTGCCTCGGGAAGTACTTTTCGTTTCGTTTGGATCTTTGAGGATCCTTGGTTATTGTTATTCGTGTAATGTGAATGGTATGGCTCGTATTTGCACTTTGTTCTTGCACTAGCAAAACAGTGGAGTTTTGCTAACCCCCGAGTATTCGGGGGGTGGATGTCTGATTTTGCATTCAGGTTTTGGAGCATAACACAGGGTCGGCACGAAGGATGATGAAAGATGATCGATACTAATCACATGAGGAACCGTACTTTGTTTATTGGTTCAGTTGTACTCTATTTTTCCGCTGCTATATTTTCCCGTTGTACGGGTGTGGTTGTATTTTGACCCCTGCGTGGGCATGAGTTGTATTTGAGTTGTATGTATTTGTTGAAAAACCAAATCGGTCTCATCGAGTCATTTTAGCCTTAAAGGCATGGTTGAGTTGTTATATGTCGTTATTGTACCGTAGATCCTTGAGGAAAGGTTCTACGGCGTGTAATATCCCCGAGCGGATTGGGGTGTTACGGTTGATTGGTTGGTCGTGTCGGTTATTGATTGTTATCGGATATGTGTTAATTGATTACTTCAATAGGTTGAGATTATTGATCGGTGATTATAACCGTATGTTGCGGTCATGTTCGAGTGCGTTTGTGAATCGCTTTGGGCCGGGAGCCGAGGAGCTTGTACACGACGACGAGGAATTGGTAACGGATTCATCGGTATAGAGGCAAGTTATTACTTGCTCAGTTATAATGTTTAATGAATGGTTTCAGTTTCATTTCGTTTATAATGCATATAGCAATGATTATATGTTGTCTTTCTGATTTTGGAAGTTAAATCGTACTATATATGATTTATTTCGGTTATTGGGGTATTCGGGTATCGAGGTTACATTATGGTAAAGATGAGGATATAAGTATCTATAGTTCATTGTACGTTTGGATCGCCGAGCATTGAGCATAATTGCCGGTAATGATTTGATATCGATATTGCTCCGGAAGGACTCGGGACAAGTATCTTAGTTTGATTCGGTTTAGTGTTAATGATGTTGATCATGTCATTCATGTTGCTGAACATGAAGTCGTCCTAGTTGTTTCATCATAGTGTCGTTCATGTTTTGATTCATATGTTGTTCACGTTGATGAACATATTGAGTTGCATATGTGTATGCATAATTGTATTGTTTATGTTGTAAATGATCCGATGGGATCATGAGGATCTATGCTGAGGGCGCTGGATCGGATGTCCACCATGCGTTGGTTCTACGGGATCATCATGGGGATCTATGCGGAGGGCGCTGGATCGCTGGACAGGTTTTCCACCATGCGTTGGTGCGACGGGATCATCATGGGGATCTATGCTGAGGGCGCTGGATCGTTGGATTACCCAGTATTGTGTTGATGGAATCATGTGGATTCGCATCGTTGGTTTTATATGTGTTTTTGTGCATATGTATATTGTTGGTTATCCATCTCTTGTTGATCTAGTAGGATCATCAGGGGATCTATGCTGAGCTGGATCATGGGATTTCCATTGAGTATACAATGTTGTTATTGTTTTGAGCATATTGACGTGGTCATATGAATATGCATTTGTAGGTCTTGTGTTAGGACCGTGTCCGTATTGCATTGATCTGATCTCGGATTAGACTGACATGATTGTCATGGTATTGTGCATCTTGAGGTATGTTCCATATTTCCCTTGGTTATTATTTTTTGATGGGCAATCTGTTATCGTCTTGGGATTCGATGATACTATCCGATGGATCGTATTGGTCAGAACTGGTATATTTCCATATCGTGAGTTGGTGATGATAGTTTGAGAATCTTGAGTATTGTTTGAGGTACAATACAGATATTATGTTTGAATTTATTAGTTAGTCGAGTACGAGATGTGAAATGTGATAATGGTTATTCTGTCGAGAATTATTTGAGTAAGTAAAGTTACTACGATAAGATTACATTGGTCGTATTCTTATTTTGTATTCTTATTGGTATGTAATTATTAATGTGATGTGACGGTTATCATTGTTGGATATTATGGCTGACCCTGTCGTGGGCTTTCTTTTTAGGTTCTTGAAATATCGAGCTTGTAGCAGTCGTGGAGAGATGAGCTTCCCGCAGGATACTGGCTAGGACATATTTTTGTATTGAGTTTCTGATCGATTCTTTGTATTCCGCTGCTAGAGTACTTTTAACTATTTTCTTTTTCGCTGCGTGAGTATTTTGAAATGACCTTTTGTTTATGGTAATTTGAGTTACTTTGGAAATCTTTTTCTAAACTATTGAGTTTCGGCCGTTTGGCCTTGCCCTTTTTGAAATGAGATTTTACGACGGTTTTGATAAACAGATTTTATAACGTCTTCAAATATATTTTTAAAGATAGTATCGTCGTTGGCCTCTTGGGCAGTTGTAAATGTTAGCGAAAATTTCTTTTAGCCTTGTGGGTTCCATCTCGGGGCCCACGACACTGTAATATTTACGGTTAAATCTGGGGGTGTTACAGAATATGGTATCGGAGCTTAGGTTGATAAAACCTAGGCATTTGGGTCGAGTTGGGTCGTGTTTTTGTCGCGTCATTCGAGTTGTCGATTGACAAATATTGGAGTCGTGAGTTTTTGTTGTCCACTCGGGCTTGTGCATTATGTGATTTATCAGTGTGGTACTGGGATTGTTGTAAACTTTTCCAAATAGTGCTAGCGTGATTCTCTTGAAAGAGATGTGTTGTGTTCTCAAGTTGAACTGAGTTTGCAAAACGTGTGTTTTGAAAATATTTGTGTCGAGTATTTTCTAGAGTTGAGACATGTGCCAGTATCACGGGGAATCATCGGCTTCACAATCTGTAAGTATTTGGATTTTTGAATTTCATTGAGATTTATTGCCGTTCTAAGTTGATACGTTTTGAGATTCAGCGGATATCATGCGTTACAGTATGAGATGACAGAGTTGGGACAGGATCGATAATCTTGAGACGCTATGATTTTGGGAATCAGTATGTTGGTTAGATTTTGGAACGAAATTGTGCATTTGGGAGGAATATTGTAGATGGTTGAGGAGAACAGGTAGTCATGATAGATCATTTTGTGATATATGAAACTGTTTTTGAGCATTTAAAAATGATACTTTTCAAAATGAACGTTTTACGGATGTTTTTATAGAAAATGATTTTTGTGCCGAGACCCAATCGATTTTGAAATGGTTTTATAACTCAGGACTTGAGGTCCGAAAGGAGTTTTCTACTTTTTAAACTTCTTGTAATGTGGAATGAGATACGGGCTGAGACCCTAATGTTTCAAAAGACTTTCCTGTTTTCTAAAACTCTCGAGATTTGTAAAATACTTTACCAATCGTTTATATATTTTATTTCCGCCTTTCGGAGTTTTGGTTTACCTATTCAAATGAAACCTCTCGAGAAGTCTTTCGCTGTGTTTGATTTGTTGATTATTCCATGTTTTGCCATAACAGATTTGAAGTAATCCCGGATGGGTTAATGATTGACGTTGTGAGTCATATGTGGAAAAGGAGTTTTTGGTCGGAATTTATATATTGAGATTTTGGAACTCTATCGTGTGTTTTCCACTGGAATATCAGTGGATATTGGTGACAAGCCTAACTGGTATACAGGAGTATGGACGTAGTCGAGCATTTGCATAGTTTTCATTTTAAAACTTCGAAATCGTGTGGATTCGAAGGAAACTGTTATCGAATACTTGGCACCAGCGAGCCGATTTAATTTTTAAAATTGATTTCGTGGTCTTACGAAAATTTATGTTTTGAGTTTTGAAATTTTTGAAAGAACTTTCGAAAATTTGTCTTTTGACTAGACTATATGATTTCAAACTGGTTTTGAAAATGCGATTGATATACAAACGCATTTAGTGCATAATGCATAACATTGTGGAGTTATGAATGTGACTCACGAAGTGGATAATACATCAGTATGGAATGATGAATAGAGATTCGAACTTTCATATGGCAGTTTGGTTACCCAGGAATGATCGGTTGATCTATCGGATGAGAGAAATATGCTGCGTGTTGTAGATCCATGCATAGGATGTAATTTTAGAACTTAAGATTTCGTGAGATCGAGACATATATGCTATGTGATTCCATTGATATGGTGGTAGTGTGATTTTTTTTACCATAGTGATTTTGAAGGATTTCTTTGTAAGTGTAGATTTGGGGGTGGTGACCCCATGCTGGTTGTTGTGGATATTGATTGATCGTTCCCAGTTTACGTATGATTGGATATGTTCGACAGGTTGTGATTAGTTGTTCGTATGCCGAGGGGTATGTTCACCAGTCGGGTATGTTTATTGAGATCCACTGTAAGTGATTGGTGTGTCGTTTTGAGAACTTTATTCGTTCGTATATCGGTTTTTGTGGTTCTGTGTTGATCGTATTGGAGTTTATCATGTTGATGATATTCTCGATTGTGTTTTGACCTCTGGTTGGTCATATTGGAGTTTATCATGTTGATGGTATTCTCGGCTGCGTTTTGACCTTTGGATTGGTCATATTGAAGTTTATCATGTCGATGATAGACTCGGTTAATTTGTTGGTTGATCATTGTTAATGATCGTATAAGCGTTTAGATTTTGTGTCGATGTTTTGGAAATTGTGTCATTTTGTTGGGCAGTTGCTTCACAGATGTATCGTTTATTATGGATTTGTATCCGGATTGGGATTTGATTATGCGATCAGACAGACAGGATCCGACACGGATAGATTATGTCATCCGAAGATGATATATTTTTGTTGAGATTCATGGAATGTGATTGTAAGCGTATCGAGCCTTTACAGTGAAGTCACTTGCTAGTATCTCAGGAGATCGTCGACTTTGCGCATTTGTAAGTATGCTATTTTGATTATTCGGTAATAATGATGATTGATCGTTGTTGTGATGGTTTCAGAATATTTTTTTTGGTTGAACAGTTTGTTCGTTTTTCTATGACGGATTGCAAGTTTTGAGGACGAAACTTATTTTAAGTGGGGTAGAATGTAATATCTTGAAATTCTACTGTGATTGTTTAATGTTATTTTATCCGAGTTATATTGTACAGAATGGAATCTGTACAGTATGGATAAAATAATAGAAAGACTGAGGCAACTGTACTTGTGTAATTGTCGTATTTAGTCGACAATAACATTTTAGAATACAATGGGTTGAGTATATGTGTATTCAATATGACGTATGTTCGTATCCAGTATGTCGAGACGTTGGACAGGAACAGTTGGATTTTGGCTAAGTATAGAGCCCTTAACGTACGCTAAGTTTAAGGACCTACGTACGCTAAATTATACGCTTTACGTACGTTATGCATAAGTCATTACGTACGTAACAAGAGGAATCAGACAGGACCGAGTTGTGATCGGATAGTGGGGCCTGTGGTCGGCGGCTTTCGACGCGGATGTGGACAGGTGAGTCAACGGATGGAATTACGTACGCTATACAGGGTGTATTACGTACGTAATACGAGTATAATACTGTAGCAAGTCAACGTATGTATTACGTACGCAACGGAATAAGTGTTACCTACGTTACGGGGTGGCTGGCCGAGTCGTGGCCGAGAGGACCTGTAGTGGCCGATCATGGTCGGCAGTGACTCACAGGGATGGCCGATCACGGTCGCGATGACTTGGTGTAAGGATCGGCCGATAACGCACGTAAGCTCGTGGCGCCACGGCCGTAAGGGGCGATGCACGTCGTAAGCCACCACGGATACGTACGTAAGGGTGTCGGACAAAATGGACAGTAGGGTAGGCCACGATCGGTTACGTACGTAAGCCACGGCCGATTACGGCCTTAACGTGCCGACAGGACTCGGCCTATATAAGGCCTGGACCGAGTCATCTTGGGCATTTTTCATTTTTCTTCATTCCTTCCGCGATTTGTCACCATAGATGGATGGATTTGAGTAAGAGAAAACACAGAACAACATGTTTTGGAAGTTTGATTCATGGATTAACATCATCTTCCACCCGGATCGAAGGTAAGATCACCTGAACTTTTGGTTTTGGGATATTCTTGAGGTTTCTTGGTATTTTGGCCGATTTGATTCGTTTTGATTTAGATTATTGATTGAACTTGACTATATACTCGAAATCATTCATTATCCTTGAAGTTTTGTCGAACAAATTCGAGTATTTCTTCGAATAAACGATTAAATTGGACTATGCCTTTGAAGTGTTCGATGAAATGTTTCAATGATTAGAACTTGAGAAATTCTACACGTTTTCGTATGAATGGTGATTGAATTGATATTGTTGTGATGATTCTTGGTAATTATGGGAATTTTATTAAGGGAAGATAATGAATTGATGATCAAATGCCTTGATTATGTCGTTATGATTATTGAATCATAGTATTCTCGATGTTCTTGGTGGTTTGTTGCGATTCATGATGTTATGAGAAGTATATGTTGAAGAACATGATTATATACACCTTGAATTGTGAATAAGGATTGTTTAGATGTTAGAGGATATCGAATTACGTTGTTTTGATGGCTATGAACAAGGTTTCGAATCATTTAGTGTTCTTGAGAAACTCCTTGATGAATTGAACATAGCAAGACGATCGTATATTGAATTATCGGTATCTTTAGATATGAATATTGAATGTTCGTTGATTGTAGTGGTAGAATTCATATGTTCTTGATGAAATACGAATCATGATATCAATTGGGAATCCGGAAAGATTGTGATTGATCACCGAATATGATTTCCTTTACATTCGTATCCGTAGTCGTATTTTGGTTATAAATTCGTAATTGTTTGAGTTGGATTGTTCGGAATTGTGTTTAATTAGGATATTGTGAAATCATCAAGTTTGTCGATCGGTTATATTGAATAGTAATCATCGGATTTCGGTTCATATGATGGATATGAATTCGTAAAATGGTTTGAGTATATTATTTGGTTTTATATATGATCGTGGTATCGTTGACCCGTCGAGTTGATTGGTTGGTCGTGTCGGTTGTTTATTGTTATCGGATATGTGTTAATTGATTACTTCAATAGGTTGAGATTATTGATCGGTGATTATAACCGTATGTTCGAGTGCATTTGTGAATCGCTTTGGGTCGGGATCCGAGGAGATTGTACACGACGATGAGGAATTGGTAACGGATTCATCGGTATAGAGGCAAGTTATTACTTGCTCAGTTATAATGTTTAATGAATGGTTTCAATTTTATTTCGTTTATTATGCATATAGCAATGATTATATGTTGTCTTTCCGATTTTGGAAGTTAAATCGTACTGTATATGATTTATTTCGGTTATTGGCGTATTCGGGTATCGAGGTTACATTATGGTAAATACGAGGATATGAGTATCTATAGTTCTGTAATATCCATACCTTTCCATTTTTAGCAGTTTCCATTTTTGGTGTATGTCTATTTCTGTTGACTTGCTTGTAACCGTTTCGACATTTTGAAGCTATTTTATTCTAGGAGTTTTTCCATTTGGACGAGTTTTGGTGATGTTTTCACGCAATTTCATTTTATGACATGTTTTGCTGTATGAACATTCGATTCACGTAAAACTCATTCGTTTTCATTGTTTCTTGGTTTGTGCAAGTTCGTATGGTTGAGTTGGTCGTGTTGAGACTTTCGGTTTGTAAATCCGACGTCGTTTCGTGATTTTCGGGCACTTGGGCCATTTTTGTAATTTCCTATAAGTTTAGGGAATTTCATCTTCTTTGTCGTATTTCAGATTCCCCGGTAGTCGGAATTATATTTTCTTTCAGCGCTTAGCTCTGCCGTCTTGTATATTTCGTGTTTATGTTTCTGGATTCTGGCCTTATCGTGCATTTCGAGTTTCGTACCTTCGGCAAAGAACGCATCGACCGAAAGCGATCGAATCGCTGCGTGAGTAGCGCATGCTATTCCTTATCTCCTTGCGTGCGTTATCAGTGTGCAGTTAGCGTACGCTAACTTGTTGTTATTAGCGTACGCTATCGAGTAGTATTTAGCGCGCTAAGCTAGCATGTCTAGCGCACGCTAGCGGCGTCCGGCGGCTTACGGGATGCTTGCAAACCCCGTTAGCGCGCTACCTTTTGACATTAGCGTGCGCTAACTATGCATTTTAAATAGAACAGTAGGCGAGTCGAAAAAGACTCTTTTCATTCTTTCTCTCGTTTTCTTCTTGGGCGACACAAGGGCCGATTCCCTTCAACTTCTATCCGAGAATTATTCGTATTCCACCACGGTAGAGTCGAGCTAACATATCATCATCAGCGTAATCATCCTTCATCGTCCGAATCCGAGGTATTTCTTCAGGAACCCTAAACTTGTCTAATTTGGGGGTTTTCGGGTTTTTCTTGATTAATTCCGAATTGTCCATATATGTTGTATATTTCTTTATCGATTGTTGTTATCAGTGTTCTAAAAATCGGCCCGGGCGGTCGCCTAGGCGGCGCCTAGGCGCTAGGCGGCTCCCGGGCGCTCCGATTATGCCCTGGGCGTTTGTCCTGGGCGTTCGGGTGATTAATCGGCTGCCTAGGCGGGCTGGGCGGGCGCCTAGGCGGCTGGGCGGGCGCCTAGGATGGCAAGCTGGGCGGGCGCCTAGGCGGATGGGCGGGCGCCTAGGCGGCTGGGCGGGCGCCTAGGCGGGTAAACATTTTTTTTTATTTTTTTATATTAGCGGTACTATAAATTCCTGAATTGAGATACTATGGACTATGTTATGCTTATGTGAATGTTTAACAATTTAATATATGATCGATTATATATTTGTTTAAATATTTAAATGTTAGATGTTTTTTATTCTTTACATATATATAATTTTTTATATATAAAAATAATTATTATAATAATAATAAATAATCCGCCTAATCCGATTAATCCCCGACTAATCCCCGATTAATCCTCTGGGCGCTAGGCGTTAGCAATCCGAACGCCTAGCGCCTAGCGTTTTTTAGAACCTTGGTTGTTATCAGATGAATCCCAATCCATTTCACCTAGTTAAATTCGTGAATTATCGATTCGGGGAGGTTTTGCATAAACCCTCGCCCGTATCGATTGATCGTTCATTGTTGTGGTTTGTAATCGGGGTTTTGGGTGTATTCCATTCCATTATTATTTTCGTATAGGACTGAGTTATGTTAACCCTTCGTTTAGGAACGATCGTCTTCCTTCCAGATCATTCGTAGTCGTTGTTCGTCCCCATTTCGTCGAAGATGTCTCAAAGGCAAGTATTTTACATTTGTTTACGCGTTCTAGTATTTGAATTATCGCTATTCGTGGTTGTGTGGATGTATATGTGTATGTTCACCTAGGGATGGTCCGACGGGGCCTCTAGGGATACGTTGCCATGAGTTTCGTATCGCGAACTATGGTTAACCACCCAGGGATGTCCGACAGGGCTGCGGGGTACGGTGGCCGTGAGTCTCGTACCAAGGTTAACTTTGAATTGCTTTGTTGGAGAAAATGTGTTTTGTGCTTGTGCACCATATAATATTCCGGAATATAAATGATTTCTAAAATGATTTTTGGCGCATATTTTCATCTGATTAGAATGGTAGTTCAAATGGATTGTACTTGCACTAGCAGTTGTCGCTAACCACTTAAATGGGGGAAATACTTTTTGTATTTCAGGTTCAGGTCTTGGAGACAAGCGAGCACACGAGCCGTATGAGAATGATGGGCAAGCATGATACTGTTCAGTGGTCAATTGTTGGTGTTCTGTTCTGGAGTTTATTATTGATGTCTTGTTTTGGGAATTCTGTATTATGAAATTGATTTAAGTACTCGAGTACTTCCTTTTTGAAATTGTTAATGTTGCATTTCCATTTTGGGAAATAGATTTGATATCAGATTATATTTGTCGGATTTTAGCCTTTTATCTGAATGTCGTGGTTTGAGAAATTGTTCGATTATTAGTGATGTATGTCCTTGTTGTTTGTCGGGTTGGTTTGTTAGCCTGGTGGATTCCAAAGTGTGGGGTCCATGGCGCTGTAATATACCTGAACGTCTTGGTGGTGTTACAGAATATGGTATCGGAGCTTAGGTTTATGGATACCTAGGCTGTCGGTTATTTGGGTCTAGTCGAGTGTGGTTTTTGAACAGTATAACTGCTATGCCATCATCTTAATACGCCGGTGCTCGTAAGTTTTTCCTAACTTGACTCGTTACGTTGTTCTGTTCTATTCGTTTCTTGGTATCTTGTTGCGTTTTGCGTTTGAATTGTACTCACCCGCTACTTCTTCAGAATTCCTGCTGGTAGAGAATGCAGTCGCGGACGCGGTAGGGGATGTGGTGCAGCCGGTGGGCCGGCCATGTCTGATAATTCGGGAACTGATTCGGCGATGCCTTCCTTGTCGAACAGTGTTTCACCTAGTTCCGGAGGTCAACAGGATCAGTCTGCTAGCTCCGAAAATGCGCATGAGAATGTTGGAGTGGTGAACATTTTACAGCAAGTAGCGAACCAGATGACGCTACTGATTCAGGCCGTTTTAGTTGGCCAGGCTAATGCTAACCCGGTTCCGCCTACTGGATCCGGTAAGGATAAGTTACTTCAGGACGTGATTCGTATGCGTCCTCCGCAGTTTGATGGTGCTTATGACCCTTCCGGTTGGGAGAGTTGGTTATTTGAGATGGAGAAGGTATTTGAGGCTGATAACTGCTCTGAGGAGAGGAAGGTACCCATCGCTCAGTACTTCCTCGCCAAAGAGGCGGCAACATGGTGGCAAGCAGTGAAACTGGGTGACCGGGCAGCCACATGGGTAGAGTTTCGAGAGCTGATGGAAGACGAGTTTTGTCCGTGACCAGTGAAGGAGGGGAGGATCCGAGCCTTCTTTGAGGCTAAGCCCCAGGATGTTCCTATTTCTCAAGCTATCAAGGGCTACAACCAACAACTTCATTATGTGAGAAACCAAGTTCGAGATGAGCTTGATAAGATCCGCCACTTTGATATGCGGATGAAACCGAGGGTGCGTCACTACATGTCTGGTCTGGGGTGCACGACTTTGAAGAGTGTCAGAATAAGGCGATGGCTTATGAGATGTCGTTTTCTGCGATAGAGACGGCAGCCGAGGGAAAGAAGCAGAAGACCTCTGGTCAGTTTTCGGGAGGCAAGTCTGGAGGATATCAGAAGGCTCAGTCTGGTTTGCGAGTATTCGGGAGTCAGTCCCCGTCATTTGGACAAGGAAACGGTTCTAAGTCTGCTCCTACTGGTTAAGTGCGTGGTCCAAATTGCTTTAACTGTGGTCGTCCTGGACACATTATGAGTGAGTGTGACAGGACTCCGATTCAGTGTCATTCCTGCGGTCGGATGGGGCATCGTGCCAAGTTTTGTACGGATGCTGCTCGGGCACCAGTTACTCAGATATCAGCCCCAGCTGCGGGAGAACCGAGTGTGAATCACAAAGCGGCAGTTTCTCAGCCACAACAGAGTTTTGGTAGAGGTCTAGGACGAGGATAGCCTTCTATAGGGGGAGCTTCTAGTGCGGGGTCTGTTCTGCCCCGTGTGTACAAGATGAGACGAGCTGGGGATCCCGACGCGACGGTAGCTACAGGTAGCGTCCACATTCTTGACCATGCTGATTCTGTGTTATTCGATTCTGGTGCTACGCATTCTTTCATATCTCTGGATTGTGTGCATCGTCTGCATGTTGACTGCCCAGTTGCGTGTGAACCATTTGTTGTTAATCTGCCTAGTGGGGATAGCATCGTGGGGGACCGTGAGATTCGAGATTTTCCTGTGAGTATCGTGGGGAGGGTTTGGCCTTCTAATCTGATTGCGGTAGATATTAGAGATGGGGATTTGATTCTGGGCGAGGATTTAGCTGGACCGTCATGGGACAATCATGAATTATAGAACGAGAACCATTTCGATGTTAGCCTCTGACGGTACCGAGCATTCTTTTGTGGGGCATAAGCGGAGTAGTCAGAAGTTCTTGATCAGCGCTTTGAAAGCGGTGAGACTTCTTCGAGGAGGTTGCACGGGGTATTGGTGTTACGCTTTGAGATTAGGAGAAGGGGGAGTCGAGCTCTCGTCTATTCCAGTAGTGTGTGAGTATCCTGACGTCTTTCCAGATGAGTTATCGGGTTTGCCGCCGGATCGAGAGGTCGAGTTTACTGTTGATTTGGAGCCAGGTGCGGCACCGATTTCTAAGATGCCATACCGCATGGCGCCTGCCGAGATGCTTGAATTGAAGAGACAGTTGGGAGAGTTGCTAGACATGGGGTATATTCGACCGAGCACTTCACCTTGGGGCGCACCGGTCCTGTTTGTGAAGAAGAAGGATGGGTCACTTCGTCTGTCTATCGACTATCGTGAGTTGAACAAAGTGACTATTAAAAACAAGTATCCACTCCCGAGGATTGATGATTTGTTCGACCAATTGAAAGGGGCGACCGTATTTTCGAAGATTGATTTGAGATCAAGGTATTATCAGCTCCGGGTGAAAGATTCCGATATTCCGAAGCCGGCCTTTCGGACGAGATACGGTCACTATGAGTTTGTAGTTATGCCTTTTGGGCTAACCAACGCCCCAGCAGTGTTCATGTAGCTTATGAACAAAGTCTTTATCGAGTACCTCGATAAGTGTGTAGTCGTTTTTATCGACAATATCCTGATTTACTCGAGGAGCGAGGAGGAGCATGCCCGTCATTTTCATATCGTGTTAGACATTTTGAGAACTCAGCATCTTTTTGCGAAGTTCTCAAAGTGTGAGTTTTGGTTACGGGAGGTTATGTTTCTCGGACATGTGATCTCGGCCGAGGGTGTTCGTGTGGACCCACATAAGGTAGAGGCATTGTTGGATTGGGCGCCACCCAAGAATGTGAAGGAGGTCCGTAGTTTTCTGGGTTTGGCTAGATATTATCGTAGATTTGTCGAGGGGTTCTCTAAGCTCGCTCGACCGCTGACTCAGTTGTTACAGAAGTCAGAGAAGTTTGTGTGGACCGATGAGAGGCAGAATAGTTTTGAGGAGTTGAAGAAGCGGATGACGACCGCTCCTGTTTTGGTTTTACCGAGTGGTAATGAGGGTTTATCAGTTTTTAGTGATGCTTCGGACCAAGGGCTCGGATGTGTACTCATGCAGCACGGGAGGACGATTGCCTATGCTTCCCGTCAGTTGAAACCGTACGAGTTGAATTACCCTACGCACGATCTTGAGTTGGCCGCAGTTGTATTTGCATTGAAGATGTGGCGTCATTACTTATATGGCTCGTCGTGTCAGATTTTCACCGATCACAAGAGCCTGAAGTACATTTTTATGCAAAAAGAGCTTAATATGAGGCAGAGGAGATGGTTGGAGTTGATTAAGGATTACGACCTCGAAATTCTCTATCATCCGGGCAAGACAAATGTGGTGGCAGATGCCTTGAGCCGGAAATCGGTATCGCTTCGGGCGCTTGAGTTACTTACGGTCCAGCCAGGACTCTAGCGAGAGTTGATGAGGTTGAGCGTTGAGATTGTACTACCAGAGAGTTCCGAGCAGTTGCGTACACTTGAAATTTCGTTGTCTCTAGTCGACGACATTAAATCGGGACAGTTAGAGGACCCGATGTTTATTCAGCTTTGAAAGAATGCAGGGAAGGGGAAAGCCCCGGGATTCGTGATACATGAGGATTGTGTGTTGAGATTCCAAGGTCGGCTTTGTGTTCCGAACGACTTGGAATTGAGGCAAAGTATTATGCGAGAGGCTCACGCGTCGCCTTACTCAGTCCATCCGGGCTCGAGTAAAATATATAAAGATTTGAGAAAGAATTTATGGTGGAATGACATGAAGAATGAGGTAGTCGAGTTTGTGGCTAAGTGTTTGACTTGTCAACAAGTCAAAATCGAGCATCAGCGACCAACCGGATTGTTGAAACCACTTACCGTCCCGAAATGGAAGTGGGAAGATATCTCCATGGATTTTGTCACCAACTTGCCGAGGACGAAGACCGGAATGAATATGGTGTGGGTGATCGTGGACCGACTGACTAAGTTGGCGCATTTTCTGGGCATCAAGGATTCTTGGGGTCCAGAAAGATTGGCTCGCCTGTTTATCGCGCAGATAGTGAGACTTCATGGTACACCGAGGACTATTATTTCGGACAGAGATGGCCGGTTTGTATCGCACTTCTGACAGGCGTTACATAAGGCATTGGGAACACGTTTGAGTTTGAGCACATCTTTCCATCCTCAGACCGAAGGACAGTCCGAACGTACCATTCAGACATTCGAGGATATGTTGCGCGCGTGTGCGTTAGACTGGAGTAGTGACTGGGAGGAGCATCTGGCCTTGATTGAGTTTACTTATAATAATAGTTGGCACGCGATGATTAAGATGGCACCGTATGAGTCACTTTATGGCCGACATTGCCGATCACCGATATGTTGGGATAAACCGTCCGATCTAGTTGGCACCGAGCCGGACCTTGTGTTGGAGACGAGGGAGAAAGTTGAATTGATTAGAAAGAGAATGTTGGCAGCTCAGAGTCGGCAAAAGTCTTATGCGGATGTTAGGCGTCGACCTTTGGAGTTTGAGGTGGGAGATCATGTTCTGTTGAGAGTGTCTCCGTCGAAGGGAGTTTTCCATTTTGGGAAAAAGGGGAAGCTCATCTCGAGGTATATTGGACCTTTTGAGATATTGTTGCATATGTCGTTTAACGCAAGTGCACGTTATCGTAGACAAGTAATAAAGTGATAGAGTGAGATATCATTCCCACGAGGACTGAATCACTAAGTACCGATTTATATGTATTCTAATTTTATTTGAACTGTCGAAATTTGGGATGCAAATTACTAACTAAATAAAACCAATAAAAGAACTAACGGTAAAAATGATCGCTCGAAGAAAGAAAATCAAATGATGAATAAGTCTAGGATTGTGAATCCACCTTGGTTTATCCGAATTTACTCTCGATTATCTGAAGTTAATGATTTCCCCAATTTATTGAAGGCGAAGATTGCTAAAATACTCTACCGCCTCTCCCGAGGTCAGTAGATTTTTCTAAGGAGAATAATACACTCTATCCCTAGGTGAATTAATTCGACAATAGGCAAAAAGCACAAAATCTTCAAAAGGCCACGTAGTTCCTATGAGTATATTCCTATCTCACAAGATAAAACGGTTCTCACCAATAGTTCCTCACCAACTCTCCTCTCCCGATTCGAGTTGCGTAATTAAAACAATCCAATTATAGGCCACACAATTGAAAGCATTAAAAACGATTGGGAAAACTCAACAGAAAAAGGAATTATATAGATAATCAAAAGCAAATTCGTCAAAACTTTGGTTTCATCAAAATCCTAGAACAGAGTTTTAGCCTGACATGCTGAAGAATAAAAATACAGAAATAATGAATGAAAGCATTGAAATCAAACGCATATGAAGAACTCGGATTCCTCTGTTCTTCTGGCTTCCGCTCTCTGCTCCTGGATGTCTTCTGCTTCTTCTCCTTGATGATGATCGACTCCTCTCTTCCGCAATCATCCTCCAATGATCTGACCTTAAACCCTTATTTATAAATCCCATCAGCCTCCAAAACGCGTCCGTGTGATTAGGTCGAGAACCGGCTCCAAAACGGCCCAGAAACGCGGCATTTTCTGTCAAAACCGCCCCGTGGGCCGCGGCTCACTTAACCGTACGCGGCCCCGGCCTTCAATGAGATGCCCGGCACTATTTTTTCTTCCGGGCGCGGCTCGGCTTCTACGTCGCGGCCCACGATCTGATGCGCTCGGTGCTGCTTGGTTGCCTTCGTGTGCCGCGGCTCACTTGGTTTCTGCCTGCGGCCCTGTGCCAAAATCGCCGTTTTCGCCCGTTTTTCATCGTTTCGGCTTCCGGACTCCAATTTCCTGCAAAACATATAATAATAGTGCATTAAAAGCTCATTTATGCAGATTTAATGATAAAAGGAATACAAAATAATGATAAATAAGCGTATAAAAATACGCCTAACAGATATTAGAAAGAGTTGGCGAGTTAGCGTACCGTTTGGCATTACCTCCGTCGTTGAGTCATGTACATAGTGTGTTTCACGTCTCCTAGTTGAGGAAGTACGTTCCGGACCCGTCCCACATTATTGGTTTCAGAGACGTGGAGATCGAGAAGGATGTTACATTTGAGGAGAGGCCCGTCAGGATTTTGGAGCGTCGAGACAAGCAGTTAAGGCACAAAACCATTCCTCTGGTTAAAGTGCAATGGTCGAGGCACGGAGTAGAAGAAGCGACGTGGGAGTCAGAAGAGGATATGCGTTCGAGGCACCCCGAGCTTTTTGATTCTTAAGTTTCGGGACGAAACTTTATTTTAGTGGGGGAGAATGTAATATCCGCACCTTTTCATTTTTAGCATTTTCTATTTTTGGTGTATGTCTATTTCTATTGACTCGCTTGTAACCGTTTCGACATTTTGAAGCTATTTTATTCTTGGAGTTTTTCCATTTGGACGAGTTTTGGTGATGTTTTCACGTAATTTCATTTTATGACATGTTTTGCCGTATGAACATTCGATTCTCGTAACACTCGTTCGTTTTCATTATTTCTTGGTTTGTGCAAGTTCGTATGGTTGAGTTGGTCGTGTTGAGACTTTCGGTTTGTAAATCCGACGTCGTTTCGTGATTTTCGGGCACTTGGGCCATTTTTGTAATTTTTTATAAGTTTAGGGAATTTCATCTTCTTTGTCGTATTTCGGATTCCCCGGTAGTCGGAATTATATTTTCTTTCAGCACTTAGCTCTGTCGTCTTGTATATTTCATGTTTATGTTTCTGGATTCTGGTCTTGTCGTGCGTTTCGAGTTTCGTACCTTCGGCAGCAGCGTACTGATCTGAGCAGTACTGAACTGCTGCGTGAGTAGCGCACGCTATTCCTTATCTCCTTGCGTGCGTTATCGGTGTGCAGTTAGCGTAAGCTAACTTGTTGTTATTAGCGTATGCTATCGAGTAGTATTTAGCGCACGCTAAGCATGTCTAGCACACGCTAGCGACGCCGGGCAGTAGCTTCTGGACTGTTTGCAAACCCCGTTAGCGCGCGCTACCTTTTGATAGTTAGCGTGCGCTAACTATGCATTTTAAATAGAAAAGCGGGCAGGTCAGAACAACACTCTTTTCATTCTTTCTCTCGTTTTCTTCTTCGGGCGACACAGAGGGCGATTCCCTTCAACTTCTATCCGAGAATTATTCGTATTCCACCACGGTAGAGTCGAGCTAACATATCATCAGCGTAATCATCCTTCATCGTCCGAATCCGAGCTATTTCTTCAGGAACCCTAAATTTGTCCAATTTGGGGGGTTTTCGGGTTTTTCTTGATTAATTCCAAATTGTCCATATACGTTGTATATTTCTTCATCGATTGTTGTTATCAGATGAATCCCAATCCATTTCACCTAGTTAAATTTGTGAATTATCGATTCAGAGAGGTTTTGCGTAAACCCTCGCCCGTATCGATCGATCATTCATTGTTGTGGTTTGTAATCGGGGTTATGGGTGTATTCCATTCGATTATTGTTGTCGTATAGGACTGAGTTATGTTAACCCTTTGTTTAGGAACGGTCGTCTTCCTTCTGGATCATTCGTAGTCGTTGTTCGTCCCCATTTCGTCGAAGATGTCTCAAAGGCAAGTATTTTACATTTGTTTACGCGTTCTAGTATTTGAATTATGGCTATTCGTGGTTGTGTGGATGTATATGTGTATGTTCACCTAGGGATGGTCCGACGGGGCCTCTAGGGATATGTTGCCGTGAGTTTCGTATCGCGAACTATGGTTAACCACTCAGGGATGTCCGACGGGGCTCTGCAGGGTACGGTGGCCGTGAGTCTCGTACCAAGGTTAACTTTGAATTGTTTTGTTGGAGAAATGTGTTTTGTGCTTGTGCACCGTATAATATTCCGGAATATAAATGATTTCTAAAATGATTTTTGGCGCATATTTTCATCTGATTAGAATGGTAGTTCAAATGGATTGTACTTGCACTAGCAGTTGTCGCTAACCCCTTAAATGGGGAAAATACTTTTTGTATTTCAGGTTCAGGTCTTGGAGACAAGCGAGCACACGAGCCGTATGAGAATGAAGGGCAAGCATGATACTGTTCAGTGGTCAATTGTTGGTGTTCTGTTCTGGCGTTTATTATTGATGTCTTGTTTTGGGAATTCTGTATTATGAAATTGGTTTAAGTACTTGAGTACTTCTTTTTTGAAATTGTTAATGTTGCGTTTCCGTTTTGGGAAATGTATTTGATGTCAGATTGTATTTGTCGGATTTTAGTCTTTTATTTGAATGTAGTGGTTTGAGAAATTGTTCGATCATTAGTGATCTATGTCCTTGTTGTTTGTCGGGTCGATTTGTTAGCCTGGTAGATTCCAAAGTGTGAGGTCCACGGCACTGTAATACACCCTGAACGTCATGGGGGTGTTACAAGTTTATTGTACGTTTGGATCGCCGAGCATTGAGGATAATTTCCAGTGATGATTTGACATCGAGATTGCTCTTGAAGGACTCGGGACAAGTATCTTAGTTTGATTCGGTTTAGTGTTAATGATGTTGATCATGTCATTCATGTTGCTGAACATGAAGTCGTCCTAGTTGTTTCATCATAGTGTCGTTCATGTTTTGATTCATATGTTGTTCACGTTGATGAACATATTGAGTTGCATATGTGTATGCATAATTGTATTGTTTATGTTGTAAATGATCTGATGGGATCATGAGGATCTATGCTGAGGGCGCTGGATCGGATGTCCACCATGCATTGGTTCTACGGGATCATCATGGGGATCTATGCTGAGGGTGCTGGATCACTGGACAGGTTTTCCACCATGTGTTGGTCCGACGGGATCATCATGGGGATCTATGCTGAGGGCGCTGGATCGTTGGATTACCCAGTATTGTGTTGATGGAATCATGTGGATTCGCATCGTTGGTTTTATATGTGTTTTTGTGCATATGTATATTGTTGGTTATCCACCTCATATTGATCTAGTAGGATCATCAGGGGATCTATGCTGAGGGCGCTGGATCATGGGATTTCCATTGAGTATATAATGTTGTTATTGTTTTGAGCATATTGACGTGGTCATATGAATATGCATTTGTAGGTCTTGTGTTAGGACCGTGTCCGTATTGCTTTGATCTGATCTCGGATTAGACTGACATGATTGTCGTGGTATTGTACATCTTGAGGTATGTTCCGTATTTCCCTTGGTTATTGTCTTTTGATGGGCAATCGGTTATCGTCTTGGGATTCGATGATGCTATCTGATGGATCGTATTGGTCAGAACTGGTATATTTCCGTATCGTGAGTTGGTGATGATAGTTTGAGAATCTTGAGTATTGTTTGAGGTATAATACAGATATTATATTCGAATTTATTAATTACTCGAGTACGAGATGTGAAATGTGATAATGGTTATTCTATCGAGAATTATTTGAGTAAGTAAAGTTACTACAATAAGATTACATTGGTCGTATTCTTATTTTGTATTCTCATTGGTATGTAACTATTAATGTGATGTGACGGTTATCATTGTTGGATATTATGGCTGACCCCGTCGTGGGCTTTATTTTTAGGTTCTTGAAATATCGAGCTTGTAGCGGTCGTGGAGAGATGAGCTTCCCAGAGGATACTGGCTAGGACATGTTTTTGTATTGAGTTTCCTCATCAGTTGCTATATTCCGCGGCTAGAGTACTTTTAACTATTGTCTTTTCCGCTGCGTGAGTATTTTGAAATTACCTTTTGTTTCTGGTAATTTGAGTTACTTTGGAAATCTTTTTCTAAACTATTGAGTTTCGGCCGTTTGGCCTTGCCCTTTTTGAAATGAGATTTTACGATAGTTTTGATAAACAGATTTTATAACGTCTTCGAATATATTTTTAAAGATAGTACCGTCGTTGGCCTCTTGGGCAGTTGTAAATGTTTGCGAAAATTTCTTTTAGTCTAGTGGGTTCCATCTCGGGGCCCACGGCGCTGTAATATTTCCGGTTAAATCTGGGGGTGTTACAAGCAGCCCAGTAGGCAGCTTGCTGCTGGGTCCGGCTATTTTTCCGGCTCGTCTTTTCGTCCCGAATCCAAAAATAATATTTTTTTAATTTTTTATATTACATAATTAAATCAGTTTTTCAAATAAAAATAGAATTATATTGTGACATAAAATCATGAAAAATAATTTTTAGATGAACAATTAAACATAAACAATTAAAACAATTATGATTCTGAATCATAAAAAATAACCAAGCATTCCAAATGCAAATATCGAATATACGATCGCATAGACCTCGCTCCGATACCACTATTGGGATTCGGTGATTAAAAATGAGATACGCATGGAAAATAAACCGATCTAACCGTTAAAAAATCAAACCCCTAAACAGATGGATCAAGGACCTTATAAACGAATATAAATAGACGAAGATAAAATTAAGAAGTCATACCCTCGTAGATCTTTGATAATATCTTCTTGATTTCGAGCACGAACCCAAATCCAATCGAACGAGCTTTTGGAAAGTCCCGAGCACTGAAAAAACCACGTCTCTACGTATCACGCGTTGGATAGATGACTGAAAAATACTCCTATCGTCTTGTTCTCCAAGAACACGGTTAGAAGTTGAAAGGAGAAGCTTACTATATTTATTAACACTCAAAGTGCATGAAAATAATTTTTCATTCAAGAATACACTTTGTATTCAAGTATGAAAAATGAAAAAAAAATTATTTTCTTCTTTTGCTCTCTCTTCTTCCTACGTGAATGGCTTTTACAAATCAGCCATGATCCATCACTTTTTAAGATAGATGAAGGTTAATATATTATACACATCTCACTCATCATCGCATGATTATGTCATAATTAATTTATTAAAGAAATAAATTAAAACCCCACACTTAATATCAAAATGACATTAAGACAAACTTGATAATTCATCACTATGCTGAAGTGAGAGTGGGGCGTCCATGAAGAGATATTTTTATGTTGGTTCGTTTCGGTCCGTAAAACGGACCCTCGTGTATCTAGTCCGATAGATAAAACTTAGTTCATTTAAAAAATAATACAATTAATTAATTATATTAATTATAAATTCTCTAAGAATTAATATGAATTAAATTAATTACCCAGTAATTTATTTAATTCACAAACCGATTTAATTTATCCAATAAATTAAATTAGACATCTAATGTCCAATATTAACCAAGAGAGAAATAAGCTCAAAATATTCCGTCGTCTATCCTGTGTGCGCGACTCTGTAAGTTCGTCTCAGTTACTAATGGAATGATCTAAAGAGTGTGAGTTTCACCTAGCCAGTCCCGTGGCTCACACTGTAACCCAAACGAGAACGAATAATTAGGATTACTCCAAAACCAATAGTTATGAATACCGTATACGTATAAACCCTTCAAATAGATATCGCAGTCAAGTATTAGGGTCGCGGACATCCCATTCTCTAAACCACTTCACACTGTAAAGTCAAACACTGTTGTAACTTGACTCTATGCATTTTGTTAATGCAAATAGAGATCACCGAGCTCTCGTGTATCAAATACAACTAGCTCTAACTTCTTTGGCCAAAGACTTATAATCTCATTTGCCATAGGACATTTACCTGCTCACTAACAGGAGAAAGAATCCTATCTTGGCATTCGGTAGAGAGTGCTACTTGCCCACTAAGTTGCATTTCAAGGATGACCCCCACCAAATGGCGATTGGATCGAACTACTCTAATGACTAACTTAATGTCACAAGCACATCTCCTACTGAAACCTCAAGTCAAAGGTCCACGTATACCTATCACAACCTTTCGATTCAGTCATTGACAATTCCTGAGTGATATCCATGTGACCGAATCGAGGTGAGTCGTGTTCGAGTATTCTAATCCCATTAGCATACCTATAACGTGTTCTCCTACTAACCCTTAGTGAAGACAGGCACTCTACATGTCAAAGTACACGTTATACAAGTCTAGTCTAAACTTACTGCCCAGTTAAATTTTATCGACTTGCGAACAAGTTAAGCATTCGAGCCCTAAACACTTCCAGTGCCAATCTCCTTATCTCCATAAGGAGTGGAATGTTTTCTCTCAAATGCAAGGACTATTATTTTATATACCAAATCATAATGCCCGTGATATAAAATAATATAGAAATAATTAATGCCTTATTTAATATTCATAATTACAATACAATGCTATCACTCTCTCATACTCTGAGTGGCATTCGAGGGCTTATTCCTAACAATAATAGGTGCTCCTCTACCTATTCTAATGATGTGAAAGTCTGTGGGCTCCTTTCCCGGTGGTTGAAAGGAAATTTTCCTCTTACGAAAAAGAATTGTGGCATAATTCTCGGATAACCAATCCATTACTAGGATTATATCGACATCCCACATCTTCATAACATTCAGATTATTAGTTACCACTTTAAGGTTTCTGAATTCTAATTCCATATTAGAACAAACATGCGTGGAATTCCTCTAGGTGGTGTAGATACTCTCATGACATGACTAGCACATTCCAGTATAATGTTAAGATTATCCACACATGCTCTAGCAATAAATGAATGCGATGCTCCAGTATCAAACAAAATAATTACATGTAGGTTAAGATGTTTGCCCATATCTGCCAAGTTACCCTTATCCTTCTCGGGTTGCTTCTGATTAATGGCATATCACCTAGCATTTTGATTCTGCTGTTTAGGTGGTGGCGATCCTTGCAGTGCCCTCAGTGGATGGGGTTGACCCTGGTGGTTTGGTCTCTCTCCTTATTGCTGCTTAAGACATATCCTCATGATATGGCCTTTCTGACCACACATGTAACAACTTCTAGTGCCCAACAGACAGGCGCCATCGTGCTGCTTGTTACACTTAGGACATACGGGGTTTGCAACTCGTCCCTAATTATTGCCTCCCTAAGCATGAACCATCTGTCGTCCCTGATTGTTTCCTCCTTGATCCTGAGGATGTCTATGAGGTATATTTCCCTACCACGGATTCCTGTTAGCCTGGTTGTTGCCATTGTGGTTGTTATCGCCACCATTGTTCCGTCCTTCCCACTTACGCTTCCCATTATATTCGTGGGGATGTGTATGAGTGGCCAGTGGTGTGACTACGGGTGCCCGTTTCTCTTCTGGTATTGCTGCCTCAATATCCAGAGATTTGTCCAGTGTATTTAAGCCTTCTATGGCTAGCTAAGGACATGCCTATCTCATGCCTCAGTCCTGATCTAAGTTTCCCTTCCATCTTCTCATCAGTTTCAACTTGGTCTGGAGCATACCTTGCTAACTCACAGAAATTTCTATCGTACTCAGTCACTAACATCCTCCTTTGCTTCAGATTATAAAACTCAGCTTCCTTCTTGACTTTATAGGTTTTTGGAACATACTTGTCATACAGTGCTTTCTTGAATTCCTCTCAAGAGTAGTTTTCTAGTTGCTCAGCTCTCAGGATCTTCCTGCGTGCTTCCCACCAGAAGTCTACAGATCCAGTGAGTTGGAAGAGCACACAAGAAATATGCTCTTGGTTGTTACACCTTAGGAAGTTAAAAATTTGTTCCATAGCTCTAACCCAAAGCTCAGCATCACTCAGGTTTACTGACCCATTGAAAGTAGGTAGATTCTGCTTGAGGAAAGTTCTACAATAGAGTGTTGGGGTGAAGGAGATGGTGGTGTAGGGTTGCGTTCATGCCCTCCTCTCCTTCTTCCTCTTCTAGGTGGCATTATGTGGTTCACATAATCATCATTAGTTCATTCTCATTGGTCCATAGTTACCGTCATACTTGATCATAGAAAGGAGTTCGCGACCACATAATCATAACGCTCAACACAAACTCATATATAACTCTTGTGTCAAGGTCAAGAAAGATATTAGAAAATAACATCATACTCATAAGACAAAAAACCCATCAAGGGTCAAAATATATATCAATATATCATACGCATCATAATAGAATAGTGGCCTTCAACGAGGACTTACTAACTATCACGATATACAAGCTGATCTAGGCTACCTGCCTACAAATATACCAAAATACGGGATGCTCTAACAAATAACATTGCCATCTATAAAATAAAAAAGTTTTAGACATCGGAACGACACATATAAGCAAAAAAAAAGCGATGTTTCGCGTATAACAACAAAATAAATGGCTAGCACCATCCTAAACTATCTTAAGTCGCCCTCGACTTGGCAGTCGAGCTGTCTCCCTCAAAAAGCTCCTTCAGATCCTCTTCCGAATCTTCTTATGACTCCTAGTCTAAAACTGGAGAGATTGCAACATGGTCTTCAACGAATCTATGCATCTTTGGGAGAAGTAGATTGTTGGAATATTCTATTCCACATAATTATTAAATGGTTTTGATGATGTGTTGTCGATCAAAGAAAAACAACAATAGAACAAAGCAAAATATCGATAAAACAAGAAGGAGTCAAAGACGCTCGAGACGGACAAAAAACCAAAGCAGTTAAAATTAATGAAGCTAACGTACTCTGTGTAAACGCTATAACGTACGTAACAAAGTGTATTTAACTTATGCTATGGGAAGATACAACATACGTAAAGGGTGGACAGAAGGCTACTGGTCTGATTTACTCATCGCATAACGTACGCAACTGGAAGGCATTAACGTACGTAAAAGTCCTAACGTACGTAATGGGCTACATGTAGCGTACGAAATATAGGGTGCAGAAGCCAATGGCTACTTGAGGCTTTATGCCTATAAATACCAAAGCATTTGGTATGATTCACAACAATAACTCCAAGCAAATCATATATACTTGATATATTATTATAATCATCCTTATTGTTGTAACTGAGCTATATTGTCAAGTGTTTGAGTGTTCGTACAGGAAAACATATACACGAGAGGGAAGAAAGGATTATATATTGATTCGGTGTTATTAGGATCACTGATCTGGCATTCTTAGAATCTTATCTAAATCCAAGTGAGGTTTGTATAGGACCAATCGAAAGATATATAGGTTGCTTCTTTGTCCGATAGAAAAGGAAAACGGTTTATCTTGGACCGACATAAAGACAAGAGTGTAATGGTTTATCTCGGACCGATAGAAGACGAGATTGTAATGGTTTATCCCTCGGACCGATAAAAGAAGAGTTATAGAGGTTTATCTTAAGCATAAGGAAAAAGATACAAAGAGAGGATATAGGCATATTTGGCCGAACCTCTATAAATCTCGGTGTCATTTACTTTATGCACTTTATGCTTCCGCAAATGCAAAAGAGTTTGAAAACTCTACTCCGCAATATTATCCACCATTATAAGTGGGGTACCAATTGTTGGGAAATTGGCACACCACTTAGAATGGTGGATAATTTTGCGCAGTAAATTTTTCAAACTCTTTTGCGTTGCGGAAACATAAATAACTTGCGGAAAGTAAATGACACAAGATTTATAGACGTTCGGCCAAACGTGTCTACGTCCTCTCTCCGTATCTTTTTCTATGGGATCAAGATCAACCTTTTCTGCCTTATCTTCTATCGGTCCGAGGTAAACTGTTACAATCTCGTCTTCTATCGGTCCGAGATAAACCGTTACACTCTTGTCTTTATGTTGGTCCAAGATAAACCGTTTTCCTTTTCTATTGGACAAGGAAGCAGCCTATATAGCTTTCGATTGGTACTAGACAAACCTCACTCAGATTTAGATATGATTCTAATAATGTCGGATCAACGATCCTAATAACACCGAAACAATCTACAATCCATATCTTTTCTCACGTGTATGTTTTTGTGTATGAACACTCGAACACTTATCAATTAAGCACAAATACAACAACAATAGTGTATACAATGATATCAAACTTATATATGATTTTCTCAGAGTAGTTGTTATGAATAATACTATATGACTTGGTATTTATAGGCATAAAGCCTCAACTAGCCGTTAGCATCTGCATCATGCATTACATATGTTAACTGTATCCCATTACGTACGGTAGTAGTATTATGTACGTTAACGCTTCTTCGTTACGTACGTTATGCTCCATGTAAATCAGTCCAGTAGCTTCTGTGGTCTTATTTACGTACGTTATCTTCAATGTATCTGTTGCATGCTGACCTACTCCATGACATCATCTGTCCGTTCAACGGTTCCAATATTTAAATTCATATTCAAACTGCATTACGTATGTTAACAACACTGTGTTACGTACATTAACTTCACTCTGTTGCGTACGTTATCTTGTTTCGGTTGCGTACGTTAAATCAGCAGGTGACATTTCAGGTGAGTCTTCAGGTGACTATCTACTACGTATGTTATACATTTGACATAGCGTACGTTATCTTCGTTAATCATCACTTGCTTGCTTTTCTATTCGTTATGACATCAGCAACTCATCATTAGTTCATCATCAACTCATCATCAAAACGAATTTACGATTATATGGAATAGAATATTCCAACAATCTCCTCCTTTTTGATGATGACAAAACAACAACCTTTTAATGGGATTTTATACCTGCAAAATTAAAACATTACATATCAAAGTTTTCGACTCCGTTTCATTAGTTTTCATCTCCCCATTTTTCTTTTCTTCTTTTCAACTTCTTCATATTATTTTCTTTTTCAACTTTCTTCTTCATTTTCTCGATTTTCTTCTCCTTCGTCTTTTCCCCCCTTTCATTATCGGGTATTTTTTTATTTTTCTCGTCATTCTTCCATGACTTGTATTCTCCTTCTTCCATCATTTTTCTCGACTTTCTCTCCCCTTTTTTGTCATATTCAAAAAGTGCATAGTAAATTAAATAGGACAATTAACGGGTAAAACTCCCCTTGAAATACAGATCTCCCCATTTAAAAAAATAACTCCCCCTAAGTTAAATATCAACTGTTAAAAATATAAATTATCAAAATACCAATTGATGGAAATATATTAATTTTGATTTTTGGGGATCCAACCGAGAGTTGATTTTTCTTTTGAAACATAAACGATATTCGGTCTAATGGTTCTTTTAGGAATCCACATTTTCTTAATTTTTATCGTCCGTCTTGGACTTTTGCAAATCGAAACATGATGCCCAAGTTTTAAACATTTCTCACATAGGGGTATTTTAAAATTTAAGGATTCGGTTTTATTATTAGGTTGGAATCCTAACCCCTATTTATTTATGTAACATCCCCAATCCACTCAGGGATATTACACGTCGTAGCCCCTTTCCTCAAGAATCTAGTAAAAATAATTAAACATCTAAACATTGCCTTTAAGGCTAAAACGACTCAGTAGACCAATTTGGTCTTACAAAGAATACATACAACTCAATCTCAATACATGCCCACACAGGGGTCAAATACAACATACTCCTGTATAACGGGGAAAAATACTGCAGCGGAAATAATGTACAACTGACCCAATACAACAACGTACGGGTCCTCATGTGATTAGTATCGATCATATTTCATCATCCTTCATGCCAACCATGTGTTATGCTCCCCAAAACCTGAATGCAATTCAGACATCCACCCCCCGATTACTCGGGGGTTAGCAAAATTCCACTATTTTGCTAGTGCAACTACAAAGTACAAAATACGAGTCATACAATTCACATTTCAAGAATAACAATAATCAGGAATCCTTAAGGGTTCAAACACAACGAAAAAATACTTCCCAAAGTAAGAGTTTGGGTAAAACATTCCAAAACCAAAAGTTCACAATTTAAGGAAAGCGATTTACAAAATGGTTTAATATGTCATCGGGAGTTTTAATAGAAAACAATTTAGGATTATCGAATCCTTCTCTTTCCAAAATCAATAGGGGTCACAAACCAAAGGTTTTGTTTTCACAATTAAAAACCCACAACAATTCACAGGGTTCAAACCCACGTCACGTGTCCTCGACGGACATAAAATCAACACAAACTCGTGAATTAAGAGTGAAGTCATAGATTCCCTCGAGGCCTCGTTGGACCCTCCCGAGGTGAGCAAAACACCTTCACAAATCATATACACACCAGCGTGAATACTTGTCACGGCATCTCACGGTTGGATCAATCACTTGTTGTCTCCTGACCATATGATCGCATGCCATATGTCACCGTAGGTATTCTTTGGCGCTCATGGTTGGATCAATCACTCGTTGCATCCTGACCACATGATCACAAGCCATGTGTCACCGTAGTTTTTCTTAGTCTCTCACGGTTGGATCAATCGGTTGTTACATCCTGACCACATGATCGCATGTCATGTGTCACCGTAGGCCCCACCCACATTCACACATTCACACACATAGCACAATACAACAAAGATATCCAGACAATTCACCCAGAGGCATCAAACACTTAGCAAAACACAACGTCAAACCACAATGCACCGAAATGAGGAAATATATGTACACATGCATTACCAAGCACAACATAAACACCAAACGTATCTGTAGGATTCACATAGTCATTTACGAAACACACCATTTGTAACAGCCCAAAAACAGTGGCCATTACAGTGCCGTGGATCCCTCCTGGGACCCACCAGGCAATGTCACAATATACACTTAAAATCTGACAACGTGGCACCGTACCACAATATTTATCAAAACCCCGGTGTGGAGTATGAGTTATTCATATTTTTAAATACAAGTAAACATACACAGGATCCAAACACGGTACAGACCATATGACGATGGGCAGTACCTAACAAGTTTTAGTACATTCATCCGACACAAAAATAAAGCGAAAGTCACGCTTAAAACATAACCGAACAACCAAAAGACTCGGGGCCCCCGAAATAGCATACATCAAAATCCTCCGTCGCCATTGTGCTCCTCCTGTGCCTTGCCCTTTCCTCGCCCTGAAATACAAGTATTTCGCCCCAAACCACAGGGTCAGCTATACATGATAATAATTCTCATGACATTATACAATTCATATATACTGATTTCAAAGAAATCCACCGACCATCCGAATATACCCAAGGCGTATAAACAATCACCCCAATCGTCAAGATAACCAAATATATGAACGACCATATACTATGGCTCAAGACGGACGTCACAGTACGCCCGATCCGGAAATGTGTCCGTGCACATGTCCACCCCGTATACGGAATCCAGAATATACGTGGGACAATGTACCTAATTAGCCTCACGAACTACGTCTCGTGTGCACGATCTAAATGCGGAAAAACCTCCACGCATGATCATCAAGTGCCCGGCTAAAAATCCTACACATAACCAATCGGCGCGCAGATATGACTCCAGAGATGTCACGATACAACATGACAACGAAACTCAATGAATTACACCTTTTCCAAGAAATCGAACAACTCACCGAAGTGTCAACAAAGCTCAACGATATCAAGGGTCCAAAAGTACGAATTTGGGTATACAATCCCATGATGAAAACGGGACATCATCAAGAACATCCTCAAGTCACAAGACACAAGTTTATAGGTGTTTTATATACACGAAATGCATAATCATCATAAGAATCCACACATCATTATAACCAAGCAAGATAACTTGCCTCAATTCCGTAGACGAATAATCCTTCCTCGAATGGTCAAACGAACGGTATCCTCGTCTAACAATACTCACGTGAACAAGCAACCTTGAATGAAATATAATTCATTCAACAACACATCTGCGATAATGGTATTATCGCATAAACAATATTCATAAATTTACTTGAATAAATCGATTATCCTATCGATCATTTTAATGTTCTTATTACAAATCATCGTATGTTTATCATGATCATTACATATTCTAACCTTAATGTCAAATTCTTGATGTCTAGTTTATCATTAATGCAATATCGTGAAAATATCTTTTTCAAATAATCGACACTTCCAATTACGATATAAGTTGTGTTTAATTACATTCTTCATTATTTACCAACGATTTCATTCAAAACTTGATTACTATATGAAACATAAATTTAAGTTTTTAGTGAATTAAGAACATCATCTTAATTTACGCCTCTTGACATGCATGGATTAATGAAATGGAATTCGGCTATTCATCTACCGCATTTGTATCATCATATTCAACACAATTCTCTTAAGAACATTATCAACCTATCAATGTAGCGATTAACGCCCTTTAACGAAATCGATAGATTCGAACATATGAAGATTACAACTTCCTTCTATCAACATTCATTGTTTTACTTTGAAGAATTTATTAAAAGCCTAGTTATATCATTGAATACTTGAGATTTTTGAAGTAACTTCATTCATCTAACAAAGATCATCTACAAAGGGTTAATATCATCTTTCCAACAATTTTATTACAAAGGTTTTAGAGGCCAAAATCATGGTTCCATACTACCTTCAAGAATCAATAGAATGTTCAAGACAAATTTAACATTTCTCACTTTTAATCATTAAGGATATCATCCCTAACATGTTCCTAGTGTTGAGACTAAAATCAACTTCCGATTATCATGCTATACCTCAGGTTTTATGTATATCATTATCAACACAATCACATTATGAAGTTATTTACATCAAGAAGTAACACTAATACCTTCAAAGTTAATCTTCACTTGGTTTGAGTATGATTCAATTAACTTATCATGTTTACACTAGTTTAAACTAACATTATGTGAAGTATTTATCTACTAACATCATCATAAGCATGGAATTGATATGAGTTAAAGAAAGACCAACCTTAAAATGAAGAACAACACCAACACTCCAAGGAATACACTTCAATCTCTAGCTCTCCAAGTCACCAATCAAGTGTTGAAGCTCCAACACAAGTTAGGAAGGCTTAGAAATGAAGTTGGAAGGGAAAGGAATCGTTCCTAAGTTGGGAGATTGAAAGAGGTCGAGTAGGAAGTGAATGGCAAGTCATACATTTATAATCTGAACTTGACATTACGTACGTTAACGAACGTGGTTAACGTACGTTATAGCCTTTACGTACGTAATCTCATGATATTACGTATGTAACCAATTTCATCAAATCTCCCTGTCTAAAAACACGCAGTTCGTTACGTACGTAACCAGGCAGCTATTACGTACGTAATAGCCGTTGACTTGGCTGTCGCGATCGACTCCCGACCACCTACCCTTGCTCGACCCCACCCGCCGAAAGGCGGATTACTGGAGGATCTTCCGCATTACGTACGTTAACGTTCTGATATTACGTACGTAAGGCGGCCTACATAGCGTACGTTAAGAATACATGTTAACGTACGTTAAGTACTATAACAAGCATAAATGGAATTCTCGCAATATCACCCAACAACTAATATAATATGAATGACCATGAATCCAATTTAACATAATTCGTCGGTACTTGCTACAACATCACAGATATGGTGCGAAAATACTTAACTTAAATCATGAAATACAATATTAAAGGCGAGGGTATTACACCATTCACAAAATACATACGGGTTTTGAAAGAGAGCCTTTAATGAGGCTAAACCGAATATTCTGAAAGTTTATTTCAAACAATCAAGCAAACATGTAAAGACGATCACCGATCATCTTATCCTCAAAATAAGAATTGTATGAACAAGGTACTTGCCTCAAATAACCACAAACGCGGAGAATCGACTGAAGTAGGTTGGCACGAACCGAACTACGAACCCGCCGACTCCGCCGAAAGCCAACTCGCGATGATAAACTACGAAGGACAATAACAACAATGAAAATGAATTCCATATCACGATCCGAAGCCGCTGAATTGAAGGAAGGAACGACAAAAGTTCAAGGGTTTCCCCCAAAATGGCCAATAATACGAATCGACCGACCAAAATATGAAAACAAAATTCCAAATCGGAATATGGATATACAATCCATAGGATATGTTTAACAACATCATTTAACAACAATCGGTTCATCAAAATCGGATGGAAAATGAGATCGAGAACAAAACTCCCAAAAAGCCAACTCTATGGATTCAAGAAAAATACCTTGATTCGACGAAGAACAATGGATTAGATGATGTTATAATCACCTAGGATGCTCCAAAACATCTTTGGATTGAGCAAAAATCGGCCAAGATCGCGATCCCTAGTCGCCCTTGGCTCAACCCCGCAGAGAGGAGGAGAAATGAGGTGGAAATGATGTATCACGACTGCTGTCCAGTTTCTATACACTGGACAGCTTAGCATGCGCTAATCTTTAAGATTAGCGTGCGCTATCAAGGCACCGAAGTAAAACTTCCTGACAAAAATACACTGTTAGCATGCGCTAACGAGACCTTCAGACCCGGTCCAGTAGCCCCTGGACTGCCCTGAACTACCAGGTAGGGCGCGCTATCCTCACCCTAGCGTGCGCTACTAATGCACCCTAACGCGCGCTATGTTACTAAATAGCGTGCGCTGATCAACGTCTAAACCCAGTCCAGTAGCCTCTGGATTGTTTCTGCACCACCAGTTAGCATGCGCTACCACACCCGTAGCGTGCGCTAACAACCGCACCATAGCGCGTGCTAACCAATAAGTGTAGCATGCACTAACGAATCAGAAGGACAGCAACAGTACTCTAAGAAATGGGTACGACGACGGATACCCACAACTTTGGAAATTACAAAACGTCCCCAAATGTCCGAAAAGACAACGAATAATCAAATTGAAGCTCACAACATGTATAACAACGTTAAATAAACTTATGAGAAACCCAAAACAACAGTTTCGAACGAGATTCGCAAGAATCGAACTCAAGCACGGAATAGTCGCCTAAGAACATGGAACTCAACAAACGACACCAAAACAAACTCGGATGTCAAAAAGTGCAGAATTAAATATTCTCAGAATGATAAAACATTCACAAGCGAGCCGTTAAAACGGACTCCTACCAAAAATTTTTTTACCAAAAATCGAAAATCGCGGATATTACAATTTAATGAAAATTTTTGAACGGAAAGTATTGGTTCAAATTTGTCATTTCCACAAGAAAATTTGTTCGTTAAATTTTTAAGTTCGTTCTAACTTTCAAAAGATCTTCCTTTAATTAATTTTCATTTTCAAGACATTTTAGAATGATCGGTTTCAATAAATTTCCCTTTTTCGTTTATTTTGGAAATTTCGATTTCCAATAATTTATTTTTCGCTTTCAGGGATTTATTGTCAATTAAAGCATTTTAAAAATCGGTATGTAAAAGTTCGAATGCTTCTAATAATTCGTCGTGAGACGAGGTACTAACCTGGCTTTTGACGTCGCTTTCACGAATGAACTCCTTGCCATGAGTGCGAGGTTATTTTGAGTATATTCATTGTCATCCTCTTCGTCACTCCATGTTTCTACGAGAACTTCCTTCTTGGAAGTCGTGCCTCAGCAATTTTTCGCAAAGTGGCTTGGCTTACCACAGTTTCGACAGTTATTGTCGAATTTCTTTGATTCGCTCGTCTTGATATCTTTCCTTCTCCTGTTCAATAAGTTTTGAAACTTATTTATATTCTTGGCATAATATGCCGATTCTTCATCGTCTTCATCTACTGGGATTTCTTCTTTCTTTGACATCTTAGATTTCAAAGCAATGGATCTTTCCCTAGGTTTCGGTCTGGCATTTCGAGATTTAAGAACTATCTCGTAGTTTATTAGCGATCCGACGAGGGCGCTAAATCAAGTTTATTGAGATCCTTTAATTCCATTTAGCCATAACCATCCCGTCCCATTCAATAGGTAGTGATCGTAGGATTTTCTTAACTTTTTCACTACTTGTCAATGGTTTTCCAAAACAAGACAGTCCCTTAGTGATGACCGAAAATCGGTCGAGCATGTTAGTTATGGACTCTTCGTTCTTCATCATAAATAGATTGTATTCGTGAATGAGCATATTTATCTTTGTCTCTTTGACTTGTGATGTTCCTTCATGAGTTAGCTCGAGCATCTTCCAAATCTCTTTGGCACTACCACATGATGATATCTGGTTGTGTTCTTCCAGATTTAAATCACAATATAATAATTGCGTTGATTTGCAATTATAGTGGTCATTTTTCCAATCCTCATCATTATAATCTTTGAAGCTTTTTAGAGAGCCGTCCGATTTTGTAGGAATTTTAGGACCTAGGCAAATAACTTTCCAAAGCTCGATGTCGTATGCTCGGATGAAAATAGATATTTTCTTCTTCCATGTCATGAAGTTTGATTCATCAAAGAATGGAGGTCGATTTAAGGCAAGACCTTCGACCGGGGCAAATTGAAATGCCATAGGATCTTATTCTCCTCGGATGTTAAGCCGCTTACAAGAGAAACCTGGCTACGATACCTATTGTTGGGAAATTGGCACCCCACTTAGAATGATGGATAATATTATGGAGTAGAGTTTTCAAACTCTTTTGCATTGCGGGAGCGTAAATAACTTGCGGAAAGTAAAGGACACAAGATTTATAGAGGTTCGGCCAAATGTGCCTACGTCCTCTCTCCTATCTTTTTCTATACAAGATCAACCTTTTCCGTCTTGTCTTCTATCGGTCCGAGGTAAGCTGTTACAATATCGTCTTCTACCGGTCCGAGATAAACTGTTACACTCTTATCTTTATGTCAGTCCAATATAAACTATTTTCCTTTTCTATTGGACAAGGAAGCAACCTATCTAGCTTTTGGTTGGTACTAGACAAACCTCACTCGGATTTAGATATGATTCTAATAATATCGGATCAACGATCCTAATAACACCGAAACAATCTACAATCCGTATCTTTTCTCTCGTGTATGTTTTTGTGTATGAACACTCGAACACTTATCAATTAAGCACAAATACAACAACAATAGTGTATACAATGATATCAAACTTATATATGATTTTCTCAGAGTTGTTGTTATGAAAAATACCATATGACTTGGTATTTATAGGCATAAAGCCTCAACTAGCCATTAGCCTCTGCATCATGCATTACATATGTTAACTGTATCCCATTACGTACGTTAGCTGTATTATGTACGTTAATGCTTCTTTGTTACGTACATTATGCTCCATGTAAACCAGTCCAGTAGCATATGTGGCCTTCTTTACGTACGTTATCATTATACGCATTAAGTATGTTATCTTCAATGTATCCATTGCATGCTGACCTATTCCATGAGGTTATCTGTCCGTTCAATGGTTCCAATATTTGAATTCATATTCAAACTGCATTACGTATGTTAAAAACACTGTGTTATGTACGTTAACTTCACTCTGTTGCGTACGTTATCTTGTTTCGGTTGCATATGTTAAATCATCAGGCGAGTCTTCAGGTGAGTCTTCAGGTGACTATCTACTACGTACGTTATACATTTGATATAGGGTACGTTATCTTCGTTAATCATCACTTGCTTGCTTTTCTGTCCATTATAACATCAGCAACTCATCATTAGTTCATCATCAACTCATCATCAAAGCCAATTTATGATTATATGGAATAGAATATTCTAACAATCTCCCCCTTTTTGATGATGAGAAAACAACAACCTTTTAATGGGATTTTATACCTGCAAAATTAAAACAATTACAGATCAAAGTTTTCGACTCCATTTCGTTAGTTTTCATCTCCCAATTTTTCGTTTCTTCTTTTCGACTTCTTCATATTATTTTCTTTTTCAACTTTCTTCTTCGTTTTCTCGATTTTCCTCTCCTTCGTCTTTTCTCCCCCTTTCATTATCGGGTATTGTATTTATTTTTCTCGTCATTCTTCCATGACTCGTATTCTCCTTCTCCCAATATTTTTATCGAATTTCTCTCCCCCTTTTTGTCATAATCAAAAAGTGCATAGTAAATTAAATATGACAATTAACGGGTAAAACTCCCCCTGAAATATACATCTCCCCATTTAAAAAAATAACTCACCTGAGTTAAATATCAATTGTTAAAAATATAAATTATCAAAATACCAATTGATGGAAATATATTAATTTTAATTTTTGGGGATCCAACCGAGAGTTGGTTTTTCTTTTGAAACATAGACGATATTCGGTACAATGGTTCTTTTAGGAATCCAAATTTCCTTAATTTTTATCGTTCGTCTTGGGCTTTTGCAAATCGAAATATGATGCCCAAGTTTTAAACATTTCTCACATCGGGGTATTTTAAAATTTAAGGATTCGGTTTTATTATTCGGTTTGAATCATAACCCCTGTATATTTAATGAAAATTTTTGAACGGAAAGCATTTGTTCAAATTTGTCATTTCCGCAAGAAAATTTGTTCGTTAAATTTTTAAGTTCGTTCTGAACTTTCAAAAGATCATCCTTTAATTGATTTTCATTTTCAAGACATTGAGAATGATCGGTTTCAATAAATTTCCCTTTTTCATTTATTTTGGAAATTTCGATTTCCAATAATTTATTTTTCGCTTTCAGGGATTTATTGTCAATTAAAGCATTTTAAAAATCGGTATGTAAAAGTTTGAATGCTTCGAATAATTCGTCGTGAGACGAGGTACTAACCTGGCTTTTGACGTCGCTTTCACGAATGAACTCCTTGCCATGAGTGCGAGGTTATTTTGAGTATATTCATTGTCATCCTTTTCGTCACTCCATGTTGCTACGAGAACTTCCTTCTTGGAAGTCGTGCCTCGGAAATTTTTCGCAAAGTGGCCTGGCTTACCACAGTTTCGACAGTTATTGTCAAATTTCTTTGATTCGCTCGTCTTGATGTCTTTCCTTCTCCTGTTCAATAAGTTTTGAAACTTATTTATATTCTTGGCATAATATGCCGATTCTTCATCGTCTTCATCTACCGGGATTTCTTCTTTCTTTGACATCTTAGATTTCAATGCGATGGATCTTTCCCTTGGTTTCGGTCTGGCATTTCGAGATTTAAGAACTATCTCGTAGTTTATTAGCGATCCGACGAGGGCGCTAAATCAAGTTTATTGAGATCCTTTAATTCCATTTAGCCGTAACCATCCCGTCCCATTCAACAGGTAGTGATCATAGGATTTTCTTAACTTTTTCACTACTTGTCAATGGTTTTCCGAAACAAGCCAGTCCATTAGTGATGACCGAAAATCGATCGAGCATGTTAGTTATGGACTCTTCGTTCTTCATCATAAATAGATTGTATTCGTGAATGAGCATATTTATCTTTGTCTCTTTGACTTGTGATGTTCCTTCATGAGTTAGCTCGAGCATCTTCCAAATCTTTTTGGCACTATCACATGATGATATCCGGTTGTATTCTTCCGGATTTAAAGCACAATATAATAATTGCGTTGCTTTGCAATTATAGTGGTCATTTTTCCAATCCTCATCATTATAATCTTCAAAGCTTTTTAGAGAGTCGTCCGATTTTGTAGGAATTTTCGGACCTAGGTAAATAACTTTCCAAAGCTCGATGTCGTAGGGTCAGATGAAAATAGACATTTTCTTCTTCCATGTCATGAAGTTTGATTCATCAGAGAATGGAGGTCGATTTAAGGCAAGACCTTCGACCGGGGCAAATTGAAACGCCATAGGATCTTCTTCTCTTCCGATGTTAAGCCGCTTACAAGAGAAACCTGGATATGATACCAATTGTTGGGAAATTGGCACCCCACTTAGAATGGTCGATAATATTACGGAGTAGAGTTTTCAAACTCTTTCGCGTTGCGAAAGCGTAACTAACTTGCGGAAAGTAAATGACACAAGATTTATAGAGGTTCCTCTCTCCGTATCTTTTTCTATACAAGATCAACCTTTTCCGCCTTGTCTTTGTAACACCCCGAGATATTCGGAATAATTACAGCGCCATAAACCCTTTAAGTAAGGATTTACAAGGCTAATTAAAAGAAATGTGAAATTACAAAACCGGTTCCAACTGATCCATTGAGTTAATTAATACAACCATATCGAAATGATATTAATAAGACACGCGTACTCGAGTACTGAAAATGAACCAAGAAGACAAATCACAAAAACAACAAACATCACTGAGCCCCTTCGTCGTCACGTCGGTACTGTGGTTGTTTCCCCGATCCTCGGCTACCTGAACATCAAAACAAATGTCCACCCCCGAAGGGGTTAGCAAAACGATGCTAGTACAAGTATCATATTAAACAAATCGAATATGCATCAACAATACATAACACGATACACCACACGGACTTCCGCTACCAGAATCCGACAATGCGAATCCACAAGATTCCATTAACACAATATGGGTATTCCAATGATCCAGCGCCCTCAGCATAGATCCCAAGATGATCCCGTCGGACCAACACGAGGTGGAAAAACCCGTCCAATGATCCAGCGCCCTCAGCCTAGATCCCAAGATGATCCCGTCGGACCAACACGAGGTGGACATCCGATCCAGCGCCCTCAGCATAGATCGTACAACATACACAAACATAACTCATGCATACATATATGAAAAATCGCTATGTCCATCAACATGAACATACAAACCATAGATAACGTATATCATGACAATTCAACAAAATAAATCCCATGTTCAACAACATGAATAAACCACATGTATGCTCAAAATACCAATATTAACACATTACGATACTTTCCTCAAATATGGCAAGAACTAATCACTCCAATGATCTCAACACACTCGAAGGCCGTCTCCTTCGATCAACGTAGCAAGCTCGAACCTTAACAAAAGAAATAATATAGAATTCATCTCAAGTCGTACGAATGTCTAACAATCCGGTCTACGGCCGAAAGCTCTTAAAATAAATTCTCCCTGAACTACTTAGCATACGCTACGTATTCTGCGTAACGTGCGCTAAGCCGGCTCGTTAGCGTACGTAAACGACGAAGTCTAGAGTACGCTAACTATGTACTGACAATCCTCTCTGATCAGCCGACTGACTCGCCTGATGACATAACGTACGTTACGTACCAAACGTAGCGTATGTTACACATTCCCGATAGCGCACGTTAATATACATATCTTAGCATGCGCTAACCATGCATGGCAGTTTACTACTGGGCAGTAAACTTGATCTAATAGTGATGAAACTCATGAAATCTTCGGTGTTAATACATGTCATCTCCATGCATATCTTGCTCATACGGTTTGTAAAAGATATATATGGATTAAACGACTTCGAGATACAAGGATACGTATAATCATCACAACACTATAATTCATCTTGATCTTCAAGAAAGTATCCTAGGTTCCATCCATTTTATGTCCCAAAACGTATGATTCCATTATGTAAAGACATAAGAACTTGATAATCTCCATAAACGGGTCATAATCGGTTTTGAAGCTTCATGAATATGCTATGAGTTCAAACACTAAAAGGTTCAATGGTTTATACGATGAAGAAGTACCGAAACATCAAAAATATCCTTCTAACAACATGATGTTCGACTACGTACGAATTTAACTGACTAGTTAATCCCAAATCATGATCAAAATGTCCTTTAGAATATTACTTAAAATTGGTGAAGAATCACCTACCTCAAAGTAGTGAAGAACAAGGAGGAACTTGAAGAAATCCAACATCGAGGGCTTGAACACCAATCTCCAATGATCTACAATCTTCAAACTCATGCTAGTTAGATGATATGAGAGGTTGAAGATGGAGGAGGTAACTCTCTAAGTCTAAGAATTCGGATTTGGAAAGTGAAAAAGTCTGAAAAATGAAAAAGGATGCTGTCATATATATAGGAAATAGTTATTAGCGCGCGCTAGTCCATATCCATAGCTTGCGCTAACGGTCATTCGAAGCTTACTGACCTCACTGTACTCAACATTTAGCGTACGCTATCCTCATATCAGTAGCGTGCGCTACCACGTTGACTCGGCTTTTCCCGAAATCCGTCCAGGTTCATCCCGACATGATCCGACCAAGATCCGCGGCTGATCTCACCTACCACCCTGTCTTAATCATGTTGACTATGTATAGCATGCGCTAAGGTTCATACATAGCGTGTGCTACGAACCCAATTTAGCGTATGCTATGCTAAGTCGATAGCGTGTGCTACAAGTACAAAAATCACCACTTAGAACATATTCATGCAATCGTGCGCTCAACAATACCGGATCATGAAATACGGAGAATAATACTCAGATTAAAATGCAACAAATACAATATCACAAGGTTCAAATACTCATCAAAATCTCGGGTATTACATCCTCTCTCCCTAAAAAGAAGTTTCGTCCCGAAACTTAAGATGAAAATAACTCCGGATATCTAGTCTTCATATTATCCTCCATTTCCCAAGTGGCCTCTTCAACTCCGTGTCGTGACCATTGTACTTTAACCAAGGGTATTGGTTTATTCCTCAACTGTTTGATCCGACTCTCAAGTATCTTGATTGGTCTCTCTTCGAAGGTGCCGTCATTAGCTATCTCGATCTCATCGAACTCAATGATATGACTGGGATCTGGTACATACTTCCACAATTGGGATACGTGAAACACATTGTGAACGTGACTCAGTGATGGCGGTAAGGCCAACCTGTATGTTAAATCTCCAACTCTCTCGAGGATCTCAAATGGTCCGATATATCTCGGACTTAGCTTACCTTTCCTCCCAAACGGAAAATTCCTCGTGTAGGAGACACCTTCAATAGTACGTGGTCCCCGATGTCGAACTCTAGCGGGCGACGACGCACGTCTGCATAAGACTTCTGTCGACTCTGGGCTGTCAACAGTCTTTCCCGAATCAATGCTATCTTCTCTTGAGTCTGAACTATCAATTCCGGTTCCGTCCCGATCAAGTCCGATGAATCATCCCAGCACAAGGCTGATCGGCATCTTCTCCCATACAAAGCTTCAAATGGTGCCATCTTAATATAAGCATGCCAACTATTGTTGTAGGTGAATTCAATTAAGGGCAAATGAATTTCCCAATCAGTTGACCAATCTAAAGCACAAGCTCTAAGCATGTCCTCTACTGTTTGTATAGTCCTTTCGGACTGACCGTCCGTTTGAGGATGATAAGCCGTGCTAAATTTTAGCTCGGTCCCCAAAGCCCTGTGAACTGACTTCCAGAAGTACGACATGAAGCGACCATCTCGATCTGAAATAATGGTCTTCGGCGTCCCATGCAATCTGACTATCTCTGCAATAAATACTCGTGCCAATTTCTCGGGTCCCCACGTGTCTTTAATTCCTAGGAAATGAGCCGACTTGGTTAGTCGATCAACTATAACCCAAATCATATTCATTCCCGTCTTGTTCCTTGGCATATTGGTGATGAAATCCATCGAGATATCCTCTCATTTCCACTCAGGGATCGGAAGTGGCTTTACCATTCCGGCAGGTCGCTGATGTTCAATCTTAACCTGCTGACAAGTTAAACACTTCGAAACGTATTCTGCTACGTCCTTCTTCATATTTCCCCACCAGAAGTTTTGTTTTAGATCCTTATACATCTTACTGCTGCCCGGGTGAATAGAATAGGGCGCGCTGTGAGCTTCCTTCAGAATTGTCCATCTCAAATCATCATCATCGGGAACGCAAAGTCGACTCTGAAATCTCAGAACTCCATCATCTTGTATCACGAATCCTGGGGCCTTTCCTCTCTTTACTTCGTCACATAACCGAAGGATCAGAGAATCGTTCAACTACTTAGATTTGAATTCCTCGACTAGTGACGAAGTCAGTTCCGTCACATATAGTTGCCCTTGGATTCCTGGTGACCATACTTTAATCCCTTCGCGGATCAGTTCTCGTTGAGTGCTGGTTTGGGACGTAAGTGCTTCCAACACTCGAAGAGAAACAGGTTTATGGCTCAATGCATTAGCTACTACGTTTGCTTTACCCGGATGATAGAGAATTTCCAAGTCGTAATCCTTGATCAATTCCAGCCACCTTCTCTGCCTCATGTTTAATTCTTTCTGACTGAAAATGTACTTGAGGCTTTTATGATCTGTAAAGATCTGACAATGAGTGTCGTATAAATAATGTCGCCAAATTTTCAAGGCAAAGACCACAGCTGCTAACTCCAGATCATGAGTCGGGTAATTAACTTCGTACGGTTTCAACTGTCGAGAAGCATAGGCAATCAACTTATCCTTTTGCATCAACACACATCCCAGACCCTGATTTGAAGCATCGTTGTATACCATGAATCCATCAGTCCCATCTGGTAATGCTAATATAGGTGCTGTCGTCAGTCTCTTCTTAAGTTCATCAAAACCAGCCTCGCATTTCTCATCCCATATGAACTTTGAGTTTTCTGTAACAGCTGATTGAGCGGACGAGCAATTTTGGAAAATCCCTCTACAAAACGACGATAATATCCAGCAAGTCCTAAGAAGCTTCGGACTTCTTTCACACTATTAGGAGCTTCCCATTCCAAGATTGCTTCGACTTTCTTCGGGTCCACCTGAACTCCGTCAGCTGATATCACATGCCCAAGGAAGGTTACTTCCCTAAGCCAGAACTCGCATTTGGAAAGCTTCGCATAAAGCTGTTCATTCCTCAAGGTGCTCAAAACCACACGCAAATGCTCGGCATGCTCCTCTGTGTCTTTCGAATAGATCAAGATGTCATCAATGAAAACGACCACAAACTTATCTAGGTATTCTAAGAATACCCGATTCATCAATTGCATAAATACCGCAGGAGCATTGGTAAGTCCGAATGGCATCACCACGAATTCATAGTGCCGTCTGGGATCCGAAGCGATTTCGGTATATCGATTCCTTAATTCTCAACTGATGATATCCTGATCGCAAGTCAATCTTCGAGAATACCCTTGCCCCTTGCAGTTGATCAAACAAGTCGTCGATCCGAGGTATAGGATACTTGTTCTTGATTGTCACCTTGTTTATCTCCCTGTAATCAATACATAATTGGAGGGATCCATCTTTCTTCCGAACAAATAGAACGGGTGCTCCCCAAGGAGAAACGCTAGGTTGAATGTAAACCTTGTGCAATAATTCCTCAAGTTGCTTCTTTAGTTCATACATCTCGGTTGGTGCCATACGGTATGGTGCTCTGGAAATAGGAGCGGCTCCAGGTTCTAATTCGATAGTGAACTCCACTTCTCTCTGCGGAGGTAACTCAGGTAGTTCGTCAGGGAATACATCTGAGAATTCATTCACAATTGGAATAGATGAGAGCTCTACTCCTTCTTCTTTCTTCATGGCGTAGCACCAAAATCCGTGACAACCATGCTTCAGTAATTTTACTGCTTTCATCGCTTTGATCAATTTTCCCGAGCTTCCCGGTCTCCATCCTCTAAATAAGTGTTCAGATCCGTCATCAGCAATGATAGAAATGACTCTCTTTCGGTAATTCATAATAGCTCCATAACGGTTGAGCCAATCGTCTCCGAGAATTAAATCGTCACCATAGATGTCAACTACAATAAGATTTGATGGCCAATCTCTCCCTCCTATAGACAACAGAAAATCTCTAGTTTCTAGGGTTCCCATAATTCTCTCTCCGCTCGGCAAACCCACAACATAAGGTTCGCAATCAAATAAACACGAGATTTTCAAACGATTAACACAGTTCAATGATATGAAAGAATGTGTAGCTCCTGAATCGAATAAGATACTAACTGGTTGCAAAAGGATCTGAATCGTACCTGATGCAACAGCAGTGTTCTGATCGTCAGATTTCCTCATCTCGTACAGGCGCGGAGGAACGGACCCAGCACTGGATGTTTCTCTCTTCCCAACATTCTGCTGCTGAAATCCACTCTGCTGCGTCTGGTTCACACTTATCTCCTTTGGAACTGGCGCTGGAGTGCGAGTACCAAATGATCTAGTCGCAACTCCACAGAAAGCCGCACGGTGCCCTTCTTGCCCACAATTGAAACAAGTCACAGAAGATGCGGGGCAATCACGTCGAATATGCCCTGCTCGACCACAATTATAGCATTTCTTCGATGCGTCCGAAACTGCTGATGTTGTCTGGAACTTCTTTCCACCTCGAGAAGGATGTGGAGGTTTCCTAGATGTATAAATGAAGACTGGCCCTTGCGGGGCCCACCACTCTTGTTTTCCGAGAAGTTGCCGGTCACTTTGTGCTTCTTTGCCTCCATCGATTTCTCCACCACCGCCTCTTTCATGTCGTAGGCCAGTGCTTTGTCTTGATACTGCCGCAACGTAGTACACTCGAATCCGTACATGTACTGTTGAATCTCCGGCTTCATCCGCATATCGAAATGAAAAATCTTTTCTGCCTCCGTTCTGACCAAGTGTCGCACACAAGTCAGCTGATGATTAAAAGTTTTGATTGAGTGCATCATGAATGCTTCAATTACGTGGTGAGAAAAACTCTCGGATTTTTGCCTCTCTAAGGGCGAGGACAATATTGTGCTTCCATCATTATTTTGAATTCCGTCCGATCGGCATTATGATTCTCGGGTCGGATAGCTTCCCACGGTCAAAAGCCTCCCGGTCGGAAAATCTTGGGCAATAGGAACTTTAGGTCCTCGGGGATGATTAATACCCGCAAATATATTCTCTAACTCTTTTAGCCAATGATCCCAAGTAAGTGCCTCAGCAGATCCGTCAAATTTTGGCGGGTGCAATTTGACCACCTCAGCAAGCCATCTGTCTCGCCGGTTTTCCTCGTGGTGCTGCTGTCACATCGCCTTCTGCTTGCGGTCAACTACTGTGGCAATCCGGTTTATCCGAGCCACCACCTTTTGAAGCACTCCCGGCATGTTAGGATTAGCGTTGTCATTTCGATCCTGCTGTCCTCCGAATGGGAATCGGTTCGACTAGCCGATAATGCAGGGTAGTTGCGGAATCCTCCTGTCTCATGTTACCAAGACCGCGTCTGCGTCCACGTCCTCCCCTCAACATACTGTAAACACAATTACTTAATATCCAGGACAAAATTTTCAAAAATAAAGTCCGTCAATATTCACAAAACAGAAATTAAGTAAAACGGTAGTATAAGAGATTAGGAGACTTACAACCACGGTCCACATGACGACTTTGGCTGAACAGTGATGTTACGAACGACCCGTAAATCAAATAACGTAAACAGACCCAACTAAAACCCGACTGCCAAGATATCCATGAATCTTAGCTCTGATATCATATTCTGTAACACCCCGAGATATTCGGAATAATTACAGCGCTGTACACCCTTTAAGTAAGGATTTACAAGGCTAATTAAAAGAAATGTGAATATAATCCAACAATATCATAGAAATTCAAATTACAAAACCGGTTCCAACTGATCCATTGAGTTAATTAATACAACCATATCGAAATGATATTAATAAGACACGCGTACTCGAGTACTGTAAATGAACCAAGAAGACAAATAACAAAAACAACAAACATCACTGAGCCCCTTCGTCGTCACGTCAGTACTGTGGTTGTTTCCCCGATCCTCGACTATCTGAACATCAAAACAAATGTCCACCCCCGAAGGGGTTAGCAAAACGATGCTAGTATAAGTATCATATTAAACAAATCGAATATGCATCAACAATACATAAGAAGATACACCACACGTACTTCCGCTACCGGAATCCGACAATGCGAATCCACAAGATTCCATTAACACAGTATGGGTATTCCAATGATCCAGCGCCCTCAGCATAGATCCTAAGATGATCCCGTCGGACCAACACGAGGTGGAAAAACCCGTCCAATGATCCAGCGCCCTCAGCCTAGATACCAAGATGATCCCGTCGGACCAACACGAGGTGGACATCCGATCCAGCGCCCTCAGCATAGATCGTACAACATACACAAACACAACTCATGCATACATATATGCAAAATCGCTATGTCCATCAACATGAACATACAAACCCTAGATAACGAATATCATGACAATTCAACAAAATGAATCCCATGTTCAACAACATGAATAAACAACATGTATGGTCAAAATACCAATATTAACAAATTACGAAAATTGCCTCAAAGATGGCAAGAACTAATCACTCCAATGATCTCAACACACTCGAAGGCCGTCTCCTTCGATCAACGTAGCAAGCTCGAACCTTAACAAAAAAAAATAATATAGAATTCATCTCAAGTCGTACGAATGTCTAACAATCCGGTCTACGGCCGAAAGCTCTTAAAATGAATTCTGCCTGAACTACTTAGCGTACGCTACGTATTCTACGTAACGTGCGCTAAGCCAGCTCGTTAGCATACGTAAACAACGAAGTCTAGCGTACGCTAACTATGTACTGACAATCCTCTCTGATCAGCCGACTGACTCGCCTGATGACATAACGTACAATACGTACCAAACGTAGCGTACGTTACTCATTCCCGATAGCGCACGTTAATATACATATCTTAGCGTGCGCTAACCGTGCATGGCAGTTTACTACTGGGAAGTAAACTTGATCTAATAGTGATGAAACTCATGAAGTCTTCAGTGTTAATACATGTCATCTCCATGCATATCATGCTCATATGGTTTGTGAAAGATCTATACGGATTAAACGACTTCGAGATATAAGGATATGTATAATCATCACAATACTATAATTCATCTTGATCTTCAAGAAAGTATCCTAAGTTCCATCCATTCTATGTCCCAAAACGTATGATTCCATTATGTAAAGACATAAGAACTTGATAATCTCCATAAACTGGTCATAATCGGTTTTGAAGCTTCATGAATATGCTATGAGTTCAAACACTAAAAGGTTCAATGGTTTATACGATGAAGAAGTACCGAAACATCGAAAATATCCTTCTAACAACATGATGTTCGAATATGTACGAATTTAACTGACTAGATAATCCCAAATCATGATCAAAATGTCCTTCAGAATATTACTTAATATTGGTGAAGAATCACCTACCTCAAAGTAGTGAAGAACAAGGAGGAACTTGAAGAAATCCAACACTGAGGGCTTGAACACCAATCTCCAATGATCTACAATCTTTAAACTCGTGCTAGGATGATGATATGAGAGGTTGAAGATGGAGGAGGTAACTCTCTAAGTCTAAGAATTCAGATTTGGAAAGTGAAAAAGTCTGTAAAATGAAAAAGGATGCTGTCCTATATATAGGAAATGGTTATTAGCGCGCGCTAGTCCATATCCATAGCGTGCGCTAACGGTCATTCGAAGCTTACTGACCTCACTGTACTCAACATTTAGCGTACGCTATCCTCATATCAGTAGCGTGCGCTACCGCGTTGACTCCGATTTTCCCGAAAGCCGTCCAGGTTCATCCCGACATGATCCGACCAAGATCCGCGGCTGATCTCACCTACCATCCTGTCTTAATCATGTTGACTACGTATAGCGTGCGCTAAGGTTCATACATAGCGTGCGCTACGAACCCAATTTAGCGTACGCTACGCTAAGTCGATAGCGTGCGCTACAAGTACAAAAATCACCACTTAGAACATATTCATGCAATCGTGCGCTCAACAACACCGGATCATGAAATACGGAGAATAATACTCAGATTAAAATGCAACAAATACAATATCACAAGGTTCAAATACATATAAAAATCTCGGGTATTACAGTCTTCTATCGGTCCGAGGTAAACTGTTACAATCTCGTCTTCTACCGGTCCGAGATAAGCCATTACACTCTTATCTTTATGTTGGTCCAATATAAACCGTTTTCCTTTTCTATTGGACAAGGAAGCAACCTATCTAGCTTTCGGTTAGTACTAGACAAACCTTACTTGGATTTAGATATGAATCTAATAATGCTGGATCAACGATCCTAATAACACTGAAACACTTTACAATCCGAATCTTTTCTCTCGTGTATGTTTTTGTATATGAACACTCTAACACTTATCAATTAAGCACAAATACAACAACAATAGTGTATACAATGATATCAAACTTATATATGATTTTCTCAGAGTTGTTGTTATGAATAATACCATATGACTTGGTATTTATAGGCACAAAGCCTCAACTAGCCGTTAGCCTCTGCATCATGCATTACATATGTTAACTATATCCCATTACGTACGTTAGCTGTATTATGTATGTTAACGCTTCTTCATTATGTACGTTATGCTCTATGTAAATCAGTCCATTAGCTTCTGTGGTCTTATTTACGTACGTTATCTTCAATATATCTGTTGCATGTTGACCTACTCCATGACGTCATATGTCCGTTCAACGGTTCTAATATTTGAATTCATATTCAAACTACATTACGTACATTAACAACACTGTGTTACGTACGTTAACTTCACTCTATTACGTACATTATCTTGTTTCGGTTGCGTACGTTAAATCATCAGGTTACATTTCAGGTGAGTCTTCAGGTGACTATCTACTACGTACGTTATACATTTGATATAGTGTACGTTATCTTCGTTAATCATCACTTGCTTGCTTTTCTGTCCGTTTAGAGCATCTTCGACTTCTTTGTTGTTTTGCTTTGTTCCATTGTTGTTTTCTTTGATCGATAACATCAGCAACTCATCATTAGTTTATCATCAACTCATCATCAAAACCAATTTATGATTATATGGAATAAAATATTCCAACACCAATTTCCAACATAGATGAGCATCGTGTGCAATCTGTCGTGAGTGGACTGTATCAATGACTGGCATAGGTCGCAGTGGCAGAGGCATCCTCCTTAGAATAAAAGGCTTGGTCCTCATGTCCCTGCGGCGAGGTGCTGAGGTCCCTGCCTCCTGGTCTAACCCATCCTGAGTATCAGGCGGTGCAGCAAGAACCACCTCGCTGGGTAGAGGTGTAGCTGGCCTCTCTGGCAAGCTCCTCTAGCATACGGTCGATACACGCAAGCTCCAGGGGGAGGTGCACAGTGCTGGAGGTACTGAGTGGTGATCCGGATAGCAAAGGACATGAGATCTCCGGACGGTACTAAAGTGGGCTCATGTAAAAAGATAAAGTACCATGAGGTTGCATCAGCCCACTCCCTCCACTCGATTGGAAGGAGATCGATAAGGCGCTGAATGCCCTCATAGTCTGAGACACCATGAAGATCAGCTAGGCACCAGGTCGCCTCAAGTTCTGCCATGCACACGGATACCATGGCACCCATGCCTCGATACATGCTGCAGAAAGACTCTACAAGGTCGCACGGTGTCCTCCTTATCCTCGCTAACTTATGCGGTGCTGTCTTCGTGGTCGCCATCCTATGAAGAAGGTATACATATAGAACAACTCTACTAAAGGGTTCTCATAATAAGAATATAAATCTCACCCTAAGTTCTCGACTTGAACTTTGGACTCTGAGAAACACCTAACACATAAAAAAATACTATCTAACAGGGTACGTTATGAAAGTTATTCGGGTTCCGCCATTAATGGACATCCCGATAGAAAATAACCATACTCGTGTCATTCGTACATAAGTGATGTTCATTATGAGATGTCACTGCATCATTGATCCTCGTCAGTACATCGTCATCGTTTACCCTTCACATTCGTGTATATGTTTCTTCATCAGCAACAATTCATGCGTAATCATAAAAAAACTTCATATATTACACGCTTCGTCATACATGTCGTTCCACACATATTCATAATTAACATCTCATAAAGATCGTAAAGAGATATATTTTCATGGAAAAATAAGTTTGAATCATAAAGACTCGTAAATTATTTACCTTACTCTTCGGTTGAGCATGATGGGGTGTTGAGTTGACAATTGATTCTTATATCGGTTTAGATAATCGAACTAAACTCCACTTGAAAGAACATATACTGAGAGAGAATGAACTTCTCTGATGCCATTCTATCAGGGGCCCTTATCGCTAAGAATAGGACATCTAGGGCGTGACCCGAGGTAGGGATTAAGAAGTGGGGAAGAAAGGGGAAAACATACGTTCCATAAGGAATATGGGTGGATTTCCACGAATAATCTATCAAGGCCTCACGAAGGGGAATCAATCCTGTAGGAATGACTTAGAATCCAAGGGAAGAATACATAGTAATAATATTATCCTTGAAGTTTAGAAAAGGCTTCATAGTACATTACAAACGACGTGACTTAGAAAGCAAAATCATAAAAAGTGTTTGCAGCGGAAAAATATGGTTGGTTACATATATGAAGATATGTAACCAGGCTTAACATTGTTTGCAAACAAAAGACTTCCACTCAACACCCTCCGTCACATCCCCTGCTCAACTTGCATATTTTAAAAGATATACAGGACTGAGTACAACGTACTCCGTGAACATATTGCCAAAAGATAAAATATGCTTTTGTATTTGTCATCATGCATATAAATAGTAACACACGGGGTTTTTAAGAAAAGTCCATGTTTACTAAATCATTTTATTTCATTGCATATATCATTAGATTTACCATATCCATAATTATGCCAGGGAAGGTGGCCACCTCCCGCGAATGTTACTCCCTGAGATCGGCCACTCCGAAGAGAGATCACAATACCACGTACTTTGTACATGAACCCTGTAACACCCCCAAACCACTCAGGAATATTACAGCGCCGCAGACCCTCTCCGTAAGGATCTACCAGGCTAAAAGCGGAAAACACAATATATAGGCACATGCCAACATGGCTAATAACGACTCATTAGACTGATTTGGTCTTCTCCACAATACACACATCAAATATACACAACTCTTCTTTAAAACATATACCCACGCAGGGGTTGGAATATATCAACATGCCCGTAAAACAGGAGAAACACACAACAGGGAACCAAACAATAAGGTTCTACCAAAACACAACAACTGGTCTTCATGTGATTAGTATCGTTGTCTTCTATCATCCTTCGTATCGATCCTGTGATTCGATCCCCAGCAACCTGAAAGTACCTGGACGCAAAACGGACATCCACCCCCCGAATACTCGGGGGTTAGCAAAACTCCACTGTTTTGCTAGTGCAAATATAAAATACGAATACAAGCCATACATATCATACTCCAAGGACATAATAATCATGAAACATACTTCCCGAGCTAAATCACTTGATCAAAACGGTTCAATCGAAAGATAGGGGTAAACCCAATTTACAGCCTGTAAAACATTCTACGATCTCGGAAGTTTTAAAAACATTTGGAATTTAAGAATTCTCAAGCCTTTCGAAACCATTTAGGGGCACAGCCCAAAAGTCATTTTCCCAAAATACAATTATGATAACAACACACGGGGTCCACGACCCAATCACACCATTCCAGTCAAAGCTCGGGGTCCACGACCCAATCATACGTATCAACATATTCCGAGGGCTTATTTGCGTCCCATACTAACAAGCCACAGACCTCATATGCTCCCGCGGAACATACCCGAGTGAATAACCCAAAAGGAAACCATATCAAATCATATGTCTCCATGACAACAGTCACAAAACCATCATCATACATATGTTCATAAATATTCTGGCACCGCACTAACAAGCTACGAGCCTCGGATCCTCCACGAGACATACCCGATTGGACAACCCATGACACGTACATCACAACCAAATCACAACCATAAGTTATCCCGACATCGCACTAACAAGCTACGAACCTCGGAGTCCCCACAAGATATACCCGGTGATAACCCCACAAGTTATCCCGGCATCGGGATAGCAAGCCACGAACCTCGTAATCCCCACAAGACATACCCGATGATAACCCTACGGTTTCGCCCGACCCATACTAGCAAGTATGAATCCCGGAGATTCAACAATCTTACATGGTGGCACAATCACGCATCAATAAGCAATTAACACGTCAAACAACATTAAGCATCACAACCTCCTTTCAAAGGAGTAACAATTAATATAACAACATGTCAAATACCCACCGAACAAGTATACGATTCGATACACAATCCTTAGCTAGTGATTACGGTCTATTATATTCACGAAGTGTGGTTATAACATCTATCCACATACAACACATACTTACATATTCCAAATACACATTTATCCACGATTCATACGAGTTATCTTGAAGGGAACCCTTTTTATCGAGAATATACCGATCCTTTAGAAGGTTCGTTAACACATTCAAGTTCCACAAATAACTAATTACCAACTATCGCGTCTACGAAACACGAAGTGTATGGGCAAGATACTAGCCTCGATACCGCGAGCAACCGAACAACGAACGGACACGGTCGGATAGTTCTCGAGCTTCCAAAAACGACCAAGGATCCGACAATCCCATGAATACTACGAAAATAACATCTCCACGAATCAATAACACTAATCGGAATCCGAAACGATCCTAAAAACAACAAGGATCTAAGTGTTCTCAAGGAATTCAAGAATCATTAATCCGGGTGATAAAAATCGATGAACGGTTTACAAAATCCGAAGATCACATCCAAGACAATCAAGAATACACAATCGATCAGATGAGATCGGGTAAGAATCACAAATCTAAGGAAAAAACCCCAAATTCAAGAAACTAGGGTTTTAAGAAGAGATTGCCTTGATTTGGAGCAACAAAATGATTAGATGATGCTAGATATGCATAAATCCACCCAAAGATGAAGCTTGACGAAGAAGGTCGCTCAAAATCGCCTCTTGAGCTCACTCCTGTCGGAAATGGATGAAGAAGGGTGAGAAATGACGATTAAACGCTATTGTCCAGTATTTATACTGGACCGTTATTAGCATGCGCTAAACATACTCATTAGCACGCACTAACGGGGTCAACGCCTCAAAACAACCCACATGTAACACAGTTAGCGTGCGCTAGCCAATATGCATAGCGTGCGATAACGAGTCACGGATCCAGGCCAGTAGCTCATGGACTGGTCTGCACCTACCATGTAGCGTGCGCTAGTAAGAACAATTAGCATGCGCTAGGCAGACGATAGCGTGCGCTATCAACCTACCAGAGCATGGGCTAACGAGACTCCAGTCCCAGTCCAGTAGCTCCTGGACTACCTCTGGACTGCCAGTTAGCGTGCGCTACACATCCGGTAGCGTGCGCTAACCACAACACAGTAGCACGCACTACACCACAAACGTTAGCGTGCGCTACACCACAAAAACCCAAAAACTCACATAGTGATCCGAAACGCCTCCAAACACATGTCCCAACAAGGCACACCTAAAACATGGCACAAAATTCCAACGATGAGGACAATAACAATCCGATAAAACCCAGAAAACTCAATGAATCCAGAACAAAGATCTCGGGTATTACACTCTACCCCCCTTAAAAGAAGTTTCGGCCCCGAAACTTAAAAAACAAAACGATCAACGCAAAACAAACTCAAATTACACACGCTATTCGTTGCCGACGACCTGCAATGAATCACATGCAGCACGAAGATGCTAACATCCATATCGCTAGGCCAGAACGATAACAAAACGCAACGAACAAAAATTAATATGGTTAACCAACCCGAACAGTACGTCAGTCGAAACGCAAGCTAAACGCTGAGCAAATACAAAATTCTACCACCCGAGGGTCGTAAGATCGACAACGAAGCTAATTTCCCGAACTCAAGAAAATTACGAAGGATTTTTAACGCTCAACAATCACGATACGAGACCAACAAAAACTGAACAATCAATCGATCGAGACAACAACAGTCGAATAATCATGTTCGAATCACGACGAACAACAAAAATCAAATAACAACCCCGAAGTCCACAACTCGACTCGAGACAATAGATGGTCTCGTAAGAACGACAATATATGCATTTATATAAGATTCATAGGGGTGGAGCCAAATCCGGAAAAAGTCACGACAACAAACGAATTTCTCCGAAACAATACCACAACTTGTCCAACAATGAAAAGTGAAGGATAGAATGAGTTCAGAAAATATCGACGAGTACAAACGAGTCGACATGACTGGAAATACAGAAGTTCAACAATCCGATCCACTTCTGATGAAGGAAGTTTATCCCCGAGGTTCGAAACAACAAAGAAAGAAAAAAAATATCACGGCATACAACCGGTAGACTATATTCTCAGGGACTCCTCAGAGTCAGACCTGATAACAGTGCTCACGTCCGTGCCTCAGAAGAATCGGTGACTAACTCGCAAAACTGAACCTGGTGTCCCATGAGTCCGCACTTATAACATGTTACTGGCTGCGAAGGGCAATGTGCACGAACATGCCCTGACACATTGCAGTTGAAGCACCTCCTGGACTTACCAGGAGTCAAAGCTGGCGATTTGGAACTCTCAGTCCCACGCATCAAACGATGGAGCTTCACAGCAGAAAGACTACGACGCTACAATCCAGAGACACCAACTCCCATACTATCCATAAGGTCATCGGACATCCTCCGTTCCTTTGGCTCGTGCACACGCTCCGACGATAATGAAGCCAGTTCGTAAGCCAAGGCTCGATCATGATAATCCCTCAACAAAGTGCAAGTGAATCCCGCCATATAATGGCGAATCTCCAGCTTCATCTGTCTGTCAAAATGAAGGATCTTCTGTTCTTCGGTCCTCACCTGATCTCGCAAAAAACTGAATTGTTTACTGTAGTCGATGATGGCCTGAGACACCGATATATCTTGCGGTTCTGCCAAATAGAATTCACGAATTCTCTGCTCTCTAATCGGTTTCGGACAAAACTCAGCTTCCATAAATGCCTAGAACTCTGCCCACGTGACATCACGGTCACGAGGTTTAACAACTTCCCACCAATTAGCAGCATCTTTGTCAATAGGGTACTGAGCGATGGGTACCTTCCGCTCTTCGGGACAATCGATGGCCTCAAAAATCTTTCCCAACTAGAAAATCCAACCGTACCAGCCCAACACATCCACAGCACTAGCGAATCGAGGGGGATTCATACGAACTACCTCTCGAACCCATTGATTTACACCGACATTCGGAGTCGCGTCAGTGTTGCGTTGAACCGCCTGGGTCAACTGAGTCATCTGTGCTGCTACTTGTTGCAAAATAGTAGCAACACCAATGCCAATATCATTCCCGATAATATTCTCTCGATTCCGCATCTGATCCCCATGGCCATCAGTACCACGGTTACGACCACGACCTCTGCCCCTCGGCATACCAACAAGCAGCAACCTAACGCAACGCAAATCACATAATCACACACATAGAATCCATTCACAGGTGATCGACTGCAAAAATTAAGCCTGGCGGCAAAATACAGTTCCAAAACTTTTGCCCAGCTAGAAAGCGCGCTCCACAACAAAAGATGACGTGCGCTAGTTGTGCAAGTTTGGCAACACATACATACTCACCTATCAACGGTACTAGACCGGAGGTTACAAATAAACAACAATATACAAATTCAAATGCCAACGGTTCGCATAATTATGACCTTACACAAATAATCATCAGGCATTTATTAACATTCGAACCGAAATCCCATCTCTCGGTCAAGAATACTATTTCAACAACTGCATACCGAACGACTCAGCATTCACACCACCACTTTAGTCACAACTCGGAGCGCTACAGCTGAACAACAACAATATCTTTACTACATACCCATTAATCGGGATTCATCACTGGAAAGTTAAAAGCAAGAGTCACGTTTTCAAATACATTTTTTGGTAGACCTCATTTTAGTTTTAAAATCAAATTATTGAAAACTTGTAATACAGGATGGAAATAAGATATAAGTAGTTTGAATTCCCGAAATTTTTGGTCTCGAGGTCATCACACGAAAATCAAATTTTTTCTTTCTTGAAGGATGTTTTAAAATAAAATTAACGTGACTTCCCAAAATTTTAAATCTTTAAAACATCACATTGAGAAACTTTCCTTGCGTAACCACACCAAAACATTACTCTTGTAAAAACGGTTTATACAAGAATACATATATACTTATATACATATACACCGGCACATTACAAAAATCAAGCGAACATGGAGTACGTATTCACGATTCACAATTAACTCCACATCAAAACACAAATATCACACAAGCTTGTGTAACACGAGACACAACAATATAGTGGGGAGACTTACATCCACAGATCACACGAAGATGATGGCTGCACCTTGATACTAATCACAACCGACCTCAAGAGGACGCGTCGTGACACGACTCAGTCAGACAAAGTCTGACAAAACAAGACTCGACAATATATAACTAGACCCGACAGCTTAGGTTTCCACAACCTAAGCTCTGATACCATAATCTTTAATATGCCCAAACCACTCGGGAATATTACAGCGCCGCAGACCCTCTCCGTGAGGATCTACCAGGCTAAAAGCGAAAAACACAATATATAGGTACATGCCAACATGGCTAATAACGACTCATTAGACTGATTTAGTCTTCTCCACAACACACATCAAATATACATAGCTCTTCGTTAAAATATATACCCACGCAGGGGTTGGAATATATCAACATGCCCGTAAAACGGGAGAACCACACAACACACGGGGTCCATGACCCAATCACACCATTCCGGTCAAAAACTCGGGGTCCACGACCCAATCATACGTATCAACATATTCCCAGGGCTTATTCGCGTCCCGTGCTAACAAGCCACGGGCCTCAGATGCTCCCGCGGAACATACCCGAGTGAATAACCCAAAAGGGAACCATATCAAATCATCTGTTTCCGTGACAACAGTCACAAAACCATCATCATACATACGTTCATAAATATCCTGGCACCGCACTAAAAAGATATGAGCCTCGGAGCCTCCACGAGACATACCCGATTGGATAACCCATGACACGTACATCACAACTAAATCACAATCATAAGTTATCCTGGCATCATACTAACAAGCTACGAACCTCGGAGTCCCCGCAAGACATACCCGATGATAACCCCACAAGTTATCCCGGCATCGGGATAGCAAGCCACGAACCTCGGAGTCCCCGCAAGACATACCCGATGATAACCCTACGGTTCCGCCCGACCCATACTAGCAAGTATGAATCCCAATATTACCCGGTGGCACAATCACTTACAACAATCACGCATCAATAAGCAATTAACACGTCAAACAACATTAAGCATCACAGTCTCATTTCAATGGAGTAGCAATTAATATCACAACATGTCAAATACCCACCGAACAAGTATACGATTCGATAAACAATCCTCGGCAAGTGATTACGGTTTATTATATTCACGAAGTATGGTTATAATGTCTATCCACATACAACACATACTTACATATTAGAAATACACATTTATCCACGATTCATACGAGTTATCTTGAAGGGAACCCTTTTTATCGAGAATATACCGATCCTTTAGAAGGTTCATTAAAACATTCAAGTTCCACATATAACCAATTACCAACTATCGCGTTTACGAAACACGAAGTGTATGGGCAAGATACTTACCTCGATACCACGAGCAACCGAACAACAAACGGACATAGTCGAATAGTTCTCGAGCTTCCAAAAATGACCAAGGATCCGGTAATCCCACGAATACTACAAAAATATCACCACGAATCAATAACACTAATCGAAATCCGAATCAATCCTAAAAACAACAAGGATCTAAGTGTTCTCAAGGAATTCAAGAATCATTAATCCGGGTGATAAAAATCGATGAACGCTTTACAAAATCCGAAGATCACGTCCAAGACAATCAAGAATACACAACCGATCGGATGAGATCGGGTAAGAATCACAAATCTAAGGAAAACCCCCAAATTCAACAAACTAGGGTTCTAAGAAAAGATTACCTTGATTTGGAGCAAGAAAATGATTAGATGATGCTTGATATGCATAAATCCACCCAAAGATGAAGCTTGACGAAGAAGGTCGCTCAAAATCGCCTCTTGAGCTCACTCCTGTCGGAAATGGATGAAGAAGGGTGAGAAATGACGATTAAACGCTGTTCTCCAGTATTTATACTGGACCGTTATTAGCGTGCGCTAAACATACTCATTAGCGAGCACTAACGGGGTCAACGCCTCAAAACAACCCACATGTAACACAGTTAGCGTGCGCTAGCCAATATGAATAGCGTGCGATAACGAGTCACGGATCCAGTCTAGTAGCTCCTGGACTGGTCTGCACCTACCAGGTAGCGTGCGCTAGTAAGAACAATTAGCGTGCGCTAGGCAGACGATATTGTGCGCTATCAACCAACCATAGCGTGCGCTAACGAGACTCCAGTCCCAGTCCAGTAGCTCCTGGACTGTCTCTGGACTGCCAGTTAGTGTGCGCTACACATCCGGTAGCGTGCGCTAACCACAACACAGTAGCGCGTGGTACACCACAAGCGTTAGCGTGCGCTACACCACAAAAACTCAAAAACTCACATAGTGATCCGAAACGCCTCCAAACACATGTCCTAACAAGGCACACCCAAAACATGGCACAAAATTCCAACGATGAGGACAATAACAATCCGATAAAACCCAGAAACTCAACGAATCCGGAACAAAGATCTGGGGTATTACAAACCCTGGCCAGTGACCATTGTCTAGCTTAGGATCCGATCATTTTATAGGTTGGCAATCCAATGGTGATAGTTTCATAAGAATCCACATAAAATTTATTATGCATCATAATCATTGAATAATTTGCTTGTAAAACATTTCATCAAAATAGAGCAAAGTTCAAATCATTTTCGTATAGAAAGCCCACCTGGAGAAGTAATAAATGCAAGTAAAATGATTCTCGGCTCTTCCTTACGCTTCAATCTGATGCTCCCCCTTCATCGGAAACAACTAAGTTTAGCTGTCAATCAAGCTTAATGAAGTCTAACAGACAATGGACTCGATCTACATGTTTGGACTTTAGGGTTTTGCATTCCACTTAAGTTTAATAATAAAAGCTATGATTCTAATAGAGAATACAAATGGCCATGTAACATATAGAGCTACTAATAGTGGTAACTGACACTCGATTCCGTTACACATTCCTTGGTTCGAAAACCATCATCAAACACTTAACATAATCAAGAACATAAATGTGCACAAAGGCTGGAAAGAATTAGAATTCTATAATTATACATTAAGAACTGGACAGTGTATCTTACACCACTCGAAAGCCACTGAAGTCTAGTTTTATTTTTATTTTACGGATATCAAAAATAATAATTATGGAGAAAGTTATGGCCATTTCGATAAAGAGTAGCTAAACTTCCAATTTTCGGCAAAAATGAGAAAAACGTCATATTAATCTAGAGTTCGTTTCTAGCAACGAAAACCCTAAACATGCAAACTATAATCATGCATATCATACTTATAACACATATAGGAGTCGATATACAAGCATGCTTCTTGACACTACGAACTCCATTTCATAATCTTCAATAACTACTAACATATTTTCATATTTTCAACATCAACAAATATCAAACATCATCAACATAAAGCATCATCAATATCAAACATCATCAATTATCTAGCAACACATTTAATCCATACTCATGTTGATAATTAAAGTTTTGGTCCTAACATGAAGATGACCTAAACATGATTTAAAAATACTCAATACATAACATGCTCGTTAACTATATTAACTTTAATATTTAACACATATTCCACTTTATAAATCTAACATCATGTCTTCGTTTTCAAACAAATTTCTAAAATATTTTACAAAAATCTAATAAAAACATACCATGTCCTCCTTTCATACATCATCACAAATATCAAGTCACTTTGAACATATATCAACATTAAGAACTAATCCCGATTCTTCCTCTCTTTCAAAATATTAAATATTTTATTAAAATCCCGTAAATTCATCATAGCATCATCTCATCAAGTAGAAACATATTGTGTAATAAAATCATAAGAAAAACAACAGATGCTTGATTTGTAAACCCTAATATTTTCGATCCAAATGACAAAATCAAAACATGACTAAAACTTTTCTTAAACACTCCCAAGTACCTTAGAATCAACGTAGAAACAACATACGAAAGATTATAACATCAAACCTAAGTTCCTTCATCAACTTTCAAATTTTTAAAGTTAGCTAAAATCGATTTTTACTTGGATGGAAATGAAAAGAAGAAGCTAACTTACTTGAATATGAACTTGGATTCAACTTTGGCACATAAATGGAGCTTGTTAATCGAGCTCCAATGGAAGCTCTTTCAATGGGGGAGGGGGCCGGCCGCCAAGGAGAGAAGAAGAGGAAAGAAGATGAAGTGAGGAGGAAAGTGAAGTGTGTCCCTTTTTATACTAGGTTAACCCTAGGCGTTTACTAAAATGATCGAAGAATATTCTACGTTTCGCTCTTTCGCAGATAAAATTACTCGGGTACTTATGTATGTCGTATACTTAAATTATCGTGTCGAACTTACAGCTTAAAGTCGGAGAAAAGTTTTGCAATTTACGGAATGTGAATTATCCAGAAAATGACTCGACATATAATATACCTGAAAACTCAAAAAGTAAACTTTCGAAAATCATACTCGCAACGTAAATATAGTGTATGTAGAAGGCGAAAAAATCACAATTCTGTCTATCGAAACGAAAAATGAAATTCGTAATAGAATCCCAACTAGATAAATGAACATTCAATTTCTGAATTAAAAATGTGTAAATAGATCTAAACTTATCGAATTAGTAAAAATTTCATTACTTAGGAATACAAAAACTCTAATGTCGCACGTGAGGTTATTATAAATCATGCATATAAAGGACCGGGGCATTACAGAGGCGGTGCGTTATGTTGGGTCAAATTGGAAGATTTTCCCTCTAAAAGGATCTGTTAGTCAATTGCCATTACATTTGGACGGAAATATGACGGCAAGGACTAAAAAAAAAAAAAAAAAAAAAAAAACATTAGGAACTAATAGTGAAAACACCCAACAGTTTAGGTACTACATTTGAAAGTGGCACAAAGTTTGGGTATTAAGTGAAATTTTCCCACATTTGTACACTAATTAATGAGAAAGACTTGTACCCAAATTAACTTTAATTTGTTATAATAAGCCTTGAAAGTGACATTTCAATTACCCTTTTATTTTTATATAGTGTGAATGACTATTATACCCCTGATGTAAATATGTAATTACGATTGTGCCATCTGAAGTTTTCCTATAAATAGGACTTCAGTTATTAATGAAAATTATACCTGAGAATCATTCTCTCTATTCTCTCTCTAAATTTTCTCTCTACGATATTTCGATTTCACAACACGTTATCAGCACGACTCTAGCTATTTGAGTAATATGATGAGAGTATGCTCTACAGTTGCATCTTATAGATGATCCTCTGTATCAGAAATCTAATTATTACAACAAATCTCACTTCTCTACAAAAAAAAATTCTTGATCTAAATTTCAAAAATCTTCCATTATTTTGATCCAACACATCAATTATGAAACTAAACCATGGCCATCACTCTCACACATCCTCTCTCTCTCTCCCTCTCTCTCACACACACAGACACACACACATGAAAAACACAGTTGAAAGAAACTCAGTAGTAGGTGTCAACACAGAGTTGATTTCCACAGTTTTGAAATAAAGAGGAAGAGCTAAGATAATTATGGGAAAGAAAATGGATCAAGCCCCGAAAGAGAAACAGAGAGTTCAGTCCGTTGTTGAACTTCTCAGGAAACAGTCCCCACTCACTATCAAATCAAACAGGAGAAGTTTTGCAACAATGCTTGCTTGGAGAGATTTCTGAAAGCTAAAGGGGAGAGTGTGAAGAAAGCAGCTAAGCACTTGAGGAATTGTCTTGCTTGGAGAGATTCGATAGGCACTGACCATGACAACAGAAATAAACTCCAGACATCATCACCGGAACATCCTTCGCCGGAGAATCGGGATTTGAGCTGTGGATTTACAAGTCCAGTAGATGGACGCCTACATCCGAGTCAAACCAATCCAGACCGATCGTTATTAGCCATCGTCTAGGGATTCTCGCCTGATACTCCATAGTCTCCACCGTACAAATCAGAGTGTCCGCCGCCGCCCGCGATGAACTACCACCAATCTCCGATTGAAGCTCTGCTGTCATATTCGACAGAGAATCCAGCGCGCCTCCACCGATCATCTACCTGGTCGACCGGACAGATACATCGATCCGGCGGAAGCTTCGATTTTGACCAATGAAGAAAGAAATTATTTGCAGGTATGTCTTTGTTTGTTTGTGTGTGTTATACAGAGATGATAAAGTAGTAAATAAATAAGAAAGTATAAAAATAATTAAAAAAAAAAAAAAAGAGGAAGATGACAGCACATATCGTGTTGTCGGCGAAAGCAAAAAGAAAGAAACAAAAAAAAAAATTGAAAACCTATGTTGATTATTGAAGTCACGGGGAAAGAAAAGAGTAAAAAAAAAAATTATAAAGAATAAAATATTATTTTAATTTATTGAATTATACATTGGTTTTTCTTACATATAAGATACATATGATATCAAAATTAATTTTTCTTGATACCATCGTGATCCATTTCACGAGAGCTTCAATTTGACACTAATATTGATATGGGTATTAACTCTTTTCATACATGTCATTAATAAATTTATTACAACGTACGAATTAATACCCAACTCCGGAAACCACAAAGATTTATGAATACATACCATTACACTTGCTATTAACGGCAGTCGATATTTCGACATATACCTTGACGATGATTATTTTGCGGAATTGATTGGACGATCCTGCTCTGGTAGAAGCAGTTAATTATTTTGCAGTTTAAATTATGTTTCTTACTTATCTCAAATTGGTGGTTTAAAACCACATATTTATTGCGTTTATTTTATATAATTATAATACCTCCCATGTGATGAGTTCAATTATCACAAGACGGATGGTTTTTACATGTACGCAATTTATATATTATATATCACCATCGTGGTTGGTTATACCACATGAATGGTTCATAAATCCTGCTCTCAAAGAAGAAGCAGTTGATAAAAAAAAATCCTACTCTGAAGAAGTAGTTGATCGATTATCTAAATTCTGCTCTCAAAGAAGAAGCAGTTGATAAAAATAAAAAATAAAAAAATAATCCTACTCTGGAGAAGTAGTTGATCGATTATCTAAATCCTGCTCTGAAGAAACAGTTGAAAGAAATAAATCCTACTCTGAAGTAGTTGATCAATGAACCTGCTCTCGAAGAAGAAGCAGTTGATGGAAATAATATCCGATCTCCATAATTATTAAATATGAATGGAGAAAATTGAGCAAGTGATACCATAAGCTATCACCGATTAATTATAGAAAATTCCATGCAAAATGCATGGTGGGATCATTTGACAAGCGATATGGAAAACTATCACTGGAAAATAATTGCTCAATAAATCTCATGTTGATTATATCACATGATTGGATCATTGAAATTATATTGATTGACAATATTCATGGGGAAACATATATCACATATTTGTGAAAATATTGTATTTGCATAAAAGCAAAAGATGGTCTTATTATTACTGAAGAAGCACACAACAAATAAGTGAAAATATCGAAACTAGTGAAAGGCAAGAACACTCGACAATATGAAACGCGAAAAAGAAAATACATATGAAACCCATAAAAAGAAAAGGGGTGAGTCTCGAGAGTATAAAACTCCGTAACTCTGCCACCCCCTGGCATAAGGGTTTATAATGAAAGATCTAAATGATCTAAACTTCTTTTCCGTTTGGCGCCAATAGCCTGTGGCTGATGAGCTTTGACTTCCAAATTCTTAACTGAAATATATGCCTGAAACTTTATAAGTAGATCAGCAACAGTATCAGCACATATTATTATATCTCGTGATGGCTGAGATATAAACTTGTGATCTACTCCTTGATCCAGAAAGGCAAGCAAATCGCTGAAGAAAATATTAATATTCAACAAACCTATAGGTTTGGTATGGAAGTCCCGCTCAGCCCATGACGTGATGTTGAATATCTCATTGAGTGTGTCGTAGCCACCTGGGAGAACAATAAAGGCATCACTATTATTCACCACATACATCAAACTATTATGAGCAGTGTGCTTGAAGCATCAACCCATTGAACCTCCTATACTATTGGTTCTCGATTGTGGGAAAGTGTAAGGAACTTGTTACACTTATTCTCCCATTTTGTGCAAAGATCTAAAAGATAACCCAAAATCTATGATTACTCCCACCATACAATATATCGATTTTGTGCTTTCCTAATTCTTTTACGAATTGATATGCCATATCTACATGCTGGATATGACCTATCAGTTTGGATCCACCTAAAATACATATAGTTTTAAATGGATGAGATCTATATGAGGATTCTGAGAACTCCATTTTTCTACACTAGACTTTCAAAATACTTTTATGAGAGATACATTTTCCGATTTGTGGATCCTAAATTTAAAGAACAAACTTCTTTATAAACGACAAATGACTTCACTATTTTTCATTGAAAATGGAGCGGCAGATAAGTCATTATTTTTGACAAAATTGCAAAAGAAAACGAAAGATATGATATTATATTTTTCAATGAAAATGACGTTACCGATCGGCGGTGAGAAATTTAAATATTGGAAAACAATATTCATCAACTTGCATTATTTTGCTATTTACCTTATACCAACTTTGTGAGCGGACTTACAACCGGATCTTTTGAGATTAATTTTTCATGACTATAACGCTCGCTTCATCCTTAAAGTGTATCCACAAAGCCATTAGTTCACGATGAACGTATCCACTGGGATGTGCATCAAGAATCATTGGATATCATGATCCATAGATTCCTTACTCAATCCATCCTTGATAAATGCTATTTTATCTTCTCGATTTTGGATACAAACCCCATGATTTGCATCGTGTGTCACATGTCCATCGAGCACATTTATAGCACCCACCTAATCTTTTTGCTCTCCGTTTCTTTGCAAAACTACTCTTACTGCACTGCATGTACTTAAATGAATTTGAAAATTCGCGGATAATCGAACTTGTGCTTGATCAACCATCGAATATCTTCTGGGATGCCATTTCTCATTAGCACCCTTAATCTTTCGAGTCGAGCTCGATAAATTCTTTTTATGATATTCATTGGAAGAGATGGATAATATTTACGAAGATTCGAAAGCATTGAATCCATTATGATATTCAGACCCTCGATATGGGTGAATTTTGTGAATACAATGATAATCTATTTATAGATTGGAATTACGCGTATGAGATTTGACTCCGCGTCCTGAAGCGTATGAACTACGGCTCTATATTTGAATAATGAACATAATATGACATGTGGGAGCAGCGACTCCATGTTGATAATGATGTGCAATAATGGCACAGAAATATGATGTGATATGCCGGTAAAATATCTATATGGTGATATAGACACATCATCTTCAAATATTTGTTCTCGATTAATATCAATACTAGCCAATATTAGGAATGAATCCCTAATAAATTTGGAATATATTAAGGGGGAGTATGGGCCCACTTCCTCTACATGTGAACTACTAGATATTATGGATCTACTAGATAGTCACATGTTTATATGACTCGTAATCAGAAATTTACGAGATGATTTGCTCACGGTTTGAGCATATATTCCATATCAGATTGAGCTAGTAATATATCCCAAATAAATTTTTATAGATCCGATAAAGGATCAAGATATGCGCATACGAGTGGGATATCAATTGGCATACTATTTGAAGTCCTCCAGCCAATATCGAGAACATAATATATAAACTCCCATGACTGAAGATGAATACTGAGATACTGGCATATGTGTTTGGTGCTCAAGAAATCTCTCAGCATGAGGGGGAGTATTGGTAGTTGGAAATATGCGAAATGCATCACATTATATCCTCACAATTATATGAACATGAAGTTCAAAGATGCATGATAGATTATTAATCTTTGATACCAACTACAACTGCTTTGATAAATACATAATAATTCCCCGAATATAAATCAAAGCAAATGATAAAAGGAGGCATATACTTTTGAGAAGTATGTAGACATAACCACAATGTGTAATTCCAATGGATGATTGATAATGAGATATCTCGGCAAGTTATATTGCCATGGGGAAATAAATATTAAAAAGTGTCGACACAATATAGCGCTATGAATAAAATGAAGATATCAATGATTGGAAAGAGAATATCGATAAATGATATGAGGATATCCATGACTGTGAAATATGGATATTGGAAATGAGGATATTAAAATCAATGATTTGTGAAAATGAGGATATCAATGATTGGAAAGAGGATATCGATAAATGATATGAGGATATCCATGACTGTGAAATATGGATATTGGAAATGAGGATATTAAAATCCATGATTTGTGAAAATGAGGATATTGAAATCCATCAAAATTGAAATATATGCCCTTATAATAAAATGAAATATATGGGCTTACTGAAAGTGACTCGTAAGGAGATTTTGAACATATTATCAGTACGTACAGTCACTCAAAACGTTGTGAACGAAAATTATATGTTGTACTCTTTTCCTTGACTGAGGTTTTATCCCACTGGGTTTTCCCAGCAAGGTTTTTGACGAGGCAGCCTAATCACAATAAATATGGAATCTCCAAAAGATATTTGGAATATATCGCAAAGAATATGAGTTCGATATTACAAATTGCACTGAAGATGATACTCATACTAATCCCTGGAGGATTATTGAAATGCATGGGGCATATTTATAAAATACGCGTTGCACTCTTTTCTCTTGGTCGAGGTTTTGTCCCAATGGGTTTTCCTAGCAAGGTTTTTAACGAGGCAACTGGAATGGCGTATTAGTATGAATAATGTACTCTTTTTCCTTCATTAGGATTTTTCCCACCGGGTTTTTCCTAATAAGGTTTTAATGAGGCATATTCATGACATAATGAGGAACACTACAAAGATCAAGATTATTCCTCAAAGTTTGAAAACGGAAGGGGTAGTTGTACTCTTTTTCCTTCGATCAAGTTTTTCCCACTGGGTTTTCTTGACAAGGTTTTAATGAGGCAACACATGGATACTCCAACGAATGATATACATGACAGATTCACTCAGTTTTTATCCCACGAGGTTTTACTGAGACGGCACAAGAATATTATACAAGAACTATCGGGATAAGGGGGAGCAAATTTACGAGATCACCGATTGCTGAAGTTTTATCCCACTGAGATTTCCTACCAACATTATGATGCAACATGATATGATTGCCACAAGCTCCAATACAAACAGTTTGAAAGTTTTTCTCCCATTGGGTTTTTCTTCAAACTAGTTCAGCAGATATTTATGTAAATAGTCATTCAAGGGGGAGTGTTATAATAAGCCTTGAAAGTGACATTTCCATTACCCTTTTGTTTTTATATAGTGTGAATGACTATTATACCCCTGATGTAAATATGTAATTACGATTGTGCCATCTGAAGTTTTCCTATAAATAGGACTTCAGTTATTAATAAAAATTATACCTGAGAATCATTCTCTCTATTCTCTCTCTAAATTTTCTCTCTACGATATTTCGATTTCACAACATAATTAAGACTCTGTATTCTTAACGATAATAATTTACGAGGCTCGATCCAACCCGTGCGATGCACGGTCTTTGGTTGAATATCTACGTATTTTGTACGTAATATTGGGGCAGACGGTTGAATGAGCAGATGGCAGAATTTAAATGCCTTTTTAGAGAAGTTTATATATTTTTTTATTGTTATTGTCCTGTTATTTTAGTCTATGTAATTAGTTATATGAAATGAGACTTTACTAACTCGTATGTTGCTCCGGGGTTGTTTTTGGTTTATTCAACCCGTGCGATGCACCGTTTGTATCTAAGATTTCATAGCTAAAATTTAATCATCTTGTAATTTATACTATCATTTAAAAATTTATTTTAATCACCTTGTGTATTAGAAGGTGCACGTGTTTTGTACATAATGTTGGGGCAGACGGTTGAATGAGCATATGGCAGAATTTAAATGCCTTTTAGAGAAGTTTATATGTTTTTTTTATTGTTATTGTCCTTTTATTTTAGTGTATGTAATTAGTTATATGAAATGATGCTTTACTAACTCGTATGTTGCTCCGGGGTTGTTTTTGGTTTATTCAACCCGTGCGATGCACATATTGTATCTAAAATTTCATAGCTAAAATTTAACCATCTTGTAATTTATACTATCATTTAAAAGTTCATTTTAATCACCTTGTGTATTAGAAGGTGCATTTGCATTGTGATGTTTATCATAACTTTTGTATTTAAATTAGTTTATTTACATTAAAAGTTACAATTAAAATAGTCTCTTCATATATTTACACTTAAAAGTTATAATTAAATCTCCTTTTCACATTAAAAATTAAAAGGGATAAGTATTATATAAAATAAATTGGTGTAAAAAAGAGGAGCATATGAACTCTCCGTCTTCTTCACATTGGCTGCTGCTTCTGCTGGGAGTTCTCAATTACTGATGTTTTGCTTTTTTCTCGTGGAATTCTGATCGTTGATTGTCTCATAATGAACAATCTCAAAATTTATAAAATTATTATTATTATTATTATAGATTTGCATTACAAAATATTTTTACATGTTATTCTAATATTTTTGGTTATATTTTGAGAGCTAAATTGTAGTACCAAAAATAAATACAACATAAATTAATATGAGAGGAGCATAGTATCATACATCTTTTTTTTTTTAATTTAATAGTGGAACTATCTTTGATCTCGCATTTAGGCTCTATTATTTGGACTTCATCTCAGCAAATTTCAATTCAATTTAATTTAATTCAGCAAAATTCAGTTCACTTCAATTCAGTTTAGTTCAGTTCATTTCAGATGCAGAATCAATATTATAATTACTATTATTATTATTATTTATATTATAAAAATATTATATATATATATATATATGTGTGTGTGTGTGTGCGCGCGCGTATGTGTGTGTTTTAGGAAAACAGTAAAGAAGGGATGTCAATAATATATTATCAATGATCACTTTCCACATCCACACACCCCATCGAGCTCTATTTTGGGAAAAATAATACCCTAAATATTTTGATAAATATACCCTACAATATGTCCCTATAGTGGAACTTCATACAGCGGTCAAGAAGTTGAAATCCTACGGAAGTTCCAGCATACAGCAAGAGGAACTGTTGAACTATATAAATAATTAAATTATTTGCAAGTTGTCTTTGATACCACTATTGGGTTCTATGTGTATCTAATACAAGAAATTTGAGCAAAAATACAGCGGAATAATAATCGAAAAACCCAAGATGAGGTTCTTCATGCAGTAATTTAATTGATTTAATAAAAAGTTCATCTTATTACCTTAATCCGAAGAACAGATATAAATCTGGACCAGTACCTGATGAAAATCGCCTTCCTCTTTCGGTGATCCACACACGAACAATTTGCACAAGCCGGATTGCTAGATCCTTACGAATAATATTGATAAACAGTACAAGAGACGATTCCTTGCTAGAAGGAGTGTATTGTTGATCAGGATCAACTAAGGGAAGGAGACAGAGATGGCCGTATCGGGACTTCTTGGACAGAAATTTCGGCCGATTTGATGCAAAGGGAAAAGGGTCGATATTTTTTCTTGTTTCTCTTATGACAACTCCTTATCCAATACCCTTCATTTATACTAAGTAAACCCTAGAGTTAAAACTCTAGTATTTGCTTAGTTACCCCTTAACTTATTAAATAATATAATATATATATATATATATAATATCTTTTATATATTACTTATTATTTAATCCTCTAATAAATATAATTGAGAAAAATGAGTTTACGTGCAGCAACATGCTACTCATTTTTCCTCATGTTCTAGATGCAATGCCCATATTTTCAAAGTTTTGCTTCTTTTGTTTTCTTTTTTTTTTTCCTTTTCGGTTGCCTAACCTTGACAAAGTTTGGCAAAGGCTTTTGTCCTTTTTTTTTCTTTCCTCAAACTTGCCGATCTTTTTTCAATTTTTCCATTCCATAATATCGGCCCAATTGACCAAGTTGGCCACCCCATAGGGGATGGACCATACCTAACAATTCTCCCCCTCCAGCTCATGTGGGGGTTCGACCAAGCTTGCTTTGCTCTTGCAAGTTTCAAGCTTATCTCGGGGTACGGACTTGCTAAGCATATCGGCACCGTTCTCGTCGGTGTGCACTTTCTCGAGCTGCATTAATTTTTTGTCAAGTACATCTAGAATCCGATGATATCTTACATCAATATGCCTCGATCTTGACTGAAAACTCAAACTTTTAATCAAGTGAATTGTGCTTTGAGTATCGCAGTAAAGCACATACTTCTCTTGCTTCCAGCCCAACTCCAGTAGAAATCTCTTTAACCACAACACTTCTTTACAAACTTCCGCCACAGCTATATACTCGGCTTCAGTTGTGGATAATGCCACGCATTTTTGAAGTTTCGATTGCCACGAGATAGCTCCCCCTGGAAGTCTTATCACGTACCCTGATGTGGATTTCCTGGAATCAATATCACTAGCCATATATGCATCCGTATATCCTTCTAGTAGGACATGGTTTTCTCCGAAATTCAGATAAGATCTCGAAGTTCCTCTAAGATTATCTATTTCACTGCTTCCCAATGTCCTTTTCTAGATTAGAAAGAAAACGATTAACAACGCCAACTGCATGAGCTATATCTGGTCTAATACATAGCATAACATACATTAGACTACCTACTGCAGAAGCATATGTTGGAATATTTTATTCCATACATTTATAATTGAGTTTTGATGATTAGATGTTAATCAAATAAAAACAACAAGAAAGCAAAACAAAACAACAAAGAAGTCGAAGACGCTCGAACCGGACTGAAAAGCAAAGAAGTGAAGAAATAACATGTATAACGTACGCAACACATGAATGATAACGTACGTAATACAGTGGAGGATAACGTACGTAACAAAGGATACATAACGTACGTAATGAAAAATTTGTATCAGAATTCAAACTATATGACCGTTGTGACGTCACAGCATATGTCATCATATCAACGGCTATCTGAAGAAAATGATGTACGTAATGAGGTTATGATAACGTACGTAATAGAAAAAATGAAAGCTACTGGACTGATCTGCACACAGCTTAACATACGTAACCAGATGAAGATAATGTACATAACGAATCTTAACATACGTAATGGATAGTACTTAATGTATGTAATGAAGGTAGCAGTGAGCAACGGCTAGTTGAGCGTTTGAGCCTATAAATACCAAGTCATTTGGTATCATTCAAAAAAACAACTCTGAGATAATCATATATATGTTTGAGATCATTGTATACACTGTCGTTGTTGTAATTGTGCTTAATTTATAAGTGTTTGAGTGTTCATACACGAAAACCATACACGAGAGAAAAGATACGGATTATAGATTGATTCGGTGTTATTAGGATCGTTGATCCGGCATTACTAGAATCATATCTAAATCCAAGTGAGGTTTGTATAGTACCCATCGAAAGCTAGATAGGTTGCTTCCTTGTCCGATAGAAAAGGAAAATGATTTATCTTGGACCGACATAAATACAAGAGTGTAACGGTTTATCTCGGACCGATAAAATATGAGATTGTAACAGTATCGCTCGGACCGATAGAGGACGAGGCGCGGAGGTTGATCTTAAGCCTATAGAAAAAGATACGGAGAGAGAATGTAGGCACGATTGACGGAACCTCTATAAATCTTATGTCATTTACTTTCCGCAAGTTAATTACGCTTCCGCAACGCAAAAGAGTTTGATAACCCTATTATACTTCGTGTAAATTTGAAACGGGGAAGGTACCAATTTCCCAACAATTGGTATCGGAGCGGGTATCCATAAATCGGCTTAACATCCAAGGAGAAGATGATTCCATGGCGTTTCAATTTGCCTCGGTCGAAGGTCTTGCCTTAAACCGACCTCCATTTTTTGCTGGATCGAACTTCATGACGTGGAAGAAGAAAATGTCCATATTCATCCAAGCCTACGACATCGAGATTTGGAAAGTTATTTGACTAGATCCGAAAATTCCTATAAAAATGGACGGCTCTTTAAAAAGCTTCGAAGATTACAATGATGATTGGAAGAACGACCATTATAATTGCAAAGCAACGCAATTATTATAATGTGCCTTAAATCCGGAAGAACACAACCGGATATCATCTTGTGATAGTGTCAAGAAATATAGAAGATGCTAAAAGTCACACACGAAGGCACAAATCAAGTCAAGGAGACGAAGATTAACATGCTTCTCCACGACTATGAGCTATTCCAAATAAAAAACGAAGAATCCATTACAATTATGCTCGACCGATTTTCGGTCATTACGATTGGATTGGCTTGTTTTGGAAAACCCCTTACGAGTAGTGAAAAAGTAAAGAAGATCCTATGATCACTACCTCGGGAATGGGTCGGCACGGTGACGGTGATTATGGAATCAAAAGATTTAAATAATCATGATTTTAGCGCCCTCGTTGGTTAGCTAATTAATTATGCGATAGTTCTTAAATCTCGAAGTGCTAAACCGAAACCGAAGGAAACATCAATCGCTTTGAAAGCTAAGATGTCAAAAAAGAAGAAATCTTGGTATATGAAGACGATGAAGAATCGGCAAATTATGCCAAGAATATAAATAAGTTTCAAAGCTTATTGAACCGGAGAAGGAAAGACATCAAGACGAGCGAATCAAAGAAATTCGACAATAACTGTCGAAACTGTGGTAAACCAGGCCACTTTGCTAAAAATTGTCGAACCTTGACTTCCAAGAATAAAGTTCTTGTAGCAACATGGAGTGACGAAGAGGATTACGATGGTTATACTCAAAATAACCTCACACTCATGGCAAGGAATTCATTCGACGAAAGCGACGTCGAAAGCCAGGTTAGTACCTCGTCTCACGATGAATTATTTGAAGCATTCTAACTTTTATGTACCGCATTTCAAAATGCTTTAATTGAAATTAAATCCCTCCAATCGAAAAATAAATTATTGGAAATCGAAATTTCCAAAATAAATGAAAAGGGGAAATTTATAGAAATTGGTCATTCTAAATGCCTTGAAATTGAAAATGATTTAAAGAATGATCTTTTAAAAGTTCAAATCGAACTTAAGAATTTAACGAACAAATTTTCTTGCGGAAATGACAAATTTAAACAAATGCTTTCCGTTCAAAAATTTTCTTTAAACAAACAGGGGTTATGATTCAAATCGTATAATAAAACAGAATCCTTAAATTTCAAAATACCCCGATGAGAAATGTTTAAAACTTGGGCATCACATTTTGAATTGCAAAGCCTGACGGGCGATAAAGATTAAGAAAGTTTGTTGTAACACGAGAAGATGTGTTGTAACACGGGAAGATGTGTTTGATCTATCCACACAGTGATTTAAAGTTGCTTTCATGCATGAGGTTCAAATAACGCATCAGTTATCGGCCAAATAGATGATGAAAACAACACGTCCTCATCCTCGTCGGCGGCAGCACCTTACTCCCATGTCCCAACTATATCGAGGTCGGAAGCATGAAAATTATAGTGTCAAATAATGGTTAGAATAGCATATTAAAAGATATTCTAACAAATATAATCTAGCATATTAAAAGATATCCTAATATAACTCATCTCCGTCAAGAATTTCATGCATTTTGTAACCGTCAATAGGACACTATCAAGTCAGTCTTTAAAGTTTCACATTACTACTTTTCTCAATTCTCATGGATCAAATGCTCTAAAAGACAAAGTCGAATATTGTGCTTTGATATTATTTGTATCTGAATCTATGGGAACGAGGATCTCCATATCGACTTCACCATTACCCCGAATCCCTTGAACTTATCGGTCTAGCTCTCTCCTCATTCCACTCTATCTTTCAAAAGCCGAGAACCTTATCATGGTAACCAATTCCCAAAAATAGCCCCTTCATTGGTTTTCTTGCGCAAAAATGCAGAGGTTTTACTAACTAACTGTTCACTCTGCATTCCACCTGACTTTGACGCGTGCATGCATTAGACTATCGGCAACCAAACACAATGAATAAAAAAACCCAAAACACTTGAAAATGTAACACCCCGAGATATTCGGAGTATATTACAGCGCCGTGGACCCCTACCTGGGACCCACCAGGCTACAAACAAGGAAACTCTACTCGACTAACCACCTCGGTTAGCGTGGACACACATTTAAATGATATTACATAAAAGATACACCCGGAGCAACCGGCGAATAAGTATCAACCGACAGTGTAACAATATTAGAGTAATACAATACGGAGTTTGAAATGAAAAGCCTAAGTACTCGCGAGTACCATTTATAAGTTTCAAAAGTGGACAACAACCATATCGAAATAGACAAGAGACATAAGAAGACCCAAATGCACATGTCAACGACCCTGGCCAACATCCTCGATCTTGTCCTTGCTCGCTCGTCTGGATAATCATAACCTGAAATCCATAACAAGAATTTCCCCAAAACGGGTCCCCAAAGGGGTTAGCAATTACGCTAGTACAAGTATTCAAGGCAAACTAATCGCTTACACGTTTCATAGTACATGCACCAATATCATTTCAGAAACCAAAACTAGACATGTCTTTTCCGGAAATAAACAGTCAATCACATTTGCCTAGGACCGGGACGAAGCCACAAATCCGACTCGAGGCCTCTAAGGACCCTCCCGAGCTGGCCATATTCATAAAACAAACCAAGCACCACACGTCACCTAGGACCGGGACGAAGCCACGAATCCCACTCGAGGCCTCTAAGGACCCTCCCGAGCTGGCTAGCGAATCAAACTCATGAATCCAGGACGAAGCCATAGATTCCCTCAAGGCCCCGTCGGACCCTCCCGAGGTGAGTAAAGCACACACAATATACATTACCATTTCACGTTAAGCATAAGGGTTTCCAAAAATACTTGCCTTGAATAATAAGCGACGCAACGAACGGAAGGAAAAACACCGGTGACCGATAGGAGCCGATAATCACGAACCTAGCGATACGAAGAACACAATCACAACCAATCCTAAATGAATACGGAAATGGAATACACCCGAAAACCCACCTATGATTCATGTATACTCGCATAGGAACAACGACGAGGGCGGACCACAACCAAACCATCTCGATTACAAACTTACTACAAAATATACCATGAATCCGTAGGGAAACCAACAAAACCGACGAGATTAATCATGTACATCATGAGTTAATCTAACATACGGAACGAATCGGACAAAACATGAAAACCCCTTCAATTTAGCCAAAACAAGGTTTTTAGGAGTTTACCTTGAATGATGATGAAGAACACGATTAGAGGTTGATAATATACTCCAAAAACTCGAAGAAGATGATAGCTCGGAGTTACAAAGCTTCAAATCGCCGGAAATGCCAAGAAGATCGCCTAGGAGCCGGATGGGGAGGAGAAGGAGTGGAAATGGCCGAAATCGATCAACCCCTGGGTTTATAAACCCAGGCCTCGTTACGTACGTTAGCCACCACATGCTAACGTACGTAAGCCGTATTACGTACGTAAGCCATAAGGGCCTTACGTATGTAACCAAAAAGCGCGAATCGCTCAATCGATATCCACTAGGGCGTTACGTACGAATCGAGAAGGGTGTTACGACGTAACCAAAAAGGCACAGGCTCGAATCAATTTCACTAGGACGTTACGCACGTAACCAAAAGGGTGTTACGTACGTAACATTCCTTTCGTGGAGTACAGGGCCGGGGAATGAAAGAGGGAGGTACCGAAAAAGAATCGAAATACAACGGTGAACAATTCACGATGGTACGGACGTTAGGGGCCTGGAACGACGAACTTGAATGCCGAAGGAAAAATATATTCCCGACTACTCAAAGGTTCGGAAAAACAATCAACAAACGAAATTTTCCCCAAAAGTTTGGGAAAATTTACAAACGCCCAAACATCCGAATGTACGACACATGGTGAAACACCAAACAAAAGCTCACAACGCCCATAATAACACGAGATGGATCTTTGGCAACCCAAACGGCGGTTCCAAATGACGATTACGATAACATTGAAATAACAACATGAAACATCAAATCGAGTAAAACGAGTCGAATCAAGCTCGAACGACAAAAAGTTCAATATTAAATATCCTCAAAATGTCGATACGGTTACAAGCGAGTCGCCAAAAACGAAGATGTACTAAAAAGAGAATAATAAGAGAAGGGAAAAAAATGCGGATATTACATTCTACCCCTCTAAAAACAAGTTTCGTCCCGAAACTTAAGAAATAAACAACTCGGGATACTTAGCACGCATGTTATCCTCGGTTTCCCAAGTCGCCTCCTCGACACCATGTCTCGACCACTGCACTTTGACCAAGGGAATGGTCTTATGCCTCAGTCGTTTCTCCCGATGCTCTAAAATCTTCAAAGGACGCTCCTCAAAAGTAATATCCTCGGCGACGTCAATCTCATCATAATCGATGACGTGACTAGGGTCCGGGACATATTTCCTCAGCTGGGAAACATGAAAAACGCTATGAACATGACTCAGGGCCGGGGGTAACGCCAAACGGTATGCTAACCCACCGACTCGCTCGAGAATCTCGAAGGGTCCAATAAATCTCGGATTCAACTTCCCTTTCTTCCCGAAACGGAAAACTCCTCTCGTCGGCGACACCTTTAGCAAAACGTGGTCTCCCACCTCGAATTCTAAAGGTCGACGACGGACATCGGCATATGACTTCTGTAGACTCTGGGCAGTCAACATCCGTTCTCGGATTAATTCTATCTTCCGCCTCGTCTCTAACACGATATCCGGTTCGGTCCCGACTAAGTCGGATGCCTCATTCCAACAAATCGGCGATCGACAACGCCGCCCGTAGAGTGCCTCATACGGTGCCATCCGAATCGACGCGTGCCAACTATTGTTGTACGTGAATTCGATTAGTGGCAAATGTTCCTCCCAGTCACTACTCCAATCGAGAGCACAAGCACGCAGCATATCCTCGAACGTCTGGATAGTGCGTTCCGACTGTCCATCTGACTGGGAATGAAAAGAGGTACTCAAATGCAAACAGGTACCCAACGCCTTATGCACCGTCTGCCAAAAGTGTGATACAAAACGGCCATCACGATCCGAAACGATAGACTTCGGAGTACCGTGAAGCCTCACAATTTGTGCGATAAATATACGAGCCAACTTCTCCGGGCCCCAAGTGTCCTTGATGCCCAGAAAATGTGCCGACTTGGTAAGACGATCAACAATCACCCAAACCATATTCATGCCCGAGCTCGATCGCGGCAAACTCGTAACGAAATCCATCGATATATCTTCCCATTTCCATTCCGGAACGGGAAGTGACTGCAATAACCCGGCTGGTCGCTGATGCTTGATTTTGACCTGCTGGCAAGTCAAACATCTCGCTACAAACTGGGCGAACTCCTCCTTCATATCATTCCACCAGAAATTCCTCCTCAGGTCCTTATACATCTTACTCGAACCAGGATGAACGGAGTAAGGCGTAGCATGGGCCTCGCGCAAAATACTCTGCCTCAACTCTGAGTCGTTCGGTACACAAAGCCGACTCTGGAATCTCAAAATGCCATCCTCATGAATTACAAACCCAGGAGACTTCCCCTTAAGAACGTTCTCTCGGATTTGAGTAATCATCGGATCCTCTAACTGCTTCAGCTTAATTTCATCGATCAAAGACGACGAAACCTCCAAAGCACAAAGTTGCCCGATAGCCCCCGGCAACAATACCTCGACATTGAACTCAATCAAAGCCCGTCGAAGCTCAGGCTAAGACGTAAGGACCTCAAGCGTTCGCAACGCAATCGGTTTCCGAATCAAGGCGTCGGCCACGACGTTCGCCTTGCCCGGATGATAAAGGATTTCGAGGTCGTAGTCCTTAATCAGCTCTAACCACCTCCTCTGCCTCATATTCAACTCCCGCTGAGTAAATATGTATTTCAGACTTTTATGATCGGTAAAAATCTGACATGCAGAGCCGAAAAGATAGTGACGCCAAATCTTGAGTGCAAAGACAACCGCCGCTAACTCCAAATCGTGAGTAGGGTAGTTAAGCTCATACGGTCTCAACTGTCTCGACGCATAGGCAATGGTCTTGCCGTGCTGCATCAATACGCACCCAAGACCCTGACCCGAAGCATCGCTATAAACGGCGAATCCCTCGTTGCCACATGGCAATGCCAAAACCGGGGCTGAAGTCAAACGCTTCTTGACTCCTCGAAACTCGATCGCCTCTCTCATCGGTCCGCATTTAACTTCTCGGATTTATGGAGCAACTGTGTAAGTGGTCGAGCTAGTTTTGAGAAACCCTCGACGAACCTGCGCTAGTAGCCAGCCAAACCCAAGAAACTACGGACCTCCTTCACATTTGTGGGCGATGCCCAATCCAACACTGCCTCAATCTTCTGCGGATCCACACGAACACCCTCGGCCGAAATCACATGACCCAAAAACATCACTTCTTTCAGCCAGAACTCACATTTTGAGAACTTTGCATAGAGTTGCTCGGTCCTCAAAATGTCTAACACTACCCGCAAATGATGGGCATGCTCTTCCTCGTTCCTCGAATAGATAAGAATATCGTCAATGAAGACGACGACACACTTATCCAAATACTCGATAAAGACTTTGTTCATCAACTGAATGAACACCGCCGGCGCATTAGTTAACCCGAAAGGCATAACTACAAACGCATAATGTCCGTATCTCGTCCGAAAAGCCGTTTTTGGCACGTCGGACTCCCTCACCCGGAGCTGATAGTACCCCGATTTCAAATCAATCTTCGAGAATACCGCAGCTCCCTGCAACTGATCGAACAGGTCATCAATCCTCGGCAAAGGATACTTGTTCTTGATGGTCACTTTGTTTAGTTCGCGATAGTCGATACACAAACGTAGTGAACCATCCTTCTTCCGCACAAACAGGACCGGTGCGCCCCAAGGCGAGGCGCTCAGTCTAACGTACCCCGACTCAAGAAGCTCACTCAACTGCTTCTTCAACTCTGACATCTATGAAGGTGCCATGCGATACGGCGCCTTCGAAATCGGAGCCGCGCCCGGCTCTAATTCTATAACAAACTCAACCTCACGATCCGGTGGCAATCCCGGTAACTCGTCAGGAAAAACATCAGGAAACTCACTAACGACTGGAATCGACGAAAGCTCGACCCCACCATTCTCCGCCTTCAAGGCATAGCACCAATAACCAGTACACCCCTTTCGCAGGAGACTCATCGCCTTTAAAGCATTAATAACGAATTTCTGGTTTCCCCTCTTTCGCCCTGCGAAAGAGTGTTCGGTGCCGTCCTCGGCTAACATAGTGATGATTCTCGAGCGGTAGTTCATGATCGCGCCATGCCGCTCGAGCCAATCATCCCCGAGAATCAAATCCTCACCCTCGATACCCACGACAATAAGATTAGAGAGCCAAGCCCTCTCACAAATAATCACAGAACAGTCCTGGACTTCTCGATCACCGACAATTCTATCACCGCTAGGAAGTTTAACGATGAAAGGCTCGCAAGGTGACAAGCGATGAGACTTAAACGCGTACACACTCTAGAGAAATGAATGAATGCGTAGCACCGAATCAAAAAGTACACCGACAGGATGAGAATGGATACGAACGGTACTGCCGCCACGGTAGGCGCCGGTCATCGGCCCTCCTCATCTCGTATATACGCGGCAGTGAGCCGACACCGGAAGCTCCTCCTCTAGCGGGTTGACCCGACCCCTACCTCGGCCGACACTCGGTGGAGGCGGCGAGCAAATGAGCCACAGGTTCACGCTCGGCTCCATAGGTCTTTGGGTGAGAAGAACGGCGCCGCAAACTTGTCCGAGCTTCGCAAAGAAGCTTTGTGGCCCGATCGACCACAAGTATGACAAGTCAAAGGTGGACGAAGACAATCCGGTTCACGTGGCACGGCTTGCCACGATTAAAGCATCCGGGGTCCGGACGATGGCGGCACTCAAAGCTCCCAAAAACGAGCCGAACCGCCGTAGAAATATTTGCGACTGAGATTTCGTGGCCTCCACTCTGGGACGAGAAAAATTTCCGACCGACTTCTGCTTCTTGCTCTCACGAGCCAAATCGCTAGCCGTCACCGACATATCATAAGCAAGAGCTCGACTCTGATAATCCTTCAAGGTAGTACAGACGAGCCCAGACATATAGTCCCGAATGGACAGTTTCATCCTCCTGGAAAAATGGAAAATTTTGTCGCTCTCTTCGACAACTTGGGTCTTCACATAACCCAACTCCTTGTTAAAATTGGCAATAGCTTGGGATACGGGAATATCCCGTGGTTGAGCATCGTAGAAAGCATGCACTCGAGCCTGTCTGACCGGCCACGGACAATATTCGGTCTCCATCAATTCTTGAAATTCGGCCCATGAAGCAACATGATCTTTGGGACCAACGACCTCCCACCAATCCGTAGCATCTCCTGTGAGAAAGTATTGAGCAATAGGGACCTTACGGTCCTCGGGACAGTTGGTAGCAGTGAAGACCTTGGATATCTCCTTGATCCACCCTTCCCAGCCGATCGGATCCGAAGATCCCGAAAACTAAGGAGGATGCATCTTGATGACATCCTGAAGCCAGCGATCCGCTCCGCCCCGATTAGCATGGGCCTGATCGGGGTTCTGGACCACCTGAGCTATAGCCGCCATCTGGTTAACCATTTGCTGCATAACAGCCGCAATACCAAGATCGGCGCGCTCCTGAGAAGAAGCATGACTGTGGCGGTCGCCGATGCCCGCGGGCTCTCGAAGAATGCGACGTGGCCGCCACCGGCCGCCCCACGTCCTCGGCGCGTCCACGACCACGACCACGGTTTCCTCGGCATCCATACGATGTTAAGAGATAGCAAGTATATTGATGATGAGTAAGGAGGAAAAGCAACTACGATTCAAGAGTGGAAATACAATGCAAGAAACAAAAGAGCCGAATAAGAAAACTTACGAGCACTTTGGAAGTCTTGGGATCTTTGGCGGTGTGACAATGTGCAAAACAAAACACGACTAGACCCAAATAACCAACAAGCCTAGGTATCAATAAACCTAGAGCTCTGATACCATTTCTGTAACACCCCGAGATATTCGAAGTATATTACAGCGCCGTGGACCCCTACCTGGGACCCACCAGGCTACAAACAAGGAAACTCTACTCGACTAACCACCTCGGTTAGCGTGGACACACATTTAAATGATATTACATAAAAGATACACCCGGAGCAACCGGCGAATAAGTATCAACCGACAGTGTAACAATATTAGAGTAATACAATACGGAGTTTGAAATGAAAAGCCTAAGTACTCGCGAGTACCATTTATAAGTTTCAAAAGTGGACAACAACCATATCGAAATAGACAAGAGACATAAGAAGACCCAAATGCACATGTCAACGACCCTGGCCAACATCCTCGTACTGTCCCGGTGCTCGCTCGTCCGGATAATCATAACCTGAAATCCATAACAAGAATTTCCCCAAAACGGGTCCCCAAAGGGGTTAGCAATTACGCTAGTACAAGTATTCAAGGTAAACCAATCGCTTACACGTTTCATAGTACATGCACCAATCATTTCAAAAACCAAAACTAGACATGTCTTTTCCAGAAATAAACAGTCAATCACATTTGCCTAGGACCGGGACGAAGCCACAAATCCCACTCGAGGCCTCTAAGGACCCTCCCGGGCTGGCCATATTCATAAAACAAACCAAGCACCACACGTCACCTAGGACCGGGACGAAGCCACGAATCCCACTCGAGGCCTCTAACGACCCTCCCGAGCTGGCTAGCGAATCAAACTCATGAATCCAGGACGAAGCCATAGATTCCCTCGAGGCCCCGTCGGACCCTCCCGAGGTGAGTAAAGCACACACAATATACATTACCATTTCACGTTAAGCATAAGGGTTTCCAAAAATACTTGCCTTGAATAATAAGCGACGCAACGAACGGAAGTAAAAACACCGGTGACCGATAGGAGCCGATAGTCACGAACCTAGCGATACGAAGAACACAATCACAACCAATACTAAATGAATACGGAAATGGAATACACCCGAAAACCCGCCTACGATTCATGTATACTCGCATAGGAACAACGACGAGGGCGGACAACAACCAAACCCTCTCGATTACAAACTTACTACAAAATATACCATGAATCCGTAGAGAAACCAACAAAACCGACGAGATTAATCATGTACATCATGAGTTAATCTAACATACGGAACGAATCGGACAAAACATGAAAACCCCTTCAATTTACCCAAAACAAGGTTTTTAGGAGTTTACCTTGAATGATGATGAAGAACACGATTAGAGGTTGATAATATACTCCAAAAACTCGAAGAATATGATAGCTCGGAGTTACAAAGCTTCAAATCGCCGGAAATGCCAAGAAGATCGCCTAGGAGCCGGATGGGGAGGAGAAGGAGTGGAAATGGCCGAAATCGGTCAACCCCTGGGTTTATAAACCCAGGCCTCGTTACGTACGTTAGCCACCACATGCTAACGTACGTAAGCCGTAAGCCATAAGGGCCTTACGTACGTAACCAAAAAGGCAGAATCGCCTGAACTGATATCCACTAGGGCGTTACGTACGTAACCGAGAAGGGTGTTACGTACGTAACCAAAAAGGCAGAATTGCCTGAACTGAATTTCACTAGGACGTTACGTACGTAACCAAAAGGGTGTTACGTACGTAACATTCCTTTCTGTGGAGTACAGGCCAGGAATGAAAGAGGGAGGTACCGAAAAGAATCGAAATACAACGGTGAACAATTCACGATGGTACGGACGTTAGGGGCCTGGAACGACGAACTTGAATGCCGAAGGAAAAATATATTCCCGACTACTCAAAGGTTCGGAAAAACAATCAACAAACGAAATTTTCCCCAAAAGTTTGGGAAAATTTACAAAACGGCCCAAACATCCGGAATGTACGACACATGGTCGAAACACCAAACAAAAGCTCACAACGCCCATAATAACACGAGATGGATCTTTGGCATCCCCGAAACGGCGGTTCCAAATGACGATTACGATAACATTCGAAATAACAACATGAAACATCAAATCGAGTAAAACGAGTCCGAATCAAGCTCGAACGACAAAAAGTTCAATATTAAATATCCTCAAAATGTCGATACGGTTACAAGCGAGTCGCCAAAAACGAAGATGTACTAAAAAGAGAATAATAAGAGAAGGGAAAAAAATGCGGATATTACAGAAAAAAGGTAGACTAAAAGTCACTTGAGAAGGGGCACGGGGTCTATGCCCCCCCCCCCCCCCCCGCCACCCAATTGAAATAACTAAAATACATCATTAAATTAACATACAATATTGTTAGGTCAGGAACAATGTTGAATGCTAAATTGGCTCCCTATAAATATTCAAAAATAACCCCTACATTTTCAGAAAATTGAATTTGGGGCTAAATACGCATATATTCTAAATATTACAAGGCAAAGAAATTACAGAAACCGGACACAAACCTAAATTAGAGGCAACAAAAAAGAATAAGAAAAAAGATCGAAGAACACAAGGGAAACACAAGCCTCTTTCACTGAAACGAGATAGAGAGGAAGAGAAACTGAGGGAACTCGAAAGCACGAGACCAAAAAAAGGTTACCTGCGAGCTCCGAGCAGCGAAGAACAAAAAACTCCTGCAGCCTGATTTTCCTGAATAACCAGAAATCGTACAAGTCAAAGAAATTACAGAAACCGGAGACAAACCTAAATCACACCCAACAAAAAAGAACAAGAAAAAGATCAAAGAACAGAAGGCGAATATAAGCCTTTTTTGACAGAAACCCTAATTATTAAAATCAAGAAACAAAATCAAAGAGAAGCAAACAGGTAGAAAAAGAAAGCAACAGAAACCCAAAATATCAAAATCAAGAAACGAAAATGAAAAAAAAAACTACCTGCCACTGAAACGAGATAGAGAAGAAGAGAAACTGAGGGAACGGATAAAGAAGAAATATTTGCATAAAGCTGGAAACGTTAAAACATAAAAGGCATTACTGATATATAACTAATGAGTATGTAGAGATCATAACGAGGAACTTGGGATCGATTTTCTGGAACAGAGATAGATTGTCTACCCGGTTAGACACATCAGAGTGGTCCCTACGAGTCATGCCCTCACCAATGGCACTCTGCAAGACATTGAGGTAGCAATTATAGCACCGGCACTACCTTTGTATGCCTCCTCCCATATAAATCAACAGAACAAATTGAGTACATATTCTGATTTACCTTCATCAAACGAGACAAGGATGGCAGCATATTGATCGGAGGATATAGCTGTAAATTCAGCATTGTTATACTTAGCCAAGTGTTGAGGCAAAACGCAAAAAGCAACTCTATATTTAGTCGAAGGAAGAAAAATCCCAAAGATAAACCATGTCAACAGCTAATCCACCGAACGTGCTGCATTAACTTAGGATCATCACAATCGGACATTTCAATGGATAAGGAGCCACCATTTTTCAATATTATGATGTCTTCCTTGAAGAAACTTTTTTTATATGCAGAGGCATATAGAAAGTTGGGTCTTTCTTACAATAGGTAGGAGTTGTAGTACTTGTATACATGTAGTCTTCTTATATCCATCAGATCAAATCAAAATTAATCATAATCATTGATCATTAATACTACAATCTATATGTTGTAGTGTTATCAAAATTATGTTGTAGTTTTTATTATTTGTTTATAATTTTGAAAAAAGAAACAGCTAAATATGAAATTCCCATAATACCCTTAAAAAGTCACAAATCTATTACTCCATCCGTCCACCAACCATATACATTGTTTTGGCCGGCACTGGTTTTAATATTTCAGTTGAGTTAGTTGGTTAAAAGTGTTGAGAGTGGAGTAAGGGCCCCACGCCCCACTTGTGGTAGAAAATTTTGCCAAAAATAAACAATGCACATAGGTTGCGGACGGACGGAAAAGGAAATTGTTGCACATGAGTGGCGGACGGAGGGAGTATTAATTTGTCTAACTCTCTAAAGTAAATTTTTTTTATGATATAATCATATTATTAGATAATTATTAATTTTATACTTAAAATTCAACTCCAAAATAGATTAACTAAATTATCAGATAAATTAAAATTATTTTAGAATTCAAAAAATATTAATTAATAATTAGAAAAGTGGTATATAAATGAATTCTGAAAAACTGAAAAGGCTAAAAAAATAACTGTAAAAATACAAATTAATTTTAAATTTTAAAAATTAATCCTAAAATAAATTTAAAATATAAATCACAAAAACATATATAAAATATAATTAAATTCCAAAAAAATATAATAGACTCTAAAATATTATAGACAAATATTAAAAATAAAATAAAAATTAAAAAATATTTATATAGACTAGAATATGAAAAAAAGCTGAAATATTAGCAATTTTAAAATTAATAATATCTTAAGATTTGTTTATAATTTTTAAAGGTAATTTTTATCTTTAGATTGAAATTTGGTTTTTAGCATCTTATTAATTTTTCAAAATTTATTGGTATTTTCTGAAATATTTTTTTTGATTATATATAATTTTAGAATTTACTTGTAATCAAGGTCTCTTGTTCTTTTAAATATAATATATATTTCAAATTTGAGTATGTGCTTAATGTTTGGAATAGTTGTTCTTATCCATTTTGTATTCAAAGTTTAACTTCATTTAACTTAATTTTACCCATGATGGTCAAATAATATAGGATGCACGATCCACACTGTATTTTTTGGATTTACTGGTAAAATATTTTATTTTGAATGGTACAATTATACTTTTTAATTATATTTTATATAATTTATTGTAGTTTTCTAATTTTATTCTTCACTTTATTTGTATGTTTCTAAATCTATTAAAATAAATATATTTTAAAGAATTAATATTAATTTTTTGAGAATTTGTATTAATATTATCATTTACTTCTAATTTTTAGGATTTACTTAGGAAATGTAGAATTAATTGTTATTTTTTTAGAATTTTTACATATTTTTTGGCATTTATTTGTACTTTTCTATATTTATTTATATTATTTGTTTTATAGGATTTATTTATATTATTACAAATTTATTAAAATCGATAATAAATATTTGCATCTTATTTAATTCGATAAACCTATTTATAATGTAAGGATATTCTTATTTATTTGTATTTTATGGATTTATTTATATGATATTTTTATTTTACATATTTATTTAATTTATATTATTGATATGGATCTATTTTTATGATTTTTTGTAATTTTTAACTAATTATTATTTTAAAATTTATTTTTTATATTTTTAACATTTATTTGTATTTTTTAAAATTTGTTTATATTTTCTCAAATATTATTATACTTGATTGGATTTATTTTGTAGTTTCTTATATTTATTTGTGAATTTTAGAATTCATATAAATTTTATTGTTATTTTTGAAAATTATTTTATAATTCAGATGATCTTTTTTGTGTAATTACATTGTAAAAATAAAAGAAGAGAAATTTTCTATTTATTTATTTCTTTTCTCAACTTAAGGTTATTTTTGTACTTAAACAATTTTAGCTTTATATTTTATATACTTATTCACTACAATCCTAATACTTACCTGCATAGAGGTAGTACAATGTCTACCTATTCCTAGAAAATCCCTAGAAAGTTTGTTAATATATTTGAGTCAAAAAAAGTGTTGTAATAGTACTTAAAACATGAGATACTAACTGGAAGTGGTGCATAACTCTCTATTTACCTACCTATTATGGAGTTGTCTACTGATATATCTGACATTTAGTAATATAACCCGTGAGATCTGGAGTGGAATGTGTAATGTCTGATCAATTGAATGGCAAACACAGGAGAAGAATGATTCATAAATTACAAAAAAGTAGATAATATTAATTGACAGCTACCGGTTGGCTAAAATCAAGGACATATAGTTGTAATACCATCATTTGGCGTAGTTAAAATAGGAAATTGAGTAATGGATCCCTTTCGTCCTTCAATACGCCCAGCTAGCTCATAGATAGTAGCCAGATCAATGTACATATATAACTGGGATATCCACGCCTCCCAGGCACTTCCTCTCTAGCAGCAGACACCTAAGAAGGAAATATGAACATCTCTAGCTTACTTTTCAATTTAATTGAGAAAAGAATAATGGGAACTGCAAAAACATTAATCCTAGACAAGATAAGATGCAGGTGAAAACACACATATAGAAGCACTTTACACCTGTACGAACTGTTAAAAAAGGAGATAGAAGCACTGCATGCTTCCATTAACTCGAGAGAGGGGAGAGAGGGGGAGGGGGTGGGAGGAGGGAGGGAGAGATGCAAGTTGATGTAAAAATGACCAAAGCAGGGTATTAACTCACAAAGAGCATCAGCATGAGAACTCATATCTGTCAATATGACAAGAACATGCTTCCCGCATTCATATGCCTAAATTGCTGATACAGACGAAATGGGACGCGGACCCTTTTGTTGAGAAGATAAGAGCAGGGGTGAAGCAAGAGGTGTTGATCAAGAGCAGCAACACCAGCTGAAACAGGCATCTCCGACGGACGACCTAGACGAAGAAAAGAAAATAAAAAAATAAAAAGAACAAGCAGGAGGCGGACGACGGGAAGCAGGCAGGATGACGACGAAAACAAAAACCCTAGAAGAGAATAAGGAGGTGAAGAAGGCTAGAGGCGGGCGACAAAAATCGCCTCTTATTATATATGGCAAATATATATATATACACACACACACATGCAATTATAATCATGCATCTTTTTTTTGCAATTTGACTATATAAGAACAGATATATAGCTCTGTATAAACACAAATACCACAGAAAATATAGAACACGACAGATGCAAGTAAACTGACAACAAAGACATCAGATAAACCTTTTTTCAAAAAATATTTACAATAATTTAAGCCCTCTAGTACCTCTCGTTTTTCTTCAGTTTTAGGCGACGAAAATCGCCTCTTATTATATATGGCAAATATATATATACACACACACATATGCAATTATAATCATGCATCTTTTTTTTGCAATTTGACTATATAATAGTTATATTCTTATAAGAACAGATATATAGCTCTGTATAAACACAAATACCACAAAATATAGAACACGACAGATGCAAGTAAACTGACAACAAAGACATCAGATAAACCTTTTTTCAAAAAATATATACAATAATTTAAGCCCTCTAGTACCTCTCGTTTTTCTTCAGTTTTAGTGAGGAGAAGATGGCATGCAGAGTCCTATTCTTTTCAACATTCAATGATTCGAAACGCTTTTTTCTGAAAAACAAAAATAAATCCTAATCCTCTTGGCTTCACTATTCTTTGCTCGTCTCGGGTAGCCTCCGGCAAGCCGGTGGTTGGAAAATTTGACAACACATTAACACACACAGTATACATATATATACACTTTCTCCTATAATCTGTAAAAGTGAGGTAATTTTTATTTTTTCTGTTTGCTAGTCTTTATGCGATTTCTGGATTCCATAGAATCTCGAGTCTGCAATTTGTCGAAAAAATGACAGTACCTTTTTCCTCAATGATGAAAACCACAACAGATTTTCAGCAAATTTCCACCAAGTATTGTAAATAGGAAATAAAAATAGAGGCAGCACAAACTTAGAAGTCTAAATCCAAAAAAATGCAAAAAAACGTTGTAAACAGCACAGTGAGTGAAGATGAGGATAACTCATATGATGTGTGATTAGTTATCTTCTTCTTATATATGGTTACAATAACAATACATGAATACCCAATTTCAAAATTCCAGTACATATGAAAAAAAACTGTGTGAAATTTAAAATAAAAATAATGTCGTGCAAAATCTATGCAGCTCGAAAGTGGAAATATTTTGGGCCAGGAGATAGTAATGACCAATCATTTATCTGTGTTAATCTGGTAGCTCATTTTTAGATTTTAGAAAATGAATGCAGTCCTTTGAACATCAAATAACCAGAAACATCAAATATACATCGCTAGCTGAACACCAATGATCAAGGTTGTAGTTAGGAGCCCGTGACAGAATCTACATGTTTACGATAGTGTGAACATCATTGCAAGATATATAAATCAAGAATCAGTAAACATAACCACATAATACATACAACTAACTAAAATACACACCACATACGACAGAAGACAAATAGAGATGTGCCATAGAAATTAAAACGCACATAACACATTGTGCAACAGACAATGGCACAAAAAGGAAGAAGGAAAACCCACTATCATAATCAAATCTCCAGGGGTTGGTACATATGCCAATGAGAGACACAAAAAGTAATTGAAATAAACACACATACATCGACACAAAAGATAACAAGAAAATCCAACCTTAATTTTGGAGACGAATAAACACCGCAACACTAATTCCAAAATACATCCACAAGCAGAAGGTGCAAACCTTGCAGAAGACAAAAGAAGAGGACACCAAATTTATAAGTTACAGACTTAAAAGAAAAAAGAAAAGAAATACAGTGAAACATAAAAAAGGGAAAGCAGGGGATAACCTTTAACCTAAGCATGAAATGAAGACAGAAAATTTGAGTTAACCAAATCTAAGCAGAGCAAAAAATAAAACCTAAATCCTCAATAAGCCAGCCACCAAAAGAAAAGCCTTTAACCTAAGCATAAAATGAAGAAATAAAATTTGTGTCGACTATATCCACGCAGAGCAGACAAATAAAATTGAAATCCTGAAGAAGGCAGCCATAAAAAAATACCTTAATTCATTCAACAAGAGATGAAGAAAGAAAGTTTGTGTCGACTAAATCCATGCAGAGCAGACAAATAAAATTGAAATCCTGAAGAAGGCAGCCATAAAAAAATACCTTCATTCAATCAACAAGAAATGAAGAAAGCTGAACCATATCTCAAAAACAGATGCCCTAATCATCAAAATCAAAAAATGAAATCGAATAGAAGGAAAAATCTACCTGCCAATGAATACCCAAAGGCGCGAGAGAATAAAGAGTTCACGGGGTAGGGTTCTGACCTCCACAGTGAAAGAAAATAAAATAAAGAGAATTCAGAAAAATAAATACAGAAGAAGAAAAATGCGAGAAAGAAGAACCTGTAGAGGGGGAATAATTGGAGAAAACACTTCGATGAGAATTTGAAAGAGAAGGAAATATACCTACTGCCGTGTCTCATGTTCCCTTCACTAAAACGTGAGCAGAAAATATATGAACAAGCATCGGCTATACACCTGCCATTGCTATGTAGGGACTATTAATGTGATAAATCTGAATCAGATCTTATTATATAGACAAACAAGCAAATGAGGCTGTAATCTTGCAAAAAAACGCAGACATTAGACATACCTGCTGAGGATGAGGCGATTGTGTCTCAGGTGATTGTTTCGGTGTTGCAGACAGTCCTAGGGAGTGTTTTTGTTTTGTTTTTTTGGCGGTGCTGAGATTTTAAGGGCATCGGTGGAACATAACGAAAATCGTGTTTAAAATTCTTTGAAACATAGAGCATCAAATCAACATCCAGGCATGCTCATTAAAAAATAGAACAAGAATATTTTTAGTGAGAAATTTGTAATGAGGCGAAATATTTATTTAACTGAGAGACTGCCTATTGAGAAACTAAATGGAGTGGAAATAATATGGAATAAACGCGTGTTACTACGACGGAAATGTAGGACTGTAAAACCAAGCATTATCATCAAGTAGCCCTGCCGTATAACTGATTTTATTCAAGTTAAACTATGAATACAATATTTGGTCTGGCGCTAGACAAGACTTATATAAACAGGTTTTATCGTTTGGCCAATAAGAAATAAGACATTTATCCTCTTCAAAATAAATCCACAAAATAGGGCAGCCAATCTGAAAATCTGGACATTACTGCGAGCACCTAAATCGATGATTTTTAATAAATTGAGTATTAATCTATGGAACACAAAACCTTACCGATTTGAACCTGAATATCAAACCAATCCTCTAAAAAAAATTAAAACAAAATTCATCATTTAATCAGGCAATTCAAGTATCCAAACATGTAACGGAACACAGAAAATTGTGTGTCATGCTCTCTTCACTAAAACGTGAGCAGAACACAAGTTAAACGATGAATATAATAGCCCTGTCGTATAACTGATTTTATTCAAAGATTATCACCAAATAGCCCTGCCATATAACTGATTTTATTCAAGTTAAACGATGAATACAATATTTGATGTGGCGCTAGACAAGACCTATTAATGCAAGTGTCATGCTCTCTTCACCTGACATTTATCCCCAAAATAGGGCAGCCAATCTGAAAATCTGGACATTACTGCGAGCACTTTACTCGAAGTTTTTTAATAAATTGAGTATTAATCTATGGAACACGGCTCATATGAACAAACATAGGCTATACGCCTGTCATTGTTATGTAGGGGCTATTAATGCGATAATAGACAAACAAGCAGATGAGACTACAATCTTCCAAAAAATGCAGACGTTAGACATACCTGTTGAGGATAAGGTAATTGTTTTGGTGTCGCAGATAGTCGGAGAATGTATTGGCTGACATTCCAGGGCCTGCATGGTATGTGACATTGTAGTTGTGCCATCCTGTTTATTAAACACCTTTGACTGAATTTTTACTTTCAGTTGGACCTGAGCTAGTCTGGAGTCAATGGAGTCTAATATTAAAGCTTCGTCCTGCAGGTTAACGTTGTTTAGAGTCAAATAAAATGTACTTTAAACAGTTTAGTTGGGAGCAGTAAGAATATTAACAGAAGTTATTTACACTGGAATACTTTTCGAGAAAGTGATTTGCTGACATTTGCATGATTTCTTCGCCTTTGTTGCCAAAAATAGTAACCTCTGTTTCGCCGGAATCATCATATACTAAGAGAGAGAACCTGAATCTGTTGATGCACGGAAAATATAATGTAGTCATTTGAGTAAACAATGTCAGTGTGAGGCAGAATGAGATTATGTAATGTGTTGTACCTTGGAATGGCAGTCCTATTTTGTTGACAAGAGTGGCAGTCGAACAGAGAGCCGTACTCGGCAATTGTTAAGCGGTGAGACTTTTTGCAGCAAGGGTAGATAAAATGCTGGCGTCTGCGGGATATTACCTCGGACGAACAGGCTGGTTCTGTCTGCCTGTAGGATAGTAATGGGCGAGGAAAATATTAGAGATAGGGGAGTCGGAGTAGGTGCAGCTGTATTTGATGTTTGTGGATTTAAGATTATTTTGGAAGTGTTTACCTGTTCGATTGCAAGGAGTGCCTGAACAGATATGATTGCTTGAGAATCAATACAGAAATTGGTCTGTGCTCTCTTGAAAACATCGCCTTGCTGTTGAAGTTCGTCGATTTTCTCTTTATGTATGGAATACCTGTCAAAAAATATGTTGTTATAATAAATGTATACAGCAATATAGGTACTTGGAAATATGTACTCCCCATTTCTGAAGCTCTTGGACACGGTTGATTTTGGAGTTCATGAGGACAAGAGATGCAGATGTGGAGCTAAGTGAGATATCTGAAAGTAAGTGAGAGAGAGAATGAATTAGTAGAAAATATAAATGTGATAATTGTTTTGTTATATATGATGATATTTAGTGAGCGAAGGCCAAGGGACAGCGATATTACTGTGATAATCCGTGACATTGAAGTATAGAGCTGCTATAACATGTCTGTCGTTCATAGAATCGAGCATCTTGTAAACATCATTTGTTGCAGCGTCATTCCAGAAAGCAATGATGAAGGGTTTGAGCCTGCAAGAAGGAGCGAATGAAGTAATATTTTTGAATATTTTGGTTTGTATTTGAGGGTAATAAATATGAGATATATTAATATAAGAAGAGGCTATAAACAGTGATGAAAAGAGAGGATGGGAATCATGAAATAGTGCAACAATTTCGTACATTTCATCTAATGCTGCATATTCACGGAGCGTGTTTTGCTTTCCTGTTGAGGACACCATTCTTGGAGGGTGGCTATCAATTATAATTGCGACAGTACCTATAGTTGATAAGAATTGATTATAAATTCAAAATAGGAAGCAATAAACACTGCACGTTCATTCAAAAATAGAACAAGAAAGATAGCGAACAGGTAATCTTTGATACAGCAGCAGAAAATAAATAACGTGCACAAAGCTGATTAAATTGTAAATCTTTTCGAGAACATGCATCAGAAGGAGCAATTACAGACACCAGTAAAGAACAAAGGTGACTGACTGAAGAACGAAGTCGGACTAAAGAGAGTTTAAACAAAGTCAGATCAACAACTATCAAACTATAATAAAAAATCAAACCAATAAAAATTGTTAAGATCAATAGAAACGAGCTTGTTACACCTAGGTAGACCCAGGTCAGGTTTGTAGCTGATAAACCTAAACACATAACATTATCGCAATAGCTATTTTGAAAAAGGGTACGAAGCTTACTTTAAAAACTGTTATGTATTTTGAATCTAAATTGTCAACAAACAAGCTAAAATCAAACCACTAAAAACTGTTAAGGTAAATAAAAACAAACATACCATAAAACCAGTAGAAACTCTTACAAAATGAATATTATGTGTTTTTGTCTGTGGTATTGTTACATCTAGTTAGACTCAGGTCAGATTTCCGGTGGATAGACCTAAACACACGACATTATCGGAATGTTTGTTTTAAAAAAGGATACGAAGCTGATTTTAAAAACTGTTATTGATTTTGAACCTAAACTGTCAACAAACAAGCAAGATTGAAGTACATACTGAGAAATGAATGAATCTGATAAGAACAGGGAGAGAGAGCGAGAGAGAGTGATTTATGCATCTTTGATCTGATTCACACTATGCAGAGAGAAGTTTCTAAATTTACACCGTCAGGGAAAATGAACGTTTTAATGACGTAATGCGTTCGAGTTTATCGGCTGGAAACCTGACATGGCCCCTTAAAATCTCTAAACAGAGCCTGGGTCTAAGTAGGTGTAACAATGCCACGAACAAGAATGCATGATATTCATTTCATGCTACGTTTACTTCTATGTTATCAATCTTTCGAAAGTGATGCCTTCCCATTTCTGCCCTTTTTTTTCTATATGTACCTCAATAAAAATATCTTCCCCCTCTATTAGATAAGTGAATGTTATAATGATGTAGCATGTTCAAGTTTATCGGCTGGAAACCTGATATGGCCCCACAAAATCTCTGAATAGAGCCTGGGCCTAAGTAGGTGTAACAACGCCACGAACAAGAAAATGCGACATTCATTTTATAGATGCAAGTGCTTTAAGAAAGGCCTCATCTTTAGTATATTTTTTTTTTTGAGAAATATAATCATCCGCCATAAACATCCTAAAAATATTCCACAATACTCGAGGATTAGATGGAGTGTTATGCATTAAGATTGTCGCAAAGAGACGGCGGAGGAAATACGACATTTGATAGGAGCAGGCCTCTGCCAAAGAGTTGGTGACATATGTATCTGATTCCAGTAGACCCCGCGCTAAAGCAGCAGCTCTGAATGTAGGGTATAAAATGCCATTGTATATTCTGAGATATTCAAAAGATGTAGGTGCAGGAATATGGTTAAGCAGCAGTCATAGATAGTACCATTCTCCATCAAGGGGACTCACACTGAGCAGACGTCAATGCAGATACCTCTAACTCTAGGATGCCAAGTTTTTTTTTGTTGCGTCCCATACGAAAAAGCAAGGAAAATCTCTCTAAAGTAATTTCAATTTTGCCACTGTGGGTGACTGTGCGTTCATGGCAAAAAAAATTTTGAGCTATGTTTTCGAAGTGGATTAGCTATTACGTCAGAGAGAGATCGTGAGGACGAGAAAGAAACATGGTGTTTGTTCGGCAAGTGAACATGCAGCTGAAGAACAGCTGGGTTAATTTCACTAAGTATAAAAGCATAGATTCGCCACATTGCCTCGGGAGTGTAACACCCCCGATATATTCAGGAATATTACAGCGCTGTAAATCCTTTACATAAGAATTTACAAGGCTGAAGAAATGAAAAGACAATAACAGATAACAATTTATGAAATTACTAAAATAAAATACAACAGTTCTGGTTCAATACCGAGAATACAAATATCTAAACGAAGAATTATTAATACATCATCAAAATCCAAACATCACAAACTGACGACGTACTCGAGTACTTATTAAAAATAACCAAACACAGACAATTAAACCCGGCCGGAATATCACTCTGCACCCTCGTCGTCATGCAGCTCCAGTGGTTGTTTCCCGCTCTCCTGGATCCTGAACATAAACAAATGTTTACCCCCGAAGGTGTTAGCACAACGATGCTAGTACAAGTACCGCAACATATTATTCAACATCTCACGAAGAATAATAATAACGTAAATGACAAAAATACCAACGAGTCTTCTCCTACGAGAAACTCATAAATAACATACACAACTGATAATCACAAAATGATATCATAACATACACATGGTAATTCCGACGATCCAGCATTCACTACCTAGAACCCACGATGATCCCGTCAGACCAACTCGTGGTGGAAAAACCCGTCCGATGATCCAGCGCACGCTAGCATAGATCCCCCGATGATCCCGTCGGACCAACACGAGGTGGACATACAACAACGACATATATGCACGACAATATGTACAACATCAATACATAAAACAATTAAGGTACTTGCCTCGATTCGAAGACAAGAACAATACTTCCGCGAAAAATGAAACACTCGAAGGTCGCCCCTTCGATCAATCACGTAGCAAGCTCGAACCTTAACAAAAGAAATAATATAGAATTCATCGCATGTCGTACGAATGTCTAACGATCCAATATACGGCCAAAAGTTCATAAAACGCAATCTGCCTGAACTTCTTAGCGTACGCTAAGTATTCTACGTAGCGTGCGTTAAGCCTCGTTAGCGCACGCAAACAACGAAGCCTAGCGTACACTAACTATGCATGGTCAGTACCTCACTGATCATTCTACGGACTCGCCTGATGGCCTAACGTACGTTACGTACCAAACGTAGCGTACGTTAACTCATTCACGATAGTGCACGTTAATATACAAAGTTTAGCGCACGCTAAACGTGTAGGGAAGTACACTACTGGGCAGCAGACTTGATCTAATGGTGAAGAAACTCATGAAATCTTCAGTGTTAATACATGTCATCTCCGTGCATATCATGCTCATACGGTTTTATGAATGATCTTATAGATAACAACAACTTCAAATTCGAGAATATGTATATCATCATAAAACCATATTCCATTTCGATTACAATTCTTCATGCGTAATTCGGAAGGCCTAACGGTTGATATCAATACCTTATATCAAATCAAAACCATCATCATGTAGTTCGTTTAACACTCCATCTTTACAAGATAAATCTTTCCATGATCAATCTCTTAGATTCGTCTAACAATAATGATGTTAAAGTCAAGTCTGTGATTACTATCAAGACACCTTCTAAATTCGGATTACCAATGTCAGAAACTTCCTCTACTTGTTCATTGTAACAAGATTTAAATCATGATGTTCATAACCAAGGTACTTGAGGCATAATCATCTCAATATCCTAAAACATGATGTGGTTTAGATAATTCATCAAAGAAACTTAATATCTTGATAGCATAATACTCATATCCTTAAGAACACGAATTCAATGTTGGAAGTAGTATAACATATCTTAAGATGAGGGAAAACACCGAGACAACAAGTAGAATCCGCCTCCGGTCGCTTGTTCGCCAAATTAAGATGTCTCTCCACTCCAATGATCAAACACAAGTGACATTCAATCTCCAAAGATCAAGTAGATGTGTTCTAAGTGTGTTTAAGGAGGATAATGGGCTCTCTGGACTTATCAAATAATGAGGACGAGTGAAGGGAACAAGAAGAAATGAAGTGCTGGCCCATATATAAACTTTCTGTATATTAGCTGATTAGCGCACGCTATCAAACATCCTTAGCGCGCGCTAATAAGAGTTGACTCCAAAACTGTCCAGGTTCATCCGTGGGAATCTTATCCGGTCCTACGTCCGGCTGGCGCATGTACTAGCCGCCCAGCTCAATAATTGATGGCCTAGCGCACGCAATTCTTCATTCATAGCATGCGCTAGTTGTAGCTGATAGCGCGCGTTAAGCTACATTCTTAGCGTGCGCTATCACGAGTTTGCATGAGAAATTTTTGCCTGACGATATACTTATGTACAAAGATACCAATGTGAGAAATAACATACTCCAATTATCAAGACCACAAATCCGAATAATACAGGGTTCGAATACAAATGAAATATACAATAATAAATCCGAATATTACAGACTCTCCTACTAAAAAGGAGTTTCGTCCCGAAACTCAAGACGAAAATAACTCTGAATATCTGGACTTCATGCCATCTTCCATTTCCCATGTGGCTTCTTCCACTCCGTGGCGTGACCACTGAACTTTGACCAAAACGATTGGTTTGTTCCTCAACTGCTTAACTCGACTCTCGAGTACCTTGACTGGTCTTTCTTTGAACGTCCCATCCTGAGCGACTTTGATTTCACCGAAATCAATGACATGACTAGGATCCGGTATATATCTCCGTAACTGGGATACGTGAAACACGTTATGAACATGGCTCAACAACAGCGGCAATGCCAATCTGTATGCTAACTCTCCAACTCTCTCAAGGATCTTGAATGGTCCGATATATCTCGGACTCAGCTTTCCCTTCCTTCCAAAACGAAAGATTCCCCGAGTAGGAGAAACCTTTAAAAGTACGTGGTCTCCAATACTGAACTCCAATGGGCGACGGCGTATGTCTGCATAAGATTTCTGGCGACTCTGGGCAGTCAACAGCCTTTCACGAATCAAGGCTATCTTCTCTCGTTTCTGTACGATCAACTCTGGTTCTGTCCCGATCAAGTCTGATGAATCATCCCAACATAGGGGCGATCTGCATCTCCTCCCGTATAATGCCTCAAATGGTGCCATCTTAATGGAAGCATGCCAACTATTGTTGTAGGTAAATTCAATCAACTGTAGATGAACTTCCCAATCGTTTGACCAATCTAAGACATAGGCCCTTAGCATGTCTTCCACCGTTTGAATGGTCCTATCGAATTGTCCGTCAGTCTGCGGGTGATAAGCTGTGCTGAAGTTCAATTCGGTCCCCAAGGCCTTATGAACTGCTTTCCAAAAGTGAGACACAAAACGACCATCTCGATCAGAAATAATGGTCTTCGGCGTACCATGCAGTCGAACTATCTCTGAAATAAATACTCGTGCCAACCTCTCTGGTCCCCACGTGTCCTTAATGCCTAGAAAATGAGCTGATTTGGTTAAACGATCAACTATCACCCAAATCATGTTCATTCCTGTCTTGGTTCTCGGCATACTAGTGATAAAGTCCATCGATATGTCCTCCCACTTCCATTCAGGAATCGGAAGCGGCTTCAACATTCCGGCAGGTCGTTGATGCTCGATCTTAACCTGCTGACAAGTCAAGCATTTCGAAACATAGTCCGCTACATCTTTCATCATGTTGCTACACCAGAAATTCTGCTTCAAGTCCTTATACATCTTATTGGTGCCCGGGTGGATAGAATAGGGCGAACTGTGAGCTTCCTTCATAATTGTCTATTTCAGAACATCGACATCAGGGAACACAGAGTCGGCTTTGAAACCTCAAAACTCCATCATCATGAATTACGAATCCGGGGGCCTTCCTTTTGATCACTTAATCACGTAACCGAATCATCAGAGGATCATCTGTCTGCATAGATTTGATTTCTTCGATTAATGATGAAGTTATTTCCATTACACACAGTTGTCCTTGGACTCTTTGTAACCATACTTCAATTCCTTCTCGAATCATCTCTCGTTGAAGGCTAAGTTGGGAGGTCAGAGTCTCCAGCATCTGAATAGAAACAGGCTTGCGGCTAAGTGCATCTGCCACTACATTCGTTTTGCCTGGATGATACAAAATCTCCAAGTCATAGTCCTTAATTAGCTCTAACCATCTTCTTTGCCGCATGTTCAACTCTTTCTGACTGAAGATGTATTTGAGACTCTTGTGATCCGTAAAAATCTGACAGTGAGTCCCGTACAGGTAATGCCTCCAGATTTTCAAAGCAAAAACTACTGCCGCTAGCTCCAAATCATGCGTTGGGTAATTCACTTCATAAGGTTTCAGCTGTCGTGACGCATAAGCGATCACCTTATCATTCTGCATCAATACGCATCTGAGTCCTTGGTTCGAAGCATCACTGTAAACTATGAATCCTCCAGTCCCCTGTGGAAATGTTAAAATCGGTGCTGTCGTCAATCTCTTCTTCAATTCATCAAAGCTATTCTGGCATAATTCGTTCCACTCAAACTTTTGAGTTTTCTGCAGGAGTCGAGTAAGTGGGCGGGAAATTTTAGAAAACCCTTCCACGAATCGACGATAATATCCAGCAAGTCCTGAGAAACTCCGGACTTCTTTTACATTCTTTGGAGGCTTCCAATCCATAACTGCTTCGATCTTCTGAGGATCTACTCGGACTCCTTCAACTGACACCACATGACCGAGGAACATTACTCCCTTTTGCCAGAATTCACACTCAGAGAGTTTGGCGTACAATTGCTCGCTTCTCAAAAGTTCTAATACAATCTGCAAATGCTGTGCATGTTCTTCCGGTCTCTTAGAATACACCAAAATGTCATCAATGAACACGACCACAAATTTATCCAAATATTCGATGAACACTCGGTTCATCAATTGCATGAATACAGCAGGTGCATTAATGAGACCAAACGGCATCACTACAAACTTATTGTGTCTATAGAGAGTTCTGAACGCTGATTTCGGAATATCAGATTCCTTAATCCTCAGCTGGTGATATCCTGATCTCAAATCGATTTTAGAAAATACCGTTGCTCCTTGTAACTGGTCAAATAAATCATCAATCCGTGGCAATAAATATTTGTTCTTAATCGTCATTTTGTTCAGCTCTAGATAGTCAATACATAATCGAAGCGATCCATCCTTCTTCCGGACAAAAAGAACTGGCGCTCCCCAGGGCGAAACGCTTGGCTGGATATAGCCTTTGTCCAGTAACTCCTCCAGCTGCTTTTTCAGTTCATACATCTCAGTAGGTGCCATACGATACGGTGCCTTAGAAATTGGGGTGCCATACGATACGGTGCCTTAGAAATTGGGGTAGCTCCGGGTTCCAGCTCAATGGTGAACTCTATATCCCGTCGTAGAGGTAGTCTAGGTAACTCGTCAGGAAATACATCTGGAAATTCGTTAACAACAGGAATGGATGAAAGTTCCACAATTTCGTCTTCTTTCTTCATTGCATAGCACCGATTATAAGTCTGACCTGTTTCAACAATTTGACAGCTTTCATCGCCTTGATCAACTTTCCTGAGCTTCCTGGTTTCCATCCTTCAAACAATATTTCGGAACCATCGTCAGCGATCAGTGAGATATTCCTCCTTCGGTAGTTTACAATAGCTCCATATCGATTAAGCCAATCGTCTCCGAGTATCAGGTCGTCTCCTTGCATTTCTATCACAATTAGATTTGAGAGCCACTCTCTGCCTCCAAGTGATACAAGGAAATCTCTAGTTTCTAAGTTTCCAACAATCCTCTCTCCACTCGGTAAACCAACAACATAAGGTTCACAATTATGAAAACCATAAATATTCAAACGATTTACACAAGATAAGGATATGAATGAATGCGTAGCTCCTGTATCGAGTAAAACGCTAACTGGTTGGGAAAGGATCTGAACGGTACCTGATGCGACAGCAGAATCCTGATCGTCTGTTCTCCTCATCTCGTAAAGACGTGGGGGAACAGATCCGGCACTCGATGGACCCTTTCGGTCCCACTGTCCTCTACCTCGTCCGCGGCCAAAATTCTGAGGCATCTGAACACTTTGCTGCGTCTGTTGGATACTAGCTTCCTTCTGAATTGGCTGCTGTGTACGGGCTCTAAAAGACTTTGCAGCCTCTTCACAGAACACCGCACGATGTCCCTCCCGTCCACAATCAAAATAGGTCAAGGCAAGCAAGGGGCAATTCCGTAGATAGTGCCCCGTCTGGGCGCAGTTAAAGCATTTCCTGGTGACATCTGTCATGGTTGATGCTGCTCCGAAGTTCTTTCCGCTCCTAGATGGGTGTGGAGGTTTCTTGAAAGAATTAAAAGATGACTGGGTCTTGCGGGGCCCGCTGTTCTTATGCTCTGTAAAAGTACCAGAGACTTTCTGCTTCTTGGATTCTGTAAACTTCTCCATCGTTGCTTCCTTGAATTCGTACGCCAATGCTTTATCCTGGTATTGGCGGAGAGTGGTACATTCAAAACCGGACATGTACCTCTGGATTTCTGGTTTCATTCTCATGTCAAAATGGATCATCATTTCATACATTACGACTAGATGTCGAACAAATGCCATTGTTGGTTAAACGTCTTAATTGCATGAGATCTCGCCACATCGAAGGCCGAGCGGAGAAAAACTCCCGAACCTTGGCTTCCCTCACGGGACGAGGCGATCGAGCTTCCATCATCAATTTAAACTCTGTCAATCGGCATCATGGTCTACAGTGGATGGCTTCCCACCATTCGGACGCTTCCCTATCGAGAAAGTATTGAGCGATAGAGGCTCTCGGTCGTGCAGGCGATTAATCCGGCAAAAATTTTCTCCAATTCTTTCAACCAATGGTCCCAGGTGGGAGTCTCAGAAATACCGTCGAATTTAGGTGGTTGCATCTTCGCCACCTCTTGCAGCCATCGGTCACCTCGATTTCCCATATCTGGGATCCCATGCTGCATATCTCCCTGCTGTAATCCCACCGCCACCTGCATTCGGTCCACGACCTGAGCGAACTGAGTCATCTGGTTCACCACTTGATGAAGGATTTCTGGTACAGCAGGTTCCGGTACATTATTGATAGATCTTTGTGGCTCGCCTGAGCTATAAATGGCCTGATTAGAAGGCGACGCTTCCCTTTCAGCATTCCTTCGTCCGCGTCCGCGACCACGTCCACGTCCGCCTCTCAACATACTGTAAGCATAAATACTCAATATACAGGAAACAATATCGTTCGAATGTTCAAGTCTAATGAAATACAACATGTAAAGAACGAGATAGAGTTTAGGAACTTACAACCACCGTTCGCATGAAGACGTAGGCAGTACAGTGATGTTATTCGCGGCCGGTTACCTCAAAAGACATATATGACCCCTATTTTAACCCAATGGCCAAGATATCCATAATCTTAGCTCCGATACCATATTCTGTAACACCCCCGATATATTCAGGAATATTACAGCGCCGTAAATCCTTTACATAAGAATTTATAAGGCTGAAGAAATGAAAAGACAATAACAGATACTAATTTATGAAATTACTGAAATAAAATACAACAGTTCTGGTTCAATACCGAAAATACAAATATCCAAACAAAGAATTATTAATACATCAACAAAATCCAAACATCACAAACTGACGACGTACTCGAGTACTTATTAAAAATAACCAAACACATACAATTAAACCCGGCCGGAACATCACTCTGCACCCTCGTCTTCATGCAGCTCTAGTGGTTGTTTCCCGCTCTCCTGGATCCTGAACATAAACAAATCTTCATCCCCGAAGGGGTTAGCACAACGATGCTAGTACAAGTACCACAACATATTATTCAACATCTCACGAAGAATAATAATAACATAAATGACAAAAATACCAACGAGTCTTCTCCTACGAGAAACTCATAAATAACATACATAACTGATAATCACAACATGATATCATAACATACACATGGTAATTCCGACGATCCAGCGTTCACTGCCCAGAACCCACGATGATCCCGTCAGACCAACCCGTGGTTGAAAAACCTGTCCGATGATCCAGCGCACGCTAGCATAGATCCCCCGATGATCCCGTCGGACCAACACGAGGTGGACATACAACAACGACATATATGCACGACAATATGTACAACATCAATACGTAAAACAATTAAGGTACTTGCCTCGATTCGAAGACAAGAACAATACTTCCGCGAAAAATGAAACACTCGAAGGTCGCCCCTTCGATCAATCACGTAGCAAGCTCGAAACTTAACAAAAGAAATAATATAGAATTCATCTCATGTCGTACGAATGTCTAATGATCCAATATACGGCCAAAAGTTCATAAAACGCAATCTGCCTGAACTTCTTAGCGTACGCTAAGTATTCTACGTAGCGTACGCTAACTATGCATGGTCAGTACCTCACTGATCAGCCTACTGACTCGCCTGATGGCCTATTGTACGTTATGTACCAAATGTAGCGTACGTTAACTCATGCCCGATAGCGCACGTTAATATAAAAAGTTTAGCGCGCGCTAAACGTGTAGGGCAGTACACTACTGGGCAGCAGACTTGATCTAATGGTGAAGAAACTCATGAAATCTTCAGTGTTAATACATGTTATCTCCGTGCATATCATGCTCATATGGTTTTATGAATGATCTTATGGATAACAACAACTTCAAATTCGAGAATACGTATATCATCATAAAACCATATTCCATTTCGATTACAATTCTTCATGCGTAATTCGGAAGGCCTAACGGTTGATATCAATACCTTATATCAAATCAAAACCATCATCATGTAGTTCATTTAACACTCCATCTTTACAAGATAAATCTTTCCATGATCAATCTCTTAGATTCGTCTAACAATAATGATGTTAAAGTCAAGTCCGTGATTACTATGAAGACACCTTCTAAATTCGGATTACCAATGTCAGAAACTTCCTCTACTTGTTCATTGTAACAAGATTTAAATTATGATGTTCATAACCAAGGTACTTGAGGCATAATCATCTCAATATCCTAAAACATGATGTGGTTTGGATAATTCATCAAAGAAACTTAATATCTTGATAGCATAATCGTCATATCCTTAAGAACACTAATTCAATGTTGGAAGTAGTATAACATACCTTAAGATGAGGGAAAACACCGAGACAACAAGTAGAATCCGGCTCCGGTCGCTTGTTCGCCAAATTAAGACGTTTCTCCACCCCAATGATCAAACACAAGTGACATTCAATCTCCAAAGATTAAGTAGATGTGTTCTAAGTGTGTTTAAGGAGGATAATGGGCTCTCTGGACTTATCAAATAATGAGGACGAGTGAAGGGAACAAGAAGAAATGAAGTGTTGGCCCATATATAAACTTTCTGTATATTAGCTGATTAGCGCACGCTATCAAACATCCTTAGTGCGCGCTAATAAGAGTTGACTCCAAAACTGTCCAGGTTCATCCGCGGGAATCTTATCCAGTGCTACGTCCGGCTGGCGCATGTGCTAGCCACCCAGCTCAATAATTGATGGCCTAGCGCACGCAATTCTTCATTCATAGCGTGCGCTAGTTGTAGCCGATAGCGCGCGTTAAGCTACATTCTTAGCGTGCGCTATCACGAGTTTGCATGAGAAATTTTTGCATGACGATATACTTATGTACAAAGTTACCAATGTGAGAAATAACATACTCCAATTATCAAGACCACAAATCCGAATAATACAGGGTTCGAATACAGATGAAATATACAATAATAAATCCGGATATTACAGACTCTCCTACTAAAAAGGAGTTTCGTCCCGAAACTCAAGACGAAAATAACTCTGGATATCTGGACTTCATGCCATCTTCTGTTTCTCATGTGGCTTCTTCCACTCCGTGGCGTGACCACTGAACTTTGACCAAAACGATTGGTTTGTTCCTCAACTGCTTAACTCGACTCTCGAGTATCTTGACTGGTCTTTCTTCGAACATCCCATCCTGAGCGACTTTGATTTCACCGAAATTAATGACATGACTAGGATCCGGTATATATCTCCGTAACTGGGATACGTGAAACACGTTATGAACATAGCTCAACGACAGCGGCAATACCAATCTGTATGCCAACTCTCCAACTCTCTCAAGGATCTCGAATGGTCCGATATATCTCGGACTCAGCTTTCCCTTCCTTCCAAAACGAAAGATTCCCCGAGTAGGAGAAACCTTTAAAAGTACGTGGTCTCCGATACTGAACTCCAATGGGCGACGGCGTATGTCTGCGTAAGATTTCTGGCGACTCTGGGCGGTCAACAGCCTTTCACGAATCAAGGCTATCTTTTCTCGTTTCTGTACGATCAACTCTGGTTCTGTCCCGATCAAGTCTGATGAATCGTCCCAACATATGGGCGATCTGCATCTCCTCCCGTATAATGCCTCAAACGGTGCCATCTTAATGGAAGCATGCCAAGTATTGTTGTAGGTAAATTCAATCAACTGTAGATGAACTTCCCAATCGTTTGACCAATCTAAGGCACAGGCCCTTAGCATGTCTTCCACCATTTGAATGGTCCTATCGGATTGTCCGTCAGTCTGCGGGTGATAAGCTGTGCTGAAGTTCAATTCGGTCCCCAAGGCCTTATGAACTGCTTTCCAAAAGTGAGACACAAAACGACCATCTCGATCAGAAATAATGGTCTTCGGCGTACCATGCAGTCGAACTATCTCTGAAATAAATACTCGTGCCAACCTCTCTGGTCCCCACGTGTCCTTAATGCCTAGAAAATGAGCTGATTTGGTTAAACGATCAACTATCACCCAAATCATGTTCATTCCTGTCTTGGTTCTCGGCATACTAGTGATAAAGTCCATCGATATGTCCTCCCACTTCCATTCAGGAATCGGTAGCGGCTTCAACATTCCGGCAGGTCGTTGATGCTCGATCTTAACCTGCTGACAAGTCAAGCATTTCGAAACATAGTCCGCTACATCTTTCTTCATGTTGCCCCACCAGAAATTCTGTTTCAAGTCCTTATACATCTTACTGGTGCCCGGGTTGATATAATAGGGCGAACTGTGAGCTTCCTTCATAATTGTCTGTTTCAGAACATCGACATCGAGAACGCAGAGTCGGCTCTGAAACCTCAAAACTCCATCATCATGATTCTCGAATCCGAGGGCCTTCCTTTTGATCACTTAATCACGTAACCGAATCATCAGAGGATCATCTGTCTGCATAGATTTGATTTCTTCGATTAATGATGAAGTTATTTCCATTACACACAGTTGTCCTTGGACTCTTTGTAACCATACTTCAATTCCTTCTCGAATCATCTCTCGTTGAAAGCTAAGTTGGGAGGTCAGAGTCTCCAGAATCTGAATAGAAACAGGCTTGCGGCTAAGTGCATCTGCCACTACATTCGCTTTGCCGGGATGATACAAAATCTCCAAGTCATAGTCCTTAATTAGCTCTAACCATCTTCTTTGCTGCATGTTCAACTCTTTATGACTGGAGATGTATTTGAGACTCTTGTGATCCGTAAAGATCTGACAGTGAGTCCCGTACAGGTAATGCCTCCAGATTTTCAAAGCAAAAACTACTGCCGCTAGCTCCAAATCATGTGTTGGGTAATTCACTTCATAAGGTTTCAGCTGTCGTGACGCATAAGCGATCACCTTATCATTCTGCATCAATACGCATCTGAGTCCTTGGTTCGAAGCATCACTGTAAACTATGAATCCTCCAGTCCCCTGTGGAAGTGTTAAAATCGGTGCTGTCGTCAATCTCTTCTTCAATTCATCAAAGCTATTCTGGCATAATTCGTTCCACTCAAACTTTTGAGTTTTCTGCAGGAGTCGAGTAAGTGGGCGGGAAATTTTAGAAAACCCTTTCACGAATCGACGATAATATCCAGCAAGTCCTGAGAAACTCCGGACTTCTTTTACATTCTTTGGAGGCTTCCAATCCATAACTGCTTCGATCTTCTGAGGATCTACTCGGACTCCTTCAACTGACACCACATGACCGAGGAACATTACTCCCTTTTGCCAGAATTCACACTCAGAGAGTTTGGCGTACAATTGCTCGCTTCTCAAAAGTTCTAATACAATCTGCAAATGTTGTGCATGTTCTTCCGGTCTCTTAGAATACACCAAAATATCATCAATGAACACGACCACAAATTTATCCAAATATTCGATGAACACTTGGTTCATCAATTGCATGAATACAGCAGGTGCATTAGTGAGACCAAACGGCATCACTACAAACTCATAGTGTCCGTAGCGAGTTCTGAAAGCTGATTTCGGAATATCAGATTCCTTAATCCTCAGCTGGTGATATCCTGATCTCAAATCGATTTTAGAAAATACCGTTGCTCCTTGTAACTGGTCAAACAAATCATCAATCTGTGGCAACGAATATTTGTTCTTAATCGTTATTTTGTTCAGCTCTCGATAGTCAATACATAATCGAAGCGATCCATCCTTCTTCCGGACAAAAAGAACTGGCGCTCCCCAGGGCGAAATGCTTGGCTGGATATAGCCTTTGTCCAGTAACTCCTCCAGCTGCTTTTTCAGTTCATACGTCTCAGTAGGTGCCATACGATACGGCGCCTTAGAAATTGGGGTAGCTCCGGGTTCCAGCTCAATAGTGAACTCTACATCCCGTCGTGGAGGTAGTCCAGGTAACTCGTTAGGAAATACATCTGGAAATTCGTTAACAACAGGAATGGATGAAAGTTCCACAATTTCGTCTTCTTTCTTCATTGCATAGCACCAATATCCGGTACAGCCCCGTTTCAACAATTTGACAGCTTTCATCGCCTTGATCAACTTTCCTGAGCTTCCTGGTTTCCATCCTTCAAACAATATTTCGGAACCATCGTCAGCGATCAGCGAGATATTCCTCCTTCGGTAGTTTACAATAGCTCCATATCGATTAAGCCAATCGTCTCCGAGTATCAGGTCGTCTACTAGTATTTCTATCACAATCAGATTTGAGAGCCACTCTCTGCCTCCAAGTGATACAGGGAAATCTCTAGTTTCTAAGTTTCCAACAATCCTCTCTCCACTCGGTAAACCAACAACATAAGGTTCACAATTATGAAAACTAGAAATATTCAAACGATTTACACAAGATAAGGATATAAATGAATGCGTAGCTCCTGTATCGAATAAAACGCTAACTGGTTGGGAAAGGATCTGAATGGTACCTGATGCGATAGCAGCATCCTGATCGTCTGTTCTCCTCATCTCGTAAAGACGTGGGGGAACAGATCCGGCACTCGATATAGCCTTTCGGTCCCACTGTCCTCTACCTCGTCCGCGGCCAAAATTCTGAGGCATCTGAACATTTTGCTGCGTCTCCTGGATACTAGCTTCCTTCTGAACTGGCTGCTGTGTACGGGCTCTAAAAGACTTTGCAGCCTCTTCACAGAACACCGCACGATGTCCCTCCCGTCCACAATCAAAACAAGTCAAGGCAAGCAAGGGGCAATTCCGTAGATAGTGCCCCGTCTGGGCGCAGTTAAAGCATTTCCTGGTGACATCTGTCATGGTTGATGCTGCTCCGAAGTTCTTTCCGCTCCTAGATGGGTGCGGAGGTTTCTTGAAAGAATTAAAAATATGACTGGGTCTTGCGGGCCCAGAGACTTTCTGCTTCTTGGATTCTGTAAACTTCTCCATCGTTGCTTCCTTGATTTCGTACGCCAATGCTTTATCCTGGTATTGGCGGAGAGTGGTACATTCAAAACCGGACATGTACCTCTGGATTTCTCGTTTCATTCTCATATCAAAATGGATCATCATTTCAGCATCTGTTCTGACTAGATGTCGAACAAATGCCAGCTGTTGGTTAAACGTCTTAATTGCCTGAGATACTGGCACATCTGAAGGCTGAGCGGAGAAAAACTCCCGAACCTTAGCTTCCCTCACAGGACGAGGGCAGTACTGAGCTTCCATCATCAATTTAAACTCCGTCCAATCAGCATCATGGTCTACAGGCTGGATGGCTTCCCACCATTCGGACGCTTCCCCTATCAGAAAGTATTGAGCGATAGAGGCTCTCCGGTCGTCTGGGCAGTTAATCCCGGCAAAAATTTTCTCCAATTCCTTCAACCAATGGTCCCAGGTGGGAGTCTCAGAAATACCGTCGAATTTTGGTGGTTGCATCTTCGCCACCTCTTGCAGCCATCGGTCACCTCGATTTCCCATATCTGGGATCCCATGCTGCCTAACTCCCTACTGTAATCCCACTGCCACCTGCATTCGGTCCACGACCTGAGCGAGCTGAGTCATCTGGTTCACCACTTGACTCAGGATTTCTGGTACAGCAGGTCCCGGTTCGTTATTGATAGATCTTTGTGGCTCACATGAGCTATGACTGGCCTGATTAGAAGGCGACGCTTCCCTTTCAGCATTCCTTCGTCCGCGTCCGCGACCACGTCCACGTCCGCCTCTCAACATACTGTAAGCATAAATACTCAATATACAGGAAACAATATCGTTCGAATGTTCAAGTCTAATGAAATACAACATGTAAAGAACGACATAGAGTTTAGGAACTTACAACCACCGTTCGCATGAAGACGTAGGCAGTACAATGATGTTATTCGCGGCCGGTTACCTCAAAAGACATATATGACCCCTATTTTAACCCAATGGCCAAGATATCCATAATCTTAGCTCCGATACCATATTCTGTAACACTCCCGATATATTCAGGAATATTACAGCGCCGTAAATCCTTTACATAAGAATTTACAAGGCTGAAGAAATGAAAAGACAATAACAGATACCAATTTATGAAATTACTGAAATAAAATACAACAGTTCTGGTTCAATACCGAGAATACAAATATCCAAACGAAGAATTATTAATACATCACCAAAATCCAAACATCACAAACTGACGACGTACTCGAGTACTTATTAAAAATAACCAAACACAGACAATTAAACCCAGCCGGAACATCACTCTGCACCCTCGTCGTCATGCAGCTCCAGTGGTTGTTTTCCCGCTCTACTAGATCCTGAACATAAACAAATGTTCATCCCCGAAGGGGTTAGCACAATGATGCTAGTACAAGTACCACAACATATTATTCAACATCTCACGAAGAATAAAAATAACATAAATGACAAAAATACCAACGAGTCTTCTCCTACGAGAAACTCATAAATAACATACATAACTGATAATCACAATATGATATCATAACATACACATGGTAATTCCGACGATCCAGCGTTCACTGCCCAGAACCCACGATGATCCCGTCAGACCAACCCGTGGTGGAAAAACCTGTCCGATGATCCAGCGCACGCTAGCATAGATCCCCCGATGATCCCGTCGGACCAACACGAGGTGGACATACAACAACGACATATATGCACGACAATATGTACAACATCAATACGTAAAAAAATTAAGGTACTTGCCTCGATTCGAAGACAAGAACAATACTTAAGCAAAAAACGAAACACTCGAAGGTCGCCCCTTCGATCAATCATGTAGCAAGCTCGAACCCTAACAAAAGAAATAATATAGAATTCATCTCATGTCGTACGAATGTCTAACGATCCAATATACGTACGAAAGTTCATAAAACGCAATCTGCCTGAACTTCTTAGCATACGCTAAGTATTCTACGTAGCGTGCGTTAAGCCTCGTTAGCGCACGCAAACAACGAAGCCTAGCGTACGCTAACTATGCATGGTCAGTACCTCACTGATCAGCCTACTGACTCGCCTGATGGCCTAATGTACGTTACGTACCAAACGTAGCGTACGTTAACTCATGCCCGATAGCGCACGTTAATATACAAAGTTTAGCGCACGCTAAACGTGTAGGGCAGTACACTACTGGGCAGCAGACTTGATCTAATGGTGAAGAAACTCATGAAATCTTCAGTGTTAATACATGTTATCTCCGTGCATATAATGCTCATACGGTTTTATGAATGATCTTACAGATAACAACAACTTCAAATTCGAGAATACGTATATCATCATAAAACCATATTCCATTTCGATTACAATTCTTCATGCGTAATTCGGAAGGCCTAACGGTTGATATCAATACCTTATATCAAATCAAAACCATCATCATGTAGTTCATTTAACACTCCATCTTTACAAGATAAATCTTTCCATGATCAATCTCTTAGATTCGTCTAACAATAATGATGTTAAAGTCAAGTCCGTGATTACTATGAAGACACCTTCTAAATTCGGATTACCAATGTCAGAAACTTCCTCTACTTGTTCATTGTAACAAGATTTAAATCATGATGTTCATAACCAAGTTACTTGAGGCATAATCATCTCAATATCCTAAAACATGATGTGGTTTGGATAATTCATCAAAGAAACTTAATATCTTGATAGCATAATCCTCGTATCCTTAAGAACACGAATTCAATGTTGGAAGTAGTATAACATACCTTAAGATGAGGGAAAACACCGAGACAACAAGTAGAATCCGGCTCCGGTCGCTTGTTCGCCAAATTAAGACGTTTCTCCACTCCAATGATCAAACACAAGTGACATTCAATCTCCAAAGATCAAGTATATGTGTTCTTAGTGTGTTTAAGGAGGATAATGGGCTCTCTGGACTTATCAAATAATGAGGACGAGTGAAGGGAACAAGAAGAAATGAAGTGCTGGCCCATATATAAACTTTCTGTATATTAACTGATTAGCACACGCTATCAAACATCCTTAGCGCGCGCTAATAAGAGTTGACTCCAAAACTGTCCAGGTTCATCCGAGGGAATCTTATCCAGTCCTACGTCCGGCTGGCGCATGTTCTAGCCGCCCAGCTCAATAATTGATGGCCTAGCGCATGCAATTCTTCATTCGTAGCGTGCGCTAGTTGTAGCCGATAGCGCGCGTTAAGCTACATTCTTAGCGTGCGCTATCACGAGTTTGCATGAGAAATTTTTGCATGACGATATACTTATGTACAAAGATACCAATATGAGAAATAACATACTCCAATTATCAAGACCACAAATCCGAATAATACAGGGTTCGAATACAGATGAAATATACAATAATAAATCCGGATATTACAGAGCGCATAACCAACGGGCCGACTGAAAATCTGTAATCTCATCTATTTTTGAAACGACCGGCTGCTCCACAACATTGAATGCGCTCTTGTTGGTGCCTTTGCAAACGTACTTATATAAGTATTTAATCAGTCTGAGGCCAACGCATATTTCAATGTTAATATGGCAGTCAAATTTGGCTAAAAGGTAGGGGTTATATGGCACCACCCATCTATTATCAAGAGTGTGACCATGGACGTGCACATTTTTCTGATCATTTCTTCTCCTGTATAACGGATAACTGTCCTCCCGTTGCGAAGAGCTTTCCACATAATCTTTAGGATACTTATTCTTGCATCTGTTATCTTACATGCATATATTAGAAGGATTTAATAACCCACAAGGACCGTGCATCATATGCCTAACGACACATGCATGAAGATGTGGTCTTAGGCCGATGTCGGGCAGCTCTGCACTAAAAAAATGATCGTACGCATCGGACGACGTTATTTTATATTTTGGCTGTAAGATAATGATCTGGTGAGCATGCAGAAGTCCTCTTTTTTGGAAATCTATAACATATAAATATGCTGCAACCTCACCGAAATTTTTTTCCCTAATAATCTCATGATTGAATTCCTCGTTGCGGCCGCTAAAGACTCTTGCTACGAGGTCGGATCTGTTTTGAGCTTCCTCACCAGGCAACAAGCCGGCGCGTATTTCGGGCCAATTTGGATTACATGTCATCGTGATGAAAAAATCTGGCTTCCCATATTCGCTCACCAAAGTCAATGCATTTAGATAACGCCGCCGCATGTCTCGAGGGCTGCCAATATACGATGCGGGAAGCACAAACCTTTGGCCAATATCAGATCCTTTGACATTGGTCTTGCATGCCATACTGTCAACAATACCTTCAAATGATTCAAGTCGTAGATGTTCGTGCCTTTGTTCACCTCTTAGATAGTCCAGGCGTTGAGTTTCGATCTTAACATAGCAGTCAATTTGGTATTGTTGTGCCAGTCTTTCTGTACACAATATATTTGTGATGTCGGTGGGTCGGGTCTGAAGTAAGTAGCAATAAAATTCTCTTGCTGCCACGTTGTTTCGCTCCCCATTACTTGGAAAAATCTGCCGAACAAGGAAACAAACAACAACAGACCATGTTAGAAGAGAAATTTAAGCGGGCGGCGCAGCCTAATCAAATATAAATAATAAAACTATTGAATTTAAGCTAGCAAGAAAAAAAGAAAATATAGAGGCGAAATCAATCAAGCCGAATAACAGAGGTATTAAAATATGATTGACGAACATATAGAGTCTGGCTAAATCTTTAAATAACTAAGAGAGGCCGAAGTTCAAACATGAAGCTAAATGCTTAAGCAACTGAATGCACTGAAAAAACTACAGAATTAACATGTGATAGTACGAAAGAAGCACCGCACGTTGACGAAGAAATATTTTGAAAGAGAAAATAGAGTATGTTGGAATATAAAACGCAGCGGAAGCAAGTTGGTGGGAATAATTTACTAAAAGGTTTTATAAACTAACCAACAGGAAAACCTGATCTATTTAGGCTTGTCAACTAATTAACTAAACAGATTAATAAACAATTAAATAAACATATTTACGCATGAGAGTCGGTAATTTTTACCGTTGACGCGAAGTGGTAGAATAATCCCTTTTTGGTCGATTTATGTCCTCTTCGTGTTCCCCTTCGATCTTTTTATATTTGTACCTCAAGATCTTCTAGAGTATATCCCGCCTACGTCCGGATGTCGTGTAGGCAAGAATCTACCGGATCAAATATGGACAGATGGAGTTCGGCCGTAATCTCTTCTCAAGAAACTTACGATTTTTGTTCTCTCTATTTTTCTTGAATATTTTGAGTATTTTAGAAAAATATTGTGTTAACTAAATTGTGAAATCCAAGACACAAGTCAAGATCCACAATTAAACACACACACACAGAAAATCGATTTTCTTGGGCAATGAAGGTAGAAAAATCGGCCACCCCTATGTCCTTATTTATAGGTGTTTTGGGCTACTCTAGGGACCTTAAGGAGGATATGGTAAGGACTCCCAATAGATGTCTTCTTTCCAATATTAGGACTCTTCCTAATATTAAGACTCTATTAATATCAACTTAGTCCACTAATAAGTTAATATTGCACTTTCTACCAAAATTTCAAATTACGAAATTAGGCTCCTTTTTGAATTAATTATTTCCCGTGTTTAAGATATTCCATGTCCATTAATTAATTTAAGCTACTGACAAATTTTAATTAATTAATATATTATACATGAGTATACCACTCGACCTTTATTATTATATCAGAAAATTAATTCCACCTGCAGGGTTTAATTTAATAATCCTTTCGAGTGCCTCAAGGGACATGATCAACCCGACTAGTCGGGACACAATTTCTAGCTATAATATTAATTATCATATAAATAATAATATTGCACAAAATATCGAGCATATTGAGTCAATCATTGTGGCTCTCACCCATGATAAATCAAAGCAATAAATATTAAATATATATAATTAAATATTAATCACTAGAATTAAGAAATAATAATTGTCCGAGATGTACGTTCTTCTTATAGTCAGTACAGAAGAATCTATCTCACCTCAATCCTGTTCAACGTATACGGAATACGCTAATATATGCTAATGGTCAAGACCAACCAATCTCAAGCATATAGTACAACCTTTCACATAACGGTCTAATGTTATATAGGTTGTGAACTAAATATTACTATTTAAGGAACCGATAATGTGATCTTCTGTATGACACGACACACCACATTATCTACAATATAAAGTAATTTAGACTACATTTGCATAACCATAGCGTGAATAAATATGCAAAATATATGATAAATGAATTAAATATTCTCATAGATAAAGACCGGGAAATTAGGTAATACAAGCATAAAGTATGCTTTGACGTATACAACCCTAACAATCTCCCACTTATACTCAAAACATGCTTTTGAAGTATACTATCTAGACTATGTCTATCTATCTCCCACTTATACTCAAAGCAATGCTGCCATACATCTCAACCTCATTCCTTCCACATGCCCTTCAAATGACTTTGAGGGCAACCCTTTCGTGAAAGGATCAGCTAGGTTGTCTTTAGATGCTATCTTGGAGACAATAATCTTCCCTCTCTTCACAAAATCTCGAATGATATGATATTTGCGCTTGATATATTTTCTTGCTTTGTGGGCCCGTGGTTCCTTCGAATTTGCAACAGCACCAATATTATCATAATACAGTGTAATACTCCTAGGCAAATTAGGAATCACACCCAAATCCTTTAGGAAGTACTTGAGACATACCGCCTCTTTAGCTGCCTCTGAGACTGCTACATACTCAACTTCCATGGTAGAGTCCGCTATGCATTTCTGCTTCACACTCCTCCAACTGATGGCTCCACCTCCCAAAGTGAAAACATATCCGGAAGTTGATTTCGACTTTTCTTTGTCAGCACTGAAATCTGAGTCAGTGTAACCCAAAGGACAAAGTGTATCTGATTGATATACAAGCATATGATCCCTAGTCCTTCTCAGGTACTTGAGTATATGCTTGACAGCAATCCAATGTCTCGGTCCTGGGTTCAACTGATATCTCGCCACCATGCCTACAACATGAAAGATATCAGGCCTAGTATAAAGCATAGCATACATGAGGCTTCCCACTGCCGAAGCATAAGGGACCAGCTTCATGTCATCTATCTCCTTCTGTTTCTTAGGACACATAGCCTTAGATAGCTGAATTTCATGTCTGTAAGGTAAGAAACCTTTCTTGGAATTCTCCATGCTGAACCGCTTTAGCACCGTATCGATATAGGATGCCCGAGATAAGCACAACATCCTTTTCTTACGATCTCGAAAGATCTTAATACCAAGGATGTGCCTAGCTTCTCCCAAATCCTTCATATCGAACTGCTCAGACAGCCATACCCTTACGTCTGATAATACCTTCACATTTTTTCCAATTAGAAGTATTTCATCTACGTACAGTATAAGAAACACCAGCACGTTTCCATCGCACTTTTTGTATACACAAACCTCACTAGGACACTGTTCAAAACCATACGATTGAATGACCTCATCAAATCGCATGTTCCAAGACCTTGATGCTTGCTTAAGACCATAAATGGCTCTCTTAAGCTTGCACACTAAGTGCTCCTCTCCTTCAGCAATAAATCCTTCAGGTTGGCGCATATAGATTTCCTTATCAAGACTGCCGTTCAAGAACGCAGTCTTGACATCCATCTGCCAAATCTCCATATCCAAATGTGCAGCTATAGCCAAGAGAATCCGGATCGATTTAAGCATGGCTATTGGCGAAAAGGTCTCATCGTAGTCGATGCCCTCCTTCTGAGTGTAACCTTTCGCAACAAGTCTTGCTTTGAAGGTTTCAACCTTCCCTTTCTATCCTCTCTTACGATTGTAGACCCACTTACTTCCAATGGGTTTTACCCCATTGGGTAGCTCTACTAGCTCCCACACTTAGTTAGAATTCATAGATCCCATTTCGGATTCCATTACTGTTTTCCAAGATTCAGCATCCTTGTCTTGAACTCCCTGTTGTACATACATAGATCCATTTCATCCTGGTATGAGGAGTGGTCCGAAGATGCTCCCACGCCGATGAAACGTTCAGGTTGACGAACAACCCTCCCACTACGACGAGTCGTGTCCTTGGTTTGCGTATCCACAATAGTGTCGATACGTGGTACACTAGGTGTTTGCACAATTGGTATTGTCGAAATCTCGCCCCTAAGTTCTTCTAGAATGACCTCACTCCTAGGCTTGTGGCTTATTACATAGTCCTCCTCTAAGAAGCGGGCATTGGTGCTAACAATGACCTTCTGGTCTTTAGGACTATAGAATAAGCCACCCTTCGTTCCCTTAGGATATCCTACAAACACTCGTACTTTTGTACGAGATGCCAACTTATCAGCTTCCTTATTCAGCACGTGTGCTGGTGAACCCCAAATCCGAACATGTCCTAGACTGGGCTTGCGCCCATTCCACAGTTCTGTGGGTGTTTTTGGAACTGATTTCGAAGGCATCAAGTTTAGAATGTACGCCGCTGTTTCCAAGGCGTATCCCCAAAACGAAATAGGAAAATCAGAATAACTCATCATTGACCTAACCATCTCTAATAAAGTATGATTCCTTCGTTCAGCAACACCATTCTGTTGTGGTGTACGGTATTGTGAGTGGGAAGTAATCCCCTCATGTGCCAAGAAATCCAAAAACTCTCCACTAAGGTATTCGCCACCACGATCAGATCGTAGTGACTTGATACTCTGCCCATGGCGCTTCTCCGTTTCAGCCTTGAATTCTTTGAACTTATCAAAAGATTCAGACTTACGTCGCATCAAATAGATGTATCCATATCTCGAATAATCATCTATAAACGTGATGAAGTATTCGAAACCACCCTTAGCCTGGATGTTCATTGGACCACATACATCAGTATGAACCAACTCCAACACATTTTTTGCACGATTTCCCTTGCTTTGAAAAGCCCTTTTGGTCATTTTACCTTCTAGATAGGATTCGCATGTTGGAAATGACTTAACTTGGAGCGAATCCAATGGGTCATCGCTCACCAATATTTGAATCCTTCTAAGGTTAATATGACCCAATCGTAAATGCCACAAATATATTCTGATCACCGAGATTATCTACACCTATGTTAGCTGGGCGTCCATGTCCACGAGTTGCCATTATCCTAAGACATGTCACACGTAACGATCCCTCAGTACTTACCCAATGAGAGTGAGAAATAAAATGAAGAACCACTATGGTTGAGAACCAGAGATTTCTAGCAATGATGAATAACGCTTGTCACACATATATTTATGAATTTATAAGAAAATAATTTCATACCCAAATACTTTATCATAAAATTCTTATTTACAAAATAGATTGAAGATGCACCTTTAATACATAAATCATGGTTGATCTGCTAAATTGCATTTATCACATAATGAATAATAATAACTTAATGTACCTTGGAGTCGACGTGGAGTGACAGAGGTGGATGATCATAATTGCTAAAAAAAGTTGACTACTTGCGAAAATGAAATTTTAGTTTGGAAAAAGAAACCATTTTAACGAGTTTATAGAACCGTAGACCCGCTCCGATACCACTTATATAGCACCCTATTCTAGGAAAATAATTCTTCTAAATTTTAAAAAGAATAAATAAAAATTTGCAGTGAAGTACCTTTTTAAAAACCAAACGGAATAATCACAAGTAATATTCTCGAGTCATCGATAAAACAACAACATACTTTGATGTGAAATTAAAATAATTCGAACAATTGTTCATTAAACATAGCTTGATATAAATAACAATAAATAAATAAACATCTAATCATGAAGCTTGATCATCCCACACTCAAGCGCAGGCCACATCAATCTCCTCAACCTGAAAGGGTTAAATAATGGGGTGAGCTTTCAACTGGCTCAGTGTGGAGGGTACGCAATATGTCTAAGTTAATTTCTAAATATATTACCAAGTAAAAACCACATGAGTGATAAATTCGAAGCCCGTTGGCTAGCCCGAAGGCTTTATGCACAATTTAATGCTTCTGACTGATTTGCACATTTAAGTGCTTCTGACTGATCTGCACAATTAAGTGCTTCTGACTGATCTGAACATTTAAGTGCTTCTAACTGATTTCACGTGTACATACAAGATAATATATAAAACAATTAAAATAAACAAAAGTGTAGTAATTCCCCACATCTGGATAAAATGCGGCACTTGAACTTGAATGTGATGGAGATACTTGACTCGACCATCCTAGGCCCGTAAGTTCTTATTATTATATATAGATAATAATAGTTTAATATAAATATATACTATAATTGAAAATAATATACAAGACACAACTTAAACTGAATATTATTATTATTTTGAAAAGTCTACATATTTAATGGCTTGGATAAATAAGGCTGAATTTTAATTATTGAGAAGCTGAAAATTGAAGGAATTAAATATTTAAGGACTGAAATTAAAAGAGTTATAGAGCTAACTGGGATTAATCCGTAAAAATTAACTATCTGGGGACTGAGATTGAATAAACTGAAGAGTTGATTTGGGGTTAAATCGAAAGGTGTGTAATATGGGAAACTCATTTAAATTACTCTTAAAAAAAGTTGAATATAAAACACTTCTAATAAACCAGTCGGCCGACTCTCATTCTCATCCTATCCCATGATCGAGATTCTCATTTTTTTTTCTCATTCTCACTTCTCGGATCCCTTCTCTCATCTACTCTCTCTAAAAAATCTCTTATAAAACACACACACGTACAGAAATCGCACGGACCGCGACGGACAAAACACAAAGCAGCGGAGAGTCGCGACTGAGTTAATTCGGTTGAGCTTTCTAGATTATGACTCCAAAATCACGGCGGCTCACAAAGGGAGCGGGCCACGGAAGCGTCGCTTGAACCGACGGCAGGTCGCAATGGCGACGGTCAAGGTAAGAATGTGGCTTGGGTCTGCTTCGGTCGATATAGTACTTGCGGGCTTAGGCTACAGATTTAGATGCCGATTTGGCTTCAATGAGTTGGAACTTTTTTTTTAAAAAATAATTTATGTACCTCGAAAATTGGTAACGAAAGTTCACGGTAGCTGAATGAGTTTTCGATTTGGAGAAAAAAATTCCCTTTTTTTGGCGATTTTGATATCGGGTCTGATATTGGGTCGGAGAGTAATTTCTCCAACAAGAATCATCGGTGGTTTATATGAGTTGTTTGGGACTGGCCTAAGGTTTGCGGATAAATTTTCTGAATTTTGTTAATTCAACAAACACATAGAGGTTGAACGGAAGTGGAATTATATGACGATGATGATGAAACATATGAATCAGATAGAAGATTGATGTTACCTCTGGGGAAACTGATAACTTTGAAGATGAGAGAGGAAGCAGATGATTTGCAGCTCCAGAGAGTAATTTTGTGTGTATTGTGTATTCAAGGGTTTGTATGAATATAGAATACAATATTTATAGTGTATTAGGAATTAGGTATACTGTAGAAAAGCTGGAAAAAATAGGTTGGCTTGAGATGTGCTCTTAATTGGGTCCATCCAAGCTATTTGGGCCAACACAATTAATATGGGCCAAAATGATATTAATTTTAAGTGGGAATCAATTTTTTAATACCAAAGCATAAAATTGATAAGTTCTATATCACCATTCATAAAACTATAAGTTTTTGGTACCATTTTGATCGAAAAGACTAAAATGTCCTCTCTTTTTGTGTTAAAAGTTGACTTCTCTCTTTTTTTTTATATATTTATTTTAAACTACTTTTCTTCTCTTTTTTCTTTTTTACTTTCCTCCTCCGATCGATATTAATGTCCAGGAACCAAAATTTAACTACAAACATATACATCAAAACAACACAGCCATTTTATTTTTTACATACCTTCTCTCAAAAAATCTTATAGAAATCACAAGATTGTTCGAAAATAAAAGTTGATGTTGAAATAGGACTTCATTTGTCGTGCTTCTGAGTTCATAAAGAAGGTATGTATCATTATTTGAACGATGAAAAAAAAATTCCAGATCTGTTCTTACGGACACGATCGCTGCACACGATGGGAAGCCACCGTGTGCAACGATCGTGTGCAACGATCGTGCGCAACGACCTTAACATCGTGCGCAACACTAACGTGTACACGATCGTATAAAATCGTGTGCAGCGATCGTGTTCATGGACAGAAACTTGCACACGATCACTGCACACGGTAGTATACGGCCAGGTGCATCGGCCGTGTGTCCAAGGCACCGTAATATTGTTCGCTCATTTTTCGAATAGTTATTCATCTTTTTGTAATCGATGTCGTGGCGGCGTATTTTGATACATCACGGTGGTCATTGGGAGCGATCGACATATGTAGACGGGGACTCCTTTTTTGTCTATATCGACACGAGCAAAGTTAGTCGTGCAAACCTCGTGGGGTTATCAGAGAGGGTTTGGGTGGTCCAAATGAGTCCGATTACAAATTATGGTACTTGACACACATGGCCAAAGGAAACAAAGTAAAAGTCCTATTAAGGGGCGATACCGAGATACTTCGATTACTAGTAGAATACAAGGAGGATCCTGAGGTCTATGTTGAGAACAGCCTCCTCCACTCCCGAGGTTAATATGGGATGTAGCTGAGAGTAGAGCCCTAAGCAACATAAATTATGACATGCCTTCCAAAGAGTATCAATACGAGGAAGATGAGGAAGACGAGGAAGATGAGGAAGATGAAGAGGTGCATACATCCGAAGATGAAGATTGTTGTAAAGACTTGCTTGAGTCACTATCTCGGAATTTCTTGCTTGGGTTCGCCAACCGCCCAAATGGATAGGATTATGAGTCGTCGGAACTTCTCATCCGACCATCAATCGCGAGCGAGCATGAGCATCTACAATCAATGCGTAATCGGATCATTCCATTTCGGACCCGTAGTGCCGGACTTTGGGTTGGGTCGAGCGGCCTCCACCTAAGCACGGTCGGCTAGAGGTGGGGTCCACCTTTCGTTCAAGACGAGTTGAGGATAACCGTAGGAATGTATCATTTGGAAAACATGCTACAGTGTATCACCGATCGTTAGTCGATAAACGTATAGTGTTTGTCTGTAAGAGTGGGCGAAGAAATTGTCGGTTTAGGTTGTGTGCTATTGAGGGTGCAACTATTTGGAGAATTACTAAGTTGACATTGGAGCACGGTATTACCTCGATTTGAGCCGTCTTTGCACGATCGGTCACTTCGAGGTTGCCGCCCATTATTTTGCTAAAAGATCGACCTTGAGGGGTCACTTTGAGGCCAAAGGAGATGATTGCAGAGATGTGTAGGGAGTATGGCATTGACATGCTATACGCTTTGCTCTCCTGACGAGGAATATAGCGATAGAGAATACATATGGCGCTTCGATGAGTCGTATCAGAGGCTCCCATCTTATCTGTATTTGTTAAAACAGCGTAATCCAGGGACAATTTATGATTTGCAGACGACTCGTGAGGGAGTGTTTCGCCACATGTTCGTTGCACTCGGACAGAGTATTAGGGCATTTGATACGTGCCTTCGACCGGTGATTATAGTTGATGGGACCCACCTAAAGGGAAGAAATAAAGGAACTCTATTTGCGGCCGTCACATTTGATGGGAACGAGCAAGTTTTTCCTCTTGCTGTTGGTCTCGGTCCGATAGAGAACGACGAGTCATGGACTTATTTTCTGTATAACCTATGCAGATGCTACAATCCGACGGAAGATTTACTGATTGTGAGTGACCAACATAAGAGCATTCAGAATGCTGTTCGAGCCGTCTATCCGAATGCATTCCACGGGTTTTGCTATCACCATCTTGCAAAAAATCGACCTCCTATGGTGCGCATGCTATAGGACTCTTTAGAATCCGCTACACGCATCGAGAAGAAGTTTTTGAAAACTACTTTTCAAACTACATATCGAAAGTTCTAATGGGCGCATGTGCGCCTTTCTCAAATCGGGGCCGAGAGGTGGGCTAGGTCGAAGTGTCCAGACGACGCTATAACTTCTTGACATCCAATGCCGTTGAATGCTTTAATAATCGTATGTTGTGGGCTAGACGTTTACTGCTTGCTCGTTACTTGAGATATTTCGCCTAATTTTAGAGAATTGGTTTGATGAGAAGCGGGAGAAGCTACGCCAAGAGACCATGAGTTGACAATGCACACTTTTGAAAAGCTTTCTAACTCGTGTGCAAGCCTCGACTCTTACCGCTCGAGCTACCACCCCACTTGTTTATAAAGTCGAAGAAAACAAAGTTTCTTATGAGGTCGACCTTCGAACATGGACATGTTGTTGTCGTGAGTTTGATTTGGATCGATTCCATGTCGTCATGCCGCCGCTATAAGGTACATGTCTTTGCTGTTGTGTGCACGATCGTTACCCACGATGGGCACGATCGTTACCCACGATGGGCACGATCGTAACCCACGATGGGCACGATCGTAGCCCACGATGGGCACGATCGTAGCCCACGATGGGCACGATCGTAACCCACGATGGGCACGATCGTAACCACGATCGCCCTTATCGTAACCACGATCGCCCTTATCGTAACCCACGATGGGACACACGATGTGCACGATCGTAACACAATGGGCACGATCGTAACACACGATCCCCGTGATCGTAACACAGGATCGTAACCCCACGATCCCCGTGATCGTAACACACGATCGTGACCCCACGATCCTCGTGATCGTAACATACGATCGTGACCCCACGATCCCCGTGATCGTAACACACGATCGACGCGATCGTGTTTTCCCATCGTTTGCAAAACAGGGATGGTCTGGATTTATCACCTCATCAATAAAAAATACATTATCCTATACAACATCCTTGACATAATTGCTTATTGTAACAGGCGCGCCGGCAATGGTTTGTCCGTGTATGATTTTGTTAGTCGTTATTTCAAGCAACAAGGCCTTAGAGAGACTTATAAGGAGCATATTAGTCCCATCCCACATCCTGATGAGTGGAATGTCCCACCGGAGATCTCATCCATCGTTTGCGTACCTCCAGAAGAGGTACGACAAGCCGGCCGATCAAGGATGAGTCGCGCACGGTCCGCTGTTGAAAATTTGCACGCAGTGGACGGCCTCGGTGTGCGGTAGGTGTAAAGGAACCGCCACAATAGAAAATCTTGCAAAACATTCATTCCCATAGGGGGTGTGGATTTGAATATCCTCGAAGAAACTCAAGAAATCGATGCACAACCGAGGCAAAGGCGCCTGTAAGAAGAGGTGTAGCATTTGCCGTAATGATGACCATGACATAAGGGGATGTCCATACCGTGAAACTTAAATTGCTTATGTATTTTTATATTTTGTGACTTACTAGCAACAATCATGTGTTGATATTTTGATCCTCGATGGACCATGTATTAATTCAAGATTCGATTATTAGTTGAAATGCATAATTTTGTGTATATTTTCTTTACCTTTGAATTGAAATTTAAGTGTTCAAGAATGTAAAGCAAATAAAGGTGACTATGGAGCCAAACATTAACCATAACAAAGTAGCTCACTTCAAAGAGCAATAGTTTACAGTTCCAAAGCATATAACTTTACAAAACAAAATTTAATCACCATCACACAAAATATCTAATAATAACATAACAAAAACAATCAATTGGATCCCTTTTCCCCAATCGCTTCGTATCTTTAGTCTTGTATCACCGTCTTCATGAACTTCCTCTTCCAAAATAAATTTTTTGCTTTTACTCTCAGAAATCTCCAAATCATTATCATCATCACCATCTAGTATGACTGGAGTGCTCGCAGTGTTTTTAAATAGGCCCTGTTTCATGGAACACATTAATTTACAATGATAGTCACTACACATACAACAAAATCAAAAAACTTACTCTGAGCATTCTGTATGGTGGGTTGGGAGTAGATATCCTCCTCCTTCTTTTTGGTGGTGGTGCTTCGCTTCCTCCTAAATCGGTTTCTCGTAATCGGCCGCTCATTTCGCGTATTTGATTTTAATGAATTTTAACTGAGGTTAATTGATTAGGGTTTGAAGTGAAAAAGGGGTGGAGACCGACCGACACGATGGGATTTTAAAGTAAAGGGGGGGGACCTGGGATTTTATAATAAAGGGGGGGGGGATCGACTTATAATAAAGGGGGGGGGGGGGACCGACGGGATTTTATAATAAAATAATTTGATCTTTGAAGTGAACACGATCGTGTACACGATCGCCGCGATCGCGTGTTCCAATCGTGTGACACGTTGGCCACCAGGTGTCAAATTGGCGATGTATCCACGTATGCACACGACCGTGTACACGATCGCCGCGATCGTGTGTTCCAATCGTGTGACACGTTGGCAACCAGGTGTCAAATTGGCGCTGTATCCACGTATGCACACGATCGTGTACACGGTCGTAGCCACGATTGAACACACGATCGTGTGCACAAGAACGTCAAGAGTTTTCACCAATTTCTCAAATTACTCGTCAATTTAGGTGTTAACACTTATATATTAACAATTATTTGTTAATGATACACTTATATAAAAAGTTATAGATTGAATTACCATAATATATTGCATATCATGTGTCGTCCAATTGTTCTATTAGTACGTACGGATAAGTTCAATCATCTGGATGAATGACCTCATATACTAATGAATTACAACGAAATGACAAATATGAGTTCGTATAAGAAGCCATATTGTAATTAATGTTTGAACATGCGATGTTTGAATCACAAAACATCATTCTAGATAAAACAATACTTCAAATTTGCAAAAATACCAAAAGTTCATATGCACACGATCGTGTACACGGTCGTGGCCACGATTGAACACACGATCGTGTGCACAAGAACGTCAAGAATTTTCACCAATTTCTCAAATTACTCGTCAATTTAGGTGTTGTTACTTATATATTAACAATTATTTGTTAATGATACACTTATATAAAAAGTTATTGATTGAATTACCATAATATATTGCATATCATGTGTCGTCCAATTGTTCTATTAGTACGTACGGATAAGTTCAATCATCTGGATGAATGACCTCATATACTAATGAATTACAATGAAATGACAAATAGGAGTTCGTATAAGAAGCCATATTGTAATTAATGTTTGAACATGCGATGTTTGAATCACAACACATCATTCTAGATAACACAATACTTCAAATTTGCAAAAATACCAAAAGTTCATATGCACACGATCGTGTACACGGTCGTGGCCACGATTGAACACACGATCGTGTGTGTTCAATCGTACCACGATTGAACACACGATCGTGCACGGCCGCTCCCATGATGGTACTCACGGCCGTTTGCACACGGTCATGCCGCATCGTGGCGACACGACAAAGATCGACGCATGACCGTGGGAAGGTTGCACACGATCGCAACACACGATGGCCACGATCGTGTGCATCCATCGTGTGTAACACAGAGCCAACACATTCAGATTTAACAACACTGACACATTCATCCAAAACTGTCTAAATACAACATAAATATTGTACAACACAACATAAACCATTCTACATGTCTAAAGACAACATAAAGATTTTAGTAGCTAGGCCATATCGATATTTCTTAATATATCTTTCATTAAGTTCCTTGATTTGGTGCCTTGCTCCTGGGTTTGCAGAGACGAGTCGATCCAAGTACATGCACGCGAAGGGGCCACAACTGTGATTGTCGTTTTGTATGAACTGTAGCTCTCGTGGCATAATTTGAAACTCATCTCCGTGTCATACTTCGTTTTCGATTGGTTGTTCATCCAATACCCGGATTGAGCTAGCACACGAGGCATCAGACGCATAATCGGTCGCAGTTGGTTGAATCGGTAACGACCATCTTCGTGGTGGTGTGACAAGGAATCGTACAACTCCACGGTCCATGCTATGATGTCAATCTTGATAGTCACCCAGTGGCTTTGGTCGAGGCAACAAATGGCAATGATCTGTTCAAACACAATATGTAATCATATAAGATCATCACATCAAACATAGCGAATCATTTATACATATAAATTTCAAATGGCAACAAATCGTCAATTATTTATAAATATAAATTTCAAACTTACTTCGTTGCAATTTAACCATGGAACCGCATGTGGTGTATCAAGACTGTCATGTAGTCCTCGATGCATTTAGGAATTTTCCACTCCTTGTAAACCGGCTTCCCGTCACCTTGATGCCAAGTGGATCATCCGGATGGAGTCTTGCAAACTCGTTGGCCAAAACTAACTACAAAAAGCCGAACCACAAAATTAAAAATATCGATATCAAACCAATGATATACAAGTGAGTAGGTTATAGAACTTACGTAAAATAGGGAGCCGGCAAGTACAAAGGCCAACTCTACCGACACCAACACTACAGACTCCTCCGAAGCCTCGCCGAGTCGCAAGCACATAACGCCTATCACCTCGGCATCAAAGTCTTCACGGGTAGACTCTATCCGGTCAAATAACGCCCGGGTGAGAGCATGCCCAGCCTCCAAACACCGGACAATAGCATCACGTGGTTGCTCCTCCTAAATCGTAGGTACAACTTCTTGAGCCTCGCTATCTCCGGGAGGCGCAACCACAAAAGGCTCTCGAAGAGCAGCAGATGGTTGACTCACTCGCGGTGGAAGACTATGCTCACCCAAATGCCTGCCCGCACTCTCACCATCTTCGCCACCCTCGGATCCCTCTCACAACTATAACGATCGAGAGCCGTACAATCGGCCGCTCGATCTCAAAATCGGCCGCTCGATTCGAAATGGAGGTTGCCGCCAGACCACCACCCTCACCGCGAAACATCGAATCGTAATGATGCTCGCCCCGAAACCGGTCGAACATCGTCCCATATCAATAAACGGCGCCTCAAATGGCTCATACCGATGCTCGTAATCAAGGGGGCCGCCGAGTCCGCCAATGTAATGATGAATCCGAGAATGGTGACCGTGGACCTCGTAATGGTGGGTAGGCGGATGCCGAGAATGGTGACTACCGACGCCGAGAATGGTGACTCGAATGATGACTAGCCGACGATGAGAATGGTGACTGTGTCCGCGCCAAAGACCGAGTGACGTGGAGGGTCAGAATCCTCCGCCGGCGCCGCTATCGATGCGTAATGACGAGGCCTATCATGGCTCCCACCGAGTAGTGTACGGGCTCCTAGAACGCCTATGCATAGGTCCGAAGAAATCCACGATCCCGAAAGCACCGGCGAGAAACTCGAGCAATAAATCCGACTGGAATCGTCGTACAAGATCGCCTTCAAACGGCGATCGAAGTACTCATCCTCGCTCGTGTCACGGGTGTGGTCCGACAAGGAAGTCCGTGGACACAACACACCCTCTCTGGCCGCCTCTCCGGTCCGATGTCTCGCACCATGTACCGGTGGGGTACTCTGCCGCGTCGCTTCGACACTTTATGTGCCGACTCATATGTAATCAATTTTCCTGACCTTCTTCAACCTATCCATAACTTTCTTCCTGGGATCGGCGCAGCTCATCCTCCTTATTCCTCACGGCTATTCTTACAGCTTAATGAATTTAACGTCATAAGGCGAGCCATTCTCAAAGCTCGTAGTAGTACTCACCTCATCCTCCTCCGGATGCGGTAAAGAGGGAAGTACTTTGTCCGCAACAATAGTCATTAAAGCATACCATTAGATGGGCAATCACATAATGTTGAAGAGATGAGTGAAGTTAGGAGAAAATACGTTTACAAATTTATGTACCTTATCGTCGAAGAAATGAGTGAAATCACAAAACATCTTCCTCGTAGTCCACATCAAACACCGGGACTTGGACAGCTTTATCTCGACTACCACACAATGCTCCCAATGCAGAATCATCTCATACGACCATATTTGTAAAGCCCAAACAGGACCATAGAAGTGATAGTCCTTGTGCTCTTGTCCCTCCTTCATGGCAACGTTGCCTATGTAGTAAGATAAAACCCCAAAGGCATAAGAACCCCAAGGAAACATATCCCACTGCTCGAAATCCTCCACTAATGCCCATGCCCATGTCTCGACCATCATGTCGTCACGGCATAGGATAAAGTAGTAGTATATAAGCAAATTGGCAACCTTGAGATAATCTCTTATGTCTCTACCAAAATCTCGAGCATTGAACCTCTTCCGCAGAACACTAACCTTAATGTTTTTGCCATGGAGTATTCTGTGGAAAATACCGTCGGACGGAAGGAGATGGTCGTCCTGGGGATGGAAGGTAGAGTTTCCAAAATGGAGTCCCGTGATCAAGGCGAAATAACCTGGAACCACGACTCATCCGGGGGGATTTGATCACCCTCCAATTGACGAACAATCAAGTGATGTAGGGCAGTATTTGAACTCCCATTCCTCCTAACTTTAATCAAGCGCCCCAAGACCCCCTCGGTCAAGCTCTCGATAGCTCGATCGGAACAAATGAATTGCGGCCCATACTGATTAATTTCTAAATGATCTCTTTAAATACCGGATCCCGTTTGTATAGATTCTCTTGACGTGTAACAAAACGCAATGTAGGTCTCTTCCATACGCAACCACCGCACATGGACATACAACTCATAAGAATATGATAAAATGCTTAAGAGAACGAAAAAAAAATGCCTTGCACACGATCGCATGCACACGATCGATGCCCGTCGTGTGAAGACCATCGTGTGCCACACGACGGTTCACACGACGGGAAACGATCGTGTGCCTGCGATCGTGTGCAAGGCAGGAGCTTTTGCACTTCTAGCACACGACGGCACACACGATCGACGACCGTCGTGTGTAGCGATCGTGCCCACGAAAGACCATCGTGTCCACGATGGTCTCATCTTCTTCAGCACGATCGTGGGAAGATGAACAACCGTCGTGGCACGATCGTGTGTGAATGAAAATACACTAACCGGCGGCTCATTGGCGAATTGCTCTTCAGATGGAGTGTCGCTAGCGGAACTTCTGGCGTCTTCAGATTCTCTGTGGTAGTCGGAGGTCGACATTTTCTGGCCGGCGAAGGGTTTCACGACGGGAGACTTTTTTTGCAGAGAGGAGGAGAGTTTTTTGGAATATTGAGTTGTGGGACCTTTTTTTATTGTTGTTTAGTTTTAATAATCTTCCTTTTTCTTTTTTAGTTTTTTTTTCTCTTATTGGTAGACTTTAAGGGTAATAAAGTCTTTTAACACATTTTGGTATAAAAAACTTATAGTTTTATGAATGGGGATATATAACTTGTTACTTTTATGGTTTGGTACTAAAAAAGAGAGATCCCTAATTTTAATAATAATAATTGAGTTAACAATAAATATAACTGTTTTGACTAATTAAAAGTAGTTGGGTTTAAATTGATTACAATAATAATAATGGTAATTATAACAATAGTAATATTTTTATTAATAATAATATTATTATTTGGCTTGTAAAATCGTTTGGGTAACGATTAATATTGCTTAAAATTTGACTCGGGCATAGAATTGACGAGATGAAATACGATGAAATAAAATGAGATATGAAATGACATGAATTGCAATGAAATAAATGAATTGCATCATCATGAAAATGAAATAAATTAAATAATAAATTATTCGGGCGCTAATTTAATAAAATTGAACATGTTTTCTATAATTCACAATAAATATATATGCGAAATCGGGCGTTACATATGTCCTATGCAGTTATTGGCACATGAGAATCATAAGTCTTTGGCTAAACTATTGGAGATTGTTGTATTTGATATACGAGAGCTCAGTGATCTCAAATTTGTATTAACTCGGGCATAACAACAAATACATATAGGATTTCACTGACAGTGACCCTATGACTTGATCGGGACATATGAAAGAATGATCTCCAATCATTCGTTCTCACTAAAGTTACAATATAGGCTATCGGGATGGCTATATAGTGCTATAACTCTTTGGTTCCTCCCATTTCTTACTGAGACGGACCTACCGAGTCGCGCATTATGGAGATGTCGGATAAATTTGAGCTTATTCTCTCTTAATGAATTTTAGACATTAGATGTCGAATTTAATTTGTTTGATAAATTAAATCGGTTCGGTAAATTAAATAAATTACCTGGTTATTAATTTAACTCATAAATAAGTATTTCTTGGAAATAATATTTTAATATAATTAATTAATTAGATTAATTAATTGTGTTAATTTTGTTTGAGACATACCAAGGTGTATCTATCGGACTAGACACATGACGGTCCTTTTCACGGGCCGAAATGAACCAACTCTCATTTTTCTCAAATTGGCCGCCCCCTCTTATAATATATCTCCATGTTTTGGTTTTATGTGATCGATGAGATATAATAATATTTGGTGGGTTGAGAATATATACACTTGGTGTATATTTTATGTAAAGGATTTTGGTGTTATGTGTACTTTTCTTAATAAACCAACACCACCATAATCATCTTTCACTTCCTCTTGACAACTCACGGCAGCCCCTCCATTTTAGTGTGAGAAATTTGTTCATTTTCTTCATCATTTTCTAGAGAAAAATTGAAGAGAAAAATTGAGAGCAAAATATTTTACATTTAGAGTGTTTGTAAAATTATAAGTAAGTTAAATATATTTTCTTCTAGTAGTTTTCTAAGAGAACAAGAAAATAATTTTTCCGATCATCTTTCGGGGCGTGACTAGTGGAGGCACGGTGTTTTCGGTGCTCAGAGATTTTTGAAGAAAACTTGCAAAATTCGGTTTGTGGCAAACTCTTCACCAACATTTAATCAAAGGACTACAAGGGTATGTTTTCGATTACTTTACCTTTGTCATTTAATATTCATATATACGATGCATGATCAGTCCGTTTTAGGGATTCAGCTTATTATTGTTTTTATTTTTGCTGAGCCTTTCGGTTTAGGCACAAAACTACAACAATGATATCGGAGAGAGGTCTTGCGATCATATATACGATAATTAACATTTGGAATGCTTGATTAATATTTTATGATTTGGATTCACAACCGTTTAATTCATTAATGTTTAACTATTCGTCAAAAAAATATTTTTCATGATTTTATGTGACTATATAAATCTGAATTTTATATATTAAAACTGATTTATATGTGTAGTATTAAAATTAGAAAAATATAATTTTTCAAATCGGGACGAAAAAGAGCCAGAAAAGTCGCCGAACCGGCAGTCGAGGTGTAATACCCGGTTGTAATCTCATTTATTATCATTCAGTAATTGTCACTCAGTAATTTTTCACTCATTAATAATCATTCATCCTTCATATTCATTACTTGTGTTCACCGTTCGGCGTAATTTGAATCATATATCAGTTATCATTCGTCATTCAACCTTGCTTGAGAATCGAGACGAGGATATTATCATTATCAGCATATTTTGGTTGTCTGGGTGTGAAGAGTAGCACATGCTACATACTCGTTTTAGCGCACGCTAATTGAGTACTGGTAGCGCATGCTAACGTTCAGCATTAGCGCATGCTAGTGCATTTGAGGTAGAGTCCAGAAGGCACTGGACTGAATTTGAGTTTTAGTAGCGCACACTATGAATGGAGAATAGTGCACGCTAGTTGTATCAATAGCGCACACTATCGGTCTTCATAAGCGCGCGCTAGCGTATTGGAGGCAGACAGTCCAGTAGGTACTGGACTGAAATGGGAAATTCTTAGCGCACGCTAGAAGTGGTTATAGCGTACGCTAGTTGTATTGATAGCGCACGCTAAGCAGTCAGTGTAGCGTACGTAAGGCTCGATCAGGCAGAGGACAGTAGATTCTGGATTCCAATATTCTGGACACCAACTATCAGGTAGCGCACGCTAACACAAGGTTAACGTATGCTAAGAAGAGGCGTTAGCGCACGTTACCAATGTACGTAGCGCACGCTAACGATGCAGGCAGTGGGTACTGGACTACCCGGTGAACCCGCTAGCGCACGCTAAGAACAGGAGCTAGCGTGCGCTAAGTTGGGTTTAGTATATATTGGACAGTTTAGTCCCATTTCGTCATTTCTTCATCTCTCTTCCTCATCCGGGCGATTTTGGGCGACTTTGGACGATTTGTGAAGATCTTTTCGAGCTTCAATCATCTAGCATCATCTTCAAGCTCCTAGTTCAGATTAATCAACATTTAATCCTCTCCAGCACACCAAATCAAGATAAACATTTCTTGAATGTAGAATTTCGGGATTTGAGTGTTTTCCTTCCGATCTCTTCTAGTTAGCTTGCTATTATGTTGGAATATGATGAATATGGATTATCTACCTTGGATACATATGATTCCTACGGATTTGTTGGTATTTTTGGGAATTGTTGAGTCTTTGGGGAATTATTCAAGAACCCTTGATGGTTGACTTTGGTAATTTTGGGGATTTCCGATTTGATGTTGTTGTAATCTCAAGTTGTGCATTCCTATTGGATTATTGATGTCATTGAATATGTTTTGTTGGATTTAATCACTCGTTGGGAGGTTGGTGTTAGACATATTTGAGTTTAGTCGTAAACAATTGGGGGTTGTTTGCAACGTATTTGTTAGAATGTCCCAATGAGTTTGGATATTGTTGTATCGACTTTTGAGTTGGTTGTGATCATGCTTGATTCGTATATTAAGCGAATTGTTGGTAATTGTGTTATTCAAGGTTATTCGAACGACCGATAATTCCACTTAGGACATTTGTTCGAGGAAGGACTTTTCTTCACCGATATTTGTGTAAGTTAATTCTTACTCGGTTAAAAGGATACTCATTCCTTTCGTTGTTGTTCATTTATACATATAATTCACTCATAGTATATCAATCATGTTGAGACTTGTAATTATCAAACTAATCATTCAATTCACGAGGAACAACGGTTCCAATCATTTCATTTGAAGCTATCACTCATTGCGTCATTATTTCACCTCGGTGAGTCATTCTTGACCCTTGTCGGATTCTATTCATTGTTCTTCATCATGGTTGCTCTTGTTCTTATGATCTTCCGGGATTGTATTGTGTTCCGAGGGGTATATGTGTGGAATTTTTAGTCGGGCACATTAAGGTCATTGTGTTTGTAGGGATCCGGACACATTGGACTGTGCACACGGTAACGTGCCTCCGTGAGACTAATTAGGCCAAATTTTGCAGGTGTTTATGCGGGACGCCGGGCACTCGGCAGGCTTGTGTACTTGCACATCCCATTCGTGGCGTACTATGACGCCCATCATTCAACTCGATTTCATAACTCATTCATGTGATTATTGTAAATTGTTCAACTCTTGAGGATTGTTGTTCTGTGTAGCTGACCCCATTGGGGGATGTTGTTTTCAGGTCATGGTAAGGCAAAGGCATGGTAAGAGAATGTTGATGGCGACGAATCCCAGTGATACTAGTATAGGGCCCTAGTTCTTTCAGTTGTTCATGTTTCTTCATTTGCATTTCCGCTGCAGTTCCGTTTGGATTTTATTTTATTCAGTGTTGTATATTTTATCTTCATATGAAATATACATGTATTCTGTATTTCCTGGGTGTTTTGTACTTGAAACTCCTCATCAGAGTAATTGATGATATAATGTGGTTCGGTACTATAATTATATTATTTAATTCATTAATTTTCATTCGCCTGGTGGGTCCCAGTTGGAGGTCCATGGCACTGTAATATCCATCTAGTTTGGGGTGTTACAGAGTTGGTATCGGAGCCAGGTTTTGAATACTACTATCCGAGTCATGTCTCATTGAAATCATTGTTCATTAGAATAGTATCATTGGATTTTCGCATCACGTGTGACCTGTGCAAGCGTCAAGCCCATCAGACTAAAGAAACAGTAAGATTTCTGACGCCATGGTATAATTTCTGGCAATAAGAATCACTCATTCATCATTCATCAGTCAACAAACCTCAATCATCATTTTAATTTTGATCATGCCGATCATGTTAACTCATTAATCACTCAATCAATCTCATTGTTCAGTGGTCGATCTTGTAGATCGTATTATCAATCTTGTTAACCTACTCAAGATAATCATTTCAAGAATTTCGTCAGATAATCATGTCACCTCAGTTGATCCTTCATGTAATCATTGTGTTAGATCGCGTATGCTCATTATTATCATTTCATAACAGAATCATAATGCGGTATTCATGCGAGATCTATAGTTATCACGTGACTTTCCTACTTCAGTATGGAGAGAGTTGTCAGATGACGCAGGGGAAGAGGCCGCGGCGCGGGCCGAAACCCGGGATCTCGAGTGAATACCCGCGCGAACTCAAGGAATAATGTCAACTCAACGAGCAGCGACGCTGCCACTCATTCACCTGGAGATAATCATTCACTGTAAGGAAGTCGTACCCGGGACACAGCTCAATCGGAAGGTGTTCGGGTTGATCCACTCACTTTTATGCAGGGCATGATGGCCCAAATGACTCAGATGGCACGACTGATGGAGACGATGCAGAACTCAACCGCTCATAATCAACAGGATCCTCCGCCGCCACCTCAGAGGCAAGAGAGGAGTGTGAGAAGAATCATTGACGACATCTCTCGCCAGAGACCACCTACTTTTGAGGGCTCATCTGAGCCGGCAGATATTATTCACTGGCTTGAGCATTTCGAGAAACTATTTGCTATGGTGGAGTGTCCCGAAGGGCACAAAGTTTCAGTTGCGGCTTACTATCTAGGTAAGAGCGCTCACTCTTGGAGGCTATCTTTGAAGCCCACCGACGGATCATGCACTTGGGACCAGTTCAAGACTATCATGATGGAAAGATATTATCCGGCCCCACTCAGGGAGGCCAAGTTATCGGAGTTACTCAGCCGTGACTCCTCAACGGAAGATGATGTTCTCGCCATTGCCGAGAAGTTTCAGGAGCTACTTTCATTCACCTCATCCATTATCCACTCCGAGGCGGATAAGATCAAGTATTTTAGTAAGAGGTTGAAACCTCGTATGCGGATGCAGTTGCTTAATCATCATTGCACCACCCTGGCCGAATTTATCGAGAAAGCTCTTACTTATGAGCTTACTGCGAAGGAAATTCCTAAGCATCAAACTTCATCTTCTGGCAAGAAATCGAAGAATCATAATCAGCCTGAAGGCAGTCAGGCGACCTTGAAAAAGCCTCGTGTTTGGCTCTACTTTTTCTGAGCGACCTTCTACGGCGCCTAAACCTGCGGAATCTCAATCCTGAGCGGCCAGTTCGGTCATTACATGTAACAACTGTGGGATTGGCGGTCATAAGGCCCGTTTTTGCCCAAGAGACTCCAAGCCTACTCTGACGGTATCTCAGGCCCCGAAACATTCAGAGGTTAGGCCACTCAGTCCGCGTCGTTCAAGATGAAGAGAGCAAATAAAGGTGGAGCCCACAGCTACCAGACAGGAGCATCTGGTGCAGGGACTAGCAAGCCCCGAATTTATGAGATGAAGAGAGCCGACGATCCGGAGGCCCGAATGATCTTAGGTACACTCGAAATTAGATCTCAACCTGTGTGTACCCTTTTTGATACTGACGCATCACATTCATTCATTTCCGAGTCATGTTTGAGTATATTACACCTGGGTAGTGCTACTAGTTGCGAACCTTATGTCATCGGCCTACCAGACGGTAGAAGAATTATTGGGAATCGTGAAGTTAAGAATTGTCCGATTCAGTTTAATGGCCGTGAATGGCTTGCAGACCTAATCATAGTGGACTTACCTAAGGACGATGTAATTTTGGGTATTGATTGGATGGATCGTCATGATGCCATACTTGGTGTCCACAAGCGTATGGTCACTATTATTTCAGACGATGGAGTTGAATGTGTATTTCAAGAGGGTAACCCCAACCGTTCTGGAAGAGTTATTAATATAATGAAAGCAGTGAAGTTACTCAATCAGGGGTGTGTAGGTTATTGGTGCTATATGTTAGATTGGTACCGCCACTATAAAGGGGGTTGAATAGTTCGGATAAGAGTTTTGAACTCTTTTTGCGCGGAAGTTAAATATTGGAGTAAATGAAATACTGAAAAGAAAGAACACAAGAATTTGTTCGAGAGGTTCGGCTATTAACGAAGCCTACATCCCCTACCTAGTTTTATCGACTAAGACTTTTCTAGAAACCTTGAATGCACTTTGTAGTTTAGTGTCAACTCTTACAATAGCACTTTCAAGTTTAGTGCCGAACTTTACAGCTTCTTGATTTCCGGGCTCAAGAACAACCTCACTGAAAACACTCTTGTTTTTCAGGATACAAGACAACCTCACAATAAACAGTTGCGAGTAGGAAACTCGACTTTACAAAAAATATCGCTCGTTGATACAAGAATATAGATATAGAAATGATAGAACAATTCTTTTCGTATCACAATATGGAATATATATCTCTCGAAATGTATGCTTGGTATTGCTTGAGTATGCTTGTAAACTCAGATAAGTTGTGTATCTTCCAACACCTTGAATGATGCTATTTATAGCCTTCTTGGGGCAACTTTCCCGTTGGAGCAGTGGTATGATTTACGTACGCTATATATTTAGGATTACGTACAATATCATGGTTACGTATGTTACACCTCCTGTGTAACGGCCGTAACAAAGGCCTTAAAACAGTCCAATAGTATAGGCTGAAATTCGCTACGTACGTTATGTAGAAATCATTACGTACGTTATACTTGGTCAAAAAGCCATTGGATGAGATGACTTTTGAGTAGCGGTTGATGACTGTATGTGCTGACTGGTAACGGGCAAATTTCAAACATTACGTACGCTATACATATTGTATTACGTACGTTACCTGCAGTAAAAATACTAACCGAAATTGTTAAGGTTACGTATGTTAAAGAAGAACTGTTACGTACGTTATGTATGTTAAATATAAAAAAATATGGAAAGTAAATTTTGTTTAAGTAACATATCATCAAAACATTTAAAGTGAGTTAATAAAAATATTGTTCCAACAATCTCCCCCTTTTTGATGATGACAAAATTTATATGGGAGTTTTTAAAAACAAGATTTGGAGGGTCAATAAAACTTTGAAAAACGCTCCCCCTGGAAAAATACTCCCCTTGAGTCAAACAAGGGATAACAACAACAACATCTAAGCCTTAGTCCCAAAATGATTTGGGGTCAGCTAACATGAATCAAACTTTGAAACCGTCAATAATCGTTACATAAATAACATAAAAGGAAAAAAGTAGAGAAAAAAGCAAATAAAAAAAGAGAATGAATGTTAAAAAAAAAAAAAGAAAAAAAAAGAAGTCATTAACAAAAAGATAAGAGATCCTGCAAGAGAAAGTCATCAAAACTTAGAATATCAAACGAATAGAAACGAAATTGCCAATGTGCAAAATATATGAAAATATTTTGACTCAAGCATAAAAAAAACATCAAAACAAGATACATAGTCAAGTATCCATGATAAAACAAGAAATGTATGGAATATCGGTCAAGGAAAAAACAAGATAATCATCATAGTTAAGATAAGTCCACTAATCAAGGTCAGCCGCGGGAGGCGAAGGAGGAACCCCGAAATGAGTGCAAAGACCTTTGACCATAATCTTGATTTCACTCATTTCCTTCTCAAGCTTATCCATACGAGCAACCAACTGAGAATAAGAGCTCTCCCGACTCGGCCGAGAAGAGCCTTGCTGAGCATGCAGACGAGGCCTATCATGAGCAACACCTCAGGATGAAACTCTCTCCTCCGGGCGAGGCAAGGCTCCACCATCAACCAAACGATCCTCATCCTTGAGATAGGCAAAGTACACCCATCCATGGTTCCGAGTGTGAATATATTTCATAGTCCGGATAGTACCCTCGTGAACAAGACTCCCCCTCAGGATGGCGACCCCGTGCAGCCCCGATAGATCAATTCCTACTTTCTCGAAAATCTCCGTCAGAATGGATCCAAACGGCATCCCTGATTTGCGCTGACGGTCAACCTTGGCATAGCCTTTCTTGTGGAAAAACATCCCTTTTTCCACGAACCATTTCATTACAATAGAAGCAAAATTCACTTGGTGATCTTTCAAGACATGATATATGATTTCCATGTCAATGTTGACTAGGCGTTGCTGGGCATTTACTTTAGGCATAAGACACCTAGTTATTGTTCATGGAGTAATCGAATATTTAGACCAAAATCATTATTCTCGAAACGACCGGTATTCACTTCAATCACTGCTTTAGATTTCAAGAAATCACAGACAACCAATCCATTCACGTTATAACTTTCATCATCAGAAAAACCATCGAGAACTTCATCGGGTGCAGCAAAATCCCTCTTTTGGAAGACCAAAAAATTCGGACAAATTAACGGCATCAAGCACGATTTGTTTTCCACGAACACTTGAATTAACAATAACAAGTCCATCAGAATCATACGAGGTAAAGAAATTGGCATAAAATTCCCAGACGCATTCAACATACACCGGACGCGCAAGACTTACAAGCCGGTTAATACCAAGCATGTAAAAATAATCTTCGATATCAATACCCACGGATCTTAACGATTCGAAGTCAAAGTGGTGACTAGGAGTTACCTCTTCGTCGATTAAGATTTCGTTGAAAACCTTCGCAGCTTGGGGATTTCGGAATTGCGGTTCTCCGGATGGTGTGGATGAATTTTGGGAGGTTTCACCTCTTCTTTTCTTGTTTGCTCTGGTGCCATGGGGGAAAACGGGTGGAAATATGTGTAGGTTGGTCGGATTTTGTGGAAGTTTTGCGAGGGAGGCGACGGGAAGGATTTAGGTATTTGTGGGAAGTGAGGGGAAAGACTGTAGATCGGGTTTTTAAGTAACAGGTTAAAAGGCATTACGTACGTAATAAAGGTTAAATAACGTACGTTATATGCTTATGTAATGTATGTAAGGGAATGTCCAAAACTTTCTGTCCAATTTCTGTGATCCGCTATATACGTATCCATTTACTGCGTTACGTACGTAATTTCTTTTACGTACGTAATATGCTGAGTGTAATGGCTGTAAGCCTGACCATATGAACAGTGAACTTCTTCCGATGATATCCGATTATTTTTAATGACCATTTTATTTTTTATGATGAATATGCAAAAAGTTAAAAATGATCAACATGACCCATCCCTAAATTTATGCGAATGAAATTGAAAGCATCTTCGGGTAATGGTTTTGTAAAAATGTACGCCAATTGTTCATTGTACCAACAAATTGGAGACGCACATTCCTGTTTTGAGCATGGTCACGAATAAATTGGTGGCGAATTTCAATATGCTTTGTCCTACTATGCAATATGGGGTTTTTGCTCAAATTTATGGCACTTGTATTATAACAAAAAATAGGTGTATTTTTAAGCTCGATGCCATAATCTAGTAATTAATTTTTAATCCACAGAACTTGTGCACATGCACTTCCCGCAGCCACATATTCTGCTTCAACTGTGGAAGTAGCGACACTAATCTGTTTCTTACTCCCCCATGAAATTAAACATGAACTCATGAAATGACAAGTTCCAGTGGTGCTTTTTCTATCAATTTTGCATCCACCGAAATCAGCATCACTATATGCAAAAAGTTCAAAATCAATGCTTGATGGATACCACAGATCTAAGCCAACAGTTCTTTTTAAATATCGAAAAATTCGTTTGCATGCAATGAGATGAGATACCTTTGGATTAGCTTGAAAACGAGCACTCAAACAAGTAGCAAACATAATATCAGGCCTAGAAGCAGTTAAATAAAGTAAAGACCCAATCATACCTCGATACTGTTTGTGGTCAACAGACTTACCTTTCTCGTCCTTGTCGAGTTTAAGAGTGGAAGACATAGGAGTAGAGATTTCTTTGCACCCTTCCATCTTAAATTTCTTTAAGAGCTCATTGACGTACTTTGATTGGTAAATGAATATTCTGTCATTGAGTTGCTTAATTTGAATCCCGAGAAAGTATTTCAACTCTCCCATCATGCTCATTTCGAATTGTCCCTTCATAAGATTTGTAAATTCTAGGGACAGAGATTCTTAGTTGCACCAAAACCAATATCATCCATATAGATTTGGCATAGAAGCATATCATCACCTAAATTCTTGATAAATAGGGTATTATCAACATTACCTCTTTTATACCCATTTGAAATAAGAAAAGTGCTTAAACGATCATACCATGCTCTCGGAGCTTGTTCTAATTCATAAAGAGCTTTATGGAGCTTATATGCATGATCTGGATGATCATAGTCTTCAAAACCCGGCAGTTGCTTGACATACACCTCCTCCTGGATGATTCCATTTAGGAACGCACTCTTCACATCTATTTGATGGAGTTTGATTTTCTTGTATGCGGCAACGGCACAGAGAAGGCAAATAGCCTCAAGACGAGCAACAGGAGCAAAGGTTTCTTCATAGTTCAAACCTTCTTCTTGATTGTATCCTTGGGCGACCAATCTTGATTTATTATTTATTGGGAGACCATTATCATCGGTTTTAACTTTATGAACCCATTTAGTACCAATGATAGTTTTGTCTACCGATGCCGGAACCAATTCCCAAACTTTATTTCTTTCGAATTGATTGAGCTCTTATTGCATAGCAATAGCCCAATTCTCATCATTTATGGCTTCATCGACATTCTTTGATTCTGTAAGAGAAATGAATGCAATATTGTTAAGATAATCATTTATATTTCTCTTAGTTCACACACCTTCATCGATTTTCCCACGAATTTGCTCCATGAGATGATCTTTCACATTAACTCAATCTTTAGGAAGGTTGAAAGGATTCTCCTCTTGCTTGTCCGAGCTTAAGTCGAGCTTCTCCAATTCCTTTGACGCTTCTGACACTTCTTTAGCCGGAACCATACCTGCATCATCATCAAAAACAACCTTTCTCGGGGGTAAAACTGTATCATCGAATTTTACATGAATTGACTCTTCTACTGAGCCTCTTCTACAATTAAATACACGATAAGCTTTACTATTAGTCGAATAACCAAGAAATATTCCAATATCCGATTTAGAGTCAAATTTTCCTAAATTATCCTTGCCATTATTATGAATAAATACCTTACAACCAAATGGATGAAAATAAGATAAATTGGGCTTTTTACCTTTAAATATCTCATATGGAGTCATCATTTCGTTCCTCCAGAGATAGACTCGATTAATAACATAGCAAGCGGTGTTAACGGCTTCGGCCCAGAAATATTTAGTAAGCCCATATTCATTGAGCATTGTTCGGCTCATTTCTTCTAGATAGCGATTCTTCTTCTCGACAACACCATTTTGTTGAGGTGTCCGAGGTGCCGAAAAATTGTGCCCAATACCATATTTATCGCACCAGTCTTCAAAATCATTTGAATCAAATTCTCCACCATGATCGGGTCTGATGGCGATAATTGGTAATTCTTTTTCCTTCTGGGTAACTTTACACCACTTAACAAACTCGTTGAATGCATCATTTTTATTTGTTAAGAATTTTACCCAAGTAAATCTCGAAAAATCATCAACAAGCACTAATGTATAGAGTTTACCCGTTAAGCTAGCATGCCGAGATGGACCAATCAAATCCATATGAATTAATTCAAGAATGCGGCTAGTGGAAATTTCCATTTTTGGTTTAAACGAGCCTCTAGCATGTTTATCTTTAATACAGGCCTCACAAATGTGGTCTTTTCTGAAATTTAATTTTGGTAGACCATGGACAATATCGTTTTTGGCCAATTTTGAAAGAAGTGGTAAAGAGGCATGACCCAATTTTCGGTGCCAAATAACGGCATTTTCATCGTATGAAAGTAAATATTTTTCATTGAAGGAGGATTCATCTTGAAGATCAACAATATAAATATTTCCATACCGCAATCCAATAAAAATAATTTGGTCTTCTCTCATTGCAGTACAATGCGTAATTTCAAAAATTAATTTAAGACTAGTATCACAAAGTTGGGGAACACTTAGAAGATTATGACAAAGACCATCAACAAAGAGAACATTATCTATTGTGGGTAAAGGTTTCTTACCTATCTTACCTGTCCCTTTTATTTGGCCCTTTTTATTATCGCCAAATGTTACGCAACCTCGATCTTCCTTTTTCAGCTCTGTGAAGAGATGTTCATTACCACTCATGTGATTTGAACATCCACTATCAACATACCATTTATTTGATAATGTTGTCTTCCTTGCTTGTACCTACAAAAACAATTTTCTTTCATTTTATAGGTACCCAGGCTAATTTGGGTCCTATAGAGTTAGACATAAAAAATTGGTTTTGAACAATGGTCCCTTTAGGTACCCAAATTTGTTTGACTTTTATAGTTCGTCTTGAACTTCTACAGTAAGTTTCGGTATGTCCTGGTTTTAAACATTTTGGACATGATGGAATTCCCGTTTTTAAAATATCCGAATCTTTCGTGGTAATATCTAAGGACTTTTTCATTGGAAATGAATTATACCCGAGTCCTTGTTTTGAAAAGAGAATTTTTTTGACCAAATAAGAGTTGCTCAAATTTATCACTACCACATGAGAATTTTCTAACGTAAAGTTTCAATTCTTTCTGAGTTTTGTGTAAATCATCTCTCAGAATTTTCTCAGTTTCCAGACAATTTGTATGATCAATCGACACATCCTTGTTTTTCAATAATTTTGCATTTTCATTTTCAAGAGAATTTATTTTCTTTTTCAAATCTTTATTAATATTGCAAACTTTTTCGTATTCATCATTTAAATATTCGAAAGCATCAAAAAGTTCTTCAGGATAAGAATCACTAACCTCGACTTCTTCATCGCTATATTCAGATGCGCGGGCCATTAGAGCAAGATTGGTTTGAACTTGAGGTTCATCATCCTCATCATCATCGCTCCATGTATCGATATAGACTTTCTTCTCTTTGAACTTCTCATGAAGTGGTTTTGATGAACTCATAGGCGCAGCAGCACGACAATCTTTAGCAAAATGACCTGGAACGCTGCACCTTCGACAAGTATTGTCGAACCTTTTGTTTTATGGGAAGTGAACCTTCATGGGTTCTAGTTTGATATCTCTCCGGCGCCTTTGTAAAAGATTTTTGAATTTCTTTATATTTTTGGCATAAAAGGTTGTTTCTTCATCCTCTTCTTCGGTAGGTTCATCTTCTAGATCGCTATCTTCTTTAGCTTTGAAGGCGATCGGCCTTTCTCTCTCCTTGGATTTGGTTTCGAACTTCGAGATTTAATGACAATCTCGTAATTGATGAGAGATCCAATGAGATCACCGGATTATATGGTGTTAAGATCTTTCGACTCCATGATAGCCGTAACAGTAGCGTCCCATTCTCTTGGTAGAGATCGAAGGATTTTCTTGGCTTTATCACTACTTGAGATCAGTTTCCCGAAGAAGGCTAGCCCATTTGTGATAGCCGAGAAACGGTCAAGCATAATAGTAATGCTTTCTTCTTCTTTCATGTGAAGAGTTCATAATCGTGAAGAAGCATATTGATTTTTGTTTCATTCACTTGACTCGTACCTTCGTGGGTAATCTCGAGCTTTTTTAAAATTACTTTGGCCGTCTCGCAAGAAGAGATTCTGTTGTGATCTTCTGGATTAAGAGCACAGTAAAGTAGTTGAGTATCTTTACTATTGAAATGATCGTTCTTCCAGTCGGTATCATCGTACTCTTCAAAGCTTTTGAGCGAGCCATCTGTATTCTTTAGAATGGTAGGTCCAAGAGCAATGACCTTCCAAATTTCAATATCGTGAGCTCGGATGAAGATAGACATTTTCTTCTTCCATGTCATAAAGTTTGAACCATCGAAGAAAGGAGGGCGATTGAGAGCGTTGCCTTCAAGAGAAGAGTGAATAAAGTCCATTTCTGGATCTTTTCTCTAGCGGGTGTTAATCCTGTGAAAAAGAGACAGCTCCGATGCCAATTGTTAGATTAGTACCGCCACTAGAAGGGGGGTTGAATAGTGCAGATAAGAGTTTTGAACTCTTTTTGCGCGGAAACTAAATATCAGTGTAAATGAAATGCTGAAAAGAAAGAACACAAGAATTTGTTCGAGAGGTTTGGCTATTAACAAAGCCTACGTCCCCTACCTAGTTTTATCGACTAGGACTTTTCTAGAACCCTTGAATGCACTTTCTAGTTTAGTGCCAACTCTTACAATAGCACTTTCAATTTTAGTGCCAAACTTTACAGCTTCTTGATTTCTGGGCTCAAGAACAACCTCACTAAAAATACTCTTGTTTTTCAGGATACAAGACAACCTCACAATAAACAGTTGCGAGTAGGAAACTCGACTTTACAAAAGATATCGCTCGTTGATACAAGAATATAGATATAGAAATGATAGAACAATTCTTCTCGTATCACAATATGGAATATATATCTCTTGAAATGTATGCTTGATATTGCTTGAGTATGCTTGTAAGCTCAGATAAGTTGTGTATCTTCCAACACCTTGAATGATGCTATTTATAGCCTTCTTGGGGCAACTTTCCCGTTGGAGCAGTGGTATGATTTACGTACGCTATATATTAAGGATTATGTATGTTATCATGGTTACATACGCTACACCTCCTGTGTAATGGCCGTAACGAAGGCCTTAAAACAGTCCAGTAGCATAGGCTAAAATTCGCTACGTACGTTATGTAGAAATCATTACGTACGTTATACTTGGTCAAAGAGCCGTTGGATGAGATGACTTTTGAGTAACGATTGATGACTGTATGTGCTGACTGGTAACGGGCAAATTTCAAACATTATGTATGTTATACATATTGTATTACGTATGTTACCTGCAGTAAAAATACTCACCGAAATTGTTAAGGTTACATACGTTAAAGAAGAACTGTTACGTACGTTATGTATGTTAAATATAGAAAAATATGGAAAATAAATTTTGTTTAAGTAACATATCATCAAAACATTTAAAGTGAGTTATTAAAAATATTGTTCCAACACTATATGACCAAGACCGAAAAATCATCAGTGATGTTGGCAGATATTCCTCTAGTGAGAGAATATGTTGATGTATTTCCACACGAGTTGTGGAATTCACGTTAGAGTTGGAGCCTGGTACGTGCCCCATATCGAAAGCACCATACCGTATGGCCCCGACCGAAATGCAGGAACTAAAGAATCAATTGGAGTAATTCACTGAGAAAGGTTATATCCGACCGAGTGCATCTCCGTGGGGAGCACCAGTGTTATTTGTCAAGAAGAAAGATGGTTCTTTTCGCTTGTGCATTGATTATCGGGAGTTGAACACAGTGACGATCAAGAATAAATATCCCCTACCCCGCACCAATGATCTCTTAGATCAACTTTAGGGAGCTTCAGTATTTTCCAAGATCGATTTGAGATCTGGGTATCATCAGTTGCGAATTCGAGAGTCAGATATCGCAAGAACGGCGTTTCGAACGCGCTATGGGCACTATGAGTTTGTGGTGATGCCGTTTGGGTTAATTAATGCACCTGCGGTATTCATGGAGTTACTGAACCGAGTTTTCATCGACTATTTAGATCAGTTTGTGGTTGTTTTCATAGAAGACATTTTGATTTATTCCCGTAACCGAGAGGAGCACGAACTTCACCTTCATCAGGTCCTCGACGTGTTGAGACGAGAGCAACTCTATGGAAAATTTTCCAAATGTGAGTTCTGGATGTTCGAGGTGACGTTTCTCGGATATGTGATTTCATCAGACGGAGTATGTGTCGACCCTCAGAAGACGGAGGCTATCCGAGATTGGCAACCTCCTAAGAATGTTAAGGAAATCCGAAGTTTTCTCAGATTAGCAGGCTATTACCGTCAATTTGTGGAAGGGTTTTCTAAAATCGCTCAACCTATGACAAACCTTTTGCGGAAGGATAAGAAATACACGTGGTCTGATGCGTGCCAGCAGAGTTTTGAGGAACTCAAGAGCCGTTTAATTTCAGCGCCTGTCATTTCCTTACCACAAGGGACGGAAGGATTCGTGGTTTATAGTGACGCATCCGGACAAGGTCTCGGATGTGTATTAATGCAGAACGAGAAAGCAATTGCTTATGCTTCACGGCAACTGAGACCTTATGAGGTCAATTATCCGACCCACGACCTGGAACTTGCAGCCGTGGTATTCGCGTTGAAGATTTGGCGTCATTATCTTTATGACGTCACTTATCATATTTTCACCGATCATAAGAGTTTGAAGTATATATTTACTCAGAAGGAGTTGAATATGCGACAGAGACGGTGGTTAGAACTGATTAAAGATTATGATATTGAGATTCAATACCAGCCCGGTAAGGCGAACGTTGTCGTCGACGCCTTGAGTCGTAAGTCCGTTCAGGAGCAAATGTTTGCTCGTTTGACTATTCAGAAGGAACTTCAACTGGAATTCCTAAGACCCGAGATCGAGGTCTGGTTACAACGAGTACAAGGGCAGCTTTGTATGTTAGAGATTTCGTCGCAACTTGAGGAGGCGATTAGAGCGAAACAGGGTTCAGACCCGTTTTTGTTGCGCATCCGTGAGGATGTGGCTCAGGGGAAAGCCCCTGGATTTGTGGTCCACGAGGATGGACTTTTGCGATTTAAGAACCGGTTATGCATTTCAGCGAATGACGAATTGAAAAGCTCTATTTTGAGAGAAGCTCATGCTACCCCTTATTCCATTCATCCGGGGTCTAGCACGGGGGCTGCCAAAAAGCTGCTGGATAGCACCCGACAGCAGGCTGCGTGCCCTCGGAAGGCAGCGGCGGCCGAGAGGGCTGCTCCTCTCAGTCATGGCCCAGCAGGGGCTGCCGGGCCACGGGTCGGGCTCCAGGATGTTTTTATTTTCGACTCTGTTTTATTTTTGTATTTCGTTATATTACTTTTCCGCAATTTAAATTGAATTTAATTTGACTTAAATATAATACTTGGTATTTTTATTTTGAGGAAATTAATTATTGTGAAATAATTAATATCGTCCGGGTCATGTCAACGAATTAATATTACCATGTTAGTGTATTAATTGGATTAATTCTATTAAATAGTAATTTTATACATTGGTTGGATATATATTAAATTACTTACTTAATATAAAATCTATTTATTTAGTATTTATTGGATGAATACTTGTGAATGGTGAAGTAGTTCATGAGTTTTTGAATCGTTTGTTTTATTTGTTCGGGTTGTAAACGTCGTTTTGAGCTTCTTTATTTTACTAGAAAAATTTGTATAATAGGATGCAATTTTTCAATATAAAAATGTAATGACAAAAACCGGAGGAAGATCCATTCTAGAAGATGAAGATTCAGTACTCAAGATTTGTAATTAGATTACGATGTTTTTGTTCTAGGAACGGTCCATGAACTGTATGTTGGTAGCAACTAGGTTGCGAATGTTTATTCATGTGGTATGAATGCCCAATACACTCTTAAATGAATTAATGTGCAAAGTGTAACATTAATCGTGAAAATTCTCACATGACAAAATATTAAGTTTAAAAGATTTCAAGGTTTTCCTCCCCTCATCGAGTTGGAAAATTAAAAATCCAAATCGGATGTGCTATGGTTCCGAGTTATAGGGGTAGTCATTCGGGGAGGGTCGATAAATTCCGAGAGTGCATTCGATGTCTTCGGTTGGAGTAAATTTTATCCTTAGAAACCTGTTCGGTTGCCTGATAAGAATCAATTGTGAAATTGATCAGCATCGATGGTATAAACTTAACTTGTTCACGAACTATCGAAACCGTATAGGTTGAGCGGAGTGAACAAGGGGAAAAAGAAGATCGAATTATCCATTAGATGGATTGGTGTTGGACACCACTTTATAAACATTAATAGACCACAAACCTGTTCGGTTGCACTCTATTAAAATTTATAAACAACTCGATCACTACTATGAAGTAAGCGAACAAATACTTCCGAGTTTCACAAGGGAGTGTGTCAATCCGATAAAAATAGTGGGAGCTGAGTTAAATGAATAGAAAAGTCCTTTATTCTCGACTCCGACCATAATCAAACGAGTCACTAATCAATTTGTCATACTTAATGCACATAAACAAAATATCAACTCTCAAAATGACAATGAACCCACTAGCAATTCTACTCGAGAAGAACATCTTAATTGGAACATACTTTATGGACTAGCTCTGCAATATGATTATTGTCCTCATTATGGAGGCACTGGAATGCGTCTTAGCGGTGGATATTCCGGCGTCTCCGGTGCGGACCAGGGCCAGTCAGGAAGATGTTAAAAACCACGGAAAGTGGGTTAAGGCTGACATTAGAGTCCGTGGCTATATGATGGACTTTATGTCTAATGAGCTTCAGAGAGCTCATGAAAAAATGACTTCTGCTAGGCCTATCTTATCTCACTTAACCGAACTTTATAGTGAGCATAGACGAACTGCTAGATATGAGATATCTAATCAGCTCTTCGGTCCAGGATGAAGGAAGGTGAGAAAGTTGGGGACCACGTCCCCAAAATGATCTCTATGATCAAGAGATTGAAGGCTCTTGATTTGAGGATGCATGCTTCTCTCCAAACTAACCTTATCCACCAATCTCTTCCTGATTCCTTCTCTCAGTTTGTTATGAACTTTCAACTGCAATGAGATTGCTTGCAATTTAGCAGGGTTGATGATGAACAAACTTGTAACCACTCAGTCTCAGATGAAGACTCCACGGGTTAAGGGGTCTGCCCTTGTGATTTCTTCTGGATCTCAAAGGTCCAAGAATAAGAAGAAAAAGACCAAGATAGGCTCACAAGGTAAGGCTTTTAAGGGTAAGGGCAAGGCCCTGATGGTTCCTATGAGAAAGAAGGTGAAGACGAACGCATGTCTCAAATACGGTGAGTTGGGCAACTGGGTAAGAGACTATCCGATCCTTCATGGGATTTCAGGTATGGAATTTTTAGTTTTTGGAAACGAATTGTTCTACTAATGTATTTTCTACTTCTTGGATACTGGATTCAGGTGTTGGTTCTCATGTTTGTACCATGAATCAGGATCTGGAACAAAGTAGGAAGCTCGGAGATGGGGAAGTGATGGTTACTGTCGGAAGCAGGCACGATGTCGCAGCAACTGATATAGGATCACTTCTTCTTTTGTGGTGATTCTTATTTCTCAATCTTCAATTTATATAGTTTGAATTTTGATTTAATATAATCCGTAATATTAATCCCTAATCTTAATAACCAATTGCTGCCAAAAGAACAGGGTGAGAAAAAAAGTGAGCGAGTAAGCGAGCGAGCTACCATATGTGGCTCTGATTGCTTAAGCGATCTCCTTTGTTTGAATATGTTCGTTTTTCCTACTGGTCTAGAAATCAAAGGCTTTCCTAGTTTCCTTTGCAAATCTGAGAAGTGATAGCTATTTTCATGGGAAGATATGAGAAATACTCGCTCTCTGTCTGTATTTAAAGGAAAGATTTATTCAGTAAAGCTTCTAATTTACAAGGCTAATTTGAGAAATACGGAAATAATACTAAAGTGCCATTAATGAAAAAGAAATTCAAAACCCGTTCGACAATTCAAATGAGTCTATTATTAAAAAACATCCTCAAAACATCAACAACATAAGCGTACTCGAGTACTGAAAAATAACCAGGAAACAAGACAACATAATCCACATCACTGAGCCACTTCATCGTCATGTCGGTACTGTGTTTGCTTCCCCGCTCCTCTGCTACCTGAACATCAAAACAAATATCCACCCCCGAAGGGGTTAGCAAAACGATGCTAGTTCAAGTATCATAATACATAAATCAACAATGCATAATAAAACTTACAAAACGGACTCCCGTCATCGGAATCCAACGATGCGAATCCTCACGATTCCATCAACACAATACAGGGTAATCCAACGATCCAGTGCCCTCAGTATAGATCCCCATGATGATCCCGTCGGACCAACATATGGTGGAAAACCCGTCCAACGATCTAGCTCCCTCAGCATAGATCCCCATGATGATCCCGTCGGACCAACGCATGGTGGGCATTCGATCCAGCGCCCTCAGCATAAATCCTCATGACCCCCCTCGGATCATTTACAATATAAACCATGCAATCATGCATACACATATGCAGTTCATTATGTTCATCAACACGAACAATCAATAACGAATACCACGACAAATCAGAGAAAATAATCTCATACTCGACAACATAAACAAAACCGTATGCATGATCAAAGTTCCAATATAAGCTCAACTCAGCATACGATACTTGCCTCAAAGATGGCAAGGACTAAATACTCCCACGAATGTCACACGTCCGCAGGTCGCCGTCGCTTAATCGATCACTATGCAAGGCTCGGACCTTGATCAAAAGAGATAACAAGGAACTCAACATTCTACTCAAAACTAACGTATGATCACCGAATATTCTATACTAGAATCGTTAAATAGTGACGTAAGGCCGGTTTGCGGTTAGTATACTAGATGAAAGCTAAACCGGAAATAATGATACACTTCATGTGAGTTGAATGATTATTTCGGAGGCGAAGCGCCGATGTTTATGGATTAAAGGATATACAAGTTGTTAAAGATTTCGGGTTTAAATATGGACTTCAATTCCAAATTCTCATATGTTCGGCTATTACGATTTTACCACAAATGTGACTCAAGATAGCAAGCATGCCCAAGTACTACGCAAGGAAAACGATACTACGGTGATCCGGGTTGATTTCATTGACATAGCCGATTCATTACAAGCATGAACATGAAGAACCTTGTCAAATCAAACACCTCTATAAAACATGAATTATCATCGGTGGAACATCACGGTAATTCTTGGAATCTTACTAAAATCATGCTCATAATTCAAAACAAACTTAGGATACTACACCCTAAGGTTTTTATCCATCAAGGCTCGATCAACACTCTTAACAACGAGGAAAAAACAAGGTATAATCGGGTTCTAATATTCAAAAATATGGTGCTAGACTCAAAAGATCTTTAACTAGTCCAATGATTTCCGAAGCAAGCTCAAAGCATAACTAAGAACATAAATTCTAGTTTGGTGAATCGTAACATACCTTAAACGGAAGGAAAAGTTGGAATAACTTGATGAACTCTATGCCCAAAATCTAGAACACCAATCCTCAAAGCCCCTTTGTCTTCAATGGTGATGTTAGGAGGCTGGTATGCAGGATTTGGATGGAGGAAGTGACTCTTAAAGTCCCAAAAATCGGATGTGGGAAGAAGTGAAAGCTGAAAAATGAAGATGGGTGTTGTCCTATTTATAGAAAAGGGTTATTAGCGCGTGCTACAACTCTATTCCTAGCGTGCGCTAACGGGCTTGCATCCCACTGACTCTGACGGGTCTCGGCATAGTGTATGCTAAACATCCTTTACGCGCGCTAAGGTTCGTACACAGCATGCGCTACGAAACCCAATTAGCGTACGCTACGACTAGTCGTTAGCGTGCGCTACAAGTGCAAAATCACAATTTTGAACACATCATGAAATCATACGCTCAACAACACCGGATCATGAAATACACTGGATAATACTCAGATCAAATACAACATATACAATGTCACCATGTTCAAAATACACATAAGAATCTCGGGTATTACATCCTCTCTCCCTAAAAAGAAGTTTCGTCCCGAAACTTAAGATGAAAATAACTCCGGGTATCTGGTCTTCATACCATCCTCCGTTTCCCACGTGGCCTCTTCGACTCCGTGTCGTGACCATTGCACTTTAACCAAGGATATTGTTTTATTCCATAATTACTTGATCCGAATTTCGAGTATTTTGATTGGTCTCTCTTCGAAGGTGCCGTCTGTAACACCCCCAAACCACTCGGGAATATTACAACGCCGCAGACCCTCTCCGCGAGGATCTACCAGGCTAAATACAAAACAATGCATCACTTCACATGCCGACATGGCTACGTAAAGGACCATTAGACCGATTTGGTCTTTCATCACAACACACACAATATTACATACAAGATTCTTTCCCAAAACTCATACCCGCACAGGGACTGGAATACAATAACATTCCCATAAATCGGGGTAACAATACATCGGAGAAATAATCAACAAGACTATCCAACATACTCTACGATTGGTCTTTATGTGATTAGTATCGTCGTCTTCCATCATCCTTCATATCAAACCTGTGATTTGCTCCCCAGCAACCAGCAAGTACCTGGACGCAATACAGACATCCACCCCCCGAATACTCGGGGGTTAGCAAAACTCTACTGTTTTGCTAGTGCAAGTATAAAATATAAATACAAGCCATACATATCATACTCCACGGAACATAATAATCATAAACATACTTCCCGAGTTAAATCACTTGATCAAAACGGTTAAATCGAAAGGTAGGGGTAAACACGATATACATCTTGTAAAAAACATTTTACGATCTCGGGAGTTTTGAAAACATTTGAGGTTTAAGAATTCTCAACCCTTTCGAAACATTTAGGGACACAGCCCAAAAGTCATTTTCCCAAAATCTTTATTTCGATAACAACACATGGGGTCCACGACCCGATCATACCATAACAACCTGTTTCCACAGATTATTCGCGTCCCGTGCTAGCAAGCCACGGACCTCAGATGCTCCCGTAGAACAAACCCGAGTGAATAACTCATAGGGAAACTATATCAAATCACATGTCACCGTAACCGCAGTCACGTGACTACAAGCATAGATACGTACATAACCAAACCACAACCATAAGTTATCCCGGCATCGCACTAGCAAGCTACGAACCTTGGAGTCCCCGCAAGACATACTCGATAATAACCCCCTCAGTTATCCCGGCATCGGGCTAACAAGCCACGAACCTCGGAGTCCCCGCAAGACATACCCGGTGGATAACCCTACGGTCACGCCCGACCCATACTAACAAGTATGGATCCTGGAGATTTATCAATCCTACCCGGAGGCACATCACTTTCAATGATCACATAACAATGAGAAGAACATCCAGCCAAGCAACACTTAAACATCACAACCTCCTTTCAAAGGAGTAACAACTAATATCACACACAAGACGTTCTTACCGAACAAGTACACATAACATTACGTAATCCCCGGCAAAGGATTACGGTCTATTAAACTCACTCAAAGTGATCATAATATCTTTCAACATACCAAACCATCACACATATTCCGAGAACACATATATTCATGAAGTACACGAATTATCGTTGAAAGACAACATTTATCGAGAACATACCGATCCCTTTTTACGTTCATTAAACATTGGGTTTCGCATAAAATCATTTATCAATAATTATGCCTACGAAACATGAAACGTATGGACATGATACTTGCCTCGATACCACGAGCAACCGAACAACGAACAGACGCGGTCGGATAGTTCTCGAGCTCCCAAAAACGACCAAGGATTCGGCAATCCCACGAATACTACGAAAATAACATCACCACGAATAAATAACATTAATCGAAATCCTAAACGATCCTAAAAACAACAATGATCTAAGCGTTCTCAAAGAAATCAAGAATCATTGATCCGGGCGATAAAAATCGATGAACGGTTAACAAAATCTGAAGATTACGGTCAAGACAAACAAGAATACACAACCGATCGGATGAGATCGGGTAAGAATCACAAATCCGAGGAAAAACCCCAAATTCAAGAAACTAGGGTTCTAAGAAGAGATTACCTTGATTTGGACCAAGAAGACGATTAGATGTTGTTAAACACCTACAAATCCGCTCGAAGATGAAGCTAGAAGAAAAAGATCGCTCAAAATTGCCTCTGGAGCTCAATCCCGTCGGAAAGGATGAAGAAAAGTGAGAAATGACGAAGTGAAGCTCGGCCCAAGATTTATATCGATACCATTAGCGTGCGCTAACTAGACAGCATTAGCGCGCGCTAACGAGGTCAACGCCCAGAATTTACCGAATAACACTGTTAGCGTGCGCTAGACCCATGAGCCTAGCGCGCGCTAACGGGTCACGAAACCAGTCCAGTGGCCCCTGGACAGAACTGCACCTACCGGGTAGCATGCGCTAGAAAGAAGAAAGAGCGTGCGTTAAGCTGTCGATAGCATGCGCTAGCTATCGACCTTGGCATGCGCTAACAAAGCTCCAGTCGCAGTCCAGTAGCTCTTGGACTGCCTATGGACTTCCAGTTAGCGTGCGCTACACATTCAGTAGCGTGCGCTAACCACAACGCCGTAGCGTGCGCTATGCCACAAGCGTTAGTGTGCGCTACACCACAAAAACCCAGAAACTCACATAGTGATCCGAAATGCCTCCAAACACATGTCCCAACAAGGCACACCCAAACACGGCACAAAATTCCAACGATGAGGACAATAACAATCCGACAAAACCCTGAAAACTTAACTAATCCGGAACAAAAAATCTCGGGTATTACACCGTCATTAGCTATCTCGATTTCGCCAAAATCAATGATATGACTGGGATCTGGTACATATTTCCGTAACTGGGATACATGGAATACATTATGAACGTGACTCAGTGATGGCGGTAGGGCCAACCTGTACGCCAACTCCCCAATTCTCTCAAGGATCTCGAATGGCCTGATATATCTCGGACTCAACTTTCCTTTCCTCCCAAAACGGAAAACTCCCCGGGTGGGAGAAACCTTCAATAGTACATGATCCCTAATCTCAAACTCCAACGGGCGACGACGCACATCTGTATAAGACTTCTGTCAACTCTGGGCAGTTAACAATCTTTCGCGAATCAGGGCTACCTTCTCTTGGGTCTGAACTATCAGCTCTGGTTCGGTCCCGATCAAGTCAGAAGAGTCATCTCAACACAGGGGTGATCTGCATCTTCTTCCGTACAACGCTTCAAACGGTGCCATCTTAATGGAAGTGTTGCGATATTTCGTTAAACGCAAGTGCACGTTATCGTAGACAAGTAATAAAGTGATGAGTGAGTATCGTTCCCACGAGGACTGAATCACTAAGTACCGATTTTTATGTATTCTAATTTTATTTGAACAGTCGAAATTTGGGTTGCAATTAATAACTAAATAAAACCAATAAGAGAACTAACAGAAAAAAAAAACGATCGCTTGAAGAAAGAAAATCAAATGATGAATAAGTCTAGGATTCTGAATCCACCTTGGTTTATCCGAATTTACTCTCGATTATCTGAAGTTAATGATTTCCCCAATTTATTGAAGGCAAAGATTGCTAATATACTCTACCGCCTCTCCCGAGGTCAATAGATTTTTCTAAAGGTGAATAACGCACTCTATCCCTAGGTGAATTAATTCGACAATAGGCAAAAAGCACAAAATCTCCAAAAGGCCACGTAGTTCCTATGAGTATATTCCTATCTCACAAGATAAAACGGTTCTCACCAATAGTTCCTCACCAACTCTCCTCTCCCGATTCGAGTTGCGTAATTAAAACAATCCAATTATTGGCCATACAATTGAAAGCATTAAAGTTGATTGGGAAAACTCAATAGAAAAGGGAGTTATATAGATAATCAAAAGCAAATCCGTCAAAACTTAGGTTTCATCAAAATCCTAGAACAGGGTTTTAGCCTGACATGCTAAAAGATAAAAATACAAAATTAATGAATGAAAGCATGAAAATCAAACGCAGATGAAGAGCTCGGATTCCTCCGTTCTTCTGGCTTCCGCCCTCTGCTCTTGGTGTCTTCTGCTTCTCTCTTCCGCGATAGTCTTCCACGATAATCCCGTGATCCCCAATTCCCAGCTGATAAACCCTTATTTATAATCCTACTTTGCCTCAAAAAATGCGTCCGTGTCATTAGGTCGAGAACAGGCTCCAAAACGGCCCAGAAATGCGGCACTTTCTGTCAAAATCGCCTCGTGGGCCGCGGCTTACTTAATCTGTGCCGCGGCTCACGGCACTCAGCGGGAAGCCTGGGCGCAGAGTTTTCCTCCTGGGCCGCGGCTCACTATACCTGTGCCGCGGCTCAGGGTACAGTTTACTCGGGGTCTGCTGGCTACCTTCGTGTGCCGCGGCCCGCTTTCCTTGTGCCGTGGCCCTAGGCCAAAATTCGCCGTTTTCGCCCATTTTGCTTCGTTTTAGCTTCCGGACTCCAATTTCCTGCGAAACATACAAGAATAGGGCATTAAAAGCTCATTTATGCAAATTTACTCACCAAAATAATACAAAATAATGATAAATAAGCGTATAAAAATACGCCTAACAAATACCCCCAAACTTGAGCCTTTGCTTGTCCTCAAGCAAAAATCAAGTTTAAACAAAATGTATCGTGAATAATCATGCAAGTCCATAATGCTCAACTTAATCAATACTACCCTGAAAATCTCAAAGAATAGTACAAGTATCGTAATAGTGAGTCGCATCCAGGACACTGATTCCACTAAGTAACCAATTTCAGTCCTAATCAATCGTTCATAAAGAAAACCAAGCTCAAAGATTAACAAGTGTGAATTTAATCGACCGCTAATATGAAGGGTTAGATTAAACAAGCTAATTCGCCCAGTCCCACAGTCTAGTGGCAAAATTCAAGAGTTTCATTATCAAAATTACTCTTAGGACAGCATCCCCTTATGTATGATCAATAATATGATTCGAGTTAACCACTAGGTTTCGGCTCTTGGGATATTTTATCGGGATGATCCTAGGGTGGATTTCCATTCTCATGTATCGGGGAACCGTTTGACGTAAAAGACACTCATGGGGCACATGGATGCTTCTAGTTACTGAGCCCCCCTCTACAGCGGAGAAAAAAACTCGAATAGCAATTCCCGCATGTCAAGGTTGCTGTTTTACGCGAGAGTAAACGACGGGTCACGTGAATACCCCCGGTTACTAGGCTTCCCATCATCGGTAATGCAATATTTCTAAATTATTAATCTATTCAGGGTCGTCGTTTTACGCGAGAGTAAACAACGGGTCACGTGAATACCCCCGGTTACTAGACTTCCCATCATAGAACAACTAATATCTCGACTTTTTGGAAAAAACTGTCCGACTCTAAACTCAATCCAAGTGCCAACAAGACTCATATTACTGGACGACTAGCTACGCGAAAAGTTTAACCAAACGTATAAACGGTGATTTGAAAACACGTATGTCTCCTTTCTTATCTGCTAAAATTTCTACAAAAACGATAAAATTTCGGACCTAATTGAATACTCAACAGAAACAGAAATCGCTGACTGCAACTCAACCAAAAGTCAACCATTTCTTCAAAGAGACATCAGTATCGTAACATCAGTTTTACACATGGAAGCACGAAAAATTCACGTTTTTGAACAAAACCATCAACAGCATGCAAGGACAATAAAGCAATCGCAATTTATAAGCAAGAAAAATTAAGAAAATTATCGCATGCTTCAATTTATTCCACTACACCTAAACTCATCAATAATAAAACTCATGTGAAAATAAAAGAGATAAGGAAGAGTGAAACTTATTCCAAATGTCTTCTTGAACACCAGCACATGTCTGAGTGGAAACGTCGGTCAATCCATACTTCAAATAACGCTCAGCATCACGAGGGACCCCCAAACTTAGTCTCTAGTCATGAGATAACAATAGATATTAAATCAAGAAAGACTAGAATATGAAGAATAATAACTCATTTGGGGTTAAAATATTAGAGAGATAAGGGCCAACAAGAATACGAATCCAAAAGAAATAACAAAACAAAGAGAAAAAAAATTTTGATAACTAAAAATCAAATAAAAACAACTAACTAGAAAGCAAGTAAAAATGATGGGTTGCCTCCCATCAAGCGCTCTATTTTACGTCTTGAGCACGACGTGGCAAAAAGAGTTTAACGTGGCTTCTTTCTAGGGAGATTGCCAAATGCCCCCTTCTTGCAATCTATAAGCCTCTTATTCCATAGAGGAGGCTTTGGTTCATGCCCGGTTGCCACAAATAATGAGTAAGAATAATTATGAGGACAACCAAAAAATGATGGAAGAATATAATAATGATAAGGCATGAAAAAATAAGCAGAGTTCGAATGGGTAAATAATAAAGACTTATCATGAACAACCTCATTAGAACTCATGGTATCAGCCTCAACAGAATCAAAAGTAATAGGGTCAATCTCTCCCATTATGGATTTAGGAAAGATTATGCGCGGCACCGTTAATAAAATTTTTGGCACAAAAGTGTTCACCTTATTAGTCGAAGTTTGATGACAATTTAATGAAATTTCTTTGGAAACATCATCAATGGTAACTTCTTCTACAGGCTCATCACACTTTATGTAATTATCGGGTGCTGGGGGATCGACCCTAAAACTTAGCATGTCTTTCTTCTCAACCTCCCCCTCAACTTCACTACTAAATATATGAGCTGGAAAATAACCATAGTGAATCTCAAGACCACGACTTGCATATTCTCGCTCAAAAAGGGTACTATCAGGATTTTTGAGAACGTCTACACATTGTTCAAGCATGGTCTTTTGTTTTGGGGGAGGGGGCTGACTGACCCTATTTGGCAAATTATTAAGAACATCGAAATTTAATGAAATGCCAAGGGCCACGATACTCAAAGGAAAACATAATGAAGAAATTAAAAAGATAGAGACTAAAGAAAAAAAACTTCAAATTAAAATTAGAGTCGTTTGGTATTGATATTAGCGAAAAATCAGTCCCCGGCAACGGCGCCAAAAACTTGTTGCGATATTTCGTTAAACGCAAGTGCACGTTATCGTAGACAAGTAATAAAGTGATGAGTGAGTATCGTTCCCACGAGGACTGAATCACTAAGTACCGATTTTTATGTATTCTAATTTTATTTGAACAGTCGAAATTTGGGTTGCAATTAATAACTAAATAAAACCAATAAGAGAACTAACAGAAAAAAAAACGATCGCTTGAAGAAAGAAAATAAAATGATGAATAAGTCTAGGATTCTGAATCCACCTTTTGGTTTATCCGAATTTACTCTCGATTATCTGAAGTTAATGATTTCCCCAATTTATTGAAGGCAAAGATTGCTAATATACTCTACCGCCTCTCCCGAGGTCAATAGATTTTTCTAAAGGTGAATAACGAACTCTATCCCTAGGTGAATTAATTCGACAATAGGCAAAAAGCACAAAATCTCTAAAAGGCCACGTAGTTCCTATGAGTATATTCCTATCTCACAAGATAAAACGGTTCTCACCAATAGTTCCTCACCAACTCTCCTCTCCCGATTCGAGTTGCGTAATTAAAATAATCCAATTATTGGCCAGACAATTGAAAGCATTAAAATTGATAGGGAAAACTCATTAGAAAAGGGAGTTATATAGATAATCAAAAGCAAATCCGTCAAAACTTAGGTTTCATCAAAATCCTAGAACAGGGTTTTAGCCTGACATGCTAAAAGATAAAAATACAGAATTAATGAATGAAAGCATGAAAATCAAACGCAGATGAAGAGCTCGGATTCCTCCGTTCTTCTAGCTTCCGCCCTCTGCTCTTGGTGTCTTCTGCTTCTCTCTTCCGCGATAGTCTTCCACGATAATCCCGTGATCCCCAATTCCCAGCTGATAAACCCTTATTTATTATCCTCATTTTTCTCAAAAAACGCGTCCGTGTCATTAGGTCGAGAACAGGCTCCAAAACGGCCCAGAAACGCGGCACTTTCTGTCAAAACCGCCTCGTTGGCCGCGGCTCACGGCACTCAGCGGGAAGCCTGGGCGCAGATTTTTCCTCCTGGGCCGCGGCTCACTATACCTGTTCCGCGGCTCAGGGTACAGTTTACTCGGGGTCTGGTGGCTACCTTCGTGTGTCGTGGCTTGCTTTCCTTGTGCCGTGGCCCCAGGCCAAAATTCGCTGTTTTCGCCCGTTTTGCCTCGTTTTAGCTTCTGGACTCCAATTTCCTGCAAAACATACAAGAATAGGGCATTAAAAGCTCATTTATGCAAATTTACTCACCAAAATAATACAAAATAATGATAAATAAGCGTATAAAAATACGCCTAACAGGAAGCGTGCCAACTATTATTGTAGGTGAATTCAATCAAGGGCAAATGAACCTCCCAATCGGTTGACCAATCTAAGGCACAAGCTCTAAGCATATCCTCTACTGTCTGTATAGTCCGTTCGGACTGGCCGTCCGTCTGAGGATGATAAGCTGTGCTAAAGTTCAGTTCGGTTCCCATAGCCTTGTGAACTGCCTTCCAAAAGTGCGATACGAAGCGACCATCTCGATCCGAAATAATGGTCTTCGGCGTTCCATGCAATCAGACTATCTCCACAATAAATGCTCATGCCAATTTCTCGGGTCCCCAAGTGTCTTTAATACCCAGGAAATGAGCCGACTTGGTTAGTCGATCAATTATAACCCAAATCATATTCATTCCCGTCTTGGTCCCTGGCATACTGGTGAGGAAGTCCATCGATATATCCTCCCACTTCCACTCAGGGATCGAAAGTGGCTTCAACATTCCGGCAGGTCGCTGATGTTCAATCTTAACCTGCTGACAGGTTAAACATTTCGAAACGTATTCCGCTACATCCTTCTTCATATTCCCCCACCAGAAATTTTGTTTTAGATCCTTATACATCTTACTGGTGCCCGGGTGAATAGAATAGGGTGCGCTGTGAGCTTCCTTCAGAATTGTCTGTCTCAAAACATCATCATCGGGAACGCAAAGTCGACTCTGAAATCTCAGAACTCCATCGTCTTGTATCACAAATCCTGGGGCCTTCCCTTTGTTCACTTCGTCACATAATCGAAGAATCAGAGAATCATCCAACTGCTTGGATTTTATTTCTTCAACCAACGACGAAGTTAGTTCCATCACACACAGTTGCCCTTGGACTCCCTGCGATCACACTTCAATTCCTTCACGAGTCAGTTCTCGTTGAATGCTGGTTTGGGATGTAAACGCTTCCAACACTCGAAGAGAAACAGGTTTACGGCTCAATGCATCAGCTACCACGTTTGCTTTGCCTGGATGATAGAGGATTTACAAATTGTAATCCTTGATCAATTCCAGCCACCTTCTCTGCCTCATGTTTAATTCCTTCTGATTGAAAATATACTTAAGGCTCTTATGATCTGTAAAGATCTGACAATGAGTGCCGTATAAATAATGTCACCAAATTTTCAAAGCAAAGACCACAGCTGCTAACTCCAGATCATGAGTCGGGTAATTAACTTCGTACGGTTTCAACTGTCGAGAGGCATAGGCAATCACCCTATCCTTTTGCATCAACACACATCCCAGACCCTGATTTGAAGCGTCGTTGTATACCATGAATCCCTCGGTTCCATCTGGTAACGCTAATATAGGTGCTGTCGTCAGTCTTCTTTTAAGCTCATCAAAGCTAGCCTGGCATTTCTCATTCCACATGAATTTTTGAGTCTTTTGCAACAGCTGAGTAAGCGGACGAGCAATTTTGGAAAATCCTTCTACAAAACGGCGATAATATCCAGCAAGTCCTAAGAAACTTCGGACTTCTTTCACGTTATTAGGAGATTCCCATTCTAAGATTGCTTTGACTTTCTTCGGGTCCACCTAAACTCCGTCAGCTGATATCACATGCACAAGGAAGGTTACTTCCCTAAGCCAGAACTCACATTTAGAAAGTTTCGCATAAAGCTGTTCATTTCTCAAAGTGCTCAAAACAATCCGCAAATGCTCTGCATGTTCCTATGTGTCTCTAGAATAGATCAAGATGTCATCGATGAAAACGACCACAAATTTATCCAAGTATTCTAAGAATACTCGATTCATCAATTGCATGAATACCGCAGGAGCATTTGTAAGTCCGAATGGCATTACCACAAATTCATTGTGCCCGTACCGGGATCTAAAAGCAGATTTCGGTATGTCCGATTCCTTAATTCTCAACTGATGGTATCCTGATCGCAAATCAATCTTAGAGAATACTCTGGGCCCCTGCAGTTGGTCAAACAAGTCGTCGATCCGAGGTATAGGATACTTGTTCTTGATCGTCACCTTGTTTTGCTCCCTGTAATCAATATATAATCGGAGGGATCCATCTTTCTTCCGGACAAAGAGAACGGGTGCTCCCCAAGGAGAGACGCTAGGTTGAATGTAACCCTTCTGCAATAATTCTTCAAGATGCTTCTTTAATTCATACATCTCGGTTGGCGCCATACGGTATGGTGCTCTAGAAATAGGTGCAGCTCCAGGCTCCAATTCGATATTAAACTCTACTTCTCTCCGCGGAGGTAACCCAGGTAGTTCGTCAGGGAATACATCTGAGAATTCGTTCACAACTGGAATAGATGAGAGCTCTACTCCTTCTTCTTTCTTCATGGCATAGCACCAAAATCCGTGACATCCCTGCTTCAGTAATTTCACTGCTTTCATAGCTTTGATCAATTTTCCTGAGCTTCCCGGTCTCCATCCTTTAAATAAATGTTCAGATCCGTTATCAGCAATGATAGAAATGACTCTCTTTCGGTAATTCAAAATAGCTCCATAACGGTTGAGCCAATCATCTTCGAGAATTAAATCGTCACCATGGATGTCGACTACAATAAGATTTGATGGCCAATCTCTCCCTCCTATAGATATTGGAAAATCTCTAGTTTCTAGGGTTCCCACAATTTTCTCTCCGCTCGGTAATCCCACAACATAAGGTTCACAATCATACAAGCACGAGATTTTCAAACGATTAACACAGTTCAAAGATATGAAAGAATGCGTAGCTCCTGAATCGAATAAGACACTAACTGGTTGCAAAAGGATCTGAATCGTACCTGATGCAACAGCAGTGTTCTGATCGTCTGACTTCCTCATCTCGTAAATGCGCGAAGGAATGGACCTAGCGCTGGACGCCTCTCTTTTCCCAACATTCTGCTGCTGGAAACCACTCTGCTGCGTCTGGTTCACACTTGTATCCTTCAGAACCGGTGCCAGAGTGCGGGTACCAAAAGATCTAGTCGCATTTCCACAAAACGTTGCGCGATGTCCTTCCTATCCACACTCGAAGCAGGTTACAGCAGGTGCGTAACAATCACATCGAACATGCCCTGTTTTGCCACAGTTATACCATTTCTTCGTTGCGTCTGAAGCTGTTGATGTTGCCCGGAACTTCTTTCCACCTCGAGAAGGATGCGTAGGTCTCCTAGATGAATGAAATGAGGACTGTCGTTGCGGGGCCCACTACTCTTGTCCTCCGTGAAGTTGCCAGACACTTTCTGCTTCTTTGATTCCGTTGATTTCTCCGCTGTCGCCTCTTTCATGTCGTAGGCCAGTGCTTTGTCCTGATACTGTCGCAAGGTGGTACATTCAAATCCGGACATATATTGCTGAATCTCCGGCTTCATCCGCATGTCGAAATGGAAAATCCTCTCAGCCTCGGTCCTGAACAAGTGGCGCACATAAGTCTGCTGGTGATTAAAAGTCTTAATCACGTATGTCACAGATGCCTCTAGATTTTGTGGTGAGAAAAACTCCCGGACTCGGGCCTCTCTAACTGGGCAAGAACAATATTGCGCTTCCATCATTAATTTGAATTCCGTCCAGTTAGCATTATGATCCTCAGGTCAAATGGCCTCCCACCAGTCGAAAGCCTCCCCAGCCAGGAGATACTGGGCGATCGGAACCTTTCGGTCATTGGGACAGTTAAGCCCTGCAAAGATCTTCTATAACTCCTTCAACCAGTGATCCCAAGTAAGTGTATCAGCAGAACCGTCAAATTTTGGAGGGTGCAATTTGACCACCTCAGTAAGCCATTTGTCTCCCCGATTATCTTCGTTATGCTGCTGTCCCATCGCCATCTGCATGCGGTCAACTACCGGAGCAAACTGGTTTATCTGAGCAACCACCTGTTGAAGCACTCCCGGCATGATAGGATTTGCATTATCATTCGCTGATCCCTGCTGTCCTCCAGAATGGGAATCGGTTCGACTAGCCGATAATTCTGGGGTAGACGCTGAATCCTCCTATCTCGCATTACCACGTCCGCGTCCACGACCACGTCTACGTCCACGACCTCCCCTCAACATACTGTAAGCACAAATACTCAATATCCAGGGCAAAATTTTCTAAAAGAAAGTCCGTCACTATTCACAAAACAGGAATTAAATAAAACGGTAGTATTTGAGATTAGGAGACTTACAACCACGGTCCACACGACGATGCTGGCTCAGCAGTGATGTTATAAACGACCCATAAATCAAATAACGTAAACAGGCCCAACTAACCCGACTGCCAAGATATCCATGAATCTTAGCTCCGATACCATATTCTGTAGCACCCGATATATTCGGAATAATTATAGCGCCGTAAATTCTTTGTATAAGAATTTACAAGGCTAATTTGAGAAATACGGAAATAATACTAAAGTGCCATTAATGAAAAAATAAATTCAAAACCTGTTCGACAATTCAAATGAGTCTATTATTACAAAACATTCCCAAAACATCAACAACATAAGCGTACTCGAGTACTGAAAAATAGCCAGAAAACAAGACAACATAATCCACATCACTGAGCCACTTCATCGTCATGTCGGTACTGTGGTTGCTTCCCCGCTCCTCTGCTACCTGAACATCAAAACAAATGTCCACCCCCGAAGGGGTTAGCAAAACGATGCTAGTACAAGTATCATAATACATAACTCAACAATGCATTATAAAACATACAAAACGGACTCCCGTCATCGGAATCCAACGATGCGAATCCTCACGATTCCATCAACACAATACAGGGTAATCCAATGATCCAGCGCCCTCAGTATAGATCCCCATGATGATCCCGTCGGACCAACGCATGGTGGAAAACCCGTACAACGATCCAGTGCCCTCAGCATAGATCCCCATGATGATCCCGTCGGACCAACGCATGGTGGACATTCGATCCAGCGCCCTCAGCATAGATCCTCATGACCCCCCTAGGATCATTTACAATATAAACCATGCAATCATGCATACACATATGCAGTTCATTATGTTCATCAACACGAACAATCAATAACGAATACCACGACAAATCAGAGAAAATAATCTCATACTCGACAACATAAACAAAACCGTATGCATGATCAAAGTTCCAATATAAACCGAACCCAACATACGATACTTGCCTCAAAGATGGAAAGGACTAAATACTCCCACGAATGTCACACGTCCGCAGGCCGCCGTCGCTTGATCGAACACTATGCAAGATTCGGACCTTAATCAAAAGAGATAACAAGGAACTCAACATTCTACCCAAAACTAACGTATGATCACCGAATATTCTATACTAGAATCGTTAAATAGTGACGTAAGGCCGGTTTGTGGTTAGTATACTAGATGAAAGCTGAACCGCAAATAATGATACACTTCATGTGAGTTGAATGATTATTTCGGAGGCGAAGCGCCTATGTTTATGGATTCAAGGATATACAAGTTGTTAAAGATTTCGGGTTTAAATATGGACTTCAATTCCAAATTCTCATATGTTCGGCTATTACGATTTTACCACAAATGTGACCCAAGATAGCAAGCATGCCCAAGTACTACGCAAGGAAATTGATACTACGGTGATCCGGGTTGATTTCATTGACATAGCCGATTCATTACAAGCATGAACATGAAGAACCTTATCAAATCAAACACCTCTATAAAACATGAATTATCATCGGTGGAACATCACGGTAATTCTTGGAATCTTACTAAAATCATGCTCATAATTCAAAACAAACTTAGGATACTACACCCTAAGGTTTTTATCCATCAAGGCTCGATCAACACTCTTAACAACGAGGGGAAAACAAGGTATAATCGGGTTCTAATCTTCAAAAATATGGTGCTGGACTCAAAAGATCTTTAACTAGTCCAATGATTTCCGAAGCAAGCTCAAAGCATAGCTAAGAACTTAAATTCTAGTTTGGTGAATCGTAACATACCTTAAACGGAAGGAAAAGTTGGAATAACTTGATGAACTCTATGCCCAAAAGCTAGAACACCAATCCTCAAAGCCCCTTTGTCTTCAATGGTGATGTTAGGAGGCTGGTATGCAGGATTTGGATGGAGGGAGTGACTCTTAAAGTCCCAAAAATCGGATGTGGGAAGAAGTGAAAGCTGAAAAATGAAGATGGGTGTTGTCCTATTTATAGAAAAGGGTTATTAGCACGCGCTACGGCTCTATTCCTAGCGTGCGCTAATGGGATTGCAGCCTACTGACTCTGACGGGTCTTGGCATAGCGTATGCTAAACATCCTTTATGCGCGCTAAGGTTCATACACAGCGTGCGCTACGAAACCCAATTAGCGTACGCTACGACTAGTCGTTAGCGTGCGCTACAAGTGCAAAATCACAATTTTGAACACATTCATGAAATCATACGCTCAACAACACCGGATCATGAAATACGCTGGATAATACTCAGATCAAATACAACATATACAATGTCACCATTTTCAAAATACACATAAGAATCTCAGGTATTACATGAATCTTGTCTTAAAGGCAAAATGACTAAGTCCCCTTCACAGGGACTTCTGAAAGAGCCACTGATAAACTTGGATTAGTCCATACCGACGTGTGTGGTGCTTTGGAAGCAGCATGTGATGGATATCAGTATTTTATTATGTTCACGGATGATCATACTAGTTGTAATTATGTGTACTCAATGAAACATAAATCCGAGGCTTTCGAGAAACTCCAAGAATTTAAGGCCCTAGTCGAAAAGCAAACTGGTAATCATATCAAAGCATTTCGGTCGGACCGAGGTTGAGAGTATATGATTATAGAGTTTTACGAGTTCCTAAAGGAGCACGGAATAGTGTCACAACTTACACCTCCAAGAACTCCTCATGAGACACCTGAATAAGAAGTTGGAACCGAACCTTCTGAAACATTAGTACAACCACCTCACAGGTCTAGTAGGGTGTCTCATTTACCTAAGATGTATGGCTTTATGCACTTGGAGGAACTGGGTCTCCATGAGGTTCCAGGTGATAGCCAAGAGATCGACCCTGCGACCTATGATCAAGTGATGGTGAATGTATACCCCGTGAAATGGTGGGAATCTAGGAAGCTGAGATAGACTCGATGCAATCCAATCAGGTGTGGACTCTAGTAGACCGCCCCAAGGACAGTGCCCATTGCGAACAGGTGGATTTACAAGAGAAAGACTGATGGGGATGGCAAGGTTGACACCTATAAGGCCAGGCTTGTGGCAAAGGGTTATACCCAAAAAGAAGGGATCGATTATCACGATACCTTCTCGCCCATAGCTATCATCAAGTCTATTCGAATGATGCTTGCTATAGCTGCCTACCACAATTATGAAATATGGTAGATGGATGTAAAGATGGCTTTCCTTAATGGATTCCTTGAGGAGGAGATCTAAATGGAGCAGCCTAAAGGCTTTGCGTCCGAGGTTGATATTCACAAGGTGTGACAGCTTCAGCGTTCTATTTATGCACTGAAGCAGGCTTCGCGTAGTTGAAACCTTTGTTTTGACGAGGTTGTGAAAGAGTTTGACTTCGTGCAAAATGAAGAGGAACCTTGTATATACAAGAGGGTTAGTGGGAGCAAGATCACATTCTTAGTACTATATGTAAATAACATTCTACTAATAGGAAACTATGGGGAATGCTCTGTTTTGTGAAGCTTAGCTTTCGAGTAGGTTCTCCATGAAAGACTTGGGAGAAGCTACCTATATTCTTATAATTCGAATCTACCGGGATAGAGCAAAGAGAATGATAGGAATTTCCTAAGTCCTCTATATAGATAAAATATTAAAGTAGTTTAAGATGGATGTGTAATACCCGATTGTAAATTCATTCATTATCATTCAGCTAATTCTCATTCAAAAATATTTCACTCAGTAATAATCATTCATCATTCATGTTCATTCATAGTGTTCACTATTTGACGTACTTGGATTCCTAGATCAGTTATCATTCGTCTTCCTACCTTTTTTGAGATTTGAGCCGAGTTTATCTTCGTCGTCATCTTTGTGTAGGACTGTGCGTGAGGAGTAGCGCACGCTACGTACTTTTGTTAGCACGCGCTAATTGAGTACAGGTAGCGCACGCTAATGCATTTGGGAAGACGGTCCAGAAGGCACTGGACTGGATTAGTGAGATTCATAATGTATGCTACAATGGGAGTATAACGTACATTAATGATGTGCGTAGCGCACGCTATCGGGATCCATCAGCGCGCACTAGCGTATTGGAACAGACAGTCCAGTGGGGGCTGGACTGAGTTGAAATGATTCATAGCATACGTTAAGAGTGTGAATAGCGTACGCAAGGGTCAGTTGGCAGCGCACACTAATAATAGGGTAGCGTGCGCTAAGGCTCAATCAGGCCAGAGGACAGTAGGTTCTAGACTCCAGTTACTGGGCATCAACTTTCAAGTAGCGCACGCTAACATAAGTTTAACATATGCTAAGGAGGAGGCGTTAACGCACGCTACCAAGTACGTAGAGTACGCTAACGATGCAGGCAGTGGGTACTGGACTAACTGGTGTGCCCGCTAGCGCACGCTAAGCATCAGGGGTTAGCGTGCGCTAAACTGGATCAGGTATAAATTGGACAGTTCAGTCCAGTTTCGTTATTTTTTATTTCACTTCCTCCTTCCGGCGTATTCGGGCGATTTCAGGCGATTTGGAGAGATCTTTTTGAGCTGCACTCACCTATCATCATCTTCAAGCTTCTAAGTCAGATTAATCATCACCTAATCCTCTCCAACACATCAAATCAAGGTAATCATTCTTGAATCTAGAATTTTGGAGTTCGAGTGTTTTCCTTCCGATCTCTTCAGTGAGCTTGCTATTATGTTGGAATATGTTAGATATGGATCATCTACCTTGGATACATGTATTCCAATGGATCTATTGGTGTATATTTCGGATTTGATGAATATTTGAGGAATTATTCAAGAACCCTTGGTGTTTGACATGGGTTATTTTGGGGGTTTCCGATTGATATTGTCGTAACCTTCAGTTGTGGTTTCCTATTGGATCATTGATGTCATTAATAAAGTTTTGTTGGATTGATTTACTTTTGGAGGTTGGTTTTCGATATTTTTGGGGGATAGTTGTAACCAACGGGAGAATGTTTGCAACGTATCCATTAGAATGTCCCAATGAGTTTTGTTTATTGTTGTAACGACTTTTGAGTTGGTGATAATCGTGTTTAGTACGTATATTGAGCGTTTGTTGGTAATTGTGTTATTCAAGGTTGTTCGAGCGACCGATATCTCCATTAGAGACGTTTGTTCGTGAGAAGACATTTCATCACCGGTGTTGAGTAAGTTAATTCTCTCGGTTAAAGGGATATTCATTCCTTACGTTGTTATTCATTCATACATGTAATTCACTCATAATATATCATTCATGTTGAAACCTATAATTATCAACTAATCATGTAACTCACGAGGAACGATGGTTCCAAAGCATTTCATTGAAGCTATCACTCGTTGTATCATTATCTCATCTCGATGAGTCGTTCTTTATCCTTGTCGGATTTTGTTCATTATCTCTCATCTTGGTCACTTTTGTTCTTATGACCTTCCGTGATTGTATTACGTGGCCGGGTGGCGTATGTGTGGAATTTTTAGTCAGGCACACTATGGTCATGTGTATATGTGGGACTCCGGACACATTTGGACTGTGCACATGGTAAAGTACCTCCGTGAGACTAATTAGGCCAAGTTGCGGGTGTATATGGGACTCCGGACACTCGGCTACTTGTGCACTTACACATTCTATTCGGGCGTACTATGATGCCCATCATTCAACTCTATATCTTAATTCATTCATGTGATTGTTGTATATTGTTCAACTCTTGAGGATTGTTGTTCTGTGTAACTGACCCTGTTGGGGATATTGTTTTTAGGTCATGGCAAGGCAAAAGCACGGGAAGGGAACGTTGACGGCGAGGAGTCCCAGTAATACTAGTAGGGGGCCCTAGTCTCTCCATTTCGTTCATGTTTCCTTGTTATGTATTTTTCCGCTGCACTTCCTTTTGAATTGTTAAATGTCCAGTGTTGTATATTTTATCTTTATATAAAATATACATGTATTCAGTATTCCCTGGATGTGTTGTATTTGAAACTCCTCATCGGAGTAATTGATGACGTAATGTGGTTCAGTACTACGTTTATATTGTGTAATTCATTACTTTCATTCGCCTGGTGGGTCCCAGTCGGGGGTCCACGGCACTGTAATATCCGCCTAGTTTGGGGTGTTACAGAGTTGGTATCGGAGCGTGGTTTTGAATACTACCTTCTGAGTCATATCTCATTTGAAATCATCGTTCATCAGACTAGTATCATTGGACTTTCGCGTCACGTGTTACCTGTGTAAATGCCAAGCCCCTTAGACCGAAAGAACTGTAAGATTTCTGACGCCATGGTATAATTTCTGGCAATAAGAATCATTCTTCCATTATTCATCAGTCAACAATCCTCAATTATCATTTTCATGTCGATCACGTTAACTCATTAATCACTCAATTCATTTCATTACTCAGTTGTGGATCTTGAGGATCGTATCATTAATCTTGTCAACTTGTTCAAGATAATCATTTCAATAATTTCACCAGATAATCATGTCACCTCAGTTGATCATTCATGAAATCATTGTGTTAGAGCGCATATGCTCATTATTATCATTTCATGACGTAATCATAATGCGGTATTCATGCGAGATCTATAACTATCATGTGACTATCCTACTTCAATATGGAGAGAGCTGGCAGAGGACGCAAGAGAAGAGGTTGCGGTGCGGGCCGAAACCCAGGAGCTCAAATGAATACTCGTGCGAACGCGAGGAATAATGCTAACTCATCGAGCAGCGACGCTGCCACACATTCACCTGGAAATAATCCTTCACTGTCAGGGAGTCGTACCCAGGACACGGCTCAATCAGAAGGTGTTCGAGTTGACCCTCTCGCTTTTATGCAGGGCATGATGGCCCAAATGAGTCAGATGGCACGTCTGATGGAGACGATGCAGAACTCAATGGCTCAAAATCAGCAGGCTCCTCCGTCGCCACCTCAGAGGCAAGAGAGGAGTGTGAGCAGCAGCATCAACGACATTTCTTGCCAAAGGCTGCCTACCTTCGAGGGCTCATCTGAGCCGGCGGACATTATTCACTGGCTGGAGCATTTCGAGAAATTATTTGCTATGGTGGAGTGTCCCGAAGGACACAAAGTTTCAGTCGCGGCTTACTATCTCGGTAAGAGCGCTCACTCATAGTGGCTATCTCTGAAGGCCACCGACGGAGCTTGCACGTGGGATCAGTTCAAAACTTTCATGATGGAAAGATATTATCCGGCCCCACTCAGGGAGGCCAAGCTGTCGGAGTTACTCAGTCCTAACCCCTCAATGGGAGATGATGTTCTCTCCATTGCTGAGAAGTTTCAGGAGATACTTCCATTCGCCTCATCCATTATCCACTCGGAGGCGGATAAAATCAAGTATTTCAGTAAGAGGTTGAAATCTCGTATGAGGCTTCAATTGCTTAATCAGCATTGCACCACTTTGACCGAATTCATCGAGAAAGCTCTTGCTTATGAGCTTACTACTAAGGAAATTTATAAGAATCAGACTTCATCTTCCGGCAAGAAATCGAAGAAGTGTAATCAGTCCGAGGGCAGTCAGGCCACTTTCAAGAAGCCTCGTACGGGCTCTACTTTTTCTGAGCGACCTCCTAAGGCGACTAAACCTGCGGAATCTCAGTCCCGAGCAGCCAGCTCAGCCATCACCTGTTACAACTATGGTGAACAGGGCCATTTCAGCACGAAATGTCTGAGGCAGACTATCACGTATAATAACTGTGGGATTGCTGGGCATAAGGCCTGTTTATGCCGAAGAGACTCCAGGCCTACTCCGGGGACATCTCAGGCCCCGAAGCAGTCAACTACTCAGAATCAGGCTACTCAGTCAGCATCGTTTAAAACGACGGGAGAAAACAAAGGCAGAGCCCACAGCTATCAGACATGAGCATCCGGTTCCAGGGCTGGCAAGCCCCGAAATTATGAGATGAAGAGATCCGACGATCCGGAGGCCCGAATGATCTCAGGTACACTCGAAATTTTATCTCAACTTGTGTGTACCCTTTTTGATACTAGTGCATCGCATTCATTCATTTTCGAGTCATGCTTGAGTAGACTTCAGCTGGATAGTGCTACTAGTTTTGAACCTTATATCATTGGTCTACCTGACGGTAAAAGAATTATCGGAGATCGTGAGATTAAGAATTGTCCGATTTAGCTTAATGGTCGTTTGTGGTTGGCAGACCTGATCGTAGTAGATTTACCCAAGACGATGTTATTTTGGGTATTGATTGGATGGATCGTCATGATACCGTCCTTAGTGTTCGTAAGCATATGGTCACTGTCATTTCAGACGATGGGGTCGAGTGTATTTTTCAGGGGGGTAACCCCAGTCATTCCGGAAAAGTTATCAATATGATGAGAGCAGTTATATTACTCAATCAAGGGTGTGTTGGTTATTGGTGCTATATGACCACGACCGAGAAATCATCAGTGTCAGTGGCGGACATTCCGGTAGTGAGGGAATACGCCGATGTATTTCCAGACGAGTTACCTGGTTTGCCTCCACATAGAGATGTGGAATTCACGATTGAGTTGGAGCCTGGTACATCTCCAATATCGAAGGCACCATATCGAATGGCCCCAACAAAAATGCAGGAATTGAAGAACCAACTTGAGGAATTATCCGAGAAAGGTTATATCCGACCGAGTGCATCCCAGTGGGGAGCACCTGTATTGTTTGTCAAGAAGAAGGACGGTTCATTTCACTTGTGTATTGATTATCGAGAGTTGAACAGGGTGGCGATCAAGAATAAATATCCCCTACCCGCATCGATGATCTTTTGGATCAACTTCAGGGAGCTTCAGTATTTTCCAAGATCGGTTTAAGATCTGGGTATCATCAGTTGCGAATTCGAGAGTCGGGTATCACAAACATGTTATGGACATTACGAGTTTGTAGTGATGCCGTTTGGCTTAACTAATGCACCTGAGGTATTCATGGAATTAATGAATCGAGTTTTCATCAACTATTTGGATCAGTTCGTGGTTGTCTTCATTGATGACATTTTGATTTATTCTTGTGACCAAGAGGAGCACGAATTTCACATTCATCAGGTTCTCAACGTGTTAAGACGAGAACAACTCTATGGAAAATTTTCCAAATGTGAGTTCTGGATGTCCGAAGTGACGTTTCTCGGACATGTAATTTCAGCAGACGGAATACGTGTCGACCCTCAGAAAATGGAGGCTATCTGAGATTGGCAACCTCCGAAGAATGTTAAGGAAATCCGAAGCTTTCTCGGATTAACTAGATATTACCGGCGATTTGTGGAAGGATTTTCTATCAACCAATGACGAACCTTTTGTGGAAGGATAAGAAATACACGTGGTCTGACGCGTGTCAACAGAGTTTTGAGGAACTCAAGATCCAGTTAATTTCAGCACTTGTCCTTTCCTTGCCACAATGGGCGGAAGGATTTATTGTTTATAGTGACGCGTTCGGACACGGTCTCGGATGTGTACTAATGCAGAACGGGAAAGTAATTGCTTATGACTCGCGGCAACTGAGGCCTTATGAGGTCAATTATCAGACCCACGACCTGGAGCTAGCGGTCGTGGTATTCGCGTTGAAGATTTGGCGTCATTATCTTTATGGCGTCACCTGTCAGATTTTCACCGACCATAAGAGTTTGAAGTATATATTTACTCAGAAGGAGTTAAATATGCGTCAGAGACAGTGGTTAGAACAGAATAAGGATTATGATATTGAGATTTGGTATCACCTGGGTAAGGCGAATGTTGTCGCCGATGCCTTGAGCCGTAAGTCTGTTCAGGAGCAGATGCTTGCTCGTTTAACTGTTCAGAAGGAACTTCAATGGGAATTCCTTAGGCATGAGATCGAGGTTTGGTTGCAGCGTGTACAAGGACAGCTTTGCATGCTGGAGATTTCATCGCCACTTGAGGAGGCGATCAGACTAAAACAGGGTTCAGACTCATTTTTATTGTGCATTCGAGATGATGTGACTCAGGGGAAAGCCCCTGGATTTGTAATCCACGAGGATGGACTTTTGCGATTTAAGAACCGGTTATGTGTTCCGGCGGATGACGAGTTAAAAAACTCGATTTTGAGAGAGGCCCATGCTACCCCTTATTCTATTCATCCGGAGTCCAGCAAGATGTACAAAGACTTGAAACAAAATTACTAGTAGAGCAATATGAAGCGAGAATTCGCAGAGTTTGTTTTGAGATGTCTCACCTGCCAACAAGTCAAGATAGAACATCAGCGACCGGCGGGCATGCTGAAACCGCTTCCTATCCCAAAATGGAAGTGGGAGGATATTTCAATGGATTTCATCACGAGTTTGCCGACGAGTATGCGGGGCATGAATACAATTTGGGTGATTGTGGACCGTTTAACTAAGTCAGCTCATTTCCTTGAGACTAAGGATACGTGGGGTCCCGAGAGACTTGCCCAGTTGCTCATCAAAGAGATAGTGAGATTGCACAGAACCCTTAAGAGTATCGTTTCTGATCGTGACGGGCGATTCGTGTCACATTTTTTGAAATCAGTTCATCGTGCCATGGGAACTCAGCACAGCTTCAGCACGGCTTTTCACCCTCAGTACGACGAACAATCAGAGAGAACTATTCAGACGTTGGAGGACATGTTGAGGGCATGCGTCCTTGATTGGAAAGGTGATTGGGAAGCCCAACTACCGTTGATCGAATTCACGTATAATAACAGTTGGCATGCTTTGATTCAGATGGCACCTTACGAGGCCTTACGAGAAGGTAGGTGACCACGTTTTGGTCAAGGTATCCCCGAGTCGAGGGATTTTCCGTTTCGGGAAGCGGGGGAAGTTGAGTCCGAGATTCATTGGACCGTTTGAGATTTTGGATCGAGTGGGCGATCTGGCTTATCGATTGGCTTTACCTCCAGCCTTGAGCCAAATTCATAATGTATTTCATGTCTCTCAGTTGCGGAAGTATGTTACCGACCCTAGTCACATACTTCAGTTCGATGAAATTGAGATCGCGGATGATCATATTTACGAGGAGCGTCCTGTACGAATCTTAGAGCGGCGAATCAAATAGTTGAGGAACAAGACGATTCCTTTGGTTAAGATTCAATGGTCTAGACACGGAGTCGAAGAGGCTACTTGGAAAATCGAGGATGGTATGCGGGAGAGTTATCCCGATTTGTTTGACCCTTAGTTTCGAGGACGAAACTATTTTTAAGGGGGAGTATGTAATACCCGATTGTAAATTCATTCATTATCATTCAGTTAATTCTCATTCAGAAATATTTCACTCAGTAATAATCATTCATCATTCATGTTCGTTCATAGTGTTCACTGTTTGACATACTTGGAATCCTGGATCAGTTATCATTCGTCTTCCTATCTTTTTTGAGATTTGAGCCGAGTTTATCTTCGTCGTCATCTTTGTGTTGGACTGTGCGTGAGGAGTAGCGCACGCTACGTACTCTTGTTAGCGCGCGCTAATTGAGTACAGGTAGCGCACACTAACCTCTTAGTATTAGCGCACGCTAATGCATTTGGGAAGACAGTCCAGAAGGCACTGGACTGGATTAGTGAGATTCATAACGTACGCTACAGTGGGAGTATAACGTACGTTAATGATGTGTGTAGCGCACGCTATCGGGATCCATCAGTGCGCGCTAGCATATTGGAACAGACAGTCCAGTGGACTGAGTTGAAATGATTCGTAGCGTACGCTAAGAGTGTGCATAGCGTACGCAAGGGTCAGTTGACAGAGCACGCTAATAATAGGGTAGCGCGTGCTAAGGCTCAATCAGGCCAGAGGACAGTAGGTTCTGGACTCTAGTTATTGGGCATCAACTTTCAAGTAGCGCACACTAACACAAGGTTAACGTACGTTAAAGAGGAGGTGTTAACGCACGCTACCAAGTATGTAGCGTACGCTAACGATGCATACAATAGGTACTGGGATAACCGGTGTGCCCGATAGCACACGCTAAGCATCAGGGGTTAGCAAGCGCTAAACTGGCTCAGGTATAAATTGGACAGTTCAATCCAGTTTCGTCATTTTTCATTTCACTTCCTCCTTCCAGTGTGTTCGGGCGATTTTAGGCGATTTGGAGAGATCTTTTCGAGATGCACTCACCTATCATCATCTTCAAGCTTCTAAGTCAGATTAATCATCACCTAATCCTCTCCAACACATCAAATCAAGGGAATCATTCTTGAATCTAAAATTTCGGAGTTCGAGTGTTTTCCTTCCGATCTCTTCGTGTGAGCTTGTTATTATGTTGGAATATGTTAGACATGGATTATCTACCTTGGATACATGTATTCCTACAGATATATTAGTGTATATTTCGGATTTGATGAATATTTGGGGAATTATTCAAGAACCCTTGGTGTTTGACTTGGGTTATTTTGGGGGTTTCCGATTGATGTTGTCGTAACCTTGAGTTGTGGTTTCCTATTGGATCATTGATGTCATTAATGAAGTTTTGTTGGATTGATTTACTTTTGGAGGTTGGTTTTTGATATTTTTGGGGGATAGTTGTAACCAACGGGAGAATGTTTGCAACGTATCCGTTAGAATGCCCCAATGAGTTTTGGTTATTGTTGTAACGACTTTTGAGTTGGTGATAATCGTGTTTAGTACGTATATTGAGCGTTTGTTGGTAATTGTGTTATTCAAAGTTGTTCGAGCGACCGATATCTCCATTAGAGACGTTTGTTCGTGAGAAGACATTTCATCACCGGTGTTGAGTAAGTTAATTCTTACTCGGTTAAAGGGATATTCATTCCTTACGTTGTTGTTCATTCATACATGTAATTCACTTATAATATATCATTCATGTCGAAACCTGTAATTATCAACTAATCATGTAACTCACGAGGAACGACGGTTCCAAATCATTTCATTGAAGCTATCACTGGTTGTATCATTATCTCATCTCGGTGAGTCGATCTTTATCCTTGTCGGATTTTGTTCATTATCTCTCATCTTGGTCGCTTTTGTTCTTGTGACCTTCCGGGATTGTATTGCGTGGCCGGGTGGCGTATGTGTGAAATTTTTAGTCAGGCACACTATGGTCATGTGCATATGCGGGACTACGGATACATTTGGACTGTGCACACGGTAAAGTACCTTCGTGAGACTAATTAGGCCAAGTTGCGGGTGTATAGGCGGGACTCCGAACACTCGGATACTTGTACACTTACACATTCTATTCGTGCATACTATGATGCCCATCATTCAACTCTATTTCTTAATTCATTCATGTGATTGTTGTATATTGTTCAATTCTTGAGGATTGTTGTTCTGTGTAACTGACCCCGTTGGGGACATTGTTTTTAGGTCATGGCAAGGCAAAAGCACGGGAAGAGAACGTTGACAGCGAGGAGTCCCAGTGATACTAGTAGGGGCCCCCCAGTCTCTCCATTTCGTTCATGTTTCCTTGTTATGTATTTTTCCGCTGCACTTCCTTTTAAATTGTTAAATGTTCAGTGTTGTATATTTTATCTTCATATAAAATACACATGTATTCAGTATTCCCTGGGTGTGTTGTATTTGAAACTCCTCATCGGAGTAATTGATGACATAATGTGGTTCGGTACTACATTTGTATTGTGTAATTCGTTAATTTCATTCGCCTGGTGGGTCCCAATCGGGGGTCCACGACACTGTAATATCCGCCTAGTTTGGGGTGTTACAGGATGAATCTAAAAGAGGGTTCCTTCCGATGCGACATGGAATAAAACTCACCTCAAAGATGTGTCCTCAAAATGAGGAACAAAAAAGGAAATGAGTATTATACCATATGCTTCGGCCGTGGGTAGCCTTATGTATGCTATGATGTGTACGAGACATGACATTGCACACGCTGTGAGCGTGGTAAGTAGGTTTCAAGCAAACTTGGGGAAGGAACATTGGACCACCATAAAGTATGTTCTCAAGTACTTAAGAAGGACTAGAGATCTAGTTCTTATGTATGGTGGTGGAGAACTGAATATGATGGGCTTCACTGATTCAGGCTTCCGAGAACAGAAGGACGACTCAGTGTCTACTTCTGGCTATATTTTTACTCTTAATGAAGGAGCAATATCTTGGCGTAGCGCCAAGTAAAACGCGATTGCTGATTCCACCTGTCAAACTGAGCATCAAGCAGCCTAGGAGGCCTCTAAGGAAGGATTTTGGATTAAGAAGTTTCTAGGTGAACTTCAAGTGATACCATGTGTTGAGCTGCTTGTTTCAATTTTGTGCGATAACGACGGAGCTGTATCATAGGCCAAGGAGCGGAGGTTTCACAACAATACAAAATATATTGAGAGAAAGTATCATCTCATGAGAGAATTTGTTCGCAAATGATACATTGTGCTGTATAGAGTAGACTCGGAAGACAATGTCGCTGATCCAATGACCAAGCCACTTTCTCAGATAAGCTTGGAACGTCATCTAGAGAGCATGGGTATTATGTACCATAGGGTGTGGTATTGAGTGCAAGTGGGATATTGTTAGGAATACACCCTCGAATGCCACTCAGAGGATGTATGAGAGAGGGCATTGTACTTCTTATTATGTACATTCTTATCAGAAGGTAATTGTTTGTTTCTTTATTTACTGGAAGTCACTGGCATTCTTGTCTCATAAGTATATATCGATAAACTAGTCCATATATTTGAGAGAAAATATTTCACTCCTTATTGGATAAGGGGATCGGCACTGGGAAAGCTTATGGCTCAAATACTTAATCGTTCGCAAGTCGATGAAATTTCACTCTGCGTTAAGTTTATGTGACGACTTGTATGACGTGTTCTTCGATTTGGAGAGTGTCTGTCGTCACCAATAGTTAGTGGGAGCATACGTTGTAGGTATGTTAATGGGATTAGTATACTCGAACCAGCTCACCCTCGATTCGTCACACAAATTTCACTCTGGGATAGTCAATGACGAAATAGAAAGGTTGTGATAGGTATTCGTGAACCCTCGACTTGAGGATTTAGTGGAGATGTGCTTGTGACGTTAAGATTTTTACTGGAGTAATTCGACCCAGTAAACCGAAAGGTGAGAGTCAGCCTCGACATGCATCTTAACGGGCAAGTAGCAGGTTCTAATAAACACCAAGATAGGATTCTTTCTCCTATAAGTGAACAGGTATATGTCCTATGCAGTTATTGGCAGATGAGATCATAAGTCTTTGGTCAAAGAATTAGAGCTAGTTGTATTTGATACACGAGACCTCAGTGATCTCAATTTGCATTAACTCATGCATAGCATCAAATACTGATAGGGTTTGAATGACAATGACCCTATGACTTGATCGGGACATATGAAAGAAGGGTTTATACGTATACTGGTATTCACGACAGAATGGTTCTTGAGTGATCTCCAATCATTCTTTCTCAGTAAGGTTATAGTATAGGCTGCCAGGCTGGCTAGGTGGTGCTATAACTCTTTGGTTTCTCCTATTGTTTACTCAAACAGACCTACTGAGTCACGCATTAGGGAGACATCAGATAAATTTGATCTTATTGTCACTTAATGAATTTTATACATTAGATGTCTAATTTAATTTATTGAATAAATTAAATCGGTTCGGTGAGTTAAATAAATTATTGGATAATTAATTTAATTCATAAATAATTATTTCTTGGAGAAATAATATTTTAATATAATTAAGTAATTAGATTAATTAATTATATTAATTTTGTTTGAGACGTACCAAGGTGTATCTATCAGATTAGACACATGACGGTCCGTTTTATGGACCGAAATGAACCAACTCTTATTTTTCTCAAAGTGCCCCCCCCTTAATATATCGCCATGTTTTGGTTTTATGTGATATTTGATGAGATATAATTATATTTGGTGGGGTTGAGAATATAAACACTTGGTGTATATTTTATGTAAAGGATTTTGGTATTATGTGTGGACTTTTATTATTAAACCAACACCAACATAATCGTCTTTCATTTCCTCTTGACAACTCACGACAACCCCTCCATTTTGGCGTGAGAAATTTGTTCATTTTCTTCATCATTTTCTTAGAGAAAAATTGAAGAGAAAAATTAAGAGAAAAATATTTTACAGCACTTAGAGTGTTTGTAAAATTATAAGTAAGCTAAATATATATTCTTCTAGCCATGTTCTAAGAGAACAATAAAATAGAGAATTTTTCCGGTCATCTTCCGGCACGTGATTGGTGGAGGCACGGTGTTTTCAGTGCTCGGGTATTTTTGAAGAAAGCTTGCAAAATTCGGTTTGTGGCAAACTCTTCACCAACATTTAATCAAAAGACAACAAGGGTATGTTTCGATTACTTTACCTTTGTCATTTAATATTCATATGTATGATGCATGATCAGTCCATTTTAGGGGTTCAGTTTATTATTGTTTTTATTTTCGATGCGCCTTTCGGTTTAGGCACCGAATTACAATAGCTTTAACCACGGCCAGCAGGGCCATATTAGCAGTGATTGCAGCCTACCTCCTTTGAGATGTTATAGTTGCGGCCAGATGGACCACAAAGCCATATTTTGTACCGAGGGAGAAAATACACTTGGGGCTCAGGCATCCGATCCTACACTTGGAGAACCAAATGTTAATCAGAAGCCATCAGTGGGTCAGCCGTCTCAGAGTTTCGGTCGGGGCAGAGGATGGGGTCAGTCTGAGAGGGAGTCTCAAGTGCTGGTTCAGCGCAACTACGCATTTATGAGATGAGGAGAACTGATGATCCAGAGGCTATAGTGGCTACATGTACCGTTTATGTTCTCTCTCATCCAGTTAGAGTGATTTTTGATTCCTGTGCTTCTCATTCGTTCATCTCTTTGGATTGTATGCATCGATTGAGTATTGATTGCTTGTCTGCTTGTGAACTTTTTATGGTTAAATTGCCTAGCGGGGATAGAAAGAATTGTGGGGGATAGGGAGGTTAGAGATTGTCCAGTGATAATCGCGGAGAGAGTGTGGCTTTAAAATTTGGTCATCGTGGATATCATCGATGAGAGTTATATCGATGTTAGCTGAGGAAGGCACCGAGCATTCATTTGCGGGACAGAGAAGGAGGGGTCAGAAACTTATAATCAATGCCTTGAAGGCGACGAAACTCCTTAATGAAGGTTATATGGGTTAATGGTGTTACGTCATGAGAGCAAAGGACGGGAGAGTTAAACTTTCCTTGATTCATGTGGTGAACGAGTTTTTGGATGTTTTTCCAGATGATTTGGCGGGACTACCATAGTAACGTGAGATCGAGCTCATAGTTGACTTAGAACCAAGTGCGGCCCCAATTTCGAAGGCGCCGTATCGCATGGCGCCTTCATAAATGCATGAGCTCAAGAGTCCGTTGGGAGAATTGTTGGAGAAGGGGTACATTAGACCTAGCGCCTCACCTTGGGGTACGTCGGTCTTGTTCATAAGGAAGAAATATGGTTCACTATATTTATGTATCGATTATCATGAACTGAATAAGGTGACCATTGAGAATAAATATCTATTGCCTCGCATTGATGATTTGTTTGACCAGTTATAGGGAGCTACGGTATTATCAAAGATCGACTTGAGATCTAGATACTATCATCTTCGGGTGAAGGAGTCCGATATTTCTAAGACTGCTTTTCGGATGAGGTACGGACATTAAGAGTTTGGTGTTATGCCATTCGATCTAACGATAGTATTTATGAAGCTGATGAATAAGATATTTATCGAGCATCTTGATGTGTAGTCATCTTTATCGACGACATCTTAGTATATTCTCGTGATGACGAAGAGCACGCTCAGCATTTGCGATTGGTGTTGGAGATTTTGAGAGCCCAGCATCTGTACGTGAAGTTATAGAAATGTGAATTTTGGTTTAAGGAAGTTATGTTTCTCGGACATGTGATTTCGACTGAAGGGGTTCTTGTAGATTCCCAAAAGATCAAGGTAGTGCTTGATTGGGCACCGCCTAAGAATGTGAAGGATGTTCGCAGTTTTTTGGGTCTTGCTTGGTACTATCGTTGGTTCGTCGAGTGATTCTCCAAACTTATTCGATCGCTTACACCATTACTCCTGAATTTTTAAAAAGTTCGAATGGAACAACGAGAGGCAACATAGTTTCGAGGAGATGAAAAGGTGTTTAACTATAGGCCGATTTTAGCCCTGCCACAAGGGAATGGTAGGTTTTCGGTTTATATTGATGCTTCGAGCCAGAGACTCGGTTGTGTGCTCATGCAACACGATAGGGCTATAGCTTTTGCGTCGCGACAGGTGAAACTGTATGAAATGAATTATCCTACTCACGACCATGAGTTGGTTGCAGTTCGTTCGCACTAAAGATTTGGCGCCATGATTTATATGGTTCTTCATGCCAGATTTATAGCGACCGTAAAAGTTTAAAATATATTTTCATCTAAAAGGAACTGAATATGAGACAGCATCGTTGGCTAGAGTTGATAAAGGATTACGATTTGGAGATCATTTACCATCTGGAAAAAGCCAATGTTGTGGCGGACCCGTTGAGCCGGAAGTCGGTATCACTTCAGATGCTTGAGGTTCTCACACTTCAAGTGAATATTCGACGGGATTTGATTGAGCAGGGGATTTAGGTATAGATTCTGCAAATGCAAGGTCAGTTATGTACCTTCGATATTACTTCGTTCTTAGTTGATAACATTAAAGGAAAGCAGATGAATGACCCGATGATCATTCAACTGTAGGCGGATGTGGAAAAAGGGAAAGCCCCTGATTTTATGGTCCATGATGACAACATTTTGAGATTCCAGGGAAGACTATGCATCCCGAATGATTTAGAGTTGAGGCAAAGAATACTTCGAGAAGTCCATGCTACTCCTTACTCGATCCATCCCGGAACGAGTAAGATGTATAAAGATTTTAAGAGAATTTTTGGGGGAATAATATGAATAAGGATGTCACGGGGTTCGTATCACGGTGTTTGACTTGCCAACAAGTCAAAATCGAGCATCAACAACTAGTCGGGCTGTTAAAATCCCTTTCTATTCCTGAGTGAAAGTGGGAAAATATCTCCATGGACTTTATCACTAGGATGTCGAGGACTAAAACTGGAATGAATATGATTTGGGTGATAGCCGATCGATTAACTAAGTCGGAACACTTTCTTGGTATTAAGGATACTTGGCCGGAGAGGCTGGCTGGGATATTTATAGCGGCGATTGTGAGACTGCACGGTACGCCTAAGACTGTTGTTTCAGAACGGGGTGGCCGTTTTGTTTTGCATTTTTTGGCAATCGGTCCATTAGGCTTTGGGTACCGAGTTGAGGTTAAGTACATATTTCCATCCGCAGTTAGACGGTCAAACCGAACGGACAATTCAGACATTATGGGATATGTTGTGGGGGTGTGCCCTAGACTGGAGCAGTGATTGGGAACTACATTTATTGTTGATCGAGTTTTCCTACAATAATAGTTGGCACGCATCGATCAAAATGACACCTTGCGAAGCACTATATGGTAGGTGGTGTAGATCCCCACTTTGTTGGGATGAGGCCTTAGAGTTGGTTGAGACGGAATCGGATATGTTTATGGAAACTAAGGAGAAAATCTCTATCATTCGAGACAGATTGTTGACTCCTCAAGGCCGACAAAAACCATATGCTCGGCATATATTAGCATCTAACAGCTGCACCTTTTGCACCTGGTAGGGACACACGAGCTGACACATAATTTATGCTCGTGCATCACATCAGGTTTTGGGGAGTGAGTTTCGCACGACCTAACGCACGAGCAGATTGGTCATGCATCTCTGACCTGTTGTTATAATCAAGCAAACGCATGAGTCACGCATGAGAATTTGGTCGTGCACCTTTGCAGATATAAAAACCTGGCAGTCACATTTTTCTTCCCATTTTCATTCTTTTCCTTCCTTTCCGCGGTCGAGCGATCCTTGGGCGATTCTTGGGGCGATTTTGGTTCTTCAATCTTCCATCTATCATCTGCCTTGAGTTTTTGGTGTATATTAACAACACCAAATTGTATTCTTCGCCTTCGATCTGAGGTATAATCTCTAGAACTCTATTTTTGGGAATTGGGGGTTTTTTCGTGATTTTGTCCGATTAGCTCCGAGTTGTTCTTTGTTTCTTGATGTATATGATTAATCATGACCGTATTCATGTTTTTCCTACAATTTCATTGTAAATTTTTCTATGTTTGTGATAATGAGAGGGTTTACAATCCGCCCTCGTTGTGAGTTTGTATGAATTTTCATGATCCGTAGGCGAGGTTTTTGGGCGTATTTCAGTGTCAATCAGTCGTATGGTGTTGATAGTTGTTTACGGATCGTTTAGGTTTGGAATAGTCAAGTTCCTTCAATCGTGGTCGTTTATCGTCTCCGAACATTCCATTATGTCTCAAAGGCAAGTAATTCTTATGAAGCTTACATTCTTAAATGTGAAAAGTACTATATATGAGTGTGAGAGTATGTACGTTCACTCCGGGAGGGTCCGACGGGACCTCGGAGGGATCCACGTAAGGTTGGGTCCGCGAACATTAGGGTTAACCACTCCTAGAGGATTCGACGGGGCCTCGGAGGGATCCGCGCATGGTTGGATCCTTGGTTAATCATTAGGATTTTACTGCTGTGGTATATTTTGGATTTTGCATTTCCGAAAATCATTATCTTGACTTTTGAAACTGTTGATGCATGTACTTTAAAATATAAGATGTGAGGGTTCATTTGTATTACTTGCACTAGCTATTCCACGGCTAACCCCATTCAGGGGAAATACGTTTCATGTATTTCAGGTATGAAGAATTCGAGCGGGCGAGCACGGGGCCAGTACGACGATGACGGGCAGGCGTGATACTGTGACGAATCATGTTGCTTTCTTCGAGTCCTGTCCTTTGAGATCATTTCTGTCATGAATTGTTAGTTGGTACTCAGTTACTATATGAGTTGTTCTTTCTCGTTGTTTATGTTGGACGTTGTTGTTTCTTGTGGTTTTGAGCATTGTTATTGGAGTTTTCATCGGTTGATCTGATTGATTCTGGTATGGATATTGTTATTAAAATATTGAAGTTTTGAAATGGTTGTGTATGAATTTAGCCTTGTTGGTCCCGGGTAGGGATTTACGGCGCTATGACATATCCTGAATATTTTGGGAGTGTTACACGAGCAACGGTGTTGGCCGACCTCGTCGTCCAAGTAAACCTAAACTCGGCAAAGTACTCCGATATCTTTAGAATCTCTCTCACAACTATGCTACAATGAGAAAATCCGGCATGGGCCTAAGCAAGCAAGGCCGATTCAAGGGTAAAGCTACCCAAGCTAGGGCTTTAGGCCTCAAAAATTTTGGGGAAAAAAAGGTTCTCGAAAAATATCATTCTAGTTATTATAAATATATAGTATGACAAAATAATTATGTGTTTTTGTAGCTTAGTTGGTCAATATTAGGCCCTATATCCTTTTGGTCCTTGGTTCAAATATTAGACTGTGTAAAATTGATATTTTTATAACCAAAAATTTTTATTTTAATAGGCCTCATTTTATAATTTGCTTTAGGCCTCTTGCTCTGTTGGGCCGACCCTGTAAGCAAGAAATTAGTCACCTAACCTAAACAGGTTTACTTTACCTTTTTTTATTTTTCATTTTTTTATTTTATTTTGTTATTATTATTATTATTATTATTACTAGAGATCTTGTTAGATTCATCTCGAAATATACTTTCAAAATATCAATATCTTATAATTTCTAAAAATAAAGAATTAAAGATATTAATAATCAAAGTTGTCCATTAACAAACGTGAAAGTCCAGATGTTGCAGTACTGGATGTTGCTTGCTATTTCCACAAGCAATTCCGGCAGAAAGCCCGACCAAATTGGCAACCGATTCCATATCCCCAATTCGGATTATATTGAATTCTCAGCAAATCAGATCAGGGAAAATTAATTATTTCCGGAACGTCAGGTTAAGAGGAGGAGCTGTATTAGGGATAATGGACGAGACTCCATGAAATATATCTCTTGATCTGCCGCCAAATAGGAGCACATCCCCTGTTCCAGCAAAACCTTGTTGACATTCTTTTGAGTGCCGTACAAGAACTCGGCGGCAGAGCCACCCAAAGATACCGGCACAACAAGCAATTGTCTTCCTAGACTCTCACGGCTTTCAGCATCATCCTGGTGCATGTTGAGTCTTGCTATTTTGTACCGTACCTCCATAATTTTTTGAATTTTTGTGTTTTACTCCTGTAATTGATTAAAAACATAATTTTTCCCTATATCTTTTACATCTGTGTTATAAACTTACTTGTAGGAATGTCAATGAGTCGGTTATGGTACGGGTATGCCTCCTCCATATTCTACTCTATTTGATTCGGATCGGATTCGAGTATTGCCAATCGGGTACTCAATGGGTATTCGGGTACTCGTATACCCTATATTTACAAATATAAATATTTTTTAATATATATCTTATATACATTTAATATAATTGATAAATCCAATTTAGTATAATAAATATTTAAAACATTATATTTTATATAATAATATACATAATATATAATATAATATAATATGTATGCATAATATATAATAATAATGTATTTATATAATTCAAACGGGTACGCGGGTCGGGTAATCGGGTTGGGTAATCGGATAATATACTATACTCGATCACAAAATTTCGGGTTCGGCCAATACCCGATCCGATTTCGGGTTTATCCGACGGGTAGGATCGGGTACGGATAAAATTGACATGCCTATAAACTTGAGAGAAAAAGAGAGAAATTCGAAAAGAAGAAGAATAATGTGTGTATTCTTATGAGGGTCGAAGACCTTTATTTATAGGTACACATAAGGTTTCGGGGTATAAAGGTTATTCATTAATACATACATTAATTACAACACTCCCCCTTGAATGACCTTTAATACATGTTGCCTCATTAAAACCTTGTCCGGGAAACCCAGTTGCAAAAAAACCCGTTCGAAGAAAAAAGAGTACAGCTACTCCCCCTGAAATTGATTACATAAGATCTTTGAGTTGACGCATTCCGATCTTGTGTACCAGTCTTCTGAATGTCGGCAACGCCTTTGTGAATAAGTTCGCCGACTAATCACTTAAGTGTTGAAGGGAAAATAACCAAGACAGAAAGTAGGGCAAAAGATTATTGTATTATTCCATTGATAACATCCCTTTAAATATGGTGAAATACATACAAACAGGCCTTAGCCAAACCCTAACTAGGAAAGCCCGTAAACTAACAGACTTAGGCACACAATGGGTATTATTCCTTTAACACTCCCCCTTGTGCCTAGTCTACAAACGCATGTCATGTTGCCTCGTTAAAACCTCGTCAAGCAAAAACCCAGTGGGAAAAATGTCTTGATCGTAGGGAAAAGAGTACAGCATCTAGACACATCAAGTTTAGACTTCGTCCTTTGAATCTATCCTCTCATATGATTGTTACATTTGATCATAGCGCTACTAAGGTGACCATTCCATCGATCCCTAAAATCGTACATCTTGTTACCTCGTTAAAAACCTTTCCAAGTGATAAAAACCCTGTGGAAAAAATGATCCTTGGAAGGAAAAGAGTATAACATACGTTGTGGATGTAAGACTCCCCCTCAAGTCTACATCTCCTCCTGATTTGTACATCAATCAAGTAGTTGTTGCCTCATTAAAAACTTCGCCAAGTAACAAAACCCAATGGGAGAAAATGAACCTTGGTCAAAGAAAAGAGTACAACACATGTGATTAAGTTTCTTTATAATCATAATTTCCTTGTGATCTTTACATCAATCTCGGAAGATGGAAAACTCTACTGCTCCCCCTAATGCTTACATTCATATATCGTTGCCTCGTTAAAAAACCTTGCCAAGTAACAAAACCCAGTGGGAAAAATAAACCTTGTTCTAAGGAAAAGAGTGCAACCTATGTGAGTATGTTACGTTATATCTCACATATTTTCCGTTATGATCATTCCATCAATCAAGGGGATTTACAAGTTACATTGTGTTCATAAATGTAAGTATGCTCATCAGTGGCAGTACTTAACCGCTAGTTCCTCACAAGTGTAGAATGATAGTTCTTTAATCATGTACAATCACAGACTGATTCATGCAAAGCAATAATCATGTCGTGAAGGAGGTAACCAAAAAAAGGGGTTTGCTTAGTCGATTTCCAAGACATAAGCAATTCATACCAACACATACTTTGTGGTAGTTGCTTCGGCACCAGTATTTACTTTAGCATTTGCTTTTTCGTAAGCAACTTCATTTGCCTGCTTGTAGGGAAAGAATAGTCTCAAGTCAATGGTTTCTTTTAAGTATCAGAAGATATTCTTGATACCATTCCATTGATATTGCGTCGATGCTGAACTAAATCTAGTCAGCGAGTTAACTGAGGAGTGATATCAGGTCGTGTACATTGAGCTAAGTACAATAATACGCTATTGCACTCATGTAGGGAATTTCAGCTCCCAAAGCTCTTCGTCACTTTTCTTTAAACGAAATGGATCTTTCATTTGCATCCAAATGTTCGACCTATCATGGGGTGCTAGTCGGGTTTACCTTGTCCATGTTAAAGTGCCTGAGAAACTTCTGGACATAGGAAGACCGGTGGAATGAATTCCACAAACTCGATGTCTATGTCAATGCCTCGACAGAACCGAGTTTTCCCAAGATTTTTCATCTCAAACTCAATTTTCAAGTATCCGGTGGTTTCTCTTATTTCATCAAGACCGATTATATTCATGTCATCGACATACATTGCGATAATCGCAAATCCGGAACTTGTTTTTGTTGTGAAGACGCAGGGACACAGTTCATCGTTCTTATATCCCTTCCTAATCAAGTATTCACTTAGAGACGGTTATACCACATCCTTCCGGATTGTTTCAAACCGTAAAGTGAGCGTTTCAAACGAACTGAATACGCACTCCGTGGTCTGGAGTTACTTGATTTGGGTAGTGAAATGCCATAGGGCACTTCCGTATATATCTCCGTATCTAGATCCCCAGAGAGATACGCAGTAACCACATCTATTGGCTGCATTTCCAGTCCCTCGGAAATTACTATGCTAATCAAATAGCGGAACGTGTACGTGGGAGTACATTTCCTCGTAATCAATTCCAGGGCATTGTGAGAAGCATTACTTCGTGAACCTTGTACATTAGGACTCTATATTCTCACTACGCTTTACGACAAAGGTTCATTTATGTCTTATAGGCTTTACACTTGGGTAGGTTAGCACTACCCACACCAAATACATGTCTCTTTGTCGGAGAATCTAGTTCTACCTGGAATGTTTGTCTTACAGGCCAATCAGCTCTATGTTGATTTCATCCAACTGAGCGAGGTTAGACATCATCGTACTTTATGATTCATGACATGTCATCAAAGTGGGTGGTTGATCAGGCCACACCCTCATAATTTCATCGAGATTCTTGATTTTCTGAATCATATCTTCGGGGCGTCCCCCTCGTCATGATTCATGGATATAATAAAATCAAGCATGATCTCATGAAATGAGTTCAGTGATAGTTAACATGTGAAGTTGTGCCATACTCTACCTCTTACTTGGATGAGTATTTATTCGAACCATGTGGCTTCCACCCCTTCCTTCACAGGGAGCCACAGCCTCAACCACACCTCCACCAAGTGCGGTTGCATCACCCGGTTCATTGGTGATGTGCCCCTTGGAGGGAATTTCTAACCTTACAGGCACATTTGCAGCTGTAATGTGAGATCTTGTCATTTGAACGATATCAGTAAATGCATCAGGCATCGAATCTGCTACATCCTGAAGATCGAGTATTCTTTATGCTTCACGGTAACATTGTGAAGTTCGGGTATCATAATGAGACAAAGTGGAGGCACCATGACAATTCCTGTCGTTCCCCGAGAAATTACGTTTTCTCTCCTCCCCCTAACGACGGGAAGGTTGTCTCATTAAAGTGACAATCCGCAAATCGTGCGGTGAAGAGATCACTGTGAAGGTTCTAAATAGCGGATAAACGTCTGGAGATTCTTATCCAACGTGAATACTAAATCGTTTCTAAAGACCACTGCGTTGTGGGGCGCAGAAGGCACATATAATGCGTAACCAATTATGCGCAATTGGCACTCAAGTCCGTCTGGGTCCAAAATACAAAAATCAAGCTATCCAGTTACCAACTGGTACGCATAAACTAATTGGTTAGCAAAAGGTCTAAAAATGAACGATTTAAGTAAAGTTGTGTGCAATATTGAATAATCCCAAGCAAATATATACAAACTGGTGCGCATAACCGATTACATAATCACCATACATATTCTTTCGATGGTGGTTTATGTGAGACCTTTGCATATACACATGGGACAAGATACAATTCATTAATCTCTATCATGCAATAAACATCAAGTACTTTTTGATGTGAACTCTCCAACATCATCGAGTCATTTAGATGTGATAAGGGAGGTGAGTCCTTATAAATTATTTTGGAAGTTCTGCAGCAATTTGAGTGGACAGGAGAGCGACATGTGACCAACATGTCGGAGAATCCATTAAAACCATCAATACATAAATGGTCCGCATATTAGGTGGATGGATCCACAAATATCTCCTTATATTCAACGTAAGAATGGAATGTTTGCTTTTCTTTCTTTAGCATAGGAAGGTCTCGCTCCTACTTTGGCTAAAGAGCAGGCTTTGCAACACTAACTGGTGGGCATTTGATATGCATCTGGTTCTTTGGATGACATAACACGATTAACATCAACATTGTTCTTTATGTCGAGTTGTTGCCACATTTTCACTCGAAAAGTAATGATGTTCGTACAAGTTCTTTAGTATACATATCATCATACTTCGACCAGGATGACCTAGTCTATCTTGTCAAAGCCTATATGAGTTTATGTCCCAAAGCACATTGTTGGTGACAACATAGGATTTTAAAAACCTAATAATAGTGAGGTACATCCACTAGATCGACTCATCAGTTATTCTAAAATGCGTATACGTCCACATTCATTAGAATAAAAGAAACTCTATTCCATTCTCACAGTGGGTTTCAATCTGGAAACCATTGCTACGTATATTATTGGAGCCAAGTAAGGTTCGAAGGGCTCTAAGTGCATATAGAGTATCGGTAACTTGTAATTGAGTGCCATTTAGGCATCAAAAATTGAGCATTACCTCGCCCTTTGATGAGTTGGGATGACCCAATCATCGTAGTTACCGAGGTTTGTCAGGCAACTTATTCGATGAATAGAAGCCTAATTCTAAGAACATTCAAGCTCTCCTCGATTCATTTCTTAGAAAAGAGTGAATTTCGAACCACAACCATTCAAGCATTATTCAGTACATCGAAATAAAGCTAAGAATCTAACGTAAGCAATATTAATATCTTGTTCGTGAAACAATGTTGCATCACGCCATTATTGAAAATAAAACACCAACACAGTCGTCTTGAGGCAACTATACCAAATGTAAACGAGAAAGTAAACATAATACTAAGATTCAGTCTATAGACTGTGGCTCGTATGACTCAATTCGACGATTGGTGACTGTGAAAATTAACATAGGGGGACTTGTCTAGATCATATTCCTCCATATTGTGAGTTCTCCTTTCTTTGGACTCTCTATATTTCTTGTAGTGAGATGCGACTTACTTGCTTGCATGGCAGTTCTTGTACCATGTCCAGCATCTCCACAATGATAGCACGGTTCATTGCCAACTCAAGCCTTAGAGGCGATAGGATGGGTAGGTGCTTTTTGGTTCCCTTAGCTAGTAGAGTCGGGAGCACCAAGTCTTCGCATTACATTGGAAGAACCCCCACGTCCTTGACCACGAAGCCTATCATGTCCAGTCCCCTATTCATTGGGGTAGTTTCCATCCTTCACTTTTCCATAATTGGCCTTGGGAAATTTCTTTGTCCCAATCGACCTGACATTACTGCTCACTAACACTTCGTTATGCCTCTCAGCTACTTGCAGTAGATTGATTAGCTTACTGAAGGTAGTGATGCTTTTATTATCATACTCTAGTCTATACTGGTTCGTTAGTATATGAGCGGAAGTAGGGAAGGTGAAAAGGGTTTTATGGATCATGTCATCTTCTGTGATGTCTTTCCCACAGAATTTTAGGCGTGCCTTGAGGCGGAGAATATCTTTGTTGAAATCGTTGATCCGTTTATATTCAAGCAAGCGGATTTCATTCCACTGCACGGTCAACTCTGGGAGCAAAGTGTCGTGAATGTTCCCAAATTAGCCCTTGCGGGCATCCCACGGTTCTTTGAGGAATTTTCAACTGTAGATATTTCCATCTCAAGCTCGGTTCGATGTGTCACCTAAGGAATATACGTGCACTCGCTTCTATCATATCAGAGGGTACTTGGTCTGTGGTGTTGAGGAGCGTACCACTGTATTCTTTAGTGATAAATGTGGTCTCGACGTAGGAGACCCATCTATGGTACTCAAACTCTTTTGAGTCCAATATGTCAAATTTGGAACGAGTTGGATCAGCTATCTTAATACAAGAAAAAGGAAAATGATTTTTCACAGTTTACCATGAGTACTTTCCATGATAAAATTTTCAATAATGTGGAGGGTTATTATTTTTCAGAACCAAGATATGGTCAAAATTACTTTCGATGCTTTTGAGGGTTACCAATGAAATTACTTTATCACGGTTCGAGTTGATATAGACAGTAGAAATAAGTTCTCTAGGTTCTACTAATGATGAACCTAATACACATGCCATAACTAACGATGCATGCAAATATATGTATATTTATAGATATAAACACATAATCCTAGGAATGTATCTATACACGTATTATGCAGTCAAGTAGGTCTCTTATGACGCAATACAATTATTAGTTCATGTGAATTAATTTTAATCCAAGTTGTTATAGGCGTTTTGCTTTAATTTAATTAAAATTATTAATACATCATGCTTTTGGTTTAATTAAGCATAAATAAATTTATGAAATATAAATATGCAACTAAAGTAATCAAAGCATGTAAAATTGCACGTTGCAGATAGTAGGGTATTTAGGATTACCTTGCAGGAAAGACAGATTCTTTCTTAGAGCATACATTCGATTTTCTTTGAATGACATTACATTCGTCGTTCCGATTGTCCACTTGATTCTCAGTCAAAATTCTTGTTTCCTCTCCAAAATTAAAGGATTCACTCGGAGAGCGAGGACTAGGTGAAGAACGGAGCCGCCTTCGATGTTGTAGTCTATGGTGGTTTTGTCGTCTGCAAGCTGCTTCCCACCATATATAAGCCTTTGCTGCACAGGAGGAATTCCTTCTTTCTCCTCAACCCGTTCCTTGATCTGTTCAATGGTATCGAAAGGGTCAATATCAATTTCGATTTCTTTTCCTGTGAGGGTTTTCACCTTGATCATTGTTCCTCCCCTAAGCCTCAAAACAAGGTGAAGCGTCGATTCTTTTTGAATGTTGTAATCTGCCAAAGTTCTGCCATCTTCCAACTGTTTACCCGCAAATATGAGTCTCTGATGGTCAGGAGGTATACCTTCTTTGTCCTGAATCTTGGACTTGACATTATCGATGGTGTCACTCTCTCGACCTCGAGCGTGATCGTTTTTCCAGTTAGGGTTTTCACGAAAATCTGCATCTCTTTTGGTTCTTCCCCCGCTTGAATTCTACGTCGTGCGCTTCTTAAATTCTGGGCTCGAAATTCGAATAACGTTACGAAAGTGGGGAATATGGTTCAGATTTAGGGGGAAAATTGGGGTTTGGCAGGTTGTCGGCGATTCTTGGTTCGCAGATTGAAGGTCGTAGGCTGCCATGGATTTAGGATTCTGCCGTGGAAAGGGATGACGGCGGCGGCCGGGGGCTAGGGTTTCTGGGAAAATCCAATTTTTTCCTTTTTTTTTTCAGAAATTCGGACGGAATTTTGCAGAAAATCGGTAGGAAAAAAATTTCGTGCTCAGCCGGGAACTACGTGCTGATAACGTGTTGAAGGGAAAATAACCAAGACAGAAAGTAGGGCAAAATATTGTTGTATTATTCCATTGATAACATCCCTTTAAATAGGGTGAAATACATACAAACAGGCCTTAGCCAAACCCTAACTAGGAAAGCCCGTAAACTAACAGACTTAGGCACACAATGGGTATTATTCCTTTAACATTAAGTAAATATTTGATGTATCTACCTTTGAGATACAAGTGACATTGTGTTCATACAATGCTTCCTCTTGAATATTATGATGTTCACGCCTCATCAAAACTCATTCGGAAAAACCCTGTGGGGAAAAACCGATAGAGAAAAAGAGTACATAGTATAAATTTGCTCATGTGTTGCATTAGTTGCCTCGTTAAAAACCTTAACTAAGAAAACTCGGTGGGAAAAAAGCTTAGAAAGGGAAAAGGGGTACAACCATTTGATCTTCAGGACCTTTTGACCTTCAGGGTCGATATAATCTTCAAGTTAATTTAAAAGTTATCACTTCTTCCCCTCAAGATAACAATATTGCATTCCAATGTTATGAATATAATTTTCATACATGAAGAGATTTAGTGAATAAATCTGCTAGAATATCATTATTGCTCTTCGGAAGCTCATGCGGAAATAAATTTCATCTTACTTGCCCAAACATTATATGCAACACATAAATGGAAAATATTTCTCATCATAATAAATAGGCAGTATGAGAACAAATATGAGATCATAATAGCCTAATAGCCACTAATATCAAATCTCAATGTCTTTCAGGTAATAGACCAATATGGTTAACACCATTCCACATTCTCCTTCTTGGAGAAATATTAAATTTTGCTAGCATGTTAACTTCAAATTGTATATCAGGCATGATAATTAGAAGTGTCCATCGCCGGGTCCGGGTCAGACCCGCCGGGTCGGTCGGACAGGACCTGGACCCCACCCGTACATATGAATTGTACGAGTTGGTGGGTCGACCACGTGTCCGGGTCCGACCCGTCGTAATTTTTTTTAGAAGTATATAAATTTTTTTATTTATTATCATTTTATACACAAAAAATAACTATAAGTGAACAAAGAAATCATTTGAAAAAATGAACTTCTATTTAATTTTAAATCCTCGTGAGGAATCAAAGCTCTACGTAGTTCTTTTACTTGTCGTCGTCGTCTTAATCATCGGTTTGACTCATTTGACTAGACTCTCCTTCAGTAGTGCCTTCTTGATAGGCATCTTGGTCCGCTAGTAGGTCATCCCACTTATTTTCTTGATCTCGTAACTCGACTTTTATTGCGTCTTTAAGTATCATTTCTTCGTTACATATGTTTGATTTAACATAGCTTCATCGATTCCATGGTCCATTTTTTCGTCAATGTTTTGCAGTTGTTGACGATTCGGAATACGTCGAAATCCTCGGGGGTCAACTTCTTCATTGGTAGTTGTTGTACTACCGTAATAGATACTTTCATGTATAGCATCATATTCAGGTTCTTGACTTTCGTTTTCAAAACCGGGTGGAGTTTGGTTTTGGGACTCCCAAATAATTATCTCAGATGGTTTCTTCGATTTGCCCCAAAGAGCCATTCGCTCGAACTTGGACATTTTGGATTTTTTGGGAGATATAGCTAGGGGTGTTCAAAAATATCCGATATCTGATCCAAAATATCCGAAAATCCGAAGTTTCGGATATCCGAAAATTCGGATTCGGATATCGGACAGTACTTTTCAGAAAAATCGGATATTCGGATATCCGAAATATCCAAAAAACCCTAAATTTTTTATTTTTTTATATTTTAAATAATAGAAGGTATTCGGATATTCAGATATCCGATATCCATATCCGAAGTTTTTTTCGGATATTCGGATATCCGATATCTAAATCCGAATTTTTTTTTCGAATATAAGGATATCCGAATAAAATTTATATTTTTTTTGGATATCGGATATCAAAATATACTATCCGATCTTTCGGATATCCGAAAGTCCGGATATCCGGTTTTGAACACCCCTAGATGTAGCAATACTCTTTCCCTTGTCAGAACTCGACATAATGATTAAATGCGAAAATGAGAGAGAGATTAACTGGTATAGCAATTAGCAATGAGAGTTTGAGAGATAGATTAGAATGAAGGTGTGAAAAAATATGTTGGGTTGGGGAAGTATTTATAGATAGATTTTTTTTTTAAATCTGAATTCTAGTTGTCCGACTCGCCGGGTCCCGGGTCCGACCCGTCGGGTCCAACGGCCATAATTTCAAAATTTTAATTTTTTTTTTTCAATTCCACCGGGTCGACGGGTTGGGAAATGTAAGACCCGGACCTCACCCGTGTATACCACGGGTCCGGGTCGACGAGTCCGATGGGTTGGCCGGGTCCGGGTTCGGGTCAACGGGTCGACCCGTCGGGTTGGGTTTTTTTGTGCACCACTCTTGATAATGTAATGCTTCAATAGCACACAAGTAAGGAACTTTTGGTCTTCTTATATCTTTGTTATCTTCTTGAGATCTATATGAGTCAGTATCCACTTCAAGTGGTAAGACAACCTTTAGATAGCTAAATGGATAAAAAAGTTTCCATCATATATGCTCGATCTACAAGTCGAGACAATACTAATACTTAGTTTTATCAAAGTTTTTCATTTTGAATTTGTCTTTAGACATGAGTTCAAATAATTCACATATATCCTCTTCAGGAAGAATTCACTTAGTCGGTTGATCCACAGACTATTTCAAAAGGTATAAATATTTATAACTCAAAATAGTACATGTTGCGAATTTCGTGTTCCTGTTACTTTAGGAACCTCAAGTCCGTCAGGGACTTTCATATAGATATTCGCGTCCAATGACCCATAGGAAAATGTGGTAATGATGTCACTAATTGAATATTTATATTCATAATAATTGTCATATGTATATTAAATAACGAAATGTAGTGTCAACGGGAGAATATGTTTTGGGTATGCGCTTAAACCCTTGATATGCTAGTCTCACTTATCTTTCTCCACTTTATTTTATATTGCGAGTTAAGCTTTATCTCAATTGCTTATATTTTATTTAGTGCTTCAGTCACTTCACTAGCAATTGTTGAGACACAAAGTGTTGTCGATAACTATCATTCTTATAAACAATTCCCCCATATTAACAAAGTCCATGACAACTTTAACAAAATCAAATATTCAACATTTTCCATAACATTTGATTTGGTCGTTCCATAATCCCAATATTGTGATTATTTAGTGCACGTGCAAATTAAAGTAATGAGATTCTCGTCTTCGAGACAATCCTCTTTAGGAGGTTTTTGAAGTGATGTTATAGTTTAATCGATTTGTATTCCGCATATTTTATCTTTAATACCAATAAAGAATACGTCTCTCACGCTTCTGGCGTCGAAGAGTATCAACAAATATCTCATCACTCCTTTGGCAATTAATAACTTGTTGAACTTCGAGTTCATAGTGCGTAAATTTAAATATCCAACCCAACGAGAATTTTCCGACTTTCTCTTATTTATATTTCATATCTCCCCCTAATGTCGGGGATAATTTGAGTTAGATTATAAAATCTGCGTATCAAATGATCAATTGACCCCAATTTTGGGCTCAAAATATGTATTTTGACAAAGTATACGTGTATTTTTTATGTAGCCCATATAGATACGTGAAATTATCATATGAGAAATCCTCTTCAGGGGTATTTTAATCACGCACTAATTACATATTGATCGAAATATTCATGCCTTGGTAATAATTTGAATCCTTGAATTATAAATTCATCGCAATATGGTCATTGGATGCAAAATACATCATGTATTTAGTTTGATACTCATTGTAGAATCAATATATAACTAGTTTGATACTCATTATAAATCTCCAGAACCGTACCAAAAGTTCTTTCGAGACAGTTCAGTTCGGGAAAAAGTCAAAAGGTCGATGGATACATTTTGGTTGGGATTTATTTCGGTTCAATTTTCGGAATAGTTCGGGTATCTCCAAGTCCCGTGCTCAGCCGTAATTCGACTGTAGGTATCCGATTATATTAGGATAAATATATTATTTATCTAGAATCATAATTAAATCAATTGTTATGTAAAAATTAATCGAATTACCATCTAATTTAATTAACTGATAATTAAGCTTTTAATCTTTTTAATTTACATAAAATAGTAGTTGATAATATTTACTTTAACCTTTAGATTACAATAAATCTCACTTAGTTAGTCCATATTGATTAATTGATGTTTTGAGAAAATTTGGAACTTTAACTCGATCCAGTTTAAGTAGGATTGTTTATCGTACGGAATGAATGGGAATAGGTCGATTTGGAATTTTTTTCCGAATATTTGATAATCTGATATATCTTTCCAAATTTGAATTCCAAAACTTCGGAAATTCAAAAGAGAATATCCAAATTTTTGAAAAACGTTTACAATAATTTATGAATAACAACAAATTTTTAGATACACCAGTCTTAAAATGAAATATAATTTTAAAGCTAAACATAATTGCAATGTCTAATCCATGGCGTTTATTTCAAAATATTCAGCATTCAAGAAAACGTCCCGGTCAACAACACTTCGATTGTGACAAACGATAAAACGCTTACAACATTAAGGACGTATTTGGTAGACTAATCAAGATATGTCAAGATATATTAAAAATAATAAGAGTAGTTGGAACATGATGAGAAGAGATGAGATAAATATAATATAAATTAGGACCGTTAGCTGTTTGGTACTCTACCTCAAAATCTAGATAAAACATCAATTTATAATTACAACCTTATGATATTTTGGAAATGACAAATATGTTGGAAAAATAGAGGAAATGGGCTGTTTTGAGCAGCCCACTTGAGAGACAATTTTGAGTGGGCTCGACTACGAGTTAAAGTCGGGACTTAGTTGGAATACGTAGTACTCCGTACGAGGTTTCCAAAACATGTAAGAACACTCAAAATGATTGAGGTATGAATGAGATATAATGTTCCAAAGTGAACCCTTTAGAAATGGGTTTGGGATGATATCCCACCTTGAAAAAAGAAGAGAAAAATTGTGAGTATATAAAGAGATGTGGACAAAGTCTTGTTCAAAAAGTGAGACATGAGTGGATGTGTGACTAGGCGCCCCTCGCGCACACACACACGCGCGCCGCCGCCGTCGGTCGTTCTCGGTCGAAGGGCGATTTGGGCGAAATGTCTCGGCGACTCGAAGTTATCTTTTTACTACAATTTTATTCGGTAAAAATTTATTTTACTGAAATACCTCATTTATAAATTCCGAATTTTTCGGTATTGAGATAATTAATTTTCTGTACTGAGAATTTATCGAATTAAACAGATCTGGATAGTATTTAGATACCAATCCTGCTCAGTTTAGAGTTCCTCCAGCACATGTCTCTCTCTCATCTTCACCTATAAATACAGATGTGAGGGGTCTTATTTTTAGACGGAATTTTCGTCCGTTTTTCTCACCCGAAATTCCGACTTCATTTTTTTTTTTTGGAAATTATTTCTTTTCATAATTTGGGTCGCGTCGGTGATAGTTCAGGTTTAATTCTAGTTTGCTGAGGGTGCGATGATCGATTTATCAACGCATCGAGATGTTGTTTTATCCTGGGAGGCAGACGCTATACACTGCGGTATAGGCGAATTTGCTTTAAGGAGACAGATTCTCTGGACTCAACATCGCCCATATTCGATTTGCTTCTTTCGATTACTTTTATATATATATATATATATATATATATATATATATATATATATATATATATATTAATGTCTTTGTCATTAACGAATCTGTCTCCTACTTTGTTCTTCTCAGATTTGCAGCACAAACAGGAGATTCAAAACATGCGATCCCGTAAGTCGTAATTAGAAGGACAGAGACGAATCCAAACCTGTCATTAAGAAACTGATGGCCAGCGGCATAAGCGTTTGGATCTACAACTATAATGGAAAATCATCAAATATTATACTTCATAAAATAATTATATGACTTCACATTTATCGATATAATTTTTAGTAAATTATGTCAACAATCTTAAAGCAAATTAAATTATTTCGTAGCATAAATTTCGAAATCATAAATATCGTATTTGTGCTTTAATTTCCATCTATGGAAATTGGGTTTAAAGTGGATATTAATTTAAACATGTTTGGATCTGCTCAAGCTCTTGAAAATACTGATTTATTATCTTCGAAATTATTAAAACTTGTTTGGATCTTCTCATGGGCGTCATGAGATGTCGGATATGATGCTCCATCGGGCAGACTCCACGATATGCGAAAAGGCATTGACTTAGTTTTTAACATAAAATAAATTTTGGTTTTGGGTCCAATTTTTGAGAATTTGATTAAGTAATTGGATGGTTTGTAAATTTTAACTTGATTCTATATTTGCAAGTTATGGTATTAATGTGGAGGTTGTTCTCATTCATTAACTTTATATGATTTTGGCAAGCGAGCCATGCATTTTTACAAGAAAATTCAAATTGCTTGCATCTCATATATATGTGTTCACTTGTTCTAAATAATTAACTTATTATTGTTTAGAAAGTGCTTATGAGCTCACGTGATATAAAAGGAATTTATGTGACTAATGGTACTATATGGCACGTAAGCAATGTCAATAATTTAATTGTTAAATTATATTGTTAACAATTATTTGACCTTTAAATTTATGGAATAGAGTTATATCTTACGTGAATTGTGTGATTTGCTCATCACTTTTGTACACTCCTGACTGAGACAAGGAAGTATCAACCATATAATTTGATATTGAGTTGCACGAATGATAATTCCAACATCATTTTATAATTAATCTTGTTTAGTTATCCTTTGATTATTTGCAAATAAATAATCATTGGAATGATAAACTCTCGTGAATGCTCGGACGCTAAAAACCTAACGGGCCTGGTACCTAGTGAGTACAGATTGTGGCTCGGCTTGAGAATTATAATTTTTTGGTTGGATTTGTTTTTAGGTTAAATTATACATTCTCGTGTTGGTGTCGTTCTGCTGCGGCAGTGACACATGGGCCTATTACGGTGATCCATGTGATACCTAACACGGAAAATATTGATATTATCTCCATATGCTGAAATTTTGGAGAAATTCAATAATTGAATTTTAGTGCTAAGAACATAAAAGTTCTTTAATCGAATATTAAAACCAGAGAGGTTTTAAATGAGATGAAACCTACTCTTATGAGAGGTTGTAACAAGAAATGTGATCACTCTATAAAGATAGTGATACATTAGTTACGTGTACTCGATAATGAGTAAAGCAAAAAGAGAAATTTACGCTCTAAAAGCTCGAGATAGAAAACCAACTTAATCCGAAAATTAAGATGGTTGAATTGCACTCTAACGGAGACGCAAAAATGATGTTAATCAGTTCAAACTATCACTGAATATGAGGATATTAGTCACGTGAAGACTACTTAATTTAAAACAAGATACCATGCAAGAAAATAATTGAAATTTCCTATTAGTTCTGAAATGTAGTAAAACAATTTTAGAAATATTAAAAATGTGGGGGTGTATGGCTAAGGCAAAAGTTCCTAAGCCAAAGCAAGTGAAGGTCTGACCCAAGACGGTCGACTGCATCTTCACTGGATACGCACATGATGCATGATGCGTATAAACCCGTAGTGCAAAAATCTGATAGTCTGACATGTCAGTATGTACTAATCGAGTTAAGGAAAAGAGTGTGTCAAACGCATAACTGATTTAAAAACTAAATCAATTATGAGATACCGTGGATTTATCAATGTGAAATGAATCACCAAGTGGTTTTAAAGGTTGAAGCAAAAGGTTTGAACTTGGAAAATCACTACGTCTGAAATTTCTAGCATGCGTGCTAGAAGATAATTTACAATGTCATATACACTCTTCATATGGTCATATAAGAGAGAAAGAATAATTCTGTTGTGCAGAATTTTATTTAATATTCGGTAGAACTTCCTCTGAAATAGATACCACTAGGATCCAACATAAATTCAATTAGGAAATAAAATTAAATGGATCCGTGGATAAATAAGAGGCGAAACTGCTAACTGAGGTTGTAGTAACATGAGAGCCTAAAGTACTTTGAGATATATTCGCTAGTAACGAGAAAAAAGTTCATTATTATGATATACATGTAGAAGTATATCAAATGAACATACATGCAGTCTTTCTAAATGGCGTTTTTGAGAAAAGCCAACTTGGAAGAACCAAATGCATATGTGCCTAACGCAACGATTGAAAGTCTGCAACTTAGTGAGAGTATTATGAATCTAAATTGACACTAAAATAGTGACATAAAATCTATGACATTGTGATGTCAAGCAACGACTTCAAAGAATGTGATAAAATCTCCAATTTGACAACGCTCAAATATGGTGATTAAATGACCGAAAAGTACCAATTTAAGGACGCTCAAATTTGGTAATGTAGTTAATGAAAAATTGCTAATTTTGGGGACGATTAAAATTAGTAATTTGATCTATGAGAAATTGAAGTCTCGGTTAATAGTTGGTAACGTAATTTCAAAACGTTAAAAATGTCAATTTATAATGTCAAAAAGATTCAAGACAATGAATATGTCAAGTGTGTATATGTCAAATACACATGACGACTATGTCATTTTAAGAATGAATTTGAATGATCGAGTAATTGATGTAAGTAATGACAAGGGGATCAATTCAACAAAGTCTGAAAAGATAAATATATGAGACCAAAGAGATGACTTTAAGATGTACAATCTCAAGTCGTTCACAATGTCTCATATGAGGTCAGTCATATTATGATGACATGAATCTTGAAAAGATCAACGGAATCAATTGGAATGCCAACGGATATGGTGCATCTATCCAAGCACAAAGGCAACTGATCTTTCAAGAGTAACTAAAAGTCTAAAGTACTAAGTGAATAGTACAAGACTAAACACGGTCTATATCATGAGTAGACTATGTGGAATCATGAGTAATCAGGAAACTAATCATCAGTTGGTGATTATAATGATATAAAGATTACTTGTATCTACATGCTGCATGACATGAGATATTCAAAAAACTATTAAAATGATATAGTAATGCAAATTGAACATCTGACATTATGAATTTAATGCCTAAATAGTGAATATGTTTCACACTAGCCAGTGCAGCAGTGGTATGGAAATCTTTAATATAGATGGTTATTGCTCGATTTACAAAGGAATATGAGTACATAACCTTAGACAAATATGCATAAGAGGCATAATGCAATACTAATTTCTAGAAGATATTCCAAAATGGGCAAAGCTGTGACCGCAATATGTATTTATTGTGATAGTTAATCCACGATTGGCGGGGCACAGAGCAAAAGGATAATGGTAATTCTCGTCATATGAGGCAAAGACTTAATATTTTGCTATCAACATTGGTTATCACTATTGACTACGATTCGTCAAGAGATAACATAGCGGATCCGTAACCAAAGGGTTATCAAAAGACCTTGTTGATAAATCATCAAGAGGAATGGGTCTATTGCCATGAGCTAATGATTTTATGGAGGATACCCAACCTAAGCTGACTGGAGATCCCAAGATCTAGGTTCAATGGGACAACCAATTCATAAAACTCGGCACGGTCACTGTGAGGGTTACCCCGAACCGACCATTCCTAGGATGAAAACAGTGATACCGGTAGGGAGAGGTTAAGCTTATGCTTTTAATGATTCTTAAGTCGACAACGTATAGTAGGGTGGGGTAAAATACGGGTTTACTCAAAATACTTAACGAGAATCACCTATGTTGGAGTGAAGAGGGGCCGCTTCAAAGGAGAATTGCAAGGCACAATTCTCTAGAAACTCCCGCAGAACCAGGACGGTGTCCACGGCCAAAACGGGCACAATAATGAGGACAGAATAAATCAGGGAGGGCACTTGTGAAGGATATACGATCACTTACACAAGCGGTCGGACAATTCAAAGGCATCTAGTCATACTATCTAGCCAGTAAGGAGAATATATCTTTTCGAGAGAAGGTTCAAGGAGCATACTCTACCTATCCTATGCAATGTCTAACCGCAGTAACTATCACCAAGTCAACTCCGTGTCTAACGTGTGCTGCTGGACCATCAATCTCATTCATGTGGGGGATTGTTGGAAAAATAGAGAAAATGGGCTGTTTTGAGCAGCCCACTTGAGAGGCAATTTTGAGTGGGCTCGACTACGAGTTAAAGTCGGGACTTAGTTGGAATACATAGTACTCCGTACGAGGTTTCCAAATCATATAAGAACACTCAAAATAATTGAAGTATGAATGAGATATAATGTTCCAAAGTGAACCCTTTAGAAATGGGTTTGGGATGCTATCCCACATTGGAAAAAGAAGAGAAAAATTGTGAGTATATAAAGAGATGTGGACAAAGTCTTGTTCAAAAAGTGAGACATGAGTGGATGTGTGACTAGGCGCCCCTCGCACACACACACACACACACACGCGCGCGCCTCCGCCGTCCGGCCGGCCGGCCGGTCGGCCTGCTCGGGTCGGGTCGGTCTCGGTCTCGGTCGAAGGGCGATTTGGGCGAAATGTCTCCGCGTCTCGAAGTTATCTTTTTACTGCAATTTTATTCGGTAAAAATTTATTTTACTGAAATACCTCAATTATAAATTCCGAATTTTTCGGTATTGAGATAATTAATTTTCGGTATTGAGATAATTAATTTTCGGTATTGAGATAACTAGTTTTTCGGTATTGAGAATTTATCCAATTAAACAGATCTGGATAAGTATTGAGATACCAATCCTGCTCAGTTTAGAGTTCCTCCAGCACATGTCTCTCTCTCATCTTCACCTATAAATACAGATTTGAGGGGTCTTATTTTTAGATGGAATTTTCGTCTGTTTTTCTCACCCGAAATTCCGACTTCATTTTTTTCAGAAATAATTTCTTTTCGTAATTTGGGTCGCGTCGGTGGTAGTTCAGGTTTAATTCTAGTTCGCTGAGGGTGCGATGATCGATTTATCAACGCATCGAGATGTTGTTTTATCCTGGAAGGCAGACGCTATACACTGGGGTAGAGGCGAATTTGCTTTAAGGAGACAGATTCTCTGGACTCAACATCGCCCATATTCGATTTGCTTCTTTTGATTGCTTATATATATATATATTTTAATGTCTTTGTCATTAACGAATCTGTCTCCTACTTTGTTCTTCTCAGATTTGCAGCACAAACCGGAGATTCAAAACATGCGATCCCGTAAGTCGTAATTGGACGGACATGGACGAATCCAAAACAATATTACCTGTCATTAAGAAACTGATGGCCAACGGCATAAGCGTTTGGATCTACAGGTATAATGGAAAATCATCAAATATTATACTTCATGAAATAATTATATGACTTCACATTTATCGATATAATTTTTGGTAAATTATGTCAACAAAATATATCCCTTTCTTATACACTATCCACCCCACCGTCACACACCATAATCGGATTTGGGTTAAACCCTCTGCACCACCTTCGTTGGTGCCGTTTTCTTGTTCAGGTAGGATGAATTCAAGGTCGAAGGGCCCTTCGTTGTCAAAAGAGTAAGGAATGATGGCGGAGGCCATGGTTTTGGTGGTGGCCTTTGCGGCGCCGGTGGTGGTGGCTCCAGTAAGGCTGCCAATGTAACACCCCCAAATCCCATTGGGTCATTATAGTGCCGTGGACCCCACACCAGGAGATCCACCAGGCGAACACAACCAAAATACAACAACTGACCAAAAGGGGAATCTCAGTCCCTACTATGACATCCGACATAATATTCCGATATGGAATTTCAATGACAAAAGTGGGCCTACATGGCCAAAATAAAAATACAACATCCACGAGTCTTGCTCGGATAATACAAAATGACAACGACTGAACAAAACTGGAGTACTCCAAACTGTCTGACCGACATGAACACCAAAACATCTCGAACTAGTATCGCTCGAATGCCTCATCGCTATCGTCATGCCCCTGTGTCTCAACTCTGTCCTCGCAAGCACCTGAAACATGTAAACATGTTCCCTTCCACGGGGTCAGTCATCTAGATAATGAATATCAAATAGATGTACAACATGATATGCATCCAAAGGCAGAATGAATGGTACAACAATGGTAATACGAGATGCTCACAAACCAAAGTAAGAATCGAACATTCGTGAAATACTATGCCTACGGCATACGATCGGTACCTGCTCAACACGTTAGAACACAAGTGCCCAACGGCGAATCATCAATATAGAATACAACCGTGAACTACCCGAGGTAAACCAAACCAGAACTGAAATAAATACGAATCACAATGCCCAAAGGCTCCAACGGAAATACCAATACATCACAATGGCCTGAAAGCCACTCAGCCGAAGCTACCACAATATCACAATGGTCTGAAAACTACTCAGCTGAAACTGTCAAACACCACCGTGGCCCGAAGTCAAATCAGCCCGAAGCTGTATCATCTGAGGGCCACGGCATGAAGCCGTATCACAATGAGGGCCGAAGCCACGGCACGAAGCCATATCACAATGAGGGCCGAAGCCACGGCACGAAGCCGTATCACAATAAGGGCCGAAGCCACGGCACGAAGCTGTATCACAATGAGGGCCGAAGCCGCGGCACGAAGCCTTATCACAATGAGGGCCGAAGCCACAACACGAAGCCGTAGCACAATGAGGGCCGAAGCCACGACACGAAGCCGTATCACAATGAGGGCCGAAGCCACGGCGCGAAGCCGTATCACAATGAAGGCCGAAGCCACGACACGAAGTCGTATCACAATGAGGTCATCCAATGACCGTGACCTACTGAACTGTAGGTGTTTGGAAACCAACCGCGAAGGTTTAAGCCCCAAACTTACCCATCGAGCACTAGCCGCGACTAGCCTCCAAACACAATTAATCACAAACAGCAACGATCCAAGATTACCGAATTCACAAGAATAATAGTGTGCTGCCTTGAGTCGGCCAACACGACAACATTAACTCACGGATGGGCACCGTCCTCGGCGGTCCCAATTCAAATACCTCGGCTGCCTTGGAATGGCCAATCGATCACAACAACTCAACGGATGGAAACTATCCTTGACAGTCCCAATTCAACATCTCGATTACCTTAGAACGGTAAATCGATGACAACGACTCAACGAATGGGAAATGTCTTCGACAGTCCCAATTCAATACGTCGATCACCTTAGAACGGTCAATCGATAAACAATGATACAACGGATGAGAGTTATCTTCGATAATCTCAATTCAATACCTCGATTACCTTAGAACGGCCAATCGATAAACAATGATACACCGGATGGGAATTATCTTCAATAATCCCAATTCAATACCTCGATTGCCTTAGAATGGCCAATCGATAACAACAACACAACAAATGGGAATTATCTTCGATAATCCCAATTCAACACCTCGATTGTCTTAGAACGACCAATCGATAACAATGACTTAATTAGAATAGATGTCCCGATGCCTTAAACCGACCACCGAAAACAGAGATGATAATCGAATACGTCAAATGCCTTCAATCGGCTAATACAATAGCAACAATACCAATTGATAACAACGACCCAACGCTGTCTTAGACTGACATCAACGTCAATAATAATAATCGATACATCGATACCGCGGATCGGCTATCGACAACAACAATAACAACAAAAGTCTCGATGCCTTAACCAGGCCGTTAACGAATAACAATAATATCTGACATAATTGTCGAAGGGTATTGCATCAAACAATCCCCATATATCGACAAATCACGAAGAGACTATGTTTCGAAATGATACAACACATTCATACACATATATGATAACATTAATCTCATTGACCAGTACAAATATAAAACTTACCTCAAACCGAAGGCGAGAAAGTCCTTCCACGATCAACGTCCTCCCACAAAACAACAAACGGCGCCTTCCGACGATCGCAAACACTTGAACAACCTTGAATGAAATACAATTCATTCAATAACACAAAATCAATGGAAAGCAACACCAAAACAATCCCGATTCAATCCCGAATTGGTTAAACTCCCCAAACGAAAATCATAGTTCTCAACTATGAATTCTAACATCCTCCAACACCTCATGATCGATTAACATGATCATTACGTTCTTAACACTTGTGAAATCAATTCAACAAGAATCACTTAAGAACAATCATCAAAACAAACATCTCAAAATGATAATATCACTAATATCATCATCAATACCCCAAGAACATCATCATCTCAACAAACATGATATCTAAACAATAATTCATCACCAATTCATCAAGAATTCGGATTAAACCACAAGATTAAATCAACCATTGTAAGATTATGATAATCATTACATAATTCATCATAATTCCTTACTAAAATGGTTATAATCCCTCCAAAAACACAAACAACAACAATCATATCAAGACTATGTTAATCATATAGCAATCTTAACATAATCCTTCCTAGACATGATTATAACCTCCAAACATTCTAAAACATCAAGAACAACTCCTCCTCAAGACAAAATCATCATGTTCTTCATTACAAGTTATGAAAACTCATCAAGAATCATGATATACTCCAACAATCAATCAATACCCGAAGAAAACAACAACAACATCATCATCATACTCGGAAATCACTTGAAGAACAAGAGATTAAGAGAACTTACCAATGAAGAACAAGAAGAACTCTCCAAACAACAAAGGAGCACCAACAAGCTTCCAACTTCAAGCTTCAATCCAAGCTAGGATGATCAAAATCGTGTTGGAAGAGGCTAAATATCAAGAACAAGTCCAAAAGGACGATTCTAGGGAGAGAAAAATGATTTTGGTTCGTGAAGAAATGAAATACGAAACCAAGTTATATAATCTGACAAACACATTACGTACGCTATACACCAAGGTTAACATACGTAAGGGCCATTACGTACGCTACGCCAAAACATTAACGTACGTAATGCTAACTCCAGAACTAACTGACCAAAAATACGAAGACCTTAACGTACGTAAACAAAAACCATTTACGTACGTTAGCAAGCTACATGGATTACGTACGTAGAGCTCACCTCTTAACGTACGTAAGGATCCGTTGACTGCAATAGTAAGATCGGATCAAAGATGTCCGGGACCCACCGTCCGAAAGTCGAGTTCGGGGAAGGTTCCCTCCACCTACCACTCATTACGTACGTAGCATGAACATCATAACATACGTAATGCCTAAAGCCTAACGTACGTTAAGCGCACAAGCTAACATACGTTAGCTCAACAAAGTGGACAACCAAGTTGTTCCACCAACTCTCAACCGGAATGAACGAACTACAATCCAACGCACCTCAACAAACATGAATGATACAATACAATGATATTTGTACAATTCTAAATGAATATGTACAACTCAACAGTGAAACGAAAAAAAAATTATCCCCGGATATTACAGCCAATACTTGAGCCTTCCATCCATGGTTGGTAGAACCTCCGAGAGAGAAGGGCGAAATGTTAAGATGAAGGAAGGGGTAATTTTTGGAAAATGGTGAAATATCACTCAAGTTAGTCTTATCGGGGGGTGAGCGGCAGTCAGGAAAACCTAGTGACATAGTGTTTTAACGTAGGGCCTTGGTTTTTAACCGGGCCAACAAGTTTGTCCGAAATGTTACCGAACAGTTGGTATTCCCTAGTTAATTTTAGTTAACCGTCCTTGACTAGCCTAACAAATACGCCCTAAGTAACTTACAAAGCTAAGTGCTATCATTCCATGCAACGGCAATTCCAGCAACATGAAAAAGGCCACGAGTAGTATGTTACCATGAATAACAAGGATAATATAAATCAGCGAAACCCTCAGAAAAATGCGGATGGAACTCCAATGACATAACAGAAGAAACGATTCGGATACAAGCGAGTCGAGAAAATGCACAATGAACCAAATACATAATAAATTGAAATATTAAAAAAATACGACTATTAATTGGGTTATATAATATAAGTTGTGTTTTTTTTACCCAAAAAAAAGATAAACCGGGTCAGATCATTAAAATAAAATTCTATTATCTTAAACAAGTAAGGTGCCGTTTGGAAACATGGATTTCATTTCAAATTCAGAATTTCAAATCCAGAATTTGAAATCCAAGATTTGAAATCCAAATCCATTGTTTGGGAACACAAGAATTTCAAATTCTGAATTGAATTTCTAGCATCCTGTTTGGAAATTCATGAAATTCTAAATGTTGAATTGCATAAAGTACAAGACAAGGAAAAAAATCATATACAGATGCTAAAATTTGAGAGCAGACAAAAAACTGGAAAATTATAAAAATTATTTTTAAAAAATTTGAAGTACATATCGAGATAAATAAAAATAAATTTGAAGTACATACCGACATAAATGAAAATAAATTCAAAGTACATACGAGATAAATGCTTAATCTCCGTCAATATAACATATAAATTCAGAATAAAAACTCTAACTAGTCATTAATGTGCAACAAAACCCAATCTAATTTATCACTATCCGGGAGACTCTTGAGCATGTCGAACATATCCACTGTACCATTCATGAAACTTTTCACACCTTTAAGAATTTCCATTCGAGAAATTCTAGGAACAGCAGATATAACATCATAAATCTCTTTGCTAGAAGGTCGAGGAGGCCCTTGTGCTTTACTCACATACTCATTAAAGGACTCGACAAATCTAGTAACAGCATCAGCAAGATGATCTCTCTTTATCCTCTTGTTCGACTCCATAGAAACAGTTTCCGAACCACTGCCAACTTCATTGTCCATCCTCAATAGGGACCGTCATTTTGATGTGTGTCCCATCAAAAGCTCCTACAACATGCTACATATATCCTCTATATCAGTAATGTACCCCTAAGAATTCCAAACACAAACATTTTATAAAATTACCTCAAACCACTTCCATTTGCTGTCATTTGCATAATTAGTGGTATGATCCACTTTCTTGATATAACACCCTCCAAGCTTAAGCACAGATTCAAGTACTACATGAAATTGACGGTTCACAGTTTCTCCCGAACGCGCAAAGAGCGCCTGCATTGTTCTATTCCTAGTACTGTGCCACAACATGAAGAAACTGTGCCACAACTTCTTTCACTGTTACATTCCTAGTAGTCACAAGCCCCCCTTAGATTGTAAAAGATGACACAACTTTTTAAAACGACGTTTGTCAAGACGCAGTTGCTCTCGATAAATCCTATCATTTTCTAAACTGTTCATCCAAGTAGCTCTAACTTGAGCACGTTCGCACTCATTCCATGTAACCTCTTTCACCCTATACATTTGACCATATGAGGCTGCCGCTACAATTACAATGAAACCGGCAACTACCATAACCAACTCCATATCTTCATCATTATCCCTCAAACGTTTTCCTAAATGAAGATTACCCACTTCATCGGTCATTATACTTTTTGGGTGTTTGATCTATTACAAAAAACATATAACTTTTTAGATTTCAATCAACTAGGCAGCTAGGCTAGACAATTCAATATTCAACATAGCAACAAATATATAATGTACACATGGGTTTTTAGAAAGAAAGAAAATACTAATAAAGAAACCCTTGTTGGAAGGCGCGCACACACACACGAACATTTTCACCAAGATCATGAAATCTGAAATAAGCTGTTCTGTTAGTACACTTACCAAATGAGAAGCTCTGGACATGAAACAGCACTTCTAAAACCTGCAATTTTTCCAACTACATTTCAGATGCCATGAGCGGGGTGGGGTGGGATGGGGGGTGGGGGGATGATGGACGAGAAAAAAGAAAACACTAAAAAATAAAAATAAAAGCAGAAGGTAATATCATTATCATGTGGGGGCTTGTAATAAATTCTGCATCAAATAAATATGGTCAAGGAATTAAAATTAAATTAAATAAAATAATAACTAATTAATTCATCAAGAATTGACAGATTTTCTTGGAAATATCACACCACTCTTCGAAGCTTAATTTTCTTTTCTTTTTTTTTTTTCTTCTTTTGCCGGAGAGATTTGGACAAAAATCAACAACGATCCACTACCGCCGCACCCGAGCTGAAACCCCTCCAACGGGATCCGCCGCTCCCAGTCTGGCTCTCAAACCAGAGATAAACTCTCGACCTCTCACCCGATGAAAACCCCAATTTCAGATCCCAATCAAGATCCGCTCAAATCCACTCGAGTCAGCCCGACCCATACCCCGTACAACCGGGCGATGTCGCCTAGGTCGATGCCACCCCTGGTTTGAGCGACGGAAGACTCATGTGTGTGTATGTGTGTCGATTTCTTCGGCCGTGTGTATGGGTGTGTGTTTATTTCATGTAGATAGCGGGTTTGTTTTTCATTTGAAATGACAAGCGGTGAGCTTGTATTTCAAATTCTAATATTTGGGCCTCTTTATAAATTATATGAAATTCTATAAATTCAATTCTAAATTTTATTAAAGTTGCCAAACACTAGATTTGATCAATTCTTAGATTTCAAATGAATTTCAAGTTACCAAACAGAGCATAAAAGAATTTTGATGGGTGATGGGATTTAATATACGGAAAGAAGAACTAACATTTATTTAATTATACAATTACCTTACTAATTTTTAGTGTATATATATATATATATGTGGTTTATTTTTTAATAATAGTATATGAGTCATGAAAATTTTATATGAGACAATAAAAATTAACTGTAAATATTAATTATGATTGAATAATTATTTTAACTCTCTTAAAATTTCAATCATTCAAAAATAAAAAATTCATATGAGAAATGAAAAGAAATATTTTATTGTGTCACTGAATCAATAATTAATTCTATAAGAGAGTTTAACTTTGTTTATTTCATTTTTCTAATAAATTTTGGCTGTTCCATGTTTGCATTATTCTGATGCAATTGATGCTCTAGCATTTATATGTGTTACTGATGTTTGATTATATAATTGTTAAATTTCCGAACGTTTAGAAGTATGTTCCTAAAATGTATAAGCCATTTATTATTAAAAACGAGGCATTCTAATCCATGCGATGCACCGATTTTGGTTTTTAAAACTCAATATTTTATTTAATATTATAATTTATGAACGGTTTTAAGTCAAAATTATGTATTTTTTCCTTTCTATTCATTACTCAAGGTGATATTTTTAATATGTTCTATTTTGTTATATAGCAAACTCATTTAATTTATCTGTTCAGATCGGATGTACTAACACTCACCGCAAAAGGGTGTAAATATTGGTTTCTCACTAATGATTCTACATATAGAAAAAGAAAAAACTTTGCGATGCACGGACCTTCTTTCTTTTCAATAATAATTCATTGCACATGATAAATTCAATCTAATATTTCTCAAAGAGCATTCGAAAACAACTACTTAGTTATATTACACCATATAATATAATAATATTTCACAATAACAGCTCCCCGCATATATTATACTTCACGGCTTAAACTCAACTTTTGATATACACATTGTATAGTTCCCTGGGTCGGCCCACTATTAGCAATTGAAACAAACAGTCCAATCCAACTAACCTAAAATATACACACCCTAAAGACTCTTAACCCTAAACTCATATTCATCGCCTCTCTCTTTTGCAGTCACATTCACAACCACACAAACCTAATCACCATATCATCTTTTAGTTACCATACCAACAAAATCTCTTTGGTGCTTGCTTCTCTTAATAACCGAACCCCAAAACCTTGTCTTCATTTCTGCTTGGTTCGAAACTTTGCTCACTGAGATTGGCATCAAGATCCTTTGAAGGATCTCAGGTAGGTTATTCTTTTGTGTTTTTCGCGTTTTATTTTTACCGAAACAAAAAAGAACGAAACGTCTTTTGTTTTTTTCTATCTTTAAAGTTTTCGGATAATTAAAAAGAGGTTGAGACTTCTTATAGATCGATGATGGTATATTATTTACTTCACGAAAATCTTAAAGATTGGTACAACGAGTGAACAAAAACTGAGATCTTGTAGCTTTTTCATTTTATTTTGTTGTTCGAAGGGATTAGGATTGTGATGGTGTAGATTGATGTTGGTTGTGTCTCGAATTGGGATATGGTTGCGGGATAGGTAATGTTTTATTTCATCAAAAGGGTTATTTATACACTTCCAAGAGTAAAATCAAGAGATACTTTTAAAAATGGTTTCTTCTCAATTAAATGTATAAGAAAATGAAAAGGTGCGTATACAAACAACCTCTTGAGGTTAGTTGAATTATACAGATTTCTTGCAATTAATTCACTTTGTAACTATGAATGGTTCGCCTTCATTTTCCTCTGTAAAACTGCAACCCCTTTGTGTTCCTTAACCCATAATTGAAGGCATTCAATTGAAGCATCAAAGCTGCGATCACCTTGTACCGTACATGATTGTTTTGCACATTAATACTTGCACATTTAATTAAGGTACTGAATCTTTTAGTATTATAGATAACATATTAATCAATTAAATTTTCTTCATTGAGTGAAAGTTTTAGAGAATCAAACTTAATAAGAAATCTTCTAAATGGTTAGATGATTATTTAATATCTTAAAATTTTGATTTTTCAAAAAATAAAAAATTCATGTGAGAAAAGAAGAAAAAGATTTGATTTTGTTACTTAAGCAATCATTGATATCGTGCGAGAATTTAGCTTCGAATTTTTTTAATATAATTTAGATAATGCATATTTATACGATTGTGGTCCAAATTTGCTCTTATTATTTATATATATTTAGGTAATTTAGTTATATTAGATTATACAATTATTGATTTTATAAATTTTCATACATATATTCCAAAAATACATAAGAAATTAATTATAATAATAAGTATGAATAGGTATAAATCATTTGGTTGCGTTACTGCACCAGTAATTAATACTCAGATTTTAGATTTAATTATTTGTTATTCCAGGAATTATTATTCCCGTGATGTGTCTTACCTAATACTGGTTGTAGATACATAGATGGAAGGTTCTAGATCCTTCTAGAGGTAGTAGGATCCTATTAGATGTCTTACCTTATCTAGGAATCCTATGTATGGAAGGACTCTCATTGTAATGCCTATATAAAGACCCATCTATCAGTGTTATGAATACAATTGATTGACTCGTATTTACAGTCTTTTACTTTCTCCTGAAACATGTTATCAGCACGTAGTCCCCAACTGAGCAAGATTTTTTTTCCTCTCCCTTTTTTTCAGAATATCCCGAAAAAAATAAAACAGATCGGATCTCAGAAACCCTAGCCCCTCGACACCGCCGCCACCGGCGATCCAAACCATATCGGACGCCATCCCAGCTGTTCCCACCTCCGATTCCTGATCTGCTCCAGACCCGTGACCCCTCCGACTTCCGATCCCGACCTGCAAATTAGATCTCCGTCCTACCGCGCACCTCCAGTCGTGCCGCCACGAACTGAAAGTTGAAACTTCAAACTCACCATCTTCTTCCGTTAGAATTAAAAAGTGAGTTTTGGGGCAGAGGTCAGGCGCACCGCATAGCAGGAATAATATTTAAGTATGACAACCAGGAGTTGGTTGGGCTCTCAATTGAGTCGTCGTCATCATCGTTTCTCCGCCAAGCCCTATTCCTCTTGTTATTCCACCAGTAATAGTCCAAGGCTTGCAGTTGAAGATGACGGCGCTCCTACCTCTGAAATAAGCAGATTTTTACACACACAAAAAAAGAAACGAGAATTTCTGCGTAAATTTTCTGCACAACGCAGTCGTACCAAAATTATATTTTTCGATTCGTTAATCGTCGGATTGGTGTGAAATTTTGACAGAAACTTCTCAACACAAAGATCTATATATTCAATGGTGGAGATTGGATTTTGACTAATATTGCCTATTGAATCTGTTGCTGAACAGAAACAGATTTTTGTAAGAAAAATTGGAGATCCGGCCTCATCCAATACCGAGCTGCTGCATCGCCGCGCCCGAGTCCTTTTCGGCTGATTATCGAGCCCAATAGCCCTTTTCGGGCATTTCTCAACTCTCCATCTTTTCCTACTTAAGGATTCATTTGTTCATTGATTTGTACACTCATGAATCTTACCATGTTTATGTTTTACGTGAATATAGGAAAATATATTGCTCATGATGATGTGCAAAATATGGAGAGAAGCCATATTTATTATCCCATTCAAGGATCAAAATAAATATGGAATCGAGTACCACGAAAATATGTTGCTCATATGGAGAGAAGCACCCGTTCAAGGATCAAAACAAATATGGAATCAAGTACCCACGTAAGATTTTATTAAAGTTCCCGTTTTTCAATTCCTCTCTTTTGGGAATTTTTTTTTTGGAATAGGGGAATTCGGTTCTTTATCACCCACGCTACTTTGCGATGGATGAGACTATGAGAGGTGGTATCACCCTCATATGTCGAAGTAAACTGTGTGACGGTCCTGGGGGAGTCACGGATAATTGTTAAAAGTCGATATTTGTGGTTGTTGCATACACCACGTTTTGGGTGCGATTTGACGTCGTCGTTTTGTTGATTTTAAACCAACAATTGAAAAAAAATGAACATTGTCGGTAACGGTAAAGTTATGACTCGTTCATGATTAGTCACGGATTTGTGACGTACAAATGGGACAAACATTGATTACAACGGATATATCGTGGTTAAAATCGATTTGTGACGGATTTGTCACGTTGAATTGAGCGACCACCACGTTGGTCTTGACCCAATCCCATACTTGGAAAACTCCATCTTTCATCCTATTAAAATAAAATATTGCATGTGGGTGTAGTCATGCACCGTCTCTTTGCAATATGATATATGAAAGAATGTACGAGTAATTCTCATGAATTTTAACATGTAAAGCAATGGCATATTGCGGTAAATACATGAATTCGTTGACGTCGATTATAGTTCGTATGACTATAGGTCTGAATACTTTTCTGAGTATTTGTAAAGGCATGTGCTTTATATATTTGACTATGTTTAGTCGATCTTATTGGATGGTCCAGACGAGTTGGTTATGGTATATTCATTATGTCTCATGGTTCAAAATGCTTAATATTGATGCACCGCGTTGCATCCATATAACATGGCTATTATGACGTATACTTGCAAATTGAGAATTAAAATTCTTGGTTGATTTGATGCACTTTGGTGGATTTTGTCTACACTTTTGATCATGACTAGGCGCATCCTCCTTGGTATTTGTTTATGCTTTGAAAGTTCAAACAGAATTAGTGGTTTTTAAACAGCCTTAGCTGTACCGACATTCCTACTTTCTCTGCAAGTCTACCAAGTTGGAGTTACTGAAAGGATCATTAGTCGAGATAAGAAATCAAACACCCTGCTTCGTTTAAACTCACCTATGGCTATCATTGCCATGTTTTTGCATCAACACTTATGCCATTGGATATGGTCTCAACCTTGTTTTCTCACTAAACTTGGGAAATACTAAAACAGCCAATTTAAACATGCACTGTGTCTGAGCTTAATGATCCGTGTGGTGCACAACCTATGGATAGAAAGATACGGAAGTCTAGTTTACAAAACATCTGACTGTTCGTCCATAGCCTTCCTAACAAGGGAGTTACTGTTGTTTTAATGAACAAAGGTCAAGCTGCATGGAATTTTATTTCCAGCGATTGTGCTAACTTTTGTCCGAACCAACTTGGTTCCCATCTTAAATTTGCAAGCAGTCTTATGATACACATTTTTCAACCTCTTTTTGGCTGAATTTGCCATAGATGATGCAATTTTTGGTATGCGTTGTACGGTAAAATATCATCTTTCAAATGTTGAAAAACAGTTTCCTTGGGGAAGCCCAAAATACGCACCCTTATAAAAAGGTCGAGCATGTGCATGGTAGTTTTACTCCATGCTTGTGTCGTAACTTTGCCCCTTAGGCATATAACCTTGCCATGTTATACACTCAATATGATAGATAATTTTGATCGTATCTGGTATAAAATCTCTATGTCGTTAGAGTGTTCGCTATGCTCATGTTTGTAAAATCTTGCAAGTGAAATTGAGTACATATTAAGCTATTTCCAAGGAATACAATATTTTGGATTTCGTATTATAAATTCATTGTGACTATGATGAGTAGGTCATCACAATCAATGAGTGGTATAATGCTCAAGTTGTTGAATGTCAAATGGCATTTTCCAGTCACATAAGTTCCGTAACAATTGAACCATGTTATGACTCAATGATATATATACCAAAGTGTATCACTCATAGCATATCATTGTGATAAGTGAGAAATAAAATCTTATGCATTACTTGTATCAGATATGTGAAAGAATATTCATGAGTTAATATGGTCCGGCTTACATCGGTTTTTGTAACCAGAAGATGTATTGGGATATTGACACATTTAGGCTTTAATAATCTAAAGTTTGGACAGTTTGATGATCCATATACCGCGGTATTGTCATGGACATTATTTTTTCTTTGAACAAAGAAGCTAGATGGATCAAAGACACCAAAGTACGTTGGCAGAATCATGAGCAGGGCTCATGACCGATGATGATAGTTATGTTATTCGCGTCTTGCTTTCATAAGCATGTGTGACGCCAACGACCCCCTGATGATCCTTCTTAGCTATGTTCATTGATTAAAGCTTATTATTTGGCAAAATTAGGAGAAGACACCCTCCCATGCTAAAGAGAATAATGTAGCGACTCGCATAAGCATGGTGCTGAGTCCTCCCTTTTCACTGGGTCCTTATATATACATGATCATAAGTATTAGCCTGGGTGGCTTATGATGCTATGATTGTGTTCACAAATGGTCGTACTCAAGTAATAACATTGATATGTTATGTGGTTCCTTTGACAATGATTGATAAGTTGATGAAACCCGAGTTTATGGTTGTCCAACTTGTGGACAAGTCATTGTAAAGGTCGGTTCACTCACTTTTAGACCAAGTCTTAAAGTGAAATTTTAATGAGTACTTCCTAACATCCAAGTGTACCTTCTCACAAATTTTGATTCCATTTGGAGACTTGGAATGAGGTGAACCACTTAAATGAAGTTTTCACATACCACCAGTCGTCCTAACGACCAGTTCGATGTCATTTCAACTGGTTTCTGACCACAAGGTTGATGTTTTTGGAATCCCAACACCCGTTTATACATGCTCACGAAATTTTGAGGTGCTTGGGGATGGTGAAAGGAGTTAACTCTTCAAAAAAGCACTAGAGGTTCGATAAAACCAACGACCTATCATCGGTTCAATCATTTCTTTATGTTCGATCCCGGTGGTGCATGGTGGCGGTTTTGTTAGATTCTCAAGACTAGTAGCTACGGTTATGTAGCATAGGTCAACATGTCATATTCACCTATACCTACCATCATTCAAATGCTTAGTTACAAGTGTAACCATATGCATTTTGTTAACTGGATTGTGTTAACAATGAAAACCTTTATCGTCCACATGTTCATGTGCCAAAGTGCGTCACCACAACGCATTATGACGGGTTATAAATGATGAATATGACATGCGCTTTCACTCATAGTCTGCTTAAAATATATCTTGGCAGATGATCTCGTAAGTCATTTTGATGAGCCAGTCTTCCCGTCGTTAAGGGGAGATGCGAATGATCATGTTCGAGTAGAATGATTTAGAATTGTCGTAGTTTGTCCCTACTGTGCCTCACAAGTTCCCTAAAGTGACGAGATTAAATACATGTTGCAACCATGTCTGTAAGGATTATGTCCGGTCATGGACATTCGTCACCTATAAATGGTGATATGGTAACACCACAAATTGTGGTAGACGGTGTTACTAGGCCGTATGATCAAATGAACTCATCTGTCTCATGTGATTCTGGATTATAGTCATCATTGAGGGACGCCTCGATGAATGCCAATCCATAAAGAATACTTTATGAATAAAGCCGGTACATGAGGACGTGGAATGTGAGTTTAATCGAACCATTCGTTGAAAATCTACAACGTTGTAGCATTGGCCTAGAATAAAAACATATGCGACTCCAGTACGAACAAAGTGATAGCCCTTTGTTGAAGTGGTGCTGACACTCCAAAGATAAGATCTATCCGTATACTTTGTTAAAGCGAGTGAGAGAAGGAGTTAAACTCACCTCATGGCACGAGGTTTCTCATGAACGCACTGGAATCGACTACAATGACACGAAACTTAGTTGTGCTATCGTAATGGATGTTATAGCATCCACTATCTTTTCAGTTAGATACGTGCAGCTTGTGGTTAAATCTTATCTTAGTGGGGAACTAAGTTAAGTGATAAAAGGATCTTGTGGTGGATCAGACTCAAACCAAGTGGCTCCTGACCACGGAACGAGTTGACAAGTGATTATCAGGAATGCATACTAAGTATATACTTGATTTAGAAGAGATATGAAGCTTTTGCGTGTAAAACTAAGGATTTATAGTGATGTACTCCTGTGAGACTAAGAGATTCCGCTAAATCCAAAGTTAAGAATGAAAGGATCTTGGGGACCCTTGATGATGCGTATTCATCAATCGGTTTAAGGCTATCTAAGGGACCCCTAAGAGACGATAAAGTAATGCCTATATTATTCCCAATGACTAGTCGAAGTCATAATAAGACTTGGCTCACTTTGGTGATGATGCAGTCTTAAAGAAAAGTACGGTATTATGTACTCATGTTTGATTCGATGTACTCATTCGTAATAATCCGATAAAGCCACTGTGATGATGGCCTAGAATGCGCTCACGCAATGTATGTGATTGACAAGAAGCTTGAAGCTCGCTCTATCTCGATAAAAGGACACTTGAAAACCAATACCCAAATTTGCCCAGAATGTGTTGGTCTATCTCCCATATGACCTACAGGGCAGCTCACTTGTTGGAAAATGGTGAAATTGGTACCATTGGAAAGGTCTGTGTCTACTTTCTAAGAAAACCAACCATTTGATCACATCCATCACATTGAGTGACATATAAATATTGTTGCAAATTAGGACAGGATATGTCCGGTAATTTGCTGAGTCAACTTCGATAGAGCTTTGTGATCTACTCAGGACGATCTAGGTTACGTACTGTATGTGAATGAAAAGCTATGAGTGTCTAGTTTTTAGAATTGCTACAGTTTCGTTGACACCTATTGAATCGAAGAAGTTATGACTGATTTAGTGCATGGAGGTCAAGACTTTAGAAACCTTGATTTTCGGATAAGTCTTTAGCGACTCTGCACTCTGGATGTGTCGCGTTCTTTTTGTCCTTAGACCAAGGTTTGTTTTTTCCATTGGGTTTTCACTTAGTAAGGTTTTTAACGAGGCGACCTATGAGAACATCCATACAATGATGTGTTGTATTTCTATTCAACTTAGACCAAGAGGTATTTTTCCCACTGGGTTTTTCCTTGATGTAGTTGTGAGTGCAACTTGGCATCTGACTCCTATGATTTGAGGTACTCATCAGGGGGAGTCATTATGTATACATCAGGGGGAGTATACATGACATGTTATGTTGGTGCGTTGCAATCTTTTCCTCATCAAGCCTTTATTTTGTAACACCCCCAGATTTAACCGGGAATATTACAGCGCCGTGGGCCCCGTGATGGAACCCACAAGGCTGAAGGAAATTTTCGCAAACAAAAATAAATGCCCAAGAGGCTAACGACAGTATTATCTTTAAAAATATTCGAAGACGTTATAAAACTCGTTTATCAGAACTGTCGTGAAATCTCATTTGAAACCGCAAGGCCCAAAATGCCAAGACTCCACAGTTTGAAAACATACGTTAAGCTATCGCTTACACGTACCGACTAAATAGTTGAGAAAATGATTGCCAAAGTAACCTAAGTTACTAGATATCAAAAGGCCATTTAAAATACTCACGTAGCGGAAAAGACAAATAATTAAAAATACTCTAGCAGCGGAATACAACAACTGATCCGGAACTCAATTCACAACAACATGCCCTAGCCAGTATCCTTCGGGAAGCTCATCTCTTCACGACCGCTACAAGCTCGAAATCCAAAGGACCTAAAAAGAAAGCCCATGACGGGGTCAGCCATAATATCCAACAATGATATCAATCACATCACATCAATAATTACATACCAATGAGAATACAAAATAATAATAATACGACCAATGTAATCTTATCGTCATAACTCTACTAATATTAACCTCTCATACTGTGTCTCACGCAATACCCCAAAATCCTCAAAACGTCATCATAACTCACTGTTACGAAAATCTACTAACTCTGTCCAACCCAAATCCGTCGGGTGACATCATCAAGTCTCAACACGAAAACCGTCCATCAAAGACAAATACCAAGGGAAATACGGAACATACCTCGAACATGCACAATACCACGAAATCATATCGGTCTAATCCAAGATCAGATCAAAACAACATACGGGCACGGTCCTAACACAAGACTTACAAATACATACTCATATGACAACGTCAATATGCTCAAAACAACAACAACAGTGTATACTCAATGGAAATCCCATGATCCAGCGCCCTCAGCATAGATCCCAAGATGATCCTACTAGATCAACACAAAATGGATAACCAACAATATACATATGCACTCAACATATGATAAAAATCAGTGATGCGAATCCACATGATTCCATCAATACAATACTGGTAATCCAACGATCCAACGCCTTCAGCATAGATCCCCATGATGATCCCGTCGGACCAACGCATGGTGGAAAACCTGTCCAATGATCCAGCGCCCTCAGCATAGATCCCCATGATGATCCCGTCGAACCAACGCATGGTGGACATCCGATCCAGCGCCCTCAACATAGATCCTCATGATCTCACAGGATCAACACAACATAAAAATCACATGATCTCACAGGATCAACACAACATAAACAATACAATTATGCATACACATATGCACTCGATATGTTCATCAACATGAACAACATGTGAATCAAAACATGAACGAAACTATGATGACACAACTAGGACGACTTCATGTTCAGCAACATGAATGACAGCTTGCATGATCAACAACATCAATGCTAAACCGAATCAAACTAAGATACTTGTCCCGAGTCCTTCAGGAGAAACCTCGATGTCAAATCATTACCGGCGATTATCCTCAATGCTCGGCGATCCAAACGTACCACAGACTATATATACTCATATACTCATCTTTATCGCAACGTAACCTTGATACCCGAATATGCCAATAACCGAGATAAAGCATATACATTATGATTTTAACTCCCAGAGTCGTAAAGACAACATATAATCCAAATCTCCAGAATTTGCAGTAATAATCATTGCTATATGCATTATAAATGAAATGAAACTGAAACCATTCATTAAACATTATAACTGAGCAAGTAATAACTTGCCTCGATACCGATACGACGATGATGAAACCGCTACCAATCTCATTGCCTTCGTCTACGAGCTCCTCGGCCCTGACCCATGCAATTCACGAACATACTCGAACACGACCGCGACATACGGTTATAATCACCGATCAATAATCTCAACCTATTGAAGTAATCAATTAACACATATCCGATAACAATCAACAACCGGCACGACCAACCAATCAACTCAACAATTCAATGATATCTTGATCGTACACAAAACCAAATAATCCACTTCAACAAATACGAACTCATATCTACTATACAAACCGCACTCGACGATCATACTTAACAATAATCAATAACCGATCAACAAATTCAACAATTTCCCAATATCTCGATTAGACACAAGTCCAGACAATCCAACTCAAACAATTACGAACTCAAAACCACAACACGATTCATAATCCGATTAATTCAACATTATAGATAATCATGATCCAATGGTTTTCAAATAACTCAAACATTCGATTTGAACACTTGTTCGAAGCGTATGAATTTCCAAACTCAATGGTGAATAATAATCTTGTCAAACCCTTAATCATATTCGTATTCCAAAATTATCTGAAATCCTTCCAAAATCATAACATGCATAGCTCAAGAATCCTTCAAGAACACGAATTATCCGAATTCACGTTCATAATCTATAAAACAACATAATCCGATGTTTTCTAACATCTAAACAATCCCTAATCATAATTCAAGGTGTATATCATCATGTTCTTCAACATACGATCTTCCTAACATCAAAAATCGCAATAACAATATCAAGAACATCGAGAACTCTATGATTTCATAATCATAATCAACATATTCAAGACATAAACCAACATATCATCATCTTCCTTCAACAAATACCTCATATATCCTCAAGAATCGTAACAACAAGCCCTTATTCATCTTCATACGAATCATTCATCAATAACAACATCGAAAATCCAAAATAAAAGGGAGGATTATCCAACTTACCTCTTAGAAGATGAAAAACACTAGCAATTACTTCAAGAATCAACCATAGCTCCATATCCAAGCCTCAAATCTAAGTCCTCAAGCTCAAAATCGACTTAGGAGAGCTAACTCAGTACTCGTAACTAGTATTTTGTCCCGGATTATTATCTCTATTTTTTAAAATTATTTCTCGATGATCCAACCGTACAGATGTTAAGATGTATCTAATTTATTGATATTTTCAAATTTTTAGAAAATAAAAAATTAATTTTATTGAAGATCTTAGTAGAAACCAAACCAAACCAAACAAACCCAGTGTATCCCGCTCAGAGCAGGGTCTGGGAAGGGTAAGATGTACGCAGACCACGCCCCTACTTTTTACAGTAGGGAGGCTGTTTCCGTGAAGACCCCCAGCTTAGTGCACAACAAAGTATTGAGTGATATATACAAAGAAGCATATGATGCGAGAAAGCTCAAAACCATACCTGAGCCCATGGCTTAATTCACATGAGATTTACCTAAGTGGACTTTGGCAACTGCACTCTCGATGCACGCTGCTCCAACAGAAGAGAGGTAGACTCAGTGCACAGCTCCCTGTCAAAAATATACCACACGCAAAAGGCAACATGATAAAATATACAGTAAAAGTAAAAAGAAAAATGCAATGCTCTAGGTCAGAGTTAACCGAGACAACCCAACCCTGAGGCTCTCAACTACAACACCGTTCCCTACAAAAGAATCCACAACTCTGATCTGGCGCCTCCAAGCGCACCTATCAGCAGTCATGGTCTCGGAAAGGTTAAGGGCCTTCAAATCTAATCTCAGCTGCTCCTCCCACGTCCTCCTCGGTCTGCCTCTCCTCCTCTCCCCGACAACCAATAAACTCTCGATCCTCCTCACCGGAGCAGATGCATGCTGTAACACCCCCGATATATTCAGGAATATTACAACGCCGTAAATCCTTTACATAAGGATTTACAAGGCTGGAGAATTGAACTGACATTAACAGGTACAAATGAATGGAAGTAACGGAATTTAGATACAACAATTCCGACTCAATACTGAAAATACAAATGTTCAACAGAAACTTATTAATACATCACCAATTCAAATTCATCATAAATGACTACGTACTCGAGTACTTATTGAAATAACCAACAAACAACAGTCAAATAAACCCGGCCAGAACATCACTCTGCACCCTCGTCATCATGCAGCTCCAGTGGTTGTTTCCCCGCTCTCCTGGATCCTAAACATAAACAAAATGTTCACCCCCGAAGGGGTTAGCACAACGATGCTAGTACAAGTACCACAATAATATTATTCATATCTCACGAAGAATAATAACGTAAACGACAAAAATACCAACGAGTCTTCTCCTACGAGAAACTCATAAATGACATACACAACTGATAATCACAACAAGATATCATAACATACACATGGTAATTCCGACGATCCAGCGTTCACTGCCTAGAACCCACGATGATCCCGTCAGACCAACCCATGGTGGAAAAACCCGTCCGATGATCCAGCGCACGCTAGCATAGATCCCCCGATGATCCCGTCGGACCAACACGAGGTGGACATACAACAACGACATACATGCACGACAATATGTATAACATCAATACATAAAACAATTAGGGTACTTGCCTTGATTCGAAGACAAGAACAATACTTCCATGAAAACGAACACTCGAAGGTCGCTCCCCTTCGATCAAACACGTAACAAGCTCGAACCTTAACAAAAGAAACAATATATGATTTATCTCACGTCGTACGAATGTCTAACAATTCGATTTACGGCCAAAAGCTCATAAAATGTAATTTTACTGAACTGCTTAGCGCACGCTAAGTACTCTGTGTAGCGTGCGTTAAGTCTACTCGATAGCGCACGCAAACAACAAAGCCTAGCATATGCTAACTATGCATGGTCAGTACTTCACTGATCAGCCGACTGACTCGTCTGATGGCCTAACGTACGTTACGTACCAAAAGTAGCGTACGTTAACTCATGCTCGATAGCGCACGTTAATCTTCATAGCTTAGCGTGCGCTAACCGTGCATGGCAGTTTACTACTGGGCAGTAGACTGATCTCGACATGATCATACCAAATGAAATCTTCAGTGTCAATTCATGTTACCTCCATGAATATCATGTTCATACGGTTATGAATGATCTTACGGATAACAACATCTTCGGGTTCAAGAATATGTATACTATTATGAAACCATATTACATTACGATTACAATTCTTCATGCAATAATTCGGAAGGCTTAACGGTCGATATCATCACCTTTATATCAATCACAAACTATTATTCCGAGTTTGGTTAACATTCCATCTTTGTAAGATAAATCCTTCCATGATCAATCCTTTAAATTTGTCTAACAATAATGATGTTAAAGTCAAGTCAATGATTGCTATGAAAACACCTACTAAATTCGGATTACCTAATGATAGAAGCTTCCTTTACTTGTTCATTGTAATAAGATTCGAGTTATGATGTTCATAATCAAGGTACTTAAGGCATAATCATCTCAATATTCCAAACATGATGTGGTTTGGATAATTTACCCAAGAACTCATTAATTTTCTAGCATGATCATCTTATCCTCCATAACACGAATCTAAAGTTGGAGATAGAATCAACATACCTTAATATGATGAAATCACTGAACTCCAAAGGTAGAATGTGACTCTGGTTGGATATACGTCACTCCAAGGTGCTTCTCTCTTTAATGATCAATAACAAGAAGTATCCAATGTCCAATGATCAAGTGGATGTGTTATAAGTGTGTCTAAGGAAGGTGATATGCCCTCTGGTCTCTCAAAGACGAAAGTTGAACGAAGGAAATGAGAACAAAATGGAGTGCTGGTCCATATATAAACTTTCTGTACAAAAGCAGATTAGCGCACGCTACTAAGCATTCCTTAGCGCGCGCTAATAAGAGTTGACATCAAAACTGTCCAGGTTCGTCCGCGGGAATCTTACCCAGTCCTACGTCCGGCTGGCGCATGTGCTAGCCGCCCAGCTCAATAATTGAGTGCCTAGCGCACGCAACCCCTACATACGTAACGTGCTCTAGTCGTAGCCGATAGCACGCGTTAAGCTACATTCTTAGCGTGCGCTATCACGAGTTTGCATGAGAAATTTTGCATGTTGATATACTTATGTACAAAGTTACCAACGAAAGAAATATCATACTCCAATAATCAAGATCACAAATCCGAATAATAAAGGGTTCGAATATAGATGAAATACACAATAATAAATCCGGATATTACATACTCTCCTACTAAAAAGGAGTTTCGTCCCGAAACTCAAGACGAAAATAACTCGGGATATCTGGACTTCATGCCGTGTTCCGTTTCCCAAGTGGCTTATTCTACTCCGTGACGTGACCATTGAACTTTGACCAAAACGATGGGTTTGTTCCTCAACTGCTTAACTCGACTCTCGAGTATCTTGACCGGTCTTTCTTCAAACGTTCCATCCTGAGCGACTTCAATCTCCCCGAAATCAATGACATGACTAGGGTCTGGTATATATCTCCGTAACTGGGATACGTGGAATACGTTATGAACATGGCTCAACGACGGCGGCAATGCCAATCTGTATGCCAACTCTCCAACTCTCTCAAGGATCTCGAACGGTCCGATATATCTCGGACTCAGCTTTCCCCTTCTTCCAAAACGGAAGATTCCCCGAGTAGGAGAAACCTTTAAAAGTACGTGGTCTCCAGTACTGAACTCCAAAGGGCGACGACGTACGTCTGCGTAAGATTTCTGGCGACTCTGGGCAGTCAACAGCCTTTCACGAATCAAGGCTATCTTCTCTCGAGTTTGTATGATCAACTCTGGTTCTGTCCCGATCAAGTCTGATGAATCGTCCTAACATAGGGGCGATCTACATCTTCTCCCGTATAGTGCCTCGAACGGTGCCATCTTAACGGAAGCATGCCAACTATTGTTGTAGGTAAATTTAATCAACGGTAGATGAATTTCCCAATCAATTGACCAATCTAAGGCACAAGCCCTCAGCATATCTTCCACCGTTTGAATAGTCCTCTAGGATTGTCCATCAGTCTGTGGGTGATAAGCCGTGCTGAAGTTCAATTCGGTTCCCAAGGCTTTATGAACTGCTTTCCAAAAGTGAGACACAAAACGACCGTCTCGATCAGAAACAATGGTCTTCAGCGTACCATGCAATCGAACTATCTCCCAAATAAATACTCGTGCCAACCTCTCTGGTCCCCACGTGTCCTTAATGCCTAGAAAATGAGCTGATTTGGTTAAACGATCAACTATCACCCAAATCATGTTCATTCCTGTTTTGGTTCTCGACATACTAGTGATAAAGTCCATCGATATGTTCTCCCACTTCCATTCAGGAATCGGGAGCGGCTTCAACATTCCGGCAGGCCGTCGATGCTCGATCTTAACCTGCTGACAAGTCAAGCATTTCGAAACATAGTCCACTACATCTTTCTTCATGTTGCCCCACCAGAAATTCTGCTTCAAGTCCTTATACATCTTACTGGTGCCCGGGTGGATAGAATAGGGCGAACTGTGAGCTTTCTTCATAATTGTCTGTTTCAAAATACCGACATCGGGAACGCAGAGTCGGTTCTGAAATCTCAAAACTCTATTGTCATGAATTATGAATCCGGGGGCCCTTCCTTTGATCACTTCATCACGTAACCAAATCATCAGAGGATCATCTGCCTGTCTAGATTTGATTTCTTCGGTTAATGATGAAGTTATTTCCATCACACACAGTTGTCCTTGGACTATTTGTAACCACACTTCAATTCCTTCTCGAATCATTTCTCGTTGAAGGCTAAGTTGGAAGGTCAGCGTTTCCAACATCTGAATAGAAATAGGCTTGCGGCTGAGTGCGTCGGCCACTACATTCGCTTTGCCTAGATGATACAAAATCTCCAAATCATAGTCCTTAATCAGTTCTAACCATCTTCTTTGCCGCATATTCAACTCTTTCTGACTGAAGATGTACTTAAGACTCTTGTGATCCGTAAAGATTTGACAGTGAGTCCCGTACAGATAATGCCTCCAGATCTTTAAAGCAAAAACTACTGCTACTAGCTCCAAATCATGTGTTGGGTAATTCACTTCATAAGGTTTCAGCTGTCGTGACGCATAAGCAATCACCTTATCATTCTGCATCAATACGCATCCGAGCCCTTGGTTCGAAGCATCACTGTAAACTATAAATCCTCCAGTTCCCTGTGGAAGTGATAGAATCGGTGCCGTCATCAATCTCTTCTTTAATTCATTAAAACTAGTCTGACACGACTCGTTCCACTAAAACTTTTGAGTTTTCTGTAGGAGTCGAGTAAGTGGGCGGGAAATTTTAGAAAACCCTTCCACGAATCGACGATAATACCCAGCAAGTCCTAAGAAGCTTCGGACTTCTTTCATGTTCTTTAGAGGCTTCCAATCCAAAACTGCTTCAATCTTCTGAGGATCTACTCGGACTCCTTCAGCTGATACCACATGACCGAGGAACATTACTTCCTTTAGCCAGAATTCACATTTAGAGAGTTTGGCGTATAGTTGCTCGCTTCTTAAAAGTTCTAATACAATCCACCAATGCTGTGCATGCTCTTCCGGGTTCTTAGAATACACTAGAATGTCATCAATGAACACGACCACAAATTTATCCAAATATTCGATGAACACTCTGTTCATCAATTGCATGAATACAGAAGGTGCATTAGTGAGACCAAACGGCATCACTACAAACTCATAGTGTCCGTATCGAGTTCTGAATGCTGATTTCGGAACATCATATTCCTTAATCCTCAGCTGATGATATCCTGACCTCAGATCGATTTTAGAAAATACTGTTGCCCCTTGCAACTGGTCAAACAGGTCATCAATCCGTGGCAACGGATACTTATTCTTAATTGTTATTTTGTTCAGCTCTCGATAGTCGATACACAGTCGAAGTGATCCATCCTTCTTTCGGACAAAAAAAAGCGGCGCTCCCCAGGGCGAAACGCTTGGCTGAATATAGCCTTTGTCCAGTAACTCCTCCAGCTGCTTTTTCAATTCATACATCTCAGTAGGTGCCATACGATACGGCTCCTTAGAAATTGGTGTAGCTCCGGGTTCCAGCTCAATGGTAAATTCTACATCCCTTCGTGGAGGTAGTCTAGGTAACTCGTCAGGAAATACATCTGGAAATTCGTTTACAATAGGAATGGATGAAAGTTCCAAAATTTCGTCTCCTTTTTTCATTGCATAGCACCAGTATCCGGTGCAGCCTTGTTTCAACAGTTTGACGGCTTTCATCGCTTTGATCAACTTTCCTGAGCTTTCCGGTTTCCATCCCTCAAACAGTATTTCGGAACCATCGTCAGCGATCAGCGAGATATTCCTCCTTCGGTAGTTTACAATTGCTCCATATCGATTAAGCCAATCGTCTTCGAGTATCAGGTCGTCTCCTTGTATTTCTATCACAATCAAATTTGAGAGCCATTCTTTGCCTCCAAATGATATAGGGAAATTCTTGGTTTCTAAGTTCCCGACAATCCTCTCTCCACTCGGTAAACCAACAACATAAGGTTCACAAGTATGAAAACCAGAAATATTCAAACGATTTACACATGACAAGGATATAAAAGAATGCGTAGCTCCTGTATCGAATAAAACGCTAACTGGCTGGGAAAGGATCTGGACAGTACCTGATGCGATAGCAGCATCCTGATCGTCTGTTCTACTCATCTCGTACAGTCGTGGGGGAACAGATCCGGCACTCGATGTACCCTTTCGGTCCCACTGTCCTCTGCCTCGCCCGCGGCCAAAATTCTGAGGCATCTGAACACTTTGCTGCGTCTGTTGAATACTGGCTTCCTTCTGGACTGGCTGTGGTGTACGGGCTCTAAAAGACTTTGCATCCTCTTCACAGAACAACGCACGATGTCCCTCTCGACCATAATCAAAACAAGTCACGACAGGTAGGGGGCAATTCCATCAATAGTGCCCCGTCTGGGCGCAGTTAAAGCATTTCCTGGTAACATCAGTCATGGTTGATGTTTCTCCAAAGTTCTTTCCGCTCCTAACTGGGTGCGGAGGTTTCTTGAAAGAGTGAAAGGATGACTGGGCCTTGCGGGGCCCGCTGTTCTTGTGCTCTGTAAAAGTGCAGAGACTTTCTGCTTCTTGGATTCCGAAAATTTCTCCATAGCTGCTTCCTTGATCTCATACGCCAACGCCTTATCCTGGTATTGACGGAGTGTAGTACATTCAAAACCGTACATGTACCTCTGGATTTCTGGTTTCATCCTTATATCAAAATGGATCATCATTTCTGCATCTGTTCTGACCAGATGTCGAACAAATGCCAGCTGCTGGTTAAACGTCTTAATTGCCTGGGATACTGGCACATCTGAGGGCTGAGCCCGAACCTTGGCTTCCCTCACAGGACGAGGGCAGTACTGAGCTTCCATCATCAATTTAAACTCTGTCCAATCAGCATCATGGTCTACAGGCCGGATGGCTTCCCACCATTCGAACACGCTTCCCCTATCAGAAAATATTGAGCGATAGAGGCTCTCCGGTCGTCTGGGCAGTTAATTCCGGCAAAGATTTTCTCCAGTTCCTTCAACCAATGATACCAGGTGGGAGTCTCAGAAATACCGTCGAATTTGGGTGGTTGCATCATCGCTACCTCTTGCAGCCACCTCAAACACCCCAAACTAGGCGGATATTACAGTGCCGTAGATCCCCAACTGGGACCCACCAGGCAAATGAAAATGAATGAATTACACAAGATAAATGTAGTACCGAACTACATTACAACAATAATTACTCCGATGAGGAGTTTAGTTACAACACACCAGGACAACACCGAATACTAGTGTATTTTATATGAAGATAAAATACACAACACTGAATGAAACGGAGTATTCAAATGAAAGTCTGCAGCGGAAAATAAAGGACAATAACATGAATAACTGAAAGATCGGGGCCCCCTACTAGTATCACTAGGACTCCTCGCCGTCAACGTGCTCTCCCCGTGCGTTTGCTGGCCATGCCACTGAAAAACAAAATCCCCAAACGGGGTCGATTACAAAGAACAACAATCCTCAAGGGTTGAAAATACACAATCATGATTATATCCGAAATTATGAAATATCTGTCGAAACATACGCAATCAAACATGCTATATGAATCAACTAACGATGCGACTCAAAGGGTGGCGCCACACTACGCCGGAATGGAAATGTGTCCGTGCACAAGCCACCAACGATCAATACACGCGTGGTCTTGTACCTAATCGGTCTCACGAAACAATCAATCTCGTGTGCGATCAATGTGAGGCCATCAACCAACACACGACTATAATGTGCCCGACATGAAAATCCTACACATACCAACTGCACGCCAAGATGACCGGAATGCCACGATATAACAAAAGTGACATCGAAAATGAATAATGACTCACCGAGGTGGAATGGTAACGAAATAAATGACAGCTCAATGAAAAGATTGGAACCGTCGTTCCTTATGACTGAAACGATTAATTGATAACAACAAGTTTTGATATGATTAATATAATGATTAATGAGTTATGATTATGAATGAACAACAACAAAAGGGATGGATATCCTTTTAACCGAGTAAGAATTAACTTACTCAACAACGATGAAGAATGTCCGTCCACGAACAACGTCCTAATTGAGATATCGGTCGCTCGAACAACCTTGAATAAATATAATTACCAACAATCCGTTCAATATACGAATCAAACACGAATATAACGAACTCAAAACGTCGATACGATTAAACTAAGTCCATAGAGGCATTAAATCAAACACGTTGCGACCAAACTCCGATTGTTTACAATCAAACCTCAATATACCAATATCAAATCACCGAAGAAGTGTTTCAAACCAACAAAACATCTCCAATACGATCAATAATCCGTTATGAATATCCAAAAACGTGATTATAACAACAATTAGTCGAAAATCCCCAATTCCAACTCGATTTTCAAGGTGTTCTCGAATAATTCCTCAATAATCCAATGAATCCTTATACAAACTCATAATCATATACATATCCCTTCATATAACATGATTATAACGTCCAAAACATCATATCTCAACACAAAATCGAAGTCCAAGTGTTGAAGGAATTACCTCTTGATGATCCAAGTACTTTAATCGAAGAACACGCGTTAGATTGATTATCTGGGCTTCACGATCGAAAGGAGATGAAGAAAATCAAACACCCAAATGATTTGTGAAGGAAAAACCCTCCCTCAAGCTTACTCTCTCGGTTGAAGGTGAAGAAAAGGGGAAAATGGCTGAAATCTTGAAAAAACGAATTTAAGGAGTTGATGCTGCGGACACGGCCGTGCCGATCGGCACGGTCGTGTCGCCTGGTACCGGCGATTGGCCAGCGAGGACTCGACCGTGTCTCGCTTGACACGGTCGCGGCGCGAGGGCCTCCCGACGATGACCCGTCCGGCTGACTTCGGCATGACTCGGCCGTGCGAGGCGACACGGTCGGGCGTGTCGGCGATCGCTCAGCTTATCCGGAAGGGTTCGACTCGGCCGTGCAGGCGACAGTCGGGTCCCGAGGCGAACTGCCGGCACTTTCCGGACGAGTACGGCACGGGCCGTGTCGGACGACACGGCCGATTCGTTCGGCGATGATCGCCAAAATCGAAAAATGAGCGGTTGAGCTAAAGCGACCATAACTCTCTCGTCCGGACTCCGATTGACTCACCGTTTGAACCATTGGAAAGCTAACTCGATGCTCTATAATATTGCAAGATTTAGAATTTTTGGAGTTACCAAAAATTAATGGTGATCTAACAAATTCGAACTCATATGAGGAAAGTTGAAACAATGAACAATAACGATACACAACTCGAAGTTTTTGAGCGGTGAACACGGTGAAAGAACATGATTAATGAATGATTATAATTGAGTGAAAATCCACAGAGTGACAATCACCGAATGAAATTCTTGAATGATAATGATGAATTACAACCGGGTATTACATACACCCCTTAAAAGAGTTTCGTCCCGAAACTAGGGTCAAACAACTCGGGATAACACTCCCGCATATTCTCCTCGGTTTCCCAAGTGGCCTCTTCGACTCCGTGACTAGACCACCGAATCTTGACCAAAGGGATCGTCTTGTTCCTCAACTGTTTGATTCGCCGCTCTAACACTCGTCTGCAGGGCGCTCCTCGTACGAATGATCATCCGCGATCTCGATTTCGTCGGCCGAAGTATGTGACTCGGGTCGGCAGCAGACTTCATGGCGAGAGACGTGAAACACATTATGAATCTGCTCAAAGCGGAGGTAAAGCCAATCGATAAGCTAACTCGCCTACTCGATCCAAAATTTCAAACGGTCCAATGAATCTCGGACTCAACTTCCCCGTTTTCAAAGCGGAAAATACCTCGACTGGGATACCTTGACCAAAACATGGTCACCGTCTCGAACTCTAGTGGTCGACGACGATTTATCGCATATGATTTGCCGACTGAGCTGTCAACATACGACTCTTGATCAAAGCTACCTTCTCCCGGGCGGTTATAAGCATGTCGGGTTCGGTGCCGATTGATTCTGACAAGTCATCCCAACACAAAGGAGATAGACAACGACGACCGTACAAGTCCTCGTAAGGTGCCATTTTAATGGAGGCATGCCAACTATACTGTACGTGAACTCGATCAGTGGTAGTTGGGCTTCCCAATCGTCCTTCCAATCGAGGACGCATGCCCTCAACATGTCCTCTAATGTCTGAATAGTTCTCTCTGATTGTCCGTCGGATTTGAGGATGAAAGGCGATCGAGATTAAGCCGAGTTCCCATAGCACGATGATGATTTCCAAAAAAGTGACACAAACCGTCCCTCAAGATCGTAAACGATACTTATAGGAGTACCGTGAAGTCTCACTATCTCTTTGATGAACAACTGGGCCAGTCTCTTGGGACTCCACATATCCTTGATTTCAAGGAAATGAGCTAAATTAGTAAAGCAGTCCGCGATCACTCAGATCGTATTTATGCCCCGACGACTAAATCGGCAATTCGTGATGAATTCCATAGAAATGTCTTCCCACTTCCATTACGGAATAGGGAGCGGTATCGCATACTCGCCGGTCGCCGAGGTTCCATCTTGACTTGTTGACAGGTTAAGCATCTCGAAACAAATTCTGCGACTTCTCGCTTCATATTACTCCATCGTAATTTTGTTTCAAGTCCTTGTACATCTTGCTGGACCCCGGATGAACAGAATAAGGGGTAGCATGAGCTTCTCTCAAAATAGAGTTTTTCAACTCGTCATTCGCCGGTACACACATCCAATTCTTAAATCTCAAAAGTCCATCCTCGTGGATCACGAATCCAGGGGCTTTCCCCTGAGCCACATCCTCAAGAATGCGCAACAATGCTGGGTCTGAACCCTGATTCTCCCTGATTGCATCCTCAAGAGATGATGAAATCTCTAACATACAAAGCTGTCCCTGAATTCGCTGAAGCCAGACCTCGATCTCGGGTCTAAGGAATTCCTGTTGGAGCTCCTTCTGAATTGTTAAATGAGCAAGCATCTGCTCCTGAACGGACTTACGACTCAAGGCGTCAGCGACAATGCTCGCCTTGCCCGGGTGGTAAAGGATATTGATATCAAAATCTTTGATTAATTCCAACCACCGTCTCTGTCGCATATTTAACTCCTTCTGAGTAAATATATACATCAACTCTTGTGATTGGTGAAGATCTGACAGGTGATGCCATAAAGGTAACGACGCCAAATTTTCAACACGAAAACCACGGTTGCTAGCTCCGTCCGTGGGTTGGATAATTAACCAGCTAATCCGAGGAAACATCGGATTTCCTTAACATCTTTCGGAGGTTGCAAATCTCGGATAGCCTCCGTCTTCTGAGGGTCGACACGAACTCTGGCAGATGAAATTACATGCCCGAGAAAGTCACTTCGGACCTCCAGAACTCATATTTGGAAAACCTTCCATAAAGTTGCTCTCGTCTCAACACGTCGAGAACCTGATGAAGATGAACCTCGTATTCCTCTCGGCTACGAGAATAAATCAAAATGTCGTCGATGAAGAAAACAACAAACTGATCCAAAAAGTCGATGAAAACCCGATTCATTAACCCCCATGAATACCACAGGTGCAATAGTTAGCCCGAACGGCATAACTACGAACTCATAATGACCATAGCGTGTATGAAACGCTGTCCTCGCGATATCCGACTCTCGAATCCGCAACTGGTGATATCCAGATCTTAAGTCGATCTTGGAAAATACTGAAGCTCCCTGAAGTTGATCTAAAAGATCATCAATACGAGGTAAAGGATACTACTCTTGATCATTACCCTTTTCAACTCCTGGTAATTAATACACACACGAGACGAGCCATCCTTCTCCTTGACAGATCACACTGGTGCTCCTCACGGGGGCCTTGATCGGTCGGAGATAACCTTTCTCGAACTATTCCTCAAGTTGAATCTTCAACTCCTGCATTCAGTCGGGGCCATCCGATACGGTGCCTTCGATAAAGGGGCGCACTGGCTCCAACTCACTCTGAATTCCCTTACTCTATGTGAAGGCAACGGATAACTCGTCGGGAAATACATCGTCAATCGATGACAATGATACCACGAATGATTGAACATTTCGATTGCCCTAGAATGGTCAATCGATAAAAAGAGATACCAATAATGATTGAACAACTCGATTGCCTTAGAAAGGTCAATCGATGAAGATGACACAATGAATGATTGAATAACTCGATTGCCCTAGAAAGGCCAATCGATGAAAATGATACAATGAATGATTGAATGACTCGATTGTCTTAGAAAAGCCAATCGATGGAAATAATACAAGGAATGATTGAATAACTCGATTGTCCTAGAAAGGCCAATCGATGAGAATGATACAATGAATGATTGAATAGTTCGATTGCGGAATTTCTCTGCTTTCGTCATAATAATACTTCTTCTGGAACAACGGGGATTACTTCCCTGAAGCACACATTCAACAACCAACGACGGAAAATAGCGACCAAACGCTAACAAACACTGAGGATAGTATTAAGACGGTTAAACCAACTAATACCGAAATTACATCGTCCTAAGATAAATTCACCACGATTGGGTCCACCAACCAATCGCGGTTACTAAGCTTACTTAGGTATGATTCCGAAAATTCTTCCATCGTCAGGTAGACCGATGGTATGAGATCCACAAGCAATAGGACTATCCCGAAATAAGTCTATTCAAGCATGATTCGAAAATGAATGAATGTGGTGTACCAGCATCAAAAGGTACACACAAGTTGAAATAAAATTACGAGTATACCTGAAATCGTTCGGGCCACCAGATCGTCGATCCTCCTCATCATATGAATGCAGGACTTGCGGTCCCAAACCAGGACGCTCCGTCGATAAATACGAGCTCCAACTCTATTTGCTTCCATTGCCTTAAGCAGCGATGACAAAGCGGTCGATTCAAAGCATTTGGTTGCTTGGGCTCGAGATGCCACCGAGCCGACTTGGAGTCCTTTCGGCAAAAGCGGGCCTTATGCCCAAATTCCCACAATTATAGCACGTGATAGACGGTTTGGACACTTAGTGCTGAAATGACCGGCGTTCCACAATTGAAGCAGGTGATGGCCGGCGGCGCTCGGGAATGAGATCCCGCGATTATGCGCCGTAGAAGGTCGCTCGAGAAGCGATAGGGCTCACACGAGGCTTCTTGAAGGTTGATTGACCGCCTTTGGGTTGATTACGCTTCGTTGATTTCTTGCTGACAGATGAAGGTTGTTGTTCGGCACTTTCCTTAGCGGCCGTCTCATACGGGAGAGTTCTCTCGATTAATCCGGTCAGAGTGGCGCAATGATGATTGAGCAACTGCACATGGGTCATCATGGCTGCATAAAAGTGAGTGGATCAACCCGAACATCTTACAGTCGAGCCGAGTCACAGGCACGATTTCCCGGCCGAGTGATTATTTCTCGGGTTTCGGTCCGCACTGCCTCTCTCCGTGCATCCCCAAGACTCTCTCCATCTTGAAGTAGGAAGGTCGCATAATGATTATATTTCCGCATGATTAGCATGTTATGATTATGTCATGAGATGATGAAAATGAGTATACATGCTCTAACTTAGTGATTATATGAATGATTCTGAAGTTAAATGATTATCGATGAAATTCTTGAAATGATTATCTTGAATAACTTAACAAGATTGATAATATGATCATCCAGTTGACAACCGAGTAATGAAATGAATTGAGTAATTAATGAGTTAACATGATCGTCCGATTATTAATCGAGTAATGAAATGAATTAAGTGATTGATGAGTTAATATGATCGTCCCGATCATAATGAATGATGATGTTTGAGGATTGTTAAATGATGAATGATGAATGAATGACTATTGCCAGAAATTATACCATGGCGTTAGAAGTCTTACAGTTCTTTGGGTCTGATTGGCTCGGCATCTGCACAGGTCACACGTGACGCGAAAATCCAATGATACTAGTCCGATGACGATGATTTCAAATGAGACATGACTTGGAGGGTAGTATTCAAAACCACGCTCCGATACCAACTCTGAAACACCCCAAACTAGGCGGATATTACAGTGCCGTAGATCCCCAACTGGGACCCACCAGGCAAATGAAAATGAATGAATTACACAAGATAAATGTAGTACCGAACTACATTACAACAATAATTACTCCGATGAGGAGTTTAGTTACAACACACCAGGACAACACCGAATACTAGTGTATTTTATATGAAGATAAAATACACAACACTGAATGAAACGGAGTATTCAAATGAAAGTCTGCTGCGGAATTTAAAGGACAATAACATGAATAATCGAAAGATCGGGGCCCCTACTAGTATCACTAGGACTCCTCGCCGTCAACGTGCTCTCCCGTGCGTTTGCACGGCCATGACACGAAAAACAAAATCCCCAAACGAGGTCAGTTACAAAGAACAACAATCCTCAAGGGTTGAAAATACACAATCATGATTATATCTGAAATTATGAAATATCCTGTCGAAACATACGCAATCAAACATGCTATATGAATCAACTAACAGTACGGCTCAAAGGGTGGCGCCACACTACGCCCGGAATGGAAATGTGTCCGTGCACAAGCCACCAACGATCAATACACGCGTGGTCTTGTACCTAATCAGTCTCACGAAACAATCAATCTCGTGTGCACAGTCCAATGTGAGGCCATCAATCAACACACGACTATAATGTGCCCGACATGAAAATCCTACACATACCAACTGGCACGCCAGTATGACCCGGAATGCCACGATATAACAAAAGTGACATCGAAAATGAATAATGACTCACCGAGGTGGAATGGTAACGAAATAAATGACAGCTCAATGAAAAGATTGGAACCGTCGTTCCTTATGACCGAAACGATTAATTGATACCAACAAGTTTTGATATGATTAATATAATGATGAATGAGTTATGATTATGAATGAACAACAACAAAAGGGATGGATATCCTTTTAACCGAGTAAGAATTAACTTACTCAACAACGATGAAGAATGTCCGTCCACGAACAACGTCCTAATTGAGATATCGGTCGCTCGAACAACCTTGAATAAATATAATTACCAACAATCCGTTCAATATACGAATCAAACACGAATATAACGAACTCAAAACGTCGATACGATTAAACTAAGTCCATAGAGGCATTAAATCAAACACGTTGCGACCAAACTCCGATTGTTTACAATCAAACCTCAATATACCAATATCAAATCCCCCAAGAAGTGTTTCAAACCAACAAAACATCTCCAATACGATCAATAATCCCTTATGAATATCCAAAACCTGATTATAACAACAATTAGTCGAAAATCCCCAATTCCAACTCGATTTTCAAGGTGTTCTCGAATAATTCCTCAATAATCCAATGAATCCTTATACAAACTCATAATCATATACATATCCCTTCATATAACATGATTATAACGTCCAAAACATCATATCTCAACACAAAATCGAAGTCCAAAGTGTTGAAGGAATTACCTCTTGATGATCCAAGTACTTTAATCCGAAGAACACACGTTAGATTGATTATCTGGGCTTCACGATCGAAAGGAGATGAAGAAAATCAAACACCCAAATGATTTGTGAAGGAAAAACCCTCCCTCAAGCTTACTCTCTCGGTTGAAGGTGAAGAAAAGGGGAAAAATGGCTGAAATGTTGAAAAAAATGAATTTAAGGGAGTTGATACTGTCACGGACACGGCCGTGCCGATCGGCACGGCCGTGTCGCATACCGGACGACGATTGGCCGACAGGACTCGACCGTGTCCTCGCTTGACACGGTCGCGCGCGAGGGCCTCGACGATGACCCGTCCGACGCCGACTTCGCATGACTCGGCCGTGCTGCACGACACGGCCGGCGTGTCGGCGATGATTCTCGCTTATCCGGAAGGGTTCGACTCGGCCGTTCCTGCATTTACACGGTCGGGTCCCGAGGCGCACTTCGGCACTTTCCGACGAGTACGGCACGGGCCGTGTCGACGACACGGCCGAGTTCGTTCGGCGTGATCGCCAAAATCAAAAATGAGCGGTTGAGCTAAAACGACCATAACTCTCTCGTCCGGACTCCGATTGACTCACCGTTTGAACCATTGGAAAGCTAACTCGATGCTCTATAATATTGCAAAGATTTAGAATTTTTGGAGTTACCAAAAATTAATGGTGATCTAACAAAGTCGAACTCATATGAGGAAAGTTGAAACAATGAACAATAACGATACACAACTCGAAGTTTTTTCGAACGGTGAACACGGTGAAAGAACATGATTAATGAATGATTATAATTGAGTGAAAATCCACAGAGTGACAATCACCGAATGAAATTACTGAATGATAATGACTGAATTACAACTGGGTATTACACCACCGGTCACCTCGATTCCCCATGTCTGGGATCCCTTGCTGTCTCTCTCCCTGCTGTAGTCCCACCGCCACTTGCATTCGGTCCACGACTTGGGTGAACTGAGTCATCTGGTTCACCACTTGACGAAGGATCTCCGGTACAGCAGGTTCCGGTTCGTTATTGATAGATCGTTGCGGCTCGCCTGAGCTATGACTGGCTTGATTTGAAGGTGACGCTTCTCTTTCTGCATTCCTTCGTCCGCGTCCGCGACCACGACCACGTCCACGTCCGCCTCTCAACATACTGTAAGCATAAATACTCAATATACCGGAAACAATATGTTGGCCACTTAAGTATACTGGATACAGTTTGGGAAAACGTTTAAACAACAAACTGTATGGAATCTAAATGTGAGTGCGTAGCGGAAGTCTTGGATACAGTTAGTTGCCGTGGATACAGCAACAGAGTATTAGGTGTATACTTAATATATCACAGTAATTTCAAACAGTAAAAGCTGAAGGTAAATGACACAGTAATTTAAGTGGTTCGAGGTAAACCCCTCTACGTCCACTGGTCCTCCACACAGGAGTAAAAAGTTTATTATATAATTACTGCGTACACAACTACGTAATTATAAACAAACCTATCCTTGTATCGTTCACACAGATTGATACAAAGAATGTCGCTTTCAACCGTTCACACAGATTGGTTAAAGCTTCCTTCTTGACTAGCTTCTTCATACAGTTCAAAGCTTCGTCCTTATTCGTCCCACACAGGTCGAATAACTTGTTGAGTTCACACAGAGCTCGGTTTTTACACAGAGGTAAAAGGTTAGGTAACCAGGTAAGAACAGTGACTTTGAATATCAAGATCGATGATAGTCGTTCTTGATGTTTGAGCACTGTATATCTCTTTCGTTTTAACTTGCGATATGCTTTGGAGATATGTTTGCTCAGATGATAACTTGATAGCTTTGAGAGTTACTTTGATTCGTAATTGGTGTGTGTAACTGATCTTCAATGTCTTCAAGGATATATATAGCCTCTGAAGAAAGTATCCGTTGAGATGTCCGTTTGAATAAGATTTCCTTCCAACGGGAATATGACATGATCCGGATTTCGGGATTCTCAAGATTCGAAGATCGACGTATTTAAATACTTTATCCTTGAGTATTTAAATACTTCTTTGTTCAACGGGACTTGACTTGTGTTCTTCTTTGTCCTTTTGTGAACTGTATGGAAGGAGACTGTATTTAGGGCATCGAGACAGTTTTCCATACTTGATCTATTACAAGTCTTCTTCTCAGATCGACGAGTTTCACTTATGCCGATTCGAGGTCGGTCTTCGATACATGATAAATCCTTGAATCCTCGATACATTTCCTTTCTTGTATTTGGCATATATGTCAAAACCTTCTCAATAACAAATAACAATCGATACAGGATCGGGTATCATTGAATCGATACAGGGTGTTTGTTTTTCCTAACAATTTCCCCCTTTTTGACAATTTGCCAAGATTTAACTTAAACTCTTCGAGTCTTCTTGATGATGCCAAAACCTTCTTCATGAAGCATTCTTCTTCGATGACTTCTGGCAGATTTCTTGGTCTCTTGTCAATAGGTCTGACTTAGTGACTTAGTCTACAATAATGAACTGCTCGCAGGCATGTTCGATACAGTTTGAGATTTATTACATCTTAAGCCTATGATTGGCGCGCAGACACAATCTTACAATGTATTCTAAGTTTACAACTGAAACTATGAACTGTTCGTAGACTAGTTCGTACAGCTTAATTTTTCAATCAAGTTTATCTAACTTGAGATTCCTATCAAACAATTTTAAATAATCATACATTAACACAGTAGATTACGAGTTGTAATCTTTCAAGACAAACAAACTGTTTTATTGATATTCAAAAAGATTGAGTACAAAGTTTGTGTTGAATAGAAATTACAAAAACAAAACTAATATACATAAATTTCAGCTTTTTATCTTTGATCCGCATGCCTCCATGGTCTCTTTACTGGCTCATACTCGGTGCCGCGCCACCAGTTTTGAAGTGAATCATTGCCTCGTTCCTGGTAAATCGCTCTTCCTTCATATGAACGATCAAAGGCAAGTATCCAATCCTCTGGATGGGTGACCCGATCTCCTCTTCTATGTTTTGATTTCATTTCAATTTGGAGAGGGAGCTTACCTTCTTCTAACATCTTTGAAAACTTGTCTGCCGCTTCCGCCAATGTCTTATAATTTTTGAAGATGGCGGATTCCCTGATGAGTCTGACAAAATATCTCATCGTTCATTCTTCCTCCAGTTCTTCACTTCTTCGGCGGTTGGGTTGCGGTTGGTTGGCGACGTATTTAGAAGGTCTTTGAACAAGATTTTGCCAAGGGACATTTGGGTCATGGAATTCAGTCCTGAGCCCGAAATTCTAAAGCTTTGGGGTTGAGGTGCTAGCTTGTTCAATTCAAGAATGATATCTTGCTCGAGCGACCTCAAATTCCCTTTCTGTTGAAGTCTTATTCTCCTTGCAGCCTTCTCGTGCTTCTTCCCCTTTTGGCCTCATCAAGACTTTGCAGGATTTCAAGAGCGGCGTCTGTTTGGTCTCGATCTTTGTTTATTCTTTCAACGAGGGAGGAAAGAGTCTGCGACATCTCTTGAATGGATTTGTCATGCGCACGCAATGAGAGTCGTTCTCTATCATTGCACAGGCTGTCTTGGCTTCAGCAATTCTGGTCTTTGAAGCTTCCTCCTTCAACAGTTGCGCTTGTTTATCCTCCATAATCTTCAAGGCTTGCTTGAACACTTCTGGCAAGATGATGAATGCGTCAACAACTCGAGATACTTCGTGTTGAAGAGTTGTCATTTCTTCAATTGCAGAGGTGTGCATCCAGTTCAGTGCCTTTTCTACGGAAGAGAGAGCGTTAACTGCATCTTGGATAAATACAGTCTGAAGGCCAAGAGCTCGCAGGCGCTCTTTGCGTGCAGCAGAGATAGGAGAGTCAGGCTGGGCGAAGTCTTCAGCGCAGTTCAACCTTCTTACGTTCACGGATGGACGTGAAGTAAGTTGGACATCCTCAGGTTCGTTACCGTCCTCGGATTCCAAGGTTGCAGGGGCTGGAGAAGCTTCTTGTGGAATGGCGACAGGTGGTTCAGAAGCATCCTGTGGCGAAGGTTCTGCGGCAGATGTGGATGCAGGAGGGACTGAATCCTCCTGTTGCCTTGCAGGAATGGCTTCTTCGGTCGCAACAGGCTCGGGTGCCTGTTCCAAAATTTCTTGATTTTCCTCGACTGGAGAGTGATTCCTCTGCTGCGGAATGTTCTCCTTTGTGGCGAAGGTGGATTAGCTTGGGTAGATGGCCCTTCGTCTTTTCTGGGTGGAGAGAAGGCTTGGGCTTCAGCCTCTTCTCGGCTCATTCTCAGACCTGCTTGAAGAGCATCGTCGTCATCGTCTGAGTCGTGGTCGTCGTCGTCTTTTGGATTAATGGGAGAGTCCTCTGACTTCTTCTTTCCTTTTCTTCTGGCGTCGGATTTGTGCAGCAGGTGGCTTTCAATGAGATCTTTGAAAGAGGCGTTGTCCCATCATAGCAGGGCCTCAATTTCAGTTGAGTCTGTTACTTCGGAGACAAATCGCTCTTCGTGGCTCCATTCGCTCCAGTTGTACAGTGTGTCATACGGAGCTAGCCTAAAGCTTTTCCATTGCAGAAATCTTTCGTACGCCTGTTCAATTTGTACTGAAAGAAGTGTTTGATTTATAATTGAGTCTGGGGAGGGACTTCGAATCACGTCTGGAGACGCTGTTTCGAGGATTCAGACAGGTATGGGATCTGTACGGAAGATGGACTCCTTGCAGGGATGGTGCCCAAGGAAATTGATCTCGCACGGGTGTGGAATCCGTAGAGGAGAAGTAGCTTTTGGCTCCGAATGGGCAGCCGACGTGCTAACGTCTTGAATGTTGGCATGTCTCTACATCCATCGTAGCCGCCAAAGGCTCGGATCTAATGTCAAGCAAAGAGGAGACACCTCTTCCGCAGGGTTGGGCCACAGGGTGCTATATCAGTGGGTTGCGCCACGGGCGAGACATCCTCGGAGTGTTTGGCTTTGATTTTTGAGAGCCTCCGAGTCTCTTCTTCGACTTCTCATCACAGAGTGCTTCTTGTCGTGAGAACGCTTGCGCTTCTTCTTTGAAGATTCCAATTCAGGGACCTTCACGGTTTCGTCTCTGGGGTTGTCAGAAATAGGCATGTGCCTGGTTCTCAGGTGATTGGCATGCATTGTGCTTTGGTTATAGGCAGAGGGTTTGACACCTCCTAAATATATCCGTGAGCTGTTTTTCTTGGCATCGGCGGATTGCTGGACTCCGCACCTCGTCAGAATGTAGTTTAGCATTAAACCAAATGATTTCTTTTGGGTGGCCGGTTTGCACACCTCTTCCTGAAGACGTTTCAAAACGATTTGACACCAGTTGACCTTTTCACAGGTCAAGATAGCGACCATCATTCTGAACCTAAGATTCGTGCACATCTCGAACGCACCGGATCGATTTTCAATGATCCTGGAACAGAAATCGTGGAGATAGACGAAATGAAGAAGAAAATTTTTCTTGTGGCAAGTGATTGTCACCATATCAACCACTTTGGACCCGGTAAAAAGTCCATAAAACTTAGTAATCAATTGTTGAGACCCGAATGTCTCAAGCTGGTCCATGGTCAGGCCGTCGGCGGGCAGCCTGTAGATTTTCTGAAGTAAGTCGCTATTGATGCAGACTCGCACTCCTTGGACTGTTGCGGTGATGTCAGCAACATGTCCTCCCTGGGCTAGTGAGAGAAAACGAACGGCAGCGTTGAGGTAGAATTCCTCAACTAGATGAGCGTCGTATTTGTCGGCGATTTTGCTTCCAAAGCGATAAAGTCCTTGTTGTTCAAGACGAGTAATGATATACTCCATCGGTTCGGTGTCGTTGATTTCAGAGATGATACGCTCGATGATGACTGGTTTCGAGAAGATCCGGCCATCAATGATGCTGGAAGTTTTCTTCAGAACGGGGGATGAAGATTGAGTAGCCATGGATGTTTTCTTAAAACGTAGGTAGAAGAAAGCAGAGAAATTCGCATGAATATGCGAGAAAATATGTAGGTGTGTGCTTGAGATCTCTTGGCATTGCAGTAAGCGTAAAGAGTCTCTAATGGCTGATACAGTCCTTTTATACTTGTGCGGCGAAATGGGGTTTGATGAGTGCGAATGGTCAGATTTTAAGGGATGGGAACCGGTTTTGAAATCGACGGGATGGATTTAGTGTAACTGCACGCTAATCCATTAAAAGGTTTTAAAATACATGGTCCCACTTCGACATAGGTTGATTACCCTAAATGCCTAAAACGGCGTTTAAAAATAATAAACAATTTAAAAACATCGCGCTTTTGAGATTCATTGTCCAGATGTCGTAATGCATTTAATGAACATGACGTTTGACGTAAACAGGGCACGTGGACAAAAATTATTTTAAAAAGGAAATAATATTATATAGTATCGAATCGAAATCCTATAGTATGTCCGTTTCTCCGCCGATACGCTGCTCCCTTAAAAAGGTACTAATAGGTTTTAAATTCCATACAAAGAATATTTGGATTAATGTTGTATTCATGGGTCCTACAAGATTCCCCCTTAATTATTGCACACATCACCGTAGGATTCATATGCCTTCGTTTGCTACTGATCGTATTGATGTTTCGAGTGTACGAGATAATTAATGTTGAATCAGTATTCACGGGTCTTACAACATTCCCCCTCAATTGTTGAGTAAAAGCATAAATTTACTTACAGGAGTCCGGCCGCAGATATCCCCATTGCATTCTTAGCATGTTGAATCTTGCCGTGTCGAGAGGCTTGGTGAAAATGTCGGCCACCGGATGTACGTATGAACCTTTTCCGCGAACATCCTTGTTCTCGACATGATTCTGATGAAATGATGCTTCATGTTGATATGCTTAGTGCGCGAGTGCAAACAGATTGTGCGTGATTGCAATTGCACTCGTGCTATCACACATGATTGGAGTCTCTCTAGCATCAATTCCATAATCGACGCTTGTTGCCGCATCCAAAGGATTCGCATACAGCAGCCTACCAAACAAAGATAGTACTGATTCACCGTGGAAAGAGAATTTGCCAATTGCTTCTTCTTGAACCAAGATACGAGTCTAGGTCCGAGAAAGTGACAAGTTCCACTTGTACTCTTCCTATCTAGCTTGCGACCTCCGAGATCCGAGTCGTCAGATCCAACTAAATCGAATCCGCCTTCCTTAGGATACCACGATCCCGCATCGACTGCCTTTGACGTATTTCGTGATTCGTTTAGCCTGTATTGAAATGTGATTCCTTAGGTGCAACTTGGTATCTCGCACACACTCCAACAAAGATATCGGATATCGGGCTCGCTAGCCGTTAGGTACAGGAGCGAACCAATGAGCTTCTGTAGAGTGATTGGTCAAACGGCTTTCCGGCTTCATCAAGACTAATTTGCACGGAAGTGATCATGGGGGTTGGCGAGGATTTGGAAGTGTTCATTCCAAATTTGTTGAGAAGCTCCTTGCTGTATTTCTCCTGGTTGATGAATATACCTGTAGGCATCTGCTTTATCTGCAAACCTAGGAAATAACTGAGTTCCCCCATCATACTCATTTCAAATTTGCTTTGCATGAGATGTGAGAACCTTTGACATAGAGCAAGGTTAGTTGAACCAAAAATAATATCATCAACATAGATTTGTACCATTAGAATGTCATCACCTTCCTGTATCTTGAACAAGGTTTTGTCGACAGCACCTTTCACAAATCCGTTGTTGGTTAGATACTGGGACAGGGTTTCGTACCAGGCTCTAGTTGCTTGTTTAAGTCCGTACAGGGCTTTCCTTAGCCTGTAAACTAGATCGATACCGTCTGTGTTGGCAAACCCTGGTGGTTGTTCAACATAAACTTCTTCTGAAAGCTCTCCATTCAGGAAAGCACTCTTGACGTCCATTTGGTATACGATAAAAATCTTATGGGCGGCAAAGGCTAAAAATATCCTGATAGCTTCTGGTCTCGCTACAGGGGCGAAGGTTTCATCATAGTCGATTCCTTCTTCCTGACAATAGCCTTGTGCTACTAGTCTGGATTTGTTTCTTATGATAAGTCCATTTCCATCCTTTTTGTTTCGAAATACCCATTTGGTTCCTATAACCGATTGGTGTGTCTGGCCTGGGTACAAGATACCATACATTGTTTCTTTCAAACCGTTAAGCTCTTCTTCCATAGATGTTATCCAATGAGAGTTGTTAAGAGCGTCTATGGTGAAACAGTTCGGATGGGCTAAGAATACGGCGATAGTGCACATATTGAGTCTCCTAAGTTCGGATTGAGATTTCCATTCAGAAACCGTGAGACTTCACATTAGATTCTTCTTGTGCACAAAGTACATTTCCTTGTGTACTCTGTATTCTCCTACGAGTAGAAACACCGCATTGATGTTTCCAATGATCGGCTCTTGCGGGTGATCTCTCAACCATCTTCGATCGGGTTCTAGTTCAGGTCTGTCTTGTATCGAAAGTTTTGTGGGTACGGCACTTGACATGCAGTCGCCTTCATCCACATCGATTCTTACAGTGCGGGGTTGATTTCTAAATCAACTACGGGTTCTATGGGTGTAGGTGGATCCAAGATAGATAGATGATGAATGTCCCGAGTGATATCATCTACTCTGTAGGGTCATGGTGTGGTTCGTCGAACACTACATGAATCGATTCCTCGATCGTCACCTCCTTTTATTAAAGATTAAAGCTTTGTCGACGAGGAGTATCCTACGAATATTCCTTCATCCGATTTTTCATCAAATGTTCTAAGTTGGTCCTTCCCATTGTTCAATACGTAACACCCGCATCCAAAATGTGAAAATACGAAACTAATGGAGTTTTGTTGTTCCATACCTCGTAAGTCGCTTTTGTTGTGGTGCTTGTTGACGATACGGCGGTTTTGAGTGTAGAACGCTGTATTGGTTGCTTCACCCGAAACGCTGTGGCAATTTGCTTTCGGCAATCATTGTCCTTGTTGCTTCTTTCAACGTCCTATTCTTTCGCTCGGCAACACCATTTTGTTGAGGTGTTCGGCGGTGAGTATTCGTCTTTGTATGCCATTCTCCGAACAAGATTGCTCTATAAAGCGGTTAGTAAATTCGGTACCTGTCGGAACGAATGCACACGATACTCGATGCTTTTTCATTTTGCAACTTTCTCAGAGCTCGGCAGCCTTGATGTTGTTTCCTTCTTCTTGCTAAGAAAGATCGTCCAAGCATACACGGAATAATCATCAACAACAACCATACAATATTTCTTACCTCCCAAACTTATCGGGTCTACAGGACCGTAGAGATCCATGTGTAGCATTTCCAATACTCTTTGGGTTGAAAGGTAGGATTTGCTTTTCGTGGTTGACTTGATTTGCTTGCCTTTACGCATGGTCCGCAGACGCCGTCCTTCTTGAATGACACATCCGGCAAACCTCTTACCATACCTGTCTTGAAAGCTTGTTGATCGTCTTGAAGTTGACGTGAGACATCCTCTTGTGCCATAGCCACTAAGATCTGCAGGTGCCTTTGGCAACAAAACATGGAATTGAGGAGCTCATAGGCTTCCAGCCAAAGAATGTACATATTACTCGATCTCGCTCCGTAAGCACAACTTCCTTGGTTTGGGTGTTCTTGACTCTACTGATCTATATAGAACTTCACCGAGAAGCTGTTTATCACGTAATCGGCTAATACTAAGTAGATTATACTGTAAGCCTTCAACATATGCGACATCGGTGACCTTGAATTTCCCGACAAGTAGGTTTCCTTTCCCTCTTGTTCTTCCTTTAGACTTATCACGAAGCGAACTTTTGGACCGCGACCTTCTACAAAATCGATAGCTTGCTCCTGTCTCCGTCATGTGACGATAGCATCCACTATCGAAGTACCGGTATCCTCCTCTAGAATATCCCGTAACAAAGAAATTAGGTAGATTTAGGTCCCCTTTGATTTTTGGGTCCATATATGTTAGTTCCTTTAGGTACCTGATTTTCTGACAGAATTGGTTTCTCGTAGGATGTACTGCACAAGATTGCGGTATCTACGGGGCATATCCGTAGTTGTTATAATCACGATAATTATTATGCATGTAAAATTCGGGATTATTATTATTATTCGATGAAGTGCCGTCTAGGAGGTGGAGCCATTTTCTTAGGCCTAACAGCTTGTCTTCTGGGTCTCCAGTTGGATTCCCAATGCTGTTGTTGATACTGAACCGGCATCTGCTGTCTTGAGGGATAACGGGGCTCCTGTATCCAATATCTAGGCGCACTGTACTGAGGGTACTGTTGTGCGGGCCTTTGGTGGTTGGATACCGTCTTCTTTTTGAATGACTGCCGGCTTTGATGATATGCTTGTGGAGCATGCTTTAGATTACGCCTTCTGAGTGGTTGTTGGTTCCACTGTCTCGAATAGTAGAGTTGAGGAGGCGGAATGGCAGCCTTCGGTTTTCTCGGTACAGCAGGTTCCTTTATGGGACTAGGAGTATCTTCTGATTCCGGAATGTGTTCCACACTCTTGACGAACACAGTACTAGTTTTTCCTTTATTCGAACATGAGCTGTATCCTAAGCCACTTTTATCATGAGCATGTTGCCCAGTGCTCAGAATTTCCTCCATTCTTTTGGACGATTTTTCAAAAGACTTCAGAATGGTCTCAAGTTCATTTTCTCGCTTCTCGAGAGTTGTAATTTTGGTTTGTAGTAGAACCAAATCATTTGTCTTGCTCTCATTATGGGTTTTAACCGTACTTAGTTCATGAGCAAGTTGATGATTGCTCTCCATGAGTTTTTCAAAATCGACCTTGCTGGTTTCACAATCGAGAGACATATTTTCATAGTTTATTTTCAGCAAGTCATTTTCATCTTTCAGCTCTAGATTTGTTAATTGAAGCTGTATATTCTCAGTTTTTAAAGTCTCATGGGCTTTTTAAATGTTTTTGAATTCATTCAGCATATTTTCGAAAGTATGAGATGCATTAGGTGGAATAACTGAGGTTGAGCTTACCTCATCATCGCTGTCTTCACCTTCTGGAACATCTTTGGCCATAAAGCACATGTATGCTTTATCATCGAACTCATCGTCAGATGAATCACTTTCAGTGACCACCTGAAGACATTCTGCTGATTTGGATGGTGTGGGGGAGGCTTCTGATTCTCCAATCAGGGCCTTGAGCTTGTCTTTCCAAGCATGTCTTCTTTCATCTCGCTCTTGTTGCTCGGCCTCAGGCAATCTTTGGACTTTGGGATGAGGACATTTGTTTGCATAATGGCCTGGTTTCCTGCAGTTATAGCACAGGTTAGCATCGCCAGATGATGTTTCGGTACTTACCTTGTTGACAGGTTTGGGCCTGTAGGAGTCTTTCCAGTGTTTAATGAACTTTTTGAACTTATGCATTAGAAGCGCCATTTCATCTTGTGACAGGATGTCGTCATTGCCGGCGTTCTTGTGACCGAGCTTCGACGAGCTAGGCATCCGTGTCGACGGTTCAATACTGCGGCGAGAGTGTGACCTTTGAAGGAGATTCTTAAGCTTTCTCTCTTCACAATGTCATACTCAAAAGCTTTAAGGTCGAGAAGAGATCAAAAGTGGATATTTCATTAAGATTACATGATACACGCATAGCTATGGTCTTAATGTCCCATCGGGCTGGGAGAGATCTGAAAATTTTTAAGTTCTTCTCCTTTTGGGTGTAAATCTTGCCCAACGCTTCAAGTTCACCAACAATACCAGTAAATCTGAGGTCAAGTTCCTCAAGTGTTTCCATTGGTTTCATTTCAAAAGATTCAAATCTTTGAGTAAGTTTTGAAATCTTGTTTTCTTTTGAGAGCTCGGTTCCCTCACAAATTAACTTGAGTTTATCCTGCATTTCTTTGGCTGTTTTGCAGCTCTTTACCTTTGAGAACGTGCCTTTGTCAAGAGTGACAAATAACGCGTTCTTAGCCACGTTGTCTAGATTGGCTCGCTTCCTTTCATCGGTTGTCCATTGCTCGCGTTCCTTCTCGAGCATTTCAGCATGGGCTTGGCCCTCAATCCTTGCGGCTGGATTGACCTTCATGATCTTGATCGGACCATCCTGTATAACAAAGATCATCTCTTCGTGCATTGCTGCAAGATGAGCTTCCATTCTAATTCTCCAGTCGTCAAATTCATTAATAGAGAACATATGGACTTTGTTAATCATAGAAGTATCCATACTGATAATATAGGAATGAAAGAGACTGTTTGAAAATAAGTGATTTGAATCTGATTCGGTTAAAAAGAAATACGATCGATTCTTTTTAGAATCAACCTCTCCGATACCACTTGTTGGCCACTTAAGTATACTGGATACAGTTTGGGAAAACGTTTAAACAACAAACTGTATGGAATCTAAATCTGAGTGCGTAGCGGAAGTCTTGGATACAGTTAGTTGCCGTGGATACAACAACAGAGTATTAGGTGTATACTTAATATATCACAGTAATTTCAAACAGTAAAAGCTGAAGGTAAATGACACAGTAATTTAAGTGGTTCGAGGTAAACCCCTCTACGTCCACTGGTCCTCCACACAGGAGTAAAAAGTTTATTATATAATTACTGCGTACACAACTACATAATTATAAACAAACCTATCCTTGTATCGTTCACACAGATTGATACAAAGAATGTCGCTTTCAACCGTTCACACAGATTGGTTAAAGCTTCCTTCTTGACTAGCTTCTTCACACACAGTTCCAAAGCTTCGTCCTTATTCGTCCCACACAGTCGAATAACTTGTTGAGTTCACACAGAGCTCGGTTTTTACACAGAGGTAAAAGGTTAGGTAACCAGGTAAGAACAGCACTTTGAATATCAAGATCGATGATAGTTGTTCTTGATGTTTGAGCACCGTATATCTCTTTCGTTTTAACTTGCGATATGCTTTGGAGATATGTTTGCTCGGATGATAACTTGATAGCTTTGAGAGTTACTTTGATTCGTAATTGGTGTGTGTAATCGATCTTCAATGTCTTCAAGGATATATATAGCCTCAAGAAAGTATCCGTTGAGATGTCCGTTTGAATAAGATTTCCTTCCAACGGAATATGACATGATCCGGATTTCATGATTCTCAAGATTCAAGACCGCAGATTTAAATACTTTATCCTTGAGTATTTAAATACTTCTTGTTCAACGGGACTTGACTTGTGTTCTTCTTTGTCCTTTTGTGAACTGTATGGAAGGAGACTGTATTTAGGGCATCGAGACAGCTTTTCCATACTTGATCTATTACAAGTCTTCTTCTTGTCTTGTGAGCTTCACTTATGCTGATTCGAGGCTGGTCTTCGATACATGATAAATCCTTGAATCCTCGATACAGTTTCCTTTACTGTATTTGGCATATATGTCAAAACCTTCTCAATAACAAATAACAATCAATACAGGGATCGGGTATCCCGGCTGAATCGATACAGGGTGTTTGTTTTTCCTAACACAATACCATACAAATGCTCAAGTACAAAGGAATATAACATGTAAAAGATGAGATAGAGTTTAGGAACTTACAACCACCGCCCGCACGAAGACGTAGGCAGTACAGTGATGTTATTAGCGGCCGGTTACTTCAAAAGACATAAATGACCCCTATTTTAACCCAATGGCCAAGATATCCATAATCTTAGCTCCGATACCATATTCTGTAACACCCCCGATATATTCAGGAATATTACAGCGCCGTAAATCCTTTTCATAAGGATTTACAAGGCTGGAGAATTGAACAAACATTAACAGGTACAAATGAATGGAAGTAACGGGATTTAGATACAACAATTCCGACTCAATACTGAAAATACAAATGTTCAACAGAAACTTATTAATACATCACCAATTCAAATTCATCATAAACGACTACGTACTCGAGTACTTATTGAAATAACCAACAAACAACAGTCAAATAAACCCGGCCGGAACATCACTCTGCACCCTCGTCATCATGCAGCTCCAGTGGTTGTTTTCCCGCTCTCCTGGATCCTGAACATAAACAAAATATTCACCCCCGAAGGGGTTAGCACAACGATGCTAGTACAAGTTCCACAATATATTATTCATATCTCACGAAGAATAATAACGTAAACGACAAAAATACCAACGAGTCTTCTCCTACGAGAAACTCATAAATGACATACACAACTGATAATCACAACAAGATATCATAACATACACATGGTAATTCCGACGATCCAGCGTTCACTGCCTAGAACCCATGATGATCCCGTCAGACCAACCCGTGGTGGAAAAACCCGTCCGATGATCCAGCGCACGCTAGCATAGATCCCCCGATGATCCCATCGGACCAACACGAGGTGGACATACAACAACGACATACATGCACGATAATATGTGTAACATCAATACATAAAACAATTAGGGTACTTGCCTCGATTCGAAGACAAGAACAATACTTCCACGAAAGCGAACACTCGAAGGCCGCTCCCCTTCGATCAAACACGTAACAAGCTCGAACCTTAACAAAAGAAATAATATAGAATTTATCTCACGTCGTACGAATGTCTAACAATTCGATATACGACCAAAAGCTCATAAAATGTAATCTGCCTGAACTGCTTAGCGCACGCTAAGTACTCTGTGTAGCGTGCGTTAAGTCTACTCGATAGTGCACGCAAACAACAAAGCCTAGCGTACGCTAACTATGTATGGTCAGTACTTCACTGATCAGCCGACTGACTCGTCTGATGGCCTAACGTACGTTACGTACCAAACGTAGCGTACGTTAACTCATGCTCGATAGCGCACGTTAATCTTCATAGCTTAGCATGCGCTAACTGTGCATGGCAGTTTACTACTGGGCAGTAGACTGATATCGACATGATCATACCAAATGAAATCTTCAGTGTTCATTCATGTTACCTCCATGAATATCATGTTCATACGGTTATGAATGATCTTACGGATAACAACATCTTCGGGTTCAAGAATATGTATACTATTATGAAACCATATTCCATTACGATTACAATTCTTCATGCGATAATTCGAAAGGCTTAACGGTCGATATCAACACCTTTATATCAATCACAAACTATTATTCTGAGTTTGGTTAACATTCCATATTTGCAAGATAAATCCTTCCATGATCAATCCTTTAAATTCGTCTAACAATAATGATGTTAAAGTCAAGTCAATGATTGCTATGAAAACACCTACTAGATTCGGATTACCTAATGATAGAAGCTTCCTCTACTTGTTCATTGTAATAAGATTCGAGTTATGATGTTTATAATCAAGGTACTTATGGCATAATCATCTCAATATTCCAAACATGATGTGGTTTGGATAATTTACCCAAGAACTCATTAATTTGCTAGCATGATCATCTTATCCTCCATAACACGAATCTAGAGTTGGAGATAGAATCAACATACTTTAATATGACGAAATAATTGAACTCCAAAGGTAGAATCTGACTCCGGTTGGATATACATCACTCCAAGGTGCTTCTCTCTTTAATGATCAATAACAAGAAGTATCCAATGTCCAATGATCAAGTGGATGTGTTATAAGTGTGTCTAAGGAAGGTGATATGCCCTCTGGTCTCTCAAAGACGAAAGCTGAACGAAGGAAATGAGAACAAAATGGAGTGCTGGCCCATATATAAACTTTCTGTACAAAAGCAGATTAGCGCACGCTACTAAGCATTCCTTAGCGCGCTCTAATAAGAGTTGACTTCAAAACTGTCCAGGTTCCTCCGCGGGAATCTTACCCGGTCCTACGTCCGGCTGACGCATGTGCTAGCCGCCCAGCTCAATAATTGAGTGCCTAGCGCGCGCAACCCCTACATACGTAACGTGCGCTAGTCGTAGCCGATAGCGCGCGTTAAGCTACATTCTTAGCGTGCGCTATCACGAGTTTACATGAGAAATTTTGCATGTTGATATACTTATGTACAAAGTTACCAACAAAAGAAATATCATACTCCAATAATCAAGATCACAAATCCGAATAATACAGGGTTCGAATACAGATGAAATACACAATAATAAATCCGGATATTACATACTCTCCTACTAAAAAGGAGTTTCATCCCGAAACTCAAGATGAAAATAACTCGGGATATCTGGACTTCATGCCATCTTCCGTTTCCCAAGTGGCTTCTTCTACTCCGTGACGTGACCATTGAACTTTGACCAAAACGATGGGTTTGTTCCTCAACTGCTTAACTCGACTCTCGAGTATCTTGATCGGTCTTTCTTCAAACGTTCCATCCTGAGCGACTTCAATCTCCCCGAAATCAATGACATGACTAGGGTCTGGTATATATCTCCGTAACTGGGATACGTGGAATACGTTATGAACATGGGTCAACGACGGAGGCAATGCCAATCTGTATGCCAACTCTCCAACTCTCTCAAGGATCTCGAATGGTCCGATATATCTCGGACTCAGCTTTCCCCTTCTTCCAAAACGGAAGATTCCCCGAGTAGGAGAAACCTTTAAAAGTACGTGGTCTCCAGTACTGAACTCCAAAGGGCGACGACGTACGTCTGCGTAAGATTTCTGGCGACTCTGGGCGGTCAACAGCCTTTCACGAATCAAGGCTATCTTCTCTCGAGTTTGTATGATCAACTCAGTTGTCCGATCAAGTCTGATGAATCGTCCCAACATAGGGGCGATCTACATCTTCTCCCGTATAGTGCCTCAAACGGTGCCATCTTAACGGAAGCATGCCAACTATTGTTGTAGGTAAATTCAATCAACGATAGATGAATTTCCAAATCAATTGACCAATCTAAGGCACAAGCCCTCAGCATATCTTCCACCGTTTGAATAGTCCTCTCGAATTGTCCATCAGTCTGTGGGTGATAAGCTGTGCTGAAGTTCAATTCGGTTCCCAAGGCTTTATGAACTGCTTTCCAAAAGTGAGACACAAAACGACCGTCTCGATCAGAAACAATGGTCTTCGGCGTACCATGCAATCGAACTATCTCCGAAATAAATACTCGTGCCAACCTCTCTGGTCCCCACGTGTCCTTAATGCCTAGAAAATGAGCTGATTTGGTTAAACGATCAACTATCACCCAAATCATGTTCATTCCTATTTTGGTTCTCGGCATACTAGTGATAAAGTCCACCGATATGTCCTCCCACTTCCATTAAGGAATCGGGAGCGGCTTCAACATTCCGGCAGGCCGTTGATGCTCGATCTTAACCTGCTGACAAGTCAAGCATTTCGAAACATAGTCCGCTACATCTTTCTTCATTTTGCCCCACCAGAAATTCTGCTTCAAGTCCTTATACATCTTACTGGTGCCCGGGTGGATAGAATAGGGCGAACTGTGAGCTTTCTTCATAATTGTCTGTTTCAGAATACCGACATCGGGAACGCAGAGTCGGTTCTGAAATCTCAAAACTCCATCGTCATGAATTACGAATCCGGTGGCCTTTCCTTTGATCACTTCATCACGTAACCGAATCATCCGAGGATCATCTGCCTGTCTAGATTTGATTTCTTCGGTTAATGATGAAGTTATTTCCATCACGCACAGTTGTCCTTGGACTCTTTGTAACCACACTTCAATTCCTTCTCGAATCATTTCTCGTTGAAGGCTAAGTTGGGAGGTCAGCGTTTCCAACATCTGAATAGAAATAGGCTTGCGGTTGAGTGCGTCGGCCACTACATTCGCTTTGCCTGGATGATACAAAATCTCCAAATCATAGTCCTTAATCAGCTCTAACCATCTTCTTTGCCGCATATTTAACTCTTTCTGACTGAAGATGTACTTGAGACTCTTGTGATCCGTAAAGATTTGACAGTGAGTCCCGTACAGATAATGCCTCCAGATCTTTAAAGCAAAAACTACTGCTGCTAGCTCCATATCATGTGTTGGGTAATTCACTTCATAAGGTTTCAGCTGTCGTGACGCATAAGGGATCACCTTATCATTCTGCATCAATACGCATCCGAGCCCTTGGTTCGAAGTATCACTGTAAACTATAAATCCTCCAGTTCCCTGTGGAAGTGATAGAATTGGTGCCGTCGTCAATCTCTTCTTTAATTCATTAAAACTAGTCTGACACGACTCGTTCCACTCAAACTTTTGAGTTTTCTGCAGGAGTCGAGTAAGTGGGCGAGAAATTTTAGAAAACCCTTCCACGAATCGACGATAATACCCAGCAAGTCCTAAGAAGCTTCGGACTTCTTTCACGTTGTTTGGAGGCTTCCAATCCAAAACCACTTCAATCTTCTGAGGATCTACTCGGACTCCTTCAGCTGATACCACATGACCGAGGAACATTACTTCCTTTAGCCAGAATTCACATTTAGAGAGTTTGGCGTACAGTTGCTCGCTTCTTAAAAGTTCTAATACAATCCACAAATGCTGTGCATGCTCTTCCGAGTTCTTAGAATACACTAGAATGTCATCAATGAACACAACCACAAATTTATCCAAATATTCGATGAACACTCTGTTCATCAATTACATGAATACAGCAGGTGCATTAGTGAGACCAAACAGCATCACTACAAACTCATAGTGTCCGTAACGAGTTCTGAACGCTGATTTCGGAACATCATATTCCTTAATCCTCAGCTGATGATATCCTGACCTCAGATCGATTTTAGAAAATACTGTTGCCCCTTGCAACTGGTCAAACAGGTCATCAATCCGTGGCAACGGATACTTATTCTTAATTATTATTTTGTTCAGCTCTCGATAGTCGATACAAAGTCGAAGTGATCCATCCTTCTTTCGGACAAAAAGAACCGGCGCTCCCCAGGGCGAAACGCTTGGCTGAATATATCCTTTGTCCAGTAACTCCTCCAGCTGCTTTTTCAATTCATACATCTCAGTAGGTGCCATACGATACGGCTCCTTAGAAATTGGTGTAGCTCCGGGTTCCAGCTCAATGGTAAATTCTACATCCCTTCGTGGAGGTAGTCCAGGTAACTCGTCAGGAAATACATCTGGAAATTCGTTTACAATAGGAATGGATGAAAGTTCCAAAATTTCGTCTCCTTTCTTCATTGCATAGCACCAGTATCCGGTGCAGCCTTGTTTCAAAAGTTTGACGGCTTTCATCACTTTGATCAACTTTTCTGAGCTTCCCGGTTTCCATCCCTCAAACAGTATTTCGGAACCATCGTCAGCGATCAGCGAGATATTCCTCATTCGGTAGTTTACAATTGCTCCATATCGATTAAGCCAATCGTCTCCGAGTATCAGGTCGTCTCCTTGTATTTCTATCACAATCAAATTTGAGAGCCATTCTTTGCCTCCAAATGATATAGGGAAATTCTTGGTTTCTAAGTTCCCGACAATCCTCTCTCCACTAGGTAAACCAACAACATAAGGTTCACAAGTATGAAAACCAGAAATATTCAAACGATTTACACATGACAAGGATATAAAAGAATGCGTAGCTCCTGTATCGAATAAAACGCTAACTGGTTGGGAAAGGATCTGGACAGTACCTGATGCGACAGCAGCATCCTAGTCGTCTATTCTCCTCATCTCGTACAGTCGTGGGGGAACAAATCCGGCACTCGATGTACCCTTTCGGTCCCACTGTCCTCTGCCTCGCCCGCGGCCAAAATTCTGAGGCATATGAACACTTTGCTGCGTCTGTTGAATCAAGCCTTCCTTCGATCGGGCCGTGGTGTACGGGCTCTAAAAGACTTTGCAGCCTCTTCACAGAACACCGCACGATGTCCCTCTCGACCACAATCAAAACAAGTCACAGTAGATAGGGGGCAATTCCGTCGATAGTGCCCCGTCTGGGCGCAGTTAAAGCATTTCCTGGTAACATCAGTCATGGTTGATGTTGCTCCAAAGTTCTTTCCGCTCCTAACTGGGTGCGGATGTTTCTTGAAAGAGTGAAAGGATGACTGGGCCTTGCGGGGCCCGCTGTTCTTGTGCTCTGTAAAAGTGCCAGAGACTTTCTGCTTCTTGGATTCCGGAAATTTCTCCATAGCTGCTTCCTTGATCTCATACGCCAACGCCTTATCCTGGTATTGACGGAGTGTAGTACATTCAAAACCGGACATATACCTATGGATTTCTGGTTTCATCCTCATATCAAAATGGATCATCATTTCTGCATCTGTTCTGACCAGATGTCGAACAAATGCCAGCTGCTGGTTAAACGTCTTAATTGCCTGGGATACTGGCACATCCGAGGGCTGAGCGGAGAAAAACTCCCGAACCTTGGATTCCGTCACAGGACGAGGGCAGTACTGAGCTTCCATCATCAATTTAAACTCTGTCCAATCATCATCATGGTCTACAGGCCGGATGGCTTCCCACCATTCGGACGCTTCCCCTATCAGAAAATATTGAGCGATAGAGGCTCTCCGGTCGTCTGGGCAGTTAATTCCGGCAAAGATTTTCTCCAGTTCCTTAAACCAATGATCCCAGGTGGGAGTCTCAGAAATACCGTCGAATTTGGGTGGTTGCATCTTCGCTACCTCTTGCATCCACCGGTCACCTCGATTCCCCATGTCTGGGATCCCTTGCTGTCTCTCTCCCTGCTGTAGTCCCACCGCCACTTGCATTCGGTCCACGACTTGGGCGAACTGAGTCATCTGGTTCACCACTTGACGAAGGATCTCCGGTACAGCAGGTTCCGGTTCGTTATTGATAGATCGTTGCGGCTCGCCTGAGCTATGACTGGCTTGATTTGAAGGTGACGCTTCTCTTTCTGCATTCCTTCGTCCACGTCCGCGACCACGACCACGTCCACGTCCGCCTCTCAACATACTGTAAGCATAAATACTCAATATACCGGAAACAATACCATTCAAATGCTCAAGTACAAAGGAATATAACATGTAAAAGATGAGACAGAGTTTAGGAACTTACAACCACCGCCCGCACGAAGACGTAGGCAGTACAGTGATGTTATTCGCAGCCGGTTACTTCAAAAGACATAAATGACCCCTATTTTAACCCAATGGACAAGATATCCATAATCTTAGCTCCAATACCATATTCTGTAACACCCCCAATATATTCAGGAATATTACAGCGCCGTAAATCCTTTACATAAGGATTTACAAGGCTGGAGAATTGAACTGACATTAACAGGTACAAATGAATGGAAGTAACGGAATTTAGATACAACAATTCCGACTCAATACTGAAAATACAAATGTTCAACAGAAACTTATTAATACATCACCAATTCAAATTCATCATAAACGACTACGTACTCGAGTACCTATTGAAATAACCAACAAACAACAGTCAAATAAACCCGGCCGGAACATCACTCTGCACCCTCGTCATCATGCAGCTCCAGTGGTTGTTTCCCCGCTCTCCTGGATCCTGAACATAAACAAAATGTTCACCCCGAAGGGGTTAGCACAACGATGCTAGTACAAGTACCACAATATATTATTCATATCTCACGAAGAATAATAACGTAAACGACAAAAATACCAACGAGTCTTCTCCTACGAGAAACTCATAAATGACATACACAACTGATAATCACAACAAGATATCATAACATACACATGGTAATTCCGACGATCCAGCGTTCACTGCCTAGAACCCACGATGATCCCGTCAAACCAACCCGTGGTGGAAAAACCCGTCCGATGATCCAGCGCACGCTAGCATAGATCCCCCGATGATCCCATCGGACCAACACGAGGTGGACATACAACAACGACATACATGCACGACAATATGTATAACATCAATACATAAAAAAATTAGGGTACTTTCCTCGATTCGAAGACAAGAACAATACTTCCACGAAAACGAACACTCGAAGGTCGCTCCCCTTCGATCAAACATGTAACAAGCTCGAACCTTAACAAAAGAAATAATATAGAATTTATCTCACGTCGTACGAATGTCTAACAATTCGATTTACGGCCAAAAGCTCATAAAATGTAATCTTCTTGAACTGCTTAGCGCACGCTAAGTACTCTGTGTAGCATGCGTTAAGTCTACTCGATAGCGCACGCAAACAACAAAGACTAGCGTACGCTAACTATGCATGGTCAGTACTTCACTGATCAGCCGACTGACTCGTCTGATGGCCTAACGTACGTTACATAAACGTAGCGTACGTTAACTCATGCTCGATAGCGCACGTTAATCTTCATAGCTTAGCGTGCGCTAACTGTGCATGGCAGTTTACTACTGGGCAGTAGACTGATCTCGACATGATCATACCAAATGAAATCTTCAGTGTTAATTCATGTTATCTCCATGAATATCATGTTCATATGGTTATGAATGATCTTACGGATAACAACATCTTCGGGTTCAAGAATATGTATACTATTATGAAACCATATTCCATTACGATTACAATTCTTCATGCGATAATTCGGAAGGCTTAACGGTCGATATCAACACCTTTATATCAATCACAAACTATTATTCTGAGTTTGGTTAACATTCCATCTTTGCAAGATAAATACTTCCATGATCAATCCTTTAAATTCGTCTAACAATAATGATGTTAAAGTCAAGTCAATGATTGCTATGAAAACACCTACTAGATTCGGATTACCTAATGATAGAAGCTTCCTCTACTTGTTCATTGTAATAAGATTCGAGTTATGATATTCATAATCAAGTTACTTAAGGCATAATCATCTCAATATTCCAAACATGATGTGGTTTGGATAATTTACCCAAGAACTCATTAATTTGCTAGCATGATCATCTTATCCTCCATAACACGAATCTAGAGTTGGAGATAGAATCAACATACCTTAATATGACGAAATCACTGAACTCCAAAGGTAGAATCTGACTCCGGTTGGATATACGTCACTCCAAGGTGCTTCTCCTATTTAATGATCAATAACAAGAAGTATCCAATGTCTAATGATCAAGTGGATGTGTTATAAGTGTGTCTAAGGAAGGTGATATGCCCTCTGGTCTCTCAAAGACGAAAGCTGAACGAAGGAAATGAGAACAAAATGGAGTGCTGGCCCATATATAAACTTTCTGTACAAAAGCAGATTAGCGCACGCTACTAAGCATTCCTTAGCGCGCGCTAATAAGAGTTGACTTCAAAACTGTCCATGTTCGTCTGCGGGAATCTTACCCGGTCCTACGTCCGGTGACGCATGTGCTAGCCGCCCAGCTAAATAATTGAGTGCCTAGCGCACGCAACCCCTACATACGTAACGTGCACTAGTCGTAGCCGATAGCGCGCGTTAAGCTACATTCTTAGCGTGCGCTATCACGAGTTTGCATGAGAAATTTTGCATGTTGATATACTTATGTACAAAGTTACCAACGAAAGAAATATCATACTCCAATAATCAAGATCACAAATCCGAATAATACAGGGTTCGAATACAAATGAAATACACAATAATAAATCCGGATATTACACATGCCTCCTGCGGACGTGGCCAAACCATCTCAATCTCCCTTCCCTAACTTTCGCAGAAATGGGCGCCACTTCTAGCTCGTTTCTGAAAACCCTGTTCGAGATTCTATCCAACATTGTGCGACCACACGACCAACGTAACATTCTCATTTCAGCCGCTTCTAGCTTGCTCTCAAGCGACTTCTTCATTGCCCAACATTCGGAGCCATACAACATTGCAGGTCGGATTGCCGCTCTATAGAATTTACCCTTCAACTTTAGAGGGACTTTCTTGTCGCACAGGACCCCTGTCGCTGCTCTCCACCTTAGCCACCCCGACTTGATACGATGAGTGACATCATCTTTACACTCACCTTCTTTCTGAATGATCGAACCCAAATATTTGAACTTATCCGTACGGGGTACGATCTGATCCGCAATCATTACCTCTACATCTTCCTCGTTGGCCTCACCACTAAAGTTACACCAGAGATACTCGGTCTTAGACCGGCTCACACGCAAGCCCTGGGATTCTAACTTAGACCTCCATAGCTCCAACTTCGAGTTCACCTCCCTTCTCGACTCCGCCACTAACGCAATGTCGTCAGCAAAAAGCATGTACCACGGGACGCCATCCTGTATCCACCGCGAAATGACGTCAAGGATTAGAGCGAAGAGAAGAGGTCTTAGCGCTGACCCCTGGTGTAGCCCTATCTCAACCGAAAAATACTGGGTGTCACCAACTAAACGAGGATGTTGAACAGCTCTGCTAGCCACTGAACTCCGACTTCCCCCAGACAAAGCCACACCTCAATAGGAATCTGATCCGGGCCTACAGCCTTAGCTCTACCCATTTTCATTAGGGCACCCTTAACTTCCTCCTTGCTGATGCTCTCACATGAACTAAACGAACGAGCAGAAGATAGACTAACTCCTTGCACCACCGAGTCACTACCCCTAGCCTCATTGAAAAGTTCAAAAAAATACATATTCCATCTCTCCTTAATAGCCACATCGTTCACTAACACTTGGCCCAAATCATCCTTAATAAACTTAATGGGACCCAAGTCGCGCCGCCCTCTTTCCCTAGCTTTCGCTAGTTTAAAAATAGCATTCGCTCCTTCTTTAGTGTCTAGGCGCTTGTACATCTCCTTGTACGCCTCACCTTTAGCCTTAGCCACTGCCTTCTTAGCCTCTCTTTTCGCCACCTTGTACGCTACAATCTTCAAGATTCTCTCCTCCCCAGCGCTAACCGACAAAAACTCCTTAAATAGCGCTTGCTTAGCCTTGACCTTCTTTTGGACCTCCTCATTCCACCACCATGCCTCCCTAGGTCCACTAGACCTGCCCGAAGAAACCCCTACCACCTTCTCACCCACATTCCTAATAGCATTGGCCATGCTGGTCCACATAAGGTTAACGTCACCCCTCGCAAAAAACCTCCTTCGCGGGTCAGAGACTCCCTGAATTCGTAACTAGTGCTTAGATCACTGCTATACTAATTAGTACTCGTAACTAGTGCTTTGTCCCGAATTATTATTTTTATTTTTTTAAAATTAATTCTCGATAGTTAATCACTTATATCCTCGAAATATGATATAATTTTAAATAATAATATTCTGAAATATTTACAATATTTTGGAAACTAATTTATGTGCTTACTTTATTGTTCAAGAAATATTGATACCTTTGTTTTATACTTGCACTATGGCTAGCCCCATGGAGAGGAATGCTTTTCATATATTCATGTATTGGACGACCGAATCGGCCACGCCTGATCGATATAAAGACGATTGACAAGAGTGATAATGTGATGCAATCATCCTCTTTATTGCCTTTATCCTCTATTTCCTTTGTCGTACATTTGTTTAGTTTTGGTACTCGAGTACTACTAGATTCTTTCTCTCGTAATTTGTTTATGACTGGATTTCCTTTTCGACTGTCATTTATTACATGGGTTATTATTAATATGCCTTGGTCACAGTCTTGTTTTTAATATTGTTAATTTCATATGATGACCTTCCGGTCGAGTTGTATGAAATCGAGTGTTATAGCCTTGTGAGTCTTAAGAAAAGAATTTACGGTGCTGTATTATGCTCAGAATATCTTCGAATTGTTACACCCACCACATTCTGATCCCACATAATTTGCTCGTTTTGGCCGACATAATCTATCCATATATCTGTTCCAAAAAAGTACATATTTCTAAAATAACAAAAATTACAAATAAAAATGCAATCTTTTCTCAGATGCTTCGAAATCTTTTCTAAAAATATTTTACAGAACGAACAAATATTTTGTTTTTGTTTTTTTGGAAAAAAATCAAGACTATGAGAAAATGTTCTGAAAATTGTAAAAGAAAGATCAAATCTTCAAAAAAAAAAAAAGAAAAAAATATTTTTTTTTTTCAAAACTAGATATGAAATGGTCATGAATTTGTTGGCTCATCTTGTCACCCGAGACTGATCGAAGTGTTTCTATTAGTTTATGAATCTCTCTACTTCATTCCAAAATTTTCTGAACTTCCCCAAAATATTCAGATTTATGCCATATTAGGTAGACATAATTATCTACTAAAGTCATTAGTAAAAATAATGAAATAGCTGAATCCATCTTTTATAACTAAACTCATTGCACACACATCATTGTGAACGAGGCCTAATGAACTACTTGCTCTTTCGCGCATCCAAGGGCGACTTGGTCATTTTTCTACCAATAACTTTTCTTATATCCTTGCATCTCTAGAATTAGAGTTAGGTTGTTTACATAATTAATTTGTAGCTTTCAAATGATTTCTTCATAGAGGTATTTGTGTGAACATAATTGAATTGTGTTAGGGTATTAGGGTTTATTATGGAGATTCGGATTTCCGATGGAGCGTGTAATCACTTTCCGAATTGATATTTCTACCCTATGCCCGAGTTACAAGAAATTCAGCCTAGGATAATCCAAGGGGACACTTACAAATCTAGGCACAGAAACGTAAGTCAAATTGCTAGAGAGATTCTGAGTTTTTCAGAAGAAAGAGAGAGCTCAAAAAAAGGTGTATCTAAGACTCAAGAGGAGAGCCTTATTTATACATGTCGGATTAGGGTTACATTAGGTCGATTTTTAGGGTTACTTGAGCGGCGCCGTCATCAGGTCTTAATTAGGGTTTGACGGATGGTTTTCCAAAATTGACGAAATTAGTCAATTTTACCATAGTCTCCCTCTAAAATTCGGAATTTCCACTAAGTTACCAATCCAAATTTAGAATACCTTTGGGCGCGCCTAAACCCCGAGGGCGCCGCCTAGACACTGCAGGGCTCGCCCCATGGACTGGCAGGCGCCGCCCTAGACCCGTCATGGGGCGCGCCCTTGACTCCCGACATTTGGTCGTACCGGCTTATAATTCGATCTTATACATGTGTGCACTTCGCACATATCCGAACTTATATTAGAATATAAATTATAAAACTCCTCAGCTCACATATTAGTTTCAATTACACAAAATGCCTGCTGACACTAAAATCACCAACAAATTGTAGTTTAGATTAATGTTTATACTTTTATCTGAATACTAAAGTACTAAATATAATAAAAATAAATAAATATTCTTAAAATAAAAAAGTTACAGGGTTAGATACTCGCATCAAAAATATTTTTCTTGGATGGTCCAGAACTTTATTTAATTAAGGACACATGGACATGATGGCAATTATGTGGTGAATGGAGTATTTAAGTTAAATATGATTATAATTAGGCAGCATATCAAGAGTAAAATATATGACACCACATTGAAACTTCTTAGCGAGGGAAAGATTAGTTATATGTATAACTGATTATAATATCATTGATTATTGTAAAATACAGATTTTGAAGGAAAATAAAGGAGATAAAAAATAGGATAAAAGATGTGTATTATTCTTATTAACATTATCCCAGTTTATAGAGAGAGGTTACAATACATCAGTCACAATTCTACCTTAACTAGAAGAACCCATAATTTACAAACGTAGCCACACAAAAATATTATTCTTTTAATACTCTCTCCAGTGTCAAGTCTAGGGCATGTTATATTGCCTCGTTAAAACCTCATGAGGAAAAAATTCAGTGGAAAAAATATCTTAATCATAGGGAAAAGAGTAAATCATCTAGACATGTAAGGTTTAGACTTAGCCCTTTGAACCTATTCTTCCATATAATCGTTAGATTAACAGTAGTGCTTTATGGTGATCATTCCATGGATCCGTAAATCGATACATCTAGTTACCTCGTTTAAAATATTTTCAAGTGATAAAAACTTCATGGAAAAATGATCCTTTGAAGGAAGATAGTATAACGTGAGATGTGGATTTAAGACTCCTCCTCAAGTCTTCATTTCCCCCTGATTTGTTCATCAATCAGAGAAACTTTGAAAAACTTGTGAGTGTGTTGTTGCCTCGTTAAAAACCAAGTAACAAAACTCAATAGGAGAAAACAAACATTGACCAAGAAAAGAGCACAACACAGGTGATTAGGTTTCTTTATAAATCACCATTTCCTGTGAATTTTACATCAATATCGGAAGTTTCAAAAATCTACACCTCTCCTCAATGCTTATGGTTGCCTCAATAAAAAACTTCCCTGACTAACAAACACCCAATAGGAAAAATAAAATTTGATCTAAGGAAAATAGTGCAACGTATGTGAGTATAATTTCTTAGATTTGGGTAATAAAATATTATTGGGCATTTTCATATATATCTCCGTATCCAGATCCCCATAATCCATAGAGCATTAACCACATCCATTAGCTGCATTTTCGATCCTCCGAAAATAACTAGTCTAATCAAATAGCGGAATGTAATAACGTTTATTACGTGGGAGTACATTTCCTCATAATCAATTCCAGAGCATTGTGGGAAGCATAAACCTTGTATTAGGACTCCACTATTCTAACTATGCTTTGCAACAAAGGTTTGTTTATGTCCTAGAGTCTTACACTTGGTTAAGTTACTACCATACCAAATACCTTTCTCTTTGTCAAAGAACTTAGCTCTACCTGAAATGTTTTTCTTATAGGTCAATCAACTCTATGTTGATTTCATCCAACTGAACGAGGTTCTACATCATCGTACTTTATGATTCAGAGTAACATATCATCAAACTGGGTGGTTGATCAGGACAATCTCAGTATTTCATCAAGATTCTTTATTTTTTGAATCATATCTTCGGGGCGTCCCCCTTGTCATGACTCATGGACATAATTGAATCAAGAATAATCTCATGAAATGAGTTCTTTGATGATTAATATGTAAATTCGTGTCACACTCTACCTATTTCTTGAGTGAGTATTTAGTCGAACCATGCGGCTTCCTTTGCAGGGAGCCACAACCTTAGCCACACATACACCAGGTGCGGTTGCATCGCTCAGTTCATTAGTGATGTGCCTCTTATTTGGGACTTCGAACCTTACAGGCACATTTAAAGTTTTAGTGTGAGATCTTGTCACTTTACTGATATGAGTAAATGGACCAGGCGTTGAATATGCTATGTTTTGAAGATCTAGCATTATTTGTGCTTCAGAGTAACATTATGAATTTCGGGAATCATAATGAGATAAAATAGGGATGCACCACGATAATTCCTATCATTCCCCGAGAAATTATGTTTTCTCATCTCCCCTAACAATGGGAAGGTTGTCTCACTAAAGGGATAATCTGCAAATCATGCGGTAAAAAGATCACTCATGAAGGTTCCAAATAGCGGATAAACATTGGGGATTCCTTATCCAACATGAATACCTAATCGTTTCTAAAGACCGATGCCTTGTGGGGCTCAGAAGGCACATATATTTCATAACCAAATATGCACAATTGGCACTCAAGTCTATCTGAGTCCAAAGTATGAGAATCAGGCTTATCCAATTATCAACTGGTACGCATAAACTAATTCATTAATAGAGGGTCTAAAATGAACGAATCAATTAAAACAGCATGCAATATTGCGTAACTCCAGGCAAATATATGAAAATTAGTGCGCATAACCAACAATATAATCACCATTAGTATTGTTTTGAAGGTGGTTTATGTGAGACCATTTACATATGCACATGGGCCAAGATGTTATACATTGATCTCTATCATAAAATAAACACCAAGTAATTTTGGATGAACTCTCCGGCATCATCATTTAGATGTGATAAGGTAGGTGAGCTTCTATTATCTTGGAAGTTCTGCAGCAATTTGAGTGGATATGAGAGCGACACGTGACTAACGTGTCGAAGCATCGCCAGAACCATAAAGTACTTAGATGGTCCATATTCTGGGTGGATAGGTCCATAAATTTATCCTTGTATTTGGTGTAAGAATAGAACGTTTGCTTTTGTGTCTTTAACGTAGTAAGGTCTCACTCGTACTTCGGCTAAAGAGCAGGCTTTGCAAAAATAAGTGGTGTGCATTTGAAGTGTATCTAGTTCTTTGGATGATAGAGCATGATCAACGTCAACAATGTTCTTTATGTTGAGTTGTTGCCATATTTTCACTCGAAATAAATGGTATTCGGACAAGTTCTTTAGTACATGGATCATCATATCTCGACCAAGATGACCTAGCCTATCGTGCCAAAGCCTATATGAGTCTGTGTCCCAAAGTACATTTTTGATGACAATTTAAGATTTTAAAATCTTAATAGTAGTGAGGTACAATCCACTAGATTGACTCATGAGTTTTTGTAAAATGCGTTTACGTTCACATTCATTGGAAGTGATAAGAAACTCTATTCCATTTTCACAATGGGTTTCAACGTAAAAACCATTGATACGCATATCATTGAAGTTAAGTAAGGTTTGAGGGGCTCTAGGTGTATATAGAGCATCAGTAACTTGAAAGAGTGCCATTTAGGCATCAAGAATTGGGTATTACCTTGCCCTTTAATGAATTGGGAGAACCCAATAGTCGTAGTTACTGAAAGTTGGCAGCGACTAATTCGATGAATAGAATCCTATTTTTAAGAACATTCAAGTTCTCCTTGATTCATTCCTTTGAAGAGAGGGAAATTGCGAACCATAATCATTCAAGCAATATTCCGTACTTTGAGACAAAGCTAACAATATAACATAGACAATATTAATATATTGTTCGAAAAATAAAGTTGCATCACACCATTATTGAAAAGAAAAAACCAATACAATCATCTTAAGACAACCGAATGTAAACGAGAAAGTAAACATAATGCAAGAATTCAGTCATAAAGGGGTGCATCTATATACTGTGACTCATATGACTTAATACGACGATCGGTGACTGTGAAATTGACACTACTACGAAAATAGGATTCAACATCGCCCAATTTACATCGTTTTTAAGAAAACAATTTTAAAAAAAAAGGCGGTGGTGTAATTGTAATTTTCTTTTACGTTCACATTGGTTCTTACTAGAACCGATGTGAATTTTAGTAGTTCATTGGTTTATGAAAACCGATGTGAATTATACTATATTAACATCGGTTTGGTAGAAACCGATGTGAATATACTCGTTTAACATTGGTTTCTACAAGAACTGATGTGAATTTAAGTGGTTTTTAATACCGGTTAATAGAAAATCGATGTGAAAGCGTAACATAACATCGGTTTTAATATGTAACCGATGTGAATCATTTATATTTTTCTTTAACCCTACACGTTGAAATGAGCAGAACACTCTTTTCGGCCTTTGAAACGAATGCAATGTCTTTCCCGTTTCTTCTTTCTTCTCGAAACTTGTCAATGAAGAGCGTTCTCTAAAACGATAATCTGAGTGTTCCTTCATCATCTCTGCAGACGAGTACGTTCGTCAAGCAGGCCACGGCCCAGTGGTGGTGCTAACAGGCTTTTCGTCCTTTCAGATTTCCGACCGAGGCTTCAGAGGCACTAGATTTCTGATCGAGTATTCAGGTAAAATTTTGCTCATCTTACTGCTCGATTCGTGGTATTTTTCTCGATTCTTAGTCGCATTTTTCGTGGTATTTTGCTTCTTTTTTTTAGATAGATATCGAACTCCACTCTTTTCGGCCTTTGAGATTTCCGGCCGAGGCTTCGAAGGTGCTAGATTTCCGACCGAGTATTCAGGTAAAATTTTATTCATTTTACTGCTCGATTCGTGGTATTTTGCTCGATTCTTAGTCGCATTTTTCATGATATTTTGCTTCTCTTTTTTTCTTAGTCGCATCTTACTGGGTAGCAGGCCTTTATGTTGTCCAAGATTTTAGCAGGTCTCAATATGTTGCATTCGAACTAAGTGATATGTACTACTGATGCTCAGTTTATCTACATTTGAATAATTGAATGAAGAGAGATTATCTACAACTCTACATAAGAATGGACAACTTGTATAGCTTGCTAAAACTAACAAGTTTTTAAATTATAACATTAGAAGTGAATTTAAACAGTTATAAAGGTTTCAACTTGTATACTTTGACATTGAGAACTTTTTAAATTATAATGAAAAGTTTTGGACATTCGAGTTAACGATGGACAACACAATGTCAAAACAAACAAAATACCGTAATAGTTATATTCTTGCGGATTCTTACTAGTTACATTCTTGTTAGATGTTAACTTTCATTTTGAATATCTTCTCGTCATTTGGTTTTGAAACTATTTTGTTTGTCCAAATTGATCTAACAGTCTTAAAATGGATCGAGTTTGGATGAACACTACTCGAATAAGTCATGAATATGAGAATGGAGTTGAGCAAGTTTAAGAATTTGCACAAAAAATCGACAAGAACCCGATCAAAAGTATTATTGTCCTTGTATCAATTGTGTAAATGGAAGAAGACATGAAGTTGGAAAGATTCGAGAACATCTTCTTTGTGATGGAATTAACAAGAATTATAAATATGGACATGGCATGGTGAATTGGTGGACTTTTCAAGTGAGCACACGAAAGACACTCATGACATTGATGTAGATACATATGATCGAGTTGAAGATATGATTCGTGATATTGGACAAGAATCTTTTCAACGAGCACATGTGTATGATACGTTGAAAAGTGATTCATAGATACCTTTGTGGCTGGGATGTAAACTCTTTACACGATTGTCAGTAGTGTTAAAACTGGTTAATTTGAAGGCAAGAAATGGATGTAGTGATAAAAGCTTTACCAAATTGCTTGAACTGTTGACAGAGATGCTTCCAGAAGGTAACACATTACCGAATCATAATTATGAGGTAAAGAAGATATTGTGTCCGATGGGAATGGAGTACAAGAAAATATATGTATGCCCCAATGATTGCATATTATACTGAAAAGAGTTTGAAACATTGCATAAGTGTCCCACATGCGGGGTATCGAGGTACAAATCCAAGTATAATGATTGTAGTGATGATAGCACAAAACGAGGTTCCCCTGCGAAGGTGTTATGGTATCTTCCAATAATTCCAAGGTTTAAGCGATTGTTTGCTAATGCAGATGATGCGAAGAACCTCATATGGCATGCGGATGGGAGAAAATGCGATGGACAGCTTCGCCACCCTGCTGATTCTTTACAGTGGAAGAAAATTGATAACTTGTTTCTAGATTATGGGAATGAGGCAAGAAATCTTAGACTTAGACTTGCTACAAATGGGAGGAATCCATTTGGTAACATGAGTTGTAAGCATAGTTCATGGCCGGTTTTGCTTGTGATTTACAATCTACCTGATTGGTTGTGCATGAAATGGAAATATGTTATGTTATCTATGATGATTTCAGGCATAAGACAACCAGGAAATGACATAGATGTTTATCTAAGTCTTTTGATTGAAGACTTGACAATGTTATGGGAGTAAGGTATAAACATGTTTGATGGGTATCATCAGCAAAGTTTCAAGTTGCGTACATTGTTATTTTGCACCATTAACAACTTTCCAGCATATGGAAATGTGAGTGGGTATGGTGTTAACTGGCATCACGCATGTCCTATATGTGAAGAAAACACAAGTTACATACAACTAAAGCATGGGCAAAAGACTGCTTACACTCGACATCGAAGGTTTCTTGAACGTTATCACCCTTATCGTAGATTAGAAAAAGCTTTTAACATATCTCAGGAGGATGGAATTGCACCTACACCCTTGATGGGTAAACAGGTTTATGATCGGGTTAAAAACATCAATACTATATTTGGGAGGACCAAGAAGAAGGCTATTGAGAAAAATATCTGGAAGAAGAGGTCGATATTCTTTGATCTACCATACTGGTCCCATCTAGATGTTAGGCATTGTATTGATGTTATGCATGTGGAGAAGAATGTGTGTGATAGTGTAATTGGTACACTTTTGAACATTAAAGACAAGAAGAAAGATAATGTGAAGGCTCACAGGTAAAAAGAAAAAAAGTACAGAACATCCAAAAACTGAACACGGCTCCCCATACTATGTCTCGTGGAGGTTATGATTGGCTTGAAGAGAAGATCATAGAAAGTAAACTAAATCAACAGCAAGAGGAAGCCAAACAATCTGGTGCTGATACAATTGTTGATCCTCCATCTCCTCCGACACGCCACCAAAAATATAAGTTGGGTCAAATTAAGAAATCGGGTGAGATGACATCTGGTGCAACACGCGAGATTGCTAAGACAATTGTAAGTTATTAATTTTGTTCTGTATTTGCCTCAAAGAATTATGTTCATCAATATGACCATCGCATTTTCCCTTTATTGTGGTGATTAGAATCACTTCCACTTGCGCTAAAAAAATCACTTCCGCTTAATGACTGTTTGATTGATTGATAACTAAATTCATAGTGTGAAATTGCTCTGATTGATTGATAAGAATCAGATTTTTTGGGTCTTAAAGTGCTTTTCTATCATATTATATTATAGCTGTGTTCTTCCTATGATTTTCAGACCAAATCGATTCTGCTAGGCTATTTGAGTAATTTGTTTTTCTTTTATGTGGCTGCCATTATATTAGGTATCCTGCTGCATTTTTATTATTTTATTATTTTTTATTTTTCACAAATTCATCTCAGGGCTAAAGATTTGATCTTTTTTAATGTTCTGCTTCCTATGTGTAGCCATGCTTTCCATATGAATTGTATAGATACTTGGCTCTTGTCGAATTCCACGTGTCCCCTTTGTCGGGGGCTGGTTTTTTTATCCTGGGCATGCTTTACCATGTAATAACTAGAAAGCTCTAAATGCTTAAAGACCATTCCACATCACGAGTAATAACTGTTTGACTTGTTGTTATTAATTTTTATTTAAATATATGATTGTTTTACAAGTTATTCAAATGCTCTATCTTTATTCGTTGTAGGATGAGTTTGAGGAGCAATGCTCAAAGGGTTCCTTTGTTAACGAGGGTCGTAAGGATATATTATCAGTTGCAGTTGGGCGAACAGAGCACCCGGGCGTGTTCGTGGTGTTGGATTTGGTGTGGGGATTCGAGAGTACTTTGGAGGTCATTCTCGTGGGTCGGCAACATCATCAATAAGTCCAGAATTTTTGGAGCGCCTAACACAAAAGATTACACACGAAGTCACACAAAACTTAATGAAGCGGTTCGGCCCCACTTTGGAATCATTGAATCAATCTCAACATACTCCGGTGCATAATGACACACCTCATCTACGTGTCAGCACAAAGGGGAGTTGTACTGTCACTACAAACCCCTCAGGGGAGGAGACAAATGTGGACAAGGTCGATCGAGTTGAGTTGTATATCGATGAGCATCCTCCTCGTCTGGTGGCCCTTGGGAGAGTTATTGAGGGGGGCCTACCTTACACGGTGTGCCTTTATCTGGTGATTTAGCTAGAGTGATGGTTGAAGATGTTCGAGACGCTGATGCTCCAGTCCCGGTTCCCACATCGGAGGTAAGTTTAGTGGGGCAAGCCGTAGGTAGTTTTATTGCATGGCCAAGGCATCTAATCAAATCTATTTTAGCACAGGTATTTCTTCCTTTTATATTTATTAGAAAAAGTATACATTTTATTAAATAGAAATAGAATAAATAATAATAGTCTTCACTAAGATAGTTATTTCATATTTTTTAAGGATATTGCGCGACCAAAAAAGAAACGAGTTCGACCGGTTGATGATTCAGAATCCGTACAAAATCCCATTTTGGAATTGCTTAAAATTTCCCCATCCCTTTATGATAATCCTTTGCGGGTGCCGTTGGGTGATTTCATTGGCCTAGTTGATACTGATGTGCCATTGTACGTATGCCACACCGATGTTTTAGAAATCATTCAGGGGAATGATTGGCTTAGCATCTCAGTTATGCAACTCTGGATCATGTAAGTAAATTTTATAACTAATTTTAAATAATATGAGTTTATGTTTGTGTTATGTCTTGTTGTTATATCGTTTTTGTGTGAAACGTAGCTTTATCATGATGATAGTGTTAATTACGATTCAGTGTTGTTGATGATTATTACATACATTAAACACTTTTGCTAAAGTCAGTGAACAAATTGTGATTTTATACTGTGAATCGGTTATGCATCTCTGATAATAATCTGCATTCAATTTACATTTATCAAAAGTTAACTTCTTTATATTGATTATTAGGTCCCTAAAATCACTAATCGTAGACACGGTGAATGATAATTTGTATGGATTCCTTGAGCCTCAGTCTATACAAAGTATGGGGAATAAGAAGTCTGAAGCCACGTCGTACATTCTATGACATATTCGAGATTCGAAAAAACAGATTTTTCTAGGAGCTTATCACCACAAGTAAGTACAACAACTTAACAATTAGCATCAGATTTTGAACAATGCAACACTTTGGGTTAAATAATAAATTTTATAACTTTTTTATCAAAATTAGCTTGTTTGTTTTCAAAATGCAGGCGACATTGGCAACTCTTGGTAATTTTACCTAAGCAAGGGACTGCCATGTGGTTTTGTTCATTGCATCGTAAGCCCGATCAGGATATCAAATTCATAGTGCAGAGGTAAGTTTCTAAAGAAGTGAAATGAATAAAGATAGAATAATTTATACATTTTACTTGGTTTATGTTTTTCTATTCGGATATGTCTTTTTTCCGTGTAAAATATTAATGGTCATGTAGGAGATCAGAATTATAGTACCTGCAGACCTTGATTTCAGTTGATGCTTTTGGTTGGTTTCGCAATGAGGTTGAATAAAGTGTCCCTGGTATATGAGTTTGATGCAACAGCTTATTTGTTTGTTTCCTAAATCCGCCTCAGACCTGTCCTCTGTCCTCTCACCTTTTGACATTGTGATCGGGATCGTTTTTTTGTTCATTTGTCATGACCCTATTTGTACAATCCGCCTATGATACTAACAGTCATTTCTAGTGAGCTATTATTATTATTAGTCGCACTATTGGCTATTGAGGGTTTTGATTGCTGTTGAGCCGAATCAGTTCCTTGTACTAATCTCAAGAGTATGATGTACGATATTTGTAGATGAACATATAAAAAAGGGCTTTGAAAATGGCTGATTTATTAGACTAATTTAAAAATAATGAAACTAAAAATGTTGAGGAGTAATACAGACAAATAGGCTGAACAGCCTGTATACAGAAAAGAATATTAAAGTTTTGAAAGAGGACAAGAAAATCCCTCGGCAGACAGAGGAAGAAATCATGGCAGCTCCAACCTAAACATGATAAAATGTACAAATACAAAAATATGATAAGCTTATATTCAAGTTCTTGAGATTAGTTTCATAGTTTGTTGAATACTTCATAAAATATATATACTCTTATACTATTTTCTTACTTTAACAAAAAAAAATCCTTATAATCATGTGACCTCTTGTACTATTCATAACACAATTATGTTTTCCTTGCTTCCAGTATTGTGATCTCATTGAGAGTGTTGGATGGTGCGCACACGAGTAAATCCAAGCAGGTCATTCAAAGGATTTATCCCAAAGTAAGTAAAATTTCAATCCCAAAACCTACATATAATTTTGTGTGATTTTATCTTGCTTGACAAATATTCTTTTACCGATTGCAATTTTTAATATATTTTTTTAGTGTAATAAACAAAATGGTGTTGGGAGAGTGGATATTATGTCATGAACTGGATGCGGACCATAGTTCAGGCTGGTATTTCAGAAAATTGGATGGAGGTAATTTTATCAAGTCAAACTAATCATATATTTTTTTCTATTTTTGTACTGAAAAGTATTTTTATAAATCATACAACAGATATTTAGTGATACTCAAGTGCTTCCTGAAGAGAGCATTAAAGAAATTCGAACGCAATGGGCGAAATATTTTCTTACCAAATTTGTTTAGATTTTTCTATGACATACAAACTGTTGGTTCTTGTTATTCTCGAACCGGTAAGTTCATGAAGTTAAAGCTTTCGGGACTTTTATAAGGATGTGTATTTTTATTTTGTAGTTAATTGATAATGCTTGTTGTAAACAGTTGAGATTTAGTTACTATGTATTTGCTTCATAGGTTTTTTTTTGCTGCTTCGGAAAAGAGTCTTTGCTTCATACTTCATAATACATTCGTTGCTTAAAAATTATGTTGGGTTGGTTTTCGTTTGAGATGTTGCTGATTGAAGTGTTTGTGATCAGAAAAATATGTTGGTTGGCCCAATTTTATACATGTGGAATTGGCTGGCGCATCTGCCTGAATGAAAAAATAAAGCAAATTCACATTGGTTCAATTAGAAACCGATGTTAAATTATGGGAACCATTCACATCGGTTCAATTAGAAACCGATGTACCGTAACAACATCGGTTAGGAAACCGATGTGAATGAGAAATTTTCACATCGGTTGAAAACCAATGTGAACCAATATTGGTTAGGAAACCAATGTGAATAAGAATTTTTCACATCGGTTGAAAACCGATGTGAATAAGAATTTTTTACATCGGTTGAACACCGATGAGAATCAACTAAAAAACCCGAAGTCGTATCCTGTTTTCTTAGTAGTGTGACATCAGCGGATTTGTCTATATCACTTTCCTCCATATAGTGAGTTTCACTTTCTTTGGACTCTCTATATTTCTTGTAGTGGGATACGACTTGCTTGCTTGTATGGCAGTTTTTGAACCAATATTCAGCATCTCCATAACGATATCATAGTTTATCGCCAACTCGAGCCTTAGGGCGATAGGAAGGTGATTTTTTGGTTCCCCTGGATAGTGGAGCTGTAAGCACCAAGTCTTCACATTACATTGGAAGAACCCCCATCGACCTCAACCACGTTCTCGACCACGACATATGTTACGTCTAGTCCCCTGTTCATTGGGGTTCTTTCCATCATTCACTTTGCTATAGTTAGCCTCGAATATTTTCTTTATCCATGCAGGCCTTACATTATTGCTCATTAACACTTCATTATGCCACTCAGCCACTTGCAGTAGGTTGATTAGATTCCAGGAGGTACTGATTTGATTATTACGGTTCTCCATCCTATACTGGTTCGTAAGTATAAGGAGGGAAGTTGGAAACATGGAAATAGTTTTATGGATCATGTCATCTTCTGAATGTCCTTTCCACAGAAAATAAGGCGTGCCTTGATATGGAGCATATCCTTGTTGAAATTGTTGACCCGTTTATAGTCAAGCAAGCAGATTTCATTCCACTGCACGGTCAACTCGGGAGCAATGCGGTATGAATGTTCCCAAAATGGTCCTTAAGGGCATCCCACAGTTCTTTAAGAGTTTTTAATTGTATATATTCTCGTCTCAAACTGGGGTCAATATGTTGCCAAAGGAACATAAGTGCGTTGACTTTTATTTTATCAAACAGTGCTTTGTATGTGGTGCCAAAGAGCATATCATTATATTATTTAGCGATAAATGTGGTCACTACACCGGAAACCCATCTATGGTATCCAAGCTCTTCAGAGTCCAAGATATCAAATTCGGGACGAGTTGGATAAGCCATCTTGATATCAGAGAAAAAAGAGAAAATGAGTTTTCATAGTATACCATGAGTAGTTTCATGATAAAGTTTCAATAACGGGAGCGTATGTTTTGAACCAAGATATCATCATAAATTTTCGATGTTTTTTGAATAATTACCTACGAAATCACTTTATCATTATTTTATTTGTTATATGCATTAGAGTTAAGTACTTTAAGATCTACTAATAATGAAGCTTATTTTCCATGTCATATCTATAGATGCTTGCACGATATATGTAAATTTATAAAGATAGACATATAATCCGAGTATATATAAAATAAGTCCTAGACATGATATCTAAGTCTTATGGCATAATTAAATTAGTTCTCGTGAATTATAATTAAATTCAAGTGTTTAACAACTAGTTTGATTTAATTAAACTAATAAAGCATAATATGTAATTAAATCGGGTAAAAAATATATAAAAAAAATACACGAAGTAGATAGTAGGGTTCGTATCCTGTACTTTGCTTCACGAGAGGTCTGGAATCTAGACTTGAGAACGGTCTGGACGAATCCGATCTGGTTCACGGGGCTTTAGTTCCGACGGTCGAAATTGGAGCAGGGGGCTGGAATTCAGAGGGTTTATGCAGGTATAGGATACACTCAGAGGCGGTCTGATGTAGATATTGTAATATCCCGAGACCATTTTTTGGTTTGTTACACGCCGTGGACCCTTCTTGCAAGGATCCACCAGGAAAATACAGAACAACTCAAACCATAATTTACCAACAAAGCCAATCTACACAAAATCACTTTTGATATCTCGTGTAGTTTTACTAAAACTATAAATACATCATAAACATATCATTTCATCTGGTGCTATTCTAGTAAAGTATCAAAGATAGCTCCCGGTCCATCTTTGTGGTTCAAAACCTCAAATTTTCTCTGAATCTGTATATGCCCAGCAACTTCGAGCAGCAATAACTCAGGATCTAGAACAACAAATTACGATTCAATCGGTCAAAATGAAGTGTTGTGTCATCTATATGCTGTCCAAAATTCAGCCAAATCGAACCATGTTTACCCTTCCATCGGACCATAACATCACAACCACTAACTCCATTCAGTACTAAGCCTGACCCGTTAATGACTGCCCATAACCTTTCGGCCCGAACTACAGGCTCTAAGGAAGCAGCCCACTAATGTGCTTGTCGAAGCACTCGTTGTTCAACCACTCTATTCCGACTGCCATCACCGGTAATAACCTCAGGGCTGCTCCAACCCATTCATCTCTCCTTTAACTCGACACCCCTACACTATTATAAGTCTATATGATTCTTACCCTTCTCACCACATCCCTTAAAGAGAATACAAGAAAGAAATTTAACTAGAATAAAATACAAGACTAAAGTGTATTGATTGGGTGCACCTATAACAAGGACACCAAGACTTCTTATATAGCATCAGGGAGGATTTTCTCCTTCATTCTCAATTGATATGGGACAAAAATACATCCTTATAGCATAAGCAAGTCTTCTCTCCTTTGTTCACAACCAATGTGGGACAAATACTCACACATCCATCTTTTATTTTAACCACAATCCCAACACTCTCAAATGTCGGCACCACCCAAACTACATAAACAAGGACTCCAGAAACTCGAACTATCGACACATGAGTGATTTCACGAAAGATCCGATCGTACAATCACGAACCTCATCTTTGTCAAAAAAATGCACTCCATTGTCAATCCTCAAAAACATAACTTCTGTCCGAGAGTCATAACTCTCACTAACAAAATCCAAATTTATTTTCCAGCATCCATATTGTACCATAGGATTCCACGAATAACATATCCATAATCCAGTACATCGAAAGGTTAAATCTTCAGATATCTTCAAAATACTGAGACTTCCCAATACAAATTCCGTAAGCATGAACCTCCCGATTTTTCGACTGTAACACTATCATTGTAAATCCAAATCTAATCTTCACCGTTCAAAATAAATTGAAGTTGTTATGAGCTTACTGTAAAACTTTCACAACGATCCGATGGTTGGATTTTCGTAGATTGCATCTACAATATTGATGCGCAGGTGAATTTCTGCACTCGCGGATCATAGTACAATTCTTCAAGGATCGACTAAAACCGAGTGAAATTATCAACATGCTGAGGTACAATATCATGCGATACCAGAAAAAAACTACATATGATAAATAATACCACACGACATAATATATTACATACAACAAAAATTATTTCCAATTAGACGTTCGAATAATAATAATACTATGAATGAAAATAATAGCCGATAACCAAACAACCTATAACAACCAAGATAAATAAAATAAAAAGTCCATTTACAGATTGTTGGAGCAATAATTCGGTATATGCGCTATTGTGCGGAAACCTATTTAAAGGTGCAGAAAATAAACGACACAAGATTTATAGAGGTTTGGCCAAACGTGCCTATGTCCTCTCCCCGTTTCTTTTTCTACAGGCTAAAGATCAACCTATTCACCTCTCTTTTATCGGTCAAGGGATTACCGTTACAATCTCGTCTTCTATCGGTTCGAGATAACCGTAACTCACTTGTCTTTTTGTCAGTCCAAGTTAAACCAATTTTCTTTTCTATCGGATAAGGAATCAACCTATCTAGCTTTCTATGGGTACTAGACAAACCTCACTCGGATATAAATTGCGATTCTTACAATGCCGGATCCTTGATCCTAATAACGCCGAATTCAATCTTATCCTTTATTTTACCTCTCGTGTATGATTTTTCGTGTATCACACTCAAACTCTTGACAATATAAGCTCAATTACAATAACGATAGAATGTATAACAATATATGATCAATATCTTGATTGCTTGAAGTTGATGTGGGTTCAATACCATAGGAAGTGGTATTTATAGGCTCCAAAGCCTCAACTAGCCGTTAGCTTCATTTGACTCTTTAGCGTGCGCTAGCCTTCCTGCGTAGCATACGTTAAGCTCATTACGTATGTTATAAGTATCCTGTAGCGTACGTTATCTGCTTCTAGTTTCAGTCCAGTGGCTTTCGTTTCTTCCTTTACGTATGTTGTCACTTTTCGTTACGTACGTTAACTACTTGTTGTAGCATACGTTAATCCTTCCTCGTAGCGTGCATTAATCAGTCAATATATATGTTGCCTGCTTTTGTCAAAGTATCCGTTGAGCACTTGACTTTGACCCGGAATCTTCCAACGGGTGTCTCGTTTGAATTCTCATTACGTACGTTGGACATATCCATTTACGTACGTTAAACACCTTCGATAGCGTGCGCTATACAATGCATATAGCATGCATTAAGCTTGTTACATTACGTACGTTATGCTACATGCATTACGTACGTTATCCATGTTATTTCCAGCTTTTTGCGTCTTCGACTTCTTCGTTGTTTTGTTAAGCTTCCTTGTTGTTTTCCTTTGTTCAACAACCAATCATCAAAATTCGATTAATGAATATTTGGAATAAAATATTCCAACAATCTCCCCCTTTTTGATGATTACAAAACAACACCTTGAATGGGATAAAACCTGCAGAATATATATATATATATATATATATATGTATATATATATATTCTACGAATCAAAGTTTTCGGCTTTGTTTATTTCGTTAGTTTCCATCTCCCATCTTTTCTTTTCTCCTTTTCGACTTCATCTTTTTATTTCTCAACTTCTTCATCTTTTCTCCTCCTTTCATCATTCGTATATATTTTTATTTTTCTCGCCATTCTTCCATGACGCGTTTCTCATCTTTCTCCCATTCTACTATTTTCTCCCCTTTTTGTTATCAGCAAAAAGTGTATAAATAATAATAGAATAACATCATGATAAATATGTAACAACCCCCGATATATTCGGAGAATATCACAGCACCGTGGATCTCTGCTTGGGACCCACTAGGCTAATTTTTACACATAACGCATCAAATTTCACAAAGTTCACTCGGAAATCAATAAATCCGATACAACAAGGAAGTTCAAATCAATGACATCCAAGACCACGAAGAAATATAAGAAAGTTATACATCAACCGGAAAAGGACTTTCTTAAAGTACTCAAGTACCATTTATTATTACAAGGATGAAACGGACCAAAGAGAATAATGCCCAAAACAAAAGGAACACGACTAGCCACAGTATCACGCCTGGCCATCGTCATCGTACCACCCCGGTGCTCTCTCGTAAGGATCCTTAGAACCTGAAAGAAATACAAAAGGAGTTTTCCCCACACGAGAGGGGTTAGGGCAAGTATTACAAGTGAAATGTCACATCTTACACGTAAAAGCTCATGCACCAATTTTAAAGCCATGATAATGATTTTCCGGAAAATGCAATTATCTAAACATATCTCAATAGTGACAATATCTCCTGATTAACTGTGGACTCGACAATGCGCGAATCCCTCCTCGACCCCGTTGGGTCATCTCGGAGTGGCTAACCTAAATGTTCACGGAACCGTCATAAGTGGAACCCTCCTCGGCCCCGTCGGGCCCTCTCGGAGTGAACGAATATAACTCTCACACTCATATGCATTACTTTCCACATTTAAGAATATAACTTTCACAAGAATCACTTGCCTGGAATGGGAGAAAAGGGTACGAACGACAAGGTACCAAGATTGAAGGGTTCGACAACTCCAAACCTAGACAAATTCGTGATCAACCATCAATAATCTGTCGGTAGGAAAATAAGTTGGAATCAACCCGAATTTACTACCGACGATACATGTGTTCCGGGAATAAAACTCTTAAATGGTGAATCGCAAGTTGACCGAGTTTTTCAAACAACGTTCTTTCATTGAAAAAATCCATCAGCCCTGTGTGGACTGAGAAAGCCTTGCTTTTCCTGAACTGTGTGTGACGGATTTGCATTGTAGAGACGAAGCTTTGGTACTGTTTGTGAAGAACTCGGTCAACTGAAAGCTTTAACCAATCTGTGTGAATAGTTTAAAGCTACGGTCTTTGTATCAATCTGTGTGAACGATACAAGGATAAGTTTGATTATAAATACGTAGTTGTGTACGCAGTATTTATAATAAACATTTTCACTCCTGTGTGGAGGACCAGTGGACGTAGAGGGGTTTACCTCGAACCACTTTAATTACTGTGTTATTTACCTTCTGCATTTATTGGTTTAATAACTGTGATTATTTTTAAGTATACACTTCATACCGAGTTGCTGTATTTACAGCAACTTACTTTTACAAGACTTCCGCTACGCACTCTAAACTTGAAAAACGTACAGCTTGTTGCTTAAACACTTTCCAAGCTGTATTCTGTATACTTAGTGGCCAACAGTGAACTCGATCAACGGCAGGTGTATTTACCAATCGCTACTCCAGTCCAGGGCACATGCCCTCAGCATATCTTCTAAATTCTTGATCGTCCGCTCAGTTTGACCGTCTGACTGCGGATGGAAAGAAGTACTCAACCTCAACTCGGTGCCCAAAGCCTGATGGACCGACCTCCAAAAATGCAGCATGAAACGACCATCTCGATCGGAAATAATAGACTTTGGCATACCATGTAATCTCACAATCTCTGATATAAAAATCCGGGACAATTGCTCCGGTCCCCACGTATCCTTAATGCCAAGAAAATGTGTCGACTTTGACAATCGGTCAACAATAACCCAAATCATATTCATCCCCGTCTTAGTCCTCGGCATCCCGGTGATGAAGTCCATGGTAATATCTTCCCACTTCTATTCGGGAATAGGGAGAGGCTTCAACATCCCGACCGGCCATTGATGTTCGATTTTGACTTGTTGACATGTCAAACACCTTGATACAAACTCGGTCACATCTCTCTTCATGTTATTCCACCAAAAACTTCTCTTAAGATCTGTGTACATCTTACTCGTCCCAGGATGGATCGAGTAAGGTGTAGCATGGGCTTCTCGGAGTATTCTCTGTCTCATCTCCGAGTCGTTCGGAACACAAAGCCTACCTTGAAACCTCAAAAGGCCATCCTCTTGGATCATGAAACCAGGGGCTTTCCCTTTTTACACATCCGCCTTCAGTTGGACAACCATTGGGTCATTCCCATGTTTCTCCCCGATGTCATCGACCAAGGACGGAATGATCTGAAGACTACGCATCTGACCCTAAATCCGTTGGATCCATACTTCGACTCCTTGCTCAATCAACTCCCGTTTGATCTTCACTTGAGGTGTAAGGACCTCAAACATTTGAAGATATACCGATTTCCGGCTCAACGAGTCAGCTACAACGTTGGCCTTTCCTGGATGGTAAAGGATCTCCAAGTCATAATCCTTTATCAACTCCAACCAACGACGCTGTCTCATATTCAGTTCCTTCTGGCTAAAAATGTACTTTAGGCTCTTGTGGTTGGTATAAATTCGACATGAAGAACCGTACAAATAGTGATGCCAGATATTCAATGCAAACACTATGGCAGCTAACTCCCAATCATGGGTAGGATAATTTAACTCATACGGTTTAAGTTGTCGTGAAGCGTAGGCAATAGTCTTATCATGCTGCAAGAGTACGCACCCAAGTCCTTGTGTTTATGCCTCACAATAAACCGAATACCCACCGATTCCCTGAGGCAGGGCTAAAACCGGCGCGATAGTCAGATGCCTTTTCATCTCTTCGAAACTCTGTTGTCTCTCTTCGTTCCATTCGAATTTTTCGGACTTCTGGAGTAATTGAGTAAGTGGTCAAGCAAGTTTAGAGAACCACTCGACGAACCTTCGGTAATACCCAGCCAGACCCAAAAGCTATGAACTTCCTTCATGTTCCTAGGCGGTGCCCAATCTAACACTGCCTCAATCTTCTAGGGATCTACTCGGACCCTTTCCACTGAAATCACATGCCCGAGAAACATGACATCATTCATCCAAAATTCACACTTGGAAAACTTTGCGTAGAGGTGCTGAGTCCTCAAAATCTCCAACGCTAATCGCAAATTCCGAGCGTGTTCCTCATCATCAGGAGAATAGACCAGAATATCATCGATAAAAACGACTACACAATTATCAAGATGCTCAATAAATATCTTATTCATCAATTACATGAATATAGACGGTGCGTTGGTTAACCCAAAAGGCATAACCACAAATTCATAATGCCCGTACCTCGTACGAAAAGCGGTTTTAGGAATGTCGGATTCCTTTATCTGAAGTTGATAATAACCGGACCTCAAGTCAATTTTCGAGAATACCACAGCTCCTTGTAGTTGATCAATCAAATCATCGATACGCGGTAAAGGGTATTTATTCTTAATGGTCACTTTCTGCAGCTCCTGATAATCGATACACAAATGCAGTGAACCATATTTCTTTCTTACGAACAAGACCGGCGCACCCCAAGGTGAAGCAGTGGGTCTAATATACCCTTTATCCAATAACTCTCCCAACTGTCTTTTCAACTCTTGCATTTCTGAAGGTGCCATACGGTACGGTGCCTTAGAAATCGGAGTTGCACTTGATTCTAAATCAATTGTAAATTCAACCTTCCGCTCCGGTGCTAGTCCCGGTAAATCATCTGGAAAAACATCCGGAAACTCATTAACCATAGGAATCGAGGGAAGCTCGACTTTCCCATCCTCGACTTTCGAGGCATAACACCAATACCCAACACAGCGCCTTCAAGACGCTAATCAAGAATTTCTGACACCCCCTCTTGTACCCCGTAAAATAATACTCGATACCATCTTCGGCCAACATCGATATGACCTTCGTGTGGTAATTCATTACCGCTCCGTGTCTATCAAGCCAATCATCGCCGAGGATTAAGTCTTCATCAATGATATCCACGACAATCAAATTCGAAGGCCACACTTTCTCTGTGATTATCACCGGACAATCCTTAACTTCCTTGTTCCCCACGATTCTATCCCCGCTGGACAGCTTAACCACAAAGGACTCACAAGGAGACAAACACTCAAAATTCAATCGACGCACACAATCCAAAGAGATGAACGAATGAGAAGCACCGAAATCAAAAAGCACTCTAACTGGATGAGACAAAAGATTAACGATACCTGTCGCCACGGTAGCATCTGGATCTCCATCTCTCCTCATCTCATAGACACGAGGTTACACCGAACCAGCACTGGGGCCCCCCTTCTAATGGACTGGCCCCAGCCTCTTCCCTGACCGTGACTCTGAGATGGCTGACCTACGGATGGTTTCTGATTAACACTCGGTTCTCCATGCACAGGAACTGATGATTGAGCCCCAAGTGTATTTTATTCTTCCGTATAATACATAGCTCTGTGGCCTTCTTGACCGCAATTAAAACACTTCAAAGGAGGTAGACTGCAATCACGATTAAGATGACCTTGTTGGCCACAGTTAAAAAATGTCACAACCCGGTTGGACACACTAGTACCAGCTCTGAAATTTCATTTTCCTCCCGACGCATGGGTGTAACACCCCCAAGTTATTCAGGGTATATTACAGCACCGTGAGCCCCATTGTGGGACCCACAAGGCTATTCATATGCGGAACTATAAAACTTGATCGAGAAGGTCTAAATACAATGAAATGGAGGAAAATACAAATGGTATTCAGACCATGTCTAATGTAATCAAATACATCACAACACAAATCAATACCTCGGCAGCACAGGCCGGAACATCAAGGAAACTGAAAAACAATACTCGAGTGTTAAAAAAAAAACATCCCAGTACAACAATACTGAATGGGGGAAACACAAAATATAACCGGAGATAAGACACTGTTGGCCACTAAGTATACTGGATACAGCTTGGAAAGTGTTTTAAACAACAAGATGTACTATTTTTAAATCTGAGTGCGTAGCGGAAGTCTTAAATACAGTTATTTGCTAAGGATACAGCAACTCGATGTGCAGTGTATACTTAAATAATCACAGTTAATAAAACAATAAAGGCAGAAGGTAAATAACATAGTATTTAAAGTGGTTCGAGGTAAACCCCTCCACATCCACTGGTCCTCCACACAGGAGTAAAAAGTTTATTATAATTACTGCGTACACAACTACGTAATTATAACAACACTTAATCAATATACCGTTCACACATATTGATATAAAGATCTTAGCTTTCAACCGTTCACACAGATTGGTTTGAGCTAACACTTTGACTGGCTTCTTCACACACAGTTATGTAGCTTCGTCTTCTTCAATGCAAGTCCTCCACACACAGTTCGGGAGTAGCAAATATTCCTCAGTCCACACAGGGCTCATATGAGTTTGTTTAAAGATAGAACAGGGTTGAACAACAGCTATGACTTTCTGGGCTATAAGCTGATGATGTGTTGTTCAACGTTTGAGCACTGTATATCTCTTATATCTGAGTAGCAGAAAGCTTGGGGAGATATGTTTTGCTCTGAATATATCTTGTAAGCTTGATCGTTTGTAGGTCATTCAGTAGTTGATGATCTTCAAACTCTGTAGATATATATAGCCTTCAGAAATATATCCGTTTGAAATATATCCGTTTAGCAAGATTCTGTGACAACAGATATTTGACTGAGATCCGGATATTGCGGGATTTTGAAGATCTTCTGACTTACAGTATTTAAATACTTTATCCTTTAATATCTAAATACTTCTTTATCAATGGGACTTTACTTCTAGCGAATACTGAAGATTCCTTCTAGTCTTGTTGAGAGCTGTATGGAAGGATCACTGTATTGATATTCGAGACAGCTTCCATAGTTTACCTTTGCGGGACTCTTTGCTGTATGATCAATATACTGTATGGACGAGACTGTGAGAGGTCTTCGATACATGGTTTGATACTTGATCAGCTTTTCAATACAGCTAGAGGCGGTATCCAGGATTTGGCATATTGTCAAAACATTCTGACAATACAATCGATACAGGGACTGTCTATTCAAACAGCATCGATACAGGGATTTGTTATCCCAACAATTTCCCCCTTTTTGATAATTTGCCAAGTCCTTCCGATTCTTCCTTTTAAAACCTTATGATGTTATCCAAACATCCTTGATGATGCCAAAACTTTGACACTTAGCGGTTTGAAGTAGGACAGACTTCTTGGTCTTCTTTCGAATGTTCTGGCCTTCGGTATTTGGCTTAACACTAAGAACTGCTTGCAGGCAAGTTCACCTTTTATCAAAAGAATGTTACATTGAAAACTTATGATTGGCGCGCAGGCACAATCTAGCATTGTTTTCTAGATGCATACAACTTAAACCATGAACTGTTCGCAGACAAGTTCCTTACAGCTTGTGTATGAGATAGATTTCATAATATGAATACAGTAAGAATAAATAGAGTGACTGTAAACAAATGAGAACACAGTAGATTACGAGTTGTAATCTTTCAAGACAGGCAACAATTTTATTGATACTGAAATAGAGTACAAAGATTGCTGTTTTGAAAGTAAAATTACAATCGAATAATACACTAAGGTATTCAGCTCCTAAAGTCAGAGTGTCTCCATGGTCGCTTGGAAGGGTCATTCTTGGTGTTTTGCCACTAGCTCTGGTGAGCGTCCTTGTCTCGATTCTGATAAATTGCATGTCCTTCATAAGATTTATCAAAGACTTGGATCCAGTCTTCTGGATGGGTCACCAAGTCGCCTTTTCGATGCTTTAACTTCATCTGCTGCTGTAGCGGGAGAGTTCCTTCTTCCAGCTTCGTCTTGAATTCCTCTACAGCTTCCTGTACCGTTCTGCATCTATTGAATAAAGCGGATTCCCTGATAAGTACAACGAAGTATCTTAACAGTTCATTTCTCCTCCATTATTTGATCTCTACAGCGGTAGGTTGACGGTCTGCCGGGAGGTTCATAGATTGCGGCTTTCGGACTAGTCTTTTCCAAGGATACTTAGGATCCTGGAATTCTGGTCTGTCCCCCTGTATCCTCACGTTCGGCGTTGAGATACGTGCTATGTCAGCAGTGATGGAGTCTTCAAACGGAGATAACAACTCTTTATCTTGCTGTAACCTTATTCTCCTGGCGGCTTCCCGTGCTTCTTCTACCTTTTTGGCATCATCAAGGTATGTTACCTTTTTATCAAGACGTTCAAGGATCTCCAGAGCGGCATCCTGTTTCGTCTCCATATTAGATATTCTCTCAAGAAGGGAGGAGATCACCTGCGACATATCCTTTATATTCTTGTCATGGTCTCGCAGTTGGGAACCGGATTCAATTAGATCAGATGCGGTCTTGGCCTCAGATACACGGAGTTTCGATTGCTCTTCCCTCAGGATCCTTTCTTGCTTCTCATGCAGATTGCTCAGGGCTTGCTTGAAGACCTCTGGCAAGACAGTGAAGGCTTCGACTACTTGAGAGACTTCATGCTTTAATCCAGTCATTTCTTCAACAGTAGATGTGTGAAGCCAATCCCGAGCCTTCTCTACTGAGTGTAGAGCATTGACTGCATCTTGAATAAATACAGTTTGGAGTCCAATAGCACGTAATCGCTCTTTTCTTGTTTCAGTGCGGGAAGAATCTGGCTGGGCGAAGTCCTCGACTCCATTCAACCTTCTCAAATTCACGTCAGGACGTGAAGTGAGTTGGATATCCTCAGGTATAGTACCATCATCGAATACCAAGGCGGTTGATGGTGCGGGAGCAACTGTTTCTGGTTCAGCAGCAGGGGGTGCGGCATCCTCCTGTTTTGAAGATGTTTCTGTAGACATGGATACAGGAGGGACCAATTCCTCCTGGTGTCTCTCAGCATCCGCCTGTTCCGGCAGAGGGACTGATTCCTCTTGCTGGAAGGCGCGTGATTCTTCTTCTTCGGTGGCGACAGCAGGCTCGGGTGCCTGTTCCGAAACATTTTCTTTCTCCTCGACATGAGGGACTGAATCCTCAGTGTCGGGAACATTGTCTTGCTGAGGCGAAGGGGACGATTGATGGGTGGATGTCCCTTCATCTTTCTTGGCTTGGGCTTCTTCTCGACTCATCCGCAAACCAGCTTGGAGTGCGTCGTCATCGTCGTCGGAATCAGGATCAGATTTTGGACTGTCGGGAGTTTCCATTGACGAAGCTTTTCCCTTCCTTTTAGCGTCAGCCTTATCAAGCAGATGACTCTCAATTAGCTCCTTGACGAATAAGTTGTCCCATTGGATCAGGACAGCAATTTCTTGGGTGTCCGTCACTTCCAAAACGAACTTCTCTTCGTTGCACCACTCGCTCCAGTTGTACAAGGTTTCGTACGGGGCAAGTCTAAAATTCTTCCATTGGAGAAATCGCTCGAATGACTACTCAATCTTCATGGAAAGCAGGGTCTTGGAAATTATTGTGTCCGGGGAGGGACTCCGTACAACTTCTGGGTTTGCTGTAGGAAGGGGTTCCTCTACAGGTGTGGGATCCTGTATTGGAGAGGGATTCCTTACAGGGGAGGGTACCCCAAAGGAAGATAGATCCTGAACGGGGGCGGAATCCCGCATAGGAGAGGTAGCTGTTGGCTCCAAACAAGCAGCCAACTCGCCAGAGTCTTTTGAGTTGGCAGATGTCCTCGTATCCATCGTTGTCGCCAAGGGCTCGGGGTCTACTGTCGATACAATAGCGGGCATCTCTTCCATAGGGGTTGGGCCCTGGGGTAGTTGATCAGTGGGTTGCGCCACGATAGGAGCATCCTCGGAGGGTTTTGTAGTTTTAGTAAGCCTCCTTAGCTTCTTTTTCGGCTTCTCAGCAGCAACTGGTGTCTTGCTGTGAGATCTTTTTCGTTTCTTTGAAGATTCGACACTTTGGGACTTAGAAGAAATGTCCCTCGGATCTTCAGATAGCGGCAAGTTCCAGATAAAAGGCCTGTTCACAATCAGGATGCTCTGATTGAAGGCAGTGGGCATGACGCCTCCTAAGAATATCCACGAACTTATCTTCTTTGCATCTACGGTTTGCTGAAGTCTACACTTCGTCAAAACATGGTTTAAGAATAAACCAAACGATTTCTTCTGAGTAGCAGGTTTAAACACCACTTCCTGCAAACGTTTAAGGATAACCTGACACCAGTTGACCTTCTCGCAGGTCATTATGGCGACCATCATCCTGAATCTGAGATTTGTGCACATCTCAAATGCACATGTACGATTCTCAATAATGCGACAGCAAAAATCATGTAAATAAACAAACGGTAAACCAAATTTTTTCTTATGGCATGTGGTGTGAACCACTTCCACCGTTGCTGAACCGGTAAACAGGCCATAGTATTGAGTCAGCAGCTCTTGAGACCCAAAGGTCTCAAGTTGTTCCATGGTCAGGCCATCATAGGGTAGCCTGAAGATGTTTTTGAGAAGCTCTTGGTTAATGCGGATCTCCACTGCGCGAATGACTATTGTGATATCAGCAACATGACCTCCTAGGGCCAGAGGCACAAAACGAACCACGGCATTGAGGTAGAACTCCTCAACAAGATGAACATCATAATTCTCGGCGGTGTGGCTCCCAAGGTGGTAGAGGCCTTGTTGACGGATTCTAGTGGTGACGACCTCCATGGCATCGATGTCATCACTTTCAGCATGAATGCGTTCCATCACGACAGATCTAGAGAAGATCCAGCCATCGATGAAGTTCAGAGACTTCTTGAGAGAGGTGGAAGATGTCTGAGTAGACGCCATAGATGAATCTCAAGAAAAGATGAAAAAGGTTCAAGAAGAATATGCAGTAAACACAGAAAAACTTGTAGGCTGAATTGCTTGAGTGCACTTAAAATATGCAGAAGGCATAAAGAGTCTCAAATGGCATTTGCAGTCCTTTTATAGTAGGCGGCGAAGAAGGGTTTTCAGAGAATGAATGGTCAGATTTAAGGGACGGGAACCGGTGTTTGAAATGAACTGTCACGATGGACTGAGTGTAACTGGTACACATATCCATTGATTTTTAAAATAGGAGCGGGTCCCACTTCTGACATTTGTTATTACCCTTAATGCCTGAAATGGTGGTATTAAATATTAAACAATTTGAAACAATCGCGGCTTTTGAGATTTGATTATCCAGATGTCGTGTAAGGCATTTAATGTAAACGAAGTTTGACATGAAAACAGGGCACGTGGACAAAAATTATTTTTAAAATGAAATATTATAATATATAATGAATCGAAATCCCATATTATGTGCTGTATCCGCGACGATACAGCGTTCCACCTTAAAAGGTACATATAGGTTTCAATTCCATACAACAACTTTTGGATTAATGCTATATTCATGGGTCATACTGTATCCCCCCTTAATTATTGCACATGTCAGCTGTAGGATGATTCATATCGCTTTGTTCCCTACAATGCTGTATTGATGGCTTTGAGTGTAAAGATAATTAATGGTGGATACTGTATTCTTGGGTCTTACAGCATTCCCCCTCAATTGTTGAGTAAAAACAGTAAATACTTACAGGGAGTCAGGCTGTAGCAATCCCAGTTCTTGTCGAAGCATGTTGAATCTTGCTGTATCGAGAGGTTTGGTGAAGATGTCGGCCACCTGAATATCTGTATGAACTTTTCCATCCGAACATCCTTGTTCTCGACATGATTCCTTATGAAATGATGCTGCATGTTGATGTGCTTAGTGTGCGAGTGCAATACAAGGTTATGCGTTATTGCAATTGCACTCGTGCTATCACACATGATTGGCGTTTCCTTGGCTTCAATCCCATAATCTAAAAACTGTTGCTGCATCCAAAGGATCTGCATACAGCAGCTACTAGCAGCATAGTATTCTGATTCAGCCGTGGAAAGTGAGTTTGCCAATTGCTTCTTACTGAACCAAGAGACAAGTCTAGGTCCAAGAAAGTGACAAGTTCCACTTGTACTCTTCCTATCTATCTTGCAGCCTCCGAGATCCGAGTCGCTATATCCAACTAAATCGAATCCGCCTTCTTTAGGATACCACAGTCCTACATCGACTGTTCCTTTAATATACTTCAGGATTCGTTTAGCTGTATTGAAGTGTGATTCTTTGGGTGCTACTTGATATCTCGCGCACACTCCTATAGCAAACTGGATATCGGGTCTGCTAGCCGTTAGGTACAGGAGCGAGCCAATAAGCTTCCTGTAGAGTGATTGGTCAACTAGATTTACGACTTCATCAGCACTAATTTGCACGAAAGTGCTCATGGGAGTTGACGATGATTTGGAAGTGTTCATTCTAAATTTGTTGAGAAGCTCCTTGCTATATTTTTCCTGGTTGATGAAGATCCCTGTAGGCAACTGCTTTACCTGCAAACCTAGGAAATAACTAAGTTCTCCCATCATACTCATTTCAAATTTACTTTGCATGAGATGAGAGAACCTTTGACATAAAGCAAGGTTAGTTGAACCAAATATAATGTCATCTACATAGATCTGAACCATTATAAGGTCATCACCTTCCTGTATTTTGAACAAGGTTTTGTCCACAGCACCTTTCTCAAATCCATTATCGGTTAGATACTGGGACAAGGTCTCATACCATGCTCTAGGGGCTTCCTTAAGTCCATACAGTGCTTTCCTCAGCCTGTATACTAGATCGATGCCGTCTATGTTGGCAAACCCTGGTGGTTGTTCAACATAAACTTCTTCGGCAAGGTCTCCATTTAGGAATGCACTTTTGACGTCCATTTGGTATACAATGAAGCTCTTATGGGCGGCAAATGCTAAAAATATCCTAATGGCCTCTAGTCTGGCTACAGGGGCAAAAGTTTCATCGTAGTCTATGCCTTTTTCCTGTCTATAGCCTTGTGCGACTAGTCTAGATTTATTCCTTATAATTAGTCCATTTCGATCCTTCTTGTTTCTAAATACCCATTTGGTTCCAATAACTGATTGTTGCGTAGGTCTGGGTACAAGATACCATACATTGTTTCTTTCGAAACCGTTAAGCTCGTCTTCCATAGATGTTATCCAATGGGAATTATTTAGAGCTTCTATGGTAGAAACAGGTTCGGACTGGGCTAAGAATATAGCAATAGTGCACATATTGAGTCTTCTAAGCTCGGATTGAGATTTTCATTCAGGGAATGGTGATATCTCAGTATCTTGTTCTTTTTGTGCACACAGTACATTTCCTTGTGTACTCTGTATTCTCCTTCGAGTAGAAACACCAGCATTAATGTTTCTAATGATCAGCTCTTGCGGGTGATCACTCAACCATCTTCGGTCGGGTTCTAATTTGGGGTCCCGTACTGTATCTTGATTTGCTGTAGTTTCAGCTTCAGCTTGTACAGCATCGGCTTCATCCATGTTGATTCTTACAGTTGCGGGGTTGATTTCTAGGTCAACAACAGGTTCTATGGGAGTTGGTGGATCTAAGATGGAAAGTTGTTGGATGTTCTGAGTAACAGCTTCGACTCCTATAGGGTCATAGTGAGGTTCGTCGAATACTACATGAACTGATTCCTCGATCGTCAGCTTCTTTTTATTAAATATCCTGTAAGCTTTGCTGACGGAGGAATATCCTACAAATATTCCTTCATCTGACTTCTCATCAAAGGTTCTAAGTTGATCCTTCCCATTATTCAACACATAGCACCTGCATCCAAAAATATGAAAATACGAAACTAACGGAGTTTTGTTGTTCCATACCTCGTATGCTGTTTTGTTGTGGTGCTTGTTGATGATACAACGGTTTTGAGTGTAGCAATGCTGTATTGGTTGCTTCACCCCAGAAACGCTGTGGCAACTTGCTTGCGGCAATCATTGTCCTTGGTGCTTCTTTCAGCGTCCTATTCTTTCACTCGGCAACACCATTTTGTTGAGGTGTACGGGCAGTTGAGTATTCGTGCTGTATCCCATTTTCCGAATAGTATTGCTCTATAAAGCGTTTAGTAAATTCTGTACCTCTGTTGGAACGAATGGACACGATACTAGATCCCTTTTCATTTTGAAGCTTTCTCAGGAGCTCAGGCAGCTTTGATGTTGTTTCCTTCTTCTTGCTTAAGAAAATTGTCCAAGCATACCTGGAGTAATCATCAACAACAACAAGACATTATTTCTTACCTCCCAAACTTACCGGGTCTACAGGACCATAGAGATCCATGTGTAGCATTTCCAACACTCTGTGGGTTGAAAGGTAGGATTTGCTCTTCAGGGTGGACTTGAATTGCTTGCCTTTTTGACATGGTCCACAGACACTGTCTTTTTGGAATGATACATTTGGCAGTCCTCTAACCAGTCCCTGTCTTGAGCACTTGTTGATCGTCTTGAAGTTGACGTGTGACATCCTCTTATGCCATAGCCATCTTAAATCTGCAGTGCCTTTGGCAACTAAAAAAGGAATTGTGGAGCTCGTAGGCATCCAGTCAGCGATATACATATTACCTGATCTGCTTCCTGTGAGCATAACTTCTTTGGTCAGGATGTTTTTGACTCTACAGTAATCTATATATAATTTCACCGAGAACTGTTTGTCACAGAACTGGCTAATACTAAGTAGATTGTACTGCAAGCCTTCAACATAAGCTGCATCGGTGACTTTGAATTTTCCGACAAGAAGGTTCCTTTTCCTCTTGTTCTTCCTTTAGATTTATCACCGAAGCGTACTTTTGGACAGGGACCTTCTACAAAATCTGATAGCTTGCTTCTATCTCCTGTCATGTGCCGGGAGCATCCGCTGTCGAAGTACCATATGTCCTTCTCCAAAATGTCCTGTAGCACATAAATTATGTAGATTTAGGTCCCCTTTGATTGTTGGGTCCGTGAATGTTAGTGCCTTTTGGTACCCAAATTTTCCTGACAGCAATTGGTTTACTGTAGGTTACATTTGGTACAGATTTGCGGTATCTACGTGGGGCCCGTACATAGTTACTATATCCATGATAATCATTATGCATGTAAAAATCAGGGTTATTATTATTAATCCAGTACGTATGCCGTCTCGGAGGTGGAGCCATTTTCTTTGGCCTTACAGCTTTCCTTCTGGGTCTCCAGTTGGATTCCCAATGCTGTTGTTGATACTGTGTGGAAACTTGCTATCTCGATGAATAACGAGGCTCCTGTATCCAGTACCTAGGCGTGTTGTACTGAAAGTACTGCCGTGCGGGCCTTTGGTATTTGGATACAGCCTTCTTTCTGAACTGATGTTGGCGCTGTTGATATGCTCGGGGAGCATGCTGTTGCGTGCGCCTTACAGGTTGGAACAGCTTATGATTCCGCTGTCTTGAATAGGATTGCGGGGGCGGAATGATAGCTTTTGCTTTTCGCGGTGCAGCAGGTTCCTTCACAGGACTAGGATTTTCTTCCGATACAGGAATGTGTTCCACACTCTTGACGAACACAGTACTAGTTTTTGCTTTGTTGGAAAATGAGATGTATCCTAAGCCACTTTTATCATGAGCATGTTGCCCAGTGCTTAGAATTTCTTCCATTATTTTAGATGATTTCTAGAAAGATTTCAGAATGGTCTCAAGTTCTCTTTCTCGTTTCTCGAGAGTATTAAATTTAGCTTGAAGTAGAACAAAATCATTTGTCTTGCTTCCATTTTGAGACTTAGTCTCACTTAGTTCATGAGAAAGTTAATGATTGCTCTCCACGAGTTTTTCATGCTCGACCTTGCTGTTTTCACAATCAATAGACATATTTTCATAATTTATTTTTAGAAAGTTATTTTCTTCTTTCAGCTCTATGTTGGAAAGTTGAAGCTGAATGTTTTCATTTTTCAAAGTCTCGTGGGCTTTTTGAATATTTTTAAATTCATTCATCATGTTTTCAAAAGTATGCGATGCATTTACTGGAATAATTGAGGTTGAGCTTATAAAGTATATATATGCCTTATCTTTGAATTCATCATCCGAATATGAAATTATATGTTATGCCAGCCATCTTCTTCCGGAATGTCCTTTGCCATAAAGCACATATATGCCTTATCTTCGAATTCATCGTCAGATGAGTCACTTTCAGTGACTACCTGAAGACATTCTTCGGATTTGGATGGTGTGGGGGAGGCTTCTGATTCTCCTATCAGTGCCTTGAGCTTGTTTTTCCAAGCACATCTTCGTTTATCCCTCTCTTGTTGCTCGGCTTCCGGCAACCTTTGAACTTTGGAATGAGGACATTTGTTTGCATAATGTCCTGGTTTCCTACAATTATAGCATAGGTTAGCGTCACCAGAGGAATTTTCAGTACTTACCTTGTGAACAGGCTTGGGCCTGTAAGGAGTCTTTCCAGACTGTTTGATGAACATTTTGAATTTGTGCATGAGGAGCGCCATTTCATCTTGTGACAGGATATCGTCGTCACTGTCAGCATTCTTGTAATTTGGCTTTGGTGGGCTGGGCAGGCTGTGTCGACGGTTGGATACAGCAGCTAAGGCTGTAGTCCTAGATGGAGAATCTTCAGCTTTCTCTCTCCTGTCTGTATCATACTCGAAATCTTTGAGGTCAGAAAATAGATCAATGGTAGATATTTCACTAAGGTTACACGAAACACGCATAGCTGTGGTCTTAATATCCCATTGGGCAGGGAGAGATCTGAAAATCATTAAGTTTTTCTCCCTTTGAGTATAATTTTTGCCCAAAGCTTCAAGTTCACCAACAATTCCAGTGAATCTGAGGTCAAGTTCCTCAAGTGTTTCAGTTGGTTTCATTTCAAAAGATTCAAATTGCTGAGTTAGTTTTGAAATTTTATTTTCTTTAGAGAGATCAGTTCCCTCACAAATCAACTTGAGTTTATCCCAGATTTCCTTGGCTGTTTTACAGCTCTTTACCTTTGAGAATGTGCCTTTGTCGAGGGTGACAAACAACGCATTCTTCGCAACATTGTCGAGGTTGGCGCGCTTTCTTTCGTCTGTAGTCCATTGCTCGCGCTCCTTCTCGAGCATCTCAGCATGGGCTTGGCCTTCAATCCTTGTGGCCATATTTACCTTCATGATCTTGATAGAGCCATCCTGTATAACAAAAATCATCTCTTCGTGCATTGCTGCAAGATGAGCCTCCATCCTGATTCTCCAATCATCAAATTCATTAATTGAGAACATAGGAACTTTGTTGATCATTGATGTATCCATATGAGAATGTAGGAATGAAAAAGACTGTTTTATAAAATAAGTGATTTTGGATCTGATTCGGTTAAAAATATGACTGATTTTTTTTAGAATCAACCGCACCGATACCACTTGTTTGCCACTAAGTATACTTGATACAGTTTGGAAAGTGTTTTAAACAACAAGCTGTACTGTTTTTAAATCTGAGTGCGTAGCGGAAGTCTTAAATACAGTTAGTTGCTGAGGATACAGCAACTCGATGTGCAGTGTATACTTAAATAATCACAGTCAATAAAATAATAAAGGCAGAAGGTAAATAACACAGTATTTAAAGTGGTTCGAGGTAAACCCCTCTACGTCCACTGGTCCTCCACACAGGAGTAAAAAGTTTATTATAATTACTGCGTACATAATTATGTAATTATAACAACACTTAATCAATATATCGTTCACACAGATTGATATAAAGATCTTTGCTTTCAACCGTTCACACAGATTGGTTTGAGCTAACACTTTGACTGGCTTCTTCACACACAGTTCTGAAGCTTCATCTTCTTCAATGCAAGTCCTTCACACACAGTTCGGGAGTAGCAAAGATTCGTCAGTCCACACAGGGCTGATATGAGGTTATTCAAAGATAGAACAGGGTTGAACAACAGCTATGACTTTTTGGGCTATAAGTTGATGATGTGTTGTTCAAGGTTTGAGCACTGTATATCTCTTATATCTGAGTAGCAGAAAGCTTGGGGAGATATGTTTTGCTCTGAATATTTCTTGTAAGCTTGACCGTTTGTAAGTCGTTCAGTAGTTGATGATCTTCAAACTCTGGAGATATATATAGCCTTCAGAAATATATCCGTTTGAAATATATCCGTTGAGCAAGATTCTGTGACAACAGATATTTGACTGAGATCCGGATATTGCGGGATTTTGCAGATCTTCTGACTTACAGTATTTAAATACTTTATCCTTTAGTATTTAAATACTTCTTTATCAACGGGACTTGTCTTCTAGCGAATACTGAAGATTCCTTCTAGTCCTGTTGAGAGATGTATGGAAGGGTCACTGTATTGATATTTGAGACAGCTTGCATACTTTAACTTTGCGGGACTCTTTGCTGTTTGATCAATATACTGTATGGATGAGACTGCGAGAGGTCTTCGATACATGGTTTGATACTTGATCAGCTTTTCGATACAGCTAGAGGCGGTATCCAGGATTTAGCATATTGTCAAAACATTCTGACAATACAATCGATACAGGGGCTGTCTATTCAAACAACATCAATACAGGGATTTGTTATCCCAACAGATACAGTATCATGCTTGCCCATCATCTTGATGCCGACCCGATACCGGCCTGTCCGCTCTCCTGGAACCTGAAATACATAAAAAGTATTTCCCCCATAAAGGGGTTAGCCGTCGAATAGCTAGTGCAAGTATATCGAATATGAAACACAATACTCCTCGAAAATAAGTAAAAGTAATCATCATCTCATCAATATAAGACTAGTATTCCGGAACAACTAAATCTCATTACATCACATCAATACATACATGATTAACCGTGGAACCGGACCAGAGGCTACGGAACCCTTAGAGGACCCGTCGGTCCGTCCCAGAGTGGTTAACCCAAATTATTCGTGGAATCGCACCAGAGGCTACGAAACCCTCAGAGGACCCATCGACCCGTCCCAGAGTGGATATAAGCAATCATGCCAATTATATATCTTACTTTCAAAGTCGAGAACGTACAATCATACCCATATACTTGCCTTTGAGACATTGAGAAATCGGAAGGAAAGGAGTATAAGTTCGGTAGGTCCAAGAATGCACTTCCGGCACCTAAACAATTCGCAAGGAATATGATAATCAATAATCCATACTCATATCACATGAAGAAACTCTTGAAACCCGCCTACGATTCACGAAACTACAAGGGTAAACAACTAGAGGTTGGAAAATCACCCAAACCCTCTCAAGTCCGAACACGGCACAGAACAACCCAAATAATCGTAGGGAAAACATGGATACGGGGTAGATACAGCATAATCTCAAGGTTCTCAAGTTCCAAAATGGATAAATCGGATGAATCTAAGAAAATCCCCAAAATTCCCAAGAAACTAGGGTTCTAAGGAATTTACCTTGATTTGGAGGATAGAAATGGATTCGATGTTGTGTAATCCTTGTTATCTAGCCAAATATGTTGATATCTGAAGAAGGATCGCCTCCAAACACTCTGAATCGCCCAAAACCCGATGCTCCCGTCGAAATGAGTGAGAAGGAAGAGAAATGAGGCGTATAGGGTGTAACACCCCAAATCACCAATGGGACATTACACGCCGTAGAACCTTCATGAGGTCTACCAGGCTAACACATAACACACAATCCGAATATGAAATCCCAAAAGACACAACCATTATAGTAAAATAGGGCCATGGCCTCGGCCAAAACAATTTAATCAAGTATCGAAGAGTGTAACTCCAATAAATCCATTACCCACGCAGGGGACTTTAATCAATTTATAAAACACTCAGTCTAACGCCAACATCAAGATAAATGTAATAGTAAAACATAAAACAAGACTCGAGCCTCATCATCATGCTGGTCTATCATTTGCATGCATATCCTGTGCCAGCTCCTCGGCTCGACCAGTACCTGAAATGCATAAGACGAATTTCCCCCATTTAAGGGGTTAGCATTCGAATAGCTAGTGCAAGTACACAATTACACTACATTATATACATACACAATTCGACACAAGCAATCCATTTGAGAAAAACAGTTGAAGTCAATATTCCGGAATATCACATTTACACCAAAACAGTATATTATCAAGTTCCCACCTCACAACTATCCACGCTTGGTAACCCATGGCCATACCCATTAGTATTGACCCCCAGAGGCCCCGTCGGACCGTCCCCGGGTGAGAAACCACTTCCGCGGCCGTACCCATTAGTATCGGCCCCCAGAGGTCCCGTCGAACCATCCCCGGGTGGAAGAACATCAACACACGCACCCAAGTCCACTTCCGTGGCCGTACCCATTAGCATTGGCCCCCAGGGGCCACATATGCCATCCCCGGGTGGAAGAGCAACAATCACATTCATTCAATAACATAATTTACATTATTCGCATACACACACAATGAAATATAATACATGTACTTGCCTTGGATAACATGATGTGAAGATAACGGTGAAAGGAAAGGTTTCGGTCCGAATAAGCTTCACAAATCCATTCCTAACACAAGAACGACATACAGTAAATCTCAATATTGTGAATACGTAGGGATTCTTCCTAGTTCTACCCGATGGGACAATTTGTCGAACATTACTAGGGTATCATCGAGTATAAGTGATGAACAATGGAAAAATCGGAGTTTAATCCACAAATCCTCAAGAACCACGAAGGAATACAAGTATACAATTGAAGTCTAGTAATAATCTATGACAAATCGGATTGAAAAGGGTCAAATCGCAAGAAACCCTCAAAATTCTCCCAAAATCTCAGAACAAGGGTTTTAGGAAGTCTTACCTTGATTCGGGTGGCGGAAGATGCTAAGGACTTGATGAATTCGCTCAAGGAATGCAGGGATGTTAATAGATGATGATATTGGTCGAAATTGGTTATATCCTTCGTCTAGAACTGCCCAAAGCCGAAGAGAAGATGTGAGGATGGAAAAATGACGAAGTTGACTGTTGTTGTCCTATATATATCGGACATGCTTAGCACACGCTACGCCCTAAGAATCAGCGTGTGCTATCGGGGGTGCGGGAAAACAGTCAGAGACTTCTGTCCTCCCGTTAGCATACGCGGATACAAGATAGCGTGCACTAGCGTTAGAAATTAGCGCACGTTACCACTCAATTAGCGTACGCTATCTAGTTTAGTTCCGAAATACTAAACCTTATGCCCAGTTCCAGGCTATTCTGCCCAGACGTATTAGCGCACGTAAAAATATAAATCTAGCGTGCGCTAGTTTTACCCTCATAGCGCACGCTACGGAAAAACGTTAGCGTGCGCTAACGGCTCCTGCACAGAGTACAGTCAGGACTCGGCCAGACTGTATCCGACTCGAACGACACGAAAACATGACAGATGCCAGCAGCCAACGAGACATGACAAGAAAACAAAATCCCGCAAACAAAATCTCTCAACCGAATGTATTCCTACTACTGAGGGACTTGAAATACGACAAGGGGGACAAATTTCCTAAACTTATAGGAAATTACAAAACGGCCCAAACGTCCGAAAATCACGATACAACGTCGGATTAACAATCCGAAACTCACAACATGAGCAACTCAACCATACGAACTTATGGGAACAGAGAAGTAGTGAAATCGAACGAGTTTTACGAGAATCGAACGTACACACGATAAAACATAGTTCAAGATGAAAATACGTAGAAACATCACCGAAACTCGTCCGAATGGAAAAACTCAAAGAACAAACTAGATTCAGAATCCCAAAAAAGTGACAAGCGAGTCGTTCCGAAACGAACATACATTAAAAATAGAAATTACCTAAAATAGAAAGTACGGATATTACATTCTCTCCCCCTAAAAAATAAGTTTCGTCCCGAAACTTACAACGCGAATAACTCAGGGTATCTCGACCTCATACTCTCTTTCGTCTCCCACGTGGCTTCCTCGAATCCATGCCTCGACCATTGCACTTTAACCAAAGGAATAGTTTTGTGCTTGAGTTGCTTCACCCGATGCTCTAAGATCTGAATCGGCCTCTCCTCGATAGTAATGTCGGGCCCCACCCAACTCGATCTCTCCAAAATCAATAATATGGATAGGGTCCGGTACGTACTTCCTAAGCTGGGAAACATGAAATACGTTATGTACGTGGCTCAGGGACGGCGGCAAGCCTAACCGATATGCAAGCTCTCCAACTCTCTCTAGAATCTCGAATAGTCGAATATATCTCGGACTAAGTTTACCATTCCGGCCGAAGCGGTAAACTCCCGGTGTGGGTGACACCTTAAGCAACACATGGTCTCCCACCTCAAACTCCAATGGCCGGCGACGCGTATCGGCATAAGACTTCTGTAGACTCTGGGCCGTCAACATCCTATCGCAAATCAGAGCAATCTTCTCTCTCGTCTCAACTACCATATCGGGCTCGGTGCCAATTAGCTCGGATGCATCATCCCAACACAACGACGATCTGCACCTCCTACCATACAATGCCTCAATGGTGCCATTTTGATCGAGGCGTGCCAACTATTGTTGTACGTGAACTCGATCAATGGCAAGTGCGACTCCCAATCATCCTTCCAATCTAAAGCACAGGCTCACAACATATCTTCCAACGTCCGTATCGTCCGCTCAGACTGTCCGTCTGTCTGAGGGTGTTAGGATGTACTGAGTCTCAACTCGGTCCCCAAGGCTCGATGAATGGCCTGCCAAAAATGTGATATAAACCAGCCATCACGATCCGAAACAATACTCTTAGGAGTCCCATGCAACCTCATGATCTCCGCAATGAATACCCGCGCTAGTCTCTCCGGACCCCAAGTATCCTTAATACCTAGAAAATGAGCTGATTTGGTTAGTCGATCGACAATAACCCAAATAATGTTGATTCGAGTCCGAGTCCTAGGCATACTGGTAATAAAATCCATGGAAATGTCCTCCCACTTCCACTCCGGAATAGGGAGTGGTCGCAATAATCCCGCGGGTCGCTGATGCTCAATCTTAACCTGCTGATAGGTTAAACACTTTGATACAAACTCGTTCACGTCCGTCTTCAAATTGCTCCACCAGTAGTTACTCCTTACATCCTTGTACATTTTGCTCGTACCAGGATGTATGGAGTAAGGTGTAGTATGAGCCTCACCCAATATCTTCTGTCTCAACTCAATATCACTCGGTACACCGCGAAATCTCAAAACTCCTTCATCCTGAACCACAAATCCAGGGGCTTTCCCCTTTTTCACGTCCTCTCTCAACTGGACTAAAAGTGGATCATCATATTGCCTCGCTTTGATATCATCAACCAAGGACGAAGTGATCTCTAATGCACATAACTGGCCCTGAACTCTCTGAACCCAAACCTCGATATTCTGACAAATCAAATCCCGCTGGATCCGGCTCTGTGGTGTAAGTACCTCTAACATCTGTAACGCCACCGGCTTCCGACTCAACGCATCGTCCACTACATTAGCGTTACCCGGATGGTAAAGTATCTCGAGGTCATAATCTTTAACTAGCTCCAACCACCTACACTGTCTCATGTTCAACTCTTTCTGACTGAAGATATACTTCAGACTCTTGTGATCTGTGTAAATCTTACACGACAACCCATAGAGATAATGCCTCCAGATTTTTAAAGCAAAGACGACTACAGCTAACTCTAAATCATGCGTATTGTAATTTGCTTCGTAAGGTTTCATCTGTCGAGACGAATAAGCAATAACCCTATCTCTCCGCATCAAAACACATCCGAGTTCGAGGCCCGAAGCATCACTATATACCACGAAATCCTCGTTCCCTTGAGGCAATGCTAAAACAGGTGCGATAGTCAGTCGTCTCTTCAACTCGTCAAAACTATCCTGTCTATCTGCGGTCCACTCGAACTTCTTAGTCTTCTGGAGTAACTGAGTGAGTGGTCTAGCGATCTTAGAAAATCCATCAACAAATCTACGGTAATAGCCTGCAAGTCCCAGAAAACTCCTCACCTCCTTCACATTCTTAGGCGGTTCCCACGCCATCACTGCCTCTATCTTCTGTGGATCTACCCGAACTCCCTCCGCTGAAATCACATGCCCGAGGAACGTCACTTCCTTGAGCCAAAAATCACACTTAGAGAACTTCGCGTACAACTGCTCATCTCTCAAAATGTCTAACACAATCCGGAGATGTAAGGCGTGCTCCTCCTGACTCCGGGAATAGATAAGAATGTCATCAATAAAGACGACTATGAATTTGTCCAGATACCTAATAAAAACTTTGTTCATCAACTGCATGAACACTGCTGGGGTATTGGTTAGCCCAAAAGGCATAACCACAAACTCGTAATGGCCATATCTCATCTGAAAAGCAGCTTTCGGTATATCACTGTCCCGAATCCTCAATTGGTAGTAGCCTGATTGTAAATCAATCTTCGAGAAGACTGTCGCTCCCTGAAGATGATCAAACAAATCGTCGATCCTGGGCAAAGGGTACTTGTTTTTGATGGTTAACTTGTTTAATTCTCGATAATCGATGCATAAATGAAGCGATCCATCCTTCTTCTTAACAAAAAGTACAGGCGCGCCCCAAGGCGATGCGCTTGGTCGAATATACCCTTTATCTAACAACTCTCCCAACTGTTTCTTCAACTCTAACATCTCCGACGGTGCCATACGGTACGACGCTCGAGAAATAAGGGCCGCATTCGGCTCTAGATCAATAGGAAACTCAATCTCCCACTGTGGTGGTAATCCCAGCAAGTTATCTGGAAAAACGTCGGGGTACTCGCTAACAACTGGAATCGAAGACATGTCAACTCCATCATCTTCCGCCTTCAGAGCGTAACACCAATAGCCGACGTAACCCTGGTTCAGAAGTTTCATCGCCTTTAAGGCGCTAATCACACTTCCTGATCTACCCAGCTTACAACCAACGAGAGTATGCTCGGTGCCGTCCTCGTCCACTATCGAGATGGTACGAGTTCGATAGTTCATGATAACACCGTGACGATCCAACCAATCGTCCCCGAGGATCAAATCCTCACCCTTAAGGTCTATAACAATGAGATTCGAGGGCCAATCTCGGCTCCCGATCCTCAATGGGCAATCTCTAACTTCCCGGTACCTAATCATACGATCCCCGCTAGGCGTACCCACTACAAACGGTTCACACTCGAACAAGCAGTCAAAACCAATACGACTCGCATAATCCGAAGCAATAAAAGAGTGGGTAGCACCCGAATCAAAAAGCACTTAAACTGGATGAGAAAGGATCTGAATGGTACCTGACTCCACCGGAACGTCTGCCTCCTCTGTGCACCTTATTTGATACAATCGAGGGTGAACTGAGCCCGAACTCAATGCGGTACGGCGATCCGGCTGACCCCGACCCCTACCATGGCCCGAACTCTGAGGAACATGAGAAACTTGAGTACTGTGCTTCTTCTGAATGGTGGTGGTAGTCGGAGTTCTGGTGACCTTGGTGGCCCTCTCGCAATGAACTGCCCGATGCCCGGTCTGTCCGCAAGTAAAGCAAGTAGCTAACGGAAATGGGCAATCCTTCATCACGTGCTCATACTTACTGCAATTAAAACAAACTCTACCGCCAGATTCACCAGACTGGACTGAACGGTTACCCTGAGATCCACCGGCCTGATGAAACGGCCTCTTCCCAGATGTAGGAGCAGACCGAGACCTCGAAAACTGACCACTCTTACCGGCTGAGAAACTGCAAGTAGTCTTCTGCTTCTTAGTTTCGAAACCCAACTCTGATTCCGAGATAGCCATCTCGATCGCTAGGGCGCGATCCTGGTATTCCTTCAAGGTGGCACACATGAGCGGTGCCATACTCTGCCTGATATGCAGCTTCATGCACATATTGAAATAACGGATTTTATCGGCCTCAGTCCTCACCTGATCCCTCACAAACCCCAACTGTTGATTGTAAGAGATAATGGCCTGAGAAATCGGCACATCCTGAGGTGTGGCAGTGAAGAACTCCACAATCCTGCGTTCTTTGACTGGCGGCGGACAATATTCTGCTTCCATAGCAGCCTTGAATTCCTCCCAAGTGGCTTGGCGGTCTCTGGGCGCCACAGCCTCCCACTATTCCGCAGGTTCCTTATCCAGGAGGTACTGAGAAATATGTACCCTCCTGTCATCGGGACACGCTACGGCATCAAAAGTCCTGCTCAACTGAAAGAGCCAATTCTCCCAACCAGGGAGTCAGAAGATATAGAGAAACGAGGAGGGTGCATCTTAGTCACCATATGAAGCCATTTACTAGCTTCTTCCTCAAGAGTCAGGGGAGGATTCTGGCGTCCTCCCTGAGCTATCTGGGCAAGCTGGGCTACCAACTGTTGAAGTACGGTAGTAGCCCCGGCATCGGCATTATTACCCGACGATAGATCCTGACTGACCGACATATCCTGCTGCCCATCAGAGCTTAGAGGTAGAGTGCTCGGCACTGACTGTGAGGCCGAATCTGTAGAGGATTGAGAAAGTGAGACTTCCTCATTAATAGCACCCCGACCACGGCCTCTTCCGCGTCCCCTAGCTGGTCTACTGCGACCTCTCAACATACTGAAGAAAATATATGAAAGGAACAAGATCAGAAAAATTCACAGTTTGCAAAGTCGGTACCACAATTCACAATCCAAACAACACAAGGAACCCAATTACAGACATATAAGAGTTCGAGGAGACTTACAGTCACGGGTCGCACGAAGAGATGGTATCACGATGATATTAGGCTCAACAACTGACTCTAACGACACGACTGACAGACCCAAAATTAACCGACAGCCTAGGTATTCATAACCTATGGCTCCGATACCATAAATGTAACACCACAAATCACCAATGGGACATTACACGCCGTAGAACCTTCATGAGGTCTACCAGGCTAACACATACACACAATCCGAATATGAAATCCCAAAAGACACAACCATCATAGTAAAATAGGGCCGTGGCCTCGGCCAAAACAATTTAATCAAGTATCGAAGAGTGTAACTCCAATAAATCTATTGCCCACGCAGGGGACTTTAACCAATTTATAAAACACTCAGTCTAACTCCAACATCAAGATATATGTAATAGTAAAACATAAAACACGACTCGAGCCTCATCATCATGCTGGTCTATCCTTTGCATGCATATCCCGTGCCAGTTCCTCGGCTCGACCAGTACTTGAAATGCATAAGACGCATTTCCCCTATTTAAGGGGTTAACATTCAAATAGCTAGTGCAAGTACACAATTACACTACATTATATACATACACGATTCGACACAAGCAATCCATTTGAGAAAAACAGTTGAAGTCAATATTCCGGAATATCACATTTACACCAAAACAGTATATTATCAAGTTCCCACATCACAACTATCCACGCTTGGTAACCCGCGGCCGTACCTATTAGTATCGACCCCCAGAGGCCCCGTCGGACCGTCCCCGGGTGAGAAACCACTTCCGCGGCCGTACCCATTAGTATCGGCCCCTAGATGTTCCGTCGAACCATCCCCGGGTGGAAGAACATCAACACACGCACCCAAGTCAACTTCATGGCCGTACCCATTAGTATCGGCCCCCAGAGGCCACATATGCCATCCCCGGGTGGAAGAGCAACAATCACATTCATTCAATAACACAATTTACATCATTCGCATCAAAACCGTACACACAAAATGATATGTAATACATGTACTTGCCTTGGATAACATGATGTGAAGATAACTGTGAAAGGAAAGGTTTCGGTCCGAATAATCTTCACAAATCCGTTCCTAACACAAAAACGATATACAATCAATCTCAATATTGTGAATACGTAGGGATTCTTCTTAGTTCTACCCGATGGGACAATTTGTCGAACATTACTAGGGTATCATCGAGTATAAGTGATGAACAATGGAAAATCGGAGTTTAATCCACAAATCCTCATGAACCACAAAGGAATACAAGTATACAGTTGAAGTCTAGTAGTAATCTATGACAAATCGGATTGAAAAGGGTCAAATCGCAAGAAACCCTCAAAATTCCCCCAAAATCTCAAAACAAGGGTTTTAGGGATTCTTACCTTGATTCGGGTGGCGGAAGATGCTAAGGACTTGATGAATTCGCTCAAGGAATGCAGGGATGTTAGTAGATGATAATATTGGTCAAAATTGGTTATATCCTTCGTCTAGAACCGCCCAAAGCCGAAGAGAAGATGTGAGGGTGGAAAAATGACGAAGTTGACTGTTGTTGTCCTATATATATCGGACAAGCTTAGCGCACGCTACGCCCTAAGAATTAGCGTGAGCTATCGGGGGTGCGGGAAAACAGTCAGAGATTTCTGTCCTCCCGTTAGCGTACGCAGATACAAGATAGTGTGCGCTAGCGTTAGAAATTAGCGCACGTTACCACTCAATTAGCGTATGCTATCTGGTTCAGTTCCGAAATACTGAACCTTCTGCCTAGTTCCAGGGTATTCTGCCCAAACGTATTAACGCACGTAAAAATATAAATCTAGCATGCGCTAGTTTTATCCTCACAGCACACGCTACGGAAAAATGTTAGCGTGCGCTAACGGCTCCTGCACAGGGTACAGTCAGTACTCGGCCAGATTGTATCCGACTCGAACGACACAAAAACTTGACAGATGCCAGCAGCCAATGAGACATGACAAGAAAACAAAAGCCTGCAAACAAAATCTCTCAACCGAATGTACGATTCCGACTACTGAGGGACATGAAATACTTGAAATACGACAAGGGGGACAAATTCCCTAAACTTAAAGGAAATTACAAAACGGCCCAAATGTCCGAAAATGACGATACAACATCGGATTAACAATCCGAAACTCACAACATGAGCAACTCAATCATACGAACTTATGGGAACATAGAAATAGTGAAATCGAATGGGTTTTACGAGAATCGAACGTACACGCGATAAAACATAGTTCAAGACGAAAATACGTAAAAACATCACCGAAACTCGTCCATATGGAAAAACTCAAAGAACAAACTAGATTAAGAATCCCAAAACAGTGACAAGCGAGTCGTCCCAAACGAACATACACCAAAAATAGAAATTACCAAAAATAGAAAGTACGGATATTACACAGGGGTTGACTGTCCCATATATACTATGCCCAGTATAGCGCACGCTACGCCTCAATATTAGCGTGCGCTAATGGGGTCACCCGGTAGTCCAATGGCTACTGCCAGCCTCGTTAGCGTGCGCTACGTATACGGTAGCATGCACTATTCGAGAGTTAGCGTGCGCTACCTGGTAGTTGTTCCCCAGAAATGGGAGTCCAGAACCTACTGTCCTCTGCCCTGGTCGGGACTTAGCATGCGCTGCTGCCATAGCCTTGCGTGCGCTACGAAACACTTATAGCGTGCGCTAGCCGATGCCTTAGCGTAGGTTACCTGATAGTCCAGATAGTTTGAAAGTCTCACTGCCTATGCCGACCCAGCTCGTTAGCGTGCGCTACGGACGGTGTTAGCGCGCCCTACTGACCACGAATAACATGCGCTAGCGAACTCCTAGCGTGCGCTAACTGCTAGTCCAGAGAGCAGAATTAGCTACTGCCTCTTCCCTATCTGGACCGTTAGCGCGCGCTAAGGTTCAAAGCTAGCGTACGCTACTCAAGTAGAATTAGCGTGCGTTAGCCTAAGCCTAGCGTGCGTTATCTCCCTGACCCAGAACACTTCTGAAAGGTTTAAACAACACGATCATAATCCAAACAAGGCACGAAATTCTATAACAACATCGCAACATCACAAAGAGTTCACAGAGCGACATAAAAGGAAGAACGGCAATATCAAACAGTCAATAAAAAGTACGGGTATTACAATGGGAAGACCCTCTGACTGGATAATTTGCCGACTGAGACCCCCGTTGATTGCCACCTCTACCGCTAGAAAACTTTTCGGAGGTCTTCTGCTTCTTACTGTCACTTGCCGCTTCGGTAGTAGTGAAGGACATATCGTAGGCTAATGCTTTGTCTTGATACTCCTTCAATGTGGTGCAAGCAAATCCCGACATATAGTGTCGAACTTTCGGCTTCATACGCATGTCGAAGTGACGGATTTTATCTCTCTCTTCCTTCACTTGACTCTTCACATGGTTGAGTTGATGGTTGTATTCGACAATCGCCTGAGATACAGAGACATCCTGGGGTTTAGCCTCGTAAAAGACTCGAATCCTGGCCTCCTAAATAGGCCACGGGCAAAACTCGGCCTCCATCAATTCCTTAAACTCGTCCCATGAAACCACATGATCCGGAGATGCAATCGCTTGCCACCAACTAGCTGCATCCCTTGTTAAAAAGTACTGAGCAACTGGCACCTTACGTGCCTCTGAACAATTTTAGGCCATGAAGACTTTGTTCATCTCATTAATCCAATCTTCCCAGCCGGTTGGATCATTTGCGCCACTAAATTGGGGAGGGCGCATACGGATCACATCTTGTAACCATTTCTCTGCCCCAGTATCGGTTGTAGGAGTTGGTTGGTTGTGCTGAACCGCTTGGGTCAAAAGAGCCATTTGGTTTGCCACTTGTTGTATGGTGGCAACGCCCACATCTAGGTGACTCCCTGCGGAAGTTCCTGTTAGGAGTATGCCCTCGAATGCCACTCAGAGGGTGATGAGTGAGGGAATTGTACTTGTAATTATGTAAATCATTTATATAAGGCAATGTATGTTTCTTTATTTACTGGTACTTACTGGCATTCCTAACTCGTAAATATACATATAGAAACTAGTCCGTGTATTTGAGAGCAAAATGTTTCACTCCTTATTGGATAAGGGGGTCGGCACTGGAAAGGTTTATAGCTCAAATACTTAATCGTTCGCAAGTCGATGAAACTTGACTGGGCGTTAAGTTTATGTGAAGACCTGTATAACATGTTCTTTGACATGGAAAGTGCCTGTCGAACATGAATGGATAAATTCCCACTAGAAGGGGGGTTGAATAGTAGTAATGCGGAATATCGAACTTTCTCGCGAATAAAGATAAAATGTGCGGAAAGTAAAAGACTCAAAGATTTATAGAGGTTCGGCAACTTGGCTACGTCCTCTCTCCGACTTCTTTTTCTATTGGCTAAAGAACAACCATACACACTTGTCTCGTCTTCGATCGGTCCGAGCACAACAACTGTTACAACCGCTTGTCTTATATTGGTCCAAGCATAACCACTCTCAAACTAAACTTTTTGTATCTAGTGTTCTATCGGAACTAGACAATCCTCACTTACGAATGTTGAAGTGTAATCCTAACAATGTGGGATCAAAGATCCTAATAACACAGGATTAGTGACTCTTAATTCGTTTCTCTTACGCTCGTGTGATGCAACCCTCACAACCAAATGAAAAGAATACAAAGTATAATGGATATTACAATGTGTATCACTCTTGTATCTTTTCTTCTCACAACTTAGTATGCAATAATAAATAGAAATCTGAGCTCAAGAATGCTTTGAATGCTTGTATACTTGAATGCTTGAAGTTGTGTGTTGAGACACCCAAGTGATATGGGTATTTATAGTGTCAAGTCCTTCTTCATATGCTGAAAAACATATTATTAGCGTGCGCTAATAATCCTTCATAGCGTGCGTTATCGAGCTTTGACTTGACTGATCTGAACGGTCATTAACCAACAGTCATAATACACATCTAGCGTGTGCTAGTCGGTCTTCTGTAGCGTGCGTTATCATTGGTCAACATGTCTTCACTTTTGACTGTTGAATCTTGTCGGTTTGTCTCCCCAACGTCTCTTTTCCAATGGATAAAAATGTACTTAGCATGCGCTAGTACTGATACATTAGCATGCGCTAGTATATTTTATATTAACTTTCTAGATTTTACGGATCTCCTTTTTGACCTTTGCATTCCAACGGATAAGTTGACTAACGGTAGGATTTCGAACGCTTAGCGTGCGCTAACAAATGTTTTGTAGCATGCGCTACGTATGTTCTAGATAACGTACGTTAGCTTGTTTAGCGTACGTAATTGCTTCCTTATTTTGGGTCCAGAGCCTACTGGACTGCCAATATGATTTCCAGTAGCGTGCGCAAGGTTTGACATGTAACGTGCGCTAAGGCCTCTGAATAGCGTACGTAATTAAACTTCCGTAGCATGCGCAGATGATTTCCCTTTTTCTGTCCAGACCTTACTGACTCTCTGCCTTGATTGCGATAGCGTGCGCTATAGATAGATGTTAACGTGCGCTAAGTTTGACAACTTAGCGTGCGCTGATATTGTAGGCTTTGCGTGCGCTATCCATCAGGTGACTCCAACTTGACTGTAGATTACTTGCCTGACTACAGGTGACTTGCCCTCGATAGCGTGTGCTACCATTCAGTCTGTAGCGTGCGCTAGGAATAGAATTTTCCTTCAATGTAACAGCTCGATGAGATAGATTTTGGTTAAATGTTTTGAATATAATCATCATCAAAATACTTTGAGTCAACAATCTCCCCCTTTTTGATGATGTCAAAACATTTAATATAAACCTGCAAAACCATTTAAAAAATGTCGAATCAAAGTAATTTGTTCGATATGTTAGTACGTTCGGTTTTGGAGTGTTTCTCCCCCTTTTTGACATAAACAAAAAGGACTCCCCTGTTTTGTTGCGTATATAACAAAATACCAATCAAATGACATGCGTCAAAACGAAACACATAATTAACATTAACGAGCCAAAGCACATGTAAACCAAATGAAGGGAATGCGCATTTCATTGAAAATAATTCAAGCATTACACAAAAATATCCAAAGCACACGACATCAAAAACATGTGAAATAAAAGTTAGCTACATCGAGAATCAATGTCCTACAAACTAAGTTGCTTGGCCGGATGAGGAGGGTGGAAGCGGGAAAGACGGATGAGTGAAACGAATAAAATCTTCAATCAACCCGCGGACTCATTGAACCTCCGAGCGGAGAGAACGAACATCTTCATGGATTTCCAGCTGTGAAGTTTGATGCTACACATCCGGGAAATGAGGTCACTCTCCTCTTCCTCGGTACGTGTCTCTCTCATCGGACGTTTGCCCTTAGAAGTGGGCTTCCTCACAAATTCTCCTGTTTGCATTTCTCGAGGGGTGTGCAGCCCTCGTCTAGTAATCCGCTCTTCCGGTGTCGGCAATCTAGTCCCTTTCTCCACTTGATCGTCTTCATTAAGGTACGGAAAGAGAATCCAGCCTCGGTTGATGGTTCGCACATAGTGCATGGCCTTGAGCGAGTAGTCGGAAATCTCATGGCCGATAGACACAGGAATGGCTTTGTCCTTCGTTAAGTCCACTTGATGAAATTTGAAAATCGCTGTTAGGATGGAGCCGTATGGCATTCCAGCCTTGCGGGACCGTGAGGCATAATTTTTCCGAAAGAGGTCGCCTTTGACTTTCATCCAGCTTGTAACAATCGCCGCGAAATCAACCAAATCGTCGTTAAGCACTTGATACACCACATGTTTGTCGATTCCAACCAACTTATGTTCCGTGTTGACCTTAGGCATTATACACTTGGTGAGCGCGACCAAAAGGAGTCGAATATTAATGCCGAAGTTGTTGTTCTTGAAGACATCATCGGTGATGTCGATGACGACTTTCGAGCTTAAGAATTTTTTGACATCAATCTCAGACACACCAGATTCTTCAGAAATGGACTTCCCCGAACACGCAAAACCTTCCGACGATAAACTAAATAATTGACTCAAAATCTCCGAAGAGACTTTCATCACAGTTCCTCCAACCAAACTTCCTAAAACTAAGGATGAAGATCCTTCACTCTCAGAAATATGAAGATTCGTGTAGAATTCACGAACTAACTCGGGAAAGATAGGTTCTTTACATTCAACGAAACGAGAAATACCAATAAAAGAGAAGAATTCGGAAATAACAACATTCACCCATTCCATGCTGTGGAAATTGAAGTAGTAGCAGTCCGTCAAGTGTTCTTGAGGGAGGATTTCCAAAAATACCTTTGAAGCGTTATAAGACACGAAACGAGATGCATCATATTCTGGTTCGCGTGTACATTTTGTGCTTTTGTAAGCCTTTTCCATAGCTTTTCTTCCCTTGCTCGACATGATTATGAGAGGAATTGAAGGATTTGAAGGAAGAAATCGGGATTATATGAATCGGATTTTGGCTAGTGTTCTTGCTTCGAAAGGGGATCTGCAGTTGCGTGCGTTATGAAATGGTAAATGATTTTCTGGACTGTTGAGGGTTTATATAGGGAACTGAAAAGGTTTAATTAGTGTGCGCAAAGAATGTAGAGTTAGCGTATGCTATGAATATATAGGTATCTTACTGTACTGTCCAGTAGCATATATCGGAATCAGAGGATTTTAGCTAGAGTACGCAAATGATAAGGGGTTAGCGTACGCTATCGAAGAAAAAATCGTACAAGAATGGGAAGTTATCGCGCGTTAAAAGGATAAAGCTAGCGCACGTTAGCGAATGGAACGTTTCTAAGAGATTGATTTCTCGAGTAGATAACTAATTTCAAAAATTGTCAAGATGTCCCATACCAAGTTACAAACGAATAGTGTTAAATGATTCCTCGGGAAGATGTTTCGTAAATATATCAGCAAGTTGATCCTTCGTCCCGACAAAAATTAAGCAAATATCATTCTCTTGCACATGATCACGTAAAAAGTGATGTCTAATGTCTATATGCTTAGTTCTACTATGCAACACGGGATTTTTTCTCAAATTAATTGCACTAGTATTATCACATAAAATAGGGGTATTTTCAAAATAAATGTCGTAGTCGCGGAGTTGATTATTAATCCATAATACCTGAGCACAGGCACTCCCTGCAGCAACGTATTCGGCCTCAGCTGTAGACAACGCTACACTGGTTTGATTTTTACTTCCCCAAGATATTAAGCATGAGCCAATGAAATGGCATGTACCACTAGTACTCTTTTTATCAATTTTACATCCACCGAAATCGGCGTCACTATATGCAATCAAATTAAAATCCAAGCAAGAAGGATACCATAGACCTAGACTGATGGTCCCATTCAAGTAACAAAAAATGCGTTTACAAGCAGTTAAATGGGATTCCTTAGGATTAGCTTGGAATCGAGCACATAAGCACGTAGCGAATATTATGTCTGGCCTATAAGAAGTTAAATATAGCAAAGATCCAATCATACCTCGATATAATTCTTGATCTACGGATTTGCCATTTTCATCTTTATCTAATTTCAATGATGAAGACATTGGCGTTAAAATCACTTTGCTACTCTCCATTTTGAATTTCTTGAGGAGATTGTTTGAGTACTTTGTTTGATGAATAAAAATTCATCTTCGGATTGCTTGATTTGAAGCCCGAGGAAGAATGTTAATTCTCCCATCATACTTATCTCGAACTCTCCCTTCATAAGATTAGAGAAATCTTGGCACAAAGATTCAATAGTAGCTCCAAAAACAATGTCATCAACGTAAATTTGGCAAACAAGTATATCATTATCCAATATTTTCACAAACAAGGTATTATTGACTTTACCTCTTTTATAATCATTTGCAATTAAAAATTGACTTAAACGATCATACCATGCTCGGGGTGCTTGTTTCAAACCGTAGAGCACTTTGTTGAGCTTGTAGACGTGATCCGGGAATTGGTGATCTTCAAAACCGGGAGGTTGCTTGACATAAACTTCTTCTTGAATATAGCCATTCAAGAATTCACTTTTCACATCCATTCGGAATAACTTGATCTTTTTGTGAGCCGCAAATGCACATAACAAACGGATGGCTTCAAGGCGAGCCACGGAAGCAAAGCTTTCTTCATAATCAAGACCTTTTTCTTGATTATACCCTTGTGCGACCAAACGAGATTTATTTCGAATTGGGTAACCGTCTTCGTCACACTTGATTTTGTGCACCTATTAAGTTCCGATAATGGTTTTATCTTTAGGGGCGGGAACTAAATTCCATACGTTATTGTGCATGAATTGAACGAGCTCCTCTTACATTGCCATCATCCAACTTTCATCATCAAGAGCCTCGGATATATTTTTAGGAACAATTTCGGATACGAAAGCACAATGATCCATATATTCGGTGGTTCTCCTTCGAGTTTGAACACCATCTTCAATATTTCCAATCACGAGATCTTTTGGATGGTCTTTGATGTGCCTCCAATCTTTCGGTAAGCTATCGATTGTCTTCTTTTGGATTTACGAAATTTTTTCCATTTCGTTTGAGGGATGAGAATTCAGAAAAATACCTGCATCATTAAAACATTCTACCTTTCTCGTTGGTGAGATCATATCGTTGAATTTAACATGAATGGATTCTTCAACATGATTTGTTCTAATGTTATTAACACGATATGCTTTGCTATTCGTAGCATACCCAAGAAATATTTCGGAGTCGGATTTAGCATCAAATTTCCCCAAGTTATCCTTACCATTATTTAGGATAAACACATTGCAACCAAAAGGATGGAAGTAAGATATATTTGGCTTTTTGCCCTTCCATAATTCATACGGAGTTTTAAGATGAGTTCTACGAACATGAACTCGGTTAATCACATAGCATACTGTAAAAATTGCTTCGGCCCAAAAATATTGTGGAAGAGAATATTCGTTAAGCATAGTCCTTGATATTTCTTCCAAAGATCGATTTTTCCTTTCAACAACCCCATTTTGTTCAGGCGTTCTAGGAGCTGAAAAATTGTGATCAATACCATATTTGTCACATAAAAGCTCAAACGGAGGTGCGAATAGAAATTATAGAGAGACTTTTCTCATTTTTCACCAAACGACACCATTTGGAAAACTCGGAAAATGTATCATCTTTATGAGCAAGAAATCTTACCCAAGTAAAACGGGAATAATCATCAACAATAACCAAAGTATAAAGTTTACCATTTAGACTAATATATCTAGATGGTCCAATCAAATCCATATGCACAAGTTCAAGAATGCAGGTAGTGGAAACCTCAAATTTTGGTTTGAAAGATTCTCGAGTATGTTTCCCTTTTATGCAAGATTCACACAAATGTTTCCGATCAAATTTGAGTTTGGGTAAACCACGGACAAGATCGTGTCTCGATATAATAGAAATGATGGGTCGAGATGTATGCCCCAATTAACGATGCCATAAATATGCATTATCATCCAAAGTAATAAGGCACTTTTCATTAAATGAACTTTTATCATTAATATCAACAATATAAATGTTTCCACATCTCAAACCGATGAATGCAATTTTATTATTTCTAAATGCCGTGCAATGAGTTTGCTCAAAGAGAATTTTAAAACCTTCATCGCATAGTTGAGAAACGCTAAGTAAATTGTGATGCAAACCTTCAACAAATAATACTTTGTTGATAGAGGGAGAAAGTTCCTTACCGACTTTTCCGATGCCTTTAATCTTTCCCTTTTGATTGTCGCCAAAGGTCACATGTCCTTGTTCTTGATATTCGAGGTCTTCAAACAAGTACTCGGAGCCGCACATGTGCCTTGAGCATCCGCTATCAATGTACCACATGCTTTTTGTTGGTGCCGGTACCTACAAATATAGTGTTTCTCGGTTGTTTCGGTACCCAAGCCCTTTTGGGTCCTCCAAAGTTAACGATACTTATAGCATTCGGAACAATTGTCCCTTTTGGAACCCATATTTGTTTAACTTTGATGGTTCTCAACTTTGAACGAACGTTATCATGAACTCGTTGTTTGAAAGGAGTTTTTGAATTCTCGGTTTTGGTTTTCTTTATTTTGTCAAGATTAATAAGGGATTGTTCCCTTTTAAACGGGTCGAAACCAAGACCGTGTTTTAACAATGGGGATTTTTCAATGGCTAAGAGCTTTTCGAATTTCTCGTTTCCGAGAGTAAATTTGTTCAAAATATATTATAGCTCCTTTTGAGTTTTCGTCAACTCAATTTTCAAAATGTTTTCTTTTTCAAGGCATAAGGTATGGTCGAGTTCAATAGTTTTGCCTTTATTTTGAAGAGAAGATTTTTCTAGTTCTAAAGATTTTATTTTCCTCTTTAAAGACATATTTAATTTAACCATCTCGTCGTATTCGATGTTCAAAGATTCAAACGCATTTAATAACTCATCGTCATGATGAACTTCTTGTGAATCGAAAAAATCGAATGCATCATATTCATCATCATTAAGTTTAGAACTTACCTCGATATTGCTTTCAGAGTCGAGTGCCATGAACGCGAGATTAGCATCTAGAGATCTTTCAATCTCCTCATCGTCATCACTCCAAGACGCGATTAGAACCTCCTTATTTTTGAATCTTTCGATTTGGGGCTTTGAAGAGGATCCTCGACATTTCTTGGCATAGTGACCGGATTGACCGCATTTCCGACAATTATTGTCGAACTTCTTTATAGGAACATATCCATTCTTCTTTTGTTCCGCCTTACCATCCCGGCCAAGAAAATTTCGCCTTCTTTGAATTAGATTTTTATACCTTCTAAAGTTCTTGGCGTAGAGAGCAAGTTCCTCGTCATCTTCATCCTCGGGAACATCTTCCTCAATATCGCTATCAACATTGAATGCGACTACTTTTTCACGAGGCTTTGGTTTAGTACCTTTAGACTTGAGAATGATCTCATAATTGATGAGTGACCCGAGGAGGGCACTAAACTCGAGTTTATTGAGATCTTTGGACTCCATGATTGCGGTAACCGTGGCATTCCATTCACGTGGCAACGAGCGAAGAATTTTCTTAGCTTTATCGCTACTAGATATAGGTTTTCCGAAAGATGCAAGTCCATTGGTTATACCCAAGAACCGATCCAATGTATTTGTGATCGTTTCCTCGTCCTTCATGGAGAAGAGTTCGTAGTCATGAAGAAGCATGTTGATTTTAGTCTCCTTGACTTTGGTGGTTCCTTCATGAGTTACTTCGAGGATTTCCCAAATTTCCTTTGCGCTTTCGTAGGAGGATATCCTATTGAGTTCTTCGGGATTAAGGACGTAATAGAGAAGTTGAGTAGCACGTGAATTGATGTTCGTGTTCCTCCAGTCCTCGTCGTTGAACTCGTCGAACTTTTTCAACAATCCATCTTCTTTCTTGGCGAGTTTCGGACCAAGGGCAATGACTTTCCAAATTTCAATATCATAGGCTTGAACGAATATAGCCATTTTCTTTTTCCATGTCATGAAATTGGAACCGTCGAAGAAGGGAAAACTGTTGAGAGCATTTTCTTCGATTTGGCCACGAAGAGCCATTTTCTTTTTCCCTTGGGTGATTAAACCCTTAAACAGAGACCTGGTCCGATACCAACTGAAGAGATAAATTCACCACTAGAAGGGGGGTTGAATAGTGGTAATGCGGAATATCGAACTTTCTCGCGAATAAAGATAAAAATGTGCGGAAAGTAAAAGACTCAAAGATTTATAGAGGTTCGGCAACTTTCCTACGTCCTCTCTCCGACTTCTTTTTCTATTGGCTAAAGAACAACCACACACACTTGTCTCGTCTTCGATCAGCCCGAGCACAACAACCGTTACAACCGCTTGTCTTCTATTGGTCCAAGCACAACCACTCTCAAACTAAACTTTTTGTATCTAGTGTTCTATCGGAACTAGACAATCCTCACTTACGAATGTTGGAGTGTAATCCTAACAATGCCGGATCAAATCCGAATAACACCGGATTAGTGACTCTTAATTCGTTTCTCTTACGCTCGTGTATGAGTGATGCAACACTCACAAACAAATGAAAAGAATACAAAATATAATGGATATTACAATGTGTATCACTCTTGTATCTTTTCTTCTCACAACTTAGTATGCAATAATAAATAGAAATCTGAGCTCAAGAATGTTTTAAATGCTTGTATACTTCAATGCTTGAAGTTGTGTGTTGAGACACCCAAGTGATATGGGTATTTATAGTGTCAAGTCCTTCATATGCTGAAAAACATATTATTAGCGTGCGCTAATAATCCTTTATAGCGTGCGTTATCGAGATTTGACTTGACTAATATGAACGGTCATTAAACTGTACCAACGGTCATAATACACGTCTAGCGTGTGATAGTCGGTCTTCTGTAGCGTGCGTTATCGTTGGTCAACAGGTCTTCACTTTTGACTGTTGAATCTTGTCGGTTTGTCTCCCCAACGTCTCTTTTCCAACGGATAAAAATGTACTTACAGTGCGTTAGTACTGATACATTAGCGTGCGCTAGTATTATTTTATATTAACTTTCCAGATTTTACGGATCTCCTTTTTGACCTTTGTGTTCCAACGGATAAGTTGACTAATGGTAGGATTTCGAATGCTTAGCATGCGCTAATAAATGTTTTGTAGCGTGCGCTACGTATGTTCCACATAACGTACGTTAGCTTGTTTAGCGTACATAATTGCTTCCTTGTTTTGAGTCCAGAGCCTACTGGACTACCAATATGATTTCCGGTAACGTGCACTAAGGCCTCTGAATAGCGTACGTAATTAAACTTCCGTAGCGTGCGCAGATGATTTCCCTTTTTCTGTCCAGACCTTACTGACTCTCTGTCTTGATTGCGATAGCGTGCGCTATAGATAGATGTTAACGTGCATTAAGTTTGACAACTTAGCGTGCGCTGATATTGTAGGCTTTGTGTGCGCTATCTATCAGGTGACTCCAACTTGACTGCAGATTACTTGCCTGACTGCAGGTGACTTGCCCTCAATAGCGTGCGCTACCATTCAGTCTGTAGCGTGCGCTAGGAACAGAATTTTCCTTCAATGTAACAGCTCGACGAGATAGATTTTGGTTAAATATTTTGAATATAATCATCATCAAAATACTTTGAGTCAACAGAACACTGATGGTTAGTGGGAGCACACGTTATAGGTATGCTAATTGGATTAGTATACTTAGACCGACTCACCCTAGATTCGTCACACGGATTTCACTCCGGGACAGTCAATGACGGAATCGAAAGGTTGTGATAGGTATTCGTGAACCTTCGACTTGAGGATTTAGTAGGGATGTGCTTGTGACGTCAAGATTTTCATTAGAGTAGTTCGACCTTATAAACCGGGAGGTGGGGGTCAACCTCGACGTGCATCTTGACGGACAAGTAGCAGGTCCTACTGAATACCAAGATAGAATTCTTTCTCCCGTTAGTGAGCGAGTTATATGTCATATGCGGTTATTAGCAGATGAGATCATAAGTCTTTGGCCAAAGCATTGGAGCTAGTTGTATTGGATACACGAGAGCTCGATGATCTCGATTTACATTAACGCATGCATAGCATCAAGTACAAATAGGTTTTGACTGACCGTGACCCTATAACTTGATCGGGACATTTGAAAGAAGGGTTTATACGTATACTGGTATTCACGACATAATGTTTCTTGAATGATCCCATCATCCGTTCTCAGTTAGGGTACAGTGTAGGCTGCCAGACTGGCTAGGTGGTGCTACTACTCTTAGGTTCCTCCCATTACTGACTGAGACGAACCTACCGAGTCGCACAATAGGATTGACGACGGAATGAATCGAGCTTATTCTCTCATTATGAATATTAGATATTGGATATCTAATTAACTGGATATTGGATGTCTAAATTGATTTATTGGATAAATAAATTTACGGCCTAATGAATTAAATAAATTACCGGTTGAATAATTTAATTCATGAATATAATTATTTCTTGGAGAAATTAATTATATTATTATGTATTTGATATGATTGATTAATTAGATTAATTAATTGATATAAATACATCGGGACGGAATCGGAGTTTATCTGTTTGGACTCACAGGAGTCCGCAATGGACCAAACTCGCCCGACTCTTTCTAGATGGCCGCCCCCACTCACCAACTCCCTCTTGGACAAGATATCAAAGTGATATCTCAAGGATGGTGATTAGAGTGGAATAAAATAAGAAGACTATCTCATTTTGCCAACTACACCAAGACTTACAGTTTTGAGCAAAAGAGAGAGAGAAAATATTTCTTCAAGTCTTCTTCTTGTTCATCACATTGTTCTTGAGTTTTCTTGAAGAAAAATTCAAGATAAATTGAGAGATATAGATTATACACTTTGTTGTGTGGCGATTTATACGCCTCGACGGCGATCGGCATAAGGGTCGAGTGACCAAGCCAGCGTCAGATGAACCATGGCAAACTAATCAAATGAGGGTTCCAGATCAAGGTCAAGTACCGAGCGATCGTCTCTTGGCACCTAGTGATCGGCGTCCAGGGCGATCGTCACTTGGCACCTAGCGATCGACCCTAGCGCCCAACCAATGACGATCGTCTTATGCCACGTGTAAAGCCAACATCCGTCAAAGTCTACGAAGACCGAATCTCGGGTGAAGACCCACGTGCAGATCTCCAAAAGGCGCCGCAGGAAAAGGCTTTTTGACTCCAGCCCATCACCAGCTGTTGGTGACAAGGACAGCCTCTCACATACCGACAGATCCGCTGAAAGGTCCAAGGTGGGACCTCCCAAGACAGCGACATGAGGCACGTGTTAGCTTCCCATTAGTTCACTCATCCGCCTGCCAGCAACAGCTGCGGACTTTAAGGAAACCGACCCATGTGCTGAGACGATCGCCCGCTTTATTTAAAACTTGAAAGGCGATCGCCCGTTTAGGATAAAGACATCCCAACCTCTTCTATAAGTAGGAGACTTCCATCATTTGGAAACAGGACTTTTTAGGCTTCTCTCTCATAGGCTTCTCTGGGATCTCTCTCTCTCTCTCTCGGAACTTCTTAACCGAAAGACGGTCGGCAGAAACGAGAACTCCCTATATCTCAAGAGCTAGATAGCTAGGGTTATTACACTCATTGTAATTGTACTCATACATTAATATCTGTACTCCCAAGAGGAATTCTTATTAATAATATCTCGCGAGAGCATTCAAGCCCGGGACTCAAAATCCTGACCAATCTTGTGTTATTTACACTCCTCGTACGTGCTCTCGCATTTTGTTTGTTACTCACTCGTAGCCATATCCAGCAAACCATTACGTATAATATTTTGGGTAACAACAATTGGGCTAGAGGAAGGGGGATTTACCTTTATTTTCTCTCCGACCGTTTCGAAGAACACTCACTGTTCTCCGGAACATATACTTGAAGAAACACTCACTGTTCTTCGAAGAAAAACCTTCAGAATAATGACGTCTGCCACCACCTCGAAGAGAGCCACTTTACGGCTCACCGGACGCCTTATTCCGGCACAAACCGAGTCCCAACCTACGGCGGAGGGCAGTCGTGGCAATGCGAGACTCTCACTCCCGCCACCGAGGGACAGTTCTAGCCTCTCACTCGATCAATTCCAAACCGCGGAACAGATCGAGGAGGCCATGGCCATCCTAAGGGAGCGACAGAGAGCATGCGACGTGCCCACTAATACCCCATCAGCCATCCGACGTGCGGGCAAACGAAAGCTCAAGGAGTTACTTATCGAGCAATCGTCAGAAAGCCCCGATTCACGAGAAAAGGCACTCGCGAGGCAGGACAGTTCCATCTTCAGCCACCTAGGAAGTGATCTATCATGGCGACCAGGGCATTCTGGCCCCAGCCATGAGACGTCGGAATCCGAATCCGTCACCAGGAGCTCGGCGTACCCGACTCCCAAAAGGCAGGCCAACCATCTGGCTCCCACTCACCGAAAAGCTGAGATTGGCGGCAGAGACCTCATCGCCTACCGTGGAGCCAGGAGATCGGTACATGATCGCCTTGGCTCCCGCTCCGAGAGACAAACCATGAGCAACCAGGCTACGGCAATAGCCGCAATGCAACGCCAGCTCGATGGTATGAAGGCACTCCTAGAAACTGGGGCAGGCGCCAAGAGATAGGTCGCCGGACCAAGTGAGCCGCTCGCGGTCCAGATCAAGTTTGCCCCCGTGCAACCAAAGATCACTCCTTCTCAAACACCTTTGTATGAGGGGAGATCGGACCCCGAGACTCACTTAAGCAAGTTCCGGATCTACATGACCGGATGCCGGGCATCGGATGCGACGGGATGCCGAATGTTCCCATTAACATTGGGCAATCTTGCCCATAGGTGGTACATCTCCTTGCCGCCGCGCTCCATCAAATCCTTTGAAAAACTGGCGAGCGACTTCACGTCGTACTTCGCCGTGAAGGTCGCTCGGCCAGAAGGTCCCCACCGCATGATGAAGATCAGGCAGGGGAAAGATGAGTCCGACGAAGATTACATCGACCGGGTGGATGAAATAATCCTTATCGGCGAGCCCATAAGCGACGAGATCGCCCTCTACTCGGTCCTAGGGGGATTCAATGGTCTTTCGCCCATGTTCAGGCACCTTACGAAGGACATCCCCCAACCTACACGATCTTCTACGCCAAGACCGCAGACTTTATGGCCAGGCAGAGGTTGCTCACCCTTCGCTTAGGCGAGGGGGCAGAAAAGGCGATCGCCAAGCCACACGGTGATTCCAAGGCCTTTGAGGATATGGAAGCCCATCTCCTCCATAACCTCAATCTATCTCCGGCCCATATTTATTACGCCATCAAGGGGCGCGAACGGCTAAGCAAGCCAAAAGCGATAAATTTTGTGCTTTCCACAAGAGTCCCGACCATGACACCAACCAATGCCGCGACCTCCTCAGACAACTATGGAGATTGTTAGAGAAGGGCAAACTCGACAGTTTAGTGACTTAGCTGGAGCCCCGGGCAGAAAGGACTAAGGGCCGCAATTGGCGATAGAACAACGACCGTCAATCTCCCAATCCGATCGCCAGAATCAAATGCGACGAGCCAAAGGATTCGTACGAGTCAATTCCCCCAATCAACCTCGGCGGCCAGATCTATATGCTTCAATCAAGAGGTGGAAACTTCGGAGGTCATTCCCCAGTTTCCACCATGTCAAACCAAAGGCTACTGCCTGAGCAACGCCTCCAAAAAAGAGGATGACACGCTCGCCCTCTAAAGTTCGTCATCTAACATGATGAACTGAGGCAAGCGATCGCCTCCCCCAACACAACGTATACCATCGAGGACCGCCATCTAACATGACGATCCGAAGTAGAAAAGTGCAGACATGGTTCTAGAGGTCGATGAAACCGACAGCCCATCCATGCAAGGTTCCTTTGGGCAGAGATCGCTTGCCCTTCCTTTAAATACGAGGCAGGCGTAGCCGAAGGACCCTCCAAACAAATATGAGGACACGCTCGCCCGCCCTCAAGGATCCATCATCTAACATGGTGGACCCGGACAATGCGACGCGTCCTTTCCCCCATCACAACGTATGCCCTCGAAGGTCCGTCATCTGACATATCGGTTCTAGGTAGAAAAGTGCTAATAAGCCATAGTGGCGGAGTCGAATAATCCGACGGTGCCCCGTGCAAGGACTTCTCCAGGCTAAGATCGTTCGCCCCATCGCTACATTGCGAGGCAGAACGTAGCCACCGGAGGACCCTCACAATAGAGTGAGTCGCGAGACAGACCTACAGGTGGAATGTCACTCGCGCACAAGACATGGTCACGGAGGTCGGTTCCATCGAACTCCGCGACTGTGCACGATTCCTCTAGGCCGAGATGGTCGGCCTTCCTCAAGGAATCTGCAAAATTGAAGATCGCAAGAACCAAACCAGAGAAACCGAGTAGGTTGTCTAAATTCAAAATCAAAGTCTGCTCGATGAGTCGCTCGTCATTATTTTAAACGATCGCTAGTGGAACCACCTCACCCCACATCTCTGACAGCGGAGCGAGCTGGGGGGCAATTGTTGTGCAGCGATTTATACGCCTCGACGGCGATCGGCATAAGGGCCGAGCGACCAAGCCAGCGTCAGATGAACCATGGCAGACTAATCAAATGAGGGTTCCAGATCAAGGTCAAGTACCGAGCGATCATCTCTTGGCACCTAGCGATCAGCGTCCAGGGCGATCGTCACTTGGCACCTAGCTATCAACCCTAGTGCCCGACCAAGGACGACCATCTTATGCCACGTGTAAAGCCAACATCCATCAAAGTCTACGAAGACCGAATCTCGGATGAAGCCCACATGCAGATCCACAAAAGGCGCCGTAGGAAAAGGCTTTTTGACTCCAGCCCATCACCATCTGTTGGTGACAAGGACAACCTCTCACCTACCGACAGACCCGTCGAAAGGTCCAAGGTGGGACCTCTCAAGACAGCGACATGAGGCACGTGTTAGCTTCATATTGGTTCACTCATCCGGCTGCTTTAAGGAAACTAACCCATGTGCTGAGACGATCGCCCGTTTTATTTAATACTGGAAAGGCGATCGCCCGTTTAGGATAAATACATCCCAACTACCTCCTCTTCTATAAGTAGGAGACTTCCATCATTTGGAAACAGGACTTTTTAGGCTTCTCTCTCACAGGCTTCTCTGGGATCTCTCTCTCTCTCTCTCTCTCTCTCTCTCTCTCTCTCTCTCTCTCTCTCTCGGAACCTCTTAACCAAAAGACGGTCGGCAAAAACAAGAACTCCATACATCTCAAGAGCTAGATAGCTAGGGTTATTATACTCATTGTAATTGTACTCTTACATTAATATTTGTACTCCCAAGTGGAATTCTTATTAATAATATCTCGCGAGAGCATTCAAGCCCGGGTACTAACAATCCCGGCAAATCTTGTGTTATTTACACTCCTCGTACGTGCTATCGCATTTTGTTTGTTACTCACCCGTAGCCATATCCAGCAAACCATTACGTATAATATTTTGGGTAACAACACACTTAGAGTGTTATAATCAAATAGCTTCATTACTTAGCTCTAGCCGTATACTTGGAGGATAGCAATGTGATCGTCATCCCGTTCGTTTCTCCGACGCATGGCAAGTAGAGGTGTTGTATTTTCGACGTTGGATCATTCGAGTGCTTGGAGCGCTTTGGATCGTAGAGAATTCGTTTAAAGCTTGGGGAATAGCTCAAGAGAAGGAATCAATTTAATCAACGGACTGCAAGGGTGAGTTTCTATATCTCTTGTGTTCTCGTTTGTATATTCGTATATACGTAGCTCGATCGATCCTCGTAGGGATTCGGATCGAATTAATTTTCATTTTACCGCTTCTGCTGGGCCTTCGTTTTAGGCACTGAATCCCAACAGTGGTATCAGAGCGTAGGTCTTGCGATGATATATACGATATTAGCATTTGGAATGCTTGATTAGATGGTGAATGATTTAGAATCATTTTAGTCATAATCGTGGTATATGTTTTTCATTCGTTCTAGTTGTATTTTTCGTAAGTTTATGTCTAAATATAAATCTTAAATTTCTGGGAAATATGATTTATATTGAAGATATGAAAGTTGGAAAATATTGATATTGGATATCTGGTCGAAAATCTTGCCCTGAATCGTCGTCGGACGACTTTTTGGACAAAAGGTGTAATCTGGCCGAGGGTGACTCGACCGTGTCCTGGGTGACTCGGCCGTGTCCGGCAGTTTCCAAAGTCACTGCCAGGTAGACCCGATCGTATCAGGAGACACGGGCCGTGTCTGGCCGCAGGCTGTCGGGACGGCCCGACCGTGTCATTTGGACATGGCCGAGTCTGGCAGGATAGTCTAGGACACTGCCGGTACGACCCGACCGTGTCAGGCGACATGGGCCGTATCTGGATGGCAGACTGCCGTCAGTGTCTCGACCGTGGCAGACCAGTTTCGCACAGGCTCGATTTTTTCGTGTATTCTTGAAAATTAATCTCCCGTATATTAAATTGGATTTAATATGATTAAATGATTTATGGTATTTCATTTTATAAGGGAAATTTGATTAATTGGAATATTTATGGGTGACCGAATTATTTGAACGTTTTTCATATTACCAGTTGTGTAAATCGATTGGATCGGTTCGTATTGTTGATTGGATCAATGTATATCTATGCCTTACATTTATATAGTATTTATTGGATGAATGCTTTTGAATGGGGATGTGGTTCGTAGACTTAGATTTGAATCGTTCGTTTAATTCGATTGGGTTGTAAAGGCCGTTTTGAGCCTATTTATTTTACTAGAAATATTTGTATCTAGGATGCAATTTTCAATGTAAAATTTATATGTAATGACGAAGACCGGAGGAAGATCCGTTTCGAGAAGACGAAGATTCAAGATGAAGACTTGTAATTAGATTACGGAGTTTTTGCTTTCTAGGAACGGTCCATGAACCACATGTTGGTAGCAACTAGGTTGTGAATGGTTGTTTCATATTGTATGAATGCCACAAACGCGCTTAAATGATTAATGTGCAAAGTGTAACGTTAATCGCGAAAATTATCCCACGACAAATTATTAAGTTTATAAGGTTTCAAGGTTTTCCTTCCCTCCATCGAGCTTTCGGGAAATTGAGATCCAACCCGGATGTGCTATGCTTCCGAGTTATCGGGGTAGTCGTTCGGGGAGGACGGATAAATTACCGGGAGCGCATTGGATGCCTTCGGTTGGAGCAAATTTTATCCCTAGAAACCTGATAGGTTGCCGGATAAGATTCAATTGTGAAACTGATTTGCGTCGATGGTATAAACTTATCTTGTTCACGAACCATAGAAACCGTATAGGTTGAGGGGAGTGAACAAGGGGAAAAAGAAGATCGTATCATCCATTAGATGGGTTGGTGTTGGACACCACTTTACGAAAATTAATAGACTAGAAACTTGTTCGGTTGCCCTCTATTAAGATTTATAAAGAACTCGATCGCCACTATGAAGTAGAGCGAATGATACTTCCAGATTTCACATGGGAGTGTGTTATTCTGGTAAAAATAGTGGGAGCTGGGTAACAAGAATAGAAAAGACCTTAATTCTATACTCAGATCATAATTATAACAAGTCACTAATTAATCTGTTATACTTAATGCATACATAACTCTCAATATGACAATGAATCCACTTGCAATTCTACTCGAAATGAACACCCTGATTGGACCTAACTTTGTGGATTGACTTCGAAATCTGATGATTATCCTCAGTATAGAGGCACTGGGAGATGTCTTAGAGACGGACATTCCGGCGCCTCCTGTGCGGACCAGAGCCAATCAGGAAGAGATTGAAAACCACGAAAAGTGGGTTAAGGATGACGTAAAAGTCCGTGCTTACATGATGGCTTCTATATCTAATGAGCTTCAGAGAGCTCATGAGAAAATGACTTCTGCTAGGCAGATTCTATCTCACTTAACCGAACTTTATGATGAGCATAGAGAACTGCTAAATATGAGATATCCAAGCAACTGTTCGGTGCAAGGATGAAGGAAGGTGAGAAGGTTGAGGAACACATCCTCAAAATGATATCCATGATCGAGATATTGGAGGCTCTTGATTTTAAAATGGATACTTCTCTCCAAACCGACCTTATCTTACAGTCTCTCCCTGATTCCTTCTCACAGTTTTTTATGAACTTCAACTGCAATGAGATTGCATGTAATTTAGCTGGGCTAATGAACAAACTTGTGACCGCTCAGTCTCAGATGAAGACTCCGCGGATGAATAAGTCTGCTGTTGTGATTTCTTCTGGACCTCGGAGGTCTAAGAACAAGAAGAAAAAGACCAAGAAGCAGACTGGACCACATGTCAAGGACTTCAAGGGCAAGGGCAAGGCCCCAACGGTTCCAAGGAACAAGAAGAAGAAAGATGCTTGTCTCAAGTGCGGTGAGCTGGGACGCTGGGCTAGAGACTGTCCGATTCTTCATGGCACTTCAGGTATAGAACTTTTAGTTTTGGAAACAAATTGTTCTGCTACTGTATTTTCTACTTCCTAGATACTGGATTCTGGTGCTAGTTCTCATATTTGTACCGTGAACCAGGATCTGAAACAAAGTAGGAAGCTTGGAGCTGGAGAAGTTATGATCACAGTCGGAAGCGGGCATAGTGTCGAGGCGACCGACATAGGATCACTTATTTTGTGTTTAGAATCCGGTTTTATTTTGACTTTAGAAGATGTACTTGTTTTGCCTTAGGGGCATAAAAACATTGTATCCATTCCGGTCATGGACCGAAAAGGCTTTTCATTTTTCATTGGTGATGGTTCCTGCAAAATTTATTTCAGAAATAAACTAGTGGGTACTACTACATTGTTAAATGGATTGTATCATCTAAATCTCAGCAACAAAGTAGTTGTGAATGCTATAACTAGAAAACGTGGTAGGGATGAAACCAATCAAGTTTTGAAATGGCATCTTAGACTTGGTCATGTTGGTCAGACCAAGGTTTACAAGATGGAAAAAGATGGACTTATGGGTCCATTGGGATCGAATCCCTTTCCTACTTGTGAATCTTGCCTTAAAGGTAAAATGACTAAGTCCCCCTTCACATGGACTTTTGAAAGAGCCGCTGATAAACTAGGATTAATCCATACCGACGTATGTGGTGCTTTGGAAGCAGCACGTGACAGATATCAATATTTTATTACGTTTACAGATGATCATACTAGGTATGGTTATATATACTTAATGAAACATAAATCCGAGGCCTTTGATAAATTCCAGGAATTCAAGGCCCTAGTCGAGAAACAAACTGGTAATCATATCAAAGCACTTCGGTCAGACCGATGTGGCGAGTATATGAGTACGGAGTTTGACGAGTTCCTTAAGGAACACGGAATAGTTTCCCAACTAACACCTCCAGGTACTCCTCAGTTAAATGGTGGGTCAGAAAGAAGGAACCGGACCTTGTTGAACATGGTCCGTTCCATGCTGAGCTATACTGACTTACCGATTTACCTGTGGGGGTATACACTCCTGACTGCCGCTTATATCTTGAACAGATGTCCTTCCAAATCCGTTCCTAAAACTCCACATGAGATGTGGGAGGGCAGGAAACCAAGTCTTAATCATATTAGGATTTGGGGATGTCCCGCCTATGTCACGAAGACTAAGGTGGAAAAGTTGGAAGCGATGTCCGCGAAGGGACGTTTCATTGGATTCCCGTCTGGGATGATGGGGTATCTATTCTACATGCCCGAAGATCGAAAGATCGTTGTTGATTTACAAGCACACTTCCTGGAAGATGAGTTCATTCAGGAAGGCAGAGCAGGTAGAAGTATTTCTTTAGAAGAATACAATGAAACTCATCGGGAGACACCTGTGCAAGAAACTGGAACCGAACCTTCTGAAACACAAGTACAACCACCTTGTAGGTCTAGTAGGGTGTCTCATTTACCTGAGAGGTATGGGCTTGTGCACTTGGAGGAGCTGGGTCTCCATGAGGTTCCAAGTGATAGCCAAGAGACCGACCCAACGACCTATGACCAAGCGATGGTGGATGTAGACTCCGCAAAATGGCGTGAAGCTATGGAAGCTGAGATAGACTCGATGCATGTCAATCAGGTCTGGACTCTAGTAGACCGCTCCAAGGGCATAGTGCCTATTGGGAACAAGTGGATCTACAAGAGAAAGACTGGTGGTGATGGCAAGGTTGACGCCTATAAGGCCAGGATTGTGGCAAAGGGTTATACCCAGAAGAAAGGGATCGATTAACACGATACCTTCTCACCCGTAGCCATGGTCAAGTCTATTCGCATGATGCTTACTATAGCTGCCTACCACGATTATGAGATATGGTAAATGGACGTAAAGACGGATTTTCTTAATAGATTCCTCGAGGAGGAAATCTATATGGAGCAGCCTAAAGGCTTTGTGTCCGAGGTCGATATTCAGAAGTGTGCAAGCTTCAGCGTTCCATTTATGGACTGAAGCAAGCGTCGCATAGTTGGAACCTTTATTTTGACGAGGCGGTCAAAGAGTTTGACTTCATGCCAAATGAAGAGGAACCTTGTGTATACAAGAGGGTTAGTGGGAGTAAGATCGCATTCTTAGTACTATATGTGGATGATACTCTACTAATAGGAAATGATGTGGGAATGCTCAGTTCTGTGAAAGCTTGGTTTTCGAGTAATTTCTCCATGAAAGACTTAGGAGAAGCAACCTATATTCTTGGAATTCGACTCTACCGGGATAAAGCGAAGAGAACAATAGGTCTTTCCCAAGCCCTCTATATAGATAAATCTTAAAGCGATTTAAGATGGATGATTCTAAAAGAGGGTTCCTACCGATGCGACATGGAATAAAACTCTCCTTGAAGATGTGTCCTCAAAGTGAGGAACAACGAAAGGAAATGAGTAATATACCATATGTTTCGGCCATGGGTAGCCTTATGTATGCTATGTTGTGTACGAGACCTGACATTGCGCATGTTGTAAGCGTGGTGAGTAGGTTTCAGGCAAACTCAGGTAGGGAACATTGGACTGCCGTAAAGAACGTTCTCAAGTACTTAAGAAGGACTAGAGATATTGTTCTGATGTATGGCGGTGGAGAATTGGATGTGGTGGGATTCACTGATTCGGACTTCTAAGGACTGAAGGACGATTCGATGTCTACTTCTGGCTACATATTTACTCTTAATGGAGGAGCAGTATCTTGGCGTAGCGCCAAGCAAAGCGCGGCTGCTAATTCCACCTGTCAGGCTGAGTATCAAGCAGCCTCGGAGGCTTCCAAGGAATGGTTCTGGATGAAGAAGTTTCTGGGAGAACTTCAAGTGACACCATGTGCTGAGCTTCATGTTCCGCTGTACTGCGACAACGACGGAGCTGTAGCACAGGCCAAGGAGCCGAGGTTTCACAACGGTACAAGCACATTTAGAGGAAGTATCATCTCGTAAGAGAATTTGTTCGCAAGGGATATATTGTGCTGCATAGAGTAGACTCAGCCGACAACGTCGCTGATCCACTGACCAAGCCACTTTCTCAGACTAGCTTGGCGTGTCATTTGGAGAACATGGGTATTAGATACCATAGTGTGTGTCATTGAGTGCAAGTGGGAGATTGTTAGGAGTATGCCCTCGAATGCCACTCAGAGTATGATGAGTGAGGGCATTATACTTGTAATTATGTAAATCATTTATATAAGGCAATGGATGTTTCTTTATTTACTGGTAGTTACTGGCATTCCTAACTCGTAAATATATATATATATATATATATATATATATATATATATATGTATATATATAGAAACTAGTCCGTGTATTTGAGAGCAAAATGTTCCACTCCTTATTGGATAAGGGGGTCGGCACTGGAAAGGTTTATAGCTCAAATACTTAATCATTCGCAAGTCGATGAAACTTGACTCGGCGTTAAGTTTATGTGAAGACTTGTATAACGTGTTCTTTGACATGGAGAGTGCCTGTCGAATATTAATGGTTAGTGGGAGCACACATTATAGGTATGCTAATTGGATTAGTATACTCGAACCGACTCACCCTCGATTCGTCACACGGATTTCACTCCGGGACAGTCAATGATGGAATCGAAAGGTTGTGATAGGAATTCGTGAACCTTCGACTTGAGGATTTAGTAGGGATGTGCTTGTGACGTCAAGATTTTCATTAGAGTAGTTCGACCCTATAAACCGGGAGGTGGGGGTCAATCTCGACGTGCATCTTGACGGACAAGTACCAGGTCCTACTGAATACCAAGATAGAATTCTTTCTCCCGTTAGCGAGCGGGTTATATGTCTTATACGGTTATTGGCAGATGAGATCATAAATCTTTGGCCAAAGTATTGGAGCTAGTTGTATTGGATACACGAGAGCTCGATGATCTCGATTTGCATTAACGCATGAATAGCGTCAAGTACAAATAGGGTTTGACTGACCGTGACCCTATAACTTGATCGGGACATTTGAAAGAAAGGTTTATACGTATACTGGTATTCACGACATAATGGTTTTTGAATGATCCCATCATTCGTTCTCAGTTGGGGTACAGTGTAGGCCGCCAGGCTGGCTAGGTGGTGCTACTACTCTTTGGTTCCTCCCATTGCTGACTGAGACGAACCTACCATGTCGCGCAATAGGATTGACGACGGAATGAATCGAGCTTATTCTCTTATTATGAATATTAGATATTGGATATCTAACTTACTGGGACATTGGATGTCTAAATTGATTTATTGGATAAATAAATTTACGGCCTAATGAATTAAATAAATTACCGGGTGATTAATTTAATTCATGAATATAATTATTTCTTGGAGAAATTAATTATATTATTATGTATTTGATATTATTGATTAATTAGATTAATTAATTAATATAAATACATGGGGACGAAATCGGAGTTTATCTATTTGGACTCACGGGAGTTCGAAACGGACCAAACTCACCCGACTCCTTTTAGATGGCCGCCCCCACTCACCAACTCACTCTTGGTCTTTTGTCACTATTTTAATAATGGAAAATCAAGATATGAGGGGACAAGATATCAAGGTGATATCTCAAGGTTGGTGATTAGAGTGGAATAAAAGAGGAAGACTATCTCATTTTGCCAACTACACCAAGAATTACGGTTTTGAGCAAAAGAGACAGAGAAAATATTTCTTCAAGTCTTGTTCTTGTTCATCACATTGTTCTTGAGTTTTGTTGGACAAAAATTCAAGATAAATTGAGAGATATAGATTATACACTTAGAGTGTTATAATCAAATAGCTTCATCACTTAGCTCTAGCCGTATCCTTGGAGGATAGCAAGGTGATTGTCATCTCGTTCGTTTCTCCGACGCGTGGCAAGTAGAGGCGTTGTATTTTCGACGTTGGATCATTCTAGTGCTTGGAGCGCTTTGGATCGTAGAGAATTCGTTTAAAGCTTGGGGAATAGCTCAAGAGAAGGAATCCATTTAATCAACAGACTACAAGGGTGAGTTTCTATATCTCTTGTATTTTCGTTTGTATATTCGTATATACGTAGCTCGATCGATCCTCGTAGGGATTCAGATCGAATTAACTTTCGTTTTACCGCTTCCGCTGGGCCTTCGTTTTAGGCACCGAATCCCAACAGTTCCCAGACTGGCCGACGGTTCCTGATGGCTACCGGTACTAGGCTGCACCGAATTCGACAAATTAGGCGTAGCCGAGCCTTCTACAGAGCTGAGGGATATGGCCGCCCCACCGGCTGCGCCATGACCATGGCCGCGTCCACGTCCTCTACCAGTTGACATTCTAAAAGGAAAAAGGGGAAGTAAACTCATGAGTATAACTCATAACATTCCCATCATCGATATGGATTTCCCATGTCCCAAAATCGAATTACAATGAGGAAATAAAGAAAATAAAGGGGGTTAAGGAACTTACGAGTATCGTTCGTACGAAATGACGGCAGCGCGATGATACTGTGCTCTCGGAACAATACAAAATAGACCCAACAGACCGACAGCTTAGGTATCCATAAACCTAAGCTCTGATACCAAATTTTGTAACACCCCCCGAGATATTCGGAGAATATCATAGTGCCGTGGATCTCTGCCTGCGACCCACTAGGCTAATTTTTACACATAACGCATCAAATTTCAAAAAATTCACTCGAGAATCAATAAATCCGATACAACAAGGAAGTTCAAACCAATGACATCCAAGACCATGAAGAAATACAAGAAAGTTATGCATCAACCGGAAAAGGACTTTCCTAAAGTACTCGAGTACCATTTATTATTACAAGGATGAAACGGACCAAAGAGAATAATGCCCAAAACAAAGGGAACACGACTAGCCACAGTATCACGCCTCGCCATCGTCATCGTACCGCCTCGGTGCTCGCTCGGAAGGATCCTTAGAACCTGAAAAAAACACAAAAGGAGTTTTCCCCACACGTATTACAAGTGAAACGTCACATCTTACACGTAAAAGCTCATGCACCAATTTTAAAGCCATGATAATGATTTTCCGGAAAATGCAATTATTCAAACATATCTCAATAATGACAATATCTCTTGATTAACCGTGGACTCGACAATGCGTGAATCCCTCCTCGACCCCGTCGGGTCATCTCGGAGTGTCTAACCCAAATGTTCACGGAACCGTCATAAGCGGAACCCTCCTCGGCCCCGTCGGGCCCTCTCGGAGTAAACGAATATAACTCTCACACTCATATGCATTACTTTCCACATTTAAGAATATAACTTTCACAAGAATCACTTGCCTGGAATGGGAGAAAAGGGTACGAACGACAAGGTACCAAGATTGAAGGGTTCGACAACACCGAACCTAGACAAATTCGTGATCAACCATCAATAATCTATCGGTAGGAAAATAAGTTGGAATCCACCCGAATTTACTACCCATGATACATGTGTTTCGGGAATAAAACTCTTAAATGGTGAATCGCAAGTTAACCAACCCAAACACCCAATAATTTCGGAAATACACCAATAGACCCAAAGGAAAACATGTATTCAAGGTAGATAATTCATACTCGACATATTCCATCATAACAACAAGCCGAATCGAAGAGATCGGAAGAAAAATCCACAAATCTCGAAAATCTAGGGTTATGCAAAGTTTACCTTGAATTAGGATGAAGAATCCAAAAATATGTTGTTAATCCACACCAAGAACTGAGGAGGATGAAAAACTCTGAGATTGGGGATGCCAAATCGCCCAAAATATCGCCTGTAAGGCCCAAGGAGAGGAGGGATGAGGAAAATGATGAAATGAACTTCTCTCCTCAAAAATCCGCTGAAAAAGGGTAATCTGACTCGCGTGCCGCGGCGCGTATTGAGTGTGTTGTGGCCCGCGGCAAAAAACAACTCCTAGCACTTAGCTTAGTGTCGCAGTACAGCCGCTGCAAGGCTCAACTGCACAAGGTGTGTGCCGCGGCGCACACTATTCGGGCCCAAAAATTACGAAAAATGACTCGGGAAGAGAATAAACGTAATAGAACTCCAAACTTGGGAATAATAACACGAAATAGAATTACGGGAACCCCAAAACGGCGGTTCTGAGTAGTGATTAAGAGAATTAGTTCAAAGTCGCACGACCGGAACAGGAAATAGTAAATTCGAAATGATATGAACTCCAACATCAACATCACCTCACTAAATACTTACAACGAGTATTAAAATATAGGAGCACCAAAACGAAATTTTTTTTACAAAAAGTACGAGTATTACAAAATATGCATAAAGGGTAAACTCCCTCTGACAAAAATATTTTCCTTTAAAAAATATAAACGCCCCCGGAGTAAAATACCAATTTATGAAAATTGTTGAAAATTAATTTTTGGGGATCCAATCGAAATTAGGTCGTTTTTCATTAATATGGACGATGTTCGGAATAGTGGTTCCTTTAGGAATCCAAATCTTTTTAATTTTAATCGTCCGACGTGGGCTTTTACAATTTGAAATATGATGCCCAATTTTTAAATATTTAGCGCATCGAGGTATTTTTAAATTTAAGGACTCGATTTTAAAATTTGATTTGAATCCTAACCCCTGTTTGTTTAAGGTAAATTTTTGAACCGATAATATTTATTCAAATTTTTCGTTTCCACACGAAAATTTCTTTGTTAAACCTTTAAGTTCATCTTGAATTTTCAAAAGATCATTCTTTAAATTATTTTCAATATCAAGGTAATTTGAATGATCGATTTCAATAGATTTCCCTTTTTCTTTAATTTTGGAAATTTCGGTTTCCAATAATTTATTTTTCGTTTGGAGGGATTTAATTTCGGATAAAACATTTTGAAAATCGTTATGAAATAGTTCGAATGCTTCAAATAATTCGTCTTGAGACGATGTACTAACTTGGCTTTCGACGTCGCTTTCTTCGAATGAACTTCTTGCCATGAGAGCGAGATTATTTTGATTGAAATCATCATCTTCATCTTCATCGCTCCATGTTGCAACGAGAACTTCCTTCTTAGGATTTGCTTTCCGACAAGTTTTAGCAAAGTGACCTGGTTTACCACAGATTCGATAGTTGTTGTCGAATTTCTTAGATTCGCCCGATTTGATGTCCTTTTTTCTCCGGTTTAATAAGTTTTGAAACTTACTAATATTTTTGGTATAATATGCTGATTCTTCATCGCTTTCATCGATCGGGATTTCTTCTTTATTTCTCGACATCTTAGCTTTTAAAGCTATCGATCTTTCCTTCGGCTTCGGCTTGGCATTTCGAGATTTAAGAACAATCTCATAATTTATTAGCGATCCGACGAGGGCGCTAAAATCAAGAATATTGAGGTCTTTCGATTCAATAATCACCGTTAACGTGTCGTCCCATCCCCGAGGTAGTGATCGTAGGATCTTCTTTACTTTTTCCCTACTCGAAATGGGTTTTCCATAACAAACTAATCCATTCATAATAACCGAAAATCAGTCGAGCATGATTGTAATGGATTCGTCGTCATTCATTTGGAATAGCTCGTAGTCGTGGAGAAGCATGTTAATCTTCGTCTCCTTGACTTGATTTGTGCCTTCGTGTGTGACTTCTATCATCTTCCATATTTCTTTGGCACTATCACACGACGAGATCCGGTTGGGTTCTTCCGGATTTAGAGCACAATATAATAATTGTGTGGCTTAGCAATTATAGTGGTCATTTTTTCAATCGGAATCATCATATTCTTTAAAAGATTTAAGCGTACCGTCGGATTTGATTGAAATTTTTGGACCAAGACAGATTAGTTTCCATAGCTCGATGTCATAATCTCGGATGAATATTGACATCCTCTTCTTCCATGTCATGAAGTTAGACCCATCGAAGAATGGTGGTCGGTTCAAGGCAAGACCTTCGACTGGGGCAAGTTGAAACGCCATTTGGATCGTCTTCTCCTTGGATGTTAAGCCGCTTCTAGGAGGTACCGCTCTGATACCAATTGTTGGAGCAATAATTCGGTATACGCGCTATTGTGCATAAGCGTATTTAAAGGTGTGGAAAATAAACGACACAAGATTTATAGAGGTTCGACCAAACGTGCCTACGTTCTCTCTCCATATCTTTTTCTATAGGCTAAAGATCAACCTCTGCACCTCTCTTCTATCGATCGAGGGATTACCATTACAATCTCGTCTTCTATCGGTCCGAGATAACCGTAACTCACTTGTCTTTTTGTCGGTCCAAGCTAAACCATTTTTCTTTTATATCGGACAAGGAATCAACCTATCTAGCTTTCTATGGGTACTAGACAAACCTCACTCGGATATAGATTGTGATTCTAACAATGCTGAATCCTTGATCTTAATAATACCGAATCCAATTTTATCCTTTCTTTTACCTCTTGTGTATGAGTTTTCGTGTATCACACTCAAACTCTTGACAATATAAGCTCAATTACAACAACGATAGAATGTATAACAATCTATGATCAATATCTTGATTGCTTGAAGTTGTTGTGGGTTCAATACCATAGGAAGTGGTATTTATAGGCTCCAAAGTCTCAACTAGCCGTTAGCTCCATTTGACTCTTTAGCGTGCGCTAGCCTTCCTGCGTAGCGTACGTTAAGCTCGTTACGTACGTTATAAGTATCATGTAGCGTATGTTCTCTGCTTCCACTTTCAGTCCAGTGGCTTTCGTTTCTTCCTTTATGTACGTTGTCACTTTTCATTACGCACGTTAACTGCTTGCTGTAGCATACGTTAATCCTTCCTTGTAGCGTGCATTAATCAGTCAATATATCTGTTGCCTGCTTTTGTCAAGTATCAGTTGAGTGCTTGACTTTGACCCGGAATCTTCCAACGGGTGTCTCGTTTGAATTTTCATTACGTACGTTAGACATATCCATTTACGTACACCTTCGATAGCGTGCGCTATACAATGCATATAGCGTGCGTTAAGCTTGTTACATTACGTATGTTATGCTCTATGCATTGCGTACGTTATCCATGTTATTTCCAGATTTTTGCGTCTTCGACTTCTTCGTTGTTTTGTTTAGCTTCCTTGTTGTTTTCCTTTGTTCAACAACTAATCATCAAAACTCGATTAATGAATATTTGAATAAAATATTCCAACACAAATCTGGTGGTTCTCATCGGATCGGATGATGGAAGTCGTGCAGCTGAAGGTGGGGGTGGCTCAGGGTTGCAGGCAAGTGGCGACGATTGATGTTCCGGTCGGCGATTGGGAGCAGACTACTTTGCTGTGTGGTGGTTCACGGCTAATTGAAGGCGGATGCCGTGTGTTGTGCCTGGTGCGACGTGCGGCGGCCAGGGCTCGGGTTTTTGATCGGAGAAGTAGATCAGAGGTTGCCAGTTTGATTGGAATGCGGCCAAGGGGGAATTGCAGGTCTGATTTAGGGTTTCTGAAAAATATATTTTTTTCAACTAATTCGGATGATTTTTCTAGAAGGCTGGGAAATTTTTCGTCTTCTTAGAACAATTACGTGCTGATAACGTGTTGAAGGAAAAATAAAGGAGGCAAGAATGAAGCTAAAGATGAGTATTATTTTCATTAATGATATCTCTATATATAATGAGAGATTACAATACATCATGCTTAGTCCTACCATAACTAGGAAAACTTATAACTTGCATATAAAAGCACATAAAATTATTTTTCCTTTAACAGATATATATTTTTCTAATATGTCTTGATACAAAAGTAGATAAGTATTATCTTTGTTATGTTGTGTATGCCAACACTCGTGGTTTTATGACCCCATACACAATACGAGGTATTGGCTTGCTGATTTTCGACGACAACATGCCTTAACAAAACAAGAAAGGTTCAACCATGCTCATGCGCAACTCAGAAATGTTATCAAGCGTGCCTACGGTGTCTTGAAGAAAAGATTTCCAATTTTAAAGCAAATGGCTCCTACCTGTTTCGAAATACAAAGAAACGTTGTGATTGCATATTTTGCGGTTCGCAATTTTATAAGAAGATGCAATATCCATGATCAGTTATCATGGATTATGACAATGACCCCATGTTTATTGCTGAGGAACAAGAAGAAATTGAGAGAGGCGATGAAGACGACATGGATGGAAGGTCTTATGATACTCAAAATAATGAATACATGGCTAATTTACATGAAGCAGATTGCGAATCAAGTAATGTTAAAATCGTCAAATTAAGGATTGTTCAAAAACTATTATGTTAGAATTTTATTGTTATGTTTTTATTTATTCTAGAATTTGAAAAAATGGGTTATGTTTGTTTGGATTAATATCATATGCTTCTTTATACTAATAATATTGAGTATGTAATTTTATTTGCAAATTAGTTGTTTTATTCATATATCTACCAAACAACTATAGTACTAAATCATACATAAGGGTAAAAATGGTCATTTATTGTTATCCAGACTGTCCATTCAGAACAGTTACCAAACAACCATATTTCATTCTGCACTACATTATTCAGAGCCTCTCAACTATTCTTACCTCTCAACCATTCTGCACCAAACCATTCATCAACTACCAAACAGCCTCTTACATTACGATTTGATAGAATCCTCACTTATCTAAGTGGGGTGTTGTGAAAATAAATATTTTGACATTTTGCGCTTTTGTCCCAATATTTCTTATGCAACAATTAATGAATGTGTTTCATGAACTATTTTTTAGTATCCGTGAACTTGAACACGAACAACCTCCTAAGATAAATAGACGAAAGCGCCTGACCAACAAACGCCTAGTGTACCACAATTCTCTTTTGATCCATAATTCAACAATTGAATTCATCTCATGCGTCAATTTGAGTTTTTGTTTTATCTTTTCTTTTCTTCTTTTTCTTTTTTTTTTCAAAAAAGGAGGAAAAAGGAAAAGAACACAAAATGAAGCTTTGACATATTATAAAACTTAAGAGTACTTAATATGCATTGTTCGCCTAACATCATAGGGACCCAAAATATGGAAGAAAGGAAGCACCCAATACATATATTCATTGATCTCTCACTCTAACCGAGTTGTATACATCGATGTACTTAGCTGCCGTATTAATCCAGCTATTGTCCGTCTGCATAACCTTCTCCACGATACCCCTCCACTCCTTCGGTTCTGCGTCAAAAGTAAAAGCACAAGAAATACTTCACAAATGATTACATATAAGATGGCTTTGAAATCATACAAAATGATAACTCCAACAAGAGGCTTCCTAGGATTTCAAAAAATTCATTGGATTTATGATAAAAAAAATCCAAAGCTTCTAATCCTTCCATCTAAATGGAGTTTCGGTGCATTTAAGTCGATTAACTTTTCAGTGAAAGGACTCTCTGATTGAGAGTGCATCATCCCAATTTGAGAAAGGATAAATTTCTAAATGTTATTGCGGGGTTAGGGGGAGGGTGGGCGTTGTTGGGAAAAGCGGTCTCAAAGATTCCCCAACAACTCAGCCAATGAAAACAATAAAGAAATATGAACACAAGAATTAACGTGGAAACTCCAAAACCGGAGAAAAATCACCGGCCTCCAAGGAGAAAAGATTCCACTTTATGAAAAATTGTTACAAGCACATAGACTAATCTCTTAAGCCACCACATCACTGCTTAACCAACACGCATACCCTCCAAAGATTTGACTCACATCTAAACACTCCAAGGGGAGAACAAAAGAATCAAATACTTAAGATACATGTTGATTTTGGTGCACTTTGAAACTAAGGCCTAGGACTCCAACACCGGAGTCCCCCTCCTCTGCTTCACCTCTCCGTGTTTTTCTTCTCCGTCTTTCTTTCTTCTCAGCTTCCCACACCTCTTCCAACACTCTATGTGCATATATATATATATATATATATATATATATATATATATATATATATATTAACACAAATCGTGTTTTTCAAAGGGAATCAAAAAAGGAACATGGAGACAAAAATAATAATACCAATTAGGTACACATGTTTTCTTTGAATTTTGGAAAGGAATATTAGTGGGGCCCATTTTTGGGTCACCCACTCCATCAAATCCCTCTTGACCCAAAATTCCTACCACTGAACCACGATCCATTGTCTTGACCGACAATCATTGTCTTATCCAATCATAATTCGAATAGAATTATCATACTCCACCATAAAAGAGTATCACCACTCAGAATAAATCATTCTAAGCATTTCACCTCGGCACATATCTAAAAAAAACTTTGCTTAAATGGTTTATGGTGCACAACTTCCTTGTTTGGCACACCTGGAAGTACCTCAGGCATCGACATCTTTTCCACCACACACCTTGCATTTTAAGCCAAACCAATGCCCGTGTGCAATCGTGGACCCGCTGACAATCATCCCTTTCCATGATGTTGCGGACACACTGTACTTATCATACACCATGAGAACAATGACACAGTCAGCGACCTTGGAGCCTTTGCTGAATGAGCTCCACCTGGACAATTTACCATGACATGCCCAGACTTCCTGCACTTCCAGCATATTAGATTTTTCCTGGAGTTCTTCTTCTACCTACCTTCACATACCAAAACCGTACCTTATGATGAAGTCATGCTGTTACCTTCCAGTCTTTTCTCCTTAGACAGGAGTTTGCTAGTAACACCTTCAAACTTCAGGGTCTCTTTCCCAAACATCAGAATAAGTTTCATGTGCTCGTAGGAGGACAGTAAAGATAATACCAGCCACAATGCCTTATCTTCATCATCACCTTAACTAGTTCCTCCAGAACACTGCTAGAAACAGGGGTTGGTATCCCCCTAAATACCTTGTGTAACCCGGACTGAATCAACACATTCTTGACCTGAACTTGCCACAAGCCAAAATTGATCCTATACAAAGCATTGAACCTCATTGAACTGAACTTTCACATCATATCCGTATCTAAAACAAAGCATTTGTATACTAGAAAAAATATGATAATAGCCAATTAATACACCCAGAAAAAAAAAAACTTTTCTACACGTGTAAAAAAAAACACCAGGCTCACATATAATTCTATCGTATACAAAACAACCATTAGAAAATTCATTTCTGATGTGGAAGTTCAAATAACACTGCAACCACAGAGCATACTACGAATCTCTAAACCAAGATACCTTATACGATACTGAGACCTCCACCAAAACCTTTTGGCTTTGATGCCACTTGTTGGGAAAAGCGGTCTCAAAAATTCCCCAACAACTCAGCCAATGAAAACAGTAAAGAAATATGAACACAAGAATTAACGTGGAAACTCCAAAATCGGAGAAAAACCACGAGCCTCCAAGGAGAAAAGATTCCACTATATGAAAAATTGTTACAATCCACATAAACTAATCTCTTAAGCCACCACATTACTGCTTAACCAACACTCATACCCCCAAAGATTTGACTCACATCTAAACACTCCAAGAGGAGAACAAAAGAATCAAATACTTAAGATACATGTTGATTTTGGTGCACTTTGAAACTAAGGCCTAGGACTCCAACACCGGATTCCCCCTCATCTGCTTCACCTCTCCGTGTTTTTCTTCTCCGTCTTTCTTTCTTCTCAGTTTCCCACACCTCTTCCAACACTCTATGTGCATATATATATATATATATATATATATATATATAAACACAAACCGCGTTTTTCAAAGGGAATCAAAAAAGGAACCGGGGAATTGGTTGGTGGTCCAATGGTAGGACACCTACCCTTAAAAGACACCCTTTGGGAGGTCTTAGGTTCAATTCCCACCAAGGAGGTGAAAGAGGAGGTTTTTTCTCTTTATGATCCTCTAACTCCCCGGGGCTAGCTCGAGTGACCGCTAATCAATGTTTAATCTCGCGTCAAGCGGCAGTGTGGGAGTATTTCCTTACTGGGAACCCGGAGGTGCTGACCAATCAGTGGTTGTTCTCCAGAACCGTCTTTGGGAACCCGAGGCGCCAGCACCGTTAAGGGCTTCTCCTTGTGCGCAGAAGTGTACAGAAAATGCATTGGGAACCCTGGAATTGCTCGAGCGACTCGCGATTTACTTCTCTCAATAAGTTAGGAGTGGGTTCATTGAGGGACTAGGATTAGTCCGGCTAAACTGGGATCACTTAGTTATCAAAAAAAAAAAAAAAAGAACCGGAGACAAACAATAATACCAATTAGGTTCACATGTTTTCTTTGCATTTTTGCAAGGAGGTTGAAAAAACACGATTGTTCGGAGAAACCTTTTCAACCAAATGTTTGCATGAACAGATACGTCAATGGAGCACTAACCCTTCGTAGAAACCCCTTCTCTTGAATAGATTTGAACGAATAGTCACCATTTTTATCCAATAATTTTATTCATATGGAAATAATTTATTAATTTTATTCCAACAAAAACATCCTTAGAATCACAATATGCATTGAAAAGAAAAAAAAAATTCTCTGGCGAAACGAAAATCCTGTATCCAGTTGTAATCTAAGAGGTCGAAATATCATCATCCATCAGGTCAAGTATTTTTAAGATCATAAAGGCCAAGTTCTATATTTCTTGATTTGCATCCTGAGCACACACATTTGCAGTCTACCTTTGCACAATTTATTAAAAAAAAGCGACAAACGACATTGTTAAAAATCATGTACTTACTTGTCCGGTAGTAAGAAAATGCTAGTTCGAGAGCCCAGTTCAAAGATCCTTCATCAATTCCTGTGAAAACAAAGCTGCATAACAGAAATGAAAAATAAAATATTCTTATTTCAGTTAATAACCTTAAAACAATTATTACATAATTTCAGTAAATCAAGAAGCCCATTCAAGAAGAGTCGTCTCTCTTCATCTAGGGAAAAAAAACATTTATATCAAAGTCAATCATTGCCCGTTCGCCATTTCGCGCTGCAACTCATCATCGATGTCGAAAACCGTGTCTGCAAGACCGCCGGTCTTTCGTACCACAGGGACCTGATATTAAATGCAATATTTCGGAATCCTGATTATGTTTAGCTTGTCTATTTTAATGTGTTTGTTACTCAAAAGTTAAGATGAGTGTATATGCACGTACAGCTCCATAGCGCATTCCAATCATCTGAGTAAGTCCACATGGCTCATATATTGAAGGAACCAGCACGATGTCAGCAGCTGCGTAGAGCATGTGTGATAATTCCTCGCTGCATAACTCAAACCACAAAAGTCAAGCAGACTGGTAATATATTTTGGGTTAATTTCACTCCCCCCCCCCCCCCACCCCACCCCAAACACACACTATAGTGGTTTTAGCACTTTGCCCATTAAGCTTTGAAGTATACATATATACTTTATCCTGATACGATAATCGTTACATTCAGCCCCCTGGACTAACCAAAAGCTGACATGTGTCGACTCATGATAGGTCCACATGCAAAAGTGCCCGCACGTTGAGAAGCGTATAAAAACAGACACCTAAGTAAGGTTTTCGAAGGATACTTGCCTATATATTAGAAGAATTCGGTTGCTTGAACCTTGATTGTGCTACACAAAGAAGTGGAGTCAGTTTGTAAAGTCAGCTAACTGTACGAGGCTACAACACATGGAAAACGTAATCTGTCGTGTTTCACTCTGAAGAAAATGATTCATTATAGAAAATATAAAGAGAATAATAAAAATCTCCATTACCAACTGAGCAAGACCTTCGAATTCTCTTCCAACCCGAGCATCTGGAGCCGTGCCCAAAATGACCATTTGTGCACCCTAGAAAACATACCAATCAACATGCTTTTAACAACAAAGAGTTTCAGCAACATGATTTATAAAAAGCATCATACAAAATCAGAGTAAAACTTATAGACAAATGATGACCAGAATACAAATGCATTATCTAACGATTCTAACCCTAAGAAACTTTCGATGTAAATCTTAAGTTTAAATTTTGCCACATCAAATGCTCATTATCAATGCAAGAGCAGGCTCGATCCTTGTTAGTAAGTTCGCGTACAAAACACTAAATAAATAGGCCCCATTTTAATTCTCCGTATCAATCAATGAATCGGTCAAATTCGTATAATACTCCTATCTGCATTTTGTAACACATTGTTATTCCTATTCTGCACCAAGTTTTTTTTTTCCTATATATAATTAGTTAAACCCTAACTATTAAGCTTAACCACCACGCTCAACTTTTCCTCCGCTTTCTTCTCTTCTTATTCTCGGATTTTATTTCTATCTTCGAAATACTTATCAAAATTATATTATTCTTTCAGGTTCGACTTGACACACTTGACCGAATTTTCAACTACTGAACCTTTAGATTTAGTCGTATTATACACGATTAATTCGCATCCCCAATATTTTCCGAATTACATATTACTAACAAGGGGCTTGATGCGGAAAACTAAATCCAATGTTATTGGCTAACATACACGGAAAAACAATGTTATGATCCCTACTTCATGCAAGCAACCTTTTATTGGTTTGTCATGCATTGTGCTTTGAATAAATTTAAATATTTAGGTACTAAATTGTTGCATGTAAATGGGAATGGGGAGGGAGAGACACAGAGATACTTACAAGTGCTTCGACGTGTTTGATTGCATTAGTAATCAAATGAAGTCCTTTCTGAGCAACTAATCTAGTGATGCATACAACCAGGGGTACCTTATCGGCGTCCCCTTCTGGGGCCAAACCAAGCCCTCTTTGAACAAAAAGCTTGCATATCTTTTTCCCCTCGACTTTGTTAGCTGCCACCGATAATAGAAAAATGTGATTTACATTACAAATATAGGAAAAAAAACAGGCAGTTTTTTTTCTGAATAATAACTTCCTAAGGGAAAAAATGCAAACAATGAGAAAATCAGCTGTACGCATATCCCATATTTATTTGTACAACCAAAATGTATATAAAGTAAAATAACATTAGAAATGGAGAGATATGTGATGAATGGAATGTCAACAGTATTATGGAACAAAAGAACTATTCTATTACCATCAAATTTAGCAGGCAAGAATGCATCCGTTGCAGGGTTCCATATTGCAGTATCTATCCCGTTCAAAATACCAAAGTACCTGTCAAATGATGTCTTGTGTGTCAATAACTTTGCAAAGTTAAGATGGGTCACTTAACTCACAATCATTTGAAGAGCAGAGTTCGAAGACAGCATAACAAGATCTATTATAATAGCCGAACCCAACAAGGTGTAAGAACATTAATACTATCATAACTCACTTGTCGCGGTGTCCAATCAGTGTGCCAGCAAGCCATCCAGAGCAAAGTGTTTCCTTGAGATATGTTGGAGAAACTGTACTGGAGATTTACAATAAAATTTCTAAGCCGTGTAAACTAATCAACGCCACTGTAAGTTTATAATATTCATGTGCAACGTAATTTCCATTTGCAATGCAAGTGGATGGGGATCAACGGGTGATTTCAAACAAAATTTAAAGGGAGAATAGAGAAGAAGGAAGCTGATATGGAAGCTTTCAGTAAGACTTTGAAGCATTGTGGTCTTTTTGACTTATCTTTCCACGGAACTATTATACACATGGGAGAAGCTAACTCGTCATAATTGAATCCGTCCAACATAAGAAGAGTATTTGTAATAACAAAAATTACCATCAAAAGCAAGTAACTTAGATACACTACCTTGACCTTCCATATTTTTGTTCATTCATTCTTCCTTGAGATTGTACACTATGCATTGAATAGTAACCTCAAATTAAAAGCATTTAGTAGGTTTCCGCAATAACTTACACTACTGCATTGCTGTAGACGATGCCTCCTTTCAGTAAACTTAATCTCTCAGGGTTATGCCCCATAGTTCGTTCATCCATAGCCTGCTGCCAGTTTGAAACCGTTAATGACAAGTCCATACTAAAAATCTGACAGAGTAGAGGTTGTAAAGAAATGCTATGAGATACATTATGCTTGTTCCCGTTTTATCTTGAAGAACATGAGGAACATTGCATAATCATGACAAGAAGATTATCTTTTAGAACATTATTGCCTACAAATGTATTTATAGGAAGTTCTAAAGTACCCCGCACATGGGTACCATACTTGCATGTATATTCACCAGTGGATTCATGATGAAAATTATTTCCTACAGATTTAATGGTGAATATACATATAGGTATGGTACTCGTGTGAGTATCTTAGACTTTTCCTGTATTTTTTTCTCGCATACTTTTACGATAAGAAAAAGTCGGAGGTCCATAGGCTAATAGATTCTGCACGTACAAAGCATGCAACATGTTTTGTAACAGATATTAAAGGCTCGCCTTCTCTTCAGTCGCATATGTAGATCCATCAAGACCGCACTTACTAAGCTCCTCTGGCCTGACAAAGGACCCACATCACATAGGTTAAAAGTAAACATGGAAAAAATTCACCAAAAGAGACTAACTCTAGTTCAAGTCACTAGTGTAGTCAGTCGAACCACCATGTAGAAAGGTGGATAGAACTTTGAGGCTACTTGAAAGTATTTAACATTCAATTTTTCTTTTTTTTGGAGTAACCAAAAAAAAACATGAGTTTCTGGGACGATAAACTAACACACTTTTTTTACCATATTCATCGAGTAGTTATAAAAGAGAAAGGAAAAATCATCATTAAGCGTCACAAATTAGCAACATGACGAACATAGTTTCTAGCACCTACTATTTCATGGAGAATTGCCCAATTAAAAAACATATCTCGGACTCCCTTAACATAGACCAACTCATGAGATACTTATCAGGGTTTAGAAAAAGTTTATCCTAATCCCAACATGTTACATGTGCAGTTGATGACTTCTCCATGGACCAATATCATGTTAAACAAGTTCATACATCCATACTCAGACGAAAAGAAGAAGTCATAACAGAGATTTATATTGGAGATGATATTTAGTGTCTACGATATATGGCAATCTTAAGAGAGAATCAAAAGGGACAAAACTGAAAGATGAGAGGAGTTTGTCTTCCTTAACTAATTTGGAGAATGATGCTACAAACCATATGAAGGTTGCGAGAGGAAGGGCATCCGGCTTAAAACTTTTGCCACTTTGTCTTTTGCATGAATTGTAGTGTTAACTAATTTTCGACAATTAATTGGCACTATTAATTTTCATGCCACCAACCCCAACATAATTGGGATTAAGGTGCAGTTGATGATGATGATGCAAATCATATGTCAAACAGTTTTCCTCATAATCTCATATGTGATAGAATTGGCGATTTAACCAAATGAAGAATTTGATTCAAATATCTGAAAACTACTTAGAGCGTGCTCGTGCACACGCACACACACACACACACACACGAGAGGATTGCAAAACCCAGTTGTCACTAAATGTGCTTTTCTTCAACTGACAACTTCGGACGAACCACAAAATATTGGCTAGTATACCTGCATTCTCCATAGTGCTCCATATTGTGGATTGTCAGCACTATTCTTGGTTTCTACATGAGACAACATGTCAGGATCAGAATCCCTCTTAAATAAACAACAATCTTCATAAAAGAAATAGCAAAAAGAAACATCTTTTTAAGAAAATAAAAAATCAGAACTTCTACCTTAAGCGAGAGATTATTATACATATCCCAGTAGAGCAATGGCAAACCACCCGTCTGCCATTCGTGCACATGAATAATATCAGGTTGGGTTCCAGAAACCTGCTTTTCAAGACTAAAACTCAGAAAAACAACATAATTCTAGAAATCCTTCTACGTTTCAAGAAAGTAGGACCTAGAAAATCATGGTAGGGTTAAAAAGAAAAAAGAACCTGCAACCATTCAAGACACGCACGGCTAAAGAACAAATAAGCCTCAAGCTCGTTATATGAACCCCCATACAGACGGTGTCCCTTGAAAAAGTGATTCGATGGCTCAATAAGTAACACAGAGATGCCCAAAACCACGCCTCGATATACATTCGTAGAAATCCAGCTTCCATTATAATACGAGCCATACGTGCCGATCAATGCCGATTCTTTGATTTGCAGTTTGTTCATGCATTCATAGAGAGGTAGAAAGACATCGACTTTATGTCCACGCATTAAACACGCACGGGCTAGCCCAGTTACAACGTCGCCTAGACCACCTACCTTAGCTATGGGTGCCATTTCAGCTGTTACGTGGACAATGTGCATAGGATTGGAATCCTTTGGGATATTAACAGGGCCGCCCTCGGTTTTCGTATCCCATGATGGAAAGTCTCTCTTCCAGAATGGTATTACATCACTTGGGGAAGGCCATACGAGATCGTCGTGTTCCAATTCTGTCGTTGAACGGCTTGTTATTGCATCATCCAGCTGCAGGCAGCAGAACTTGGTATCAATGAATTGTAGTTTTTCAATTCTGATTAAATGAAATATAATTAAAAGTTGAAGCTGAATTTTCAAACATTATAATGTGATGTTTTTTCTTTTTGAAATAGAGGTTGATAATCACTCTTTTTCTTTCTTTTTAAGTGTTTGCAGACACATTCACCAGACAATTGCCATATCAAACAATTTGGTAAAAAGATAACTAAATGCAAGAGTAACAAGATGTATTTTTTTTTTTGCAAAAAAGCATCAATCATCATCAATTGCACCATAATCACAACTATGTTGGGTCGGTGGCATGAATATTATAGCAACAATTAATCGTATAAAATTAGTTAACACTATAATTCATACTAAAAATAAAGTGGCAAAGTTTTATGTCGGATGCCCTCTCTGTCGCAACCTTCATAAGAAGGAGAAATGAGATGAAACTTCAAAACAATCAACACCATAGGTTTTGAGTCAAGATAATTACTATTCACATTGCACTATTGATATTGTAATCAACATGTACATTATGGAACATGACTTTTAAGGAATTCATAATGTTGCAACTTAATGTGGCCTTGAAATCTTGAAAAGACTTACATTATCAGCATCAGTTTGAAGAGCCTGAATCTTGAAATTGGTTGACAGTGAATTGCAACAGCGGCTGTGCAGTTCATGCTTCAATATATTGGGCCTTCTCTTCTTGAAACTGTAAAAGCAACGGTTGTTATTCAGATGGAGCACCGACATTGAGTCCATGAAGCAGCTTTGAAGAATCATGGTTACTGTGTAAGAAGACAGTACAACACACTATAGTCCGTTTTGATTCAGATAATAAATTTTGGAACCTGAATTTGTTCCCTTTTATGTCCCAACGACAGCTACCAATACTATTTCAACAGAGAATTTTTTAATTATATATACACGCTATAGTTTTTGTTCGCATCGATGCAGTTAGATGGTATAGTGCTGGTGACATAAGGCGCACATGGTTAGTAATACTAGACTTGTCAATTCGTTCGTGTCGTGTATTTTTGTGTCGTGTATTTTCATGTTTCGTGTACTAAAAGTCCAAACTCATACACGACAATAAATGAATTCGTGTCATGTCGGTCGTATACCGCGCAAATACGTGTCGTTTTGTGTCGTGTTTTCATGTCAGACACATAATATAAAATAAATATTAAAATATTATAAAAATAATAATTTTGTTGAAGGAAAAATAATTTGAGACAAGAAAGCAGGGCAAAAATGTTGTTGTATTATTCCATCAATGAGATCCCTTTAAATAGGGTGAAGTACATACAAGCAGGCCTTAGCCAAACCCTAACTAGGAAAGCCCATAAACTAACAGACTTAGGCACACAACGGGTATTATTCCTTTAACACTCCCCCTTGTGCCTAGTCTACAAGCGCATGTCATGTTGCCTCGTTAAAACCTCGTCAAGCAAAAACCCAGTGGGAAAAATGTCTTGATCGTAGGGAAAAGAGTACAGCATCTAGACACATCAAGTTTAGACTTCGTCCTTTGAATCTATCCTCTCATATGATCGTTACATTTGATCATAGCGCTACTAAGGTGACCATTCCATCGATCCCTAAAATCGTACATCTTGTTACCTCGTTAAAAACCTTTCCAAGTGATAAAAACCCTGTGGGAAAAATGATCCTTGGAAGGAAAAGAGTATAACGTACGTTGTTGATGTAAGACTCCCCCTCAAGTCTACATCTCCCCCTGATTTGTACATCAATCAAGTAGTCGTTGCCTCATTAAAAACTTCACCAAGTAACAAAACCCAATGGGAGAAAATGAACCTTGGTCAAAGAAAAGAGTACAACACATGTGATTAAGTTTCTTTATAAATCACCATTTCCTTGTGATCTTTACATCAATCTCGGAAGTTGGAAAAATCTTTAGCTCCCCCTAATGCTTACATTCATATATCGTTGCCTCGTTAAAAACCTTGCCAAGTAACAAAACCCAGTGGGAAAAATAAACCTTGGTCTAAGGAAAAGAGTGCAACCTATGTGGGTATGTTACGTTATATCTCACATATTTCCCGTTATGATCATTCCATCAATCAAGGGGATTTACAAGTTACATCATGTTCATAAATGTAAGTATGCTCATTAGTGGCAATACTTAACCGCTAGTTCCTCTCACGTGTAGAATGATAGTTCTTAATCATGTACACTCACGGATTGATTCATGCAAAGCAATAATCTTGTCGTGATTCGAGGAGGTAGCCAAAAGGGGTTTGTATAGTCGATTTCCAAAACATAAGCAATTCATACCAACACATACTTTATGGTAGTTGCTTCGGCACCAGCATTTACTTTAGCATTTGCCTTTTCGTAAGCAGCTTCCTTTGCCTGCTTGTAGGGAAAGAATAGTCCAAGTCAATGGTTTCTTTTAAGTATCAGAAGATATCCTTGATACCATTCCATTGATATTGCATCGATGCTGAACTAAATCTAGTCAGCGAATTAACTGAGGAGTGATAGCAGGTCGTGTACATTGAGCTAAGTACAATAATACGCGATTACACTCAAGTAGGGAATTTCAGCTCCCAAAGCTCTTCGTCACTTTCGTTTAGACGAAATGGATCTTTCCTTTACATCCAAATGTTCGACCTATCATGGGGTGATAGTCGGGTTTACCTTATCCATGTTAAAGTGCCTGAGAAACTTCTGGACATAGGAAGACCGGTGGAATGAATTCCACAAACTCGATGTCTATGTCAATGCCTCGACAGAACCGAGTTTTCCCAAGATTTTTCATCTCAAACTCAGATTTTCAAATATCCGTGGTTTCTCTTATTTCATCAAGACCGATTATGTTCATGTCATCAACATACATTGCGATATGAATCCGGATCTTATTTGTGAAGACGCATGGACACAGTTCATCGTTCTTATATCCCTTCCCAATCAAGTAGTCACTTAGACGGTTATTCCACATCCTTAAGGATTGCTTCAAAACCGTAAAGTTGAGCGTTTCAATCAAATTGCATACGCACTCTGTGGTCTAGAGTCACTTGATTTGGGTAATGAAATGCCATCGGGCACTTCCATATATATCTATTGGCTGCATTTCCAGTCCCTCGGAAATTACTATGCTAATCAAATAGCGGAACGTATATGTGGGAGTACATTTCCTCGTAATCAATTCCAAGGCGTTGTGAGAAGCATTACTTCGTGAAACCTTGTACATTAGGACTCTATATTCTCACTATGATTTACGACAAAGGTTCGATTATGTCCTTCAGGCTTTACACTTGGTTAGGTTAGCACTACCTACACCAAATACCTGTCTCTTTGTCGGAGAATCTAGTTCTACCTGGAATGTTTTTCTTATAGGCCAATGTTGATTTCATTCAACTGAGCGGGGTTCGACATCATCGTACTTTATGATTCATGACATGTCATCAAATTGGGTGGTTGATCAGGCCACACCCTCATAATTTCATCGAGATTCTTGATTTTCTGAATCATATCTTCGGGGCGTCCCCCTCGTCATGACTCATGGACATAATAAAATCAAGCATGATCTCATGAAACGAGTTCATTGATGGTTAACATGTAATTTGTGCCATACTCTACCTCTTACTTGGATGAGTATTTAGTCGAACCATGTGGCTTCCACCCATTCCTTCGCAGGGAGCCACGGCCTCAACCACACCTCCACCAAGTGCGGTTGCATCACCCGGTTCATTGGTGATGTGCCCCTTGGAGGGGACTTCTAACCTTACAGACACATTTGCAGCTGTAATGTGAGATCTTGTCACTTGAACGATACCAGTAAATGCATCGGGCATCGAATCTGCTACATCCTGAAGATCGAGTGTTCTTTGTGCTTCACGGTAACATTGTGAAGTTCGGGGATCATAATGAAACAAAGTGGGGACACCATGACAATTCCTGTCGTTTCCCGAGAAATTACATTTTCTCTCCTCCCCCTAACGACGGGAAGGTTGTCTCATTAAAGTGACAATCCGCAAATCGTGTGGTAAAGAGATCACTGTGAAGGTTCTAAATAGCGGATAAACGTCTGGAGATTCTTATCCAACGTGAATACTTAATCGTTTCTAAAGACCGATACGTTGTGGGGCGCAAAAGGCACATATAATGCGTAACCAATTATGCGCAATTGGCACTCAAGTCCATCTGGGTCCAAGATACAAAAATCAGGCTATCCAGTTACCAACTGGTATGCATAAACTAATTGGTTAGCAAAAGGTCTAAATGAACGACTTAAGTAAAGTTGCATGCAATATTGCATAATCCCAAGCAAATATATGCAAATTGGTGCGCATAACCAATGACATAATCACCATACATATTCTTTCGACGGTGGTTTATGTGAGACCGTTTGCATATGCACATGGAACGAGATACTATTCATTAATCTCTATCATGCAATAAACATCAAATACTTTTGATGTGAACTCTCCAACATCATCGAGTCCTTTAGATGTGATAAGGGAGGTGAGTCCTTATAAATTATTTTGGAAGTTCTGCAGCAGTTTGAGTGGACAGGAGAGCGACATGTGACCAATATGTCGGAGAATCCATCAAAACCATAAAAACATAAATGGTCCGCATATTAGGTGGATGGATCCACAAATATCTCCTTATATTCAGCGTAAGAATGGAATTTTTGCTTTTATTTCTTTAGCGTAGGAAGGTCTCGCTCCTACTTTGGCTAAAGAGCAGGCTTTGTAACACTAAGTGGTGGGCATTTGATATGCATCTGCTTCTTTTAGATGACATAACACGATTAACATCAACATTGTTCTTTATGTTGAGTTGTTGCCACATTTTCACTCGAAAAGTAATGATGTTCGTACAAGTTCTTTAGTATACATATCATCATACTTCGACCAGGATGACCTAGTCTATCGTGCCAAAGCCTATATGAGTCTATGTCCCAAGGTACATTGTTGGTGACAATATAGGATTTTAAAAACCTAATAATAGTGAGGTACAGTCCACTAGGTTGACTCATGAGTTATTCTAAAATGCGTTTACGTCCACATTCATTAGAATTAATAAAAGAAACTCTATTTCATTCTCACAGTGGGGTTCAATCTGGAAACCATTGCTACGTATATTATTGAAGCTAAGTAAGGTTCGAAGGGCTCTAGATGCATACAGAGCATCGGTAACTTAGAAGACTGCCGTTTAGGCATCAAGAATTGAGCATTACCTCGCCCTTTGATGAGTTGGGAGGACCCAATCATCGTAGTTACCGAGGTTTGGCAGGCGACTTATTCGATAAATAGAAGCCTTATTCTAAGAACATTCAAGTTCTACTCGATTCATTCCTTTGAAGAGAAAGAAAGTTCGAACCACAAGCATTCAAGCAATATTCAGTACTTCGAAATAAAGCTAATAATCTAACGTAAGCAATATTAATATCTTGTTCGTGAAGTAACATTGCATCACGCCATTATTGAAAAGAAAACACCAACACATTCGTCTTGAGGCAACTATACCAAATGTAAACGAGAAAGTAAACATAATACTAAGATTCAGTCTATAGACTGTGGCTCGTATGACTCAATTCGACGATTGGAGACTGTGAAAATTGACATAGGGGGACTTGTCTAGATCATATTCTTCCATATAGTGAGTTCTCCTTTCTTTGGACTCTCTATATTTCTTGTAGTGAGATGCGACTTGCTTGATTGCATGGCAGTTCTTGTACCATGTCCAGCATCTCCACAATGATAGCACAGTTCATTGCCAACTCGAGCCTTAGAGGCGATGGGATGGGTAGGTGCTATTTGGTTCCCTTGGCTATTAGAGCCGGGAGCACCAAGTCTTCGCATTACATTGGAAGAACTCCCACGTCCTTGACCAAGAAGCCTATCATGTCCAGTCCCCTATTCATTGGGGTGGTTTCCATCCTTCACTTTGCCATAATTGGCCTTGGGAAATTTCTTTGTCCCAACCGACCTGACATTACTGCTCACTAACACTTCGTTGTGCCTCTCAGCTACTTGCAGTAGGTTGATTAGCTTACTGAAGGTAGTGATGCTTTTATTATCATACTCCAGCCTATACTGGTTCGCTAGTATAAGAGCGGAAACAGGGAAGATGAAAAAAAGTTTTATGGATCATGTCATCTTCTGTGATGTCCTTCCCACAGAAATTTAGGCGTGCCTTGAGGCGGAGAATATCTTTGTTGAAATCATTAATCCGTTTATATTCAAGCAAGCGGATTTCATTCCACTGCACGGTCAACTCTGGGAGCAAAGTGTCGTGAATGTTCCCAAATTAGCCCTTACGGGCATCCCACAGTTCTTTGCGGGATTTTCAACTGTAGATATTTCTATTTCAGGCTGGGTTCGATGTGTCACCTAAGGAATATAAGTGCATTCGCTTTTATCTTATCAGACGGTACTTGGTCTGTGGTGTTAAGGAGCGTACCACTATATTCTTTAGTGATAAACGTGGTCTCGACGTAGGAGACCCAACTATGGTACTCAAGCTCTTTTGAGTCCAAGGTAAATTCGGGACGAGTTGGATCAGCTATCTTAATATAAGAAAAAGGAAAATAATTTTTCACAGTTTACCGTGAGTACTTTCCATGACAAAATTTTCAATAATGGGAGCGTTATTATTTTTCGGAACCAAGATATGGTCAAGACTACTTTCGATGCTATTGAAGGTGACCAATAAAATTACTTTATCATGGTTCGAGTTGAATTTAGGCAGTAGATATAAATCCTCTAAAGTCTACTAAAATGAAGCCTAATTGCATGTCATATCTATATATGCATGCAAATATATGTATATTTATAGATATAATCACATAATCCTAGGGATATATCTATACACGTATTATGCAGTCAAGTAGGTCTCTTATGCCGCAATATAATTATAATTCAACGTGAATTTAATTTAATTCAAGTTGCTTTAAGCAATTCACTTTGATTTAATTAAAGTTATTAATGTATCATGCTTTAATTGGTTTAATTAAGCATAAATAAATTTATGAAATATAAATATGCAATTAAAGTAATTAAAACATGTAAAATCGCGCACGTTGTAAATAGTAGGGTTATTCGGATTGTGTACCTTATAGGAAAGACATGATTTTTTCCTAGGGCATACCATCAATTTTTCTTTGATGAAATTGTGTTCCCCATTCCAATCGTTGTTTGGATCGTCATTAAAAATCCTTGATTTCCCTAATTTTCTTGAATGAACCTGGGTCCGTTAGTGTTGCCGTCTTCGACGATAAGCCTAACTGTAAATTCCTTTCGAGAAGAAGGAAGTTCACTAGCAGTACAAACTCTTTCTACCATCATAAGCAAGCAATCTCATCCACAGTTAAAGATTCCACTTGAGCCTCCAAATCCAAGTTGGAGGTGAGGGGCTCCCTCTCTTGCAGCGCAACCTGCCCCAGTTCTTCACCAACTCCCAGTTTGGCGGTTATGGCGTTCTTCTTGCACCATTCCAAGACCACTATCATCGAAACACTCACATAGCCGATGAGTTGGGATCCACGTATTTTAACCGGTGTATCTGATTTTCCAGCAACTCTTGTTTTCACCACAAACTGATATGAAGCGAGACACTGGGAGGAAGGGCCAATAGGAAACGGAGGGGGAGACGAGGGTCTTTTAATTTATCAAGATCTGAAACTGACGGTTTGTCGGACATTTTCTGTATGGTTATTTTTGGTGGTGGTTGCCGCAGGTCAGTGAAGAAGGTGACCTGTTTTCGGTGGTGGCGGCTAGGGTTTCGTCCGATCTGGTGCAGAATCAGGATCGAGGGTTGGGAAACGCGGTTGGAACGCGGTGTCTTTGGAGCAGGAGTCACGAGCAGGAGGGCGTATCGCGGCTACGTTTTCAATCGTAGAAGATGACGCGCGGCGGTGGACGGAGGCAAGAACGATCAGCGGTCGCAGAAGATGATGCGCGGTGGCTGTTCGGAATTAGGGTTTCGATGGGAGGGGGGTTGCGTCCCGGGAGTAGGGCTTCGACCGGTAGGGTTTCGGTCGGGGCGTCCGAAAATCTGACTTTTTCTTCTTTTTCTTTTTTTTCGGAATTTTCAGAAAATCGGGAGAAAAATTTCGTCTTTTAGGAGCTACGTCTACGATAACGTGTTGAAAGAAAAATAACTCGGCATAAAGAAAGAGGCAAAAGTGTTGTTGTATTATTCCATATACAAGACATACAAGTTATTTACCAAACCCTAACCAGAAAGTTCATAAACCAACAAGACTCAGACACAACTATTACTTTTTTAACAAATTTAAATATTATAATAATATTTTTATAGGTTTTAGTAGACTTTGAAACGAATGGCAACGAAAACACAAATGTTTATACGAAATTTATGAAAGTTCACGTTATATTTTCAAATTTTAAAGTTTAGTATAAACAGAATTCATAAAATATATATTTTTATTAAAGTAAATATAAAATATTATATTTATTTATTTCGTGTCGTGTACCCAAAGGGTAAACACAAACCCGACACTAAATCTCGGTCGTGTACTTTCGTGTTCGTGTATTTTCATGTCGTGTACTCAAAATGCAAATTCAAACACTAAATTTTCGTGTCATTTTCGTGTTGTGTTTTCGTGTCGTGTGGTAAATTGCCGGGTCTAAGTAATACTAATGGCATTGCACAATAATTTACGTTTCGACCCGATAAAAAAAACGATCAAATTTATTTTCAGCTGATTGAAAAACACTCCCGCAATACGAATGTCAATGAGTCGGGTAGGGTACGAGTATGTCTTCCCTATATCTTATCTTATTTGATTTAAATTGGATTTGGTTATATATTTTTTAATATATATCATATGTACATATAATGTGATCAATAAATTTAATTTAATATAATAAATATTTAAAACAGTATATTACCTGTAATAATATATAATATAATATCTATCTATGTATAATATATAATAATAATAATAATAATATATTTATATAATTCAAATGGGTAGACCGGTCGGGTAATCGTGTAATATACTATACGCATATCCTACCCGTATTCGATCATAAAATTTCGAGTTTAGCCGATACCCAATCCTATTACGGCTTTATCCGACGAGTAGGATCGGGTAGGATAAAGTTGACATCCCTACCGCCAATTCTCTTTAAATGTTGTTTTGAATATTTAGTTTCTTCCCGAAATATGTGGCATTCAAGAATTCCAAACATGAAGAGAAACATTTTTCTCGAAATTAGCCTTGCACTAAATGTTGAACCCTTTTCCCACTAAAATCAGAAGTTGCTACATGGTTGCAGGTGTAACACCCCAAACTAGACGAATATTACAGTGCCGTGGACCCCCAACTGGGACCCACTAGGCGAATGAAAGTTAATGAATTAAGTGATATAGTTGTAGTACCGAACCACAGTATATCAATAATTACTCCGATGAGGAGTTTCAAGTACAACACACCCAGGATAAAAACAGAATACATGTATATTTTATGTGAAGATAAAATATACAACACCAGTTAAAATGAGTATTTAAAAGTGGAAGTCTGCAGCGGAATACAAATGAAGAAAACATGAAGACTGAAAGGACTGGGGGCCCCTACTAGTATCACTGGGACTCCTCGCCGTCGACGTTCTCTTCCCGTGCCTTAGCCTTTCCATGACCTGAAAACAACATCCCCAATGGGGTCAATTAGATAGAACAACAATCCTCAAGAGTTGAACAATATACAACAATCACATGAATGAATTAATGAATTAAGTTGAATGATGAGCATCAATGTACGCCCGAATGAACTGAGTAATAGCACAAATAGCCGAGTGTCCGGAGTCCCGCATATACACCCGCTATTGGCCTAATTAGTCTCACGGTTCAATGTGTCCGGAGTCCCGCGTATACACATTACCATGCGCACAGTACAATGTGTCCGGAGTCCCGCATATACACATGACCATAGTGTAACACCCCCAATCCACTCAGGGATATTACATGCCGTAGACCCTCTCCTCGAGGATCTACCAGGCTGGTAACTAAAATCAAACATCTAAACATCGCCTTTAAGTCTAAAATGACTCGGTAGACCGATTTGGTCTTTCAATGATAACATACAACTCAATTCCAAACACATACCCACGCAGGGGTCAAAATACAATAAACTCCCGTACAACGGGGAAAAGATACTGCAGCGGAAAAGAAAATACAACTAGACCAATACGACATCAACGGATCCTCGTGTGATTAGTATCGTTCATCTTTCATCATCCTTCATGCCGACCCTGTGTTATGCTCCCAAACCTGAATGCAAAAACAGACATCCACCCCCCGAATACTCGAGGGTTAGCAAAACTCCACTGTTTTGCTAGTGCAAGAATAAAGTGCAAATACGAGCCATACAATACAAGTTCCAAGAACAATAATAATCAGGAATCATCAAAGATCCACACGTAACGAAAAGTACTTCCCGAGGCATAAGTTTGGGTAAAACATTCCAAAACCGAAAGACCACAATTAAAGGGAAACAATTTATGAAACAGTATAAAATGCCTTCGAGAGTTTTAATAGAAAACAATTTAGGATTATCAAATCCTTATCTTTCCAAAATCAACAGGGGTCACAGCCCAAAGGTTTTGTTTTCACAAATAGAAAACCAACAGTAATCCACAGGGTTAAAACACACGTCACGTGTCCTCGACAGACAGAAAATCAATACAATATTATCGCCCAAGATACGCAAATCTTGGTCACAAAAATACAACACCAACTCGTGAATCCAGGGCTATACCATTGGATTCCCTTCGTGGCCCCGTCTGTAACACCCTCAGGATATCCGAGGTATATTACAGCACCGTGAATCCCTATATGGGACCCACCAGGCTGAACAAGCATCATACTCATCGACTCACTGAAACAACAGAAAAATACCTCATCATAAAGACGCCCAACAAAATAATCCACCCGGTTCAACCGGTCTAACATAACACCATAATCCGACACAAACATAATAAACAACAATACAATCCCGATGAGTAAAAGTTCTTAAGTACTCGAGTACTTCTATTAGTTTAAAGACCACAAAAGGTAAAAAGGATAGAAACAATAAGACACCACTCGTGCACAATCATCACGCACGGCCATCATCCGCATACTGGTCCAGCACCCGCTCGTCTCGATGAACCTGACTTGAAATTCATAAAACGAATTTCCCCAAAACGGGTCCCCAAAGGGGTTAGCAATTACGCTAGTACAAGTAACCAAATGAATGACTTACATCTTACACATATAGTAATGCATGCAATTCAAGAAAACATAGTTCCAAATCACTCATTTCCGGAAATGCCATAATCAAATCACATTTGTAAAAATGCACCACAATTAACCGTGGATCCACCCCTCCGTGGACCCCTACCGAGACCCCGTCGGATCTAACCCATAGTGGTTAAAAGCAAGCTCGTGGATCCACCCCTCCGTGGACCCCTACCGAGACCCCGTCGGGTCTAACCCATAGTGAGCATACACACACACACAATTCTCATGCAATACTAATACATTAAGATTGTAAGTTCATAAGGGTACTTGCCTCGGTTAATAGACGGTGATACGAACGGAAAGGAAGAATCGAACACGACCGCGAGGAACCGGCGGAAATGAACCTAACGATTCGAATAACACAATCACAATCAACTCTAGACGAATACGGAAATGGAATACACCCGAAAACCCGCCTACGATTCATGTATATTCGTACCAAAAATAACAACGAGGGCGGACCACAACCAAACCCTCTTGATTCCGTAAAAACCCACAAAATATCCATGAATCCGTAGGAAAGCTAAAGATACTAACAATATTAATCGTATTCATCATGAATCCACCAACAAAACGGAAGAAAATCCTAAAACCCCCAAATTATCCGAAAATAGGGTTCTAAGAGGTATTACCTTTGAATATCCAAGTACTATGATCCGTAGAACACGCGTTAGATTGATTATCCGGGCTTCACAACCGAACGAAAATGATGAAAATCGACCCTCGAGTGATGAATGAAGAGAAATTCTCCCCTCAACCCTCTCTCTCTCGTGCGCAGGTGAAGAAATGAGGGAAATGGCCGATCTCGCCCAAAAAGAACGAAATTATACAGTTGACCGGATGGTGTGCTGGCCAAGAAGTGTGCCGCAGACAAGCCCAAAACTGCTCCCGGGGTTGGCGGTGCCGCGGCCGGCCAGTGTGCCGCGGCACTGTGATCGGATTTTGGTCGAAGATGCCACACGAGTGTGCCGCGGCCCCGGACGGGTGTGCCGCGGCACACAGTACAGTCCGCTCGGCCAAAAACTGGAAAAATGTGTGTGCCGCGGCGCACACGCCTTGTGCCGCGGCCCACACCCCCTTAGGGTCCAAAAATGATGAAAAATGATCCGGTAAGAGGATGAAAGCAATATGAATCAATATCGGGGAAACAATAACACGAGATGGACCCACGACAACCCCGAAACGGCGGTTCCGCACAACAATAACGAGAATCAGATCGATAGATGACAGGAAAAATACACTGAAAGATACACGAGGGTTACTACAATCGAAAAATACACCAGAAATGAAAATACAAGGGAAGGAAAAATGCGGATATTACATTCTACCCCTCTAAAAAATAAGTTTCGTCCCGAAACTTAAGAAACTAACAACTCAGGGTACCTAGCACGCATGCTATCCTCGGTTTCCCAAGTTGCCTCCTCGACACCGTGTCTCGACCACTGCACTTTGACCAAAGGGATGGTCTTATGCCTCAGTCGTTTCTCACGATGCTCCAAAATCTTCAAAGGACGCTCCTCAAAAGTAATATCTTCAGCGACATCAATCTCGCCATAATCGATGACGTGACTAGGATCCGGGACATATTTCCTCAGCTTGGAAACATGAAAAACGCTATGAACATGACTCAAGGCCGGAGGTAACGCTAAACGGTATGCCAATCCACCGACTCGCTCGAGGATCTCAAAGGGTCCAATAAATCTCGGACTCAACTTCCCTTTCTTCCCGAAACGGAAAACTCCCTTCGTCGGCGACACCTTTAGCAGAACGTGGTCTCCCACCTCGAATTACAAAGGTCGACGACGGACGTCGGCATACGACTTTTGTCGACTCTGGGCAGTTAACATCCGTTCCCGAATTAATTCTATCTTCCGTCTCGTCTCTAAAATGACATCCGGCTCGGTCCCGACCAAATCGGACGCCTCATTCCAACAAATCAGTGATTGACATCGCCGCCCATAAAGTGCCTCATACGGTGCCATCCGAATCGACGCGTGCCAACTGTTGTTGTACGTGAATTCGATCAATGGCAATTGCTCCTCCCAGTCACTGCTCCAATCGAGAGCACAAGCACGCAACAAATCCTCGAACGTCTGGATAGTGCGTTCCGACTGTCCATCTGACTGGGGATGAAAAGAGGTACTCAAACGCAAATGGGTACCCAACGCCTTATGCACCGCCTGCCGGAAGCGCGATACAAAACGGCCATCACGATCCGAAATAATAGACTTCGGAGTACCGTGAAGCCTCACAATCTGCGCGATAAACACACGGGCTAACTTCTCCGGGCCCCAAGTGTCCTTGATGCCCAGAAAGTGTGCCGACTTGGTCAGACGATCAACAATCACCCATACCATATTCATGCCCAACCTCGATCTCGGCAAACTCGTAATGAAATCCATCGATATATCTTCCCATTTCCATTCCAGAACGGGAAGTGACTGCAACAACCCAGCCGGTCGCTGATGCTCGATTTTTACCTGCTGACAAGTCAAACATCTCGCTACAAACTGTGCGACCTCCTTCTTCATATCATTCCACCAGAAGTTCCTTCTCAAGTCCTTGTACATCTTACTCGAACCAGGATGAACGGAGTAAGGTGTAGCATGGGCCTCCCGCAAAATACTCTGTCTCAACTCTGAGTCGTTCGGCACACAAAGCCGACTCTGGAATCTCAAAATACCATCCTCGTGAATCACAAACCCAGGAGACTTTCCTTTAAGAACGTTCTCTCGGATTTGAGTAATCATCGGATCCTCTAACTGCTTCAGCTTAATTTCATCGATTAGAGATGACGAAATCTCTAAAGCACAAAGTTGCCCGACAACTCTAGGCAACAAAACCTCAACATCTAACTCGATCAAAGCCCACCGAAGCTCAGACTGAGATGTAAGGATCTCAAGCGTTCGCAACGCCACCGGTTTCCGACTCAAGGCGTCGGCCACGACGTTCGCCTTGCCCGGATGATAAAGGATTTCGAGGTCATAATCCTTAATCAGCTCTAACCACCTCCTTTGTCTCATATTTAACTCCCGCTGAGTAAATATGTATTTCAGACTTTTATGATCGGTAAAAATCTGACATGTAGAGCCGAAAAGATAGTGACGCCAAATCTTTAGTGCAAAACCGACCGCCGCTAACTCCAAATCATGAGTAGGGTAGTTCAGCTCATACGGCCTCAACTGTCTCGACGCATAGGCAATGGTCTTGCCGTGCTGCATCAATACGCACCCAAGACCCTGACCGGAAGCATCGCTATAAACAGCAAAACCCTCGTTGCCACATGGCAACGTCAAAACCGGGGCTGAAGTCAAACGCTTCTTCAGTTCCTCAAAACTCGACTGCCTCTCGTCATTCCAGACGAACTTCTCGGATTTATGGAGCAACTGCGTGAGTGGCCGAGCTAGTTTCGAGAATCCCTCGACGAACCTACGATAGTAGCCAGCCAAACCCAAGAAACTACGGAGCTCTCTCACATTCTTGGGCGGTGCCCAATCCAACACCGCCTCGATCTTCTGCGGATCTACACGAACCCCCTCGGCTGAAATCACGTGACCTAGAAACATCACTTCCTTCAGCCAGAACTCACATTTCGAGAACTTCGCATAGAGTTGCTCGGTCCTCAAAATGTCTAACACTACTCGCAAATGATGGGCATGCTCTTCCTCGTTCCTCGAATAAATAAGAATATCGTCAATGAAGACGACGACACACATATCCAAATACTCGATAAAGACTTTGTTCATCAACTGCATGAACACCGCCGGCGCATTAGTTAACCCGAAAGGCATAACTACGAACTCATAATGTCCGTATCTCGTCCGAAAAGCTGTTTTCGGCACATAGGACTCTCTCACTCGGAGCTGGTAGTACCCCGATTTCAAATCAATCTTCGAGAATACCACAGCTCCCTGAAATTGATCGAACAAGTCATCAATTCTCAGCAAAGGATACTTGTTTTTGATGGTCACCTTGTTTAGTTCGCGATAGTCGATACACAAACGTAGTGAACCATCCTTCTTCCGCACAAACAGGACCGGTGCGCCCCAAGGCGAGGCGCTCGGTCGAACATACCCCGACTCAAGAAGCTCACTCAACTGCTTCTTCAACTCGGACATCTCTGAAGGTGCCATGCGATAGGGCGCCTTCGAAATAGGAGCCGCGCCCGGCTCTAACTCTATAGCAAACTCGATCTCACGATCCGGTGGCAATCCCGGTAACTCGTCACGAAATACATCAGGAAACTCATTAACGATTGGAATCGACGAAAGCTCGACTCCACCACCCTCTGCCTTCAAGGCGTAGCACCAATAGCCAGTACACCCCTTTCGCAGGAGTCTCATAGCCTTCAAGGCGTTAATAACTAACTTCTGGTTTCCCCTCTTTCGCCCCGCGAAAGAGTGCTCGGTGCCGTCCTCGGCTAACATAGTGATGATTCTCGTGCGGTAGTTCATAATCGCACCGTGCCGCTCGAGCCAATCATCCCCGAGAATTAAGTCCTCACCCTCAATACCCACAACAATAAGATTAGAGGGCCAAGCCCTCTCACAAATAAATACAGAACAGTCTCGAACCTCCTGATCACTAACGATCCTATCACCGCTAGGAAGCTTAACGATAAAAGGCTCACAAGGCGTCAAACAGTCGAGACTCAGACGGCGCATACAATCCAGAGATATGAACGAATGCGTAGCACCAGAATCGAAAAGCACACTGACAGGATGAGAAAGAATATGAACGGTACCTGTCGCCACGGTAGCCACTGGGTCATCAGCTCTCCGCATTTCATAGACACGCGGGTGGGCTGAGCCGAAACTGGAAGCTCCCCCCTTAGCGGGCTGACCCCGTCCTCTCCCTCGACTAGCACTCGGCGGAGATTGAGAAGCAAACGATCCTTGATTCACACTCGGTTCCCTAGGCGCTGGAATGGAAGTCCGGGCACCCACGATTCTCTCCCTCTCAGCACAGAAAGCCGCCTTGTGGCCCGGCTGGCCACACTGATTACATGTCAGCAAAGGACTCGGACAATTACGACTGATGTGGCACAGGCCGGCCACGGTTAAAACACTTCACCTCTCGAGAAGGGGCACCTGGCCGCCTGGGAAACCCAGAGATCGAGCCGGGCCACCGCCGTGAAAAGTTAGCAGACTAGAATTTCGCCGACCTCCACCTTTGTGGCCCGAAAATTCGTGAGACTTCGCTTCTTGCTCTCGCGGGCCGCCTCACTCGCCGTCACAGACATATAATAAGCAAGGTCCCTACTCTGGTAATCCTTCAATGTAGTACAGAGGAGCCCCGACATATAGTCCCGAATAGACAATTTCATCTCACTGGAAAATGGAAAATTTTGTCGCTCTCTCGACAACTTGGGTCTTCACATAACCCGACTCCTTGTTAAAATCGGCAATAGCACGAGATACGGGATATCCCGTGGTTGAGCATCATAGAAAGCATGTACTCGAGCACATCTCGACCGGCCACAGCAATATTCGGTCTCCATCAATTTCAAATTCGCCCACGAAGCCACATGTTCTTTGGGCCCAACGGCCTCCCACCAATCCGTAGGCCCCCGTGAGAAATTATTGAGCAATAGGGACTTTACGGTCCTCGGGACGATTAGTGGCAACGAAGACCTTAGATATCTCCTTGATCCACCCTCCCACCCGATCGGGTGCAAGCTCCCGAACCGAGGAGGATGCATCTTGATGACATCCTGGCCAACGATCCGCTCCGCCCGATTAGCATGGGCCGATCCGGGTTACGAACCGCCCGAGCTATCGCCGCCATTTGATTCACCATTTGCCGCATAATGCCCGCAATACCAAGGTCGGCGCGCTCCCGAGAAGAAGCATGATCGTGATGGTCGCCGCATCGCCGGCCTCGAAGATCGCGACGTGGCCGCCCCACCGGCTGCCCCACGTCCCCGGCCGCGTCCACGACCACGACCGCGACCACGACCACGACCTCTTCCAGCATCCATACTGGAGTTAAATAAGTAGCAAAAGCCATACGATGGTGAGTACAAGAAAAGAACAATCACAATTCGAGAATCAAAGGTACGATACAAGAGTATAAGGAACAGAGGAAAGAAAACTTACGGGCACTGGTAGTACCAGAATCATGGCAGCGTGATGATGATGTGCAAAACAAAATACAACAAGACCCAATAAACCGACAAGCCTAGGTATCCATAAACCCAGCCTTGCTCCGATACCATTTTCTGTAACACCCTCAGGATATCCAAGGTATATTACAGCGTCGTGAATCCCTATATGGGACCCACCAGGCTGAACAAGCATCATACTCATCGACTCACAGAAACAACAGAAAAATACCTCGTCATAAAGACGCCCAACAAAATAATCCACCCGGTTCAACCGGTCTAACATAACACCATAATCCGACACAAACATAATAAACAACAATATAATCCCGATGAGTAAAAGTTCTTAAGTACTCGAGTACTTCTATTAGTTTAAAGACCACAAAAGGTAAAAAGGATAGAAACAATAAGACACCACTCGTGCACAATCATCACGCACGGCCATCATCCGCATACTGGTCCAGCACCCGCTCGTCTCGATGAACCTGACCTGAAATTCATAAAACGAATTTCCCAAAACGGGTCCCCAGAGGGGTTAGCAATTACGCTAGTACAAGTAACCAAATGAACGACTTACATCTTACACATATAGTAATGCATGCAATTCAAGAAAACATAGTTCCAAATCACTCATTTCCGGAAATGCCATAATCAAATCACATTTGTAAAAATGCACCACAATTAACCGTGGATCTACCCCTCCGTGGACCCCTACCGAGACCCCGTCGGATCTAACCCATAGTGGTTAAAAGCAAGCTCGCGGATCCACCCCTCCGTGGACCCCTACCGAGACCCCGTCGGGTCTAACCCATAGTGAGCATACACACACACACAATTCTCATGCAATACTAATACATTAAGATTGTAAGTTCATAAGGGTACTTGCCTCGGTTAATAGACGGTGATACGAACGGAAAGGAAGAATCGAACACGACCGCGAGGAACCGGCGGAAATGAACCTAACGATTCGAATAACACAATCACAACCAACTCTAGACGAATACGGAAATGGAATACACCCGAAAACCCGCCTACGATTCATGTATATTCGTACCAAAAATAACAACGAGGGCGGACCACAACCAAACCCTCTCGATTCCGTAAAAACCCACAAAATATCCATGAATCCGTAGGAAAGCTAAAGATACTAACAATATTAATCCTATTCATCATGAATCCACCAACAAAACGGAACAAATCGGAAGAAAATCCTAAAAACCCCAAATTATCCGAAAATAGGGTTCTAAGAGGTATTACCTTTGAAGATCCAAGTACTATGATCCGTAGAACACGCGTTAGATTGATTATTCGGGCTTCACAACCGAACGAAAATGATGAAAATCGACCCTCCAGTGATGAATGAAGAGAAGTTCTCCCCTCAACCCTCTCTCTCTCGTGCGCAGGTGAAGAAATGAGGGAAATGGCCGATCTCGCCCAAAAAGAACGAAATTATACAGTTGACCGCATGGTGTGCAAGGCAAATTAAGTGTGCCACGGCACAAGCCTAAAAGCTGCGCCTGTGGTACGGCAGGTGCCGGCGTTCGGCCAACAGATGCCGCGCACCCTGATCGGGTTTTGGTCGAAGATGCCACACGAGTGTGCCGCGGCCGACGGTGTGCCGCGCACCGACTGAAGTGTGCCGCGGCCCCGGACGGGTGTGCCGCGGCACACAGTACAGTCCGCTTGGCCAAAAACTGGAAAAATGTGTGTGCCGCGGCGCACACGCCTTGTGCCGCGGCCCACACCCTCTTAGGGTCCAAAAATGATGAAAAATGATCCGGGAAGAGAATGAAAGCAATATGAATCAATATCGGGGAAACAATAACACGAGATGGACCCACGGCAACCCCGAAACGGAGGTTCCGCACAACAATAACGAGAATCAGATCGATAGATGACAGGAAAAATACACTGAAAGATACACGAGGGTTACTACAATCGAAAAATACACCGGAAATAAAAATACAAGGGAAGGAAAAATGCGGATATTACACCGTCAGACCCTCCCAAGGTGAGCAGAATGCGTTTTCGAAATAATATACACCAACTCGTGAAGTTTTACTCGTGAATCCAGGGCTATACCATTGGACTCCCGTCGTGGCCCCGTCGAACCAACCCACGGTGAGTAAACACATTCACAAAACATAAGCAACCGCACTCGTGAATCCAGGGCTATACCATTGGACTCCCTCCGTGATCCCGTCGGACCCTCCCGAGGTGAGCGAAATACATCCACACAATTAACACGTCACAACAAGGATATTCATACAATCCACCAAAGGCAACAAACACAAGGCACTACATAATCGTCAAATCACAATGCACCGAAATGAGATAATATATGCACACACGCGTTATCAAGCGCAACATCAACACCAAACATATCCAAAGAATTCACGTAGTCACTTACAACCCACACCATTTACAAAACACACGCGTTTTGAAAGTGAGCCTTTAACGAGGCTAGCCGAATCCTTTGAAAACTCGTTTCAAACAATCAAACAAACATATAAAGACAATCACCAATTATCATATTCACAAAACAAGAATTGTATGGACAAGGTACTTGCCTTGATATCACGAGCAATGGAAAAATGAATGGATACGGCCGGGTAGCCCTCAAATTCCCGAACACTATCTAGAACGCGATAGCACCGAAATTACTACGGGAAAACACCACATGAATCATCAATCACCAACGGAATTCAACATCGGAATCATCGAGCACCTATAATCCTCCATAAGGAATAATAAAACATGATTACGACGAGAATCAAGGCCGAAAACAACGGAAATCCCAACAAACTATCGAAGGGGACTCATTCGAACATTTAATCGAACATTAAATATTCAAGACCCTTCAAGAACAAAGAAATCACCCCTCGGGTCGAACGAACCAAAGATACGAGTATCCAATCCGTAGAACAAGTTCAAAACAACGTTTATACAACAATTAATTGATCAAAAATGGATTGGAATCGAAATCAAAAAGGAAAATCCCCAAATCTACAAAAACAAGGGTTCAAGCCAAAATACCTTGATTTGGATGAAGGATTCAAGTAGAGGTCGAAAATCTACAACAAGACTTGAGGTGGATGATCTCTACAAGTTTGGGAGCACTCAAATCGCCCAAAATCACCCTTAGAATCGCCTAGAATGGTAGGAGGAAGAAGAGAGGAGAAAATGAATGTTTCTCCTCGAAAATCTGCTAAAAAGTGCAGAAAAAGCCCGTGCGCCGCGGCACAGGACAAGTGTGCCGCGGCCCAGGGCCAAAAAAACGCCCAGAATTCAGATTAGTGCCGCGGCTCAGCCGAAGTGTGCCGCGGCACACGGTACAGTCCACTCCAACACCAAAAAGGCACATCGTGCAGTCTTAGATATTTCGACCATAACTCCTTCGTCTAGACTCCGATTGACTCACTGTTTGAACCATTGGAAAGCTAACTTGATGATCTATAATATTGCAAAGATTCAGAATTTTTGGAGTTTCCAAGAATTAATGGTGACTTTACAAAACGACACCGAAATGAACTCGGATGACAAAAAGTGCAGAATTAATCATTCTCGGAATGACGAAACGGTCATGATCGAGTCGTCAAAACGAACTTCCGCCGAAAAAAGAAAATTTACCGAAAATCGAAAATTGCGGATATTACACATAGTGTGCCCGACTAAAATTCCACACATGCGCCAACTGGCCATGCAATATAATTCCGGAAGATCACCAGAACAATATGACCAAGTTGAGGAGTAATGAATAGAATCCGATAAGGATCAAGAACGACTCACCGAGATGAAATAATAATACAACGAGTGATAGCTTCAATGAAATGACTTTTGAACCATCGTTCCTCGTGAGTTACATGATGAGTTGATAATTAAAAGTCTCGACATGAACGATATATTATGAATGAATTACATGTATAAATGAACAACAACATAAGGAATGAATATCCTTTTAACCGAGTAAGAATTTACTTACTCAATTCCGGTGTCGAAATGTCCTTCCTCGAACAATGTCCTAAAACGAGATGTCGGTCGCTCGAACAACCTTGAATAACACAATTTCCAATAACCCGCTCAATATATGTATCAAGCATGAATTACGATTAACTCAAAGGTCGATACAATAATATCCGAACTCATTGAGGCATTTAAACAAACACTTAGCAATCATACATCCTTTGATAATATCCAATCCCGAATATGTCGAAACCAACTCCAAAATGAATATTTCAAACCAACAAAATACCTCCAATGATATCAATAATCCCATAGGAATCCACAAAATGAGTTAACGACAACATCTAATCGAAAACCCCCAAATATCAAAGTCAACTCCAAGGTGTTCTTGAATCAAACCCCAACAATACATGAAATCCGAAATATATGTTATCAAGTCCGTAGGAATATATTTATCCAAGGTAGATAACTCATATCTAACATATTCCAACAACAATTCAAGCTTACACGAAGAAATCGGAAGGAAAACCCAAAAATCCGAAATTCTAGATCCAAGAGATTATTACCTTGATTATGATGTTTGAAGATGATGAAATGATGATTACTCCGGATTATATGCTTGGAAATGTTGATAGCTGATTTCACCTCGAAGAACACTCCTCAAGAAGCTCCAAATCGCCCGAAACCGATGAAGGAATGAAAAGAAATGACAAATGATGAAATCTGGACTACACTGTCCAATTTATAACAATCCCAGTTTAGTGCGAGCTAGATCCTGTTCTTAGCGTGCGCTAACGGGTATACTGGGTAGTCCAGTACCCCTTGTACTTATCGGTAGCGTGCGCTACGTACCTTTTGTAGTGTGCGCTACTGCCATATACTTAGCGTGCGTTAACTCAAAATGTTAGCGTGCGCTAACGAATGATCTGATGCCCAGTACTGGAGTCCAGAACCTCCTGTTCTCTGATCTGTTCGCGGTAGCGCGCGCTACACATCATATTCAGCGTGCGCTACTGACCCCGATTAGCGTACGCTAATATCTACTCGTAGCGTAAGCTAGAAATTAATCCAATGCAGTCCAGTAGCCACTGGACTCTCCCTGATCCGCTCTTAGCGCGCGCTACACGACTGAATAGCGTGCGCTACTCCGACTTACTAGCGCGCGCTACTTACCATTTGTAGCGTGCGCTACTTACAACCCGACTGCAGTCCAATGCCTTCTGGACTGCCTGCAGTAAACTACATTAGCGTGCGGTAGTGTTGGGAGGTAGCGTGTGCTACCTGAACTCAATTAGCGCGCGCTAAAGAGAGTTCATAGCATGTGCTACTCCTCACACACAGCCCACTAAGAATATGCCAATGATGATAAACACGGCACGATTCTCCAACTAGATTGTTGATGAATGACGATATAATTACTCTGAACGGTGAATATTATGAATGATTATGAACGATGAATGATCATTAATGAGTGAAAATTACTGAGTGACAATTACTGAACGATAAATACTGAATGAAAATGACTGAATCACAACCGAATATTACATACACCCCCCTTAAAAGAGTTTCGTCCCCGAGACTAAGGGTCAAACAACTTAGGATAACTCTCCCGCATACTATCCTCGGTTTCCCAAGTAGCCTCTTCGAATCCGTGTCTAGACCACTGAATTTTAACCAAAGGAATCATCTTGTTCCTCAATTATTTGATTCGCCGCTCTAAGACTCGTATAGGACGTTCCTCATACTAATGATCATCAGCGATCTCGATTTCGTCGAACTGAAGTATGTGACTCGGGTCTGCAACATACTTCTGTAACTGAGATACGTGAAAAACATTATGAATTCGGATCAACGCCGGAGGTAAGGCCAATCGATAAGCTAGCTCGCCTACTCGATCCAAAATCTCAAACGGTCCAATGAACCTCGGACTCAACTTTCCCCTCTTCCCAAAACGGAAGATACCTAGACTCGGGGATACCTTGACCAAAATATGGTCACCTGTCTCGAACTTTAACGGTCGACGACGATTATCTGTGTATGACTTCTGCCGACTCTGAGTGGTCAACAAATGACTTCTGATCAAAGCTATCTTCTCACGGGCGGCTACAAGCACATCGGGCTTGGTGCCGATTAATTCTGATAAGTCATCCCAACACAAAGGAGATCGAAAAGGACGACCGTACAAGGCCTCGTAAGGTGCCATCTTAATCGAAGCATGCCAACTATTGTTGTACGTGAACTCGATCAACGGTAGTTGGGATTCCCAATCATCTTTCCAATCGAGAACACATGCCCTCAACATGTCCTCCAAAGTCTGAATAGTCCTCTCTGATTGTCCGTCGGACTGAGGATGAAAAGCTGTACTGAGATTAAGCTGAGTTCCCATAGCATGATGAACTGATTTCCAAAAATGAGACACGAATTGTCCGTCACGATCGGAAACGATACTTTTAAGAGTACCGTGCAGTCTCACTATCTCTTTGATGAACAATTGGGCAAGTCTCTCGGGACCCCACGTATCCTTAATCTCAAGGAAATGAGCTGACTTAGTTAGACGATCCACAATCACCCAAATTGTATTCATGCCACGACGATTCATCGGCAAACTCGTGATGAAGTCCATTGAAATATCTTCCCATTTCCACTCTGGAATAGGGAGAGGTTTCAGCATACTCGCCGGTCGCTGATGTTCTATCTTGACTTGTTGACAGGTTAAACATCTCGAAACAAATTCCGCGACTTCTCGCTTCATATTACTCCACCAGTAATTTTGTTTCAAGTCTTTGTACATCTTGCTAGACCCCGGATGAACGGAATAAGGGGTAGCATGAGCTTCTCTCAAAATCGAGTTTTTCAACTCGTCATTCGCCAGTACGCACAACCGATTCTTAAATCGCAAAAGTCCATCCTCGTGGACCACAAATCCAGGGGCTTTCCCCTGAGTCCCATCATCTCGAATGCGTAACAAAAATGGGTCCGAACCCTGATTATCCCTGATCGCCTACTCAAGTGGCGATGAAATCTCTAACGTACAAAGTTGCCCTTGTACTTGCTGTAACCAGACCTTGATCTCGGGTCTCAGAAATTCCTGCTGAAGTTCCTTCTGAACTGTTAATCGAGCAAGCATCTGCTCTTGAACGGATTTACGACTCAAGGCGTCGGCGACAACGTTCGCCTTGCCCGGGTGGTAAAGTATCTCAATGTCGTAATCTTTGATTAGTTCCAACCACCATCTCTATCGCATATTTAACTCCTTCTGAGTAAATACATATTTTAAACTCTTATGATCGGTGAATATCTGACGGGTAACGCCATAAATATAATGACGCCAAATTTTCAATGCAAATACCACGGCTGCTAGCTCCAAGTCGTGGGTCGGGTAATTAACCTCTCGCAAGGTCTCAATTGCCGTGAAGCATAAGCAATAACTTTCCTGTTCTGCATTAGTACACATCCGAGACCCTGTCCGGATGCATCACTATAAACCACAAATCCTTCCGTCCCTTACGGTAAGGAAAGGACAGGCGCTGAAATTAATCGGCTCTTGTGTTCCTCAAAAATCCGCTGACACACGTCGGACCAAGTGTATTTCTCATCTTTCCTTAAAAGGTTCATCATGGGTTGAGCGATTTTAGAAAATCCTTCCACAAATCGCCGATAATAACCAGCTAATCCGAGGAAACTTCGGATTTCCTTAACATTCTTCGGAGGTTGCCAATCTCGGATAGCCTCTGTCTTCTGAAGGTCGATACGAACTCCGTCAGATGAAATTACATGTCCGAGAAATGTCACTTCGGACATCCAGAACTCACATTTGGAAAACTTTCCATAAAGTTGCTCTCGTCCCAACACGTCGAGCATCTGATGATGGTGAAACTCGTGTTCCTCCCGGTCACGAGAATAAATTAGAATGTCATCAATAAAGACAACCACGGACTGATCCAAATAGTCGACGAAGACCCGATTCATTAATTCCATGAATACCGCAGGTGCATTAGTTAACCCAAACGGCATTACCACAAACTCATAATGACCATAGCGTGTTCGGAACGCCGTCCTTGCGATATCCGACTCTCGAATTCGCAACTGATGATATCCAGATCTTAAGTCGATCTTGGAAAATACTGAAGCTCCCTGAAGTTGATCCAAAAGATCATCAATATGGGTAGAAGATATTTATTCTTGATCGTCACCCGGTTCAATTCCCGGTAATCAATACACAAGCGGAACGAACCATCTTTCTTCTTGACAAATAACACTGGTGCTCCCCATGGGGATGCACTCGATCGGATATAACCCTTCTCGGTCAAATCCTATAATTGATTCTTCAACTCTTGCATTTCTGTCGGGGCCATCCGGTACGGTGCCTTCGATATTGGAGACGTACCAGGCTCCAACTCAATCGTGAATTCCACATCTCTCTGTGGAGGCAAACCAGGTAACTCGTCTAGAAAAACATCGGCATACTCTCTCACTACAGGAATATCCGTCAGCATTACTGATGGTCTCTCGGTCTTGGTCATATAGCACCAATAACCGACACACCCCTGATTGAGTAATCTCACTGCTTTCATCAAGTTGATGACTCTCCCGGAACAGCTGGGATTACCTCCCTGAAATACACATTCGACCCCATCGTCTGAAATGATGGTTACCAAACGCTTACAGACACTAATGACGGCATCATGACGATCTATCCAATTAATACCCAGGATGACGTCGTCTCTCGGTAAATCTACCACGATTAGGTTTGCCAACCAATCACGGCCATGAAACTGAATCGGACAATTCTTAATCTCACGATTCCCGATAATTCTTCTACCATCCGGTAGACCAATGACATAAGGCTCACAACTAGTAGCACTACCCAGACGGAGTCTACTCAAACATGACTCGGAAATGAATGAATGGGATGCACCAGTATCAAAAAGGGTACACACAGGTTGAGATAGAATATCGAGTGTACCTGAGACCATTCGGGCTTCTGGATCATCAGCTTTCTTCATCTCATAAATTCGGGGCTTGCCAGCTCCGGAACCGGATGCTCCCGTCTGATAGTTGTGGGCTCCGCCTTTGTTAGCTCCCGTCGTCTTAAACGACGCGGACTGAGTAGCCTGATTTGGAACCGCTGATTGTTTCGGGGCCTGAGATGACGCCGGAGTAGGTTTGGATTCCTTTCGGCAAAAACGGGCCCTATGCCCCGTCATTCCACAGTTATTGCACGTGACGGTTTGCCTCAAGCACTTCGTGTTGTAATGACCCTGTTCTCCACAGTTGAAACAGGTAATGGCCGAACTGGCCGCTCGTGACTGAGATTCCACAGGTCTGGGCGCCATAGGAGGTCGCTCGGTGAAAGTAGAGCCCGCTCGAGGCTTCTTAAAAGTTGCCTGATTGCCTTCAGGCTGATTTCGATTCTTAGACTTCTTGCCAGATGAAGGTTGTTGCTTAGCAATCTCCTTAGCAGTAAGCTCATAAGTAAGAGCTTTCTCAATGAATTCGGCCAGAGTGGTGCAATTGTGATTAAGAAACTGCATCCGCATACGAGGCTTCAACCTCTTGCTGAAATACTTGATTTTGTCCGCCTTGGAGTGAATAATAGACGAGGCGAAAGGGAGAAGCTCTTGAAATTTCTCGGCAATGGCGAGAACATCATCGTCCGCTGAGTGGTCGGGAGTGAGTAATTCCGATAATTTGGCCTCTCTGAGTGGGGCCGGATAATAGCTCTCCATCATGAGAGTCTTGAATTGATCCCAAGTACATGATCAGTCGGTGGGCTTCAACGATAACCACCACGAATGAGCACTCTTACCCAAATAGTAAGCTGCAACTGAAACTTTATGCCCTTCGGGGCAATCCACCATAGCAAATAACTTCTCGAAATACTCAAGCCAATGGACAATATCCGCCGGCTCAGACGAGCCCTCAAAAGTAGGTGGTCTCTGGCGAGAGATGTCGCCAATAATACTGCTCACACCCCTCTACTGCCCCTGAGGTGGAGGCGGAGGAGCCTATTGATTCTGAGTAGCTGAGTTCTGCATCGTCTCCATGAGACGTGCCATTTGAGTCATCTGGGCCATCATGCCCTGCATAAAAGCGAGTGGGTCAACCCGAACACCCTCTGAATGAGCTGTGTCCCGGGTACGACTCCCTGACAGTGAATGATCATTTCCAGGAGAATGAGTGGCGGCGTCGTTGCTCGATGAATTAGCATTATTTCTCGCATTTACACGCGTATTCACACGAGTTCTCGGGGTTCGGCCCGCACTGCGGCCTCTTCCCCCGCGTCCTGTGCCAGCTCTTTCCATTATGAATGATCAACTGAAGTGACGAGATTATCTGATGAAATCCTTGAAATGATTATCTTGAACAAGTTAACAAGGTTAATGATACGATCTTCAAGATCAACAACTGAACAGTGAAATGAACTCAGTGGTTAATGAGTTAACATGTTCGACATGATCACAAATTAAAATGAGGAATGAGTGATTCTTATTGTCATAAATTATACCATGGCATCAGAAATCTTATTGTTCTTTGGTCTGAGGGGCTCGGCTCTTGCAGGGGTCACACATGATGCGAAAGTCCAATGATACTAGTCTGATGAATGATGATTTCAATGAGACATGACTCGGAAGGTAGTATTCAAAACCACGCTCCGATACCAACTCTGTAACACCCCCAAACTAGGCGAATATTACAGTGCCGTGGACCCCCAACTGGGACCCACTAGGCGAATGAAAGTTAATGAATTAAGTGATATAGTTGTACTACCGAACCACAATATATAAATAATTACTCTGATGAGGAGTTCCAAGTACAACACACCCAGGATAAAAACAGAATACATGTATATTTTATGTGAAGATAAAATATACAACACCAGTTAAAATGAGTATTTAAAAGTGGAAGTCTGCAGCAGAATACAAATGAAGAAAACATGAAGACTGAAAGGAATGGGGGCCCCTACTAGTATCACTGGGACTCCTCGCCGTCGACGTTCTCTTCCCATGCCTTAGCCTTGCCATGACCTGAAAACAACATCCCCCAATGGGATCAGTTACATAGAACAACAATCCTCAAGAGTTGAACAATATACAACAATCACATGAATGAATTAATGAATTAAGTTGAATGATGAGCATCAATGTACGCCCGAATGAACTGAGTAATGGCACAAATAGACGAGTGTCCGGAGTCCCTCATATACACCCGATATTGGCCTAATTAGTCTCACGATTCAATGTGTCCGGAGTCCCGCGTATACACATTACCATGCGCACAGTACAATGTGTCCGGAGTCCCGCATATACACATGACCATAGTGCGCCCGACTAATATTCCACACATGCGCCAACTGGCCATGCAATATAATTCCGGAAGATCACCAGAACAATATGACCAAGGTGACGAGTAATCAATAGAATCCGATAAGGATCAAGAACGACTCACCGAGATGAAATAATAATACAACGAGTGATAGCTTCAATGAAATGACTTTGGAACCATCGTTCCTCGTGGGTTACATGATGAGTTGATAATTAAAAGTCTCGACATGAACGATATATTATGAATGAATTACATGTATAAATGAACAACTACGTAAAGAATGAATATCCGTTTAACCGAGTAAGAATTTACTTACTCAATTCCGGTGTCGAAATGTCCTTCCTCGAACAATGTCCTAAAATGAGATGTCGGTCGCTCGAACAACCTTGAATGACACAATTTCTAATAATCCGCTTAATATACTTATCAAGCATGAATTATGATTAACTCAAAGGTCGATACAACAATATCCGAACTCATTGAGGCATTTAAACAAACACTTAGCAATCATCATCCTTTGATAATATCCAATCCCGAATATGTCGAAACCAACTCCAAAATGAATATTTCAAACCAACAAAATACCTTCAATGATATCAATAATCCCATAGGAATCCACAAAATGAGTTAACGACAACATCTAATCGAAAACCCCCAAATATCAAAGTCAACTCCAAGGTGTTCTTGAATCAAACCCCAACAATACATGAAATCCGAAATATATGTTATCAAGCCCATTGGAATATATTTATCCAAGGTAGATAATTCATATCTAACATATTCCAACAACAATCCAAGCTTACATGAAGAAATCGGAAGGAAAACCCAAAATCCGAAATTCTAGATCCAAGAGATTATTACCAAATATGATGTTTGAAGATGATGAAATAATGATTACTCCGGATTATATGCTTGAAAATGTTGATAGCTGATTTCACCTCGAAGAACACTCCTCAAGAAGCTCCAAATCGCCCGAAATCGATGAAGGAATGAAAAGAAATGACAAATGACGAAATCTGGACTACACTGTCCAATTTATAACAATCCCAGTTTAGCGCGCGCTAGATCCTGTTCTTAGCGTGCGGTAACGGGTATACTGGGTAGTCCAGTACCCCTTGTCCTTATCGGTAGCGTGCGCTATGTACCTTTTGTAGCGTGCGCTACTGCCATATACTTAGCGTGCATTAACTCAAAATGTTAGCGTGCGCTAATGAATGATCTGATGCCCAGTACTGGAGTCCAGAACCTCCTGTTCTCTGATATGTTCGCGGTAGCGCGCGCTACACACTATATTCAGCGTGCGCTACTGACCCCGATTAGCGTACGCTAATATCTACTCGTAGCGTACGCTAGGAATTAATCCAATGCAGTCCAGTAGCTACTGGACTCTGCCTGATCCGATCTTAGCGCGCGCTACACGACTGAATAGCGTGCGCTACTCCGACCTACTAGCGCGCGCTACTTACCATTTGTAGCGTGCGCTACTTACAACCCGACTGCAGTCCAGTGCCTTCTGGACTGCCTGCAGTGAACTACATTAGCGTGCGCTAGTGTTGGGAGGTAGCGTGCGTTACCTGAACTCAATTAGCGCGCGCTAAAGAGAGTTCATAGCGTACGCTACTCCTCACACACAGCCCACTAAGAATATGCCAATGATGATAAACACGGCATGATTCTCCAACTAGATTGCTGATGAATGACGATACAATTACTCTGAACGGTGAATATATGAATGATTATGAACGATGAATGATCATTAATGAGTGAAAATTGCTGAACGATAAATACTGAATGACAATGACTGAATCATAACCGGGTATTACAGCAGGAAGCTAGAAAATAATATTAAATAATGGTATATTTGGTATTTTATTAATTTTTATAACTATTAATAAATAAGTGTGTATCTTTTCCTTCAGAATCATGGCCCTACTCCTTTTCTCCATCTTCATCGTATGCCTCTCGCTTCTTCTGGATGCTTCTCCACCTTCATAAACGTGGCCCTACTCTTTCCATTCCTCTTCCTCTTTTTCTTTTATTTCAAATCAGGTGTGTCTGATTCTTGTTGGAAAAAATTACACTTGTTTAGAAAAATAGTGCCAAAATAAATGACATTTGTACATCAGAATTAAGATAAATATTTTCCCATTAGCTGAATTAAAAAATGGGATATTAAAAATAAACCAGACACGAGAATTTTTACGTGGAAAATCCAAATTAAGAAAAACCACGGTTGGATCTTAGTCCAAAAAATTTCCACTGTGACTGTAGTAGGCTTACAAAATTCTCCTTAAATAATTATGGGTATCACAAACTCTCAAAGTATATCTCTCGAAATAAAAATATTTCAAGTGTTTAGCTTGGAATAGCAAGAAAAATAAAAAATAATATTTTTGAGGGAGATAGAAAAGCACTCTTGAATTCTCTCCTTTTCTTCTCTGAAGAAACTCTCTATTTTCTCTCTCTATCTCTTTAGCGGCTGCTGTTGACATGTCTTCATTGGAAGAAGGGAAGCTTAGGCCATGTACTCTTTGCTGTTTTGAGGTCATTTTCTGTTTTTATTTTCGAAAATACTAAAAACTTGTTCTTTTTATCATTTTCGAAAATGCATTTTGGAAAATAAAAAAAATATTTATACACAAAACGCAAAATGTCCAAAACCTCATTTTGAGCGTTTTGTGTGTATTTCAACAAAAAATCTTCAAAATGCTCAAAATGCATTTTGAGTTTTTTTTTGGATTATCCTAATTTGAAACTAAGTCTAAAATAAAGATTTATCAATTTAATATTAATATTATAAAAAAATTGTTTAGTATATTTTGAGTAATATTTTTATTAGTATTTTATATATATATATAATTGTGTGTTGTGTAATAATTTATTCGTTTTACCATATATTTATATTGTTTCATTTTATTGGAATTTTCTATAATTTTGTGTCATTTTTGGATATTTAATTTGATTTTAATTATTTCTGCTGGTTAACCAACCTAGCATAAGATGTATCAATTCGTTCAAGGGCGATATTTTTACAAAATTCAAATATAGTCACGACTGGTCTCATTTTATTCGTCTCGTCGAGACGATCGTTTTAAAAAAAATTCATCCGAATCCGAGTTCGTATGAAGTTATGACCGTTCGAAGGACAATTAAATAGACAGACCATATTGTGCCACGTGTCAACACCCGATTGGACCGGAAATTCAACTCTCTGTTGATGTCATCCATGACATCAGCATTAATTGACGGCCGTGTATTATTGGGTGGAATTTTAAAATGTTAAAAATTATTATTTTATTAATTTTGTAGTAGTATAAATAGGGGATGAATGTGTAGTGTTTTGGTAGAGAAAAAAGGAGAAAAAATAGAGAGATATTATTGTAAGGGAGAGAAATAAAAATATTGTGTAATAAAATTATATTTAAGCAATAATATTATGAAATATTTATTTATTTGTGTTGTTATTATGAGTGAGTAATTTTCTTTTACTCGGGTTATGATGAAATCATGTCTATTTTATTATTAATATTTATATAATAATTCCAAATACATATTTGTAACGATTATGATTTTTGCTTCAATAGGGGAATATTATTTCATCAATTATATCACGTATTTTTTATAGTTATAAATTCTCCCTTACTTTGTGATTATTGATATTAGTTAATTTCTTTGATTATTTGTTTTTCATTAAATTGGATACATATAATGCTTAGAAAATATATTTTTCAAGCGAAGGAAAATCTATATTTGAATTATAATTTTACACTTATTGTCAAATCTATAGGGAAATAGTGAGATTGATTTCAGAATCTATTCCCTGAATTTCTTGGAATTAAAATATAAAATAAATAATAAATTGACATTGTTGGACTCTAAACCCTAATAAATTATTTAAAATCAATTTATCTAAAATCTACTTAAAAATTAATGTTATTTGTTGCAATTATTATAACCAATCAAAAATCAAATTATTTGGGACTAGGTTAGAATTTAATATAATTTGGTTCAAAACGATAGGAATATATTTACTTCACGTGGAATCGACCTTGCACCGCATATCCACATCGAACGAATCGCGCGCTTGCGTGTATTAAACTAAAGAATCAACCAACAACAAGTTTTTGGCGCCGTTGTCGGGGAGGCGCAAGCGAAGTACAAGAAGACTGTCGTCACCAAGTTAGTTAAATTCTTCTACTAGTTATTTATTTTACTGCTTTTCTTTATTATTATCTGTCTTTTTAATATCCGTTTAGATTGTGTTAGTATAAATAATAGTTAGTAGTAGAATTTATTTTCTTTTTACGTTCATAAAAAACTTATAATAATAAATATAAAATATAAGTAATAATAATAAAAACTACTGTTCATTTTCTTAAAAATAATAATAAAATAATAAAAAAATAAAAAAGTCCAAAATATATAAAAATATAAAAAATCTGAAAAAATTTATAAAAATCAGAACTTATTTATTTTTTATTTTAAAAAAAATAGATCTGGAAAATAAAAAAAAAAAGTTTCTTACTTTAAGTAATATTTTTATAATTTTGGAATGTTAATATTAAAAAAATCAAAAATTTTAATTTAAATTGGAAAAAATAAAAAATAAATTAAAAAATAATCTGGAATATTATTTTCCATAATAAAAAAAAATCTGAATTATTTTATTTTATTTTTAAAAGTAAAACCTGCTAGTTTTATTAAAAAAATTTTACTTTTCCTAAAAATAAAAAAATCAAATTAAGAAATAATAATTTAAATAATCTAGAATATATATAAAAAAATTCTGAACTTTGAATTTTTTTTAGAACAGAAACTTATTTTTTTAAAATAAAATTACAATATTTTAATAAAAAAGGAAAATACTAAAAAAATTAAAAACCTGAAAATTAAAAAAACGAAAATCTGTAATAAATAAAACTATTTTTATGGTTTGCATAAATAAAATAAAAGTTTGTAATTTTTATTCTTTTTTTTAAAAAATAAAAAAATCTGAATTTTTTTCCGTAAAATAAATAAATAATATATCTGGATATATATATATATATATATTAGCTCAATATTATTAGTATAAAAATATAATAAAATTATAATAAATATAATAATATAAAAACTAAAAAAATATAAAATATAAAAAAATCAGATTTTTTTTTAATTTTTTTATCTTGTCTCTAGTTTTAACATAATCTTCTAGTGGTAAATTTAGATTGTGTTTTTAGTTGTTATTTTTTATTTACAATATTCTTAGACATTTAGTTTAGTTGCAATATTTCTCGTCGTACAATTTAGTTTATCAATAGATATTGCTTCCGTAGATCAATTAGTAAATTTATTCCTTTGCAATCTATTACATCCTATAATTTTAGTAATAATTATAATAATTATCATTATTATTAATAATAATAAAAATATAAAAAGTCAAAAAATAATAATTAAAATAATAAAATCCTTTAAAAGATTCAAAAAGGGATTGATATTTTTCACTCACTACTTTGTTCGATTTGAATAGAGAAAAGCTAAATATCAGTCTTGTACAAACTGATTTTGAAAATCGATTGAATTTTGGCAAAAAGGCCTCTGTTGTACATGCCGAAGAAAGTTGGATTTTAAGTGCGACTGCCAGACGCTCCAACGATCTGGAAGTTCGATCGACTATCATAATTTGGTTTGTATGCAAAGTTAACAAAATTGAAATATTGGTGAATGCAAGTTTGGCAACGAAATAATAAAGGTCGATTAACGAGAAGAAGATTGTCCTTAACTAAAATTGAAATTCAACAAACAAAACCGATACCAAAAATGGACGAAGTTGAAAATCGGAATAATCAAGTTGCAAAAGAGAAAACTTTAATAGAATATTTTTCTCCAGTGAGTGCTAATTCTCCCTCTTGCATAGTGTTGCCTACGACTAATGCAACTCATTTCGATCTTAAACCATCAATAATTCAACTTCTTCCATCTTTTCACGGTTTGAAAAGAGAAGATTCCTATATGCATGTCAAGGAATTTCTCGACATTTGTTCTACTTTCCGATTCCAAAATTTCTCTGATGAATCTGTCAAACTTAGACTATTTCCATTTTCTCTCAAAGATAAAGCAAAATTCTGGCTAAATTCTCTTCAAGCAAGAACAATTACTAGTTGGGACCAACTAATGAATAAATTTCTCGTAAAAAATTTTCCAATGTCCAAAACTGATAGTCTTAGAAGAGAAATATCAGGATTTTTCCAAAAAGAAAATGAAGAATTTTATGAGTGTTGGGAAACATTTAATGATTTAATCCTTAAGTGTCCCCATCATGGTTTTGAAATATGGCGTTTGGTAAAATATTTTTATGACGGTTTAACTCCAAACAATCGCCAATTAATCCAATCAATGCATGGTAGAAAATTTATTCACCTTATTGGAGACGAAGCTTGGAATGCACTAGAAAATATATCAGTTAATTCACAACAATGGAATTCACTCGACTCTAGAGCCAAATCGATGCATACGACCCCAAAAAAAGGTGGAATTTACGAGGTTAAACAAGATGTTGAAATAAAATCTACTATAGATGATTTAGTACGAAAAGTGGATGCGTTAGTCTTGAAGTAATCCATCCCCTCGTCAAACTCAAAACATGAATTTTAAATTTCATGTGCGGAATCATTTCATTCATCTCAATCTTGTCCCTCTGCTCCACAAAATCAAGAAATTTTTAATGAAGAAGTCAATGTGTTACATTCATATGGAAAATCTTTGAATAGTCCATTTGCTCAAACTTATAATCCAAATTGGAGGAATCATTCAAATTTTTCCTGGAAGCAAAACTTGCCTCCAATGAATCAAGGAGGACATCAAATGAACATGTCATGTAACACCCCCAAGATATTCGAGGTATATTACAGCGCCGTGAATCCCTATATGGGACCCACCAGGCTGAACAGACATCATACTCATCGACTCACAGAAACGACAAAATAACACCTCGTCATAAAGACGCAAAACAGAATAATCCACCCGGTTCAACCGGTCAAACATAACACCATCATCCAACACAAACATAATAGACAACAATACAATCCGGGCGAACAAGAATTCTTAAGTACTCGAGTACTACTATTAGTTCAAAATCCACAAAAGATGAAAAGATAAAAGACACTGAGACGTCACTCGTGCACAATCATCACGCACGGCCATCATCCGCGTACTGGTCCAGCCAGCGCCCGCTCGTCTCGATGAACTTGATCTGAAATTCATAAAACGAATTTCCCCAAAACGGGTCCCCAGAGGGGATAGCAATTACGCTAGTACAAGTAACCAAATGAACAATTTACATCTTACACATATAGTAATGCATGCAATCAAGAAATCATAGTTCCAAAACACTCATTTCCGGAAATGCCATAATCAAATCACATTTGTAAAATGCACCACAATTAACCGCGGACCCACAGCTTCGTGGATCCCTGCCGAGACCCCGTCGGATCTAACCCACAGTGGTTAAAAGCAAGCTCGCAGTTCCACAGCTTCGTGGAGCCCTACCGAGACCCCGTCGGATCTAACCCGCAGTGAGCATACACACACACACAATTCTCACACAAAACTACTATGTCAAGATTGTACGTTCATAAGGATACTTGCCTCGATTAAATAGACGGCGACACGAACGGAACGGAAGAATCAAGCACGACCGCGAGGAACCGACGAAAATGAACCTAACGATTCGAATAGCACAATCACAACCACTTCTAAACGATTATGGAAATGGAATACACCCGGAAACCCGCCTACGATTCATGTATATTCGAATAAAAATAACAACGAGGGCGGACCACAACCAAACCCTCTCGATTTTGCAAAACTATGAAAATATACCATGAATTCGTAGGAGAACCAACAATACCAACAAGATTAATCATATTCACTATGAATTAATCTATCATTCGGACAAATCGCATTTAACACACGAAAACCCCCCAAATTTACCTAAAAGAAGGTTTTAGGAGTTTACCTCGAATTAAAGACGAAGAACACGATTAGATGTTGATAAAATACTCCAAAACTCGAAGAAGATGATGGCTCGGAGTTGCTAAGCTTCAAATCGCCGGAAGACACCAAGGAAATCGCCCACGAGTCGGAAGAGGGGAGGAGGATGAAAAATGACCGAAATCGGTCAACTCCTGGGTTTATAAACCCAAAGCTTACGTCACGTTAGCCACCACATGCTAACGTACGTAAGCCGTATTACGTACGTAAGCCATAAGGGCCTTACGTACGTAACCAAAAAGGCAGAATTGCCTGAACTGAATTACACTAGGACGTTACGTACGTAACCAAAAAGGGTGTTACGTACGTAACATTCCTTTCTGTGGAGTACAAGCCAGGAATGAAAGAGGGAGGTACCGAAAATGAATCGAAATACAACGGTGAACAATTCACGATGGTACGGACGTAAGGGGCCTGAAACGACGAACTTAAGTGCCGGAGGAAAACATATTCCCGACTACTCAGAGGTTCAGAAAAACAACAACAAACGTAATTTTCCCAAAAGTTTGGGAAGTTTACAAAACGGTCCAAACATCCGAAATGTACGATACATGGCCGAAACACCAACTAAAGCTCACAACGCCCACAATAACATGAGATCGATCTTCGGCAACCCCGAAACGGCGGTTCCGAACGACGATAATGATAACACACCAAAAAGCGACGAAAACCACATGAAACACCGAATAGAGTAACACGCGTCCGAAACAAGCTCGAACGACAAAAGTTCAATATTAAATATCCTCAAAATGTCAATACGGTTACAAGTGAGTTGCTAAAAACGAAAATGCACCAAAATGAGAGCAATATGAGAAGGGAAAAATGCGGATATTACATTCTACCCCTCTAAAAACAAGTTTCGTCCCGAAACTTAAGAAACAAACAACTCAGGGTACCTAGCACGCATGCTATCCTCGATTTCCCAAGTTGCCTCCTCGACACCGTGTCTCGACCACTGAACCTTGACCAAAGGGACGGTCTTATGCCTCAGTCGTTTCTCACGATGCTCCAAAATCTTCAAAGGACGCTCTTCGAAAGTAATATCCTCGGCGACATCAATCTCACCATAATCGATGACGTGACTAGGATCCGGGACATATTTCCTCAGCTGGGAAATATGAAAAACGCTATAAACATGACTCAAGGCCGGAGGTAACGCCAGATGGTATGCCAACCCACCGACTCGCTCGAGAATCTCGAAGGGTCCAATAAATCTCGGACTCAACTTCCCTTTCTTCCCGAAACGAAAAACTCCCTTCGTCGGCGACACCTTTAGCAAAACGTGGTCTCCCACCTCGAATTCTAAAGGTCGACGACGGACGTCGGCATACGACTTTTGTCGACTGGGCGCCAACATCCGTTCCCGAATTAATTCTATCTTCCGCCTCGTCTCTAAAACGACGTCCGGCTCGGTCCCGACTAAATCGGACGTCTCATTCCAACAAATTGGTGATCGACATCGCCGCCCATAAAGTGCCTCATACGGTGCCATCCGAATCGATGCGTGCCAACTGTTGTTGTACGTGAATTCGATCAATGGCAAATGTTCCTCCCAATCGCTACTCCAATCGAGGGCACAAGCACGCAATATATCCTCGAATGTCTATATAGTGCGTTCCGACTGTCCATCTGACTGGGGATGAAAAGAGGTACTCAAATGCAAACGGGTACCCAACGCCTTATGCACCGCCTGCCAGAAGTGCGATACAAAACGGCCATCACGATCCGAAACAATAGACTTCGGAGTACCGTGAAGCCTCACAATCTGCGCGATAAACACACGAGCTAACTTCTCCGGGCCCCAAGTGTCCTTGATGCCCAGAAAATGTGCCGACTTGGTCAGACGATCAACAATCACCCATACCATATTCATGCCCGACCTCGATCTCGGCAAACTCGTAACGAAATCCATCGATATATCTTCCCATTTCCATTCGGAGCGGAAGTGATCGCAATAACTTGCCGGTCCGATGCTCGATTTTGACTCACGACAAGTCAAACATCTCGCTACAAACTGTGCGACCTCCTCCTTCATATCATTCCACCAGAAATTTCTTCTCAGGTCCTTGTACATCTTACTCGAACCAGGGTGAACGGAATAAGGTGTAGCATGGGCCTCCCGTAAAATACTCTGCCTCAACTCTGAGTCGTTCGGCACACAAAGCCGACTCTGGAATCTCAAAACACCATCCTCCTGAATCACAAATCCAGGAGACTTTCCTTTAAGAATGTTCTCTCGGATTTGAGTAATCATCGGATCCTCTAACTGCTTCAGTTTAATTTCATCGATCAAAGATGACGAAATCTCTAAAGCACAAAGTTACCCGACAGCTCCAGGCAACAAGACCTCAACATCTAACTCGATCAAAGCCCTCCGAAGCTCAGACTGAGATGTAAGGATCTCAAGCGTTCGCAACGCAACTGGTTTCCGACTCAAGGCGTCGGCCACGACGTTCGCCTTGCCCGGATGATAAAGGATTTCGAGGTCATAATCCTTAATCAGCTCTAACCACCTCCTCTGCCTCATATTCAACTCCCGCTGAGTAAATATGTATTTCAGACTCTTATGATCGGTAAAAATCTGACATGCAGAGCCGAAAAGATAGTGACGCCAAATCTTGAGCGCGAAAACGACTGCCGCTAACTCCAAATCATGAGTAGGGTAGTTCAGCTCATACGGCCTCAACTGTCGCGACGCATAGGCAATGGTCTTGCCGTGCTGCATCAATACGCACCCAAGACCACGACCAAGCATCGCTATAAACGGCAAAACCCTCGTTGCCACACGGCAATGCCAAAACCGGGGCTGAAGTCAAACGCCTCTTCAGCTCCTCAAAACTCGATCGCTTTCGTCATTCCGCACGAACTTCTGACTGAGCAAGCTGTGTAAGTGGCCGAGCTAGTTTTGAGAAACCCTCGACGAACCTACGGTAGTAGCCAGCCAAACCCAAGAAACTACGGACCTCCTTCAAATTCTTGGGCGGCGCCCAATCCAACACTGCCTCAATCTTCTGCGGATCCACTCGGACTCCTACCTGAAATCACGTGACCCAAAAACATCACTTCCTTCAAATTAACTCACATTTCGAGAACTTCGCATAGAGTTGCTCGGTCCTCAAAATATCTAACACTATCCGCAAATGATGGGCATGCTCTTCCTCATTCCTCGAATAGATAAGAATATCGTCAATGAAGACGACTACACACTTATCCAAATACTCGATAAAGACTTTGTTCATCAACTGCATGAACACCGCCGACGCATTAGTTAACCCGAAAGGCATAACTATAAACTCATAATGTCCGTATCTCGTCCGAAAAGCTGTTTTCGGCACATCGGACTCCCTCACCCGGAGCTGATAGTACCCCGAATTTAAATCAATCTTCGAGAATACCGCAGCTCCCTGCAACTGGTCGAATAAGTCATCAATTCTCGGCAAGGGATACTTGTTCTTGATGGTCACCTTGTTTAGTTCGCGATAGTCGATACACAAACGTAGTGAACCATCCTTCTTCCGCACGAACAGGACCGGTGCGCCCCAAGGCGAGGCGCTCGGTCGAACATACCCCGACTCAAGAAGCTCACTCAACTGCTTCTTCAACTCGGACATCTCTGAAGGTGCCATGCGATAGGGCGTCTTCGAAATAGGGGCCGCGCCCGGCTCTAACTCTATAGCAAACTCGACCTAACGATCCGGTGGCAATCCCGGTAACTCGTCAGGAAATACATCAGGAAACTCGCTAACGATTGGAATCGACGAAAGCTCGACTCCACCACTCTCCGCCTGCAAGGCGTAGCACCAATAGCCAGTACACCCCTTACGCAGGAGTCTCATCACCTTCAAGGCGTTAATAACGAACTTCTGGTTTCCCCTCTTTCGCCACGCGAAAGAGTGCTCGGTGCCGTCCTCGGCTAACATAGTGATGATTCTCACGCGGTAGTTCATGATCGCACCATGCCGCTCGAGCCAATCATCCCCAAGAATCAAATCCTCACCCTCGATACCCACAACAATAAGATTAGAGGGCCAAGTCCTCTCACAAATAAGTACAGGACAGTCTCGAACCTCCTAATCACCAACGATCCTATCACCGCTAGGAAGCTTAACGATGAAGGGTTCACAAGGCATCAAACAGTCGAGACTCAAACGGCGCACACAATCCAAAGATATGAACGAATGTGTAGCACCGGAATCGAAAAGCACACTGACAGGATGAGAAAGAATATAAACAGTACCTGTCGCCACGGTAGCCGCTGGGTCATCGGCTCTCCGCATTTCATAGACACGCGGGTGGGCTGAGCCGACACTGGAAGCTCCCCCCTTAGAGGGCTGACCCCGACCTCTCCCCCGACTAGCACTCGGTGGAGATTGAGGAGCAAACGATCCCTGATTCACACTTGGTTCCCTAGGCGCTGGAATGGAAGCCCGGGCACCAAGGATTTTCTCCCTCTCAGCACAGAAAGCCGCCTTGTGACCCGGCTGGCCACACTGATTACACGTCAGCAAAGGGTTCGGACAAATACGACTGATGTGGCCCTGCTGGCCACAGTTAAAACACTTCATCTCTCGAGAAGGGGCACTGGCATCCCTACGGGGAAACCCAGTAGATCGCGCTGGGCCACCGCCAGTGGAAAAGTTAGCAGACTGAAATTTTTGTTGAACCCCACCTTTGTGGCCCGAAAAATTCCCGGCGGACTTCTGTTTCTTACTCTCGCGGGCCGCCTCACTCGCCGTCACAGACATATCGTAAGCAAGGGCCCTGCTCTGGTAATCTTTCAAGGTAGTATAGATGAGCCCCGACATATAGTCCCGAATCGACAACTTCATCCGTCTGGAGAAATGGAAAATTTTGTCGCTCTCCTCGACAACTTGGGTCTTCACATAACCCAACTCCTTGTTAAAATCTGCAATAGCTTGAGATACGGGGTTATCCCGCGGTTGAGCATCATAAAAAGCATGTAACCGAGCCTATCTGACCGGCCACGGGCAATATTCAGTCTCCATCAATTCTTGATACTGAGCCCACAAAGCAGCATGATCTTTGGGCCCAACGGCCTCCCACCAGTCCGTAGCGTCCCACGTGAGAAAGTATTGAGCAATAGGGACTTTACGGTCCTCGGGACAGTTGGTAGCAGTGAAGACTTTAGATATCTCCTTGATCCACCCTTCCCAGCCAATCGGGTCTGAAGCTCCCTAAACCTGTGGAGGTTGATTCTTGATGACTTCTTGGAGCCAAGGGTCTGCTCCGCCCCGATTAACTTGGGCCTGTTGCAGGTTACGAACCGCCTGAGCTATTGCCGCCATTTGGTTCACCATTTGTTGCATAACAGCCGCAATACCAAGGTCGGCGCGCTCCCGAGAAGAAGCATGATCGTGGCGGCCGCATCGCGGCCTCGAAGATCGCGACGTGACGCCCACCGGCTGCCCCACGTCCCCGGCCGCATCCACGACCACGACCGCGACCACGACCTCTTCCAGCATCCATACTGGAGTTAAATAAGTAGCAAAAGCCATACGAGGGTAAGTACGAGAAAAGAACAATCACAAGTCGAGAATCGAAGGTACGATACAAGGAAATAATGAACAGAGGAAGGAAAACTTACGGACACTGGTAGTACCGGAATCATGGCAGCGTGACGATGATGTGCAAAACTAAACTTACAAGACCCAATAAACCGACAAGCCTAGGTATCCATAAACCTAGTGCTCTGATACCATTTTCTGTAACACCCCCAAGATATTCGAGGTATATTACAGCACCGTGAATCCCTATATGGGACCCACCAGGCTGAACAGACATCATACTCATCGACTCACAGAAACGACAAAATAACACCTCGTCATAAAGACGCAAAACAGAATAATTCACCCGGTTCAACCGGTCAAACATAACACCATCATCCAACACAAACATAATAGACAACAATACAATCCGGGCGAACAAGAATTCTTAAGTACTCGAGTACTACTATTAGTTAAAAATCCACAAAAGATGAAAAGATAAAAGACACTGAGACGTCACTCGTGCACAATCATCACGCACGGCCATCATCCGCGTACTGGTCCAAATACCATTGCCTCGATGAAATTGACCTGAAATTCATAAAACGAATTTCCCCAAAACGGGTCCCCAGAGGGGTTAGCAATTACGCTAGTACAAGTAACCAAATGAACAATTTACATCTTACACATATAGTAATGCATGCAATCAAGAAATCATAGTTCCAAAACACTCATTTCCGGAAATGCCATAATCAAATCACATTTGTAAAATGCACCACAATTAACCGCGGACCCACAGCTTCGTGGATCCCTGCCGAGACCCCGTCGGATCTAACCCACAGTGGTTAAAAGCAAGCTCGCAGTTCCACAGCTTCGTGGAGCCCTACCGAGACCCCGTCGGATCTAACCCGCAGTGAGCATACACACACACACAATTCTCACACAAAACTACTATGTCAAGATTGTACGTTCATAAGGATACTTGCCTTGATTAAATAGACGGCGACACGAACGGAACGGAAGAATCAAGCACGACCGCGAGGAACCGACGAAAATGAACCTAACGATTCGAATAGCACAATCACAACCACTTCTAAACGATTATGGAAATGGAATACACCCGGAAACCCGCCTACGATTCATGTATATTCGAATAAAAATAACAACGAGGGCGGACCACAACCAAACCCTCTCGATTTTGCAAAACTATGAAAATATACCATGAATTCGTAGGAGAACCAACAATACCAACAAGATTAATCATATTCACTATGAATTAATCTATCATTCGGGACAAATCGGACGAACACACGAAAACCCCCCAAATTTACCTAAAAGAAGGTTTTAGGAGTTTACCTCGAATTAAAGACGAAGAACACGATTAGATGTTGATAAAATACTCCAAAACTCGAAGAAGATGATGGCTCGGAGTTGATAAGCTTCAAATCGCCGGAAGACACCAAGGAAATCGCCCACGAGTCGGAAGAGGGGAGGAGGATGAAAAATGACCGAAATCGGTCAACTCCTAGGTTTATAAACCCAGGCTTCGTTACGTACGTTAACCACCACATGCTAACGTACGTAATCCGTATTACGTACGTAATCCATAAGGGCCTTACGTACGTAACCAAAAAGGCAGAATTGCCTGAACTGAATTACACTAGGACGTTACGTACGTAACCAAAAAGGGTGTTACGTACGTAACATTCCTTTCTGTGGAGTACAGGCCAGGAATGAAAGAGGGAGGTACCGAAAATGAATCGAAATAAAACGGTGAACAATTCACGATGGTACGGACGTAAGGGGCCTGAAACGACGAACTTAAGTGCCGGAGGAAAACATATTCCCGACTACTCAGAGGTTCAGAAAAACAACAACAAACATAATTTTCCCAAAAGTTTGGGAAGTTTACAAAACGGTCCAAACATCCGAAATGTACGATACATGGCCGAAACACCAACAAAAGCTCACAACGCCCACAATAACATGAGATCGATCTTCGGCAACCCCGAAACGGCGGTTCCGAACGACGATAATGATAACACACCATAAAGCGACGAAAACCACATGAAACACCGAATAGAGTAACACGCGTCCGAAACAAGCTCAAACGACAAAAGTTCAATATTAAATATCCTCAAAATGTCAATACGGTTACAAGCGAGTTGCTAAAAACGAAAATGCACCAAAATGAGAGCAATATGAGAAGGGAAAAATGCGGATATTACATGTCAAATCAACAAAATGTCCGTCCTAATCAATATCCTCCAAATACTTATCAGTATCCTTCTACAGTGCCAAAGAAACCATCTTTGGAAGATACGTTGCAATAATTCATGCAATCTACTCAACAAATGTTCCAATCAACTCAGCAAGCTGTACAATCCAAAGTAAAACTCCTGTTAAGTATAGAGATCCTAGTAGTCCTACAATATCTTGTGTCATTGGAGATCACATCATTAAATGAGCCTTGCTTGATTTAGGAGCCAATGTGAATTTATTACCATATTCTGTTTATACACAACTTGGATTAGGGGAGCTAAAATCAACATATGTGATACTTCAACTAGCTGATAGATCTATAAAAATTCCTCGAGGAATCGTAGAGGATGTTCTGATTCAAATAGATAAATTCTACTTTCCTGTTGATTTTATAGTCATAGACACTGCACCTGTTGAGAATACCAAAGATCAAATCCCTGTCATTTTAGGAAGGACATTTTTAGCTACTTCAAATGCATTAATTAACGGTAGAAATGGCATCATAAAATTTTCTTTTGGAAATATGATTGTTGAACTAAATATGTTTAATATTTGTCAACAACATGATGATTATGATGATGTCTGTGAGGTAAATATGATAGAGAGTATGAGTCCTTATTTCTTTCCAAAAATGGATGATGATGATCTTTTTGAAAGCTGTCTTGCTCATTTTGGCTCAGATTTTGACATCGACAGTTCAATTAATGAAGTAAATTCTTTACTAAAGTCTACACTATTATTGGATAATGATAAATGGAAAGTTAAAACTGAACCACTTGAGAGTCAAATGAATAAAGAAGTACCTATTGAGGATTCAAAGATAGAGCTCAATCCATTACCTGAATCTCTAAAATATGCATTTTTAGGACCATCAGAAACCCTGCATGTCATCATAGCATCTGATTTAGATGAAGAACGAGAAGATAAACTAATCAATGTCCTTAAAGAATATAAAGAAGCAATAGACTGGACCATCTCCGATATTAAAGGTATTAGTCCTTCTATATGCATGCATCGAATTCACCTTGAAGAAAATGCAAAAACTTCCCGAGAATTTCAAAGAAGTCTAAATCCTAATTTGAAAGAAGTTGTAAGAGCTGAAATAATCAAACTCTTAGATGTAGGGATCATCTACCCTATTTCTGACAGCTCTTGGGTTAGTCCTGTTCATATAGTTCCAAAGAAATCTGGCATAACTGTAATCACGAATGAAGAAAATGAACTTGTTCCAACCAGAATTCAAACTGGATGGAGAGTCTCAGATAATTACGTAAAATTGAACTCTGTTACAAGAAAAGATCACTTTCCACTTCCTTTTATTGATCAAATGCTAGAAAGGTTAGCCGGTCATGCTTATTATTGTTTTCTTGATGGATATTCTGGCTATAACCAAATTCCCATTGCTCCTGAAGATCAAGAAAAAAACACTTTTACCTATCCTTTCGGCACTTTTGCTTACCGACGAATGCCATTTGGTTTGTGCAATGCACCTACTACTTTTCAGCGGTGTATGATGAGCATTTTCTCTGACATGGTTGAGCGGTTTTTGGAAATTTTTATGGATGATTTTTCTGTATTCGGGTCTAGCTTTGATGAATGTTTACACCACTTAACCCAAGTGTTGGTTAGGTGTAAGGAGAAGAATCTTGTCCTAAACTGTGAAAAATGTCATTTTATGGTTAAAAAAGGAATTGTCTTAGGACATGTGATTTCTGAAAAAAGGAATTGAGGTGGACAAATCTAAAGCTGATTTAATATCCAGTCTTCCACCCCCACGAACGATTAAAGAAATTCGGTCATTCTTAGGCCAAGCTGGTTTTTACCGTCGATTCATCAAAGATTTTAGCAAAATCTCAAGGCCATATGTAATTTACTTTCAAAGACACACCTTTCGTATTTGATGATCATTGTCTAAAAGCTTTTAAGACACTCAAATCTATGTTGAGCTCTGCACCTATCATCAAATCTCCAAACTGAAATCTTCCTTTTGAAATAATGTGTGATGCATCCAACTATGCCGTCGGTGTAGTATTGGGTCAAAGAGAAAATAAATTGCCAACTGTAATATATTATGCAAGTAGAACTCTAAATGATGCCCAATTAAATTATTCTACAACTGAAAAAGAATTGCTTGCAGTCGTTTTTGCCTTAGACAAATTTCGACCTTACTTGATTGGTTCGAAAGTCATAATTTACTCCGACCATGCTGCATTAAAATATCTTCTTTATAAGAAAGATGTTAAACCTCGCTTGATCCGTTCGATTCTATTGTTACAAGAGTTTGACTTAGAAATTCGAGATAAAAAAGGTTCTGAAAATGTTGTTGCTGATCATTTGTCTAGGCTAATCGTGAATTTTACTGATAAAGAACCTCCCATTAATGAAACTTTCCCTGATGAACAACTCATGTCTGTTTCTAAAATACCTTGGTATGCCGACATTGTCAATTACCTTGTTACTAGTAACATGTCATCTCATTGGAATAATCAAGATAAAACAAAATTTTTAAACGAAGTAAAAAAAATTCTTTTGGGATGATCCATATTTGTTCAAATATTGTCCTGATCAAATCATTAGGATATGTGTGCCAGAACATGAACAACAAAATATCATTTCCTTTTGTCATGATCATGCATGTGGAGGTCATTTTAGTTCAAAGAAAACAACTACTAAAATTCTGCAATGTGGTTTTTATTGGCCAACACTTTTCAAAGATACACATTCATATTGCAACACATGTGATAGATATCAACGACTAGGTCGAATTTCTAAACGAAATATGATGCCTTTAAACCCAATTTTAATTATTGAAATATTTGATGTTTGGGGCATAGATTTTATGGGAGATTTTCCAATTTCTTTTGGCAATCTTTACATCCTTATGGCCCTCGATTATGTTTCAAAATGGGTAGAAGCAATTGCTTGCAAAATAAATGACCACAAAGCCGTGGTAAAATTTTTGAAAGAAAATATTTTTTCCAGATTTGGAACACCACGAGCAATTATAAGTGATGGAGGAAAACATTTTTGTAATAAATTTTTGAATCATTTATTTAAAAAATATGGTGTTACACATAAAGTTGCTACTCCTTATCACCCTCAAACAAGTGGACAAGTTGAAATTTCAAACAGAGAAATCAAATATATTCTTGAAAAAACTGTTAATTCTACAAGGAAAGATTAGTCTTTGCGATTAAATGATGCATTGTGGGCTTACCGTACTGCTTTTAAAACTCCCATCGGAATGTCTCCATTTAGGCTTGTCTTTGGAAAACCATGTTATTTGCTTGTTGAATTAGAACATAGAGCATACTGGGCCATAAAACGATTAAATTTTTCATTAGACATGGCTGGAATTCATAGGAAACTTCAACTAAATGAATTGGAAGAAATCAGAAATGATGTGCAACGAAATATAAGGACAAAATGAAATTTTTTCATGATAAACACATTTTGAGAAAAACTTTTTCTCCTGGCCAAAAAGTCTTTCTTTTTAACTCTCGTTTGTTATTATTTCCAGGCAAGTTGCATTCACGATGGTCTGGTCCATTTATTATTCATACGGTCTATCCTCACGGAGCTGTAGAAATTGAAAATAAAAAAAATGGTAATATTTTTAAAGTGAATGGTCAACGGTTAAAACCATATTTGGAATTAAAATCTTTTGAGGTAGAAGAGGTTCTTCTTAAAGACCCTGATATTGTGAATTAATACTCCATTGTGTTTGCCCGGTCAAGTGGCGGATAACGGTACTCCTTGGCTAGTAAAGTCGGATTTTTCAGTTTCCCACAACAACTGATTTTGTAGATATTTTTTTTTTATTTTTAATTATGGAACAAACTTTGAAAACAATTGAAAAAAGATTTCCCTTTCTTAGTAAAAAAGTCATTTTGAAACTTTACCAAGCCAGAATTGAAAGGATGAGGTTGCTTATGAATAACGGCATACCTTTTGATATTCAATTCATTATTGAAGCCAAAGTGAGAATAGCGGGTGAATTCACGGAAACACCAACTAGATTTTTACCAGGGCTTGGAAAAAGTTCATATGCCAAGAAACGACGAGCAAAGGAAATCGCCGTTTGCTATAAATGTGCTAGGTGGAACTGTGATTCAAGATGTCGATCTTTAGGAATTCCTTCCACAAACAGAGAAGATAAAATTCAGTTCATCAAGGATGGTCTGAATAAGGAGAATTTAGATGATATCAAAATTTCTCTTGACACGCATCCTAGTGGACTGGTACATTACGGGATTCGATGTTTGTGGAATAAATTCAAACCAGAATATGAACAACGTCTTGGGAATCTGACGTTAAAAGACCCTGTTTGCCAATTTGTAAGAAAATTGGATGGGAAGCTTCTCCCCGACTCATAGGAGGCGTTTAAGCTGTTTCTGAACGTAAAATCAGAGGAAGATGTGAGCCACAATCACAACTACTGTACATACACGTGAGTATCTTTACTTTTTTTCGTTTTTTCAGACTTTCTGAATAAAAATTGTGATACGCAATAAATGCATTCATTATTCTATTGAGTAGTTGAAGCGCAATTAACGCGGTCACAGATTTGATAAATCTTTTTACTTTATTTTGCATCTATAAATAAACATTGCAGTTGTTTCTTTTCTGCATCCCTCAAACTTGTATTCTTGTCATTTTCTCTCTAACTAATTTTCTTTTCAAAAAATGGAATCATCATCTTCCACAAAAAGATTTAACTCCATCTGCATTTTTGGTGGAGCTAGTCATGGGAAAGAGGCTTGCTTTATTGAAGCATCCCATAACTTGGGTCGTACTTTAGGAGAAAAATGCATTAATGTAGTTTACGGAGGAGGAAGTCTAGGATTAATGGGACGTGCCGCTGCTTCTGCCTATATGGAAGGAGTAAAAGTGTTGGGAATCATTCCAAAACCTCTGGCTCAAAGTAAAATCACAGGAGCAACCATTGGAGATGAGTTCAGAGCTGTAAATATGTAAGACCGCATAACTCACATGATAAATAATGCTGATGCCTTTATCACCCTTCCCGGTGGTTTTGGCACTCTTGAGGAACTTTTTCATGTGGTTAGCAGAGCCCAGCTAAATGTTCGTACGAAACCAATAGGTCTGCTAAATGTCAATGGTTTCTTCGATGGTTTACTATCTTTCATCAACTACTCTTCTGAAAAAGGTTTTATTTCTGAGCGTGCTAAACGAATCATAGTTGTTGCGACAACACCAGAAGAGCTGGTAAAAAAACTTATTGCATTTGTTCCTGAACCAGACCCAGCTCTTGTAACACCCCCAAAACCATCCGGGATATTACAGCACCGTGGGTCCCGCACCGGAACCCACCAGGCTAATAACCATTTACAAAACCATTTCAAAAACATTTTAAAACGCCAAAAGGCCGATGACGGTAATATTTTGCAAATACTCAAATATTTTCAAAAACATAATTCTGAAATACCGTCATGGAATACCATTTGAAAATACAAGGCGAGGTGCCAAATCTCAACAGTTTAAAATGTACGTTAAGCCACCACTTAAACGTACCGATAAAATAGTTTAGGAAAAGGTTTAACGAAATAACCCAAGTTCGCAAAGTTCCAAAAATCCCTTTTAAAATACACACACACAGCGGATAAAGATACCGAAAAGCCATTTTGAAATATACACACGCAGCGGATAAATGCAGTTCAAAATACACATTTACAGTGGAAATAAATGACCGGAATAGAATACTCAATTCTCCGAAAACAAGCCACAGCCAGTATCACATCGGGAAGCTTATCCATTCACGATCGCTACTAGCTCGATCTCCGAGTACCTAAAAATAAAGCCCACAACGGGGTCAGCCACAATACTCAATAATGATACCGATCACATCATCATAAATAATTACATACCAATGTAATAATACTGTAAGAATACTACCAACGTAATCTTACCGTTATAACCTTACCAATCCATAATAATCCAATCCTTACCATAATCCACATTTCGCATCCTCGAATGACGAAATGAACTTAACAACAATTATCTGTATTGAATTTCAAAAATACCAACAATCCTCAAAACATCATCATAACTCATAATCATGAATAATTCATCCGTGCCAAATCCTGTCCATCGGATTACACAATCAAAACTCAACCTGGATAAACCAACAGTACACAACATATATGTAGATCAACTACCATATGATAATGATAACGAATCCCGAACATCGACGTACAGTTCGAATGCTTATACGATCAATAACCAGATCAACCAAAACATCACTGAGAATATCATCGACATGATAACTCCAATACGACCAATAAAGGATCACGATAATTGAGAATACCATCAACAAGGTAAATCTCGAATGCAATGAATGAAGGATCAACAATAACCGAGAATACCATCAACAAGGTAAACTCCAAATGATCAACAAAGGACCAACCATAACCGAGAATACCATCAACAAGGTAAACTCCAAATGATCAAAAATAATGGATCTCAAGAAATAACTCCGACTGTCGAACATACCCCTCGGGCGTATGAACAACCAGTCACAAACCGTCGAACATACCTAACCATAAATGGAGGATGAACGACCAAACAATATGGCCCAAAGATGGAAGTCATAGTACGCCTGATCCGGAAATGTGTCCGTGCACAAGCCACCCCGGGTACTGATCACATACACGTGTGGTCTTGTACCTAATAAGCCTCACGAACTACGTCTCGTGTGCACGATTCAATGTGGAAATATCAACACATAACCCTCATGTGCCCGGCTAAAAATCCTACACAATAACCAATCGGCATGCAGATATGACTCCAGATATGTCACGATGCAACATGATAATGAAACTCAAAGAAACAGATATCCAATAAGGATCAAAAGACTCACCGAAGTGAACAACAACAGACTGACAATGAGAAGTCGACACGACTAATCAATATCCAAAACATCAGTCCTGGGATCATCATCCCTAAATGAATGACCAACATGATCTACGATCTTAATACAACAGTCCTGGGATCAACATCCCTCAATGAATAACCGATACGAAACTCATTACACGAAACCTCAACATATACAACAACTCAACATACTAATTATCCACATGACTGAACAAATACTTGGATTACCTCAAAGCCGAGGACCATATCCATCAACATCCCCCAATGAGACGATCAACACAACCATTAATACCAACAATAGTCCTGGGATCAACATCCCTCAACGAACAACCAGTACGAATCTCAATATACAAAGCCTCAACATACAACATATACAACAACTCAACGTAATAATTATCTCATAACTGAACATTACATAAATTACCTCAAAGCCGACGACAATATCCTTTCCACGAACAACATCCTTGAACGAATAGACAGTTATACAAATAATCTCAAATAAGGTACCATCCGTTCAATACCAATAAACCTTTATCCCGATACTTATGTCATCACGATAACTATCCTCGATATCCGCTATTCTATATCCTTGGCCAAAGATAACTCACGTCTTCCCTGAACACAATTAAATCATATACCTTATGATTTAATACAGCTAGAGCACGATATACAAACCATTATCCCGACAACTTACATTTCTAACAACATTGCTATATGAATTATAAATGAAATGAAAACGAAACCATTCATCAAATATTATAAACTGAACAAGTATAAACTTGCCTCGATACCGATACCACGGCCATTAAAATCCATTGCCTTCGTCTACGAGCTCCTCAGCCCCGACCAAAAGCAATCTATGAACTCTTCAGCCTCAACCGCAACACAACGGTCATAAACCACGATCAAAACATATAAACCTATTGCAATAACCGATTAACACACATTCGATAAAAATCAATAACCGACATACCCAATCAACAAACTCAACGGTTCAATGAAACCTCGATCATATACATAAAACCAAATAATCCAACTCAACAAATACGATCTCATATCCACAATACAATCCGTAACTCGATGATCACAAATAACAATCAATAACCGATCAACAAACACAACGGTTCTACAATATCCCGATTAAATACAAATCCAAACAATCCGAACCAATCAAACACGAATTCAAAACCACAATACGATTCCACACTCCGAAGATCATATCAATAATCAATTTAAACCAACAAGGGTCTAACATTACCGATTCCAAATTCAATCTTAAATACGGATACAAGTTTCCTCCTTGTAATTTCATAATAAAACCAATTACCGATTATCATCATCAATCCGGACGATCCGATTAATTCAACATTATAGATAATCATACTCCTAGAGTTTCAAATAATTCCATTATCCGAATTGAACACTTATTCAATAAGTATGAATTTTTGAACTCAAAAGTGAATCATAATCTTATCAAACCCGAAAATCATATTCGTATTCCTATACGAATATTGTACCAAAACACATAACTTAGTTTTAAATGTGAATATTCCATATTCATATCCAAAACACCAACACTTTAAAACGTATTCATCAAATCAATGATCAATTTATCTCGACATTAAGGATTTTATAACATATTCGATTCCAACTTCAACTCCAAATACGAAGACAAAACTCCTTCTTGTTCATACTTGTAAATTCGTAGAAAACAATTTACCGATTATTATCATGAATAATCACATTCCAAAATTATCCGAAATCCTTCCAAAATCATGATATGTATAACTCAAGGGTTCTTCAAGAACACGAATTATCCGAATTCACGTTCATAATCCATAAAACAACATAATCCGATGTTTTCTAACATCTAAACAATCCTTATTCACAATTCAAGGTGTATATAATCATGTCCTTCAACATATACTTCTCATAACATCATGATTCGCAATAAACCACCAAGAACATCGAGAATACCACGATTCCATAATCATAACAACATAATCGAATCATTTGATCACCAATTCATTATCTTCCTTTAACAAAATTCCCATAATTACCAAGAATCATCACAACAATATCATTTCAACCATCATTCATACGAAAACGTGTAGAATTTTCCAAGTTACATAAAGTGTTAGAAATATTATTTCTGAGAAATTTATTTTCTGTTCTTAATTCCAAACTTTAGATAACAAGTCTGTGTTGAGATTTGTTTGTATAGTTCATACTTTAGATAGCATGTTTGAATTGCAAATTGTTTACTAAGTTCATAAGTCTATACTGTTCTTAGTATTCACGTTTGCGTTGGTCAGCCAAGGAAAATCCGTTGGTCAGCCTGAGTTGGTGGTCCCGGTGGTGGTCCCGGATTCGTGAATTTCTAAACCCAGTAAAAACTTATAATCTCAGTTTTCAATAAGAAATCTTCCAAACCCAGATCTAAGTACGACCTATCTTACAAAAACCAATATCCAGATCCAAATCTAAGTATGGCATTATCAATTAGAAAATTATTTTCTAAAAATAATAATTCTAATAATGTTGTTAGCTCCAAAGAATTACATGTCCCTGTTAATTATTCAAACTGGACAATCCCTGAAAATCAAATTGAAAGTATTTATCAAATAGGATCTCTTGATTTCAAAACTGCATTTTCTGTCAAAATACATGAAGAAACTATTTCTGTAACACCCCATAGATATTCGAGGTGTATTACAGCGCCGTGGACCCCTACATGGGACCCACCAGGCTAACACAAGAAAACACCACTCGACTAACCGCCTGGGTTAGCAAGGAAACAATTGTTAACAATAAGAACATAAAATAACACGTCCGGTACAACCAGCATAATAAACATCAACCGACAAATACAGTAACTCCAACGAATACCAATCACAATCCGAAAGGAAAAGCCTAAGTACTCGCGAGTACAATCTATAAGTTTACAATTTGGAAAACATCCACATCAAAAGAGACAGTAGGAAATAACAAGACTCAATTGCACATGTCAACAACCTTGGCCGACATCCTCGTACCATCCCAGCGCCCGCTCGTCTGGCTGAACATAACCTGAAATCCATAACAAGAATTTCCCCGACAACGGGTCCCCAAAGGGGTTAGCAATTACGCTAGTACAAGTATTCAAGGCAAACCAATCGCTTACACATTTCATAGTACATGCACTAATATCATTTCAAAAACCAAAACCAGACATGTCTTTTCCAGAAACAAACAGTCAAACAATTTGCCTTGGGAACAGAGTAATATCATAGATCCCGCCCGAGGCCTCTAAGGACCCTCCCGAGCTGGCCACATTATAAAAACAAAATACGCACATGCATCGCCTTGGGAACAGAGTAATATCATTGATCCCGCCCGAGGCCTCTAAGGACCCTCCCGAACTGGCTAGCTATACAAACTCATGAATCCAGGACTCAACCCTTTGGATTCCCTCCTTGATCCCATCGGACCAACACGAGGTGAGCAAATCACACACAAAATACACTACCATTCCACGTTAAGCATAAAGGTTTCCAAAAATACTTGCCTTGAATTATTGACGACGCAACGAACGGAAAGGAAAGTCACCGACGAACGCTAGGAACCAACGAAACCGAACCTAACGATTCGAAGAATACAATCACAACCATTTCTAAATGAATACGGAATTGGAATACACCCGAAAACCCACCTACGATTCATGTATATTCGTATATAAACAACAACGAGGGCGGACCACAACCAAACCCTCTCGATTCCGTAAAAACCACGAAATATACCATGAATCCATAGGGAAACTAAGAATACCAACAAGATTAATCATATTCATCATGAATTAATCAACAAAACGGAACGAATCGGACAAAAATGCGAAAACCCCAAATCTACCCAAAAGTAGGGTTCTAAAGATCTAACCTTGATTATTTGGATCGAAGGATGTTATAGGATGATTGATCGGTGATATAAACTCAAACTTCATGGATTTGTTGTTTAACGACATGGCTTCATCCTCCAAAGCTCCACCATGGACCGAAGAGAAAGGAAATGAAAAATGAATGAAAAAGTGGGTCTGGCATATATATATCGGGCCGGAACTAGCGTGCGCTTAGCCTTCCGGACTAGCGTGCTGCCGGCCAAGATCGGCCAGCCTCGGCCATGGCCCGCATGACCCAAAGACCACCGACCACCCCGCCACCAAGACTTGTCTCGCCGACTCCTAGCGTGCGCTACGGCCAAGCGCAAGGCTTAGCCGACATGTCCAGAGCCTGGACTAACAAACTCATCCCGTAACGCACGCTAGTCGGCCGACGTCAGGCGCTACCTCGCCGGTTAGCGTGCGCCACGACCGACAGAGCGTGCGCTACCCGCCGATCCTACCCGAGTCCGTAACCTCGTAATCCCTCCCGCCTGTGCCCGAGAACAGACGCTGGCCGACTCGACAACAGGCGCTACATCGCCGAGCTAGCACGCGCAGTGTCCCGGCCGTGGCGTGCGCTACGCGGTTCTGTCGTGCTCGCCGCGCCGCCAAGATTTCCGACAAGCCGCACCGGTCCGGCCAGCTGCTCAGCCGCCACGACCCGACGCCTCGATTTCCGAAAACGCACGGAACGAACAAGACGAAAAGTTCGCGGACGACATCAACGACTCAAAATGAAAACGTAATGCAATAATTAATTATACGCGACCAAGAAAAGGGTCGAGACAACAAATACAGATATGGATACCCGTAACTTTGGGTAAATTACAAAATGGCCCAAAACGCCCGGAAATCACGATACGTGATCGAATAACCAAACCGAAGTTCACAACACGTCTAACAAAGTTAAACAGACTTGCAGGAAACTTGAAACAGCAGTTTCGGACGAGATTCGCAAGAATCGAACTCAAGTGCGGAAAAGTCGCTAAAAAGCACGGAACTCAACAAAACAACACCGAAACGAACTCGGATGACAAAAAGTGTAGAATTAATCATTCTCAGAATGACGAAACGGTCATGAGCGAGTCGTCAAAACGGACTCCGACCGAAAAAGAAATTTACCGAAAATCGAAAATTGCGGATATTACATTCTACCCTCCTTAAAAGAAGTTTCGTCCCGAAACTTAAAACAAGTAGGGAGAAGCAATATCCCGCCAGGAAAACTCAACGAGATACACAACAACCGAAAACTCGCGCCCGACGGTGAAACGCTGCAAGAAACGCAAAGAGACATACGACGTGAAAATACGCTCCACGACGACTAACACAACGCCACCGGTGGAGACATAATAAAATCAACGAGTGACAATCGTCATCAAATAGACAATATAATCGAGTCGATTATCCGAACAATCACAAAACTCAACGAACGAAAATCAATACGATTGACCAACCCAACGGTTCATCAACCAAAACGCGAGCCAACGCTGAACAAATACGGAATTCCACCGCCCAAAGGTTGGAAGATCGAAAATGAGACTAATTTCCCGAACTTAAGGGAATTACGAAGGAGCCTGAACGCTCAACAATCATGAAACGAGAACAAAAACCGAACAAACAAACGATTGAGACAACAAAAATCGAACAATCATGTCCGAAACACGTAGGATAATAAAATTCAAACAACAACTCCCAGGATGACTGTGAGAATAAAGAAGACGTGCATTCCCATAAGATCCACAGAAAGGGAATAGCGATTGAAAAGTCACAACGATGCGAGTTATTCCGAAAAATACCACCTCGTTCGATCATCAAAAGCAAGGGATAGGTAAAGTTCAGAAATGTTAACGAGCATAAACGAGTCGATAGAGCCAAAAATACAGAAGTTCAAAATCCGATCCACTTCGAATAAAAGAACTATTAGAACCAAAAGATGTTACTTCCGAACAAGGTTCACAATAGTCGAACCGAATTCGGAAAAGTCACAGCGATAACCAGATCGACTCAAAACCAGACATGTACTGCTCGAACGATGAAACCAAGGTACGTAATGTCGGAAGGTATCAATGAACACGAGCGAATCGATAGACTGGAGAAAGAGAAAATATAGAAGTCAAAATAGTACGGGTATTACCTTTGACCTCGCCCCCGAAACTCACAACAACGGAACCAAGGTAACAATACAACAAGCAACCGACACAACGCAGAACAATCACCGATGCACACAATCATACCAACCCGATCTCTAAAAGCTCGCATATATGCGATAACGCATAAACCGCTACGAGGCGACAACATCCAATACCAACATCACACCCCTTACAGAGGCTACCACGACAACTGTATGGCGAACGACTCAACACTCACACCACCAATTCAACCACAACTCGGGGGTTAACACCCTAATGAGAGTACGGACATCACACATATATTCCCGGACCGCATATAGGAATGATAAGTTTTGAAAACGAAAGCCACCTTTTGAAAATAATTTGCAAGCACCAGTTGATCTTGAGTATCATATATCAAAAAGTAGTACAAACATCGTCATCGAGACTTTAAAAAAAAATTCATCTTGCATTTGATAAAAAAAAAATGAAGACACCTTTCTTTAAATTAAAATTTTTCAGCAATATTCGACCTTCGGGTCTAAGCGAATGCGTTTCTAAATCATTAGAAATATCTCAAAATATTTTGATCCTCAAAGTAGAATAATTTTGAAACATAGCGTGGCGCTAGTAGGCATCTTGAGAACACTGTGAGAAAATAATTCATTTTAAAAGTACGTCTCGAGGTTTATTTTCTAAGATACTCAAGGTTTTTCAGAAGTACAATAGGCCAAAATGCCCAGAATTCATACGTGTCAACATTCACTTAAACACATCATAGCACACTCATTAAATCGTTCAAAATCACGACAGTGATATACAACCCCTAGGATATGTTTAACAACATCGTTAAAACAACAATCGGTTTATCAAAACTGGATGGAAAACGACATCAAGAACAGAACTCCAAAAAGTCAACTCTAGGGATTCAAGAAAATACCTAGATTCGCGAAGAACAATGGATTAGATGATGTTAAAAATCATCTAGGATACTCCAAAACACCTTTGGATGGAAGAAAAATCACCCGGATGCGAACCCTAGTCGCTACGTCTCAAACTCATGGAGGAAGAAGAAGAAATGAAGAAAATGCAACTTAGATCGGGTGTCCAAGATTTATATCGATACAATTAGCGCGGCGCTAATCATTAAGGTTAGCGTGCGCTATCACGGCATCAAACAAAACTCGACCAAAAATACACCGTTAGCGTGCGCTAACCCCAAGTGTTAGCGTGCGCTAACGAGAACTTCGAACCCACCAAGAGCTCTGGATCGCCTCAACTACTGTAGCGTGTGCTATCCTCCCCTTAGCGTGCTACCAACGCACTCTCGTGCGCGCTAGCCGCAAAGCATAGCGTGCGCTAATGACCCACAGAGACAACAACAGAACATATCAGAAAAATTACATACCGTAAACCTTTCTCACACGGGTTTACCAGGCTAAGCACAATTTCCCATGTCATTTCGAAATGCTAAAAAGACCAATGACGGTAATATTTTTCAAAGCTCACAAAATCATTTGTCAAACCATCATGAAATGTTCAAGGCCAAAATGCCAAAACTTGATTCAGGGAATCGGTTTTACGAAATAAAACTCAGTTTGCAAAATACCGAAAGCCGTTTTGAAAGAACTCACGCAGTGGATAAAATGCGGTTCGAAAATACATCAGCAGTGACGACACTCCTCGTATAAACCAAATACGAGAGTCTAATAAACACATATCGTGAAATCAAAATCCACAGAAGGATTCCATCATTTTACGACTAATCATACAAATAACTCGTGTCACACGAGGCACAACACAAGGAAGGGAGTTTTACATCCATAGGTCGCACGTAAGTGACGACCGCCCCTCGATACTAATCACGACCAATGATCTCAAACGACGCGTCGCGATGCGACTAAGTTAGACAAAATCCGACGAGACAAAACTCAACAAACACAACTTGACTCGACAGCCTAGGTTTCCCCAGGCTAATCTGATTTTAAAATCGTATACTCCAGTTATTCGAAAATAAAACCGATAAGTTTAAAAAAAATCGTTTTCAAGACCCTTTCAAACACGACAAGGATTTAACAGCGATTGCATTTTATAAAATGTCCTAGAACACTTTTAAACACGACCTTTAAATACCGACACAAGGTTTTATTTGAAAATACAAGGCTGGCTCACCCAAATTCATGTCACTTTTCAAAAACCCATAATACGATCAAGTCTAAGAAAATTTCAAGCATGCACGCCGCATGTATTATTATTAATAGAAACACATTGGTTGTAAATAACAATAATTAGCCAAGTACTAACGATTTCCGAACACACGCATATACGGCATTCAAAAATCACCAGTTCAACAAGCGCAACTCGGAAATACTAATTCCAAGCATATGTCAAACTATCTCTTCAAGTTTAACAGCGTAACCAAAGATCACCGATTTGGACATATGTCGAAACCAGCTATGTGAGTTTCTCAACAAACTCTGCCATCAATACCTTTCCCAGAACATTTCAATGTTCAATGCTTCTACATCATACTGCACCCTTCGGTCTCCCAACCATCAGTACATTCGGCTCAACATACATTTAGTATATCGCAATTACCAAACACAGATTCCATCATACAACAAAAGACTAGAGAGTCAAGCCCTATCACAATATACCACGGAGCAAATCTCGGATCTTTCGATCACCAACGATCCCACCAACGCTAGGAAGTTTAGCGATGGAAGGCTCGCAAAACGACAAACGGTCAAGCCCAGAACGGCACACATACTCCAGAGAGATAAAGGACTGCGCAATACTAGAATCAAAAGTACACGAACCGGATGGATCGAAAAACAACTCGACGATAAGTATGAGAGGAGCAATCACAGTTCAAGAAGTGGAATTTCAATACGAGAAAACAAGAGAATCGAGTAAGGAAAACTTACAAGCACTGGATGTACTGAGATGCCGGCAGCGGTGTGACAATGTGCAAAACAAAACACAACTAGACCCAAATAACCAACAAGCCTAGGTATCCATAAACCTAGAGCTCCGATACCATTTTCTGTAACACCTTCAAGATATTCGAGGTGTATTACAGCGCCGTGGACCCCTACATAGGACCCACCAGGCTAACACAAGAAAACACCACTCGATTTGTAATATCCGCAATTTTCGATTTTCGGTAAATTTCTTTTTTCGGTTGGAGTCCGTTTTGACGACTCTCTCATGACCGTTTCGTCATTCTGAGAATGATTAATTCTACACTTTTTGACATCCGAGTTCGTTTCGGTGTCGTTTTGTTGAGTTCCGTGCTTTTTAGCGACTTTTCCGCACTTGAGTTCGATTCTTGCGAATCTCGTTCAAGCTAACATTTTGAGTTTCCCGTAAGTCCGTTTAACTTTGTTAGACGTGTTGTGAACTTCGGTTTGGTTATTCGATCACGTATCGTGATTTCCGGGCGTTTTGGGCCATTTTGTAATTTCTTGAAAGTTACGAGTATCCGTATCTGTAATTGTTGTCTCGACCCGTTTCTTGGTCGCGTATGATTAATTATTATGTTATGTTTTCATTTCGGGTCGTTGATGTCGTCCGCGAACTTTTCGTCGTGTTCGTTCCGTGCGTTTTCGGAAATCGAGTCGTCGAGCCACAGTTGTCTGCGGCCGGACGGTTATGGGGCTGGCCGGACGATTGCGGCACCGGCCGGACAGTGCGGCAGAACCGGCGTAGCGCACGCTTCGGCCGGAAAGGCTGCGCACGCTAACGGCAGTGTAAGCGCACGCTATCGGCCGCCTAACGACGCCATATCGTGCAGGCGGTGGGGTTACGAGGTTACGGACTCGGTCAGATCGGCGGAGTAGCGCCGCAGTGCTTGTCGATCGTAGCGCACGCTAACCGGCAGGGGTAGCGCACGCTGTCGGCCGACTAGCGTACGTTACCTGGGCGAACTTTTTAGTCCAGAGGTTACTGGACAGGTCGTGTAACACCCCCAATCCACTCAGGGATATTACACGCCGTAGACCCTCTCCTCGAGGATCTACCAGGCTGGTAACAACATTTAACATCTTGACAATGCCTTCAAGGCTAAAATGACTCATTAGACCGATTTGGTCTTTCCACAATTACATACAACTCAAATACAACTCATGCCCACGCAGGGGACAAAATACAACCACACCCGTACAACGGAAACAATATAGCAGCGGAAAATAAAGTACAACTGAACCAACACACGATGTACGGTTCCTCATGTGATTAGTATCGATCATCTTTCATCATCCTTTGTGCCGACCCTGTGTTATGCTCCAAAACCTGAATGCAAAAACAGACATCCACCCCCCGAATACTCGGGGGTTAGCAAAACTCCACTGTTTTGCTAGTGCAAGAACAAAGTGCAAATACGAGCCATACAATTCACATTCCACGAATAACAATAACCAGGAATCCTCAAGGTTCCAAACGAAACGAAAAGTACTTCCCGAGGTAAGGGTCTGAGAAAACATTTCAAAATCGAAACATCATAAATCAATGGAAGTAATTTATAAAACGGTTTAGAATGCCATCGAGAGTTTTAATAGAAAACGATTTAGGATTATCAAATCCTACTTTTCAAAATCCAAAAGACAAAAGGGGTCATCGCCCCAAAAGTTTACTTTCTGAACATTAACCAAACCGTTGGGATTTTAGCCCCAAATCCATAAAACGACTTTTACAGAACCATTGGGATTTTAGCCCCAAACCTCAGCAACTCACAGCACACAAGAACGACCACAAGGTTCGTCTTCCAACATCAAAATCCACAAATAAAGGATCTAAAATAACCAACAAAATACTCTAGTGCCATCCTAGCCAAGTAAGCCAAACGAACAACTTACCTATTACACACTTAGTCAATGCATGCAATCATGAAAACCGTTCAAAAGTACTCATTTCCGGAAATGCCAATATCAAATCACATTTGTAAAATGCACCACAATTAACCGTCGATCCACACCTCCGTGGACCCCTACCGAGACCCCGTCGGATCTAACCCGTAGTGGTTAAAAGCAAAGCTCGTCGGTCCACACCTCCGTGGACCCCTACCGAGACCCCGTCGGATCTAACCCGTAGTGAGCATACACACACACACACGTTACTCATGCAATACTAATATGCTAAGAATGTAAGTTCATTAAGAATACTCACTAGAGATGGCCATTAACTCGACACCATTATCAAACTCTTCAAAACACCACAACAAGATTAAATACGGAATACACGATTCCATAACTTAAACAATAGGAGTATCATCATAAAATCCTTCAACGTTCAAAATAATCAAATCATAATAAATTCCCAAAACACAACGTTCACAAAACACAGACGCGTTTGAAAGAGAGCCTTTAACGAGGCCAAACCGAAATCTTTGAAACTTCATTTCAAATAACCAAACAAACACATCAAGACGACCACCGATCATCATATCCATAAAACGAGAAAAGTATGGGCAAGGTACTTGCCTCGAATAAGAACAACGCGGAGAATCGACCGAAGTAGGTTGGCCCGAACCGACTACGAACCCGCCGACTCCACCGAACGCCAACTCACGTTCATAAACTACGAAGGACAAATAATAACAATGAAATGAATTCCATAACACGACTCAAAGCCGTTAAATTCAAAGAACAAATGACGAAAGTTCACGGATTTCCCCCAAAACGGCCAAGAACACGATTCGTTCCGTCAAAACCCGAAGACGGAATTCCAAGTTGAAATATGGATATACAATCCATAGAATATGTTTAACAACATCATTTAACCATAATCGATCCATCGAAAACCGATGAAAAACGAGATCGGGGACAAATCCCCCAAAAAGTCAATTCGAAGGAAATCAAGAATTATACTTCGATTCGACGAAGAACAATGGATTAAATGATGTTAAACACAAGAATACTATCAAGATTAATCATACCCATCATGAATTAATCAACAACACGGAACGAATCGGACGAAAATACAAAAATCCCCAAATTCACGAAATTAGGGTTCTAAGGAAGATTACCTTGATTATTTGGATCAAAGGTTGATAGCAGACGATCGATTGATGTTATGAACTCAAGGACTTCATGGATTTGTTGTTAAACAACATGGCTTCGTCACACATGAATCGCCATTTGCGTAAGGAGAACGAAGGGAATGAAAACGAAGTGAAATGTTACCGCTCACCACATTTATACTGGGCCAGTCTAGCGTGCGCTAGCCCTCCCGGACTAGCGTGCGCTATCGGCCGGTATCGGCCGAGTACCCTCGGCCAGGGCCCACACGACCCGGCATCACCGAACAAATTCTGCCGACCATGACTCGTCTCCCGACTCCCGCTAGCGTGCGCTACGGCCGGAAGCCTGCGCGCGCTAGCCGGCTATCGATAGCACCGGATGAATCGCCCGCCAGTAACGTCGCTAGCCGGCCGACGGCGCTACGCTGCCCGACTAGCGCGCTTCTGATCGGCTTAGCGTGCGCTACTCGATCTGGCCGAGTCGAGAACCTCGAAACCCCATTTGCCCGGGCGATAACTGCGCTAGGCGGCCGTAGCGTCGCTACACTGCCGGTTAGCGCGCGACCTTCCGGCCGTGGCGTGCGCTTACGCCGGATCTGCCGCACCGTCGGCCGGTGCCCGCAATCGTCGGCGATCCATGCCACTGTCCGGCGATCCATAGCCGTCAGGCTCGGCGACCCGATTTAGAAATCGCACGGAGCGAACACGACGAAAAGTTCACGGACGACATAAACGACTCGAAATGAAAACGTAATACCATATTTAGTCATACGCGACCAAGAAACGGTCGAGACAACCATTACAGATCACGGATACCCGTAACTTTCAAGAAATTACAAAATGGCCCAAAGCGCGGAAATCACGATACGTGATCGAATAACCAAACCGAAGTTCACAACACGTCTAACAAAGTTAAACGGACTTGCGGGAAACTCGAAACAGCAGTTTCGGTCGAGATTCGCAAGAATCGAACTCAAGTGCGGAAAAGTCGCTAAAAAGCACAGAACTCAACAAAACAACACCGAAACGAACTCGGATGACAAAAAGTATAGAATTAATCATTCTCAGAATGACGAAACGGTCATGAGCGAGTCGTCAAAACGGACTCCGACCAAAAAAATAAATTTACCGAAAATCGAAAATTGCGGATATTACATTCTACCCTCCTTAAAAGAAGTTTCGTCCCGAAACTTAAAACAAGTAGGGAGAAGAAATATTCCGCCAGGAAAACTCAACGAGACACACAAGAATGCATAACTAACGCCCAACGGCGAAATGTCACAAACAACGCAAAGGAATATACGACGTGAAAACACGCTCCACGGCGACCAACACAACGTCGCCGTTAGCGATATAATAAAACCAACAAACGACAAGCGTCATCAAACGGATAATATAGCCAAGCCAATTATCCGACAATCACAAAACACAACGAACGAAAACCAATATGATTGACCAACCCAACGGTACATCAATCAAAACGCGAGTCAACCGCTGAACAAACACGGAATCCCACCGCCTAAGGGCTGGAAGATCGAAAACGAAACTAATTTCCCGAACTGAAGGGAATTACGAAGGAGCCTGAATGTTCACCAATCACGGAACGAGGTCAATAAAACCGAACAATCAAACGATCAAACCACAACGATCGAGACAACAAAAATCGAAGAATCATGTTCGAATCACGAAGAACAATAAAATTTCAAACAACAACTCCAAGGTTCACATCTCGACTCGAGACAATATATGATCCGGTGAAAACAACAGGATGTGCTTTCACATAAGATCCACAGGAAAGGGAATAGCAATTAAAAAGTCACAACGACAAACGAGTTATTCCGAAACAATACCACACTCGTTCGATAAACAAAACAAGGGGCAGGACAAGCTCAGAAATGTCAACGAACATAATGAGTCGACATAGTCGGAAACACAAGAGTTCCAAATCCGATCCACTTCGAATAAAAGAACTAGTAGAACCAGATGATGTCACTCCCGAACAAGGTTCACAAGAATCGAACTGAACCCGAAAAAGTCACACCGATAACCAGATCGACCCACAACAAGATCACAGTTCGTTCGGACGATGAAACCGAAATACAGAACAAGTTCATAAAGTATCAACGAACATGAGCGAATCGATAGACTGGAGAAAGAGAAAATACAGAAGTCAAAATAGTACGGGCATTACCTCCGACCTCGTCCACGAAATTCACAAAAACGGGAGCAAGGTAACAAGACATTAAACAATCGACACATAACGGAACCATCACCGATGCACACGATCATACCAAACCAAGCTCTAACAGCTCGCACATACGCGACAACACAGAAATCACCACGAGGCGACAACATTCAACACCAACATCCCGCCTCTTCACAGGGGGCTAGCACAACCAATGTGTGGAAAGCGACTCAACGCTCACACCGCCAATTCGATCGTACTCGGGAGAAAGTATCAAAATGACAACGCGAACATCATACATTCATACCCAGCCCTCAAACGGGAATGGATAGGTTTTAAAAACGAAAACCTCATTTTGAAAATAATTTGAAGAATACCGATTGATCTTGAGTATCACCTTTCAAAAAAAGTACAACGTGAAACATCGTTATCGAGACATTGGAGAACCATTTCGCATTTGATAAGAATGAAGATACTTTCTCTTAATGAAAACTTTCAAAATATTCGACCCTCGGGTCTAAATAAAAGTGTTTCTAAAACATTGAAAATATCTCAAAGCATTTTGGTCCTCGAGGTAGAAAATTTTTGAAATATATTGTGGCACCTAGGATGTACCACAAGAAAATAACTCATTTGAAAAGTATGTCTCGAAATTTATTTTTCTAAGATACTCAAGGTTTTCAAAATCCAATAGGCCAGAATGCCCAAAACTCACACATACCGACGTTCACTAAAACAACTCCTAGCACACACATCAAAAAGTTTAAAATCAAGACAATATATGTCTTTAAACGGAAATAAACGATAAAATACCACATTCAGAACAAAACCACTGATAAAATACTCTCCAGAACTGGCGAGAGAACAAGTCGAACGCGTATAAGCACAAAGCTTCCACAAGAGACTTGTAAAACGTGCAAATCGATTCGAAAATCATCAACAACGGAGAAAAACAACAATAAAAAGACATCACAAGCGACGACACTCCTCGTATAAATCAAATACGAAAGTCGATTAAATACATATCGTGAAATCAAAATTCACATAAGGATTCCACCACTTAACAAATAATCATAAAAATAGCTCGTGTCACACGAGGCACAACACAAAGAAGGAAGACTTACTTCCACAGGTCGCACGAAGATGATGATCGCCCCACGATACTAATCACGACCAACAAACTCAAACGACGCGTCGCGACACGACTCAGTCAGATAAAATCCGACGAAACAAGACTCAAACAACACGACTTGACCCGACCGCCTAGGTTTCCTCAACCTAAGCTCCGATACCATTTATGTAACACCCCCAATCCACTCAGGGATATTACACGCCGTAGACCCTCTCCTCGAGGATCTACCAGGCTGGTAACAACATTTAACATCTTGACAATGCCTTCAAGGCTAAAATGACTCAGTAGACCGATTTGGTCTTTCCACAATTACATACAACTCAAATACAACTCATGCCCACGCAGGGACAAAATACAACCACACCGCACAACGGAAACAATATAGCGGCGGAAAATAAAGTACAACCGAACCAACACACGATGTACGGTTCCTCATGTGATTAGTATCGATCATCTTTCATCATCCTTCGTGCCGACCACGTGTTATGCTCCAAAACCCGAATGCAAAACAGACATCCACCCCCCGAATACTCGGGGGTTAGCAAAACTCCACTGTTTTGCTAGTGCAAGAACAAAGTGCAAATACGAGCCATACAATTCACATTCCACGAATAACAATAACCAGGAATCCTCAAGGTTCCAAACGAAACGAAAAGTACTTCCCGAGGCAAGGGTCTGAGAAAACATTTCAAAATCGAAACATCATAAATCAATGGAAGTAATTTATAAAACGGTTTAGAATGCCATCGAGAGTTTTAATAGAAAACAATTTAGGATTATCAAATCCTACTTTTCAAAATCCAAAAGACAAAAGGGGTCATCGCCCCAAAAGTTTACTTTCTGAAAAATGACATTAACCAAACCGTCGGGATTTTAGCCCCAAATCCATAAAACGACTTTTACAGAACCATTGGGATTTTAGCCCCAAACCTCAGCAACTCACAGCACACAAGAACGACCACAAGGTTCGTCTTCCAACATCAAAATCCACAAATAAAGGATCTAAAATAACCAACAAAATACTCTAGTGCCATCCTAGCCAAGTAAGCCAAACGAACAACTTACCTCTTACACACTTAGTCAATGCATGCAATCATGAAAACCGTTCAAAAGTACTCATTTCCGGAAATGCCAATATCAAATCATATTTGTAAAATGCACCACAATTAACCGTCGATCCACACCTCCGTGGACCCCTACCGAGACCCCGTCGGATCTAACCCGTAGTGGTTAAAAGCAAAGCTCGTCGATCCACACCTCCGTGGACCCCTACCGAGACCCCGTCGGATCTAACCCGTAGTGAGCATACACACACACACGTTACTCATGCAATACTAATATGCTAAGAATGTAAGTTCATTAAGAATACTCACTAGAGATGGCCATTAACTCGACACCATTATCAAACTCTTCAAAACACCACAACAAGATTAAATACGGAATACACGATTCCATAGCTTAAACAATAGGAGTATCATCATAAAATCCTTCAACGTTCAAAATAATCAAATCATAATAAATTCCCAAAACACAACGTTCACAAAACACAGACGCGTTTGAAAGAGAGCCTTTAACGAGGCCAAACCGAAATCTTTTGAAACTTCATTTCAAATAACCAAACAAACACATCAAGACGACCACCGATCATCATATCCATAAAACGAGAAAAGTATGGGCAAGGTACTTGCCTCGAATAAGAACAACGCGGAGAATCGGCCAAGTAGGTTGGCCCGAACCGACTACGAACCCGCCGACTCCACCGAACGCCAACTCACGTTCATAAACTACGAAGGACAAATAATAACAATGAAATGAATTCCATAACACGACTCAAAGCCGTTAAATTCAAAGAACAAATGACGAAAGTTCACGGATTTCCCCCAAAACGGCCAAGAACACGATTCGTTCCGTCAAAACCCGAAGACGGAATTCCAAGTTGAAATATGGATATACAATCCATAGAATATGTTTAACAACATCATTTAACCATAGTCGATCCATCGAAAACCGATGAAAAACGAGATCGGGGACAAATCCCCCAAAAAGTCAATTCGAAGGAAATCAAGAATTATACTTCGATTCGACGAAGAACAATGGATTAAATGATGTTAAACACAAGAATACTATCAAGATTAATCATACCCATCATGAATTAATCAACAACACGGAACGAATCGGACGAAAATACAAAAATCCCCAAATTCACGAAATTAGGGTTCTAAGGAAGATTACCTTGATTCGCTGGATCAAAGGTTGATAACGGACGATCGATTGATGTTATGAACTCAAGGACTTCATGGATTTGTTGTTAAACAACATGGCTTCGACACCCATGAATCTCCAATCGCTGAAGTAGAAGGAAGGGAATTAAAAAAGAAGTGAAATGTATTTGCTCACCACATTTATACTGGGCCAGACTAGCGTGCGCTAGCCCTCCCGGACTAGCGTGCGCTATCGGCCGGTATCGGCCGAGTACCCTCGGCCAGGGCCCACACGACCCGGCATCACCGACCAAATCCTGCCGACCATGACTCGTCTCCTGACTCCCGCTAGCGTGCGCCACGGCCGGAAGCCTGCGCGCTGGCGCTATCGATAGCCACTGGTGACTGCCGGCAGTAACGTACGCTAGCCGGCCGACAGCGTGCGCTACGCCTGCCGACTAGCGCGCGCTACGCTCGGCTTAGCGTGCGCTACCTGCCGATCCTGACCGAGTCCAGAACCTCAGAAACCCCACTGCCCAGGCCCGATAGCGTGCGTTAGGCCAGCCGGTAGCGTGCGCTACACCTGCCGGTTAGCGCGCGCAGCCTTCCGGCCGTAGCGTGCGCTACGCCGGATCCTGCCGCACCCGTCCGGCCGGTGCCCGCAATCGTCCGGCCAGTCCCGCCACCGTCCGGCGATCCATAGCCGTCGAGCTCGGCGACCCGATTTAGAAATCGCCGCAGGCGAACACGACGAAAAGTTCACGGACGACATAAACGACTCGAAATGAAAACGTAATACCATATTTAGTCATACGCGACCAAGAAACGGGTCGAGACAACCATTACAGATACGGATACCCGTAACTTTCAAGAAATTACAAAATGGCCCAAAACGCCCGGAAATCACGATACGTGATCGAATAACCAAACCGAAGTTCACAACACGTCTAACAAAGTTAAACGGACTTGCGGGAAACTCGAAACAGCAGTTTCGGTCGAGATTCGCAAGAATCGAACTCAAGTGCGGAAAAGTCGCTAAAAAGCACAGAACTCAACAAAACAACACCGAAACGAACTCGGATGACAAAAAGTATAGAATTAATCATTCTCAGAATGACGAAACGGTCATGAGCGAGTCGTCAAAACGGACTCCGACCAAAAAAATAAATTTACCGAAAATCGAAAATTGCGGATATTACAGGTCGGCTAGCGCGCGCAGGCTTCCGGCCGTAGCGCACGCTAGCGGGAGTCGGGTCGGCAGGTTTGGTCGGTGGTGCCGGGTCGTGCGGGCCCTGGCCGAGGGTACTCGGCCGATACCGGCCGATAGCGCACGCTAGTCCGGGAAGGCTAGCGCACGCTAGTTCCGACCCAGTATAAATGTGACAGAGCAGTCACATTTTCATTCATTTCTCACTTCCTTCCTCTTCTATCCGCGGCTGGCGATTCGAGAGTGGCGAAGCCATGTTGTTTAACAAAAAATCCACGAAGTTCTTGAGTTCATAACATCAATCAATCATCCGTTATCATCCTTTGATCCAGCGAATCAAGGTAATCTTCCTTAGAACCCTAATTCCGTGAATTTGGGGTTTTTTGCATTTTTGTACGATTCGTTCCGTGTTGTTGATTAATTCATGATGGGTATGATTAATCTTGGTAGTATTCTTGTGTTTAACATCATTTAATCCATTGTTCTTCGTCGAATCGAAGTATATTTCTTGATTTCCTTCGAATTGACTTTTTGGGGGATTTGTTCTCGATATCGTTTTTCATCCGTTTTTGATGGATCGATTGTGGTTAAATGATGTTGTTAAACACATTCTATGGATTGTATATTCATATTTCAACTTGGAATTCTGTTTTCGTGTTTTGTCGGGACGAATCGTGTTCTTGGCCGTTTTGGGGGAAATCCTTGAACTTTCATCATTTGTCCTTTGAATTCAGCGGCTTTGGGTCGTACTTTGGAATTCATTTTCATTGTTATTGTTTTTGTTCGTAGTTCATTGTTGTGGATTGTCGTTCGGTGGAGTCGGCGAGTTCGTAGTCGGTTCGTGCCAACCTAGTTCGGCCGATTCTCCGCGTTGTGGTTATTCGAGGCAAGTACCTTGTTCATACGCTTCTCATTTTGTGGATATGATGATCGGTGATCGTCTTGGTGTGTTTGTTTGGTTGTTTGAAATGAAGTTTCAAAAGATTTCGGTTTGGCCTCGTTAAAGGCTCTCTTTCAAAACGCGTGTGTTTTGTGAACGGTGTGTTTTGGGAATTGATTATGATTTGATTATTTTGAACGTTGAAGTCTTTGATGATGATACTCCTGTGTTTAAAGTTATGGGATCGTGTATTCCGTATTTAATCTTGTTATGGTGTTTTTGAAGAGTTTGATAACGGCGTCGAGTAAGTGGCCATCTCTAGTGAGTATTCTTAATGAACTTACATTCTTAACATATTAGTATTGCATGAGTAACATGTGTGTGTGTATGCTCACTACGGGTTAGATCCGACGGGGTCTCGCTAGGGTCCACAAGATACGTGGATCGACGAGCTTGCTTTTAACCACTACGGGTTAGATCCGACGGGGTCTCGGTAGGGGTCCACAGAGACGTGGATCGACGGTTAATTGTGGTGCATTTTGCAAATGTGACTTATTTATGGCATTTCCGAAAATGAGTGCTTTTTTAACGGTTTTTATGATTGCATGCATCGACTAAGTGTGTAAGAGGCAAGTTGTTCGTTTGGCCTACTTGGCTAGGATGGCTCTAGAGTATTTTGTTGTTTGTGTTAAATCCTTTTATGTGGATTTTGACGTTGGAAGACGAACCTTGTGGTCGTTCTTGTGTACTGTGAGTTGATGAGATTTGGGGCTAAAATCCCAATGGTTTTGTAAAAGTCATTTTATGGATTTGGGGCTAAAATCCCAACGGTTTGGTAAATGTCATTTTTTTTCGGAAAGTAAACCTTTGGGGCGGTGACCCCTTTTGTCTTTTGGATTTTGAAAAGTAGGATTTGATAATCCTAAATTGTTTCCTATTAAAACTCTCGATGGCATTCTAAACTGTTTTATAAATTATTTCCATTGATTTATGATATTTCGATTTTGAAAGGTTTTCTCAAACTCTTGCCTCGGGAAGTACTTTTCGTTTCGTTTGGATCTTTGAGGATTCCTGGTTATTGTTATTCGTGGAATGTAAATTGTATGGCTCGTGTTTGCACTTTGTTCTTGCACTAGCAAAACAGTGGAGTTTTGCTAACCCCCGAGTATTCGGGGGGTGGATGTCTATTTTTGCATTCAGGTTTTGGAGCATAACACAGGGTCGACACGAAGGATGATGAAAGATGATCGATACTAATCACATGAGGTACCGTACATCTTGTATTGGTTTAGTTGTACTTTATTTTCTGCTGCTATATTTTTCCCGTTGTACGGGTGTGGTTGTGTTTTGACCCCCTGCGTGGGCATGAGTTGTATGTATTTATTGAAAGACCAAATCGGTCTACTGAGTCATTTTAGCCTTAAAGGCATGGTTGAGTTGTTATATGTCGTTACCAACCTGGTAGATCCTTGAGGAAAGGTTCTACGGCGTGTAATATCCGTGAGCGGATTAGGGGTGTTACACGACTAACCGCCACGGTTAGCAAGGAAACAATTGTTAACAACAAGAACATAAAACAACACGTCCGGTACAACCGGCATAATAAACATCAACCGACAAATACAGTAACTCCAACGAATACCAATCACAATCCGAAAGGAAAAGCCTAAGTACTCGCGAGTACAATCTATAAGTTTACAATTTGGAAAACATCCACATCAAAAGAGACAATAGGAAATAACAAGACTCAATTGCTCATGTCAACAACCTTGGCCGACATCCTCGTACCATCCAGTAGCCGCTCGTGCAGTGAACATAACCTGAAATCCATAACAAGAATTTCCCCGACAACGGGTCCCCAAAGGGGTTAGAAATTACGCTAGTACAAGTATTCAAGGCAAACCAATCGCTTACACATTTCATAGTACATGCACTAATATCATTTCAAAAACCAAAACCAGACATGTCTTTTCCGGAAACAAACAGTCAAACAATTTGCCTTGGGAACAGAGTAATATCATAGATCCCGCCCGAGGCCTCTAAGGACCCTCCCGAGCTGGCCACATTATAAAAACAAAACACGCACATGCATCGCCTTGGGAACAGAGTAATATCATTGATCCCGCCCGAGGCCTCTAAGGACCCTCCCGAACTGACTAGCTATACAAACTCATGAATCCAGGACTCAACCCTTTGGATTCCCTCCTTGATCCCGTCGGACCAACACGAGGTGAGCAAATCACACACAAAATACACTACCATTCCACGTTAAGCATAAAGGTTTCCAAAAATACTTGCCTTGAATTATTGACGACGCAACGAACGGAAAGGAAAGTCACCGACGAACGCTAGGAACCAACGAAACTGAACCTAACGATTCGAAGAATACAATCACAACCATTTCTAAATGAATACGGAATTGGAATACACCCGAAAACCCGCCTACGATTCATGTATATTCGTATATAAACAACAACGAGGGCGGACCACAACCAAACCCTCTCGATTCCTTAAAAACCACGAAATATACCATGAATACATAGGGAAACTAAGAATACCAACAAGATTAATCATGTTCATCATGAATTAATCAACAAAACGGAACGAATCGGACAAAAATGCGAAAACCCCCAAATCTACCCAAAAGTAGGGTTCTAAAGATCTAACCTTGATTCGGTGGATCGAAGGATGTTATAGGATGATTGATCGGTGATATAAACTCAGAAACTTCATGGATTTGTTGTTTACCAACATGGCTTCATCCCCTCAGCTCCGGCCATGGACCAGAAGAGAAAGGAAATGAAAAATGAATGAAAAAGTGGTGAGTCTGTCATATATATCTTGGCCGGAACTAGCGTGCGCTAGCCTTCCCGGACTAGCGTGCGCTATCGGCGATGTCGGCCCGGCCTCTCGGCCATGGCCCGCATGAGCGCACCACCGACCAGTGCCGACCATGACTTGTCCGTCGACTCCCGCTAGCGTGCGCTACGGCCGGAAGCTGCGCGCGCTAGCCGACATGTCCGATAGCCTGCGGACTAACAAACTCATCCGGTAACATACGCTAGTCGGCCGACGGCGTCGCTACCTGCCGGTTAGCGTGCGCCACGACCAAGCGATGGCGTCGCTACTGCCCATCCTACCCGAGTCGAACCTCGAATCCCTCGCCCGGGCGATAGCGTCTGGCTGGTGACTCGGCAGCGTGCGCTACAACTGCCGAGCTAGCGCGCGTCCGGCCGTGGCGTGCGCTTACGCCGGTTCCTACCGTGCTGCTCGGCCGGTGCCCAAGACTTCCGACGATGCCGCACCGTCCGGCCGGTACAGCTCGGCCACGACCCGACGCCTCGATTTCCGAAAACGCACGGAACGAACACGACGAAAAGTTCGCGGACGACATCAACGACTCAAAATGAAAACGTAATGCAATAATTAATCATACGCGACCAAGAAAAGGGTCGAGACAACAAATACAGATATGGATACCCGTAACTTTGGGTAAATTACAAAATGGCCCAAAACGCCCGGAAATCACGATACGTGATCGAATAACCAAACCGAAGTTCACAACACGTCTAACAAAGTTAAACAGACTTGTGGGAAACTCGAAACAGCAGTTTCGGACGAGATTCGCAAGAATCGAACTCAAGTGCGGAAAAGTCGCTAAAAAGCACGGAACTCAACAAAACAACACCGAAACGAACTCGTATGACAAAAAGTGTAGAATTAATCATTCTCAGAATGACGAAACGGTGATGAGCGAGTCGTCAAAATGGACTCCGGCCGAAAAAGAAATTTACCGAAAATCGAAAATTGCGGATATTACAATTTCAATTCAAGAAGAATTAAATTCTTCTCAAATTGTTCTTTCAAATCTTAGATGTCCTTCTCTATCTGATTATAGATGGTATAAGGATGTATTTTTAACAAATGTTTTAAAACGTCCTGATTGCAATCAATCTTTTTGGAAAGAAAGAATCATAGCTGGACTTCCCAAATTATTTGGAGAAAGAATTATTCAAAAGTTGAAAAATGAAATGAATAATGAAACTACAAATTTCAATGAAATTACTTTTGGTCAAATGTTCGCTTTTATCAAAAAGGAAGCCCTTAATCTATGTTCAGAACTAAAAATACAATCCAAATACGGCAAAGATAAACATAATTCAAAAATTGAACTTGGTAATTTTTGTGAAGCCTTTGGCATGCAAAAGATACAAGCTCCTTCCACTTATTCCAAAATAAAACATAATAACTATAGTACGGAAAAAAGATTTAAAAAACATCGGAAAAGATATTTTAAACAAAAAACAGAACACATAGATAAACCTAAGAGAAAATTCAAAAAATCTTATCCTAAGTTTAGATCTGAATCATCAAAAATTCAATGTTGGAAATGTCATCGTTTTGGTCACAAAGCTGATACATGTCCTATGAAGAAAAAAATTAATGAATTATTTAAGGATGATCCTGAACTAAAAGATAAAATACTTAATTTATTTATTAATGAAATTGAACCTAGTAGTTCAGATTCTGATTCATATTATGAATCAGATGACGAACTTTATAGTCAAATTAATAATTCAAGTGATAGTGAAGAGAATGGCAATCAGAGTTCTAATATTTATGTCAATATGATTAATAATAATATAAATCCAGAATTCCTATTAGATTTGGATGATAAGATTCATGATCCAGATGACAAGAAAGAATTACTTCAAAAAATCAAAATATTAATATTAACAAAAGATAAACCTAACAATGAACCTTTTAGTTTATCAAAGCTCTTTGATAAAAACATACCTACTACCTCCAAAGGAATCAAACCAATTAATACAATGGATCTCCGAGAAGAAATTAAACTTCTTAAGAGACAAATTTCAAAAATTAATATGGAATTGGAACATATTCAAATCAATTATATGGAAAGAAATTCAAAAATATCTAATTTAGAAGAAATGATTAAAAATATTAATCATGATAAAACAGAAGAAACAGTTTTTAAGAAAAGAAGAACTGGTCAAGATAGTGATGATGATAGTATTCATTTACCTATTAATAAAGATGAAATCAAATTAATAGAAGATTTAATTAATGAAGATCAATATATTCAAATTATCAATAAAATGACTTTTCAGAAACATTACGTATATCTTACTTTAGTTATTAATAATTTCAAAACAAATGTTATATGTCTTATGGATAGTGGTGCTGATCAAAATTGTGTCAAAGAGGGATTAATCCCTACCAAATACTTTGAAAAAACTAAAGAAAGATTAGTTGGTGCTAATTCAACTCCACTAAATGTAAAATATAAATTAACTAAAGCTCATATTTGTAATCAAGGGTACTGTTTTAGGACTCAATTTATTCTTGTCAAAGATCTTAATATTAATATGATATTAGGAACTCATTTTCTTACTTCAATATACCCTTATGTTACTAATCACAAAGGAATAACTACCAAAATTATGGGTCATCCTGTAACACCCCCAATCCGCTCAGGAATATTACACGCCGTAGACCCTTTTCTCTAGGATCTATCAGGCTGGCAACAACATAGAACAACTCAAAAATGCCTTTAAGGCATTATGACTCAGTAGACCGATTTGGTCTTTCAATGATTACATACAACTCAAACTCATTACATGCCCACGCAGGGGTCAAATACAACACACTCCCGTACAACGGGAAAGAATACTACAGCGGAAAATAAACTATAACTATATCAATGACCTCATACGGATCCTCTTGTGATTAGTATCGTTCATCTTTCATCATCCTCCGTGCCGACCGTGTGTTATGCTCCCAAACCTGAATGCAAAAAAAAGACATCCACCCCCCGAATACTCGGGGGTTAGCAAAACTCCACTGTTTTGCTAGTGCAAGAACAAAGTACAAATATGAGCCATACAATTCACATTTCACGAATAACAATAACCAAAAATCCTCAAAAATCCAAACGTAACGAAAAGTACCTCCCGAGGCATGAGTTTGGTAAACATTTCTCAAAACCGAAAGATCACAAATAAGGGGAAACCATTTATAAAACAGTTTTAAAGATGCCATCGAGAGTTTTAATAGAAAAGAATTTGCAAGAAAGCCACTCAATCAACACAAACGAGTCTTCACGAATATTTCCACGGGATTCTCGGCCCAAAACCAAATAATATCGACACAAGATCAAACATCTCAACATCACACGGGGTTCTCGACCCAAATCCAAATAATATCAACACGAGATCAATCATCTCAACATTCCACAGAGTCCTTGACCCAATACACAGAATAGCACCACAATACAATCAAAGGTACAATATCTCATTCGACATATCCTGCTCAAGACCCCCGATTAATTAACCCTCGGAGATTTCATCAAACCTCCTTGGTTAATTAACCCTGATACCAACGCTTTAAAAACAAGTTGAAACAAGCTTTCAAAAACACGAATCGCGGTCTATATCAAGACAAACATTTAAAAGTGAGTTGAAAGAATTTGAGATACGAACATCGTTCGGTAACGGGGTCTTAGCTATCACTCAAATACCCGTAACCAATAAGCCTGCCAGGTGCCTCCCTTGCGCACCTGTGTACCGGCGTTCACTTCCATCATGTTGGCCGCTCATTGAACATGTCACCGCACCGGCGTCACTCCCGCAAGAGCCGCCCCTTGCGCGCGCATTAGGTAACACCAGCGTTCACCACCCATATGGAGCCGCACGTTGCAGCATACACCAGACCGGAGTGCACGCCCCGCCCTCAAAGGTTCCCGGATATGACGTTTCTCACAACAAGTATCCACATTATCACAAACATCAAGCACACATTCAATCGTTGTAACAATTATCAAATCGATACACCAATTCACATAATTCATCCGTCAGTCCACGACCACACGAATAAATAACAACACGCACGTCAACCATAACGCGACGGAAATAAGCAATACACGTACACACGCATTATCAAGCGCAACATCAACACCTAATATATCCAAAGGATTCACGTAGTCACTCACAACCCACATAATTTACAAAACACACGCGTTTTGAAAGTGAGCCTTTAACGAGGCTAGCCGAATCCTTTGAAAACTCATTTCAAACAAATAAACAAACACACCAAGATGATCACCAATGATCATATCCACAAAAAAAGAATAGTATGGACAAGGTACTTGCCTTGAACATCCACAACGCGGAGAATCGACCGGAGTAGGTTGGCACGAACCGACTACGAACCCGCCGACTCCACCGAACGCCAACTCGCGATAATAACTACGGAGGACAATAACAATAATGAAAATGAATTCCATAGCATGACTCAAAGCCGTTGAATTCAAAGAACGAACGACGAATGTTCAAGTGTTTTCCCCAAAACGGCCAAGAACACGATTCATCCCGACAAAACACGAAAACGGAATTCCAAGTTGAAATATGGATATACAATCCATAGAATACGTTTAACAACATCATTTAACCATAATCGATCCATCAAAAACGGATGAAAAACGAGATCGAGGACAAATCCCCCAAAAAGTCGATTTGAAGGAAATCAAGAAATATACTTCGATTCGACGAAGAACAATAGATTAAATGATGTTGAACACAAGAATACTACCAAGATTAATCATACCCATCATGAATTAATCAACAACACGGAACGAATCGGACGAAAATGCAAAAACCCCCAAATTCACGAAATTAGGGTTCTAAGGAAGATTACCTTGATTCGCTGGATCAAAGGATGATAACGGATGATTGATTGATGTTATAACCTCAAGAACTTCATGGATTTGTTGTTCAACAACATGGCTCCACGATCTCTAAGTCTCCAGCCGCGGAAAAGAAAGGTAGGAAATGAAAAACGAGATGAAATGTGACTGCTCTGTCACATTTATACTGGGCCGGACTAGCGCGCGCTAGGCTGCCGAGCTAGCGTGCGCTTCTCGGCCCAGCCGCGATCCGGTGCCCACACTACCCTACCGGCTCGGCCAGTAAGCGTGCGGCCTTCCGGCCGTAGCGCGCTACACGCCGGTAGCGTGCGCAATGCCCGGCGATTGCGTGCGCTACTGCCGAGCTGGCCGATTCGAGAACCCACGACTCCACTGTCCCGGACCGATAGCGTCGTTAGTCGGCCGATAGCGTCGCTACACTGCCGGTTAGCGCGCGCAGCCTTCCGGCCGTGGCGTGCGCTTACGCCGGTTCTACCGCACTGTCCGGCCGGTGCCTGCAATCGTCCGGCGATCCATAACCGTCCGGCGATGCGACCACCAGGGCTCGACGACCCGATTTCCGTAAACGCACGGAACGAACACGACGAAAAGTTCACGGACAACATCAACGACCCGAAATGAAAACATAATACCATAATTAATCATACGCGGCCAAGAAACGGGTCGAGACAACAATTACAGATATGAATACCCGTAACTTTTAAGAAATTACAAAATGGCCCAAAACGCCCGGAAATCACGATACGTGATCGAATAACCAAACCGAAGTTCACAACACGTATAACAAAGTCAAACGGACTTACAGGAAACTCGAAACAGCAGTTTCGAACGAGATTCGCAAGAATCGAACTCAAGTGCGGAAAAGTCGATAAAAAGCACGGAACTCAACAAAACGACACCGAAACGAACTCGGATGTCAAAAAGTGTAGAATTAATCATTCTCAGAATGACGAAACGGTCATGAGCGAGTCATCAAAACAGACTCCGACTGAAAAAAGAAATTTACCGAAAATCGAAAATCGCGGATATTACATTCTACCCTCCTTAAAAGAAGTTTCGTCCCGAAACTTAAAACAAGTAGGGAGAAGCAATATCCCGCCAGGAAAACTCAATGATATACGCAAGAAACGCGTAACTAACGCCCAACGGCGAAACGTTACAAACAACGCAAAGGAATATACGGCGTGAAAACACGCTCCACGACGACCAACACAATGTCGCCGTTAGGGATATAATAAAACCAACAAGTGACAAGCGTCATCAAATGGATAATACAATCAAGTCAATTATCCGAACAATCACAAAACACAACGAACGAAAATCAATATGATTGACCGACCCAACGGTACATCAATCAAAATGCGAGCCAATCGCTGAACAAATACGGAATTCCACCGCCCAAGGGTTGGAAGATCGAAAACGAGACTAATTTCCCGAACTGAAGGGAATTACGAAGGAGCCTGAACGCTCAACAATCACGAAACGAGAACAAAAACTGAACAAACAAACGATCGAGACAACAAAAATCGAACAATCATGTCCGAAACACGAAGGATAATAAAATTCAAACAACAACTCCCAGGATGATCTGGTGAGAACTACAAGACATGCATTCCCATAAGATCCACAGGAAATGGAATAGCGATTGAAAAGTCACAACGACAAACGAGTTATTTCGAAACGATACCACCCTCGTTCGATCAACAAAAGCAAGGGATAGGGAAAGTTCAGAAAATGTTAACGAGCATAAACGAGTCGACAGAGTCGAAAACATAGGAGTTCCAAATCCGATCCACTTCGAATAAAAGAACTAATAGAACCAAATGATGTCACTTCCGAACAAGGTTCACAAGAATCGAACCGAACTCGAAAAAGTCACAGCGATAACCAGATCGACCCCCAACAAGATCACAGCTCGTTCGGACGATGAAACCAAAATACAGAACAAGTTCAGAAAGTATCAATGAACATGCACGAGTCGATAGAATGGAGAAAGAGAAAATACCGAGGTCAAAATAGTACGGGCATTACCTCCGACCTCGTCCACGAAATTCACCCAAAACGGGAGCAAGGTAACAAGACATTAAACAACCGACACATAACGGAACCATCACCGATGCACACGGTCATACCAAACCAAGCTCTAACAGCTCGCACATGCACGACAACGCAGAAATCACCACGAGGCGACAACATCAACACCAACATCCCGCCTCTCACAGGGGGCTAACACAACAAATGTGTGGAAAATGACTCAACGCTCACACCGCCAATTCGATCATACTCGGGAGCAAACATCAAAATGACAATGCGAACATCATACATACATACCCAGCCCTTAAACGGGAATGGATAGGTTTTAAAAACGAAAACCTCATTTTGAAAATAATTTAGAAGAACACCGCTTGATCTTGAGTATCACCTTTCAAAAAGTACAAACGTGAAACATCGTTATCGAGACTTCGGAGAATCATTTCTCATTTGATAAAAATGAGGACACTTTCTCTTAGTGAAAACTTTCAGAATATTCGACCCTCGGGTCTAAATAAAAGTGTTTCTAAAACATTGAAAATATCTCAAAGCATTTTGGTCCTCGAGGTAGAAATTTTTTTTGAAATATATTGTGGCACCTTGGATGTACCACAAGAAAATAACTCATTTGAAAAGTATGTCTCGAAATTTATTTTTCTAAGATACTCAAGGTTTTCAAAAATCCAATAGGCCAGAATGCCCAAAACTCACACATATCGACGTTCATTAAAACAACTCCTAGTACACGCATCAAAACGTTTAAAATCAAGACAATACATGTCTTTAAACGGAAATAACGAAAAAAATACCACATTCAGAACGAAAACCACTGACCCCATTCTAGGCCTCTAAGGACCCTCCCGCACTGGCTAGAGAACAAGTCGAACGCGTATAAGCACAAAGCCTCCGCAAGGGACTTGTAAAACGTGCAAATCGATTCGAAAATCATCAACAACGGACAAAAACAACAATAAAAAGACATCACCAGCGACGACACTCCTCGTATAAATCAAATACGAGAGTCGACTAAATACATATCGTGGAATCAAAATCCACATAAGGATTCCATCACTTAACAAATAATCATAAAAATAGCTCGTGTTACACGAGGCACAACACAAAGAAGGGAGACTTACTTCCACAGGTCGCACGAAGATGATGATCGCCCCACGATACTAATCACGACCAACAAACTCAAACGACGCGTCGCGACACGACTTAGTCAGATAAAATCCGACGAAACAAGACTCAAACAACACGACTTGACCCGACAGCCTAGGTTTCCACAACCTACGCTCCGATACCATAAATGTAACACCCCCAATCCGCTCAGGAATATTACACGCCGTAGACCCTTTTCTCAAGGATCTACCAGGCTGGCAACAACATAGAACAACTCAAAAATGCCTTTAAGGCATTATGACTCAGTAGACCGATTTGGTCTTTCAATGATTACATACAACTCAAACTCATTACATGCCCACGCAGGGTCAACATAACACACTCCGTCTAACGGGAAAGAATACTACAGCGGAAAATAAACTATAACTATACCAATGACCTCATATGGATCCTCTTGTGATTAGTATCGTTCATCTTTCATCATCCTCCGTGCCGACCGTGTGTTATGCTCCCAAACCTGAATGCAAAAAAAGACATCCACCCCCCGAATACTCGGGGGTTAGCAAAACTCCACTGTTTTGCTAGTGCAAGAACAAAGTGCAAATACGAGCCATACAATTCACATTTCACGAATAACAATAACCAGAAATCCTCAAAAATCCAAACGTAACGAAAAGTACCTCCCGAGGCATGAGTTTGGTAAACATTTCTCAAAACCGAAAGATCACAAATAAGGGGAAACCATTTATAAAACAGTTTTAAAGATGCCATCGAGAGTTTTAATAGAAAACAATTTGCAAGAAAGCCACTCAATCAACACAAACGAGTCTTCACGAATATTTCCACGGGATTCTCGACCCAAAACCAAATAATATCGACACGAGATCAAACATCTCAACATCACACGGGGTTCTCGACCCAAATCCAAATAATATCAACACGAGATCAATCATCCCAACATTCCACAGAGTCCTTGACCCAATACACAGAATAGCACCACAATACAATCAAAGGTACAATCTCTCATTCGACATATCCTGCTCAAGACCCCCGATTAATTAACCCTCGGAGATTTCGTCAAACCTCCTTGGTTAATTAACCCTGATACCAACGCTTTAAAAACAAGTTGAAACAAGCTTTCAAAAACACGAATCGCGGTCTATATCAAGACAAACATTTAAAAGTGAGTTGAAAGAATTTGAGATACGAACATCGTTCGGTAACGGGGTCTTAGCTATCACTCAAATACCCGTAACCAATAAGCCTGCCAGGCGCCTCCCTTGCGCACCTGTGTACCGGCGTTCACTTCCATCATGTTGGCCGCTCATTGAACATGTCACCGCACCGGCGTCACTCCCGCAAGAGCCGCCCCTTGCGCGCGCATTAGGTAACACCGGCGTTCACCACCCATATGGAGCCGCACGTTGCAGCATACACCAGGCCGGAGTGCACGCCCCGCCCTCAGAGGTTCCCGGATACGACGTTTCTCACAACAAGTATCCACATTATCACAAACATCAAGCACACAGTCAGTCGTTGTAACAATTATCAAATCGATACACCAATTCACATAATTCATCCGTCAGTCCACGACCACACGAATAAATAACAACACGCACGTCAACCATAACGCGACGGAAATAAGCAATACACGTACACACGCATTATCAAGCGCAACATCAACACCTAATATATCCAAAGGATTCACGTAGTCACTCACAACCCACATAATTTACAAAACACACGCGTTTTGAAAGTGAGCCTTTAACGAGGCTAGCCGAATCCTTTGAAAACTCATTTCAAACAAATAAACAAACACAGCAAGATGATCACCAATTATCATATCCACAAAACAAGAATAGTATGGACAAGGTACTTGCCTTGAACATCCACAACGCGGAGAATCGACTGGAGTAGGTTGGCACGAACCGACTACGAACCCGCCGACTCCACCGAACGCCAACTCGCGATAATAAATACGGAGGACAATAACAATAATGAAAATGAATTCCATAGCATGACTCAAAGGCGTTGAATTCAAAGAACGAACGACGAATGTTCAAGTATTTTCCCCAAAACGGCCAAGAACAGGATTCGTCCCGACAAAACACGAAAACGGAATTCCAAGTTGAAATATGGATATAAAATCCATAGAATACGTTTAACAACATCATTTAACCATAATCGATCCATCAAAAACGGATGAAAAACGAGATCGTGGACAAATCCCCCAAAAAGTCGATTTGAAGGAAATCAAGAAATATACTTCGATTCGACGAAGAACAATGGATTAAATGATGTTGAACACAAGAATACTACCAAGATTAATCATACCCATCATGAATTAATCAACAACACGGAACGAATCGGACGAAAATGCAAAAACCCCCAAATTCACGAAATTAGGGTTCTAAGGAAGATTACCTTGATTCGCTGGATCAAAGGATGATAACGGATGATTGATTGATGTTATAACCTCAAGAACTTCATGGATTTGTTGTTCAACAACATGGCTCCACGATCTCTAAGTCTCCAGCCGTGGAAGAGAAAGGTAGGAAATGAAAAACGAGATGAAATGTGACTGCTCTGTCACATTTATACTGGGCCGGACTAGCGCGCGCTAGGCTGCCGAGCTAGCGTGCGCTATCGGCCCAGGCCGCAGTCCAGTGCCCACACTACCCTACTGACTCGGCCAGGTAGCGTGCGCAGCCTTCCGGCCGTAGCGCGCGCTACCTCCCGGCCGAAGCGTGCGCAATGCCCGACAGAGCGTGCGCTACCCGCCGAGCCCGACCGATTCAGAACCCCTGGACTCCACTGTCTGCACCCGATAAGCGTCGTTAGTCGGCCCGATATCGTGCGCTCGCTGCCGGTTAGCGCGCGATCTTCCGGCCGTAGCGTGCGCTACGCCGGTTCTGCCGCACTGTCCGGCCGGTGCCCGCAATCGTCCGGCGATCCCGCAACCGTCCGGCGATGCGACCACGAGGGCTCGGCGACCGATTTCCGTAAGCGCCGCAGGCGAACACGACGAAAAGTTCGCGGACAACATCAACGACCCTAAATGAAAATATAATACCATAATTAATCATACGCGGCCAAGAAACGGGTCGAGACAACAATTACAGATACGAATACCCGTAACTTTTAAGAAATTACAAAATGGCCCAAAACGCCCGGAAATCACCATACGTGATCGAATAACCAAACCGAAGTTCACAACACGTCTAACAAAGTTAAACGTACTTACAGGAAACTCGAAACAGCAGTTTCGAATGAGATTCGCAAGAATCGAACTCAAGTGCGGAAAAATCGATAAAAAGCACAGAACTCAACAAAACGACACCGAAACGAACTCGGATGTCAAAAAGTGTAGAATTAATCATTCTCAGAATGATGAAACGGTCATGAGCGAGTCGTCAAAACAAACTCCGACCGAAAAAAGAAATTTACCGAAAATCGAAAATCGCGGATATTACACATCCCATATTATTTGAATTCATAGATCAAATAAAAATCAAAGATATATCGTTATTACAAGAATCATCTATTTTCAAAAACGTTAATTCAATTAAAAATAAGAAAGCCCAGATTAATCATCTTAAGCAAGAAATACCTTATCTCATAATTGAAGAACAGTTAAAAACTAAAGATATTATTCAAAAATTGAAATTATTAGAAAAGAAATAATATAAAAAATATGTTCAGAAGTTCCCAATGCTTTTTGGGAAAGAAAACAACATACTGTTGAACTCCCCTATGAAAAGGATTTTAGAGATACCAATATTCCTACTAAAGCCAGACCCATTCAAATGAACAGAGAATTATTAGAGACTTGCAAAATCGAAATTCAAAGTTTACTTGACAAAAAATTAATAAGGCCTAGCAAATCCCCTTGGAGTTGTCCAACTTTTTATGTTAATAAAAGTGCTGAGAAAGAACGAGGAATTCCTAAACTCGTTATTAATTACAAATCATTAAATAAAGTACTTCAATGGATTAGGTATCCTATTCCAAACAGAAGAGATCTGATTAATAGAATTTTTAAAGCTACTATATTTTCAAAATTTGATTTGAAATTAGGATTTTGGCAAATTCAAATAGCAGAAAAAGATAAATACAAAACTGCTTTTACTGTCCCTTTTGGACATTATGAATGGAATGTTATCCCATTCGGACTAAAAAATGCTCCTTCTGAATTTCAAAATATTATGAATAATATATTTACCCCCTATACTAATTTCATAATTGTTTATATAGATGATGTACTCATATTTTCTGAATCAATAGATCAACATATAAAACATGTTAAAATATTCATACAAGTTGTATTTAAAAATGGATTAGCCATCTCAGAATCCAAACTAAATTTATTTCAAACCAAAATTAGATTTCTAGGTCATGATATATTCCAAGGAACCATTAAACCTATTTCCAGAGCCATTGAATTTACTTCAAAATTTCCTAATGAAATTACTAATAAGACACAGTTACAAAGATTTTTAGGATGTCTGAATTACATCTCAGATTTCTTTCCAAACCTCAGAATTATCTGCAAACCTTTATATCAAAGATTGACTAAAAATCCTGAACCATGGACATTAGAACATACTAAAATTGTTCAACTTATTAAAAAACAGATTCAAACTCTTCCTTGTTTAGGGATACCTAACCCAGATGCATTTCTTATTATTGAAACCGATGCATCTGAGTCCGGGTATGGGGGAATACTCAAACAAAAACTTTTACAAGGCATCTCTAGTAAAGAGCAAATTGTTAGATTTCATCCAGGGATTTGGCTTGGATCTCAAAAGAACTATTCAACGGTTAAAAAAGAAATCTTATCTATAGTTTTATGTATTTCAAAATTCCAAGATGACCTTTATAATAAAACTTTTCTGCTTAGAATAGATTGTAAATCTGCTAAGGAGATTTTACAAAAAGATGTTAAAAATATAGTTTCAAAACAAATATTTGCTAGATGGCAAGCTATCTTAAGTGTTTTTGATTTTGAAATAGAATATATAAAAGGATCTTCAAATTCACTTCCAGATTTTTTAACAAGAGAATTTTTACAGGGAAAAACTCCAGATGAATAATTATCAGTCCCTTCGTAATCAAGTTCTTTTTAATCCTCCTTCAAATGGTCTTAAAACCCTCAAATTACACATTGCCCTTGCCAAATATCATGTCAAATACTGGTCTTCGCTTGCTGATAGTTTCTCTTCTGATCCAACTTTTCACCCAATTTTTATTAATAATCTATTTACAGCTATTCATAGACTCAAGTATCTCGAGAAACAAGCTAGTCTTTATTTAGCTTGAAATTTTTCAGATGAACAGCAAAGCAAGGATGCAAACTGCTGACGATTATACTTCAAAACCTATTTCTCATAACCAGTTTCAAGTATTAGGTAATATTCCTCAAAATTCAAACAACTTTCCTCCTTTATCATACAAACAAGCCATTCAAGGACCTGAACTTCGAAAAATTGATAATCCGGTTACTCGAAAGAAGGTTGATTCAAAAAGAAAATCTATTCATACCCCTTACTTTACTAAACAAGTTGTTGAACATATTACTCTCACAAGATTTACAACAGCTCCAGACTTCAAAACCCTTCAAAGTATTATCCAAAGATACTTTCCTCAGGATTGCCATTGGTACCCTGAAGATTCTTTAAAAACTCAAAAATTTTATGAATATATTTTGGTAGACTCTGGTTCTATTGAATTAGTTCATAATCCAGATCCTAAGAATCCTCAGAGGTGTAACACCCCAAAAGGCGGCTATTACAGTGTCGTGGATCCCACACTGGGACCCACCAGGCGATATCCAAAACAGGTTAAATAAATATTATTTGTGATACCGAACCACAATGAATAGTCATTACTCCGATTAGGAGTTTATTAAAATATGGCCAACGGCCTTATAATACACAGGATCCGAAAAACAAGTATAAACCATATGGAGATGGAAAATACTTCAAATGTCAATACAACCAGATAGCAATTTAAATGAAACAGGAAATAACATAACACGGTTTAACATAACCGGACAACAAAAGATGTGGGGCCCCCGAACTAGTATCCTTCGAACCCTTCGCCGTCGACATGCTCTTCCCGTGCCTTGCCTTTGCCTCGACCTAAAATACCATACAAGTATTTCGCCCATAACACAGGGTCAGATATACATGATAATCAATTCTTCCGACATTATACAATTCACATATATAGATCTCAAGAAAATCATTCCGACTATTAATCATACCCCTCGGGCGTATGAAATAATCAGTCACAAATCGTCGAACACATCCAATACTATGGACGATTAACAATATGGCTCAAGATGGACATCACAGTACGCCCGATCCGGAAATGTGTCCGTGTACATGTCCGCCCCGTATACGGAATCCAGAATATACGTGGGACAATGTACCTAATTAGCCTCACGAAACTACGTCTCGTGTGCACAGTCCAATGCGGAATAATATCCACGCATGACTATATATGTGCCTGGCTAAAAATCCTACACAATGACCAATCGGAACGCAGATATGATTCCGGATATGTCACGATACAACATGACAACGAATTCAATAAATCACATATCCGATTAAGGATCAAGAAAAAACTCACCGAAGTGAAAATAAGACCAGCGAGATCAACGATTTAAAGCGACGTACTTGGGAATGCAACCCCATGAAGACAACGGAATAACGTCAAGGACAATGTCAAATCACGACAACCATTACATGAACAATTCATACACATGAAATATATAACCATCACAAGAATCTAATCATCATTATAACCAAGCAAGATAACTTGCCTCAATACGGAGATGAGAATAGTCCTCTTCTTGTCGGAACGAACGAACGGTCCTCGACTAATATTGTTTACTCGAACAATCAACCTTAAATGAAATACATTTTTCTCAATAACATATTCGCATAATTATCAATATAGGATTAGTAAGACGTCATCCTACAATCTTTTAGAATAGTTTGTTGTTTCCAATTATCGAAGCCTTATGTCAGGAGTTCTTTTAACATCATTACAACCATAAAAATCGGTTTACAATATTTTTACCGAATGTTCACATGGTTCATCATAAACAAGAATTCTATCGAGGGTATGTTGAATAACCAATTATGATGTTAATATCATCTTATGATGATTAAACTTTCCAAAACATTAAAATGTTGAAGGAACAAAATCTGCACATTATGATTATTTCTCCTCTCATCTAAATTGAATATAATGCTTACAACATGGTTATTAGTTATGAGGTTACACCATATTCATGAAGGTTATCAAAATCTTTCTTTACAAGGCTGGAAGATCCATTAACATCATGATGAATTCACCATTTATCTAGTATGATGATCAAAACATTCTAAGTTCTCAACACATTAGATTAATGAAGAGTTGTTATTGTTGGTTTCACAAATATCCTTAACCATTCAAAATCTTGCTGAGCTAAACATAAGGAGGATATGATTCTTAAGAAATCTGAGCAAGAAGACATCCTTCTACTTCTAATCATGGCCAAGTTCTTCCCAAGGTAAGTGAAAACTTAAAATGGTGTTTAATCACTTTATGATAACAACTCTATTAGTTAAATCCAACTATGGTGAAGTTAACCGATTCAAAGGTGTTCTACTGAGCTAAATTCGTCCAGTAAGATGAGCATGATAGTTACAACATGGTTAAAATCACTATATCATCAAGAACACATCCATCTCAAACCCTTATTTATCATATTCATCACAAGTGTTAAAAAGGTTGGATTAAAACTATGTTTTACTTGATTAATCTAACTCTAGGTGAAGTATAATTCGTCATTAACATCAACATATGAAAATAATACAGAGAGGAAAGTACACCTACCTCCAGAAATGAAGAACAATCTCAATGCTATGAGAAAATATACTCCAAGCTCAAGAACACCTCTTAATCTCCAAGGAAATGAGCTCCACTCCCAGATTTAAGGCTTAGAAACAAGTTAGGGGAGGTTGATATTGGTTTGGTAGTGCAGAGGGACGATATATGGAGAGAGAAATTCGGTTTGGGGTTGTGAAGAAATGAAAAACAGGCTGGTCCTATAAATAAACTGTGCAGACCTAGCGCACGCTAACGGGAAGCTTTAGCGTACGCTAACACACTTACGTACGCTAACTGGTTAATATTACGTACGTAAGCGGCTTACAGTGGCTACTGTATTGAATTCGCAGATCGTTAGCGCACGCTAATGAAAAAGGGGTTACGCACGCTAATAAAAGTTGACTCTGGTCGACATGACAGCTCAACATTACTCACATGCATGCCAACGGATAAGAAGTTCACGTGCTGAAGTCAACTGATGCCAGATTCTCTCTTAGCGTACGCAACACAGGAAGCATTACGCACGCTAAGGCACAGGATTAACGTACGTTAATCATACTATGTAGCATACGCTACATCAACAGAAAAATTCGAAAATGTAACTCTCTAATTAACATCGAATCATCACATATGAAATGAAATAACAACGATATGAAATTAAAATCTATAATACCTCAACATAATACTAAATGCAACTATTCATGATAATCAGATTATCCGAATAATACAATGACAGGCAAAGACGAAAATTTTACAGTCAGATATTACATACTCCCCCTCTTAAAAAGAGTTTCGTCCTCGAAATTAAGGGGTAAATAACTCGGGGTATCTCGCTCGCATACTATCCTCGGTTTCCCATGTAGCCTCCTCGACTCCGTGTCGCGACCACTGAACTTTCAGTAGGGGAATCGTCTTGTTCCGCAACTGCTTGATCCTCCTCTCAAGTATCCGCACCGGATGCTCCTCGTACGAATGATCCTCCACTAATTCAATCTCTTCAAACTGAAGTACATGGCTCGGATCAGCAACATATTTCCTCAACTGGGAGACATGAAACACGTTGTGAATCTTACTCAAAGTCGGTGGCAAAGCTAGTCGATAGGCCAGATCACCTACACGCTCCAAAACCTCAAACGGCCCAATGTACCTTGGGCTCAGCTTGCCCCTCTTCCCGAAACGAAAAACACCTCGGGTAGGAGACACCTTCATTAACACATGGTCACCAACCTCGAACTCAAGCGGTCGTCGACGGTGGTCAGCATAAGACTTATGTCGACTTTGAGCCGTTAACAACCGACTCCTAATCAAAGTGATCTTCTCACGAGCTGCTGATAACATATCGGGTTCTGTACCCAGAGATTCTGACAGTTCGTCCCAACACAAAGGGGACCTACAGCGACGGCCATACAATGCCTCATACGGTGCCATCTGAATCGAAGCGTGCCAACTATTATTATAAGTGAATTCCACCAAAGGCAGCTGGGCTTCCCAATCGTTCTTCCAATCAAGAGCACATGCTCTCAACATATCCTCTAGAGTCTGGATGGTTCTCTCCGACTGACCATCGGTCTGTGGATGAAAAGCCGTACTGAAATTCAACTGCGTGCCCATCGCACGATGAACTGCCTTCCAGAAGTGTGACACAAATCGCCCGTCACGGTCTGATACAATACTCTTGGGGGTACCATGTAATCTCACAATTTCCTTAATAAACAGCTGGGCCAATCTCTCGGGACCCCACGTGTCCTTAATCTCCAAGAAGTGGGCTGATTTGGTCAGACGGTCCACAATCACCCAAATTGTATTCATTCCTTGATGACTCGTCGGCAAGCCAGTGATAAAATCCATAGATATGTCTTCCCATTTCCACTCGGGAATCGGGAGCGGTTTCAGCATTCCTGCGGGTCGCTGGTGCTCAATCTTAACCTGCTGACAGGTTAAACATCTCGAAACGAATTCGGCAACCTCACGTTTCATATTCCCCCACCAATAATTCTGCTTCAAATCCTTATACATCTTGCTATATCCCGGGTGAATAGAGTACGGGGTAGCATGGGCTTCTCTCATGATAGAGTTCCTCAACTCTTCGTCAGCGGGTACACAAACTCGATTTCTAAAACGTATCAATCCATCCTCGTGGATCACGAATCCAGGGGCTTTCCCCTGGGTTACCTCATCCCGAACTCGAGATAAGAATGGGTCCGTAATTTGCTTCGATTTGATCATATCATCAAGAGACGAAGAAATCTCAAGGGTGCAAAGTTGTCCCTGAATATGCTGTAACCAAACTTCAATTTTTGGCCTCATAAGGTCCAACTGCAACTCTCTCTGTGCTGTCAAACGGCTCAGCATCTGCTCCTGCACTGTCTTACGGCTCAATGCGTCGGCAACCACATTTGCTTTACCCGGATGATAAAGGATCTCGATATAATAATCCTTGATTAATTCTAGCCACCTTCTCTGTCTCATGTTCAACTCCTTCTGAGTAAAAATGTACTTTAGGCTCTTGTGGTCTGTAAAGATCTGGCAGGTAACTCCATAAAGATAGTGACGCCAGATTTTCAAAGCAAACACCACGGCTGCTAACTCCAAGTCATGGGTCGGATAGTTAACTTCATAGGGTCGCAATTGTCTCGACGCATAGGCAATCACTTTCCCTTCTTGCATTAGTACACATCCCAGACCCTGTCTCGACGCGTCACTATACACCACAAATCCTTCCGTTCCTTTTGGTAAGACCAAAACAGGTGCCGAAATCAATCGAATCTTGAGCTCATCAAAACTTTGCTGACGTGTTTCTGACCACAAATACTTCTTGTCCTTACGCAGTAAGTTAGTCATCGGTTGCGCAATTTCAGAAAATCCTTCTACGAACCGTCGGTAGTAACCTGCTAGGCCGAGGAAACTACGAACTTCCTTCACGTTCTTCGGTGGTAGCCAATCTCGAATGGCTTCCTTCTTTTGTGGGTCCACTCTCACCCCTTCGGATAATATCACATGCCCGAGAAAGATAACCTCAGGCATCCAGAATTCACACTTAGAAAATTTCCCATAAAGTTGTTCCTGCCTCAATGTATCGAGAACTTGGTGGAGGTGACGCTCGTGCTCATCGTGGTCACGAGAGTAAATAAGAATGTCGTCAATAAAAACGACTACAAAGCGACCCAGATAGTTAATAAAAACTCGATTCATCAACTCCATGAATACCGCCGGTGCATTAGTCAGTCCAAATGGCATCACCACAAACTCATAATGCCCATAGCGAGTACGGAATCTTGTCTTCGAAATGTCAGACTCTCGAATCCTCAACTGATGATAACCAGATCTCAAGTCGATCTTAGGAAACACGGAAGCTCCCTGAAGTTGATCCAATAAATCATCAATACGAGGCAGAGGATACTTGTTCTTGATGGTTACCCTGTTCAGCTCGCGGTAATCAATACATAAGCGCAGAGATCCATCTTTCTTCCGTACAAATAACACTGGTGCTCCCCAAGGGGACGCACTAGGTCGAATATAGCCCTTGTCAGTCAACTCCTCAAGCTGGTTCTTCAATTCTTGCATCTCAGTCGGAGCCATACGATACGGTGCTTTTGAGAGCGGGGATGTACCAGGTTCTAACTCAATAATAAACTCCACATCACGATGAGGAGGTAAGCCTGGCAACTCGTCTGGAAATACATCTGGGTAGTCTCGGACTACCGGAATGTCGGCCAATTCAACTGGTCGATCTGCTGTTTTGGTCATGTAGCACCAATAACCAATACACCCCTGATTAAGCAGTTTTGCTGCTTTCATAGCGCTGATGACTCTCCCAGAACGACTGGAATTATCACCTCGAAAAATACACTCGAAACCATCATCAGAAGTGACGGTTACCATCCGCTTGCGGACATTGAGTATTGCGTCATGACGATCCATCCAATCGATACCCAAGATTATATCATCCTTAGGTAAATCGACTACAATCAGATTTGAGAACCACTCACGGTCGTTCAAACGAATCGGACAGTCCTGGACTTCACGATTTCCAATAATTCTTCTACCATCAGGTAGACCAATCACGTAAGGCTCACAATTGATAACATGGTCTAGAGGCAAACGACTTAAACAAGAAGAAGATATAAAGGAGTGTGAAGCACCGGTATCAAAAAGAACACACACAGGCTGGGAGTGGATCTCGAGTATACCTGAAATCATGCTGGCCTCGGGATCGTCAGCTTTCTTCATCTCGTAAATCCTGGGTTTCGCAGTTCCGATACCAGGTGTACCACTTTGATTCCCACGGCCCATTCCCCTATTCGCCCCAGTGGTCTGATAGGAAGCGGACGGAGGCGTCCGGTTCTGGACAGAGGATTGAACTGGAGCATGAGACGCTACTGGTTCATGTCCGGGCCCACTCCTGCAAAAACGAGCACGGTGACCATTCTTACCACAAGTATGGCATGTGATGGCAGGCTTTGGGTATTTGAAGTTGATATGCCCCTGGCCCCCACAGTTATGACACACCACAGAAGAGGGAACCGCTCGAGAGTGCGATCCGGCGGGCTTTGACATCATGGGTGGTTGATCAGAAGGGTTTGGCAATGACTGGGGCTTCCTGAATGTCCCCCGATTACTCTCAGTCTGGTTCTGGTTCCTGGATCTTTTGTTGTTGGACTATGGTTGTTTCTTGGAAATCTCCTTCGCGGTGAGTTCGTACTCCAGAGCTTTCTCGATGAACTCTGGTAGGGTAGTACAGTGGTGATTCAACAGCTGCATTCTCATTCGGGGTTTAAGCCTCTTGAGAAAGTATTTGATCTTATCGGCCTCTGTTCGGATAATTGTCGTGGCAAAAGGAAGGAGTGCCTGGAATTTCTCAGCAACAGATAATACATCATCGTCTTCAGACGGGTCGGGGTTCAGCAGTTCCAACAGTTTGGCCTCACAGAGTGGCCCTGGATAGTAACGGTCTAGCATGAGGTTTTTAAATTCCTCCCAAGTATAAACATCATCAGCTGGCCTTACTGAAAACCACCAGGTATGAGCGCCTTTGCTAAGATAATACGCGGCTACCGAGATGCGGTTCTCTTCCGGGCAGTCCACCATCTGGAAAAGTTTCTCAAAATGCTCGATCCAATGCACAATGTCAGCAGGCTCAGAGGAGCCTTCAAAAGTCGGTGGTCGCTGGCGAGAGATGTCGCTGATAATCCGACTCACGGGTCCGCCAATCACAGGAGGAGGATGAGCCCCCTGTTGCTGGCCAGTAGCGGCCCTCTGCATAGTGTAACACCCCGAGATATTCGGAATAATTACAGCGCCGTAAACCCTTTAAGTAAGGATTTACAAGGCTAATTTAAAAGAAATGTAAATATAAGACATCAATACTGCGGAAATTCAAGTTTACAAAACCATTCAACTGGTTTAACGAGTAATTAATACAACCATATCGAAATGATATCATAAGACACGCGTACTCGAGTACTGAAATCAAAACAAGAAAACAAATCACCAACAACAACAAACATCACTGAACCACTTCGTCGTCACGTCGGTACTGTGGCTGTTTCCCCTGATCCTCGGCTACCTAAACATCAAAACAAATGTCCACCCCCAAAGGGGTTAGCAAAACGATGCTAGTACAAGTATCATTTAAACGAATCAAATATGCATCAACAATACATAACAAGATACACCACACGGACTTCCGCTACCGGAACCCGATAATGCGAATCCACAAGATTCCATTAACACAACAAGGGTATTCCAATGATCCAGCGCCCTCAGCATAGATCCCAAGATGATCCCATCGGACCAACACGAGGTGGAAATAACCCGTCCAATGATACAGCGCCCTCAGCCTAGATCCCAAGATGATCCCGTTGGACCAACACGAGGTGAACATCCGATCCAGCGCCCTCAGCATAGATCGTACAACGTACACAAACACAACTCATGCATACACATATGCCAAATCATTATGTTCATCAACATGAACATACAAACACTAGATAACGAATATCATGACAAATCAACACAAATAATTTCCATGTTCAACAACATGAATAAACCACAAACATGCTCAAAATACCAATTTTAACACATTACGATACTTGCCTCGAAGATGGAAAGAACGAAATACTTCAATGATCTCAACACACTCGAAGGCCGCCTCCTTCGATCAACGTAGCAAGCTCGAACCTTAACAAAAGAAATGATATACAAATCATCTCAAGTCGAACGATTGCCTAACAATTCGATCTACGGCCCAAAATCTCAAAATATGCAATCTGCCTGAACCACTTAGCGTACGCTACGTACTCTATGTAGCGTGCGCTAAGCCTGCCTGTTAGCGTACGCTATCGTCTAATCCTAGCGTACGCTAGCCACGGACTGACAGTTCTCTCTGATCAGCCAACTGACTCGGCTGATATCATAACGTACGTTACGTACCAAACGTAACGTGCGTTAACTTATCCCCGATAGCGCTCGTTAACTTACGTATGTTAGCGTGCGCTAACCGTGCATGGCAGATTACTACTGGTAGAAAACTGGATCTAATGGTGATGAACTCATGAATTCTATGGTGATAATACAAGTCATCCCCGAGCATATCATGCTAATAAGGTTTGTGAAAGTTCTATACGTACTAAATGACTATGAGATACAAAGATACGTATAATCATCTCAACACCATAATTCATCTTAGATCTTCAAGGGATATCCTGAGTTCAATCCGTTTTATGACCCAAAATGTATGATTCCTTTATATAAATGCATAAGAACTTGAAAATCTCCATATACTGATCACAAATCGGTTTAAAAATGCTTAGGAGTCCATATACTAAAACGGTTCAAAGGTTCATACGATGAATAAGTGCCGAAATGTCGAAAATATCCTTCTAACACATGATGTTCGACTATTAACGAATCTAACTGACTAGATAAACATGATTAAACGTCCTTTAGAACACTACTAGTATTGGTGAAGAACCACCTACCTCAACGTAGTGAAGAACAAGGAGGAAATCGAAGCAAATCCAACGTCGAAGGCTTGAACACCAATCCTCAATGATATATAATCTTCAACACGAGCTAGGATGCTGATATGAAGTGTTTAGGATGTTGAGAGTAATACTCTAAGTATAAGAGTTCGGATGTGGGAAAAGAAAGGACTGAAAACACGAAAAGGATGCTGTCCTATTTATAGGAAATGGTTATTAGCGCGCGCTAGTCCATGCTCGTAGCGTGCGCTAACGGCTTACTGACTTCACTGTACTCGGCACTTAGCGTGCGCTATTCTCATGTCAGTAGCGTGCGCTAAGGCATTGACTTGGCTTTTCCCGAAAGCCGTCCAGGTTCATCCCGACACAATCCGACCAAGATCCCCGGCCTGATCTCACCTACCACACGTCTCAATAATATTGACCACACATAGCGTGCGCTAATGCTCCTTTGTAGCGTGCGCTAAGGATTCATGTTAGCGTACGCTACACATAGCCGATAGCGTGCGCTACATGCGCAGAATTACAATTTTTAAATCACATACATGAAATCATACGCTCAACAACATCGGATTATGAAATACGGAGAATAATACTCAGATCAAAGTACAACAATTACAATATCACAAGTTCCAAACACATATCAGAAATCTCGGGTATTACATCCTTCCTCCCTAAAAAGAAGTTTCGTTCCGAAACTTAAGATGAAAACAACTCTGGATATCTAGCCTTCATACTGTCCTCCGTTTCCCAAGTGGCCTCTTCGACTCCGTGTCGTGACCATTGTACTTTAACCAAGTGTATTGGTTTATTCCTCAATTGTTTGATCCGACTCTCAAGTATCTTGATTGGTCTCTCTTCGAAGGTGCCATCATTAGCTATCTCGATCTCGTCGAAATCAATGACGTGACTGGGGTCCGGTACATACTTCCGCAATTGGGATACGTGAAACACATTATGAACGTGACTCAGCGATGGCGGTAAGGCCAACCTGTATGCTAAATCTCCAACCCTCTCGAGGATCTCGAATGGTCCGATATATCTAGGACTAATCTTGCCTCTCCTCCCAAAATGGAAAATCCCTCGTGTAGGAGACACCTTCAATAGTACATGGTCCCCAGCGTCGAACTCTAGAGGGCGACGACGTACGTCTGCATAAGACTTCTGTCGACTCTGGGCAGTCAACAGTCTTTCTCGAATCAAAGCTATCTTCTCTTGAGTATGAATTATCAATTCCGGTTCCGTCCCGATCAAATCCGAAGAATCATCCCAACACAGGGGTGATCGGCATCTTCTCCCGTACAAAGCTTCAAATGGTGCCATCTTAATAGAAGCATGCCAACTATTATTGTAAGTGAATTCAATCAGTGGCAAATGAACTTCCCTATCAGTTGACCAATCAAAAGCACAGGCTCTAAGCATGTCCTCTACTGTTTGTATAGTCCTTTCGGACTGACCGTCCGTTTGGGGATGATAAGCCGTGCTAAAGTTGAGCTCAGTCCCCAGAGCCCTGTGAACTGCTTTCCAGAAGTGCGACATGAAACGACCATCTCGATCCGAAATAATGGTCTTCGGCGTCCCATGCAATCTGACTATCTCTGCAATAAATACTCGCGCCAATCTCTCGGGTCCCCATGTATCTTTAATCCCTAGGAAATGAGCCGACTTGGTTAGTCGATCAACTACAACCCAAATCATGTTCATTCCCGTTCTAGTCCTTGGCATACTGGTGATGAAATCCATCGAGATGTCCTCCCACTTCCATTCAGGGATCTAAGCGGCTTTAACATTCGGCAGGTCGCCGATGTTCAATCTTAACTTGCCGACAAGTCAAGCACCTCAAACGTGCTCGCTACGTCCTTCTTCATATTCCCCACCGGAAGTTTTGTTTTAAATCCTTATACATCTTACTGCTGCCCGGGTGAATGGAATAGGGCGCGCTGTGAGCTTCCTTCAGAATAGTCCGTCTCAAATCATCATCATCGGGAACGCAAAGTCGACTCTGAAATCTCAGAACTCCATTGTCTTGTATCACGAATCCTGGGGTTTTTCCTTTCTTTACTTCGTCACATAACCGAAGGATCAGAGAATCGTTCAACTGCTTAGATTTGATTTCCTCGACTAGTGACGAAGTCAGTTCCATCACATATAGTTGCCCTTGAATTCCTGGTGCCCATACTTCAATCCCTTCACGGATCAGTTCTCGTTGAATGCTGGGTTGGGATGTAAGTGTTTCCAACACTCGAAGAGAAACAGGTTTACGGCTCAATGCATCAGCTACAACGTTTGCTTTCCCCGGATGATAGAGAATCTCTAAGTCGTAATCCTTGATCAATTCCAGCCACCTTCTCTGCCTCATGTTTAATTCTTTACATGAAAATGTACTTGAGGCTCTTATGATCTGTAAAGATCTGACAATGAGTGCCGTACAAATAATGTCTCCAAATTTTCAAGGCAAAGACTACAGCTGCTAACTCCAGATCATGAGTCGGGTAATTTACTTCGTACGGTTTCAAATGCCGAGAAGCATAGGCAATTACCTTATCCTTTTGCATCAACACACATCCCAGACCCTGATTTGAAGCGTCGCTGTAAACCATGAATCCATCAGTTCCATCTGGCAATGCTAAAATAGGTGCTGTCGTCAGTCTCTTCTTAAGTTCATCAAAACCAGCCTGGCATTTCTCATCCCACTTAAACTTTTGAGTTTTCTATAATAGCTGAGTGAGCGGACGAGAGATCTTGGAAAATCCCTCTACAAAGCGGTGATAATATCCAGCAAGTCCTAGGAAACTCTGGACTTCTTTCACATTATTAGAGCTTCCCATTCCAAGATTGCTTCGACTTTCTTCGGGTCCACCTGAACTCCGTCAGCTGATATCACATGCCCAAGGAAAGTTACTTCCCTAAGCCAGAACTCGCATTTTGAAAGCTTTGCATACAGCTGTTCCTTCCTCAAGGTGCTCAAAACCACACGTAAATGTTCGGCATGCTCCTCTGCGTCTCTCGAATATATCAAGATGTCATCAATGAAGACGACCACAAATTTATCCAAGTATTCCAATAATACCCGATTCATCAATTGCATGAATACCGCAGGAGCATTGGTAAGTCCAAACGGCATCACTACGAATTCATAATGCCCGTACCGGGACCTGAAAGTAGACTTCGGTATATCCGATTCCTTAATCCTCAACTGATGGTATCCTGATCGCAAGTCAATCTTCGAGAATACCCTTGCCCCTTGCAGTTGATCAAACAAGTCGTCGATCCGAGGTATAGGATACTTATTCTTGATCGTCATCTTGTTGAGCTCCCTGTAATCAATACACAGTCGGAGGTATCCGTCTTTCTTCCGGACAAAGAGAACGGGCGCTCCCCAAGGAGAAACGCTAGGTTGAATATAGCCCTTCTGTAACAATTCCTACAATTGCTTCTTGAGTTCATACATCTCGGTTGGCGCCATGCGGTATGGTGCTCTGGAAATAGGAGCTGCTCCAGGCTCTAATTCGATAGTGAATTCCACTTCTCTCTGCAGAGGTAACCCAGGTAGTTCGTCAGGAAATACATCTGAGAACTCATTCACAACTGAAATAGACGAGAGCTCTACTCTTTCCTCTTTCCTCATGGCATAACACCAAAGTCCATGACATCCTTGCTTCAGTAATTTCACGGCTTTCATTGCTTTTATCAATTTTCCCGAGCTTCCCGGTCTCCACCCTCGAAATAAGTGTTCAGATCCGTCATCAGCAATGATAGAAATGACTCTCTCTCGGTAATTCAGAATAGCTCCATAACGGTTGAGCCAATCGTCTCCGAGAATTAAATCGTCACCGTAGATGTCAACTACAATAAGATTCGATGGCCAATCTCTCCCTCCTATAGATACCGGAAAATCTCTAGCCTCTAGGGTTCCCACAATTCTCTCTCCACTCGGCAAACCCACAACATATGGTTCACAATCAAATAAGCACGAGATTTTTAAACGATTTACACAGTTCAATGATACAAAAGAATGTGTAGCTCCGGAATCGAATAAAACCCTATCTGGTTGCAAAAGGATCTGAATCGTACCTGATGCAACAAAGAAGTGTTCGATCGCCGATTTCCTCATCTCGCATAAAGCGCGGAGGAACGGACTCAAAGATCGGATGTCTCTCTCTTCCCAACATTCTGTTGCTGAAATCCACTCTGTTGTGTCTGGTTCACACTTATCTCCTTCGGAACTGGCGCTGGAGTGCGAGTACCAAAAGATCTAGTAGCAACTCCACAGAAATCCGCACGGTGCCCTTCTTGTCCACAATCGTAGCAAGTCACCGAAGATGCGGGGCAGTCACGTCGAACATGCCCTGCTCGACCACAATTGTAGCATTTCTTTGATGCGTCCGGAACTGCTGATGTAGTCCGAAACTTCTTTCCACCTGTGGAAGGATGTGGAGGTTTCCTAGCCGAATAAAAGGAAGACTGGCCCTTGCGGGGTCTACCGCTCTTGTTTTCTGAGAAGTTGCCGGTCACCTTCTGCTTCTTTGCCTCCACTGATTTCTCCACCGCCGCCTCTTTCATGTCGTAGGCCAGCGCTTTGTCTTGATACTGTCGCAACGTAGTACACTCGAATCCGGACATGTACTGCTGAATCTCCGGCTTCATCCGCATATCGAAATGAAAATCTTTTCTGCCTCCGTTCTGACCAAGTGTCGCACACAAGTCAGCTGATGATTAAAAGTTTTGATTACATCTCACGCAGATGCTTCCAACTCGTGGTGAGAAAAACTCTCGGATCTTTGCCTCTCTAACTGGATGAGGACAATACGTGCTTCCATCATTAGTTTGAATTCCGTCCAATCCGCATTATGATTCTCGGGTCGGATAGCTTCCCACCAATCAAAGGCCTCCCTCCGGAAAATACCGGGCAATGGGAACCTTTCGGTCCTCGGGACAGTTAAGACCCGCGAATATCTTCTCTAACTCCTTAAGCCGGTGATCCCAAGTAAGTGCCTCACAGATCCACAAATTTTGGCGGGTGCAATTTGACCACCTCGCAAGCCATCTGTCTCCCGCTTATCCTCGTGGTGCCTTGTCCCATCGCCGTCTGCATGCGGTCGACTACCCGGGCGAATCGGGTTTATCTGCGCCACCACTGTTGAAGCACTCCGGCATGTTAGAATTTGCGTCGCCGCCGATCCTTGCCCTCCAGAATGGGAATCGGTTCGACTAGCTGATAATTCCGGGGTAGTTGCGGAATCCTCATGTCTCATGTTACCCCGTCCGCGTCCACGACCGCGTCCGCATCCACGTCCTCCTCTCAACATACTGTAAACACAATTCCTCAATATCCAGGACAAAGTTTACGAAATAAAGCCCGTCAATACTCACAAAACAGTAATTAAGTAAAACGGTAGTATAAGAGATTAGGAGACTTACATCCACGGTCTACATGACGACTTTTGGCTGAACAGTGATGTTACAAACAACTCGTAAATCAATAACGTAAACAGACCCAACTTAAAACCCGACTGCCAAGATGTCCATAAATCTTAGCTCCGATACCATATTCTGTAACACCCCGAGATATTCGGAATAATTACAGCGCCGTAAACCCTTTAAGTAAGGATTTACAAGGCTAATTTAAAAGAAATGTAAATATAAGACATCAATACTGCGGAAATTCAAGTTTACAAAACCATTCAATTGGTTTAATAAGTAATTAATACAACCATATCGAAACAAATCAAAACAAGAAAACAAATCACCAACAACAACAAACATCTCTGAACCCCTTCGTCGTCACGTCGGTACTGTGGCTGTTTCCCCTGCTCCTCGGCTACCTGAACATCAAAACAAATGTCCACCCCCGAAGGGGTTAGCAAAACGATGCTAGTACAAGTATCATTTAAACGAATCAAATATGCATCAACAATACATAACAAGATACACCACACGGACTTCCGCTACCGGAACCCGATAATGCGAATCCACAAGATTCCATTAACACAGCAAGGGTATTCCAATGATCCAGCGCCCTCAGCATAGATCCCAAGATGATCCCGTCGGACCAACACGAGGTGGAAATAACCCGTCCAATGATCCAGCCTCGGCCTAGATCCCAAGATGATCCCGTCGGACCAACACGAGGTGGACATCCGATCCAGCGCCCTCAGCATAGATCGTACAACGTACACAAACACAACTCATGCATACACATATGCCAAATCATTATGTTCATCAACATGAACATACAAACACTAGATAACGTATATCATGACAAATCAACACAAATAATTTCCATGTTCAACAACATGAATAAACCACAAACATGCTCAAAATACCAATTTTAACACATTACGATACTTGCCTCGAAGATGGCAAGAACGAAATACTTCAATGATCTCAACACACTCGAAGGCCGCCTCCTTAAATCAACGTAGCAAGCTCGAACCTTAACAAAAGAAATGATATACAAATCATCTCAAGTCGAATGATTGCCTAACAATTTGATCTACGGCCCAAAAGCTCAAAATATGCAATCTGCCTGAACCACTTAGCGTACACTACGTACTCTATGTAGCATGCGCTAAGACTGCCTGTTAGCGTACGCTATCGTATAATCCTAGCGTACGCTAGCCACGGACTGACAGTTCTCTCTGATCAGCCAACTGACTCGGCTGATATCATAACGTACGTTACGTACCAAACGTAGCGTGCGTTAACTTATCCCCGATAGCGCACGTTAACTTACGTATGTTAGCGTGCGCTAACCGTGCATGGCAGATTACTACTGGTAGAAAACTGGATCTAATGGTGATGAACTCATGAATTCTATGGTGATAATACAAGTCATCCCCGAGCATATCATGCTAATAAGGTTTGTGAAAGTTCTATACGTACTAAATGACTATGAGATACAAAGATACGTATAATCATCTCAACACCATAATTCATCTTCGATCTTCAAGGGATATCCTGAGTTCAATCCGTTTTATGACCCAAAACGTATGATTCCTTTATATAAACGCATAAGAACTTGAAAATCTCCATATACTGATCACAAATCGGTTTGAAAATGCTTAGGAGTCCATATACTAAAACGGTTCAAAGGTTCATACGATGAATAAGTGCCGAAATGTCGAAAATATCCTTCTATCACATGATGTTCGACTATTAACGAATCTAACTGACTAGATAAACATGATTAAACGTCCTTTAGAACACTACTAGTATTGGTGAAGAATCACCTACCTCAAAGTAGTAAAGAACAAGGAGGAAATCGAAGCAAATCCAACGTCGAAGGCTTGAACACCAATCCTCAATGATCTATAATCTTCAACACGAGCTAGGATGCTGATATGAAGTGTTTAGGATGTTGAGAGTAATACTCTAAGTATAAGAGTTCGGATGTGGGAAAAGAAAGGACTGAAAACACGAAAAGGATGTTGTCCTATTTATAGGAAATGGTTATTAGCGCGCGCTAGTCCATGCTCGTAGCGTGCGCTAACGGCTTACTGACTTCACTGTACTCGGCACTTAGCGTGCGCTATTCTCATGTCAGTAGCGTGCGCTAAGGTGTTGACTTGGCTTTTCCCGAAAGCCGTCCAGGTTCATCTCGACACAGTCCGACCAAGATCCCCGGCCTGATCTCACCTACCCCACGTCTCAATCATATTGACCACGCATAGCGTGCGCTAATGCTCCTTTGTAGCGTGCGCTAAGGATTCATGTTAGCGTACGCTACACATAGCCGATAGCGTGCGCTACATGCGCAGAATTACAATTTTTAAATCACATACATGAAATCATACGCTCAACAACATCGGATTATGAAATACGGAGAATAATACTCAGATCAAAGTACAACAATTACAATATCACAAGTTCCAAACACATATCAGAAATCTCGGGTATTACACATAGCTTCCATTAGTTGACCCATCTGGGTCATCTGTGTCATCATGCCCTGCATCACGACGTAAGGATAGACACGCGCATCCCCGCGCCCACTGTGGTGCGATTGTTCCCTAGAAGGTGAGCCACTGTCTGCGGAACTCTGATCCGCATTCGCGCGTCTGTTGGCTCGAGGTATCGGGATTCGGCCCCTTCCGCGGCCTCGTCCCCCTCTGCCACGACCTCTCAGGTTTCTTTCCATACTGAAAGAATCAATCATAATGATAACCATAAGTACCGTTCAAGATACTAAAATTAATGCTAAGTTAATAGCAACAAGGAATCACATATTCAAGGAAACAGTTATCGATACCACGAATGTCGCACCGAATATTATATCGGCGTCAAGTCGAACAATTTCAATCATATAATCAATTCAGCATTTACCTCGGATTATCAATTAGAAAAATCCTGTCACAATTCCTCGAAATAACATGATCAACATTGAGACCCATACTGATATCAATATTATGCCAGTAATTAAATCATGGCTCATAAAGTACATACCGTATTTGGCTCATGTGGTCGGCGCAGACAGTCACACGTGACACGAAGGTCTCTTGATACTAGTTCAATTCACAATGACTCATAAAAGGAAACAACTCTCGATACCATCTTCTGTAACACCCCAAAAGGCGGCTATTACAAAGGCCGTGGATCCTCACTGGGACCCACTGTGCGATATCCAAAACAGGTTAAATAAATATTATTTGTGATACCGAACCACAATGAATAGTCATTACTCCGATTAGGAGTTTATTAAAATATGGCCAACGGCCTTATAATACACAGGATCCGAAAAACAAGTATAAACCATATGTAGATGGAAAATACTTCAAATGTCAATACAACCAGATAGCAATTTAAATGAAACAGGAAATAACATAACACGGTTTAACATAACCGGACAACAAAAGATGTGGGCCCCCCGAACTAGTATCCTTCGAACCCTTCGCCGTCGACATGCTCTTCCCGTGCCTTGCCTTTGCCTCGACCTAAAATACCATACAAGTATTTCGCCCATAACACAGGGTCAGATATACATGATAATCAATTCTTCCGACATTATACAATTTACATATATAGATCTCAAGAAAATCATTCTGACTATTAATCATACCCCTCGGGCGTATGAAATAATCAGTCACAAATCGTCGAACACATCCAATACTATGGACGATTAACAATATGGCTCAAGATGGACATCACAGTACGCCCGATCCGGAAATGTGTCCGTGTACATGTCCGCCCGGTATACGAAATCCAAAATATACGTGGGACAATGTACCTAATTAGCCTCACGAAACTATGTCTCGTGTGCACAGTCCAATGCGGAATAATATCCACGCATGACTATATATGTGCCTGGCTAAAAATCCTACACAATGACCAATCGGAACGCAGATATGATTCCGGATATGTCACGATACAACATGACAACGAATTCAATAAATCACATATCCGATTAAGGATCAAGAAAAAACTCACCGAAGTGAAAATAAGACCAGCGAGATCAACGATTTAAAGCGACGTACTTGGGAATGCAACCCCATGAAGACAACGGAATAACGTCAAGGACAATGTCAAATCACGACAACCATTACATGAACAATTCATACACATGAAATATATAACCATCACAAGAATCTAATCATCATTATAACCAAGCAAGATAACTTGCCTCAATACGGAGACGAGAATAGTCCTCTTCTTGTCGGAACGAACGAACGGTCCTCGACTAATATTGTTTACTCGAACAATCAACCTTAAACGAAATACATTTTTCTCAATAACATATTCGCATAATTATCAATATAGGATTAGTAAGACGTCATCCTACAATCTTTTAGAATAGTTTGTTGTTTCCAATTATCGAAGCCTTATGTCAGGAGTTCTTTTAACATCATTACAACCATAAAAATCGGTTTACAATATTTTTACCGAATGTTCACATGGTTCATCATAAACAAGAATTCTATCGAGGGTATGTTGAATAACCAATTATGATGTTAAGATCATCTTATGATGATTAAACTTTCCAAAACATTAAAATGTTGAAGGAACAAAATCTGCACATTATGATTATTTATCCTCTCATCTAAATTGAATATAATGCTTACAACATGGTTATTAGTTATGAGGTTACACCATATTCATGAAGGTTATCAAAATCTTTCTTTACAAGGCTGGAAGATCCATTAACATCATGATGAATTCACCATTTATCTAGTATGATGATCAAAACATTCTAAGTTCTCAACACATTAGATTAATGAAGAGTTGTTATTGTTGGTTTCACAAATATCCTTAACCATTCAAAATCTTGCTGAGCTAAACATAAGGAGGATATGATTCTTAAGAAATCTGAGCAAGAAGACATCCTTCTACTTCTAATCATGGCCAAGTTCTTCCCAAGGTAAGTGAAAACTTAAAATGGTGTTTAATCACTTTATGATAACAACTCTATTAGTTAAATCCAACTATGGTGAAGTTAACTGATTCAAAGGTGTTCTACTGAGCTAAATTCGTCCAGTAAGATGAGCATGATAGTTACAACATGGTTAAAATCACTATATCATCAAGAACACATCCATCTCAAACCCTTATTTATCATATTCATCACAAGTGTTAAAAAGGTTGGATTAAAACTATGTTTTACTTGATTAATCTAACTCTAGGTGAAGTATAATTCGTCATTAACATCAACATATGAAAATAATACAGAGAGGAAAGTACACCTACCTCCAGAAATGAAGAACAATCTCAATGCTATGAGAAAATATACTCCAAGCTCAAGAACACCTCTTAATCTCCAAGGAAATGAGCTCCACTCCCAGATTTAAGGCTTAGAAACAAGTTAGGGGAGGTTGATATTGGTTTGGTAGTGCAGAGGGACGATATATGGAGAGAGAAATTCGGTTTGGGGTTGTGAAGAAATGAAAAACAGGCTGGTCCTATAAATAAACTGTGCAGACCTAGCGCACGCTAACGGGAAGCTTTAGCGTACGCTAACACACTTACGTACGCTAACTGGTTAATATTACGTACGTAAGCGGCTTACAGTGGCTACTGTATTGAATTCGCAGATCGTTAGCGCACGCTAATGAAAAAGGGGTTACGCACGCTAATAAAAGTTGACTCTGGTCGACATGACAGCTCAACATTACTCACATGCATGCCAACGGATAAGAAGTTCACGTGCTGAAGTCAACTGATGCCAGATTCTCTCTTAGCGTACGCAACAAAGGAAGCATTACGCACGCTAAGGCACAGGATTAACGTACGTTAATCATACTATGTAGCGTACGCTACATCAACAGAAAAATTCGAAAATGTAACTCTCTAATTAACATCGAATCATCACATATGAAATGAAATAACAACGATATGAAATTCAAATCTATAATACCTCAACATAATACTAAATGCAACGATTCATGATAATCAGATTATCCGAATAATACAATGACAGGCAAAGACGAAAATTTTACAGTCGGATATTACAAGAGGACTGGTTTTTTAAAATGCATTATTAAAAAGATTTTCAAATCGGATGAATGGACTTTCCCATTCTCAAACAAAAACTTTTCTGGAAACTTCACTCCAAAAGGATATTCATATCCTGACTACAAAAAAGCTTGGTTCTATACTTTCTTCAAAAGATCTTTTGATCATTCATGGTTCTTTACTTTCCATAAAGATTTTGTCAAAACTTACCCCATTTAGTTTTGTGAATGGTGGATTCAATTTGGACCAACTACAGACATTCTTCCTTCAAGTGTCTATAGTGCATTCAAATTTTATACTCAAAATGCCAAAGGATCTGAGTTTGAAAAATTCATTGGTTATTTTTCTGAATTCAAAGTCCCTTGGATATTTTGCTGGAATTTTCAATTTCAACAGTATCATCCAGCCCCTTATCCTATCTCTATCGTTAGAGAATTCAAAATAAAATGGTGGTCTAATTTCACAACCTCGTATTGTGATTTAGATGTCGTTTCAACTTTCTTTTCAACAGGGAAAAAACCCTCATTCCCAAATTCAAAGATCTCTTCCAAACCAACTCATCCTATTATAGCAAAATCAAAAGCTAAGGATAAGAAAATTTTTAATGATATAAATTCGAGTTTCAGTTTGTCTTCACAACAAATGAAGATCCTTCAAATGTTGGAAGACTGCCCAGAACTTGCAAAAGATTATATTCAATTACTCAAAAATAAGACAGAATCTTCTCATGCTTCAAGTGAAGGTTCTAGTTCTAATCAATATGCTCAGGATCCTGATGATGATTTCTTTATTGATCCTGATCAGTTCTAGTTTTCAAAATTCATTTTCAAAATTCACTGTCAGCAATGTAGCAGTCTAAAGAAGTAATTGGCTAGTCTGGTTCAAACGGTAACCAGTAAAGACTTATCAAATCCGTTCATAGGTGTGGTTTTCCTTAAAAACCAAGAAGAGTTACCAAAATAACTATTAATATTTTGGCTAGTCCGGTTCAAACGGTATCCGGTAAAGACTTATCAAATCCGTTCATAGGTGTGGTTTTCCTTAAAAACCAAGAAGAGTTACCAAAATAACTATTAATATTTTGGCTAGTCCGGTTCAAACGGTAGCCGATAAAGACTTATCAAACCCGTTTATAGGTGTGGCTTTCCTCAAAAGCCAATATTTTGTTTAATGGTCCACTACAGCTCAAAAGAAGGTCCACTACATTAAAATATAAATTAACTAAAGCTCATGCCATGTATTTTGTGAGAAATCCCAAAGAACAATTTGAGAAGAATTTAATTCTTCTTTGGGATTTCCCACAAAATACATGGCAATAGTAACTAATAGGAAATCACAGGCATCAGCCTTTTCTTGAGTAGTACCATCTTCTAAATCATATTCCGATTTATGATTCATAATGAATTGTTTATCTTCTAAAGCCAATTGATTATCCCACCAGTTTTTTAATTGACCAGTAAAACCAGTTATTAAAAGACTTGCAGCATTATCATCAGTTAAATTATGAATTTTATAGGCAGTTTTGGCCATTCCCGTCTCTTGGAGAGTATTTAATATCTCATATTCTGATTTTCCATCAATATTCCATTGATGAATGGATTGACCATCATATTTTGATGTTTGAAATTGAGATCTTTCTTCATATTGAATATCAGGAGGAGTAGGCCTTCTATAATAATTTCTATTAGGACCATAAGATTTTAGTTTATTAATTTCCTCTGACTCAGCACTAGAATCACTTTCGCAGACACAATTAATGTCTGGTTTGGAATCAACAATACTTATTTTTGAATTATTGGAAGAGGAGGCAATATTAGATAAACTTTTATTAACTCTTTCTAATAAATGAGTATTAGTAGTATTGTCAAGAAGCTTTGTTTTAGGTAGAATTAATTTTTGATCTATTTTATTAGGTTTGAAATGAGGCTTTGATATCTCATTAGGAAATTTAGGAATAGTTTTTTCTTCAGCATTAATCTGCAATTTGTGCATATGACTAACCTGATTAGAAATAGTTTGTAATATTTGATTTGAAAAATTATTCTGTTGATAAACTTTTTTAATATCTTCTTGAGTTATAGGATCATTACCTTATTTTCCTTTTTTAAAAGGAGAAGCAATAACTTCCCCATCTTTAGTGGATATCTTAAGATTTTATAAAGGAGGATGAATAGAAGTAATGATTTCATTGTTGATTAAAGTCCAATTTTTAAGAAGTGTATTATGAACATTTATTTGTTTTTGAGAAAAAACATTTTGAATATTTCTGTGAGAATTAAAGGTTTGAAAGTATTCTAACAAAGGAATACTTTCATGAATTTTGAACATATGATCCATCCATTCTTTCAAAAAAATTTTAGTTAGTTCAGGATATTCATCCCTAAATTTTTGATACCATTCTCTCTGCTTATTATTTTTAGGGTCATAATAATGTTCATTAATGAATTTATGATCAACGCTAAAAAATAAACTTTTAGTTTTAGGTTTGGTACTAGTTATGACATCTATTTGAGATATAGTAGGAGAAGTAGGAGGTGAATATTCAGTATTTTGGAATTCTGGGAGAGGAGTTTTGAATTTAATATTAGGTTTAGGAATCTTTAATTTGTAAGGTTTAAATTTATTAGAAGAAGTAGAAATTTCTCCTTTATAAATTTTTACTGAGTCGAATTTTAAAATGATGTTTCCATCTTTGTCTTCAATTATTTGATTAATGTCTTTTTTAATTATATTTCTTGGTATTTCAGGATTTTTGAAAATAAATTCCTTAGGAATAGTTATCTCATTTCATTTTAATGTTTTAGGAGTAAATGTTGAAGAGTGATCATTTTCTATTTGAAGTAGGACAGTTTCATCTTTAGAAGTTGGTTTTATATTAAATTTGGGATTTAATTGGGAATTCATTAATCTAAAACAAACTCTATAAATAATTGCAAAATTTTTGCAGGTTTCTTGGAATTCATCTCCTTGGAGATGTATATCAAGTACTAATGAATCTTTTATTAAAGGATCAAGTAAATCAACTGAAAAATCTGGAGAACAATTGAAATATATTGGGCCATTGCAAATATTAGTTTGAATCATGGCTAAGAGAGAAGATTTATATATTTTTAATCTTTTATCTCTTAATGCAAGATAGATAGGGGCATTGATACCTTTACGAACTAAGGGTTTAACAGCAATTTGTATTAATCCATAATGCATATGTTTGAAACCTTTTTCTAAGTATTTGTGAATACTTGCTAAGGATAATAAAGGAATATTTTGAAATTCTTGTTGAATTGAAATAGTTTCTTCATGTATTTTGACAGAAAATGCAGTTTTGAAATCAAGAGATCCTATTTGATAAATACTTTCAATTTGATTTTCACGGATTGTCCAGTTTGAATAATTAACAGGGACATGTAATTCTTTGGAGCTAACAACATTATTAGAATTATTATTTTTAGAAAATAATTTTCTAATTGATAATGCCATACTTAGATTTGGATCTGGATATTGGTTTTTGTAAGATAGGTCGTACTTAGATCTGGGTTTGGAAGATTGCTTATTGAAAACTGAGATTATAAGTTTTTACTGGGTTTAGAAATTCACGAATCCGGGACCACCACCGGGACCACCAACTCAGGCTGACCAACGGATTTTCCTTGGCTGACCAACGCAAACGTGAATACTAAGAACAGTATAGACTTATGAACTTAGTAAACAATTTGCAATTCAAACATGCTATCTAAAGTATGAACTATACAAACAAATCTCAAAAGTATGCTATCAAATTCCGTGCGCAAATAGTAGACGTCCTTTTGAGATTTGTAGGTATAGTTCATACTTTAGATTGTAACACCCCAAAATGCGGCTATTACAGTGCCGTGAATCCCATACTGGGACCCACCAGGCGATATTCAAAACAGTTTAAACAAATATTATTTGTGATACCGAACCACAATGAATAGTCATTACTCCGATTAGGAGTTTATTAAAATATGGCCAACGGCCTTACAATACACAGGATCCGAAAAACAAGTATAAACCATATGGGGATGGAAAATACTTCAAATGTCAAATACAACCAAATAGCAATTTAAATGAAACAGGAAATAACATAACACGGTTTAACATAACCGGACAACAAAAGGTGTGGGCCCCCCGAACTAGTATCCTTCGAACCCTTCGCCGTCGACATGCTCTTCCCGTGCCTTGCCTTTGCCTCGACCTAAAATACAATACAAGTATTTCGCCCAACACAGGGTCAGATATACATGATAATCAATTCTTCTGACATTATACAATTCACATATATAGATTTCAAAGAAATCATTCAGACTATCAATCATACCCCTCGGGCGTATGAAACGATCAGTCACAAGCATCCAATACTATGGACGATTAACAGTATGGCTCAAGATGGACATCACAGTACGCCCGATCCGGAAATGTGTCCGTGCACATGTCCGCCCCGTATATGGAATCCAGAATATACGTGGGACAATGTACCTAATTAGCCTCACGAAACTACGTCTCGTGTGCACAGTCCAATGCGGAATAATATCCACCAATGACTACATATGTGCCTGGCTAAAAATCCTACACAGTAACCAATCGGAATGCAGATATGATTCCGGATATGTCACGATACAACATGACAACGAATTCAACAAATCACATATCCGATTAAGGATCAAGAAAACTCACCGAAGTGAAAATAAGGCCAACGAGATCAACGATTCAAAACGACGTACTTGGGAATGCAACCCCATGAAGAGAACGGAATAACGTCAAGGACAATGTCAAATCACGACAAACATTTCATACATATGAAAGATATAACCATCACAAGAAATCTAATCATCATTATAACCAAGCAAGATAACTTGCCTCAAATCCGTAAGCGAAAGATAGTCCTTCTCCAAATGATCAAACGGACGGTATCCTCGGTTAAACACTCAATCGAACAAGCAACCTTGAATGAAACGTAATTCATTCAATAACATATTCACATAATATTAATATCAATTCGTAGGAAACGACGCCCGCAACCTACTCGAATAATTCATTCCACCCTAATGAATACCTTAACGATTAATGAAAGGTTTCAATACATCTAATTCATCTTCCAAAATCGGATTACCATACCAAAAGTGTCCTTTAATTCTCTTGTTATTCTATGAACAAAACATCTTCAATTTGCCAATAAAATGGGTTTAAATCAAATTCTCATGTTCTACAACATCTACTATTATAAAAGGATAGTCATAATGAATTTGATACTCAATCTACCATGACAATATTGTTCATAAACAGCATTATCTTCTTAAGAACACTATCTATTTAGCATGATGATGAACCACATTCTAAGTTATCAACACATTAGATTGATGAAAAGTTATTGTTGTAGTTATCAAGATCCTTACCATTCTTCAAAGACTTGTGAAGCTGAACCATAATGATTTAAAGCTTCTAAGATTTCTGAACAAGATCATCTAATCCTATCTTTAACATTATCAAGTTCTTCCCAAGGTAATTAAATACCTAAAATGGTGTTTAAACACTCTATGATATCAAGTTCTTGATTAAATCCAGCTATGATGAAGCTAACCGATCCAACAATGTTCTACTGAGTTAAATTCATCCAGTAAGATGATTAATGATAACTATAAACATGATTACCATCACTACAACATCAAGAACTCATCTAATCTAAACCCTCATTTATCATATTCATCAAGAAGTGTTAAAAAGGTTGGATTAAAACTATGTTTTACTTGCTTAATCTAACTCTAGGTGAAGTATAATTCGTCATTAACATCAACATAAGAAAATAATGCAGAGAAGAAAGCACACCTACCTCCAGAAATGAAGAACAACTTCAATGCTATGAGAGAATATATTCCAAGCTCAAAAACAACTCCAAATCTCCAAGGAAATGAGCTCCACTCCAAGATTAAAGGCTTAGAAACAAGTTGGTGAAGGTTGATATCGTTTTGGTAGTGCAGAGGTATGATATGTGAAGAGAGAAATTCGGTTTGGGGTTGTGAAGAAATGAAAACAGTGGGTCCTATAAATAGATCGCGAGACTTAGCGCACGCTATCGGAATAGTTTAGCGTACGCTAATGCACTTACGCATTTATATCCGGTCGATATTACGACGTAAGCGGCTTACATGGCTACCGTCTTGAATTATCGCAGCCGTTAGCGCACGCTAACGAAATGGGTTACGACGCTAATAAAAGTAGATTCTCACCGACACGGCACTGGACCTTGATCACATGCATGCTAACGGCTAAGGAGTTCACGTGCTGAAGTCAACTGATGCCAGATTCCCTCTTAGCGTACGCAACAGAGGAAACCTTACGCACGCTAAGGCACATGATTAGCGTACGTTAATCGTACTGTGTAGCATACGCTACATCAGCAGAAAAATTCGAAAATGCAACACTCTAATTAACATCGAATCATCACATATGAAATGAAATAACAACGATATGATATTCAAATCTATAATACCTCAACATAATATTAAATGCAACGATTTATGATAATCAGATTATCTGAATAATACAACGACAGGTAAAAATGAAAAGTTACAGTCGGATATTACATACTCCCCCCCTTAAAAGGAGTTTCGTCCTCGAAACTAAGGGGTAAATAACTCGGGGTATCTCGCTCGCATACTATCCTCGGTCTCCCACGTAGCCTCCTCGACTCCGTGTCGTGACCACTGAACTTTCAGTAGGGGAATCGTCTTGTTCCGCAACTGCTTGATCCTCCTCTCGAGTATTCGTACAGGATGCTCCTCGTACGAATGATCCTATGCTAATTCAATATCTTCGAATTGAAGTACATGGATCGGATCAGCAACATATTTCCTCAACTGGGAGACATGAAACACGTTGTGAATCTTACTCAAAGTCGGTGGCAAAGCTAGTCGATAGGCCAGATCGCCTACATGCTCCAAAACCTCAAACGGCCCAATGTACCTTGGGCTCAGCTTGCCCCTCTTCCCGAAACGAAAAACACCTCGTGTAGGAGACACCTTCATTAACACATGGTCACCAACCTCGAACTCAAGCGGTCGTCGACGGTGGTCAGCATAAGACTTCTGTCGACTTTGAGCCGTTAACAACCGACTCTTAATCAAAGTGATCTTCTCACGAGCGGCTAACAACATATCGGGTTCCGTACCCAGAGATTCTGACAGTTCGTCCCAACACAAAGGGGACCTAAAGCGACGGCCATACAATGCCTCATACGGTGCCATCTGAATCGAAGCGTGCCAACTATTATTATAAGTGAATTCCACCAAAGGCAGCTGGGCTTCCCAATCGTTCTTCCAATCAAGAGCACATGCTCTCAACATATCCTCTAGAGTCTGGATGGTTCTCTCCGACTGACCATCAGTCTGTGGATGAAAAGCCGTACTGAAATTCAACTGCGTGCCCATCGCACGATGAACTGCCTTCCAGAAGTGTGACACAAATCGCCCGTCACGGTCTGATACAATGCTCTTGGGGGTACCGTGTAGTCTCACAATTTCCTTAATAAACAGCTGGGCCAATCTCTCGGGGCCCCACGTGTTCTTAATCTCCAAGAAGTGGGCTGATTTGGTCAGACGGTCCATAATCACCCAAATCGTATTCATTCCTCGACGACTCGTCGGCAAGCTAGTGATAAAATCCATAGATATGTCCTCCCATTTCCACTCAGGAATCGGGAGTGGTTTCAGCATTCCTGCGGGTCGCAGGTGCTCAATCTTAACCTGCTGACAGGTCAAACACCTCGAAACGAATTCGGCAACCTCACGTTTCATATTCCCCCACCAATAATTCTGCTTCAAATCCTTATACATCTTGATAGAGCCCGGGTGAATAGAGTACGGGGTAGCATGGGCTTCCCTCATGATAGAGTTCCTCAATTCTTCGTCAGCGGGTACACAGACTCGATTCCTAAAACGTATCAATCCATCCTCGTGGATCACGAATCCAGGGGCTTTCCCCTGGGTTACTTCATCCCGAACTCGAGATAAGAATGGGTCCGTAACTTGCTTCGATTTGATCATATCATCAAGAGATGAAGAAATCTCATGGGTGCAAAGTTGTCCCTGAACACGCTGTAACCAAACTTCAATTTCTGACCTCATAAGGTCCAACTGCAACTCTCTCTGTGCTGTCAAACGGCTCAGCATCTGCTCCTGCACGGTTTTACGGCTTAATGCGTCGGCAACCACATTAGCTTTACCCGGATGATAAAGGATCTCGATATCATAGTCCTTGATTAATTCTAGCCACCTTCTCTGCCTCATGTTCAACTCCTTCTGAGTAAAAATGTACTTTAGGCTCTTGTGGTCTGTAAAGATCTGGCAGGTAACCCCATAAAGATAGTGACGCCAGATTTTCAAAGCAAACACCACGGCTGCTAACTCCAAGTCATGGGTCGGATAGTTAACTTCATAGGGTCGCAATTGTCTCGATGCATAGGCAATCACTTTCCCTTCCTGCATTAATACACATCCCAGACCCCGTCTCGACGCGTCACTATACACCACAAATCCTTCCGTTCCTTTCGGTAAGACCAAAACAGGTGCCGAAATCAATCGACTCTTGAGTTCTTCAAAACCTTGCTGACATGATTCTGACCACAAATACTTCTTGTCCTTTCGCAGTAAGTTAGTCATTGGTTGCGCAAATTTAGAGAATCCTTCTACGAATCGTCGGTAGTAACCTCCTAGGCCGAGGAAACTACGAACTTCCTTCACGTTCTTCGGTGGTAGCCAATCTCGAATGGCTTTCGTCTTTTGTGGGTCCACTCTCACCCCTTCGGCTGATATCACATGCCCGAGAAAGACAACCTCAGGCATCCAGAATTCACACTTAGAAAATTTCCCATAAAGTTGTTCCCGCCTCAATGTATCGAGAACTTGGTGAAGGTGACGCTCGTGCTCTTCATGATCGCGAGAGTAAATCAGAATGTCGTCAATGAAAACGACTACAAAGCAATCCAGATAGTTAATAAAAACTCGATTCATCAACTCCATGAATACTGTCGGTGCATTAGTCAGTCCAAATGGCATCACCACGAACTCATAATGCCCATAGCGAGTACGGAATGCTGTCTTCGAAATGTCAGACTCTCGAATCCTCAACTGATGATAACCAGATCTCAAGTCGATCTTAGAAAACACGGAGGCTCCCTGAAGTTGGTCCAATAAATCATCAATACGAGGCAAGGGATACTTGTTCTTGATGGTTACCCTGTTCAGCTCACGGTAATCAATACATAAGCGTAGAGATCCATCTTTCTTCCGCATTTAATAACACCGGTGCTCCCAAGGGGACGCACTAGGTCGAATATAGCCTTTGTCACCAACTCCTGCCGTGGTTCTTCAATTCTTGCATCTCGCCGGAGCCATACGGACGGTGCTTTTGGCAATGGGGACGTACTGGGTTCTAACTCAATAATAAACTCCACGTCACGATGAGGAGGTAAGCACAGTAACTCGTGCGGAAATACATCGGGTAGTCTCGGACTACCGTAATGTCGGCCAATTCAATCGTCGACCGCTTTTGGTCATGTAGCACCAATAACCAATACACCCTTGATTAAGCAGTTTCACTGCTTTCATAGCGCTGATGACTCTCCCAGAACGACTGGGATTATTACCTCGAAAAATACACTCGAATCCATCATCAGAAGTGACGGTAACCATACGCTTGCGGACACTGAGTATTGCATCGTGACGGTCCATCCAATCGATACCCAAGATTATATCATCCTTAGGTAGATCGACTACAATCAGATTTGACAACCACTCATGGTCGTTCAAACGAATCGGACAGTCCTGGACTTCACGATTTCCAATAATTATTCTACCATCAGGTAGACCAATCACGTAGGGCTCGCAATCGATAACATGGTCTAAAGCCAAACGACTTAAACAAGTAGAAGATATAAAGGAGTGTGAAGCACCGGTATCAAAAAGAACACATACAGGTTGGGAGTGGATCTCGAGTATACCTGAAATCATGCTGGCCTCGGGATCGTCAGCTTTCTTCATCTCGTAAATCCTGGGTTTCGCAGTTCCGGCACCAGGTGTACCACTTTGATTCCCACGGCCCATTCCCCTATTCGCCCCGGTGGTCTGATAGGAAGCGGACGGAGGCGTCCGGTTCTGGACAGAGGATTGAACTGGAGTATGAGACGCTACTGGATCAAGTCCGGGTCCACTCCTGCAAAAACGAGCACGGTGACCATTCTTCCCACAAGTATGGCATGTGATGGCAGGCTTTGGGCAATTGAAGTTGATATGCCCCTGGCCCCCACAGTTATGACACACCACGGAAGAGGGAACTGCTCGAGAGTGTGATCCGGCGGGCTTTGCCGCCATGGGTGGTTGATTAGAAGGGTTTGGCAATGACTGGGGCTTCCTGAATGTCCCCCGATTACTCTCAGTCTGGTTCTGGTTCTTGGACCTTTTGTTGTTGGACTGTGGTTGTTTCTTGGAAATCTCCTTCGCGGTGAGTTCGTACTCCAGAGCCTTCTCGATGAACTCTGGTAAGGTAGTACAGTGGTGATTCAACAGCTACATTCTCATTCGGGGTTTAAGCCTCTTGAGAAAGAATTTGATCTTATCGGCCTCTGATCGGATAATTGTCGTGGCAAAAGGAAGGAGTGCCTGGAATTTCTCAGCAACAGATAATACATCATCGTCTTCAGACGGGTCGGGGTTCAGCAGTTCCGACAGTTTGGCCTCACGGAGTGGCCCTGGATAGTAACGGTCTAGCATGAGGTTTTTAAATTCCTCCCAAGTGTAAACACCATCAGCTGGCCTTACTGAAAGCCACCAGGTGTGAGCGCCTTTGCCAAGGTAATACGCGGCTACCGAAACGCGATTCTCTTCCGGGCAGTCCACCATCTGAAAAAGTTTCTCAAAATGCTCGATCCAATGCACAATGTCAGCAGGCTCAGAGGAGCCTTCAAAAGTCGGTGGTCGCTGGCGAGAAATGTCGCTGATAATCCGACTCACGGGCCCGCCAATCACAGGAGGAGGATGAGCCCCCTGTTGCTGGCCAGTAGCGGCCCTCTGTATAGCTTCCATTAGTTGACTCATCTGGGTCATCTGTGTCATCATGCCCTGCATTACGACGTAAGGATAGACACGCACATCCCCGCGCCCACTGTGGTGCGATTGTTCCCTAGAAGGTGAACCACTGTCTGCGGAACTCTGATCCGCATTCGCACGTATGTTGGCTCGAGGTATCGGGATTCGGCCCCTACCGCGGCCTCGCCCCCCTCTGCCACGACCTCTCAGGTTTCTTTCCATACTGAAAGAATCAATCATAGTGATAATCATAAGTACAATTCAGGATACTAAAATTCATGCTAAGTTAGTAGCAACAAGGAATCACATATTCAATGAAAACGGTTATCGATACCACAAATATCGCACCGAATATCATATCGGTGTCAAGTCAAACAATTTTCAAGTGTATAATCAATTCAGCATTTACCTCGGATTATCAATCGGTTAAATCCTGTCACAATTCCTCGAAATAACATGATCAACAAGGAGACCCATACTAATATCAATATCATGCCAGTAATTAAATCATGGCTCATAAAGTACATACCGTATTTGGCTCGTAGGGTCGGCGCAGACAGTCACACGTGACACGAAGGTCTCTTGATACTAGTTCATTTCTCAATGACTCATAAAAAGGAAACAATGCTCTGATACCATCTTCTGTAACACCCCAAAATGCGGCTATTACAGTGCCGTGAATCCCACACTGGGACCCACCAGGCGATATTCAAAACAGTTTAAACAAATATTATTTGTGATACCGAACCACAATGAATAGTCATTACTCCGATTAGGAGTTTATTAAAATATGGCCAACGGCCTTACAATACACAGGATCCGAAAAACAAGTATAAACCATATGAGGATGGAAAATACTTCAAATGTCAAATACAACCAAATAGCAATTTAAATGAAACAGGAAATAACATAACACGGTTTAACATAACCGGACAACAAAAGGTGTGGGCCCCCCGAACTAGTATCCTTCGAACCCTTCGCCGTCGACATGCTCTTCCCGTGCCTTGCCTTTGCCTCGACCTAAAATACAATACAAGTATTTCGCCCAACACAGGGTCAGATATACATGATAATCAATTCTTCTGACATTATACAATTCACATATATAGATTTCAAAGAAATCATTCAGACTATCAATCATACCCCTCGGGCGTATGAAACGATCAGTCACAAGCATCCAATACTATGGACGATTAAAGATGGCTCAAGATGGACATCACAAGACGCCCGATCCGAAATGTGTCCGTGCACATGTCCGCCCGTATATGGAATCCGTAATATACGTGGGACAATGTACCTAATTAGCCTCACGAAACTACGTCTCGTGTGCACACCCAATGCGGAATAATATCCACCAATGACTACATATGTGCCTGGCTAAAAATCCTACACAAGAAACCAATCTAATGCGATATGATTAGGATATGTCACGATACAACATGACAACGAATTCAACAAATCACATATCCGATTAAGGATCAAGAAAACTCACCGAAGTGAAAATAAGGCCAACGAGATCAACGATTCAAAACGACGTACTTGGGAATGCAACCCCATGAAGAGAACGGAATAACGTCAAGGACAATGTCAAATCACGACAAACATTTCATACATATGAAAGATATAACCATCACAAGAAATCTAATCATCATTATAACCAAGCAAGATAACTTGCCTCAAATCCGTAAGCGAAAGATAGTCCTTCTCCAAATGATCAAACGGACGGTATCCTCGGTTAAACACTCAATCGAACAAGCAACCTTGAATGAAACGTAATTCATTCAATAACATATTCACATAATATTAATATCAATTCGTAGGAAACGACGCCCGCAACCTACTCGAATAATTCATTCCACCCTAATGAATACCTTAACGATTAATGAAAGGTTTCAATACATCTAATTCATCTTCCAAAATCGGATTACCATACCAAAAGTGTCCTTTAATTCTCTTGTTATTCTATGAACAAAACATCTTCAATTTGCCAATAAAATGGGTTTAAATCAAATTCTCATGTTCTACAACATCTACTATTATAAAAGGATAGTCATAATGAATTTGATACTCAATCTACCATGACAATATTGTTCATAAACAGCATTATCTTCTTAAGAACACTATCTATTTAGCATGATGATGAACCACATTCTAAGTTATCAACACATTAGATTGATGAAAAGTTATTGTTGTAGTTATCAAGATCCTTACCATTCTTCAAAGACTTGTGAAGCTGAACCATAATGATTTAAAGCTTCTAAGATTTCTGAACAAGATCATCTAATCCTATCTTTAACATTATCAAGTTCTTCCCAAGGTAATTAAATACCTAAAATGGTGTTTAAACACTCTATGATATCAAGTTCTTGATTAAATCCAGCTATGATGAAGCTAACCGATCCAACAATGTTCTACTGAGTTAAATTCGTCCAGTAAGATGAGTAATGATAACTATAAACATGATTACCATCACTACAACATCAAGAACTCATCTAATCTAAACCCTCATTTATCATATTCATCAAGAAGTGTTAAAAAGGTTGGATTAAAACTATGTTTTACTTGCTTAATCTAACTCTAGGTGAAGTATAATTCGTCATTAACATCAACATAAGAAAATAATGCAGAGAAGAAAGCACACCTACCTCCAGAAATGAAGAACAACTTCAATGCTATGAGAGAATATATTCCAAGCTCAAAAACAACTCCAAATCTCCAAGGAAATGAGCTCCACTCCAAGATTAAAGGCTTAGAAACAAGTTGGTGAAGGTTGATATCGTTTTGGTAGTGCAGAGGTATGATATGTGAAGAGAGAAATTCGGTTTGGGGTTGTGAAGAAATGAAAAACAGGCTGGTCCTATAAATAGACTGTGCAGACTTAGCGCACGCTATCGGAATAGTTTAGCGTACGCTAATGCACTTACGTACGCTATCCGGTCGATATTACGTACGTAAGCGGCTTACAGTGGCTACTGTCTTGAATTATCGCAGGCCGTTAGCGCACGCTAACGAGAAATGGGTTACGCACGCTAATAAAAGTAGATTCTCACCGACACGACAGCTCAGACCTTGATCACATGCATGCTAACGGCTAAGGAGTTCACGTGCTGAAGTCAACTGATGCCAGATTCCCTCTTAGCGTACGCAACAGAGGAAACCTTACGCACACTAAGGCACATGATTAGCGTACGTTAATCGTACTGTGTAGCGTATGCTACATCAACAGAAAAATTCGAAAATGCAACACTCTAATTAACATCGAATCATCACATATGAAATGAAATAACAACGATATGATATTCAAATCTATAATACCTCAACATAATACTAAATGCAACGATTTATGATAATCAGATTATCCGAATAATACAACGACAGGTAAAAATGAAAAGTGACAGTCGGATATTACATAGATAGCATGTTTGAATTGCAAATTGTTTACTAAGTTCATAAGTCTATACTATTCTTAGTATTCACGTTTGCGTTGGTCAGCCAAAGAAAATCCGTTGGTCAGCCTGAGTTGGTGGTCCCGGTGGTGGTCCCGGATTCGTGAATTTCTAAACCCAGTAAAAACTTATAATCTCAGTTTTCAATAAGCAATCTTCCAAACCCAGATCTAAGTACGACCTATCTTACAAAAACCAATATCCAGATCCAAATCTAAGTATGGCATTATCAATTAGAAAATTATTTTCTAAAAATAATAATTCTAATAATGTTGTTAGCTCCAAAGAATTACATGTCCCTGTTAATTATTCAAACTGGACAATCCCTGAAAATCAAATTGAAAGTATTTATCAAATAGGATCTCTTGATTTCAAAACTGCATTTTCTGTCAAAATACATGAAGAAACTATTTCAATTCAACAAGAATTTCAAAATATTCCTTTATTATCCTTAGCAAGTATTCACAAATACTTAGAAAAAGGTTTCAAATATATGCATTATGGATTAATACAAATTGCTGTTAAACCCTTAGTTCGTAAAGGTATCAATGCCCCTATCTATCTTGCATTAAGAGATAAAAGATTAAAAAAATATAAATCTTCTCTCTTAGCCATGATTCAAACTAATATTTGCAATGGTCCAATATATTTCAATTGTTCTCCAGATTTTTCAGTTGATTTACTTGATCCTTTAATAAAAGATTCATTAGTACTTGATGTGCATCTCCAAGGAGATGAATTCCAAGAAACCTGCAAAAATCCTGAAATACCAAGAAATATGATTAAAAAAGACATTAATCAAATAATTAAAGACAAAGATGGAAACATCATTTTAAAATTCGACTCAGTAAAAATTTATAAAGGAGAAAGTTCTACTTCTTCTAATAAATTTAAACCTTACAAATTAAAGATTCCTGAACCTAATATTAAATTCAAAACTCCTCTCCCAGAATTCCAAAATACTGAATATTCACCTCCTAATTCTCCTACTATATCTCAAATAGATGTCATAACTAGTACCAAACCTAAAACTAAAAGTTTATTTTTTAGCGTTGATCATAAATTCATTAATGAACATTATTATGACCCTAAAAATAATAAGCAGAGAGAATGATATCAAAAATTTAGGGATGAATATCCTGAACTAACTAAAATTTTTTTGAAAGAATGGATGGATCATATGTTCAAAATTCATGAAAGTATTCCTTTGTTAGAATACTTTCAAACCTTTAATTCTGACAGAAATATTCAAAATGTTTTTTCTCAAAAACAAATAAATGTTCATAATACACTTCTTAAAAATTGGACTTTAATCAACAATGAAATCATTACTTCTATTCATCCTCCTTTACAAAATCTTAAGATATCCACTAAAGATGGGGAAGTTATTGCTTCTCCTTTTAAAAAAAGGAAAAGAAGGTAATGATCCTATAACTCAAGAAGATATTAAAAAAGTTTATCAACAGAATAATTTTTCAAATCAAATATTAGAAACTATTTCTAATCAGGTTAGTCATATGCACAAATTGCAGATTAATGCTGAAGAAAAAACTATTACTAAATTTCCTAATGAGATATCAAAGCCTCATTTCAGACCTAATAAAATAGATCAAAAATTAATTCTACCTAAAACAAAGCTTCTTGACAATACTACTAATACTCATTTATTAGAAAGAGTTAATAAAAGTTTATCTAATATTGCCTCCTCTTCCAATAATTAAAAAATAAGTATTGTTGATTCCAAACTAGACATTAATTGTGTCTGCGAAAGTGATTCTAGTGCTGAGTCAGAGGAAATTAATAAACTAAAATCTTATGGTCCTAATAGAAATTATTATAGAAGGCCTACTCCTCCTGATATTCAATATGAAGAAAGATCTCAATTTCAAACATCAAAATATGATGGTCAATCTATTCATCAATGGAATATTGATGGAAAATCAGAATATGCGATATTAAATACTCTCCAAGAGATGGGAATGGCCAAAACTGCCTATAAAATTCATAATTTAACTGATGATAATGCTGCAAGTCTTTTAATAACTGGTTTTACTGGTCAATTAAAAAACTGGTGGGATAATCAATTGGCTTTAAAAGATAAACAATTCATTATGAATCATAAATCGGAATATGATTTAGAATATGGTACTACTCAAGAAAAGGCTGATGCCTGTGATTTCCTATTAGTTACTATTGCCATGTATTTTGTGGGAAATCCCAAAGAAGAATTAAATTCTTCTCAAATTGTTCTTTCAAATCTTAGATGTCCTTCTCTATTTGATTATAAATGGTATAAGGATGTATTTTTAACAAATGTTTTAAAACGTCCTGATTGCAATCAATCTTTTTGGAAAGAAAGATTCATAGATGGACTTCCCAAATTATGTAACACCCCCAATCCACTCAGGGATATTACACGCCGTAGACCCTCTCCTCAAGGATCTACCAGGCTGGTAACTAAAATCAAACATCGAAACATCGCCTTTAAGGCTAAAATGACCCGGTAGACTGATTTGGTCTTTCAATAATAACATACAACTCAATTCCAAACACATACCCACGCAGGGGTCAAAATACAATAAACTCCCGTACAACGGGGAAAAGACACTGCACCGGAAAAGAAAATACAACTGGACCAATACGACATCAACGGATCCTCGTGTGATTAGTATCGTTCATCATTCATCATCCTTCGTGCCGACCCTGTGCTATGCTCCCAACCCTGAATGCAAAAACAGACATCCACCCCCCGAATACTCGGGGGTTAGCAAAACTCCACTGTTTTGCTAGTGCAAGTACAAGTGCAAAAATACGAGCCATACAATTCACATTCCACGAATAACAATTGTAACACCCCAAGATATTCGGAATAATTACAGCGCCGTAAACCCTTTAAGTAAGGATTTACAAGGTTAATTTAAAAGAAGTGTAAATGTAAGACATCAATACTGCGGAAATTCAAGTTTACAAAACCATTCAACTGGTTCAACAAGTAATTAATACAACCATATCGAAATGATATTAATAAGACAGGCGTACTCGAGTACTGGAATCAAACCAAGAAAACAAATCATCAACTACAAACAAACATCACTGAACCCCTTCGTCATCACGCTTGCATCGCGGGTCGCTTTCCCTGCTCCTTGGCTACCTGAACATCAAAACAAATGTCCACCCCCGAAGGGGTTAGCAAAACGATGCTAGTACAAGTATCATTTAAAACGAATCAAATATGCATCAACAATTCATAGCAAGATACACCATACGGACTTCCGCTACCGGAATCCGATAATGCGAATCCACAAGATTCCATTAATACAGCATGGGTATTCCAATGATCCAGCGCCCTCAGCATAGATCCCAAGATGATCCCGTCGGACCAATACGAGGTGGAAATAACCCGTCCAATGATCCAGCGCCCTCAGCCTAGATCCCAAGATGATCCCGTCGGACCAACACGAGGTAGACATCCGATCCAGCGCCCTCAGCATAGATCGTACAATGTGCACAAACACAACTCATGCATACACATATGCCAAATCATTATGTTCATCAACATGAACATACAAACACTAGATAACGAATATCATGACAATTCAACGTAATAAATCTCATGTTCAACAATATGAATAATCACACGCATGCTCAAAATACCAATATCAATATATTACGATACTTGCCTCGAAGATGGCAAGAACGAAACACTTCAATGATCTCAACACAATCGAAGGCCGCCTCCTTCGATCAACGTAGCAAGCTCGAACCTTAACAAAGGAATGACATACAAATCATCTCAAGTCGAACGATGGCCTAACAATTCGGTCTGCGGCCCAAAAGCTCAAAATATGCAGTCTGCCTGAACCACTTAGCGTACGCTACGTACTCTACGTAGCGTGCGCTAAGCCTGCCTGATAGCGTACGCTATCGTCTAAGCCTAGCGTACGCTAGCCATGGACTGACAGTTCTCTACTGATCAGCCGACTGAATCGGCTGATATCATAACGTACATTACGTACCAAACGTAGCGTGCGTTAACTTATCCCCGATAGCGCACGTTAACTAACGTATGTTAGCGTGCGCTAACCGTGCATGGCGACACACGATTGTGAGAAAAGTGGAGCTAATGGTGATGAACTCATGAATTCTATGGTGATAATACAAGTCATCCCCGAGCATATCATGCTAATAAGGTTTGTGGAAGTTCTATACGTACTGAATGACTATGAGATACAAAGATACGGATAATCATCTCAACACCATAATTCATCTTAGATCTTAAAGAAAATATTCTAAGTTCCGTTCGTCCTACGTTCCAAAACGCATGATTCCAATGTGTAAAACGTAACAACTAGGTAATATCCGTCTACTGATCACAAATCGGTTTGAAAATGCTTAGGAGTCCATAAACTAAGAAGGTTCAAGGGTTCATACGATATGTAGTGCCGATACGTCAAAAGTATCCTTCTAACATGTGATGACCGATTATAAACGAAATAACTGGCTATAAAAACATGATCAAATCGTCCTTAAGAACACTACTAATATTGGTGAAGAATCACCTACCTCAAAGTAGTTAAGAACAAGGAGAAAATCGAAGAAATCCAACGTCGAAGGCTTGAACACCAATCCCCAATGATCAACAATCTTCCACACGAGCTAGGATGTTGATATGAAGTGTTTAGGATGTAGGAAGTTATACTCTAAGTATAAGAATTCGGATGTGGGAAAAGAAAGGACTGAAAATACGAAAAGGATGCTGTCCTATTTATAGGAAATGATTATTAGCGCGCTAGCCTCGCCGTAGCGTGCGCTAACGGCTACTGACTTGACTGTACTCGGCACTTAGCGCGCGCTCTGCACATGCCTGTAGCGTGCGCTAAGGCGTTGACTTGGCTTTTCCCGAAAGCCGTACAGGTTCATCCCGACACAATCCGACAAGGGTCCCCGGCCTGATCTCACCTACCGCACGTCTGAATCAAATTGACCACGCATAGCATGCGCTAATGTTCCTTTGTAGCGTGCGCTATGAATCCATGTTAGCGTACGCTACACATAGCCGATAGCGTGTGCTACATGCGCAGAATTACAATTTTTAAATCACGAACATGAAATCATACGCTCGACAACATCGTATTATGAAATACGGAGAATAATACTCAGATCAAGTACAACAATTACAATATCACAAGTTCCAAATACATAACAGAAATCTCGGGTATTACATGCTTCCTCCCTAAAAATAAATTTCGTCCCGAAACTTAAGATGAAAACAACTCTGGATATCTAGCCTTCATACTGTCCTCCGTTTCCCAAGTGGCCTCTTCGACTCCATGTCGTGTCCATTGTACTTTAACCAAGTGTATTGGTTTATTCCTCAACTGTTTGATCCGACTCTCAAGTATCTTGATTGGTCTCTCTTCGAAGGTGCCATCATTAGCTATCTCGATCTCGTCGAAATCAATGACGTGACTGGGGTCCGGTACATACTTCCGCAATTGGGATACGTGAAACACATTGTGAACGTGACTCAGCGATGGCGGTAAGGCCAACCTGTATGCTAAATCTCCAACCCTCTCGAGGATCTCGAATGGTCCGATATATCTAGGACTAATCTTGCCTCTCCTCCCAAAACGGAAAATCCCTCGTGTAGGAGACACCTTCAATAGTACATGGTCCCCAGCGTCGAACTCTAGAGGGTTCCGTCCCGATCAAATCCGAAGAATCATCCCAACACAGGGGTGATCGGCATCTTCTCCCGTACAAAGCTTCAAATGGTGCCATCTTAATAGAAGCATGCCAACTATTATTATAGGTGAACTCGATCAAGGGCAAGTGAACTTCCCAATCAGTTGACCAATTTAATGCACAAGCTCTAAGCATGTCTTCTACCGTTTGAATAGTCCTTTCGGACTGACCGTCCGTTTGGGGATGATAAGCCGTGCTAAAGTTGAGCTCAGTCCCCAGAGCCCTGTGAACTGCTTTCCAGAAGTGCGACACGAAACGACCATCTCGATCCGAAATGATGGTCTTCGGCGTCCCATGCAATCTGACTATCTCCGCAATAAATACTCGCGCCAATCTCTCGGGTCCCCATGTATCTTTAATCCCTAGGAAATGAGCCGACTTGGTTAGTCGATCAACTATAACCCAAATCATGTTCATTCCCGTTCTAGTCCTTGGCATACTGGTGATGAAATCCATCGAGATGTCCTCCCACTTCCATTCAGGGATCGGAAGCGGCTTTAACATTCCGGCGGGTCGCTGATGTTCAATCTTAACTTGCTGACAAGTCAAGCACCTCGAAACATACTCTGCTACGTCCTTCTTCATATTCCCCTACCAAAAGTTTTGTTTTAAATCCTTATACATCTTACTGCTGCCCGGGTGAATGGAATAGGGCGCGCTGTGAGCTTCCTTCAGAATAGTCCGTCTCAAGTCGTCATCATCGGGAACGCAAAGTCGACTCTGAAATCTCAGAACTCCATTGTCTTGTATCACGAATCCTGGGGATTTTCCTTTCTTTACTTCATCACATAATCGAAGGATCAGAGAATCGTCCAACTGCTTAGACTTGATCTCCTCGACTAGTGATGAAGTCAGTTCCATCACATATAGTTGCCCTTGAATTCCTGGTGCCCATACTTCAATCCCTTCGCGGATCAGTTCTCGTTGAATGCTGGTCTGGGACGTAAGAGCTTCCAACACTGGAAGAGAAACAGGTTTACGGCTCAATGCATCGGCTACTACGTTTGCTTTTCCCAGATGGTAGAGAATCTCCAAGTCGTAATCCTTGATCAATTCCAGCCACCTTCTCTGCCTCATGTTTAATTCTTTCTGACTGAAAATGTACTTGAGGCTCTTATGATCGGTAAAGATATGACAATGAGTGCCGTACAAATAATGTCTCCAAATTTTCAAAGCAAAGACTACAGCTTCTAGCTCCAGATCATGAGTCGGGTAATTAACCTCGTATGGTTTCAGCTGCCGAGAAGCATAGGCAATCACCTTATCTCTTTGCATCAACACACATCCCAGACCCTGATTTGAAGCATCGCTGTACACCATGAATCCATCAGTTCCATATGGTAATGCTAATATAGGTGTCGTCGTCAGTCTCTTCTTAAGTTCATCAAAACCAGCCTGACATTTCTCATTCCACGTGAACTTTCGGGTTTTCTGTAACAGCTGAGTGAGCGGACGAGCAATTTTGGAAAATCCCTCTACAGAGCGGCGATAATAACCAGCAAGTCCTAAGAAACTCCGGACTTCTTTCACGTTATTAGGAGCTTCCCATTCCAAGATTGCTTCGACTTTCTTTGGGTCCACCTGAACTCCGTCGGCTGATATCACATGCCCGAGGAAAGTTACCTCCCTGAGCCAGAACTCGCATTTTGAAAGCTTTGCATACAGTTGTTCCTTCCTCAAGGTGCTCAAAACCACACGCAAATGTTCGGCATGCTCCTTTGCGTCCTTCGAATATATCAAGATGTCATCAATGAAGACGACCACAAATTTATCCAAGTATTCCAAGAATACCCGATTCATCAATTGCATGAATACCACCGGAGCATTGGTAAGTCCAAATGGCATTACTACAAATTCATAATGCCCGTACGGGGATCTGAAAGCAGATTTCGATATATCCGATTCCTTAATTCTCAACTGGTGGTATCCTGATGGTAAGTCAATCTTCGAGAATACCCTTGCCCCTTGCAGTTGATCAAACAAGTCGTCGATCCGAGGTATAGGGTACTTATTCTTGATCGTCATCTTGTTGAGCTCCCTGTAATCAATGCACAGTCGGAGGGATCCGTCTTTCTTCCGGACAAAGAGAACGGGCGCTCCCCAAGGATAAACTCTAGGTTGAATATAGCCCTTCTGTAACAATTCCTCCAGTTGCTTCTTGAGTTCATACATCTCGATTGGCGCCATGCGGTATGGTGCTCTGGAAATAGGAGCTGCTCCAGGCTCTAATTTGATAGTGAATTCCACTTCTCTCTGTGGAGGTAACCCAGGTAGTTCATCAGGAAATACATCTGAGAACTCAATCACAACCGAAATAGACGAGAGCTCTACTCCTTCCTCTTTCCTCATGGCATAACACCAAAGTCAGTGACATCCCTGCTTCAGTAATTTCACGGCTTTCATTGCTTTGATCAATTTTCCCGAGCTTCCTGGTCTCCATCCTCGGAATAAGTGTTCAGATCCGTCATCAGCAATGATAGAAATGACTCTCTCTCGGTAATTCAGAATAGCTCCATAACGGTTGAGCCAGTCATCTCCGAGAATTAAATCGTCACCATAGATGTCAACTACAATAAGATTCGATGGCCAATCTCTCCCTCCTATAGACACTGGAAAATCTCTAGCCTCTAGGGTTCCCACAATTCTCTCTCCACTCGGCAAACCCACAACATATGGTTCACAATCAAATAAGCACGAGATTTTTAAACGATTTACACAGTTCAATGATACAAAAGAATGTGTAGCTCCGGAATCGAATAAAACACTAACTGGTTGCAAAAGGATCTGAATCGTACCTGATGCAACAGCAGTGTTTTGATCGTCAGATCTCCTCATCTCGTACAGTTGCGGAGGAATGGACCCAACACTGGATGTCTCTCTCTTCCCAACGTTCTGCTGCTGAAATCCACTCTGCTGCGTTTGGTTCACACTTGTCTCCTTCGGAACTGGAGCTGGAGTGCGAGTACCAAAATATCTAGTAGCCACTTCGCAGAAGGCCGCACGGTGCCCTTCTTGTCCACAATCGTAACATGTCACAGAAGATGCGGGGCAATCACGTCGAATATGCCCTGCTCGACCACAGTTGTAGCATTTCTTTGATGCGTCCGGAACTGCTGATGTAGTCCGGAACTTCTTTCCGCCTCTAGAAGGTTGTGGAGGTTTCCTAGCCGAAAAAAAGGAAGACTGGCCCTTGCGGGGCCCACCGCTCTTGTTTTCTGAGAAGTTGCCGGTCACCTTCTGCTTCTTTGCCTCCATTGATTTCTCCACCGCCGCCTCTTTCATGTCGTAGGCCAGCGCTTTGTCTTGATACTGTCGCAACGTAGTACACTCGAACCCGGACATGTACTGCTGAATCTCCGGCTTCATCCGCATATCGAAATGAAAAATCTTTTCTGCCTCCGTTCTGACCAAGTGTCGCACACAAGTCAGCTGATGATTAAAAATTTTGATTACATCTGTCACAGATGCTTCCGAACTCTGTGGTGAGAAAAACTCTCGGATCTTTGCCTCTCTAACTGGATGAGGACAATACTGTGCTTCCATCATTAGTTTGAATTCCGTCCAATCCGCATTATGGTTCTCGGGTCGAATAGCTTCCCACCAATCAAAGGCCTCCCCAGTCAGAAAGTACTGGGCAATGGGAACCTTCCGGTCTTCGGGACAGTTAAGACCCGCGAGTATCTTCTCTAACTCCTTAAGCCAGTGATCCCAAGTAAGTGCCTCAGCAGATTCGTCAAATTTTGGCGGGTGCAATTTGACCACCACAACAAGCCATCTGTCTCCCCGGTTATCCTCGTGGTGCTGCTGTCCCATCGCCGTCTGCATGAGGTCGACTACCTGGGCGAACTGGTTTATCTGTGCCACCACCTGTTGAAGCACTCCCGGCATGTTAGGATTTGCGTCGTCATTCGCTGATCCTTGCTGCCCTCCAGAATGGGAATCGGTTCGACTAGCTGATAATTCCGGGGTAGTTGCGGAATCCTCCTGTCTCACGTTACCCCGTCCGCGTCCACGACCGCGTCCGCGTCCACGTCCTCCTCTCAACATACTGTAGACACAATTTCTCAATATCCAGGACAAAGTTTTCGAATATAAAGCCCGTCAATACTCACAAAACAGTAATTAAGTCAAACGGTAGTATAAGGGATTAGGAGACTTACAACCACGGTCCACATGACGACTTATGGCTGATCAGTGATGTTACGAACGACTCGTAAATCAATAACGTAAACAGACCCAACTAAAAACCCGACGGCCAAGATATCCATAAATCTTAGCTCCGATACCATATTCTGTAACACCCCGAGATATTCGGAATAATTACAGCGCCGTAAACCCTTTAAGTAAGGATTTACAAGGCTAATTTAAAAGAAGTGTAAATGTAAGACATCAATACTGCGGAAATTCAAGTTTACAAAACCATTCAACTGGTTCAACAAGTAATTAATACAACCATATCGAAATGATATTAATAAGACACGCGTACTCGAGTACTGGAATCAAACCAAGAAAACAAATCACCAACAACAAACAAACATCACTGAACCCCTTCGTCATCACGTCGGTACTGTGGCTGTTTCCCTGCTCCTTGGCTACCTGAACATCAAAACAAATGTCCACCCCCGAAGGGGTTAGCAAAACGATGCTAGTACAAGTATCGTTTAAAACGAATCAAATATGCATCAACAATTCATAGCAAGATACACCATACGGACTTCCGCTACCGGAATCCGATAATGCGAATCCACAAGATTCCATTAATACAGCATGGGTATTCCAATGATCCAGCGCCCTCAGCATAGATCCCAAGATGGTCCCGTCGGACCAACACGAGGTGGAAATAACCCGTCCAATGATCCAGCGCCCTCAGCCTAGATCCCAAGATGATCCCGTCGGACCAACACGAGGTGGACATCCGATCCAGCGCCCTCAGCATAGATCGTACAACGTGCACAAACACAACTCATGCATACACATATGCCAAATCATTATGTTCATCAACATGAACATACAAACACTAGATAACGAATATCATGACAATTCAACGTAATAAATCTCATGTTCAACAATATGAATAATCACACGCATGCTCAAAATACCAATATCAATATATTACGATACTTGCCTCGAAGATGGCAAGAACGAAACACTTCAATGATCTCAACACACTCGAAGGCCGCCTCCTTCGATCAACGTAGCAAGCTCGAACCTTAACAAAGGAATGATATACAAATCATCTCAAGTCGAACGATGGCCTAACAATTCGGTCTACGGCCCAAAAGCTCAAAATATGCAGTCTGCCTGAACCACTTAGCGTACGCTACGTACTCTACGTAGCGTGCGCTAAGCCTGCCTGTTAGCGTACGCTATCGTCTAAGCCTAGCGTACGCTAGCCATGGACTGACAGTTCTCTACTGATCAGCCGACTGACTCGGCAGATATCATAACGTACGTTATGTACCAAACGTAGCGTGCGTTAACTTATCCCCGATAGCGCACGTTAACTAACGTATGTTAGCGTGCGCTAACCTTGCATGGCTGATTACTACTGACAGAAAACTGGAGCTAATGGTGATGAACTCATGAATTCTATGGTGATAATACAAGTCATCCCCGAGCATATCATGCTAATAAGGTTTGTGGAAGTTCTATACGTACTGAATGACTATGAGATACAAAGATACGGATAATCATCTCAACACCATAATTCATCTTAGATCTTCAAGAAAATATTCTAAGTTCCGTTCGTCCTACGTTCCAAAACGCATGATTCCAATGTGTAAAACGTAACAACTAGGTAATATCCATCTACTGATCACAAATCGGTTTGAAAATACTTAGGAGTCCATAAACTAAGAAGGTTCAAGGGTTCATACGATATATAGTGCCGATACGTCAAAAGTATCCTTCTAACATGTGATGACCGATTATAACCGAAATAACTGGCTATAAAAACATGATCAAATCGTCCTTAAGAACACTACTAATATTGGTGAAGAATCACCTACCTCAAAGTAGTGAAGAACAAGGAGAAAATCGAAGAAATCCAACGTCGAAGGCTTGAACACCAATCCCCAATGATCAACAATCTTCCACACGATCTAGGATGTTGATATGAAGTGTTTAGGATGTAGGAAGTTATACTCTAAGTATAAGAATTTGGATGTGGGAAAAGAAAGGACTGAAAATAAGAAAAGGATGCTGTTCTATTTATAGGAAATGATTATTAGCGCGCGCTAGCCCCTGCTCGTAGCGTGCGCTAACGGCTACTGACTTGACTATACTCGGCACTTAGCGCGCGCTATGCACATGCCTGTAGCGTGCGCTAAGGCGTTGACTTGGCTTTTCCCGAAAGCCGTCCAGGTTCATCCCGACACAATCCGACAAGGGTCCCCGGCCTGATCTCACCTACCGCACGTCTCAATCAAATTGACCACGCATAGCGTGCGCTAATGTTCCTTTGTAGCGTGCGCTATGAATCCATGTTAGCGTACGCTACACATAGCCGATAGCGTGCGCTACATGCGCAGAATTACAATTTTTAAATCACGTACATGAAATCATACGCTCGACAACATCGGATTATGAAATACGGAGAATAATACTCAGATCAAGTACAACAATTACAATATCACAAGTTCCAAATACATAACAGAAATCTCGGGTATTACATCAATAACTAGGAAATCCTCAAAGATTCAAACGTAATGAAAAGTACTTCCCGAGTCATGAGTTTGGGTAAAACACTTCAAAACCGAAAGATCACAAATCAAGGGAAAACAATTTATAAAACCGTTTAAAGTGCCATCGAGAGTTTTAATAGAAAACAATTTAGGATTATCAGATCCTACTCATTCCAAAATCAACAAGGTCACAGCCCAAAGGTTTTGTTTTCGCAAATAGAAAACCAACAACAATTCACAAGGTTAAAACCCACGTCACGTGTCCCCGGCGGACATAAAATCAATACAATATAATCGCCCAAGATACGTAAACCTTGGTCACCAAAAATACGACACCAACTCGTGAATCCAGGGCTATACCATTGGATTCTTTTCGTGGCCCCGTCGGACCCTCCCAAGGTGAGCAGAATGCGTTTTCGAAATCATATACACCAACTCGTGAAGTTTTACTCGTGAATCCAGGGCTATACCATTGGACTCCCGTCGTGGCCCCGTCGAACCAACCCACGGTGAGTAAAATACATTCACTAAAACATACACACACACGTGTGAAGTTTTACTCGTGAATACAGGGCTATACTATTGGACTCTCGTCGTGGCCCCATCGAACCAACCCACGGTGAGTAAAATACATTCACCAAACAAACAACTGCACTCGTGAATCCAGGGATAAACCATTGGACTCCCGCCGTGGCCCCGTCGAACCAACCCACGGTGAGCGAAAATACATGCACAAAAATTAGCATATCACATCAAACATATCCAAGAAATCCACCCAAAGGCAACAACGCAAGGCACGACACAATTGTCAAATCACAACGCACCGAAAAGAGAATATATGTATATATATATCATCAAAGCACAACAACAACAACAACAACAACAACAAGCGAATTTACAGGGTTCACGTAACCATCCACAAAACACAACATTCACAAAACTTATGCGTTTTGAGAGAGGGCCTTTAACAAGGCTAACCGAATTCTTGAAATTTCAATTCAAACGATCAAATAAACACATAGAGACGATCACTAATTATCATATCCATAAAACAATAATTATATGGACAAGGTACTTGCCTCGAATAACCATAATGCGGAGAATCGGCCGAAGTAGGTTGGCACGAACCGACTACGAACTCACCGACTCCACCGAACGACAATCCACAACAATGAACTACGAACGAAAACAATAACAACGAAAATGAATTCCAAAGTACGACCCAAAGCCGCTGAATTCAAAGAACAAATGACGAAGGTTCAAGGATTTCCCCCAAAACGGCCAAGAACACGATTCATCCTGTCAAATCACGGAAACGGAATTCCAAGTTGAAATATGGATATACAATCCATAGAATATGTTTAACAACATCATTTAACCATAATCGATCCATCGAAAACAGATGAAAAACGAGATCGAGGACAAATCCCCCAAAAAGTCAATTCGAAGGAAATCAAGAAATATACTTCGATTCGACGAAAAACAATGGATTAAATGATGTTAAACACAAGAATACTACCAAGATTAATCATACCCATCATGAATTAATCAACAACACGGAACGAATCGGACAAAAATGGAAAACCCCCCAAATTCACGAAATTAGGGTTCTAAGAAAGATTACCTTGATTCGCTGGATCAAAGGATGATATAGGATGATTGATTGATGTTATGAACTCAAGAACTTCGAGGATTTGTTTTCAAACAACATGGCTTCGCCACTCTCGAATCGCAAGCCGCGAATAGAAGAGGAAGGAAGTGAGAAATGAATGAAAATGTGACTGCTCTGTCACAATTATACTGGGCCGGAACTAGCGTGCGCTAGCCTTCCCGGACCAGCGTGCGCTATCGGCCAGTATCGGACGAGTACCCTCGGCCAGGGCCCGCACGACCCGGCACCACCGACAAACCTGCCGACCCGACTCCCGCTAGCCTGCGCTACGGCCGGAAGCCTGCGAGCGCTAGCCGACCTGTCCAGTAGCCTCTGGACTAAACAGCTCGCCCTAGTAACGTACGCTAGTCGGCCGACAACGTGCGCTAGCCCTGCCGGTTAGGGTGCGCTACGACCGACAGTAGCGTGCGCTACCTGCCGATCCTGACCGAGTCCAGAACCTCAGAACCCCACTGCCCAGACCCGATAGCGTGCGTTAGGCCAGCCGATAGCGTGCGCTACACCTGCCGGTTAGCGCGCGCAGCCTTCCGGCCGTAGCGTGCGCTACGCCGGTTCCTGCCGCACTTGTCCGGCCGGTGCCCGCAATCGTCCGGCCAGTCCCGCAACCGTCCGGCCAGTACCCGACCACCAGGGCTCGACGACCCGATTTCCAAAAACGTACAGAACGAACACGACGAAAAGTTTGCTGACGACATCAACGACCCGAAATGAAAACATAATGCACTAATTAATCATACGCGGCCAAGAAACGGGTCGAGACAACAATTACAGATACGGATACCCGTAACTTTTAAGAAATTACAAAATGGCAAAAAACGCCCGAAAATCACGATACGTGATCGAATAACCAAACCGAAGTTCACAACACGTCTAACAAAGTTAAACGGACTTACGGGAAATTCATAGCAGTAGTTTCGAATGAGATTCGCAAGAATCGAACTCAAGTGCGGAAAAGTCGCTAAAAAGCACAGAACTCAACAAAACGACACCGAAACGAACTCGGATGTCAAAAAGTGTAGAATTAATCTTTCTCAGAATGACGAAACGGTCATGAGCGAGTCGTCAAAACGGACTCCGACCGAAAAAAGAAATTTACCGAAAATCGAAAATTGCGGATATTACATTCTACCCTCCTTAAAAGAAGTTTCGTCCCGAAACTTAAAACAAGTAGGGAGAACGGATATCCCGCCAGGAAAACTCAACGAGATACGCAAGAAACGCGTAACTAACGCCTAACGGCGAAACGTTACAAACAACGCAACGGAATATACGGTGTGAAAACACGCTCCACGACGACCAACACAACGTCGCCGTTAGGGATATCATAAAACCAACAAGTGACAAGCGTCATCGAACGGATAATATAGCCAAGTCAATTATCCGACAATCACAAAACATAGCGAACGAAAATCAATACGATTAACCAACCCAACGGTTCATCAATCAAAACGCGAGCCAAACGCTGAACAAATACGGAATTCCACCGCCTAAGGGCTGGAAGATCGAAAACAAAACTAATTTCCCGAACTAAGGGAATTACGAAGGAGCCTGAACGCTCAACGATCACGAAACGAGAACAAGAACCGAACAAACAAACGATCGAGACAACAAAAATCGAACAATCATGTCCGAAACACGAAGGATAATAAAATTCAAACAACAATTCCCAGGATGATATGGTGAGAACAACAAGGCATGCATTCCCATAAGATCCACAGGAAAGGGGAATAGCGATTGAAAAGTCACAACGACAATCGAGTTATTCCGAAATAATACCACACTCGTTCGATCAACAAAAGCAAGGGGCAGGACAAGCTCAGAAATGTCAACGAACATAAATGAGTCGACAGAATCGAAAACACAAGAGTTCCAAATCCGATCCACTTCGAATAAAAGAACTAATAGAACCAGATGATGTCACTCCCGAACAAGGTTCACAAGAATCGAACTGAACCCGAAAAAGTCACATCGATAACCAGATCGACCCACAACAAGATCACAGCTCGTTTGGACGATGAAACCGAAATACAGAATAAGTTCATAAAGTATCGACGAACATGAGCGAATCGATAGACTGGAGAAATAGAAAATACATAAGTCAAAATAGTACGGGTATTACCTCCGACCTCGTCCACGAAATTCACAAAAATAGGAGCAAGGTAACAAGATATTAAACAACCGACACATAACGGAACGATCACCGATGCACACGGTCATACCAAACCAAGCTCTAACAGCTCGCCCATGCGCGACAATGCAGAAATCACCACGAGGCGACAACATTCAACACCAACATCCCGCCTCTCACAGGGGGCTAACACAACAAATGTATGGAAAACGACTCAACGCTCACACCGCCAATTCGATCATACTCAGGAGCAAACATCATAATGACAATGAGACATCACACATACATACCCAGCCCTCAAACGGGAATGGATATGTTTTAAAGACGAAAACCTCATTTTGAAAATAATTTAGAAGAACACCGGTTGATCTTGAGTATCACCTTTGAAAAAGTACAAACGTGAAACATCGTTATCGAGACTTTGGGGAACCATTTCGCATTTGATAAAAATGAGGACACTTTCTATTAGTGAAAACTTTCAAAATATCCGACCCTCGGGTCTAAATAAAAGTGTTTCTAAAACATTGAAAATATATCAAAGCATTTTGGTCCTCGAGGTAGAAAATTTTTGAAGTATTTTGTGGCACCTTGGATGTACCACAAAAAAAATTAACTCATTTGAAAAGTATGTCTCGAAATTTATTTTTCTAAGATACTCAAGGTTTTCAAAAATCCAATAGGCCAGAATGCCCAAAACTCGCACATATCGACGTTCACTAAAACAACTCCTAGTACACGCGTCAAAAGATTCAAAATCAAGACAATACATGTCTTTAAACGTAAATAAACGATAAAATACCACATTCAGAACAAAACCACTGACCCCATTCGAGGCCTCTAAAGACCCTCCCGCACTGGCTAGTGAACAAGTCGAACGTGTAAAAGCACAAAGCTTCCACAAGAGAACTCGTAAAACGTGCAAATCGATTCAAAAATCATCAGCAACGGACAAAAACAACAGTAAAAGACATCACAAGCGACGACACTCCTCGTATAAATCAAATACGAGAGTCGATTAAATACATATCGTGAAATCAAAATCCACATAAGGATTCCATCACTTAACCAATAATCATAAAAATAGCTCGTGTCACACGAGGCACAACACAAATAAGGGAGACTTCCACAGGTTGCACGAAGATGATGATAGCCCCACGATACTAATCACGACCAACAAACTCAAACGACGCGTCGCGACACGACTCAGTCAGATAAAATCCGACGAAACAAGACTCAAACAACACGACTTGACCCGACAGCCTAGGTTTCCTCAACCTAAGCTCCGATACCATTTATGTAACACCCCCAATCCACTCAGGGATATTACACGCCGTAGACCCTCTCCTCGAGGATCTACCAGGCTGGTAACTAAAATCAAACATCTAAACATCGCCTTTAAGGCTAAAATGACCCGGTAGACCGATTTGGTCTTTCAATAATAACATACAACTCAATTCCAAACACATACCCACACAGGGGTCAAAATACAATAAACTCCCGTACAACGGGGAAAAGACACTGCAGCGGAAAAGAAAATACAACTGGACCAATACGACATCAACGGATCCTCGTGTGATTAGTATCTTTCATCTTTCATCATCCTTCGTGCCGACCCTGTGCTATGCTCCCAAACCTGAATGCAAAAACAGACATCCAGCCCCCGAATACTCGGGGGTTAGCAAAACTCCACTGTTTTGCTAGTGCAAGTACAAGTGTAAAAATACGAGCCATACAATTCACATTCCACGAATAACAATAACCAGGAAATCCTCAAAGATTCAAACGTAATGAAAAGTACTTCCCGAGGCATGAGTTTGGGTAAAACACTTCAAAACCGAAAGATCACAAATCAAGGGAAAACAATTTATAAAACCGTTGAAAGTGCCATCGAGAGTTTTAATAGAAAACAATTTAGGATTATCAAATCCTACTCATTCCAAAATCAACAAGGTCACAGCCCAAAGGTTTTGTTTTCGCAAATAGAAAACCAACAGCAATTCACAAGGTTAAAACCCACATCACGTGTCCTCGGCGGACATAAAATCAATACAATATAATCGCCCAAGATACGTAAACCTTGGTCACCAAAAATACAACACCAACTCGTGAATCCAGGGCTATACCATTGGATTCCCTTCGTGGCCCCGTCGGACCCTCCCAAGGTGAGCAGAATGCGTTTTCGAAATCATATACACCAACTCGTGAAGTTTTACTCGTGAATCCAGGGCTATACCATTGGACTCCCGTCGTGGCCCCGTCGAACCAACCCACGGTGAGTAAAATACATTCACTAAAACATACACACACACGTGTGAAGTTTTACTCGTGAATCCAGGGCTATACCATTGGACTCCCGTCGTGGCCCCGTCGAACCAACCCACGGTGAGTAAAATACATTCACCAAACAAACAACCGCACTCGTGAATCCAGGGCTAAACCATTGGACTCCCGCCGTGGCCCCGTCGAACCAACCCACGGTGAGCGAAAATACATGCACACAAATTAGCATATCACATCAAACATATCCAAGAAATCCACCCAAAGGCAACAACGCAAGGCACGACACAATTGTCAAATCACAACGCACCGAAAAGAGGATATATGTATATATATCATCAAAGCACAACAACAACAACAACAACAACAAGCGAATTCACAGGGTTCACGTAACCATTCACAAAACACAACATTCACAAAACTCATGCGTTTTGAGAGAGGGCCTTTAACAAGGCTAACCGAATTCTTGAAAGTTCAATTCAAACGATCAAATAAACACATAGAGACGATCACTAATTATCATATACATAAAACAAGAATTATATGGACAAGGTACTTGCCTCGAATAACCACAATGCGGAGAATCGGCCGAAGTAGGTTGGCACGAACCGACTACGAACTCGCCGACTCCACCGAACGACAATCCACAACAATGAACTACGAACAAAAATAATAACAACGAAAATGAATTCCAAAGTACGACCCAAAGCCGCTGAATTCAAAGAACAAATGACGAAGGTTCAAGAATTTCCCCCAAAACGGCCAAGAACACGATTAGTCCCGTCAAATCATGGAAACGTAATTCCAAGTTGAAATATAGATATACAATCCATATAATATGTTTAACAACATCATTTAACCATAATCGATCCATCGAAAACGGATGAAAAACGAGATCGAGGACAAATCCCCCAAAAAGTCAATTCGAAGGAAATCAAGAAATATACTTCGATTCGACGAAAAACAATGGATTAAATGATGTTAAACACAAGAATACTACCAAGATTAATCATACCCATCATGAATTAATCAACAACACGGAACGAATCGGACAAAAATGCAAAAACCCCCAAATTCACGAAATTAGGGTTCTAAGAAAGATTACCTTGATTCGCTGGATCAAAGGATGATATAGGATGATTGATTGATGTTATGAACTCAAGAACTTCGAGGATTTGTTGTCAAACAACATGGCTTCGCCACTCTCGAATCGCCAGCCGCGAATAGAAGAGGAAGGAAGTGAGAAATGAATGAAAATGTGACTGCTCTGTCACATTTATACTGGGCCGGAACTAGCGTGCGCTAGCCTTCCCGGACTAGCGTCCGCTATCGGCTGGTATCGGCCGAGTACCCTCGGCCAGGGCCCGCACGACCCGGCACCACCGACCAAACCTGCCGACCCGACTCCCGCTAGCGTGCGCTACGGCCGGAAGCCTGCGCGCGCTAGCCGACCTGTCGAGTAGCCTCTGGACTAAACAGCTCGCCCTGGTAACGTACGCTAGTCGGCCGACAGCGTGCGCTACCCCTGCCGGTTAGCGTGCGCTACGACCGCGATGGCGTGCGCTACTGCCGATCTGGCCGAGTCGAGAACCTCGTAACCCCCGCCTGCACCGATAGCGTCGTTAGGCGGTGATAGCGTCGCTACACTGCCGGTTAGCGCGCGCAGCCTTTCCGGCGTGCGCTACGCGATTCTGCCGTACTGTCGGCGGTGCCCGCAATCGTCCGGCCTATCCCACAACCGTCCGGCCAGTACCCGACCACCAGGGCTCGACGACCCGATTTCCGAAAACGTACGGAACGAACACGATGAAAAGTTCGCGGACGACATCAACGACCCGAAATGAAAATATAATGCACTAATTAATCATACGTGGCCAAGAAACGGGTCGAGACAATAATTACAGATACGGATACCCGTAACTTTTAAGAAATTACAAAATGGCCCAAAACGCCCGAAAATCACGATACGTGATCGAATAACCAAACCGAAGTTCACAACACATCTAACAAAGTTAAATGGACTTACGGGAAACTCGAAACAGCAGTTTCGAATGAGATTCGCAAGAATCGAACTCAAGTGCGGAAAAGTCGCTAAAAAGCACGGAACTCAAAAAAACGACACCGAAACGAACTCGGATGTCAAAAAGTGTAGAATTAATCTTTCTCAGAATGACGAAACGGTCATGAGCGAGTCGTCAAAACGGACTCCGACCAAAAAAAGAAATTTACCGAAAATCGAAAATTGCGGATATTACAAATTATTTGGAGAAAGAATTATTCAAAAGTTGAAAAATGAAATGAATAATGAAACTATAAATTTCAATGAAATTACTTTTGGTCAAATGTTCGCTTTTATCAAAAAGGAAGCCCTTAATCTATGTTCAAAACTAAAAATACAATCCAAATACGGCAAAGATAAACATAATTCAAAAATTGAACTTGGTAATTTTTGTGAAGCCTTTGGCATGCAAAAGATACAAGCTCCTTCCACTTATTCCAAAAGAAAACATAATAACTATAGTAAGGAAAAAAGATTTAAAAAACATCGGAAAAGATATTTTAAACAAAAAACAGAACACATAGATAAACCTAAGAGAAAATTCAAAAAATCTTATCCTAAGTTTAGATCTGAATCATCAAAAATTCAATGTTGGAAATGTCATCGTTTTGGTCACAAAGCTGATACATGTCCTATGAAGAAAAAATTAATGAATTATTTAAGGATGATCCTGAACTAAAAGATAAAATACTTAATTTATTTATTAATGAAATTGAACCTAGTAGTTCAGATTCTGATTCATATTATGAATCAGATGACGAACTTTATAATCAAATTAATAATTCAAGTGATAGTGAAGAGAATGGCAATCAAAGTTCTAATATTTATGTCAATATGATTAATAATAATATAAATCCAGAATTCCTATTAGATTTGGCTGATAAGATTCATGATCCAGATGACAAGAAAGAATTACTTCAAAAAATCAAAACATTAATATTAACAAAAGATAAACCTAACAATGAACCTTTTAGTTTATCAAAGCTCTTTGATAAAAACATACCTACTACCTCCAAAGGAATCAAACCAATTAATACAAGGGATCTCCGAGAAGAAATTAAACTTCTTAAGAGACAAATTTCAAAAATTAATATGGAATTGGAACATATTCAAATCAATGATATGGAAAGAAATTCAAAAATATCTAATTTAGAAGAAATGATTAAAAATATGAATCATGATAAAACAGAAAAGCTTTTTTAAGAAAAGAAGAACTGGTCAAGATAGTGATGATGATAGTATTCATTTACCTATTAATAAAGATGAAATCAAATTAATAGAAGATTTAATTAATGAAGATAAATATATTCAAATTATCAATAAAATGACTTTTCAGAAACATTACGTATATCTTACTTTAGTTATTAATAATTTCAAAACAAATGTTATATGTCTTATGGATAGTGGTCATTATAAAAATTTAGTAAAAGAGTGTTTAATACCTACAAAATACTATGAAAAAACTAAAGAAAGATTAGTTGGTGCTAATTCAACTCCACTAAATGTAAAATATAAATTAACTAAAGCTCATATTTGTAATCAAGGGTACTGTTTTAGGACTCAATTTATTCTTGTCAAAGATCTTAATATTGATATGATATTAGGAACTCCTTTTCTTACTTCAATATACCCTTATGTTACTAATCACAAAGGAATAACTACCAAAATTATGGGTCATCCCATATTATTTGAATTCATAGATCAAATAAAAATCAAAGATATATCGTTATTACAAGAATCATCTATTTTCAAAAACGTTAATTCAATTAAAAATAAGAAAGCCCAGATTAATCATCTTAAGCAAGAAATACCTTATCTCATAATTGAAGAACAGTTAAAAACTAAAGATATTATTCAAAAAATTGAAATTATTAGAAAAGAAATAATATCAAAAATATGTGTAACACCCCCAAAACCGTATGGGAATATTACACGCCGTAAACCCTTTCCGCAAGGATCTACCAGGCTAAAAACCATTCATAAACAACCAAAAGCTTGCCCGTCCAGGGTCAAACAATATAATAATACAGACCGTCAAGGTCACTTACACATAAACACACAGACCGATGAGGTCACACAACTCTATCAACAGGACTGACTAACAACATTACCCACACAGGGGTCGAAATACAATACAACGGAAGACTGAATCAACTCTAACAATACAACTAAACTCTACCAACTCTCAACTCTTGATTAGTATCGCAGTTCGTCATCCCATTGTGCCAATCTGTGTTGCTCCCCGAACTGCATGTACCGGCCTTGAGCAGGACATCCACCCCGAATACTCGGGGTTAGTAAAACTCCTTTGTTTTACTAGTGCAAGTATCAAACCATACGAAATGTAACAAGCAAATAGCAACTACGAATTTAATACGGAAATCAATTATCAAAATGTTCTAGAAGTTTTAGAATTTCGAACTCAAATAAGAGATATTTGAAAAGGAACACATCATCTCGGGAATTTTAAAGCGAAAATCTTTTGGACCTCGAGTCCCAATTTACAAAACCTTTTCGTAAACAATAGGGCCTTAGCCCGATTCTCGTTCAAAGCACACCAAATAATATATCATTATGAGTCCGAGATCTATATTTAAAATGTTACCCGAACAATCATCACACGATCACTGTTCGTACACATCATGTACCGAACTCCGAGGCCTCGACGGACCTTACCCGACTACACACATTGTTCGTACACATCATGTACCGAACTCCGAGGCCTCGACGACCCTACCCGGCTACAACACACACCGCTCGTACACATCATGTACCGAACTCCGAGGCCTCAACGGCCCTACCCGGCTACTGATCGTTCGTACACATCATGTACCGAACTCCGTGAGGTCTCGCTGACCCTACGGATCACACACCTTGTCCGTACACGTCATGTACCGGACACGGAGGCCTCGTCGGACCTACTGGTTCACACACTTTGTTCGTACACATCATGTACCGAACTCCGGAGGCCTCGCGACCCTACCGGATCACACACACATCGACTCGACACAATTCATAATCATTAAATGTCAAGTCATTCCACATTACGCCGAATGTACAATACAAGTAAACCAAAACAACACAAACATCATGATCATCACAACGACTCTTAACCAACACAACACACATTCGGTACACAATACGTTGAACAACCACGTGTACAACCATCTCATATGTACATCGCAATCCGCACAAATGGCACAACGCCTAACACGGATACCAATATATCACTATTATCACAAGCCTTCATGTTTGGAAAACACAACCAACTCAAACGGAATATATTTACGAGGCAAGCAAAATCGTCATACATATCATACGTAATTACTAGTCACAAGATACAAGTCGTATAATAAGATACTTGCCTTAACAACCGCTACCGAACGCTCCGAAGAACACGGTTCGACCGGAAAGCTCGGACCCCAAAGAAGGCAACGAACGGAAGGGTTCCGACTCGAGTTCTTCGCAAGAATTCGACCCTAACAACATATAATCAATAAATCATCGATCATACGAGGAAGAATAATCGTAGAACGCCCGTAAAACACTCTACGACATTTTACTGGACACCTTCAAGGCGTCGATCAAGAACTCGTCCATAACAACTAATCGATACGATACATCAATGGAATATTAAGTGATTAGTTGTAATAGATCTTTATAATCATCATTCTATCTTAATACCAAGTTAAATCGGATTAATCGGATTTAAAACAACCAAAATACCCAAAATCCCCAAAATTAGATTTCTAGGAAATCAATTCGGTCAGTAGATCGGAGGATGTTATAGGACGGATGATTGATGATATGAGCCTCAAAACTTCATGGATTGAAAGAACAACATCATGTCTCCATGATGTATACACCTTGTGACTAACGGGAAGAAGAGGAATGAGAAATCGGGCGAAAATACGCCGCTGGCCTTAAATAGGCCGACAGACTCGACCGTGTCCGACATGACACGGTCGTGGCGCATTGCCGGCAGCGAGGACTCGACCGTGTCCGGCATGACACGGCCGTGTCGCGAAGGCGCTCGGCATCGACTTCGGCCGTGTCACGAACACGGTCGAGCCTGGGCGGTGGCTACCGGCTTATCCGGACGAGTACGACACGGGCCGTGTCGGACGACACGGCCGAGTCCGGTCGGCGTGATCGGCCAAATGAGCGGGTGAACGAAAACGATCATAACTCTCGTCCGGACTCGATTGACTCACCGCTCGAACCATTGGAAAGCTAACTCGATGCTCTATAATATTGCAAAGATTCAGAATTTTTGGAGTTACCAAAAATTAATGGTGATCTAACAAAGTCGAACTCATACTTAGAAAAGTCGTTTAGTAATCCTGAATTCAACAAAACGACACCGAAATCCGAACCTGAATACGAACCGAAGATACGGTTACGAAGTATTCACAAATACGAATCTACGAGCTAGTAGAACACACGATTCCGACCACCCGAAGGCTCGAAATTCGACAACGGAAGGTAATTACCCCAAACTTTGGGAAATTACGAAAATGGCCCAAATGCCCGAAAATCACCATACGACAACGAATAATCAAACCGAAGCTCACAACACGTATAACAACGTTAAATGAACTTACGAAAAACCCCAAACGACAGTTTCGAACGAGATTCGCAAGAACCGAACTCAAGCGCGGAAAAATCGCTAAAAAGCACGGAACTCAACAAAGCAGCACCGAAACGAACTCGGATGACAAAAGTGCAGAATTAAATATTCTCCGAATGACGAAACGGTCATGAGAGAGTCGTCAAAACAGACTCCGACCAAAAAAAGAAATTTACCGAAAATCGAAAATTGCGGATATTACATTCTACCCTCCTTAAAAGAAGTTTCGTCCGAAACTTAAAACAAGTAGGAGGAGAAATATTCCATGTGCAAAACTCAACAAGATACACAAGAATGCGTAGCTAACGCCCAACGGCGAAATGTTACAAACAACGCAAAGGAATATACGGCGTGAAAACACGCTCCACGGCGACCAAAACAACGTCGCCGTTAGGGATATAATAAAAGCAACAAATGACAAGCGTCATCAAACGGATAATATAGCCAAGTCAATTATCCGACAATCACAAAACACAACGAACGAAAATCAATATGATTGACCAACCCAACGGTACATCAATCAAAACGCGAGCCAACCGCTGAACAAATACGGAATCCCACCGCCCAAGGGTTGGAAGATCGAAACGAGACTAATTTCCCGAACTTAAGGGAATTAGGAAGGAGCCTGAATGCTCAACAATCACGAAACGAGAACAAAACCGAACAAACAAACGATCGAACCACAACGATCGAGACAACAAAAATCGAACAATCATGTTCGAAACACGAAGGATAAGAAAATTCAAACAACAACTCCCAGGATGATCTGGTGAGAACAACAAGACGTGCATTCCCATAAGATCCACAGGGAAGGGAATAGCGATTGAAAAGTCACAACGACAAATGAGTTATTCCAAAACAATACCACACTCGTTCGATCAACAAAAGCAAGGGGCAGGACAAGCTCAGAAATGTCAACGAACATAATGAGTCGAAAGAGTCGAAAACACAAGAGTTCCAAATCCGATCCACTTCGAATAAAAGAACTAATGGAACCAGATGAGGTCACTCCCGAACAAGGTTCACAAGAATCGAACTGAACCCAAAAAGTCACATCGATAACCAGATCGACTCACAACAAGATCACGATTCGTTCGAACGATGAAACCAAATACGTAACAAGTTCATAATGTATCAACGAACACGGCGAGTCGATAGACTGAGAAAGAGGAAATGCGTAAGTCAAAACGATACGCATTACATTCGACCTCTTATAAAAGAAATGTCGTTCCCGCAACTCACAACAACCGGAGTAAGGTGACAACACAAAAAGCAAACGTCAAATATATCCCATGGGCCTCTCGATCCGATCCTCATATCTATATCAAGTTCGCGCCCGAAAGACTCGGAACCCAACTCGCAAAATCGGATCCTGTGTCTCTCGGGTCCACACTTGAAAAGCGCATCGACGAGAAGGACAATTGGCACGCACATGCCCTCAAAGATAATACGCTCGAAATGCCTCGGCTCGGCATATCGAAAATACAGATGCTAGATACAATGGAACATAACACCGCAAAACAACATACCGGAGATGCCAACTCAAAGATAATAAAGAATCATAACACATATCATATACAACGATTACCATCGTAAAGTAATACACACACAAACACTACAACAACGATGATCGTTCGGCGACACCAACGGCCCGAACGATAATCAGACATAATTACAAACATTATGAAACAATCACACATGTACACAAGCGTACAAACCCAAGCTTCAACATCTCACACTCGTGTGACAACACGCAAATCGCCACGAGGCGATAAGCGAAACACCGGTTCACACCTCTCACGAGGGCTAAGATAAAGAAATGCGTGGCTACGCCTCGACGTTCATGGCACCAATTCGATCATACTCGGGAGCAAACATCATAACGACAACGTGAACATCATACATACATACCCAGCCCTCAAACGGGAATGGATAGGTTTTTAAAAAAACGAAAACCTCCTTTTGAAAATAATTTAGAAAAACACCGGTTGATCTTGAGTATCACCTTTCAAAAAAGTACAAACGTGAAACATCGTTATCGAGACTTTGGAAAACCATTTCGCATTCGATAAAAATGAGGACACTTTCTTTTCGTGAAAAACTTTCGGAAATATTCGACCCTCGGGTCTAAGTAAAAGTGTTTATAAAACATTGAAAAATATCTCAAAACATTTTGGTCCTCGAGGTAGAAGAATTCGGAAACATATCGTGGCACCTTGGAAGTACCATGAGAAAACAATTCATTTTAAACGTACGTCTCGAAATTTATTTCTAGGATACTCAAGATTTTCAAAGATAATTCAATGGGCTAGAATGCCCAAAAATCTCAGGTAATTACACGGAACATTATAGCGTTGTGGGTCCCGCGCCGGAACCCACCAGGATAAAAAATATTTACAAAAACGCCAAAAGGGCCGATGACAGTAATATTTCAAAAAAAACTCACAAAAGCCATTTACAAAATACTAAGTACCGTCACAAGAATTTTGCCAAAACGTTCAAGGCCATAACGCCAAAACTCGGTTAAAGGAATCGGTTTTCAAACTAAAACTCAGTCGCCGATACCTTTTCGAAATCCGTCAAGGTTTACAACTTCCACACCATACCACACCACCCGGTGGTTCAAAGATAAAACAATAATGTGCCCAGTCCTATACACATACTATATGCCACAAGTACTAAACACAATTATATTACACAATACTGTGTAAAGAAAATCATGCACCGCAATTAACTCACTAAGATAAAAATCGAGATACACAGGTACTTCGCATAAAAGAGGAGACTTACATCCACAGGTCGCACGGAGGTGACGGTCGCCCACGATACCAATCTCGTCCGACAACATAACCGACACGTTGTGACTACGCACAACTCAACTTGTCACCTGATGACTCAAACGACATGACAACACATTACTCGACAAATCACGACTTGACTCGACCCGACAGCCTAGGTTTCCGCAACCTAAGCTCTGATACCATAAATGTAACACCCCCAAAACCGTATGGGAATATTACACGCCGTAAACCCTTTCCGCAAGGATCTACCAGGCTAAAAACCATTCATAAACAACCAAAAGCTTGCCCGTCCAGGGTCAAACAATATAATAATACTGCACTGGCCAAGGTCACTTACACATAAACACACAGACCGATGAGGTCACACAACTCTATCAACAGGACTGACTAACAACATTACCCACACAGGGGTCGAAATACAATACAACGGAAGACTGAATCAACTCTAACAATACAACTAAACTCTACCAACTCTCAACTCTTGATTAGTATCGCAGCTCGTCATCCCATTGTGCCAATCTCGTGGATCGCTCCCGAACTCGCATGTACCGGACGCAGTATCAGACATCCACCCCGAATACTGGGGTTAGTAAACTCCACTGTTTTACTAGTGCAAGTATCAAACCATACGAAATGTAACAAGCAAATAGCAACTACGAATTTAATACGGAAATCAATTATCAAAATGTTCCCAGAAGTTTTAGAATTTCGAACTCAAATAAGAGATATTTGAAAAGGAACACATCATCTCGGGAATTTTTAAAGGTAAAATCTTTTGGACCTCGAGTCCCAATTTACAAAACCTTTTCGTAAACAATAGGCCTTAGCCCGATTCTCGCTTTCAAAGCACACCAAATAATATATCATTATGAGTCCGAGATCTATATTTAAAATGTTACCCGAACAATCATCTACACGATCACCGTCGTACACATCATGTACCGAACTCCGTAGGCCTCACGGACCTTACCGGACTACACACATTGTTCGTACACATCATGTACCGAACTCCGAGGCCTCGACGGACCCTACCCGGCTACAACACACACTGCTTCGTACACATCATGTACCGAACTCCGAGGCCTCAACGGGCCCTACCCGGCTACTGATCGTTCGTACACATCATGTACCGAACTCCAGAGGTCTCGTCGGACCCTACGGATCACACACCTTGTCCGTACACGTCATGTACCGGACACCGCAGGCCTCGCTGCACCCTACCCGGTTCACACACTTTGTTCGTACACATCATGTACCGAACTCCGAGGCCTCGTCGACCCTACCCGGATCACACACACATCGACTCGACACAATTCATAATCATTAAATGTCAAGTCATTCCACATTACGCCGAATGTACAATACAAACAAGTAAACCAAAACAACACAAACATCATGATCATCACAACGACTCTTAACCAACACAACACACATTCGGTACACAATACGTTGAACAACCACGTGTACAACCATCTCATATGTACATCGCAATCCTGCACAAATGGCACAACGCCTAACACGGATACCAATATATCACTATTATCACAAGCCTTCATGTTTCGGAAAACACAACCAACTCAAACGGAATATATTTACGGAGGCAAGCAAAATCGTCATACATATCATACGTAATTACTAGTCACAAGATACAAGTCGTATAATAAGATACTTGCCTTAACAACCGCTACCGAACGCTCCAAAGAACACGGTTCGACCGAAAGCTCGACCCCAAAGAAGGCAACGAGCGGAAGGGTTCCGACTCGAGTTCTTCGCAAGAATTCGACCTAACAACATATAATCAATAAATCATCGATCATACGAGGAAGAATAATCGTAGAACGCCCGAAAACCCCTCTACGACATTTTACGGACACCTTCAAGGCGTCGATCAAGAACTCGACCAAAACAACGAATCGATACGATCCAACCATGGAATATTAAGGGAAAAGATGTAATACATCTTAATAATCATCAATCTATCATAATACCAAGTTAAATCGGATTAATCGGACGAAAACAACCAAAATACCCAAAATCCCCAAAATTAGATTTCTAGGAAATCGACACGATCGGTAGATCGGAGGATGTTATAGGACGGATGATTGATGATATGAGCCTCAAAACTTCATGGATTGAAAGAACAACATCATGTCTCCATGATGTATACACCCACATGCGAACGGAAGAAGAGGAATGAGAAATCGGGCGAAAAATACGCCGCTGGGCCTTAAATAGGCCGACAGACTCGACCGTGTCCGACATGACACGGTCGTGGCGCGTGATTGGCGGCAGGACTCGACCGTGTCCGGCATGACACGGTCGTGTCGCGAAGGGGCGCTCCGCATCGGCTCGGCCGTGTCACGAACACGGCCGAGCCTGGGCGGGCTACCGGCTTATCCGGACGAGTACGACACGGGCCGTGTCGACGACACGGCCGAGTCCGGTCGGCGATGATCGCCAAATGAGCGGGTGAACGAAAACGATCATAACTCTCTCGTCCGACTCATTGACTCACCGCTCGAACCATTGGAAAGCTAACTCGATGCTCTATAATATTGCAAAGATTCAGAATTTTGGAGTTACCAAAAATTAATGGTGATCTAACAAAGTCGAACTCATACTTAGAAAAGTCGTTTAGTAATCCCGAATTCAACAAAACGACACCGAAATCGAACCTGAATACGAACCGAAGATACGGTTACGAAGTATTCACAAATACGAATCTACGAGCTAGTAGAACACACGATTCCGACCACCCGAAGGCTCGAAATTCGACAACGGAAGGTAATTACCCCAAACTTTGGGAAATTACGAAAATGGCCCAAATGCCCGAAAATCACCATACGACAACGAATAATCAAACCGAAGCTCACAACACGTATAACAACGTTAAATGAACTTACGAAAACCCCAAACGACAGCTTGAACGAGATTCGCAAGAACCGAACTCAAGCGCGGAAAAATCGCTAAAAAGCACGGAACTCAACAAAGCAAAGACCAAACGAACTCGGATGACAAAAGTGCAGAATTAAATATTCTCCGAATGACGAAACGGTCATGAGAGAGTCGTCAAAACAGACTCCGACCAAAAAAAGAAATTTACCGAAAATCGAAAATTGCGGATATTACAATATGTTCAGAAGTTCCCAATGCTTTTTGGGAAAGAAAACAACATACTTTTGAACTCCCCTATGAAAAGGATTTTAGAGATACCAATATTCCTACTAAAGCCAGACCCATTCAAATGAACAGAGAATTATTAGAGACTTGCAAAATCGAAATTCAAAGTTTACTTGACAAAAAATTAATAAGGCCTAGCAAATCCCCTTGGAGTTGTCCAGCTTTTTATGTTAATAAAATTGCTGAGAAAGAACGAGGAATTCCTAGACTCGTTATTAATTACAAATCATTAAATAAAGTACTTCAATGGATTAGGTATCCTATTCCAAACAAAAGAGATCTAATTAATAGAATTTTTAAAGCTACTATATTTTCAAAATTTGATTTGAAATCAGGATTTTGGCAAATTCAAATAGCAGAAAAAGATAAATACAAAACTGCTTTTACTGTCCCTTTTGGACATTATGAATGGAATGTTATCCCATTCGGACTCAAAAATGCTCCTTCTGAATTTCAAAATATTATGAATAATATATTTACCCCCTATACTAATTTCATAATTGTTTATATAGATGATGTACTCATATTTTCTGAATCAATAGATCAACATATAAAACATGTTAAAACATTCATACAAGTTGTATTTAAAAATGGATTAGCCATCTCAGAATCCAAACTAAATTTATTTCAAACCAAAATTAGATTTCTAGGTCATGATATATTCCAAGGAACCATTAAACCTATTTCCAGAGCCATTGAATTTACTTCAAAATTTCCTAATGAAATTACTAATAAGACACAGTTACAAAGATTTTTAGGATGTCTGAATTACATCTCAGATTTCTTTCCAAACCTCAGAATTATCTGCAAATCTTTATATCAAAGATTGACTAAAAATCCTGAACCATGGACATTAGAACATACTAAAATTGTTCAACTTATTAAAAAACAGATTCAAACCCTTCCTTGTTTAGGGATACCTAACCCAGATGCATTTCTTATTATTGAAACCGATGCATCTGAGTCTGGGTATGGGGGAATACTCAAACAAAAACTTTTACAAGGCATCTCTAGTAAAGAGCAAATTGTTAGATTTCATTCAGGGATTTGGCTTGGATCTCAAAAGAACTATTCAATGGTTAAAAAAGAAATCTTATCTATAGTTTTATGTATTTCAAAATTCCAAGATGACCGTTATAATAAAACTTTTCTGCTTAGAATAGATTGTAAATCTGCTAAGGAGATTTTACAAAAAGATGTTAAAAATATAGTTTCAAAACAAATATTTGCTAGATGGCAAGCCATCTTAAGTGTTTTTGATTTTGAAATAGAATATATAAAAGGATCTTCAAATTCACTTCCAGATTTTTTAACAAGAGAATTTTTACAGGATAAAACTCCAGATGAATAATTATCAGTCCCTTCGTAATCAAGTTCTTTTTAATCCTCCTTCGAATGGTCTTAAAACCCTCAAATTACACATTGCCCTTGCCAAATATCATGTCAAATACTGGTCTTCGCTTGGCGGCGCTTTCTCTTCTGATCCAACTTTTCACCCAATTTTTATTAATAATCTATTTACTGCTATTCATAGACTCAAGTATCTCGAGAAACAAGCTAGTCTTTATTTAGCTTGAAATTTTTCAGATGAACAGCAAAGCAAGGATGCAAACTGCTGACGATTATACTTCAAAACCTATTTCTCATAACCAATATTCCTCAAAATTCAAACAACTTTCCTCCTTTATCTTACAAACAAGCCATTCAAGGACCTGAACTTCGAAAAATTGATAATCCGGTTACTCCAAAGAAGGTTGATTCAAAAAGAAAATCTATTCATACCCCTTACTTTACTAAACAAGTTGTTGAACATATTACTCTCACAAGATTTACAACAGCTCCAGACTTCAAAACCCTTCAAAGTATTATCCAAAGATACTTTCCTCAGGATTGCCATTGGTACCCTGAAGATTCTTTAAAAACTCAAAAATTTTATGAATATATTTTGGTAGACTCTGGTTCTATTGGATTAGTTCATAATCAAGATCCTAAGAATCCTCAGAGGACTGGTTTTTCAAAATGCATTATTAAAAAGATTTTCAAATCGGATGAATGGACTTTCCCATTCTCAAACAAAAACTTTTCTGGAAACTTCACTCCAAAAGGATATTCATATCCTGACTACAAAAAAGCTTGGTTCTATACTTTCTTCAAAAGACCTTTTGATCATTCATGGTTCTTTACTTTCCATAAAGATTTTGTCAAAACTTACCCCATTTGGTTTTGTGAATGGTGGATTCAATTTGGACCAACTACAGACATTCTTCCTTCAAGTGTCTATAGTGCATTCAAATTTTATACTCAAAATGCCAAAGGATCTGAGTTTGAAAAATTCATTGGTTATTTTTCTGAATTCAAAGTCCCTTAGATATTTTGCTGGAATTTTCAATTTCAACAGTATCATCCAGCCCCTTATCCTATCTCTATCGTTAGAGAATTCAAAATAAAATGGTGGTCTTGTAACACCCCCAGATTTAACCGGAAATATTACAGCGCCGTGGGCCCCGAGATGGAACCCACAAGGCTAAAGGAAATTTTCACAATCATTTACAAATGCCCAAGAGGCCAACAACGGTACTATCTTTAAAAATGCATAAAGACATAAAATCCATTTATCAAAAACCGTCGTAAAAACTCATTTGAAATCGCGAGGCCAAACGGCCGACACTCAAAAGTTTAGAAAACGATTTCCAAAGCAACCTCAGTTACCAGATACCAAAAGGTCATTTCAAAATACTCACGCAGCGGAAAAAGACCAACCATAAAGATACTCTAGCAGCGGAATACAAGAACCAATCAAGAAACTCAATGCATAAAACATGTCCTAGCCAGTATCCTCCGGGAAGCTCATCTCTTCACGACCGCTACAAGCTCGATACTCCAAAAACCTAAAAAGAAATCCCATGACGGGGTCAGCCATAATATCCAACAATGATATCAATCACATCACATCAATAATACATACCAATGAGAATACAAAATAAGAATACGACCAATGTAATCTTACCGCCATAACTTTGCTTACTCAAGTAATTCTCATCAGAGTAACCATTTTCACATTTCACATCTCATACTCGATTAACCAATAAACTCGAACATAATATTTGTATTGTACCTCAAACAATACTCAAGATTCTCAAACTATCATCACCAACTCACGATACGGAGATATACCATTACTGACCAATACGATCCATCGAATAACATCATCAAATCCCAAAACGATAACCGATTGTCCATCAAAGACAAATACCAAAGGAAATACGGAACATACCTCGAGATATGAAGTGCCACGACAATCATATCAGTCTAATCCGAGATCAGATCAATGCAATACGGACATGGTCCTAACACAAGACCTACAAATGCATACTCATATGACAACGTCAATATGATCACAACAATAACAATGATGTATACTCAATGGAAATCCGACGATCCAGCGCCCTTAGCATAGATCCCCTTGATGATCCTATCAGATCATCATAAGGTGGATAACCAACAATACATATATGAACAACCACATGATAAAATCAATGATGCGAATTCACAAGATTCCATCAACACAATACTGGTAATCCAACGATCGAGCGCCCTCAGCATAGATCCCCATGATGATCCCGTCGAACCAACGCATGGTGGAAAACTCCCAGCGATCCAGTGCCCTCAGCATAGATCCTCATGATGATCCCGTCGAACCAACGCATGATGGACATTTGATCCAGCGCCCTCAGCATAGATCCTCATAATCCCATCGGATTATTTACACAACATAAACAACACAATATGCATACACATATGCAAATCAACACGTTCATCAACATGAACAACATAACATGCACGACAACATGACAATTTACTAGGACGACTTCATGTTCAACAACATGAAAGAAAATGTGCGAGACCAAAATAAATAACATTAAACCATAATCAATATGGAATACTTGCCCCGAGTCCTTCGGGAGCAACCTCATGTCCAATCATCACCGACGATTATCCTCAATGCTCGGCGATCCAAACGTACAATGAACTATAGATACTCATATCCTCGTCTTTACCATAATGTAACCTCGATACTCGAACATACCAATAACTGAGATAAAGCATATACATTATGATTTACCTCCCAGAATCGAAAGAACGATATGCGATCCGAATACCCAGAGTTCACAATAATAATCATCGCTATATGCATTATAAACGAAATGAAACTGAAACCATTCATTAAATATTATAACTGAGCAAGTAATAACTTGCCTCGATACCGATACCACGAAGATGCTGCCGAACACATTGCCTTTGTCTACGAGCTCCTCAGCCCCGATCAAAAGTAATACAATGGACATACTCGAACACGACCGCAATATCCGGTTATAATCACCGATCAACAATCTCAACCTATCGAAGAAATCAAATAACACATATCCGATAACAATCAACAACTGACAAAACTAACCAATCGAACTCAACGGTTCAACACAACCTCGAATAAACACAGTCAGAACCAACCAAGTCAAACCATCACGAATTCATAATGAAAACACAAAAATACTGCACTGTCTGCCTACTTAGCGCACGTTAAACGCATAACGTAGCGTGCACTAAGTTGTCCCGTTAGCGTGCGCTAGCCAGTAAGCTTAGCGTGCGCTAATGCTGTTCAGTGGCATGCATTCCATGTGTCATTCCATGCTGTATCCGCATTTTTCTTTCCCTTGTATTTTTATCTTTGGTGTATTTCTCCATCGTAGTGCCCCTCGTGTACCTTTCAGTGTGTCCTTCCTGTCAACTGTTGAACTGTATTCTTGTTATTGTTGTGCGAAACCGCCGTTTCGGGGTTGCCGTGGATCCATTTCGTGTTATTAGTCCCCATATATTGATTCCTATCGTTTTATTCTCTTTCCGGATCATTTTTATCATTTTGGGACCCAAAAGGGTGTGGGCACAAGGTGCGTGCGCCGCGGCACACAAATTTCTCCAAATGTTGGTCGAGCGATCAGACTGTGTGCCGCGGCACACCCATCCGGTGCCGCGGAGCAGTGCCGAGTCAGTCTTTGCGGCACACCCATCCGGTGCCGCGGCACACCCGTGTGACATCTGCGACCAAAACCCGATCAGACGGTGCCGCGGCACAAGCAAAGCCGTGGCCGCGACACCGCCGAAACACGAAGTAATTTTTTGGCCTGTGCCGCGGCACACTTCGGCTGTGCCGCGGCACACAAAGCGGTCAACTGTGCAATCTCGTCCTTATTAGACGAAATCGGCCATTTCCTCCTTCATTTCACCTGCGCGAGAGAGAGAGAGATCTAAGGGGGGAGAACTTCTCAAGCATTCTTCATTCGGGGGTCGATTTTCATCATCTTTCTTCGGTTGTGAGGATCGGATAATCAATCTAACGCGTGTTCTACGGATCTTGGTACTTGAATCCCCAAAGGTAATATTTCTAGAACCCTATTTTCGATTAATTTGGGGGTTTTGGGATTTTCTTCCGATTAGTTCCGTTTTGTTGGTGGATTCATGATGTATACGATTAATATTGTTAGTATCTTTAGTTTTCCTACGGATTCATGGATATTTTGTGGATTTTTACGGAATCGAGAGGGTTTGGTTGTGGTCCGCCCTCGTTGTTATTTTTGGTACGAATATACATGAATCGTAGGCGGGTTTCCGGGTGTATTCCATTTCCGTAATCGTCTAGAGTTGGTTGTGATTGTGTTATTCGAATCGTTAGGTTCATTTCCGCCGGTTCCTTGTGGTCGTGCTCAACTCTTCCTTTCCGTTCGTATCACCGTCTATTAACCGAGGCAAGTATCCTTATGAACTTACGATCTTGACATAGTAGTTTTGTATGAGAAATTGTGTGTGTGCGTATGCTCACTACGGGTTAGATCCGACGGGGTCTCGGTAGGGCTCCACGAAGCTGTGGAACCGCGAGCTTGCTTTTAACCACTGTGGGTTAGATCCGACGGGGTCTCGGTAGGGATCCACGAAGCTGTGGGTCCGCGGTTAATTGTGGTGCATTTTTACAAATGTGGTTTGATCATTGGCATTTCCGGAAATGAGTGTTTTGGAACTATGTCTTCTTGAATTGCATGCATTACTATATGTGTAAGATGTAAGTCGTTCATCTGGTTACTTGTACTAGCGTAATTGCTAACCCCTCTGGGGACCCGTTTTGGGGAAATTCGTTTTATGAATTTCAGGTCAGGATCATCGAGACGAGCGGGCGCTGGACCAGTATGCGGATGATGGCCGTGCGTGATGATTGTGCACGAGTGGTGTCTTGTTGTTTTCTATCTTTTACCTTTGTGGTCTTTAAACTAATAGAAGTACTCGAGTACTTAAGAACTTTTACTTGTCGGGATTGTATTGTTGTTTATTATGTTGTGATAGATTATGGTGTCATGTTTGACCGGTTAAACCGGGTGAATTATTTTGTTGGGCGTCTTTATGACGAGGTATTTTTCTGTTGTTTCTGTGAGTCGATGAGTATGATGTTTGTTCAGCCTGGTGGGTCCCGTGTAGGGATTCACGGCGCTGTAATATACCTCGGATATCCTGGGGGTGTTACAGAAAATGGTATCGGAGCACTAGGTTTATGGATACCTAGGCTTGTCCGTTTATTGGGTCTTGTTGTATTTTTATTTTGCACATCATCATCACGCTGCCATGATTCCGGTACTACCAGTGCCCGTAAGTTTTCTTTCCTCTCTTCCTTATACTCTTGTATCGTACCTCTAGTTCTCGGTTTGCGATCGTTCTTTTCTTGTACTGACCCTCGTATGGCTTTTGCTACTTATTTAACTCCAGTATGGATGCTGGAAGAGGTCGTGGTCGCGGTCGTGGTCGTGGACGCGGCCGGGGACGTGGGGCAGCCGGTGGGGCGGCCACGTCACAGTCTTCGGGAGCCGGCAGTACCGGAGACCGTCACAGTCATGCTTCATCTCAGGAGTGTAACACCCTCAAGATATTCGAGGTATATTACAGCGTCGTGAATCTCTATATGGGACCCACCAGGCTGAACAGCATCATACTCATCGACTCACATAAACGACAGGACAATACCATGTCATAAAGACGCAAAACAGAACAATCCACCCGGTTCAACCGGTCAATATAACATCATCATCCAACACAACATAATAAGCAACAATACAATCCAAACGAACAAGACCGCTTTAGGTACTCGAGTACAACTATTAGTTCAAAACCACAAAAGACAAAAAGGTAAAAGACACCAAAACGTCACTTGTGCACAATCATCACGCACGGCCATCATCCGTATCTTGGTCCGCCATTGCGTCTCGATGATCTTGACCTGAAATTCATAAACGAATTTCCCAAACGGGTCCCAGAGGGGTTAGCAATTACGCTAGTACAAGTAACCAGATGAACGGCTTACATCTTACACATATAGTAATGCATGCAATTCAAGAAAACATAGTTCCAAAATACTCATTTCCGGAAACGCCAATGATCAAACCACATTTGTAAAAATGCACCACAATTAACCGCGGACCCACAAATGGATCCTGCCGAGACCCGTCGGATCTAACCCACGTGGTTAAAAGCAAGCTCGCGGTCCCACAGCCTTCGTGGAACCCTACCGAGACCCCGTCGAGTCTAACCCGATGAGCATACACACGCACACAATTTCTCATACAAAACTACTATGTCAAGATCGTAAGTTCATAAGGATACTTGCCTCGATTAAATAGACGATGACACGAACGGAACGGAAGAATCAAGCACGACCACGAGGAACCGACGAGAATGAACCTAACGATTCGAATAGCACAATCACAACCACTTCTAAACGATTATGGAAATGGAATACACCCGGAAACCCGCCTACGATTCATGTATATTCATACAAAAATAACAACGAGGGCGGACCACAACCAAACCCTCTCGATTCCATAAAAATCCACAAAATATCCACGAATCCGTAGGAAAACTAAGGATACTAACAATATTAATCATATACATCATGAATCCACCAACAAAACGGAACTAATCGGAAGAAAATCCCAAAACCCCCAAATTAATCGAAAATAGGGTTTTAGAATATTACCTTGGAAGATTCGAGTACTATGATCCGTAGAACGCGCGTTAGATTGATTGCCCGAGCTACACTACCGAAGAGAAATGATGAAAATCGGCACCCCAATTTAAGTAATCTGAGCAGTTATCCACTTCTCTATCACTTCTCTCGCGATGAAGATGAAATATGGTGGAGGAGACGACCGATCTCGTCTAATAAGGACGAGGCTGCGCAAATACCGCTTCGTGTGCCGCGGCACGGCCAGAAGTGTGCCGCGGCACAGCCGAAAATCTACTCCTGTGTTTTAGCATTGTGCCGCAAGATACGGCTGCGTGCCGCGGCACACTGATCTGGGTTTTGGTCGCGGAAGCCACACGCGGGTGCCGCGGCACCGGACAGGTGTGCCGCGGCACTGGCCTGGCGCTGTGCCGCGGCACCGGATGGGTGTGCCGCGGCACACAGTACTGATTGCCCGAACAACATTTGGAGAAATTTGTGTGCCGCGGCGCACGCACCTTGTGCCGCGGCCCACACCCCCGGTTGGGTCCCAAAATGATAAAAATGATCGGAAAGAGAATAAAACGATAGGAATCAATATTTGGGGACTAATAACACGAAATGGATCCACGGCAACCAAACGGCGGTTTCGCACAACAATAACAAGAATATAGTTCAACGGTTTGACAGAAGGACACGCCGAAAAGTACACGAGGGTCACTACGATCGAGAAATACACCAAAACGAAATTATAAGGGAAAGAAAATACGGATATTACATTCTACCCTCTAAAAATAAGTTTCGTCCCGAAACTTAAGAAACAAACAACTCGGGTACCTAGCACGCATGCTATCCTCGGTTTCCCAAGTTGCTTCCTCGACACCGTGTCTCGACCCTTTGCACCTTGACCAAAGGTATGGTCTTATGCCTCAATCGTTTCTCACGATGCTCTAAAATCTTCAAAGGACGCTCCTCAAAAGTAATATCTTGACAATATCAATCTCGCCATAATCGATGACGTGACTAGGATCGGGACATATTTCCTCAATCGGGAAACATGGAAAACGCTATGAACATGACTCAAGGCCGGAGGTAACGCCAAACGGTACGCCAATTCACCCACTCGCTCGAGGATCTCAAAGGGTCCAATAAATCTCGGACTCAGCTTTCCTTTCTTCCGGAAACGAAAAACTCCATTCGTCGGCGACACCTTTAGCAAAACGTGGTCTCCCACCTCGAATTCCAAAGGTCGACGACGGACGTCGGCATATGACTTCTGTCGACTCTGGGCAGTCAACATCCGTTCTCGAATTAACTCTATCTTCCGCCTCGTCTCTAAAACGACATCCGGCTCGGTCCCGACCAAATCGGACGCCTCATTCCAACAAATCGGTGATCGACATCGCCGCCCGTAAAGTGCCTCATACGGTGCCATCCGAATCGACGCGTGCCAACTGTTGTTGTACGTGAATTCAATCAGCGGCAAATGTTCCTCCCAGTCACTACTCCAATCGAGAGCACAGCACGCAACAAGTCCTCGAACGTCTGGATAGTGCGCTCCGATTGTCCATCTGACTGGGGATGGAAAGAGGTACTCAAATGTAAACGGGTACCCAACGCCTTATGCACCGCCTGCCAGAAGTGCGATACAAAACGGCCGTCACGATCCGAAACAATAGACTTCGGGGTACCGTGAAGTCTCACGATCTGCGCGATAAACACACGAGCTAACTTCTCCGGGGCCCAGGTGTCCTTGATGCCCAGAAAATGTGCCGACTTGGTCAGACGATCGACAATCACCCACACCATATTCATGCCCGACCTCGATCTCGGCAGACTCGTAATGAAATCCATCGATATATCTTCCCATTTCCATTCTGGAACGGAAGTGATCGCAATAACCTGTAGGTCTCGATGCTCGATTTTGACCTCACGACAAGTCAAACATCTCGCTACAAACGTGCGACCTCATCCTTCATATCATTCCACCAGAAATTCCTTCTTAAGTCCTTGTACATCTTACTCGAACCAGATGAACGGAGTAAGGTGTAGCATGGGCCTCCGTAAAATATTCTGTCTCAACTCGAGTCGCTCGCACACAAAGCCGACTGAATCTCAAAACACCATCCTCGTGAATCAAAAATCCAGGAGACTTTCCTTTAAGAACGTTCTCTCGGATTTGAGTAATCATCGGATCCTCTAATCGCCACTTAATTTCATCGATCAAAGACGACGAAACCTCCAGCACGAAGTTGCCCGACGGTTCCTGTGCAACAAAACTTCAACATCTAACTCGATTAAAGATCGCCAAGCTCGAATCGAGACGTAAGGATCTCAAGCGATCGCAATGCAATCGGTTTCCGACTCAAGGCGTCGGCCACGACGTCGCTTGCCCAGGATGATAAAGGATTTCGAGGTCATAATCCTTAATCAATTCTAACCACCTCCTCCGCCTCATATTCAACTCCCCGAGTAAATATGTATTTCGACTTTTATGATCGGTAAAAATCTGACATGCGAGCCGAAAAGATAATGACGCCAAATCTTGAGCGCAAAACGATCGCCGCTAACTCCAAATAATGAGTAGGTAGTTAAGCTCATACGGCCTCAACTGTCTCGATGCAAAGGCAATGGTCTTACCGTCCGCATTAATACGCACCCAAGACCACGACCGAAGCATCGCTATAAACGGCAAAACCCTCGTTACCACATGGCAACGCCAAAACCGGCTGAAGTCAAACGCTTCTTCAGCTCCTCAAAACTCGACTGCCTCTCGTCATTCCAGACGAACCTCTCGGATTTCTGGAGCAACTGCGTAAGTGGCCGAGCCAGTTTCGAGAAACCCTCGACGAACCTACGGTAGTAGCCAGCTAAACCCAAGAAACTACGGAGCTCCTTCAGATTCTTGGGCGGTGCCCAATCCAACACGGCCTCAATCTTCTGCGGATCCACACAAACCCCCTCGGCTGAAATCACGTGACCTAAAAACTGTAACACCCCCAAGTTATTCAGGGTATATTACAGCGCCGTGAGCCCCGCCGTGGGACCCACAAGGCTAAACATACGCGGAACTATAAACTTGACCGATAAGGTCTACATACAATAGAAAGAAAGACGATACAAATGGTATTCGAAACCATAAACAATGAAACCATATACATCACTGCACAAATCAATACCTCGGCAACACAGTAGGAACATCAAGGAAACTCAAATACAATACTCGAGTATTTAAAAATCCATTCCAAGACAACAACACCGAATGGAGGAAACCAAAAGAGATAACCGAGACAAGACATGATCACACTTGCCCATCATCTTCATGCCGACTGGTACCCGCCGTCCGCTCTCCTGGAACTCGAAATACATGAAACGTATTTCCCCATAAAGGGGTTAGCCGAATAGCTAGTGCAAGTATAACAATATGAAACATAATACTTCGACAATAAAGTAAATGTAATCCGTCAATTCATCAATATCCGTCAATTCATCAATATCCGTCAATTCATCAATATCCGTCAATTCATCAATTCAAGACTAGTATTCCTAATAACTAAATCTCATAAGACGTATGTGAATGCCGTAGAAACGGTTCGTTCACCTCATACGCCGTTACGTATGTGAATGCCGTCAAAACGGTTCGTTCACCTCATACGCCGATACATGTAGGAATGCCGTCAAAACGGTTCGCTCATTACATGCCAATCAATATATCTATGAATGCCGTAAAAACGGTTCGTTCATGATATGCCATCAATATTTCTATGAATGCCGTAAAAACGGTTCGTTCATATCATACCATCAATTCCTCTTACTTTCAAAGTCGAGAACGCATAATCATAAATGTATACTTGCCTTAATAAACGCATCCGAAGATCCCAAGAACACGGTTCGACCGAAGCTTGAACCACGAAGAAGACAACGAGCGGAAGGGTTTCACTCGAGTTCTTCACAAGAATTCGACCCTAACAACATAAATTCAATAAATCATCGATCATACGGGAAGAATAATCGTAGAACGCCCAAAACCCTCTATGACATTTTACGGACACCTTCAAGGCGTCGGTCAAGAACTCGACCAAAACAACGAATCGATACGATCCAAACATGGGATAACAAGGGAAATGATACAATACATCTAAATAATCATCAATCCATCACAATCCTAAGTTAAATCGGATTAAACGGACGAAATCGAACAAAATACCCAAAATCCCCAAAATTAGATTTGAAAATCTTACCCGATTCGCTCGATCAAAGGATGTTATCGGACGAATGATTGATGATATAACCCAAGGAACACCATGGATATGTTCATAAACAACATGGCTTCAAGTTTAGAACACGCCCACCGGAAGAGGAGAAGAAGAAGGTGAAAATGGCAAGAAAAACGTCTGCGGGGGCCTTTTATAGGGGTGATCGCCGCCGGACACGGCCGTGCGGCCGGCACGGTCGTGTTACCTGATTGGCCGACAGGACTCGACCGTGTCCCGCTTGACACGGCCGCGGCGCCGAGGGCCTTCCGACAGCCGACTCCGCCCGATGGGCCCAGGCATGACTCGGCCGTGTCCCGGGACACGGCCGCGTGTCGGCGATCGTTCGAGCCTATCCTAAGAGTACGGCACGGCCGTGTCGGACGACACGGCCGAGTCTGGTCGGCAGACTTCGCACTTCCGGACGAAATGCACGGGCCGTGTCGACGACACGGCCGGGTTCGCCGCAGCAGGATCGCCAATAACGAGCGGGTGAGTTAGAACGACCATAACTCTCTCGTCCGACTCGATTGACTCACCGCTTGAACCATTGGAAAGCTAACTCGATGCTCTATAATATTGCAAGATTCAGAATTTTTGGAGTTACCAAAAATTTATGGTGATTTAACAAAGTCGAACTCCCACGTGGAAAAGTCGTTAAAGAACACGGAATTCAACATAACGATACCGAAACGAACTCGGATGACAAAAAGTATAGAATTAATCATTCTCAGGATGACGAAACGGTCCCAAGCAAGTCGTCAAAATAGACTTCCGCCAAAAATAGAAAATTTACGGGATAAAATTACGGTATTACATTCTACCCTCCTTAAAAGAAGTTTCGTCCGAAACTTAAAACAGTAGGAGAAGAAATATTTCGCCAGAAAACTCAACGAGATGCACAAGAATCAAACATATGCCCAAACGGCGAATCATCAATATAGAACACAACAATACATTACCCGAAGGTAGACCAAACCAATGCCGAAAAAGATACGAATTCACAATGGCCGAAGGCTCCAACGGGAATACCGATACATCACAATGGCCTGAAAGCCGAATGACCCAAAGTCAGAATCATCATAATACGATCTCAAAGGAGCAAACTCGATCGTCGGACATACCCTCGGCGTATGAACAACAGCCGCAAATCGTCGGACATATCCAATACAACATGGACTACGAACGATCAATCAATAAAGCTCAAGAGGGATATCACAAGACGCCCGATCCGAAATGTGTCCGTGCACATGTCCACCCCGTATACGGAATCCAATATACGTGTGACAATATACCTAATTAGCCTCAAGAACTACGCCTCGTGTGCACGGTCCAATGCGGAAATATCCACGCATGACCATCGGGTGCCCGGCTAAAAATCTTACACATAACCAATCAAAGACGCAGACATGATTCCGGATATGCCACGATACAACATGACAACGAAACTCAAGGGATAAAACATCCAATACGGATCATACGACTCACCAAGTGAACGATGACACACGAATAATGAAAGATCGACACGACCAACGATATTCAAAACAACCATCCCGGGATCGAATTTCCTAAGGACCGATTAACACGAGCAACGATCACAACACAACATGGGAAAATCCTCAACCTTCAAAGATCACAAAATTACCGAGTTCACAAGAAAATAGTGTCCGCCTTGAATCGGTCAACACGACAATAATAATTTAACGGATGGGAACTATCATTGATAATCCCAATTCAATACTTCGATTACCGTAGGATGGCCAATCGATAACAATTATACAACGGATGGAAATTATCTTTGATAATCGATGGGAATTATCTTGATAATCCCAATTCAATACCTCGATTACCTTAGAACGGCCAATCGATAATCAATGATACGATAGAATAGATGTCCTTGTCTTAAACCGACCACCAAACGGAGATGACAAAAGGATATATCAAACGCCCCCAATCGGTTAACGAAATCATCATAGCAATGATCCAATTCGATGACAAAGATTCAACGATGTCTCGTAACGACATTAATCGCGAATAATAATAATCGATACATCGATACCGCGAACCGCTATCGATAGCAACTTTACCAACAAGTATCGTAATGCCTTGAACCGCCATTTACAAACAACGGTAACATTTGGCATAATTTGTCGACGGGTGTCGTATCAAACAATCCTCGTTATCAATAAAATCATAAGGAGGCCAAGTCTTGAAATGATACACACATTCGTACACATACACGATAACATTAGTCTCATGATTAGTACGAGTATAAAACTTGCCTCGATATCAATACAACGCATCATTACCAATTGATTGATTTCGTCTTACGAATTCCCCGCCTCGACCAAGTTAATCTACGAACTCTTCAACCTTAACCGCAACACAACACGGTCATAATTCACGATCAAACATCATACCTTATTGTAAAACGAAGGATTGATAATCAACCGGTTCGATGACGACCAATATCAATACCACCAAACCTCGAACTCAATCGCTTTACCATATCTCGACTAATCACACCGAACAATCCAACTGACACTTACAAATCCTCGTCCACAATACGAGTGAAATATGATGATCATATCAGCAACCAATTCGACCAATAATAAGGGTCTAAATGTTCCAAACTCAATTCTTAAATATGAATTGACAAGGTTCCCTTCTCGAAAATCCATCGTTAAAATTTACTTATGATCGTCATCAATTCGAACCATCCGATTGGTTCAAAACAATAGATAATCATATTAAAAGGTTATCAAACAATCCATTCATTCGATTTGAATATTTACTCCATACGTATGGGCTTCCAAATTCAGAGATGAATAATAGTCTCATCAAACTCATAATCACATTCGTATTCCTATACGAATATTATTTCCAACACATAATTTAGCTCTAGATATGAATATTCCATATTCATTTTCAAAACATCAACACTTCTAAAAATTTTCATCACCTCGTATAATTCAAGAGTTCTTCAAGAACATGAAATATCCGAAATCACGTTCGTAACAACATCTCCGAGGTATATATCTCCATGTTACCATTTTCTTCATCATGTCATTCATACAATCTCAAGAATCGCAACAAAACCCTTATCACCATATGAAGAAGATCTCAATGATCATATCAACATCCGAAATCTCTTATTACAATTCCAACAAATCTCGTATAACATTATCACATGATTCCATAATTGTAACACCCTGCATCCTCCGGGAATATTACACGCCGTAAACCCTTCTCACAAGGATTTACTGTGCTAAGCACAATTTCCACGTCATTCCAAAATGCTAAAAAGACCGATGACGTAATATTTTCAAATACTAAAAAAATCATTTTCCAAATACCGTCAAAACGATCAAGGTTAAAATGCCAAAACTCAGCTTTAGGGAATCGGTTTTACAAAATAAAATTTGATTGGCAAAATACCAAAAATCCATTTCAAAAATACTCACGCAATGGATAAAAGTACAGTCCAATTTATGCATTTTCATTGAAATAAGACGAACATCAAAATACACGATTCCCAATGTACTCCCTCCCAAGTAGTAGCCCAAAAAAAAAAAAAATGAGCCACTATCAAAGGGATACGAGGATTACCTTGCATGGACGAACCACGAAGAAAGAATAATTTGAACTCCATTCCAAGAATCATTAAATCATCATAGTCATCATATGGCCTCAAGAACATCAAGATCTCTATGATTCTATAATCATAATCAACATATTCAAAGCATATCATTATCTTCCTTCAACATAAACCTCATAGAATATGGATAACACAAGGAATCACTTCAAGAATCAACAAAAGTTCCATAACCAAGCTCTAATTCCATGATTCCAAGCTCACAATCATGTTAAAAGTGTTTAGAACACTCTTAAAAGTGAAGAGGGACGAGTTTTGGAGAGAAATATCTCAAAGGATCGTGAGAGAAATGAAAGGCAACACTTCAATATATAAATTGCACTCTCATTACGTACGTAGGTGTCCTTTCTTAACGACGTAACAACTTTAACGCGCGTAATCCAATATCCATAACGCACGTAACCAACTCACTGTCTCATTCCGCGTACCCATTACGACGTAACCCATACCATATAACGCATTTAATATACCAATTGACTTGCTACAAGATAATGGTTGTGTTACGACGTAACACGCCCGTATAACGCACGTAACACGACGTTGACTCACCACAACATCCTCCGCCGAAAGTTGCCGAAACAGGTCCCACCCGCCTCACAGACTCGGTTACGTCCGATGCCTTCGCATGTACGTAATACCTTAGCCTTAACGCACGTAACCATGCCAATCTTACGTACGTAATCTCACCTTATTAACGTACGTAATAATTCCATACTTAGCCAATTTCAACAATTCCTGTCCAAAGTCATGACATATCAAATACGAGCATACAGCAAAATCAATACATATACTCAATTCAATAACATTATCAAACGTTCACAACGTCCTCGAGCATAATTAACCATCCACGATATCCAATATATAAACGAAAAAAAAATATATATCCGAAAAAAATCGGGGTATTACACTCTACCCCCCTTAAAAACAAGTTTCGTCCTCGAAACTCGCAATCACTCGCACAAACAACCTTTCAACGGGAATTCAAATTCACCAAGAATTATCGAATAATCCGAACAACATACTTACAAGTCTGCGAAGTCGAAGATTTCCCGTGATACTAGCATGCGACTCCTAAACAAAGTCTCAACATAATGTCGATACACACCATTATCACCATTAGCAACTTAACAAAATCTCAAGGAAGAGTTCACGTCCGTGATCACAGCCACGATTCTTCCTACTTTCAGCCAACATTCTGAAGGGCACATACGTGCGTAAGTATAATCCGAATCGCACATTCTCGAAGTGACCAATTCCCAAGAATCCCAAGCTATAAACGAAACGATTAAGAAAATACGAGAAGAGTGAGAGGACTTACAAGTACCGGTCGCACTGTGATGATGGCAGAGTAGTGATACTATGGGCAAATGCCGACTCAATCGACCCAAAAGACCGACATCCTAGGTATCCATAAACCTAAGCTCTGATACCATATTCTGTAACACCCCCAAGTTATTCAGGGTATATTACAGCGCCGTGAGCCCCGCCGTGGGACCCACAAGGCTAAACATACGCGGAACTATAAACTTGACCGATAAGGTCTACATACAATAGAAAGAAAGACGATACAAATGGTATTCGAAACCATAAACAATGAAACCATATACATCACTGCACAAATCAATACCTCGGCAACACAGGCCGGAACATCAAGGAAACTGAAATACAATACTCGAGTATTTAAAAATCCATTTCAAGACAACAACACCGAATGGAGGAAACCAAAAGAGATAACCGAGACAAGACACGGTATCACACTTGCCCATCATCTTCATGCACCTGGTACCCGCTTGTCCGCTCTCCCGAACTCCGAAATACATGAAACGTATTTCCCCATAAAGGGGTTAGCCGTCGAATAGCTAGTGCAAGTATAACAATATGAAACATAATACTTCTCGACAATAAAGTAAATGTAATCCGTCAATTCATCAATATCCGTCAATTCATCAATATCCGTCAATTCATCAATATCCGTCAATTCATCAATTCAAGACTAGTATTCCGGAATAACTAAATCTCATAAGACGTATGTGAATGCCGTAGAAACGGTTCGTTCACCTCATACGCCGTTACGTATGTGAATGCCGTCAAAACGGTTCGTTCACCTCATACGCCGATACATGTAGGAATGCCACAAACGGTTCGCTCAATACATGCCAATCAATATATCTATGAATGCCGTAAAACGGTTCGTTCATGATATGCCATCAATATTTCTATGAATGCCGTAAAACGGTTCGTTCATATCATACCATCAATTCCTCTTACTTTCAAAGTCGAGAACGCATAATCATAAATGTATACTTGCCTTAATAAACGCATCAAGATCCCAAGAACACGGTTCGACCGGGAAGCTTGAACCACGAAGAAGACAACGAACGGAAGGGTTTCACTCGAGTTCTTCACAAGAATTCGACCCTAACAACATAAATTCAATAAATCATCGATCATACGGGAAGAATAATCGTAGAACGCCCGAAAACCCTCTATGACATTTTACCGACACCTTCAAGGCGTCGGTCAAGAACTCGACCAAAACAACGAATCGATACGATCCAAACATGGGATAACAAGGGAAATGATACAATACATCTAAATAATCATCAATCCATCACAATCCTAAGTTATATAGCAATAAACTGACTAAATCGAACAAAATACCCAAAATCCCCAAAATTAGATTTGAAAATCTTACCCGATTCGCTCGATCAAAGGATGTTATCGGACGAATGATTGATGATATAACCCAAGGAACACCATGGATATGTTCATAAACAACATGGCTTCAAGTTTAGAACACGCCACCGCGAAGAGGAGAAGAAGAAGGTGAAAAATGGCAAGAAAAACGTCTGCAGGCCTTTTATAGGGCCGATCACGGACACGGCCGTGCGGCCGGTCGGCACGGTCGTGTTGCGATTGGCCGACAGGACTCGACCGTGTCCCGCTTGACACGGTCGCGGCGATGAGGGCCTTCCGACGACCCGCCCGACAAATGATCGGGCATGACTCGACCGTGTCACGGGACACGGCCGCGTGTCGGCGATCGTTCCAGCCTATCCTAAGAGTATGCACGGGCCGTGTCGACGACACGGCCGAGTCTGGTCGGCAGAAACTTCGGCACTTCCGGACGAGTACGGCACGGGCCGTGTCGGACGACACGGCCGGGTTCGGCCGGCAGTGATCGGCCAATAACGAGCGGGTGAGTTAGAACGACCATAACTCTCTCGTCCGGACTCCGATTGACTCACCGTTTGAACCATTGGAAAGCTAACTCGATGCTCTATAATATTGCAAAGATTCAGAATTTTTGGAGTTACCAAAAATTTATGGTGATTTAACAAAGTCGAACTCCCACGTGGAAAAGTCGTTAAAGAACACGGAATTCAACAGAACGATACCGAAACGAACTCGGATGACAAAAAGTGTAGAATTAATCATTCTCAGGATGACGAAACGGTCCCAAGCAAGTCGTCAAAATAGACTTCCGCCAAAAATAGAAAATTTCTGGGGATAAAAATTACGGGTATTACAAAAACATCACTTCCTTCAGCCAGAACTCACATTTTGAGAACTTTGCATAGAGTTGCTCGGTCCTCAAAATGTTTAATACTACCCGCAAATGATGGGCATGCTCTTCCTCATTCTTCGAATAAATAAGAATATCGTCAATAAAGACGACGACGCACTTATCCAAATACTCGATAAAAACTTTGTTCATCAACTGCATGAACACCGCCGGCGCATTAGTTAACCCGAAAGGCATAACTACAAACTCATAATGTCCGTATCTCGACCGAAAAGCTGTCTTCGGCACATCGGACTCTCTCACCCGGAGCTGATAGTACCCCGATTTCAAATCAATTTTCGAGAATACCGTAGCTCCCTGCAACTGATCGAACAAGTCATCAATTCTCGGCAAAGGATACTTGTTCTTAATGGTCACCTTGTTTAGTTCGCGATAGTCGATACACAAACGTAGTGAACCATCCTTCTTCCGCACAAACAGGACCGGTGCGCCCCAAGGCGAGGCGCTCGGTCGAACATACCCCGACTCAAGAAGCTCACTCAACTGCTTCTTCAACTCGGACATCTCTGAAGGTGCCATGCGATAGGGCGCCTTCGAAATAGGAGCCGCACCCGGCTCTAACTCTATAGCGAACTCGACCTCGCGTTCCGGTGGCAATCCCGGCAACTCGTCAGGAAAAACATCAGGAAATTCATTAACGATTGGAATCGACGAAAGCTCGACTCCACCACTCTCCGCCTTCAAGGCGTAACACCAATAACCGGTGCACCCCTTTCGCAGGAGTCTCATCGCTTTCAAGGCGTTAATAACAATTTTCTGGCTCCCCCTCTTTCGCCCGGCGAAAGAGTGCTCGGTGCCATCATCGGCTAACATGGTGATGATTCTCGTGCGGTAGTTGATGATTGCACCATGCCGCCCGAGCCAATCATCCCCGAGAATCAAATCCTCACCCTCAATATCCACAACGATAAGATTAGAGGGCCAAGTCCTCTCACATATAAGTACACAACAGTCTCGAACCTCCTGATCACCAACGATCCTATCACCGTTAGGAAGCTTAACGATGAAGGGCTCACAAGGCGTCAAACAGTCGAGACTCAAACGGCGTACACAATCCAAAGATATGAACGAATGCGTAGCACCGGAATCGAAAAGCACACTGACAGGATGAGAAAGAATATAAACGGTAATTGCCGCCACGGTAGCCATTTGGATCATCGGCTTTCCGCATCTCATAGACACGCGGGTGGGCGGAGCCAACACCGGAAGCTCCCCTCTTGAGGGCTGACCCCGACCTCTTCCCCGACTAGCACTCGGCGGAGATTGAGGAGCAAGCGACCTGATTCACACTTGGTTCCCTAGGCGCTGAATGGAAGCCCGGTACCAAGGATTTTCTCCTCTCAAAGACAGAAGCCTTTGTGACCCGACCGCCACACCGATTACACGTCGAAAGGGTTCGGACAAACACGGCTGATGTGGCCCCGCCGGCCACGCTTGAAGCATTTCACCTCTCGAGAAGGGGCACTGCAGCCCTACGGGAAACCCAAGAGATCGAGATGGGCCACCACCATGGAAAAGTTAGCAGATCGAAATTTCGCCGACCCCACTTTTGTGGCCCGAAAATTCCTTGCTGACTTCTCGCTTACTCTCGCGGCCGCCTCACTCGCCACTGCACATATCATAAGCAAGGGCCCTACTCTGATAATCCTTCAATGTAGTGCATACGAGCCCCAACATATAGTCCCGAATCGGCAACTTCATCCGTCTGGAGAAATGGAAAATCTTGTCACTCTCCGCGACAACTTGGGTCTTCACATAACCCAACTCCTTATTAAAATCGGCAATAGCTTGAGATACGGGGATATCCGCGGTTGAGCATCATAAAAGCATGTACCCGAGCTGTCTGATCGCCACGGCAATATTCAGCCTCCATCAACTCTTGAAACTCAGCCCACGAAGCAGCATGGTCTTTGGGCCCAACGGCCTCCCACCAATCCGTAGCGTCCCCCGTGAGAAAGTATTGAGCAATAGGGACTCTACGTTCCTCGGGGCAGTTAGTGGCAACGAAGACCTTTGATATCTCCCTAATCCACCCTTCCCAGCCCATCGGGTCCGAAGCTCCCGAAAACTGAGGAGGATGCATCTTGATGACATCTTGGAGCCAACGGTCCGCTCCGCCCCGATTAGCATGGGCCTCGATCCGGCCTCGACCGCCTGAGCTATTGCCGCCATTTGGTTCACCATTTGTTGCATAACGGCCGCAATTCCAAGGTCGGCACGCTCCTGAGAAGAAGCATGGCTATTACGGTCGCCGGTACTGCCGGCTCCCGAAGACTGTGACGTGGCCGCCCCACCGGCTGCCCCACGTCCCCGGCCGCGTCCACGACCACGACCGCGACCACGACCTATTCCAGCATCCATACTGGAGTTAAATAAGTAGCAAAAGCCATACGAGGGTAAGTACGAGAGAAGAACAATCACAAGTCGAGAATCAAAGGTACGATACAAGGAAATAATGAACAGAGGAAGGAAAAAAAAACTTACGGACACTGGTAGTACCGGAATCATGGCAGCATGACGATGATGTGCAAAACAAAACACCACAAGACCCAATAAACCGACAAGCCTAGGTATCCATAAACCTAGAGTTCCGATGCCATTTTCTGTAACACCCTCAAGATATTCGAGGTATATTACAGCGCCGTGAATCCCTATATGGGACCCACCAGGCTGAACAGCATCATACTCATCGACTCACATAAACGACAGGACAATACCATGTCATAAAGACGCAAAACAGAACAATCCACCCGGTTCAACCGGTCAATATAACATCATCATCCAACACAACATAATAAGCAACAATACAATCCAAACGAACAAGACCCCTTTAGGTACTCGAGTACAACTATTAGTTCAAAACCACAAAAGACAAAAAGGTAAAAGACACCAAAACGTCACTTGTGCACAATCATCACGCACGGCCATCATCCGTATCGGTCCAGCCATTGCCTCGATGATCTTGACTCAAATTCATAAAACGAATTTCCCAAACGGTCCCCAGAGGGGTTAGCAATTACGCTAGTACAAGTAACCAGATGAACGGCTTACATCTTACACATATAGTAATGCATGCAATTCAAGAAAACATAGTTCCAAAATACTCATTTCCGGAAACGCCAATGATCAAACCACATTTGTAAAAATGCACCACAATTAACCGCGGACCCACAGCTTCGTGGATCCCCGCCGAGACCCCGTCGGATCTAACCCACAGTGGTTAAAAGCAAGCTCGCGGTCCCACAGCTTCGTGGAACCCTACCGAGACCCCGTCGAGTCTAACCCGCAGTGAGCATACACACGCACACAATTTCTCATACAAAACTACTATGTCAAGATCGTAAGTTCATAAGGATACTTGCCTCGATTAAATAGACGATGACACGAACGGAACGGAAGAATCAAGCACGACCACGAGGAACCGACGAGAATGAACCTAACGATTCGCATAGCACAATCACAACCACTTCTAAACGATTATGGAAATGGAATACACCCGGAAACCCGCCTACGATTCATGTATATTCATACAAAAATAACAACGAGGGCGGACCACAACCAAACCCTCTCGATTCCATAAAAATCCACAAAATATCCATGAATCCGTAGGAAAACTAAGGATACTAACAATATTAATCATATACATCATGAATCCACCAACAAAACGGAACTAATCGGAAGAAAATCCCAAAACCCCCAAATTAATCGAAAATAGGGTTTTAGAATATTACCTTGGAAGATTCGAGTACTAAGATCCGTAGAACGCGCGTTAGATTGATTGCCCGAGCTACACTACCGAAGAGAAATGATGAAAATCGGCCCCCCAAGTTAAGAAATCTGAGCAGTTCTCCCCTTCTCTCTCACTTCTCTCGCGATGCAGATGAAAAATGGGGGAGGAGACGACCGATCTCGTCTAATAAGGACGAGACTGCGCAAATACCGCTTCGTGTGCCGCGGCACAGCAGAAGTGTGCCGCGGCACAGGCCGAAAATCTACTCCCAGGTTTTAGCATTGTGCCGCGGCACAGCCTGCGTGTGCCGCGGCACACGGTACAGTTGGGTTTTGGTCGCGGAAGACACACGAGTGTGCCGCGGCACTGGCCTGGCGCTGTGCCGCGGCACCGGATGGGTGTGCCGCGGCACACAGTACAGATTGCCCGACCAACATTTGGAGAAATTTGTGTGCCGCGGCGCACGCACCTTGTGCCGCGGCCCACACCCCCTTTTGGGTCCCAAAATGATAAAAATGATCCGGAAAGAGAATAAAACGATAGGAATCAATATTTGGGGACTAATAACACGAAATGGATCCACGGCAACCCCGAAACGGCGGTTTCGCACAACAATAACAAGAATATAGTTCAACAGTTTGACAGGAAGGACACGCTGAAAAGTACACGAGGGTCACTACGATCGAGAAATACACCAAAAACGAAATTACAAGGGAAAGAAAAATACGGATATTACAAGGAGCGCACCGACCTTGGTATTGCGGCTGTTATGCAACAAATGGTGAACCAAATGGCGGCAATAGCTCAGGCGGTTCAGAACCCGGAACAAGCCCATGTTAATCGGGGCGGAGCAGACCGTTGGCTCCAAGATGTCATCAAGATGCATCCTCCTCAGTTTTCGGGAGCTTCCGACCCGATTGGCTGGGAAGGGTGGATCAAGGAGATATCTAAAGTCTTCACTGCTACCAACTGTCCCGAGGACCGTAAAGTCCCTATTGCTCAATACTTTCTCACAGGGGACGCTACGGACTGGTGGGAGGCCGATGGGCCCAAAGATCATGCTGCTTCGTGGGCTGAGTTTCAAGAATTGATGGAGACTGAATATTGCCCGCGGCCGGTCAGACAGGCTCGGGTACATGCTTTTTATGATGCTCAACCGCGGGATATCCCCGTATCTCAAGCTATTGCTGATTTTAATAGGGATTTGGGTTATGTGAAGACCCAAGTTGTCGAGGAGAGCGACAAAATTTTCCATTTCTCCAGACGGATGAAGTTGCCGATTCGGGACTATATGTCGGGGCTTGTATGCACTACCTTGAAAGATTACCAGAGCAGGGCCCTTGCTTACGATATGTCTGTGACGGCGAGTGAGGCGGCCCGCGAGAGTAAGAAATAAGTCCACGAATTTTTCGGGCCACAAAGGTGGGGGTCAGAAATTTGATCCGCTAACTTTTCATTGGTGGTGGCCGGCTCGATCTCGGGTTTCCCGTAGGGCTGCGGTGCCCCTTCTCGAGAGGTGAAATGCTTTAACCGTGGCGCAGGCCACATCGCCGTATTTGTCCGAACCCTTTGGCCGACGTGTAATCGCAGTGGGCCGGGTCACAAGGTCGTCAGGCCGAGAGGGAAAAAATCCTTGGTGCCCGGGCTTCCATTCCAGCGCCTAGGGAACCAAGTGTGAATCAGGGATCGTTTGCTCCTCAATCTCCGCCGAGTGCTAGTCGGGGGAGAGGTCGGGGTCAGCCCTCTAAGGGGGGAGCTTCTAGCGTCGGCTCAGCCCACCCGCGTGTCTATGAGATGCGGAGAGCCGATGATCCAGCGGCTACCGTAGCGACAGGTACCGTTCATATTCTTTCTCATCCTGTCAGTGCGCTTTTCGATTCTGGTGCTACGCATTCGTTCATATCTCTGGATTGTGTGCGCCGTTTGAGTCTCGACCGTTTGACGCCTTGTGAGCCCTTCATCGTTAAGCTTCCTAGTGGTGATAGGATCGTTGGTGATCAGGAGGTTCGAGACTGTTCTGTGTTTATTTGTGAGAGGGCTTGGCCCTCTAATCTTATTGTTGTGGGTATTGAGGGTGAGGACTTAATTCTCGGGGATGATTGACTCGAGCGGCATGGTGCAATCATGAACTACCGCACGAGAATCATCACCATGTTAGCTGATGATGGCACCGAGCACTCTTTCGCCGGGCGAAAGAGGGGGAACCGTAATTGCTATTAACGCCTTGAAGGCGATGAGGCTCCTGCGAAAGGGGTGTACCGGCTATTGGTGCTACGCCTTGAAGGCGGAGAGTGGTGGAGTCGAGCTTTCGTCGATTCCAATCGTTAATGAGTTTCCTGATGTTTTTCCTATCGAGTTACCTGGATTGCCACCGGAACGCGAGGTCGAGTTCGCTATAGAGTTAGAGCCGGGTGTGTAACACCCCCAAGTTATTCAGGGTATATTACAGTGCCGTGAGCCCCGCCGTGGGACCCACAAGGCTAAACATACGCGGAACCATAAACTTGACCGATAAGGTCTACATACAATAGAATGAAAGACGATACAAATGGTATTCAAACCATAACCAATGAAACCATATACATCACTGCACAAATCAATACCTCGGCAACACAGGCCGGAACATCAAGGAAACTGAAATACAATACTCGAGTATTAAAAATCCATTCCAGTACAACAACACTGAATGGAGGAATCCAAGAAAATAACCGGAGACAAGACACAGTATCACACTTGCCCATCATCCTCATGCCGACCCGATACTCGTCTGTCCGCTCTCCTGGAACCTGAAATACATGAAACGTATTTCCCCCATAAAGGGGTTAGCCGTCGAATAGCTAGTGCAAGTATAACAATATGAAACATGATACTCCTCGACAATAAAGTAAATGTAATCCGTCAATTCATCAATATCCGTCAATTCATCAATATAAGACTAGTATTCCGGAATGACTAAAATCTCAAGACGTATGTGAATGCCGTAAAAACGGTTCGTTCATATCATACGCCGTTACATGTAGGAATGCCGTCAAAACGGTTCGTTCATTACATGCCAACATTATTTCATATGAATGCCGTAGAAACGGTTCGTTCATATCAACCATGGAATCGCACCAGAGGCTACGAAACCCTCAGAGGACCATAGGCCCGTCCCGGAGTGGCTAGAAATAATCATACCATCAATATTTCATACTTTCAAAGTCGAGAACGTACAATCATAAATGTATACTTGCCTTAATAAACGTTACCGAAGATCCCGAAGAACACGGTTCGACCGGGAAGCTTGAACCACGAAGAAGACAACGAACGGAAGGGTTTCGACTCGAGTTCTTCACAAGAATTTCGTTCCTAAGTCATACCAATGATAAATCAACAATCGCACGATGAATAATAATCGTACAACGCACAAAACCCCCTCTTAGACATTTTGTCGACACCTTCAAGGCGTCGACTAATAACTCAACCGAAACGACGAATCAATACACTCCAACCGTGGAATAACGATGGAAATGATAGAATGCACCTAAATCATCATCAATCCATCACTAATCTAAATTACTACGGATTAAAAGGATGAAGTCAAACAAAATCCCCAATTTCCAACACAAAATTCGAAGTGTTCTTGAAAAATCTTTCAATAATCCGATGAATACTCCAACAAGTCCATAATCATGCGTATATCACTTCATACCCCATGATTTTAACATCCAAAACATCATTACCCAATACAAAATCGAAATCCAAGATGTTGAAGAAATTACCTCTTGAAGATTCAAGCACTATGATTCGAAGAATACTCGATAGATCGATGACCAGAGCTTAAAAATCGAAAATAGATGAAGGAAGTCACACACTCAAGTTATAGATGGTGAAACCTCCCTCTCTCAAGCCTTTCCTCTCGTGTGATGGTGAAGGAATGAGAAATATCGGTTGAAACGTGCAGAAAAACGCAGATATAGGGCTGACTGACGTGTGTGCCGCGGCTCAGTATAGGTGTGCCGCGGCACAGACCCAAAATTCGCTCCCAGGGCTCGGCAGTGTGCCGCGGCTCAGCCCAGGTGTGCCGCGGCACCGGGTACAAGCAGTTTTGGACGAATCTGGAAAATGAGAGTGACTTAGCTATTTCGACCACAACTCCCTCGTACGGACTCCGATTGACTCACCGTTTGAACCAATGGAAAGCTAACTAGATGCTTTATAATATTGCCAAGATTCAGAATTTTTGGAGTTTCCAAGAATTTATGGTGATTTAACAAAGTCGAACTCTTACGTGGAAAAGTCGCTAAAGAGCACGGAATTCAACAGAACGATACCGAAACGAACTCGGATGACAAAAAGTGTAGAATTAATCATTCTCAGGATGACGAAACGGTCCCAAGCAAGTCGCCAAAATAGACTTCCGCCAAAAAATAGAAAATTTCCGGGGAACAAAATTACGGGTATTACATTCTACCCTCCTTAAAAGAAGTTTCGTTCCAAACTTAAAACAGTAGGGAGAAGAAATATTTCGCCAGAAAAGCTCAACGAGATGCACAAGAATCAAACTTACGCCCAAACGGCGAATCATCAATATAGAACTCAACAATACATTACCCGAAGGTAAACCAAACCAATGCCGAAAAAGATACGAATTCACAATGCCCAAGGCTCCAACGGAAATACCGATACATCACAATGGCACGAAAGCCGAACAACCCAAAGTCAGAATCATCACAATACAGATCTCAAAGAAGCAAACGTGGTATCGGGCATACCCCTCGGCGTATGAACAACCAGTCGCAAATCGTCGGACATATCCAATACAACATGGACTACGAACGATCAATCAATAAAGCTCAAGAGGGACATCACAGTACGCCCGATCCGGAAATGTGTCCGTGCACATGTCCACCCCGTATACGGAATCCAGAATATACGTGTGACAACGTGCCTAATTAGCCTCAAGAACTACGTCTCGTGTGCACGGTCCAATGCGGAAATATCCACGCATGACCATCGAGTGCCTGGCTAAAAATCCTACACATAACCAATCGGCACGCAGACATGATTCCAGATATGCCACGATACAACATGACAACGAAACTCAAGGGATAAAACATCCAATACGGATCATACGACTCACCAAGTGAACGATGACACACGAATAATGAAAGATCGACACGACCAACGATATTCAAAACAACCATCCTGGGATCAGAATTCCCTAAGGACCGATTAATACGAGCAACGATCACAACACAACAGTTCGGGAAAATCCTCAACCTTCAACGATCACAAAATTACCGAGTTTACAAGAATAATAGTGTGCTGCCTTGAATCGGCCAACACGACAATAATAATTCAACGGATGGAAACTATCCTCGACAGTCCCAATTCAATACTTCGATTACCGTAGAATGGCCAATCGATAACAATGATACAACGGATGAGAATATTTTTGACAACGGATGGGACTTATCTTTGATAATCCCAATTCAATATATCGATTACCTTAGAACGGTCAATCGATAATCAACGATACGATAGAATAGATGTCCCGATGTCTTAAACCGACCACCGAAACGGAGATTACAAAAGGATATATCAAACGTCCCCAATCGGTTAACGTAACATCATAGCTACAGTTCCAATTCGACGACAAAGATTCAACGATGTCTCAGAACGACATTAATCGCGAACAATAATAATCGATACATCGATACCGCGAACCGGCTATCGACAGAAACTTTACCAACAAGTATCGTAATGCCTTGAACCGGCCATTTACAACCAACAGTAACATTTGGCATAATTTTCCGACGGGCGTCGTATCAATGATCCCCTGATATCAATACAATCATAAAGAGGCCAAGTCCCGAAATGATACACACATTCGTACGCCTACACAATAACATTAGTCTCATTGATTAGTACGAGTATAAAACTTGCCTCGATATCAATACAACGAACTGTTACCAATTCAGTCGATTTCGTCTTACGAGTCTCCACCAAGTTAATCTACGAACACTTCAACCTTAACCGCAACACAAAAGTCATAATCTGTGATCAAACATCATGTCTTACTGTAAAACGAAGGATTGATAATCAACCGGTTCGATGACGACCAATATCAATACCACCAAACCACGAACTCAATCGTTTCACCATATCTCGACCAATCATAGTCTGAATCGGCCCAACTCGGACCCTCACGAATCCATGTCCACAATACGAGAAATCCGATGATCATATCAAGAATCAATTCGGACCAATAATAAGGGTCTAAATATTATCGGTTCCAAACTCAATTCTTAAACACGACTTGACAAGGTTCCCTTCTCGTTAATCCGTAGTTAAAATTTTCCGATTATCATCGTTAATTCTAACCATCCAATTAGTTCAAAGATTATAGATAATCATATTTTAAGGTTATCAAACATCCAATCATTCGATTTGAATATTTGCTCCGTACGTATGGGCTTCCAAATTCGAGATGAATAATAGTCTCATCAAGCTCATAATCACATTCGTATTTCCTATACGAATATTATTTCCAACACATAGTTTAGCTCTAGATATGAATATTCCATATTCATATTCAAAACATCAACACTTCTTAAAAATTTTCATCACCTCGTATAATTCAAGAGTTCTTCAAGAACATGAAATATCCGAAATCACGTCGTAACAACATATCCGAGGTATATATCTCCATGTTACCATTTTCTTCATCATGTCATTCATACAACCTCAAGAATCACAATGTAACCCTAATCGTCATATGAAGAAGATCTCAATAATCATATCAACATCCGAAATCTCTTATTACGATTCCAATAAATCTCGTATAGCATTATCACATGATACCATATAATACCTCAATACCGAATACCTTCCCGTACACAATCTTCTATGTACGATTACCACAAAACATACCTCTATCCGGACTTCCTTCCGAAATGTATACCATAGACCAAGAATATCTAAAATGACATCAACAATATCCGAATACTACAATCTTCACCCCAAAACCTTACGGGAGTATTACACGCCGTAAACCCTTCTCACAAGGATTTACCAGGCTAAGCACAATTTTCCACGTCATTTCAAAAATGTCAAAAAGACTGATGACGGTAATATTTTTCAAATACTAAAAAAAATCATTTTCCAAATACCGTCAAAACGATCAAGGTTAAAATGCCAAAAACTCAGTTTAAGGAATCGGTTTTACAAAATAAAATTTCAGTTGGCAAAATACCAAAAATCCATTTCAAAAATAATCACGCCGCGGATAAAAGTACAATCCAATTTATGCATTTTCATTGAAATAAGACGAACATCAAAATACACGATTCCCAACATAATCCCTCCCAAGTAGTAATCCAAAAAGAAAAAAAAATGAGCCACTATCAAAGGGATACAAGGATTACCTTGTATGGACGAACAACGAAGAAAGAATAATTGAACTCCATTCCAAGAATCATTAAATCATCATAGTCATCATATGGCCTCAAGAACATCAAGATCTCTATGATTCCATAATCATAATCAACATATTCAAAGCATATCATTATCTTCCTTCAACATAAACCTCATAGAATATGGATAACACAAGAAATCACTTCAAGAATCAACAATAGTTCCATAACCAAGCTCTAATTCCATGATTCCAAGCTCACAATCATGTTAAAAGCGTTTAGAACACTCTTAAAAGTAAAGAGGGACGAGTTTTGGAGAGAAATATCTCAAAGGATCGTGAGAGAAATGAAAGGCAACACTTCAATATATAAATTGCACTCTCATTACGTACGTAAGTGTCCTTTCTTAACGTACGTAACAACTTTAACGTACGTAATCCAATATCCATAACGCACGTAACCAACTCACCTGTCTCATTCCGCGGCGTCCATTACGTACGTAACCCATACCATAAAACGTACGTAATATACCAGTTGACTTGCTACGGTACAATGGTTGTGTTACGTACGTAACACGTCCTGTATAACGTACGTAACACGTCCTGTATAACGTACGTAAAACGTACGTTGACTCACCTGTCAACATCCTCCGCCGAAAGTGCCGAAACAGGGTCCCACCTGCCGACCAGGACTCGGTTCTATCCGATGCCTTCGTTACGTACGTAATACCTTCGCCTTAACGTACGTAACCATGCCAATCTTACGTACGTAATCTCACCTTATTAACGTACGTAATAATTCCATTCTTAGCCAATTTCAACAATTCCTGTCCAAAGTCATGACATACCAAATACGAGCATACGGCAAAATCAATACATATACTCAATTCAATAACATTTTCAAACGTTCACAACGTCCTCGAGCATAATTAACCATCCACGATATCCAATATATAAACGAAAAAAAAAAAATATATTCGGAAAATCGGGGTATTACACTCTACCCCCCTTAAAAATAGGTTTCGTCCTCGAAACTTACAATCACTCGTACAAACAACATTTCAACGGGAATTCAATTTCACCAAGAATTATCGAATAATTCGAACAACGTACTTGCAAGTCCGCGAAGTCGAAGATCTCCCGTGATACTAGCATGCGACTCCTAAACAAAGTCTCAACATAATACCGATACACACCATTATCGAAATTAGCAACTTAACAAAATCTCAAGGAAGAGTTCACGTCCGTGACCACGGCCACGATTCTTCCTACTTTCAGCCAACATTCTGAAGGGCACATACATGCGTAAGTATAATCCGAATCGCACATTCTCGAAGTGACCAATTTCCAAGAATACCAAGCTATAAACGAAACGATTAAGAAGAATACAAGAAGAGTGAGAGGACTTACAAGTACCGGTCGCACTGTGATGATGGCAGAGTAGTGATACTGTGGGCAAATGCCGACTCAATCGACCCAAAAGACCGACAGCCTAGGTATCCATAAACCTAAGCTCTGATACCATATTCTGTAACACCCCCAAGTTATTCAGGGTATATTACAGCGCCGTGAGCCCCGCCGTGGGACCCACAAGGCTAAACATACGCGGAACCATAAACTTGACCGATAAGGTCTACATACAATAGAATGAAAGACGATACAAATGGTATTCAAACCATAACCAATGAAACCATATACATCACTGCACAAATCAATACCTCGGCAACACAGGAACATCAAGGAAATCAAATACAATACTCGAGTATTAAAAATCCATTCCAAGATACAACAACCGAATGGAGGAATCCAAGAAAATAACCGAGACAAGACACGATCACACTTGCCCATCATCCTCATGCCGACCCGATACTGCCCTGTCCGCTCTCTGGAACACGAAATACATGAAACGTATTTCCCCCATAAAGGGGTTAGCCGTCGAATAGCTAGTGCAAGTATAACAATATGAAACATGATACTCCTCGACAATAAAGTAAATGTAATCCGTCAATTCATCAATATCCGTCAATTCATCAATATAAGACTAGTATTCCTAATGACTAAAATCTCAAGACGTATGTGAATGCCGTAAAAGCGGTTCGTTCATATCATACGCCGTTACATGTAGGAATGCCGTCAAACGGTTCGTTCATTACATGCCAACATTATTTCATATGAATGCCGAGAAACGGTTCGTTCATATCAACCATGGAATCGCACTGAGGCTACGAAGCCCTCGAGGACCATAGGCCCGTCCGGAGTGGCTAGAAATAATCATACCATCAATATTTCATACTTTCAAAGTCGAGAACGTACAATCATAAATGTATACTTGCCTTAATAAACGTTATCAAGATCCCAAAGAACACGGTTCGGCCAAGGAAGCTCGAACCACGAAGAAGACAACGAACGGAAGGGTTCCGACTTGAGTTCTTCACAAGGATTTCGTCCCTAAGTCATATCAATGATAAATCAACAATCGTACGATGAATAATAATCGTACAACGCACAAAACCCCCCTCTTAGACATTTTGTCGGACACCTTCAAGGCGTCGACTAATAACTCAACCGAAACGACGAATCAATACACTCCAACCATGGAATAATGATGGAAATGATAGAATGCACCTAAATCATCATCAATCCATCACTAATCTAAATTACTACGGATTAAAAGGATGAAGTCAAACAAATTCCCCAATTTCCAACACAAAATTCGAAGTGTTCTTGAAAAATCTTTCAATAATCCTATGAATACTCCAACAAGTCCATAATCATGCGTATATCACTTCATACCCCATGATTTTAACATCCAAAACATCATTACCCAATACAAAATCGAAATCCAAGATGTTGAAGAAATTACCTCTTGAAGATTCAAGCACTATGATTCGAAGAATACTCGATAGATCGATGACCCGAGCTTAAAAATCGAAAATAGATGAAGGAAGTCACACACTCAAGTGATAGATGGTGAAACCTCCCTCTCTCAAGCCTTTCCTCTCGTGTGATGGTGAAGGAATGAGAAATATCGGTTGAAACGCGCAGAAAAACGCAGATATAGGGCTGACTGACGTGTGTGCCGCGGCTCAGTATAGGTGTGCCGTGGCACAGACCCAAAATTCGCTCCCAGGGCTCGGCAGTGTGCCGCGGCTCAGCCCAGGTGTGCCGCGGCACCGGGTACAGGCAGTTTTGGACGAATCTGGAAAATGAGAGTGACTTAGCTATTTCGACCATAACTCCCTCGTCCGGACTCCGATTGACTCACCGTTTGAACCAATGGAAAGCTAACTCGATGCTTTATAATATTGCCAAGATTCAGAATTTTTGGAGTTTCCAATAATTTATGGTGATTTAACAAAGTCGAACTCTTACGTGGAAAAGTCGCTAAAGAGCACGGAATTCAACAGAACGATACCGAAACGAACTCGGATGACAAAAAGTGTAGAATTAATCATTCTCAGGATGACGAAACGGTCCCAAGCAAGTCTCCAAAATAGACTTCCGCCAAAAAATAGAAAATTTCCGGGGAACAAAATTACGGGTATTACAGGGTGCGGCTCCTATTTCGAAGGCGCCCTATCGCATGGAACCTTCAGAGATGTCCGAGTTGAAGAATCAGTTGAGTGAGCTTCTTGAGTCGGGGTATGTTCGAGCGAGCGCCTCGCCTTGGGGCGCACCGGTCCTGTTTGTGCGGAAGAAGGATGGTTCACTACGTTTATGTACCGACTATCGCGAACTAAACAAGGTGACCATCAAAAACAAGTATCCTTTGCCGAGAATTGACGACTTGTTCGACCAGTTGCAGGGAGGTGCGGTATTCTCGAAGATTGATTTGAAATCGGGGTACTATCAGCTCCGGGTGAGAGAGTCCGATGTGCCGAAGACAGCTTTTCGGACGAGATACGGACATTATGAGTTTGTAGTTATGCCTTTCGGGTTAACTAATGCGCCGGCGGTGTTCATGCAGTTGATGAACAAAGTCTTTATCGAGTATTTGGATAAGTGTGTCGTCGTCTTCATTGACGATATTCTTATTTATTCGAGGAACGAGGAAGAGCATGCCCATCATTTGCGGATAGTGTTAGACATCTTGAGGGCCGAGCAACTCTATGCGAAGTTCTCGAAATGTGAGTTCTGGCTGACGGAAGTGATGTTTTTGGGTCACGTGATTTCAGCCGAGGGGGTTCGTGTAGATCCGCAGAAGATCGAGGCGGTATTGGATTGGGCACCGCCCAAAAACGTGAGAGAGCTCCGTAGTTTCTTGGGTTTGGCTGGCTACTACCGTAGGTTCGTCGAGGGTTTCTCGAAACTGGCTCGACCACTTACACAGTTGCTCCAGAAATCCGAGAAGTTCGTCTGGAATGACGAGAGGCAGTTCAGTTTTGAGGAACTGAAGAAGCGTTTGACTTCAGCTCCGGTTTTGGCATTGCCATGTGGCAACGAGGGATTCGCCGTTTATAGCGATGCTTCGGGTCAGGGTCTTGGGTGCGTATTAATGCAGCACAGAAAGACCATTGCCTTTGCGTCGAGACAGTTGAGGCCGTACGAGCTTAACTACCCTATGTAACACCCCCAAGTTATTCAGAGATATTACAGCGCCGTAAGCCCCGCCGTGGGACCCACAAGGCTAAACATATGCGGAACCATAAATTTTGACCGATAAGGTCTACACATAATGGAATGAAAAACGATACAAAGGTATTCGAAATATAACCAATGTATTCACAAACATCACAACTCAATCCAATACTTCGGCAAACACAGGCCGGAACATCAAGGAAAAAGGAAAACAATACTCGAGTATTCAATAGCCAATCCAGTACAACAACACTGAACGGGAAACTCCAAAGAAATAAAATTGGAAGAAAGACACAGTATCACACTTGCCCACCATCTTTATGCCGACCCGATACCTGCCCGTCCGCTCTCCTGGAACCTGAAATACATGAAACGTATTCCCCCCATAAAGGGGTTAGCCGTCGAATAGCTAGTGCAAGTATAAAAATATGAAACATAATACTTCTCGACAATAAAGTAAATGTAATCCGTCAATTCATCAATATCCGTCAATTCATCAATTTAAGACTAGTATTCCGGAATGACTAAAGTCTCAAGACGTATGTGAATGCCGTAAAAACGGTTCGTTCATATCATACGCCGTTACATGTAGGAATGCCGTCAAAACGGTTCGTTCATTACATGCCAACATTATTTCATATGAATGCCGTAGAAACGGTTCGTTCATATCAACCATGGAATCGCACCCGAGGCTACGAAACCCTCAGAGGACCATAGGCCCGTCCCGGAGTGGCTAGAAATAATCATACCATCAATATTTCATACTTTCAAAGTCAAGAACGTACAATCATAAAGGTATACTTGCCTTTGAGACATCGAGGAACGAACGGAAAAAGGGGTATGAGATTGGTAGGTCCAAGAACGCGCTTCCGGCACCTAAACGATTCGCAAGGAATATGATAATTAATTATCCATATTCAAATTACACGAAGAAACCCCCGAAACCCGTCTACGATTCATAAAGATATACGGATAATCAACTAGAGGTTGGAAAATCGTCCAAACCTCACAAGTCCGAAAACGACATAATTCAACCCGAAAAATCGGAAGAAAACACTCATACGGTATAGATATATCAAAATCTCAAGGTTCTCAAGCTTCAATCGGATAAAACGGACGAATCTACGAAAATCCCCAAAAACCAACACAAAATCAAAGTGTTCTTGAATAATCTTTCAATAATCCGATGAATACCCAATCATGTCCATAATCACGCATATATCACATCATACACCATGATTTCATCATCCAAAACGTCAATACCCACACAAAATCGAGAAGTCAAGATGTCGAAGAAATTACCTTTTGAATATCCAAGCTCTATGATCCAAGGAATACGCATTAGATCGACTATCCGGGCTTCCCAAACGATTGGAAGTGGTAAATCTTCAACACACAAGTGATAGCTATGAAAAGAGCTCCTCCCTCAACTCTCTCTCTCGCGATAGAAGATGGAAATGGAGGAAGAAGGCTGGAATCACGCTTAAAAGGCCGAATTATGCAGTTGACCGCATTGTGTGCCGCGGCTCAGCATAGGTATGCCGCGGCACAGGCCTAAAAATTGTTCCCAGGTTTCGGCAGTGTGCCGCGGCACCGGGTACAGGCGGGTTTTGGCTGGGGATGCAACACCAGTGTGCCGCGGCTCAGCGTAGGTGTGCCGCGGCTCAGCTCATGTGTGCCGCGGCACCGGGTACAGCCTGCTCGGCCAAATATAGGAAATGTGTGTGCCGCGGCGCACACTCCTTGTGCCGCGGCTCACACCCCCTTCGGGTCCTAAAATGATGAAAATTGACCCGGAAAGAGAATAAAAGCAATATGATTCAATGTCTGGACAACAATAACACGAAATAGAAATACGGGAACCCCAAAACGGTGGTTCCAAGCAATGATTACAAGGGTTCGCTCAACAAATCACGATCCGAAGAATATGAAAGGTTTGAAATGACATGACTTTCGACCGGATATTACATTCTCCCCCTCTAAAAAGAAGTTTCGTCCCGAAACTTAAGAAATAAATAGTTCGGGGTATTCCACCCGCATCTTCTCTTCCGTCTCCCAAGTCGCCTCTTCGACTCCATGCGTCGACCATTGTACTTTAACCAGTGGAATGGTCTTATGCCGAAGTTGTTTCTCGCGACGCTCAAGGATCTTCACGGGTCTCTCCGGAAAGGTAATATCCCCGGCTACATTAATCTCACTGTAGTCGATAATATGGCTCGGATCCGGTACGTACTTCCTCAACTGGGACACATGAAAAACACTATGGACGTGACTCAAAGCTGGAGGTAATGCCAAGCGATAAGCTAAGTCTCCAACTCTGTCCAAAATCTCAAAAGGTCCGATATACCTTGGGCTGAGTTTTCCCTTTTTACCGAAGCGGAAAACTCCTCTGGTCGGTGATACTTTGAGCAAGACATGATCCCCCACTTCAAACTCCAAGGGTCGACGACGAGTATCGGCGTAAGATTTCTGACGACTCGGCGATCGATGTCGGTCTCGGATGATAGAAATATTTTCCTTGGTCTCCAACAACATATCTGGTTCCGTCCCAACTAGCTCAGAAGCCTCGTCCCAACATAATGGCGACCTACATCGCCTACAATAGAGAGCCTCGAAGGGTGCCATTTTGATCGACGCATGCCAACTATTATTGTAAGCAAACTCGATCAACGGCAAGTGAAGCTCCCAATCATTACTCCAGTCTAAGGCACAAGCCCGTAACATATCCTCCAACGTCCGAATCGTCCTTTCGTCCGACCGTCCGACCGAGGATGAAAGGAAGTGCTCAATCTCAACTCGCACCCAGAGCCCGATGAACGGCACGCCAAAAATGCGATACGTAACGGCCGTCTCGATCAGAAACAATGGTCTTGGGGGCACCGTGTAACCTCACGATCTCAGCGATAAAGGTTCGAGCCAATCTATCCGGTCCCCAAGTATCCTTAATACCCAAGAAGTGTGCAGACTTGGTCAATCGATCGACAATTACCCAAATCATATTCATTCCGGCCCGAGTTCTCGGCATGCCAGTGATAAAATCCATTGAGATATCTTCCCACTTCCACTCGGGAATGGGAGTGGTTTCAACAACCTGTGGTCGTTGATGTTCGATCTTGACTTGTTGACACGTCAAGCACCGTAATACGAACTCCGTAACATCCTTCTTCATGTTATTCCACCAAAAATTTCGCTTCAAATCTTTGTACATCTTACTCGTCCCGGGGTGGATTGAGTAAGGCGTAGCATGAGCTTCTCGGAGAATCCTCTGTCTCAATTCCAAATCATTCTAACGCAAAGCCCATCGAAATCTCAAAATACTATCCTCGTGTACCATAAAGCCAGGAGCTTTTCCTTTAATCACATCTTCCTTCAGTTGAGAAATCATCGGGTCACTCCACTGTTTCCCTTTGATATCATCAACCAAGGACGAAGTAATTTCGAGAGTACACAACTGTCCCTGTACTCGCTGAAGCCACACTTCGATCCCTTGTTCAATTAAATCCTGGCGAATCTTCGTCTGAGACGTAAGAATCTCAAGCATTTGAAGAGATGCCGATTTGCGGCTCAAAGCATCCGCAACGACGTTGGCTTTTCCGGGGTGGTAAAGAATCTCCAAATCATAATCCTTTATCAATTCTAACCAACGTCTCTGCCTCATATTTAGCTCCTTCTGACTGAAAATATATTTCAGACTCTTGTGATCGGTATAAATCCGACACGGTGAACCGTACAAATAATGCCGCCAAATCTTGAGTGCGAAGACAATTGCGGCCAACTCTAAATCGTGAGTAGGATAATTCATCTCATAAGGTTTTAATTGTCGAGACGCAAAAACTATCGTCTTATCATGCTGCATAAGCACACGCCCAGTGCCTTGACTCAAGCGTCACTATAAACCGCAAAGCCCTCGCTACCATGCGGTAAAGTTAAAATCGGCGCTGAAGTCAATCGTCTCTTGATTCATCGAAGCTCTGTTGTCTCTCATCCATCCAGATAAACTTTTCGGTCTTACGGAGTAATTTTGTAAGCGGTCGAGCGAGTTTCAAGAACCCTCGACGAACCGACGGTAATACCAGCAAGGCCCAAAAAGCTACGAACCTCTTTAACATTTTTAGGCGGTGCCCAACTTAGCACTGCCTCGATCTTCTGCGGGTCTACACGAACCCCTTCGGCCGAAATCACATGGCCGAGAAACATAACTTCTTCCAACCAAAACTCACATTTCGAGAACTTTGCATAGAGGTGCTCGGTTCTCAAAATGTCTAAGACCAAACGCAAGTGTCGGGCATGTTCCTCCTTATCCCGAAAATAGATCAAGATGTCGTCAATAAAGACGACTACACACCTGTCGAGGTACTCGATGAATATTTTATTCATTAATCGCATGAATCTTCCGGCGCATTCGTCAACCCAAAAGGCATAACTACAAATTCATAATGCCCATATCTCTTCGTGAACGCCGTCTTTGGAAAATCGGTCTCCCTCACTCTGAGTTGATTATACCCGGTTCTTAAATCAATCTTCGAGAAAACCGACTCCTTGCAATTGATCAAATAGATCGTCTATACGAGGCAAAGGATATTTATTCTTGATGGTTACTTTATTCAGCTCACGGTAGTCAATGCACAAACGTAGTGAACCATCCTTCTTCCTGACGAAAAGAACGGGCGCGCCCCAAGGCGAAGCGCTCGGTCTGACGTACCCTTTTTCCAAAAGTTCTCCCAACTGAGTCTTCAATTCCTGCATCTCGGAAGGTGCCATCCGATAAGGTGCTTTAGAAATCGGGGCCGCATCCGGCTCTAAATCCACGGAAAAATCTATCTCTCGATCTGGCGGTAATCCCGGAAGATCGTCCGGAAAAACATCGGGATACTCATTAACAACCGGAATTGAATAGAAATCGACTTCAATTTCTTCCGTTTTCAACGCATAACACCAATAGCCCGTACAACCTTTATTCAAAAGTTTTACGGCCTTCATGGAACTGATAAGTAACTTGGATTGGCCCAACTTACGTCCCAAAAATGAGTACTCAGATCCGTCCTTAGTCATCATAGTGATAACTTTGGTACGGTAATTCATAATCGCCTGATGATTATTAAGCTAATCCTCGCCGAGGATTACGTCCTCGCCTTCCATATCAACTACAATTAAATTTGATAACCATTCCATACCGGATATAACCACCGGAAATTCTCTAATCTCCTGATTCCCCACAATCCTATCCCCGCTAGGCAGTCTCACGATAAAGGGATCGCAAGCAGTTAAACAAGTTATATTCAAACGGCGTACACACTCCAAAGAAATAAAGGAATGTGTAGCACCCGAATCAAAAAGTACACGGACTGGATAGGATAGAATATTGATGGTACCTGTAGCCACCGCCGCATCGGGTTCGTCTGTTCGACGCATCTCATAAACCCGTGGTTGCACCGAACCGACGCTAGAGTTCCCCCCTCCAGCGTTCTGACCCCGTCCTCGGCCCCTGCCAAAATTCTGCTGAGGTTGACCAGCTGGGGCAGAAGCCCGAGTGTCCAAAGTCCGATTCGGCTCGGAACAAAAAGTCGCTCTATGTCCCATCTGTCCGCACGTGTGACACTTCAACGGTGGAAAGTGGCATTCCATATTAATGTGGCCTGAACGGCCACAATTATAGCAAGTCACCGCGCGATTTGAGGTACCAGAAGTGGGACGGTAACTCCTCTTCCCTTTATTAGAACGTGACGACTGTCCGGCAAAACGGTTTGTCGTCTGTGACTTCTGAAAGTTGCCACCCTTAGAGCCAGAAAAATTTCCCCCGACTTTCTGCTTCTTCGGTTCCTCAACGGTATCATTGTCGGGGCTCAACATATCATGGGCTAAAGCTCTGTCCTGATACTCTTTCAGTGTGGTACAAGCAAATCCGGCCATGTACCGCCGCAAGTCCAAATTCATCCGCATATCAAAATAACGGATCTTATCACGCTCGCTACGTACTTGATCCTTCACATGGATTAATTGTTGGTTATACTCCACGATTGCCTGCGAAACGGGGATATCTTGTGGTTTAGCCTCGAAGAAGGCTCGGATTCGGCTCTCTCGTACCGGCCAAGGACAAAACTCGTCCTCCAAGAGCTCCTTAAATTCATCCCATGAGGCAATACGATCCTGTGGCTTGATGACCTTCCACCAAGTAGCGGCCTCCTTAGTGAGGAAATACTGAGCAATCGGTACTTTCCTCACCTCGGGGCAATCAACTGCCTCGAAAATCTTCTCCAACTCTGCTAGCCAATCCTCCCAGCCTAACGGGTCTGTGGCACCGCCAAACTGTGGAGGGTGCATACGGATTACGTTCTGAAGCAGGGCATCCGTGTTTGGGTTCGGGTTATTTAGCTGAACAGTCTGGGCCAAAATAGTCATCTGAGTAGCCAATTGTTGAAGTGCATTCGCCACTCCAACGTCTGCGTTGTTCCTCGACCATTTGGTGGTCGTCGACTCTCGGTATCGGGATGCACCGAGTTCGACAAGCTGGTTGGTCGACCCGCAACCGATCGATGGAAACGGCCGCGCCACGACCTCTTCCTCGCCACGGCCACGACCACGGCCACGGCCCCTACCGGTGACATCGAAGAACACACAAGCCACGTAAGCACAATTGATCACGCATCAACAAAGTGTCCGATTCTCAAGAATACCGATAAAAAAGCAAAACGAATAAGGAAACAATTAAGAGTGAGAGGTCTTACAAGTACGGTCGCACCGTGATGATGGCAGAGTAGTGATAATCTGTGGACATTTAACGACTCAATCGACCCAAAGACCGGCTGACCTAGGTATCCATAGACCTAAGCTCGATACCATATTCGTAACACCCCAAGTTATTCGGAGATATTACAGCCGTAAGCCCCGCCGTGGGACCCACAAGGCTAAACATACGCGGAACCATAAATTTTGACCGATAAGGTCTACACACAATGGAATGAAAAGCGATACAAAGGTATTCGTAATATAACCAATGTATTCACAAACATCACAACTCAATCCAATACTTGCAAACACAGCCGGAACATCAAGGAAAAAGGAAAACAATACTCGAGTATTCAATAGCCAATCGATTACAACAACCGAACGGAAACTCCAAAGAAATAAAAGCGGAAGAAAGACACGGATCACACTTGCCCACCATCTTTATGCCGACCCGATACCTGCCCGTCCGCTCTCCTGGAACCTGAAATACATGAAACGTATTCCCCCCATAAAGGGGTTAGCCGTCGAATAGCTAGTGCAAGTATAACAATATGAAACATAATACTTCTCGACAATAAAGTAAATGTAATCCGTCAATTCATCAATATCCGTCAATTCATCAATTTAAGACTAGTATTCCGGAATGACTAAAGTCTCAAGACGTATGTGAATGCCGTAAAAACGGTTCGTTCATATCATACGCCGTTACATGTAGGAATGCCGTCAAAACGGTTCGTTCATTACATGCCAACATTATTTCATATGAATGCCGTAGAAACGGTTCGTATATCAACCATGGAATCGCACCAGAGGCTACGAAACCCTCAGAGGACCATAGGCCCGTCCCGGAGTGGCTAGAAATAATCATACCATCAATATTTCATACTTTCAAAGTCGAGAACGTACAATCATAAAGGTATACTTGCCTTTGAGACATCGAGGAACGAACGGAAAAAGGGGTATGAGATTGGTAGGTCCAAGAACGCGCTTCCGGCACCTAAACGATTCGCAAGGAATATGATAATTAATTATCCATATTCATATTACGAAGAAACCCGAAACCGTCTACGATTCATAAAGATATACGGATAATCAACTAGAGGTTGGAAAATCGTCCAAACCTCACAAGTCCGAAAACGACATAATTCAACCCGAAAAATCGGAAGAAAACACTCATACGGTATAGATATATCAAAATCTCAAGGTTCTCAAGCTTCAATCGGATAAAACGGACGAATCTACGAAAATCCCCAAAAACCAACACAAAATCAAAGTGTTCTTGAATAATCTTTCAATAATCCGATGAATACCCAATCATGTCCATAATCACGCATATATCACATCATACACCATGATTTCATCATCCAAAACGTCAATACCCACACAAAATTGAGAAGTCAAGATGTCGAAGAAATTACCTTTTGAATATCCAAGCTCTATGATCCAAGGAATACGCATTAGATCGACTATCCGGGCTTCCCAAACGATTGGAAGTGGTAAATCTTCAACACACAAGTGATAGCTATGAAAAGAGCTCCTCCCTCAACTCTCTCTCGCGATAGAAGATGGAAATGGAGGAAGAAGGTGGAATCACGCTTAAAAGGCGAGAATTATGCGGTTGACCGCATTGTGTGCCGCGGCTCAAGATAGGTGTGCCGCGGCACAGCCTAAAAATTGTTCCTGTGTTTCGGCGGTGTGCGGCTCAGCTCAGTGTGCCGCGGCACCGGCACTGGCGGGTTTTGGCCGGGATGCAACACCGGTGTGCCGCGGCTCGAGTAGGTGTGCCGCGGCAATGACTTCGCATGTGCAGCGGCTCGGCTCATGTGTGCCGCGGCACCAGTCTGACTGCTCGGCCAAATATAGGAAATGTGTGTGCCGCGGCGCACACTCCTTGTCTTGCTCACACCCCCTTCGGGTCCTAAAATGATGAAAATTGACCCGGAAAGAGAATAAAAGCAATATGATTCAATGTCTGGACAACAATAACACGAAATAGAAATACGGGAACCCCAAAACGGTGGTTCCAAGCAATGATTACAAGGGTTCGCTCAACAAATCACGATCCGAAGAATATGAAAGGTTTGAAATGACATGACTTTCGACCGGATATTACACCCTACTCATGATTTGGAGTTAGCGGCAGTCATATTTGCGCTCAAGATTTGGCGTCACTATCTTTTCGGCTCTACATGTCAGATTTTTACCGATCATAAAAGTCTGAAATACATATTTACTCAGCGGGAGTTGAATATGAGGCAGAGGAGGTGGTTAGAGCTGATTAAGGATTATGACCTCGAAATCCTTTATCATCCGGGCAAGGCGAACGTCGTGGCCGACGCCTTGAGTCGGAAACCGATTGCATTGCGATCGCTTGAGATCCTTACATCTCAGTCCGAGCTTCGGCGAGCTTTAATCGAGTTAGATGTTGAGGTTCTGTTGCCGGGAACTGTCGGACAATTTCGTGCTTTGGAAATTTCGTCGTCTTTGATCGATGAGATTAAGCTGAAGCAGTCAGAGGACCCGATGATTACTCAAATCTAATAGAACGTTCTTAAAGGAAAGTCTCCTGGATTTGTGATTCACGAAGATGGTGTTTTGAGGTTTCGGGGTCGGCTTTATGTGCCGAACGACTCAGAGCTGAGACAGAGTATTTTGCGGGAGGCCCATGCTACACCTTACTCCATTCATCCTGGTTCGAGTAAGATGTACAAGGACTTGAGGAGGAACTTCTGGTGGAATGACATGAAGGAGGAGGTCGCACAATTTGTAGCAAGGTGTTTGACTTGCCAGCAAGTCAAAATCGAGCATCAGCGACCGGCTGGGCTTTTGCAGTCACTTCCCGTTCCGGAATGGAAATGGGAAGATATATCGATGGATTTCATTACGAGTCTGCCGAGATCGAGGTCGGGCATGAATATGGTATGGGTGATTGTCGATCGTCTGACCAAGTCGGCACATTTTCTGGGCATCAAGGACACTTGGGGCCCGGAGAAGTTAGCTCGTGTGTTTATCGCGCAGATCGTGAGACTTCATGGTACCCCGAAGACTATTGTTTCGGATCGTGATGGTCGTTTTGTATCTCACATCTGGCAGTCGGTGCATAAGTCGATGGGTACCCGGTTGCATTTGAGTACCTCTTTTCATCCCCAGTCAGATGGACAGTCGGAACGCACTATCCAGACGTTCGAGGACTTGTTGCGTGCCTGTGCTCTCGATTGGAGTAGTGACTGGGAGGAACATTTGCCACTGATCGAATTCACGTACAACAACAGTTGACACGCGTCGATTCGGATAGCACCGTATGAGGCACTTTATGGGCGGCGATGTCGATCACCGATTTGTTGGAATGAGGCGTCCGATTTGGTCGGGACTGAGCCGGATGTCGTTCTAGAGACGAGGCGGAAGATAAAATTAATTCGGGAACGGATGTTGACTGCCCAGAGTCGACAGAAGTCGTATGCCGACGTCCGTCGTCGACCTTTGGAATTCGAGGTGGGAGACCACGTTTTGCTAAAGGTGTCGCCGACGAAGGGAGTTTTTCGTTTCGGGAAGAAAGGAAAGTTGAGTCCGAGATTTATCGGCCCCTTTGAGATCCTCGAGCGAGTCGGTGGGTTGGCATACCGTTTGGCGTTACCTCCGGCCTTGAGCCATGTTCATAGCGTTTTTCATGTTTCCCAGCTGAGGAAATATGTCCCGGATCCTAGTCACGTCATCGATTATGGCGAGATTGATATCGCTGAAGATATTACTTTTGAGGAGCGTCCTTTGAAGATTTTGGAGCATCGTGAGAAACGACTGAGGCATAAAACCATCCCTTTGGTCAAAGTGCAGTGGTCGAGACACGGTGTCGAGGAAGCAACTTGGGAAACCGAGGATAGCATGCGTGCTAGGTACCCTGAGTTGTTTGTTTCTTAAGTTTCGGGACGAAACTTATTTTTAGAGGGGTAGAATGTAATATCCGCATTTTTCTTTCCCTTGTATTTTTATCTTTGGTGTATTTCTCGATCGTAGTGCCCCTCGTGTACCTTTCAGTGTGTCCTTCCTGTCAACTGTTGAACTGTATTCTTGTTATTGTTGTGCGAAACCGCCGTTTCGGGGTTGCCGTGGATCCATTTCGTGTTATTAGTCCCCATATATTGATTCCTATCGTTTTATTCTCTTTCCGGATCATTTTTATCATTTTGGGACCCAAAAGGGGTGTGGGCCGCGGCACAAGGTGCGTGCGCCGCGGCACATAAATTTCTCCAAATGTTGGTCGAGCGATCTGTACTGTGTGCCGCGGCACACCCATCCGGTGCCGCGGCACAGTGCCGAGTCAGTGCCGCGGCACACCCGTCCGGTGCCGCGGCACACCCGTGTGACATCTGCGACCAAAACCCGATCAGACGGTGCCGCGGCTGCAAGCGGTATCTGCTGACACCGCCAAAACTCGAAGTAATTTTTGGCTGTGCGGCACACTTCGGCTGTGCCGCGGCACACAAAGCGGTCAACTGTGCAATCTCGTCCTTATTAGACGAAATCGGCCATTTCCTCCTTCATTTCACCTGCGAGAGAGAGAGAGAGAGAGCGAGATCTAAGGGGGGAGAACTTCTTAAGCATTCTTCATTCGGGGGTCGATTTTCATCATCTTTCTTCGGTTGTGAGGATCGGATAATCAATCTAACGCGTGTTCTACGGATCTTGGTACTTGAATCCCCAAAGGTAATATTTCTAGAACCCTATTTTCGATTAATTTGGGGGTTTTGGGATTTTCTTCCGATTAGTTCCGTTTTGTTGGTGGATTCATGATGTATACGATTAATATTGTTAGTATCTTTAGTTTTCCTACGGATTCATGGATATTTTGTGGATTTTTACGGAATCGAGAGGGTTTGGTTGTGGTCCGCCCTCGTTGTTATTTTTGGTACGAATATACATGAATCGTAGGCGGGTTTCCGGGTGTATTACATTTCCGTAATCGTCTAGAGTTGGTTGTGATTGTGTTATTCGAATCGTTAGGTTCATTTCCGCCGGTTCCTTGCGGTCGTGCTCAACTCTTCCTTTCCGTTCGTATCACCGTCTATTAACCGAGGCAAGTATCCTTATGAACTTACGATCTTGACATAGTAGTTTTGTATGAGAAATTGTGTGTGTGTGTATGCTCACTACGGGTTAGATCCGACGGGGTCTCGGTAGGACTCCACGAAGCTGTGGAACCGCGAGCTTGCTTTTAACCACTGTGGGTTAGATACGACGGGGTCTCGGCAGGGATCCACGAAGCTGTGGGTCCGCGGTTAATTGTGGTGCATTTTTACAAATGTGGTTTGATCATTGGCATTTCCGGAAATGAGTGTTTTGGAACTATGTCTTCTTGAATTGCATGCATTACTATATGTGTAAGATGTAAGTCATTCATCTGGTTATTTGTACTAGCGTAATTGCTAACCCCTCTGGGGACCCATTTTGGGGAAATTCGTTTTATGAATTTCAGGTTAGGATCATCGAGACGAGCGGGCGATGGACCAGTATGCGGATGATGGCCGTGCGTGATGATTGTGCACGAGTGGTGTCTTGTTGTTTTCTATCTTTTACCTTTGTGGTCTTTAAACTAATAGAAGTACTCGAGTACTTAAGAACTTTTACTTGTCGGGATTGTATTGTTGTTTATTATGTTGTGATGGATTATGGTGTCATGTTTGACCGGTTAAACCGGGTGAATTATTTTGTTGGGCGTCTTTATGACGAGGTATTTTTCTGTTGTTTCTGTGAGTCGATGAGTATGATGTTTGTTCAGCCTGGTGGGTCCCATGTAGGGATTCACGGCGCTGTAATATACCTCGGATATCCTGGGGGTGTTACATTCCAAACATCGACTCACATCTTGCGACTACGAATCCGAATGAAGGGAGACATAAATCTCCATATCTCTTGAAGATAAACGACCCCATTATTATCACCATGATCATGTCAATGTCCATATATCAATAACAACATCAACAATCAAACCGACTCGATAACAAGGATCATATCATGCTAAATCTAGAATTCAACCTAGTATCATGATTCATCTCATCTAAATCGACCAACATAATTACCAAGATTCAGAATTCCCTCTTAGATCGGGTTAAATGAATCAACATCCTTATAATATGAAGAATCTTAACTAACCTCCGAAACTCTTATCAAAATTCCATTGAATCTCATATAACCTCATCATATGATTATCCAACATGCTCCTTACATGAAATCATCCAAGAAAAACGAACCATTAACAAAGGAATACGAAGATTACCTGGTTTAGGCAGACAAAAGAAGAACACTAGAACTCCATCCAAAGAATCATGAACATCTTGAAGAACAAGGCTTGAATCCAAGCTCTCAATCTAATGTTGTCAAAGATTATCATTATACAGTGTTTGGGACCTCAAACCTGTAATATCCGCAATTTCGAATTTCGGTAATTTTCTTTTTTCGGAGGAAGTTCGTTTTGACAACTCTATCATGACCGTTTCATCATTCCGAGAATGATTAATTATGCACTTTTTGTCATCCGAGTTCGTTTCGGTGTCGTTTTGTTGAGTTCTGTGTCCTTAATCGACTTTTTCACGTGGGAGTTCGACTTTGTAAAGTCACCATTAATTCTTGGAAACTCCAAAAATTCTGAATCTTTGCAATATTATAGAGAATCAAGTTAGCTTTCCAATGGTTCAAACGGAGAGTCAATAGGAGTCCAGACGAAGGAGTTATGGTCGAAATAGCTAAGACTACATGATGTGTCTTTTTCGTGTTGGAGTGGACTGTACCGTGTGCCGCGGCAACTTCAGCTGTGCCGCGGCACTAAGCTGATTCCTGGGCATTTTTCTTGGCCCTGGGCCGCGGCACACTTGTCCTGTGCCGCGGCACACGGGCTTTTTCTGCGTTTTTTAGCAGATTTTCGAGGAGAAACATGCATTTTCTCCTCTCTTCTTCCTCCTACCATTCTAGGCGATTCTAAGGGCGATTTTGGGCGATTTGAGTGCTCCCAAACTTGTAGAGATCATCCACCTCAAGTCTTGTTGTAGATTTTCGACCTCTACTTGAATCATTCATCCAAATCAAGGTATTTTGGCTTGAACCCTTGTTTTTGTAGATTTGGGGATTTTCCTTTTGATTTCGATTCCAATCCGTTTTTTGAACAATTAATTGTTGTATAAACGTTGTTTTGAACTTGTTCTATGGATTGGATACTCGTATCTTTGGTTCGTTCGACCCGAGGGGTGATTTCTTTGTTCTTGAAGGGTCTTGAACATTTAATGTTCGATTAAATGTTCGAATGAGTTCCCTTTGATAGTTTGTTGGGATTTCCGTTGTTTTCGGCCTTGATTCTCGTCGTAATCATGTTTTATTATTCCTTACGGAGGATTATAGGTGCTCGATGATTCCGATGTTGAATTCCGTTGGTGATTGATGATTCATGTGGTGTTTTCCCGTAGTAATTTGGTCTTTATCGCGTTCTAGATAGTGTTCGGGAAATTGAGGGCTACCCGGCCGTATCCGTTCATTTTTCCATTGCTCGTGATATCGAGGCAAGTACCTTGTCCATACTATTTTTGTTTTGTGAATATGATAATTGGTGATCGTCTTTATGTTGTTTGATTGTTTGAAATGAGTTTTCAAAAGATTCGGTTTAGCCTTGTTAAAGGCTTGCTTTCAAAACGCGTGTGTTTTGTCAATGGTGTGGTTTGAGAATGACTGTGTGAACTCTATGGATATGTTTGGTGTTGATGTTGAACTTGGTATTTGCGTGTGGACATATATTGTTTCATTTCGGTGCATTGTGGTTTGACGTGGTGTTTTGCTAAGTGTTTGATGCTCTGGGTGAATTGTTTGAATATCCTTGATGTGATATGTTATTTGTGTGAATGTGTGGATACGGTTGAAGGTCTACGGTGACACATGGCACGTGATCATGTGGTCAGGATGCAACAAGTGATTGATCCAACCGTGAGAGCCTGAGATAATCTACGGTGGCACATGGCATGCGATCATGTTGCCAGGATGCAACAAGCGATTGATCCAACCGTGAGATGTGTGTGATTTGTTTCGCTAGCCAGCTCGGGAGGGTCCTTCGAGGCCTCGAGTGGGATTTGTGGCTTCGTCCCGGTCCTAGGCGATGCGCGTGTGCGATAATGTTTTGTTGATTTTATGTCCGTCGAGGACACGTGATGTTGGGCTCTGGCCCTGTGAATTGATGTCGGTTTTCTATTTGCGAAAATAAAACCTTTGGGCTGTGACCCCTGTTGATTTTGGAAAGATAAGGATTTGATAATCCTAAATTGTTTTCTAATAAAACTCTCGATGGCATTTTAAACCGTTTTATAAATTGTTTTCCTTTTATTGTGGTCTTTCGGTTTCTGGAATGTCTTACTCAAACTCTTGCCTCGGGAAGTACTTTTCGTTACTTTTGGATTTTTGAGGATTCCTGGTTATTGTTATTCATGGAATGTGAATTGTATGGCTCGTATTTGCACTTGTACTTGCACTAGCAAAACAGTGGAGTTTTGCTAACCCCCGAGTATTCGGGGGGTGGATGTCTATTTTTGCATTCAGGTTTTGGAGCATAGCACAGGGTCGGCACGAAGGATGATGAAAGATGAACAATACTAATCACACGAGGATCCGTTGATGTCGTTTTGGTCTAGTTGTATTTTCTTTTCCGCTGCCGTGTCTTTTCCCCGTCGTACGGGAGTTTATTGTATTTTGACCCCTGCGTGGGTATATGTTGGAATTGAGTTGAATGTTATTATTGAAAGACCAAATCGGTCTACTGAGTCGTTTTAGCCTTAAAGGCGATGTTTAGATGTTTGATTGTAGATATCAGCCTGGTAGATCCTCGAGGAGAGGGTTTACGGCGTGTAATATCCCTGAGTGGATTGGGGGTGTTACATAAATGGTATCGGAGCTTAGGTTGTGGAAACCTAGGCTGTCGGGTCAGTGGTGTCTGTTGAGTTTTTGGTCTCGTCGGATTTTGTCTGACTGAGTCGTGTCGCGACGCATCGTCTGAGTTTGTTGGTTGTGATTAGTATCGTGCGACTGGTGGATGTAAGTCTCCCTTCTTCGTGTTGTGCCTCGTGTGACACGAGCTATTTTATGATTATTTGTTAAGTGACGGAATCCTCTTATGGATTTTGATTTCGTGATATGTGGTTATTTGACTCTCATATTTCGTTCATATGAGGAGTAGTGTTGCTGGATTGTGCATGTTGAACTGTATTTCTTTTATCCGCTGCGTGAGTTCTTTTGTAATGACTTTCGGTATTTTACCGACCGAGTTTTATTTCGAAAACCGATTCCCTTAACCGAGTTTTTGGCATTATGGCCTTGATCGCTTTGGCGAAATTCTTATGACGGTATTTAGTATTTTGTAAATGGCTTTCGTGAGTTTTTGAAATATTGTAACACCCCGAGATATTCAGAGTATATTACAGCGCCGTGGACCCCCACATGGGACCCACCAGGCTACAAACAAGAAAACTCCACTCGACTAACCATCCCGGTTAGCGAGGACACACATTTAATTATAAGACATAAAAAGTTACGCCCGGAGCAACCGGCGAAACGATCATCAACCAACAATGTAACAATTTAAAAGTAGTACAACACGGAGTTTGAATTTGAAAAGCATAAGTACTCGCGAGTACAGTCTATCAGTTTATAAATATAGAAAACAACCAAATCGAAGTGGACAAAAGAAATAAGTAAATCCAAGTGCACATGTCAACGACCCTGGCCAACGTCCTCGTACTGTCCAGGTGCCCGCTCGTCCGGATAATCATAACCTGAAATCCATAACAAGAATTTCCCCAAAACGGGTCCCCAAAGGGTTTGCAATTACGCTAGTACAAGTAATCAAGGCAAACCAATCGCTTACACATTTCATAGTACATGCACCAATATCATTTCGAAAACCAATACAAGACATGTCTTTTCCGGAAAATATACAGTCCACAATTAGCCTTGAGAACAGGGCGGCAGCATACATTCTCACTCGAGGCCTCGCAGGGACCCTACCGAGTTGGCTACAATTACAGAAAAACAAAACCACGCACACGCTATGCCGTGAGAACAGGGCGGCAGCATACATTCTCACTCGAGGCCTCACAAGGACCCTACCGAGTTGGCTAGCGGTACGAAACTCGTGAAATCCAGGCAGCAGCATAGATTTCCCTCCTTGACCGTCGAATCAACACAAGGTGAGTTACACACAAGTAATATACATCACCATTTCATGTTAAGCTTAAAGGTTTCCAAAAATACTTGCCTTGAATTATTGACGACGCAACGAACGGAAAGGAAAGTCACCGACGAACGCTAGGAACCAATGAAACCGAACCTAACGATTCGAAGAATACAATCACAACCATTTCTAAATGAATACGGAATTGGAATACACCGAAAATCCGCCTACGATTCATGTATATTCGTATATAAACAACAACGAGGGCGGACCGCAACCAAACCCTCTCGATTCCGTAAAAATCACGAAATATGCCATGAATCCGTAGGGAAACTAAGAATACCAACAAGATTAATCATATTCATCATGAATTAATCGACAAAACGAACGAATCGGACAAAAACATGAAAACCCCCAATTTTACCTAAAGTAGGGTTCTAAAGATCTAACCTTGATTATTTGGATCAAGGGATGATATCAGACGAATGATTGATGATATAACCCAAGGAACTCCATGGATATGTTGCTAAACAACATGGCTTCAAGCTTGGAACACGCCCGGTGCGGAAGAGGAGAAGAAGAAGGTGAAAAATGGCAAGAAAACGTCTGCGGGGCCTTTTATAGGGTTGGCGCTGCCGGACACGGCCGTGCCGATCGGCGCGGTCGTGTCGCTGCCTGGCCGACAGGGGACTCGACCGTGTCTCGCTTGACACGGTCGCGGCGCGTAGGGCCTTCCGATAGCGACCCGTCAAGCGGCGACTTCGGCACGACTCGGCCGTGTCTGGAACACGGTCGGGCGTGTCGGCGATCGTTCGAGCTTATCCGGAAGAGTTCGGACGCGGGCCGTGTCGGACGACACGGTCGGGTCTGAGACGAAACTTTCGGCATTTACGGGCGAGTACGGCACGGGCCGTATCGGACGACACGGCCGAAGTTCGGCGGCGATGATCGCCAATAACGAGCGGGTGAGCTAAAACGACCATAACTCTCTCGTCCGGACTCCGATTTACTCACCGTTCGAACCATTGGAAAGCTAACTCGATGCTCTATAATATTGCAAAGATTCAGAATTTTTGGAGTTACCAAAAATTAATGGTGATCTAACAAAGTCGAACTCATACTTAGAAAAGTCGTTTAGTAATCCTGAATTCAACAAAACGACACCGAAACCCGAACCTGAATACGAACCGAAGATAGGGTTACGAAGTACTCACAAAGACGAATCTAAGAGCTAGTAGGACACACGATTCCGACCACCCGAAGGCTCGAAATTCGACAACGGAAGGTAATTACCCCAAACTTTGGGAAATTACGAAAATGGCCCAAATGCCCGAAAATCACCATACGACGAATAATCAAACCGAAGCTCACAACACGTATAACAACGTTAAATGAACTTACGAAAAACCCCAAGCAGCAGGTTCGAATGAGATTCGCAAGAACCGAACTCAAGCGCGGAAAAGTCGCTAAAAAGCACGGAACTCAACAAAGCAGCACCGAAACGAACTCGGATGACAAAAAGTGCAGAATTAAATATTCTCCGAATGACGAAACGGTCAAAAGCGAGTCGTCAAAATGGACTTCGGCCGAAAAAAGAAATTTACCAAAAATCGAAAATTTGCGGATATTACATTCTACCCTCCTTAAAAGAAGTTTCGTCCCGAAACTTAAAACAAGTAGGGGGAAGAAATATTCCGCCAGGAAAAACTCAACAAGATACACAAGAATGCGTAACTAACGCCCAACGGCGAAATGTTACAATCAACGCAAAGGAATATACGGCGTGAAAACATGCTCCACGGCGACCAACACAACGTCGCCGTTAGGGATATAATAAAACCAACAAATGACAAGCGTCATCAAACGGATAATATAGCCAAGTCAATTATCCGACAATCACAAAACACAACGAACAAAAATCAATATGATTGACCAACCCAACGGTACATCAATCAAAACGCGAGCCAATCGCTGAACTAATACTGAATTCCACCGCCCAAGGGTTGGAAGATCGAAAACGAGACTAATTTCCCAAACTTAAGGGAATTAGGAAGGAGCCTGAATGCTCAACGATCACAAAACGAGAACAAAAACTGAACAAGCAAACGATCGAGACAACAAAAATCGAACAATCATGTCCGAAACACGAAGGATAATAAAACTCAAACAACAACTCCCAGGATGATCTGGTGAGAACTACAAGGAATGCATTCCCATAAGATCCACATGATAGGGAATAGCGGTTGGAAAGTCACAGCGACAAACGAGTTATTCCAAAACAATACCACACTCGTTCGATCAACAAAAGCAAGGGATAGGGAAAGTTCAGAAATGTCAACGAACATAAATGAGTCGACAGAGTCGAAAATACAGAAATTCCAAATCCGATCCACTTCGAATAAAAGAACTAGTAGAACCAAAGATGTTACTTCCGAACAAGGTTCACAAGAATCGAACCGAACTCGGAAAAGTCACAGCGATAACCAGATCGACTCAAAACAAGATCACAGCTCGTTCGAATGATGAACCCGAAATACAAAACAAGTTCAGACAGTATCAACGAACACGAGCGAATCGATAGACTGGAGAAAGAGAACATACAGAAGTCAAAATAGTATGGGTAGTATCCCCGACCTCATCCACGAAATTCACAAAAACAGGAGCAAGGTAACAAGACATTAAACAACCGACACATAACGGAACGATCACCGATGCACACGGTCATACCAAACCAAGCTCTAACAGCTCGCACATGCGCGACAACGTAGAAATCACTACGAGGCGGCAACATTCGACACTAACATCCCACCTCTCACAACAAATGCGTGGCAACGCCTCGACGTTCATGCCCCCAATCCGATCATACTCGGGAGCAAACATCATAACGACAACGCGAACATCATACATATATACCCATCCCTCAAACGGGAATGGATAGGTTTTAAAAACGAAAACCTCATTTTGAAAATAATTTAGAAGAACACCGGTTGATCTTGAGTATCACCTTTCAAAAAGTACAACGTGAAATATCGTTATCGAGACTTTGGAGAACCATTTCGCATTTGATAAAAATGAGGACACTTTCTCTTAGTGAAAACTTTCAGAATATTCGACCCTCGGGTCTAAATAAAAGTGTTTCTAAAACATTGAAAATATCTCAAAGCATTTTGGTCCTCGAGGTAGAAGAATTTTGAAACGTATTGTGGCACCTTGTATGTACTACGAGAAAATAATTCATTTTAAAAGTACGTCTCGAAATTTATTTTCTAAGATACTCAAGGTTTTTAAGAAGTACAATAGGCCAAAATGCCCAGAATTCACACTTGTCAATATTCACTTAAACACATCATAGCACACTCATTTAATCGTTCACAATCAAGACAGTGATATACAATCCCTAGGATATGCTTAACAACATCGTTAAAACAACGATCAGTTTATCAAAACCGGATGGAAAACGACATCAAGAGCAAAACTCCAAAAAGTCAACTCTAGGGATTCAAGAAAAATTGCCTGGATTCGGCGAAGAACAATGGATTAGATGATGTTAAAATCATCTAGGATACTCCAAAACACCTTTGGATGGAAGAAAAAAATCAGCCCCAATGCGAAACCTAGTCGCTACGTCTCAATCTCATGGAGGAAGAAGAAAAATGAAGAAAAATGCAACTTCTAGACTGGTGTCCGGTATTTATACTGGACACAATTAGCGTGCGCTAATCATTAAGGTTAGCGTGCGCTATCACGGCACCAAACAAAACTCCTGACCAAAAATACACTGTTAGCGTGCGCTAATCCCAAGTGTTAGCGTGCGCTAACGAGAACTTCGACCCAGTCCGGTAGTTCTGGATCGCTCTGAACTACCGTGTAGCGTGCGCTATTCTCCCTTTAGCGTGCTACCAACGTACTCTCGCGCGTTAGCCGTAAAGCGTAGCGTGCGCTAACAATTCACAGAGACAACAACAGAACATATCATAAAAATTACATGCCGTAAACCCTTCTCACAAGGATTTACCAGGCTAAGCATGATTTCCCATCTCATTTCGAAAATGCTAAAAAGACCAATGACGGTGATATTTTCCAAAACTCAAAAACTCATTTGTCAAACCATCATGAAATATTCAAGGCCAAAATGCCAAAACTTGATTCAAGGAATCGGTTTCTGAAATAAAACTCGGTTGCAAAATACCGAAAGCCGTTTGAAAGAACTCACGCAGCGGATAAAATACGGTACGAAAATACATCGGTAGTGACGACACTCCTCGTATAAACCAAATACGAGAGTCTAATAAACACATATCGTGAAATCAAAATCCATAGAAGGATTCCATCATTCAATCGACTAATCATACAAATAACTCGTATCACACGAGGCACAACACAAGGAAGGGAGTTTTACATCCATAGGTCGCACGTAAGTGACGACCGCCCTTTGATACTAATCACGACCAATGATCTCAAACGACGCGTCGCGATGCGACTAAGTCAGACAAAATCCGACGAGACAAAACTCAACCAACACAACTTGGCTCGACAGCCTAGGCTTTCCCAGGCTAATCTGATTTTAAAATCGTATACTCTAGTTATTCGAAAATAAAACCGATAAGTTAAAAATCGTTTTCAAGACCCTTTTAAACACGACAAGGGCTTAACAGTGGTAGCATTTTATAAAATGTCCTAAACACTTTATACACGACCTTTAAATACCGACACAAGGTTTTATTTGAAAATACAAGGCTGGCTCGCCCAAATTCATGTCATTTTTCAAAAACCCACAATACGATCAAGTCTAAGAAATTTTCAAGCATGCACGCCGCATGTATTATTATTAATAGAAACACATTGGTTGTAAATAATAATATTTAGCCAAGTACCAACAATTCCGGACATACTCATATACGACATTCAAAAATCACCGATTCAAAAGCGCAACTCGGAAATACTAATTCCAAGCATATGTCAAACTATCTCTTCAAGTTTAACAACAGAACCAAAGATCACCGATTTGGACATATGTCGAAACCACTATGTGAGTTTCTCAACAAACTCGCCATCAATACCTATCTAGGAACATATCAATGTTCAAAACTTCTACATCATACCGCACCCTTCGGTGTCCACTCATCGGTACATTCGGCTCAACATACATTTAGTATATCGCAATTACCAAACACGATTCCATCACACAAAGAAAAGACTAGAGAGTCAAGTCCTCTCACAATATACCACGGAGCAAAACTCGGATCTTTCGATCACCAACGATCCCACCAATGCTAGGAAGTTTAGCGATGGAAGGCTCGCAAAACGACAAACGGTCAAGCCCAGAACGACGCACATATTCCAGAGAGATAAAGACCTGCGCAATACTAGAATCAAAAGTGCACAAACCGGATGGATCGAAAAAACAACTCGACGATAAGTACGAGAGAGGCAATCACAGCTCAAGAAGTGGAATTTCAATACGAGAAAACAAGAGAATCGAGTAAGGAAAACTTACGAGCACTGGAAGTACTGGGATGCTGGCAGCGGTGTGACAATGTGCAAAACAAATACGACTAGACCCAAATAACCAACAAGCCTAGGTATCCATAAACCTAGAGCTCCGATACCATTTCTGTAACACCCCGAGATATTCAGAGTATATTACAGCGCCGTGGACCCCCACATGGGACCCACCAGGCTACAAACAAGAAAACTCCACTCGACTAACCATCCCGGTTAGCGAGGACACACATTTAATTATAAGACATAAAAAGTTACGCCCGGAGCAACCGGCGAAACGATCATCAACCAACAATGTAACAATTTAAAAGTAGTACAACACGGAGTTTGAATTTGAAAAGCCTAAGTACTCGCGAGTACAGTCTATCAGTTTATAAATATAGAAAACAACCAAATCGAAGTGGACAAAAGAAATAAGTAAATCCAAGTGCACATGTCAACGACCCTGGCCAACGTCCTCGTACTGTCCAGGTGACCGCTCGTCCGGATAATCATAACCTGAAATCCATAACAAGAATTTCCCCAAAACGGGTCCCCAGAGGGGTTAGCAATTACGCTAGTACAAGTAATCAAGGCAAACCAATCGCTTACACATTTCATAGTACATGCACCAATATCATTTCGAAAACCAATACAAGACATGTCTTTTCCGGAAAATATATACCCACAATTAGCCTTGAGAACGGGCGGCGACATACATTCTCACTCGAGGCCTCGCAGGGACCCTACCGAGTTGGCTAGAGTTACGAAAAACAAAACCACGCACACGCTATGCCGTGAGAACAGGGCGGCAGCATACATTCTCACTCGAGGCCTCACAAGGACCCTACCGAGTTGGCTAGCGGTACGAAACTCGTGAAATCCAGGGCGGCAGCATAGATTTCCCTCCTTGACCCCGTCGGGCCAACACAAGGTGAGTTACACACAAGTAATATACATCACCATTTCATGTTAAGCTTAAAGGTTTCCAAAAATACTTGCCTTGAATTATTGACGACGCAACGAACGGAAAGGAAAGTCACCGACGAACGCTAGGAACCAATGAAACCGAACCTAACGATTCGAAGAATACAATCACAACCATTTCTAAATGAATACGGAATTGGAATACACCCGAAAATCCGCCTACAATTCATGTATATTCGTATATAAACAACGAGGGCGGACCGCAACCAAACCCTCTCGATTCCGTAAAAATCACGAAATATGCCATGAATCCGTAGGGAAACTAAGAATACCAACAAGATTAATCATATTCATCATGAATTAATCGACAAAACGGAACGAATCGGACAAAAACATGAAAACCCCCAATTTTACCTAAAGTAGGGTTCTAAAGATCTAACCTTGATTCGCTGGATCAAGGGATGATATCGGACGAATGATTGATGATATAACCCAAGGAACTCCATGGATATGTTGCTAAACAACATGGCTTCAAGCTTGGAACACGCCCAGCTGCGGAAGAGGAGAAGAAGAAGGTGAAAAATGGCAAGAAAAAGCGTCTGCGGGGCCTTTTATAGGGTTGATGCTGCCGGACACGGCCGTGCCGATCGGGCACGGTCGTGTCGCATACCGGCCGACAGGACTCGACCGTGTCTGCCCGGACACGGTCGCGGCGCGTAGGGCCTTCCGATAGCGACCGTCCGACAATGACTGGCACGACTCGGCCGTGTCTCGGAACACGGTCGGGCGTGTCGGCAATCGTTCAGCTTATCCTAAGAGTTCGGCCGCGGGCCGTGTCGGACGACACGGTCGGGTCCTGAGACAGAAACTTTCGGCATTTCCGGACGAGTACGGCATGGGCCGTATCGGACGACACGGCCGAGTTCGGCCGGCAGTGATCGGCTAATAACGAGCGGGTGAGCTAAAACGACCATAACTCTCTCGTCCGGACTCCGATTGACTCACCGTTCGAACCATTGGAAAGCTAACTCGATGCTCTATAATATTGCAAAGATTCAGAATTTTTGGAGTTACCAAAAATTAATGGTGATCTAACAAAGTCGAACTCATACTTAGAAAAGTCGTTTAGTAATCCTGAATTCAACAAAACGACACTGAAACCCGAACCTGAATACGAACCGAAGATAGGGTTACGAAGTACTCACAAAGACGAATCTAAGAGCTCGTAGGACACACGATTCCGACCACCCGAAGGCTCGAAATTCGACAACGGAAGGTAAGTACCCCAAACTTTGGGAAATTACGAAAATGGCCCAAATGCCCGAAAATCACCATACGACAACGAATAATCAAACCGAAGCTCACAACACGTATAACAACGTTAAATGAACTTACGAAAAACCCCAAACGACAGTTTCGAACGAGATTCGCAAGAACCGAACTCAAGCGCGGAAAAGTCGCTAAAAAGCACGGAACTCAACAAAGCAGCACCGAAACGAACTCGGATGACAAAAAGTGCAGAATTAAATATTCTCCGAATGACGAAACGGTCAAAAGCGAGTCGTCAAAATGGACTTCGGCCGAAAAAAGAAATTTACCGAAAATCGAAAATTTGCGGATATTACAAATATTACCGTCATCGGCCTTTTTGGCGTTTTTGTAAATGGTTTTTAGCCTGGTGAGTTCCGGCGCGGGACCCAAGGCGCTATAATATTTTGTGTAATTACCTGAAATTTTTGGGCATTCTAGCCCATTGAATTATCTTTGAAAAAACTTGAGTATCTTAGAAAATAAATTTCGAGACGTACTTTCAAAATGAATTATTTTCTCGTGGTACATCCAAGATGCCACAATATGTTTCAAAATTATTCTACCGCGAGGACCCAAAATGTTTTGAGATATTTTCAATGTTTTATAAACACTTTTACTTAGACCCGAGGGTCGAATATTTCCGAAAGTTTTTCACGAAAAGAAAGTGTCCTCATTTTTATCAAATGCGAGATGGTTCTCCAAAGTCTCGATATCGATGTTTCACGTTTGTACTTTTTCTTGAAAGGTGATACTCAAGATCAACCGGCATTTTTCTAAATTATTTTCAAAAGGATGTTTTCATTTCAAAAACCTATCCATTCCCGTTTGAGGGCTGGATATGTATGTATGATGTTTGCTTTGTCGTTATGATGTTACTCCCGAGTATGATCGAATTGGTGGCATGAATGTCGAGGCGTTGCCACGCATTTGTTGTACTATCCCTCTGTGAGAGGTGTGAACTGGTGTTTACTGTTTATCACCTCGTGGTGATTTGCGTGTTGTCGCACGAGTGTGGGTTGTTAAAGCTTGGATTTTTGTGCATTTATGCACATGTGTGATTGTTTCATGATGTTTGTAATTATGTGCTGGTTATCGTTCGGGCCGTTGAGGTCGCCGAACGATACCGTCGTTGTTGTAGTGTTTGTGTGTGTATTACTTTACGATGGTAATCGTTATATATGATATGTGTTATTATTCCTTGTTGTGCTGAGTTGGCATCTCCGGTATGTTGTTTTGCGGTGTTATGTTCCATTGTATCTAGCATTTGTATTTTCGGTATGCCAAGCCGAGGCATTTCAACCGTGATGTGCCGGGGGAATGTACGTGCAAATTGTCCTTCTCGTCAGTAACACATTTCGAGTGTGGACTGGAGGGACACCGAATTCAGTTTTGCGAATTGGCTACCGAGACTTTCGGAGTTCGCGCTTCAAAGACAGATATCGAATCGGCTTTGAGAGGCCTTTGAAGGATGTTTGCCGATTATTTGTTGTGTCGTCTCCTTGATTTTGTTATTGTGAGTAGCGGGGACGACCTTCTTTTAGAAGAGGTCGAATATAATACCCGTATTATTTTTGGCTTCTGCATTTTCTCTTTCTCAATTCTATAGACTCGCTCGTGTTCGTTGATACTTTCTGAACTTGTTACGTATTCGGTTTCATCGTTCGAGCAGTGTGATCTTGTTTTGGGTCGATCTGGTTATCGCTGTGACTTTTTCGAGTTCAGTTCGATTCTTGTGAACCTTGTTCGGAAGTAACACCCTTTGGTTCTACTAGCTCTTCTATTCGAAGTGGATCGGATTTGGAACTTCTGTATTTTCGGCTCTGTCGACTCGATTATGTTCGTTGACATTTTCTGAGCTTGTCCTGCCCCTTGCTTTTGTTGATCGAACGAGCGTGGTATTGTTTCGGAATAACTCGTTTGTCGTTGTGACTTTTCAATTTCTATTCCCTCTCATGTGGATCTTATGTGAATGCATATGTTGTTGTTTTCACCGGATCATATATTGTCTCGAGTCGAGATGTGAACCTTGGAGTTGTTGTTTGAATTTTTATTGTTCTTCGTGATTCGAACATGATCGTTCGATTTTTGTTGTCTCGATCTTTGTGGTTCGATCGTTTGATTGTTCGGTTTCTGTTGATCTCGTTTCGCGATTGTTGAGCGTTCAGACTCCTTCCTAATTCCCTTAAGTTCGGGAAATTAGTCTCGTTTTCGATCTTCCAACCCTTGGCGGTGGAATTCCGTATTAGTTCGGCGATTGACTCGCGTTTCGATTGATGTACCGTTGGGTTGGTCAATCATACTGACTTTCGTTCGTTGTGTTTTGTGATTGTCGGATAATTGACTTGGCTATATTATCCGTTTGATGACGCTTGTCATTTGTTGGTTTTATTGTATCCCTAACGGCGACGTTGTGTTGGTCGTCGTGGAGCATGTTTTCACGTCGTATGTCTCTTTGTGTTTCTTGTAGCGTTTCGCCGTTGGGCGCGATTTTTCTATTTTTGTGTATCTCGTCGAGTTTTCCTGGCGGGTATATTGCTCCCCCTACTTGTTTTAAGTTTCGGGACGAAACTTCTTTTAAGGAGGGTAGAATGTAATATCCGCAATTTCGAATTTCGGTAATTTTCTTTTTTCGGAGGAAGTTCGTTTTGACAACTCTATCATGACCGTTTCGTCATTCCGAGAATGATTAATTCTGCACTTTTTGTCATCCGATTTCGTTTAGGTGTCGTTTTGTTGAGTTCTGTGTCCTTAATCGACTTTTTCACGTGGGAGTTCGACTTTGTAAAGTCACCATTAATTCTTGGAAACTCCAAAAATTCTGAATCTTTGCAATATTATAGAGCATCAAGTTAGATTTCCAATGGTTCAAACGGTGAGTCAATTGGAGTCCAGACGAAGGAGTTATGGTCGAAATAGCTAAGACTACACGATGTGCCTTTTTCGTGTTGCAGTGGACTGTACCGTGTGCCGCGGCACACTTCAGCTGTGCCGCGGCACTAAGCTGATTCCTGGGCGTTTTTCTTGGCCCTGGTCCGCGGCACACTTGTCCTGTGCCGCGGCACACGGGCTTTTTCTGCGTTTTTTAGCAGATTTTCGAGGAGAAACATTCATTTTCTCCTCTCTTCTTCCTCCTACCATTCTAGGCGATTCTAAGGGCGATTTTGGGCGATTTGAGTGCTCCCAAACTTGTAGAGATCATCCACCTCAAGTCTTGTTGTAGATTTTCGACCTCTACTTGAATCATTCATCCAAATCAAGGTATTTTGGCTTGAACACTTGTTTTTGTAGATTTGGGGATTTTCCTTTTTGATTTCAATTCCAATCCGTTTTTAATCAATTAATTGTTGTATAAACATTGTTTTGAACTTGTTCTATGGATTGGATACTCGTATCTTTGGTTCGTTCGACCCGAGGGGTGATTTCTTTGTTCTTGAAGGGTCTTGAACATTTAATGTTCGATTAAATGTTCGAATGAGTTCCCTTTGATAGTTTGTTGGGATTTCCGTTGTTTTCGGCCTTGATTCTCGTCGTAATCATGTTTTATTATTCCTTACGGAGGATTATAGGTGCTCGATGATTCCGATGTTGAATTCCGTTGGTGATTGATGATTCATGTGGTGTTTTCCCGTAGTAATTTCGATGCTATCGCGTTCTAGATAGTGTTCGGGAAATTGAGGGCTACCCGGCCGTATCCGTTCATTTTTCCATTGCTCGTGATATGGAGGCAAGTACCTTTTCCATACTATTTTTGTTTTGTGAATATGATAATTGGTGATCGTCTTTATGTGGTTGTTTGATTGTTTGAAATGAGTTTTCAAAAGATTCGGTTTAGCCTTGTTAAAGGCTTGCTTTCAAAACGCGTGTGTTTTGTGAATGGTGTGGTTTTAGAATGACTATGTGAACTCTATGGATATGTTTGGTGTTGATGTTGCACTTGGTATTTGCGTGTGGACGTATATTGTTTCATTTCGGTGCATTGTGGTTTGACGTGGTGTTTTGCTAAGTGTTTGATGCTCTGGGTGAATTGTTTGAATATCCTTGATGTGATATGTTATTTGTGTGAATGTGTGGATACGGTTGAAGGTCTACGGTGACACATGGCACGTGATCATGTGGTTAGGATGCAACAAGTGATTGATCCAACCGTGAGAGCCTGAGATAATCTACGGTGGCACATGGCATGCGATCATGTGGCCAGGATGCAACAAGCGATTGATCCAACCGTGAGATGTGTGTGATTTGTTTCGCTAGCCAGCTCGGGAGGGTCCTTCGAGGCCTCAAGTGGGATTTGTGGCTTCGTCCCGGTCCTAGGCGATGCGCGTGTGCGATAATGTTTTGTTGATTTTATGTCCGTCGAGGACACGTGATGTTGGGCTCTGGCCCTGTGAATTGATGTCGGTTTTCTATTTGCGAAAATAAAACCTTTGGGCTATGACACCTGTTGATTTTGGAAAGATAAGGATTTGATAATCCTAAATTGTTTTCTAATAAAACTCTCGATGGCATTTTAAACCATTTTATAAATTGTTTTCCTTTTATTGTGGTCTTTCGGTTTCTGGAATGTCTTACTCAAACTCTTGCCTCGGGAAGTACTTTTCGTTACTTTTGGATTTTTGAGGATTCCTGGTTATTGTTATTCATGGAATGTGAATTGTAAGGCTCGTATTTGCACTTGTACTTGCACTAGCAAAACAGTGGAGTTTTGCTAACCCCCGAGTATTCGGGGGGTGGATGTCTATTTTTGCATTCAGGTTTTGGAGCATAGCACAGGGTCGGCACGAAGGATGATGAAAGATGAACGATACTAATCACACGAGGATCCGTTGATGTCGTTTTGGTCTAGTTGTATTTTCTTTTCCGCTGCAGTGTCTTTTCCCCGTCGTACGGGAGTTTATTGTATTTTGACCCCTGCGTGGGTATATGTTGGAATTGAGTTGAATGTTATTATTGAAAGACCAAATCGGTCTACTGAGTCGTTTTAGCCTTAAAGGCGATGTTTAGATGTTTGATTGTAGTTATCAGCCTGGTAGATCCTCGAGGAGAGGGTTTACGGCGTGTAATATCCCTGAGTGGATTGGGGGTGTTACAAAACCTCTCTCTAAAAACTCTCTCTCTCGGTTGCAAGGAAGGAATGGACGAAATGCTTCATAACACCCTTCTGTCCCTTTTTATAAAGTATATTACTAGCGTGCGCTAAACCTTATGTTTAGCGTGCGCAACAGCCTTAGCGTGCGCTAACTGACTTTGTTAGCGTGCGCTATCGCGATCCGAGAGGCTCTATGCGGCCAGTACATGTGCTTACGTACGTAATGCCCATGCATTAGCGTACGTAACTTACACTGTCTAGCGTACGCTGTAACACCCCCAGATTTAACCGGAAATATTACAGCGCCGTGGGCCCCGAGATGGAACCCACAAGGCTAAAAGAAATTTTCGCAAACATTTACAAATGCCCAAGAGGCCAACGACGGTACTATCTTTAAAAATTCACAAAGACATATAAAATCCATTTATCAAAAACCGTCGTAAAAACTCATTTGAAAACGCAAGGCCAAACAGCCGACACTCAAAAGTTTAGAAAACGATTTCCAAAGTAACCTCAGTTACTAGATACCAAAAGAGCGTCTCAAAATACTCACGCAGCGGAAAAAGACCAACCAGAAAGATACTCTAGCAGCGGAATACACGAACCAATCAAGAAACTCAATGGAACATGTCCTAGCCAGTATCCTCCGGGAAGCTCATCTCCTCACGACCGCTACAAGCTCGATACTCCAAGAACCTAAAAAGAAATCCCATGACGGGGTCAGCCATAATATCCAACAATGATAACTGTCACATCACATTAATAATAACATACCAATGAGAATACAACATAAGAATACGACCAACGTAATCTTACCGCCATAACTTTACTTACTCAAGAAATTCTCATCAGAATAACCATTATCACACTTCACATCCTGTACTCGATTAACCAATGAACTCGAACATAATATCTGTATTGTACCTTAAACAATACTCAAGATTCTCAAACTATCATAATCAACTCACGATACGGAAATCTACCATTTCTGACCAATACGATCCATCGAATAATATCATCAAATCCCAAGACGATAACCGATTGTCCATCAAGACATTCCAAAGGAAAATACGGAACATACATAGAGATATGAAGTGCCACGACAATCATACCAGTCTAATCCGAGATCAGATCAATGCAATACGGACAAGGTCCTAACACAAGACCTACAAATGCATACTCATATGACCACGTCAATATGATCACAACAATAACAATCATGTATACTCAATGGAAATCCGACGATCCAGCGCCCTCAGCATAGATCCCTTTGTTGATCCTATCAGATCAACATAAGGTGGATAACTAACAATACACATGTGAACAACAACACATGATAAAATCAATGATGCGAATTCACAAGATTCCATCAACACAATACTGGTAATCCAACGATCCAGCGCCCTCAGCATAGATCCCCATGATGATCCCGTCGAACCAACGCATGGTGGAAAACCTGTCCAACGATCCAGCGCCCTCAGCATAGATCCCCATGATGATCCCGTCGAACCAACGCATGGTGGACATTCGATCCAGCGCCCTCAGCATAGATCCTCATAATCCCATCGGATTATTTACACAACATAAACAACACAATATGCATACACATATGCAAATCAACACGTTCATCAACATGAACAACATAACATGCACGACAACATGACAATTTACTAGGACGACTTTCATGTTCAACAACATGAAAGAAAATGTACGAGACCAAAATAAATAACACTGAACCATAATCAATATGGAATACTTGCCCCGAGTCCTTCGGGAGCAACCTCGATGTCCAATCATCACCGACGATTATCCTCAATGTTCGGCGATCCAAACGTACACTGAACTATAGATACTTATATCCTCGTCTTTACCATAATGTAACCTCGATACTCGAACATACCAATAACTGAGATAAAGCATATACATTATGATTTACCTCCCAGAATCGAAAGAACGATATGCGATCCGAATACCCAGAGTTCACAATAATAATCATCGCTATATGCATTATAAACGAAATGAAACTGAAACCATTCATTAAATATTATAACTGAGCAAGTAATAACTTGCCTCGATACCGATACCACGAAGCTGCTGCCGAACACATTTCCTTTGTCTACGAGCTCCTCAGCCTCGATCAAAAGCAATACAATGGACATACTCGAACACGACCGCAATATCCGGTTATAATCACCGATCAATAATCTCAACCTATCGAAGAAATCAAATAACACATATCCGATAACGGTCAACAACTGACAAAACTAACCAATCGAACTCAACGGTTCAACACAACCTCGAATAAACACAGTCAGAACCAACCAAGTCAAACCATCACGAATTCATAACCAAAACACAAAAATACTGCACTGTCTACCTACTTAGCGCACGTTAAACGCATAACGTAGCGTGCGCTAAGTTGTCCCGTTATCGTGCGCTAGCCAGTAAGCTTAGCGTGCGCTAATGCTGTACAGTGGCATGCATTCCAAGCATCGACTAACATCTTGCAACTACGAATCCGAATGAAGGGAGACATAAATCTCCATATCTCTTGAAGATGAACGACACCATAACTATCACAAGGATCATATCAATGTCCATATATCAATAATAACATCAACAATCAAACCGACTCGATAACAAGGATCATATCATATTCAATCCGGAATTCAACCTCGTATCATGATTTAACTCCTCTAAATCGATCAATATAATTAACAAGATTCAGAAATCCATCTTAGATCGGGTTAAACGAATCACCATCCTTATAGTATGAAGAATCTTAACTAACATCCGAAACTCTTATCAAAATTCCATTGAATCTCATATAACATCATCATATGATTATCCAACATGCTCCTTACATGAAATCATCCAAGAAAAACGAACCATCATCAAGAGGATACGAAAATTACGGATTGGATGAACCAAGAATAAGAACACTAGACTCCATTCCAAGAATCATGAATAACTTGAAGAACGAGGCTTGAATCCATGCTCTCCATCTTAATCTTGTTAAAGATCATCATCTCTCAGTGTTTGGGACCTCAAACCTCTCTCTAAAAACTCTCTCTCTCGGTTACCAGGAAGGAATGGACGAAATGCTTCATAACACCCTTCTGTCCCTTTTTATAATATTCATTATTAGCGTGCGCTAACATCTCATGTTTAGCGTGCGCTACCACCTTAGCGTGCGCTAACTGACTTTGTTAGCGTGCGCTATCGAAGCCCAGAGGCTACTGCCTTGCTTCGTAAACTAACTTACGTAAGTAATGCCCATGCATTAACGTACGTAAAACATCCTGCTTAGCGTACGCAAGTCATTTATCTTAGCGTGCGCTATCCGAAGTTGACTTGCTACAGTCTACACCTACCACGAAGATGCTCATGACCCCACAAGCCGATATCAACCAATAAAGCCAAGATTCCCTGTTGACCGATATATAGTTAGCGCGCGTTAATCAACATGCATTAGCGTGCGCTAACACTACATTACAACATCCGTTGACTTATCAGAACGTGCGCCGAAAGTGGCCTGGTCCACGCGTAGATTCCTTCTGAGCTGATCTGCACTAGCGTACGCTAACCTATGAACGTAGCGTGCGCTAATACTGCACGATAGCGTGCGCTATGCATGAATATCAGCGTGCGCTAATAAGGCTATACTTAGCCATTTTCAGCTATCCTTGTCCAACATCTCGTATTATCAAATACGAACATACGGCATATCAAATATACATTACTCAACACACTATATCCTCAAATACAATTGTCGACCAAATACGACAATTATACCAATACTGACATCTCAGTCCTTCATTTATTTTATCCTTACTGTATAGATTCCATGCTGTACAATATAACTCGGATAAAATAATATCAAACAACAGTAGTAGAAATTCCGGATATTACATTCTACACCCCTTAAAATAAGTTTCGTCCTCAAAACTTGCAATCCATCATAAAACGAACAAACATACCGTTCAACCCAGAATATCCCAAAACCATCACGACAACGATTTATCATCATCATTACTGAATATACAAAAGAGCATACTTACAAATACGCAGGTCGATGATCTCCTGAGATATTAGCAAGCGATCTCACTGTACAGTCTCAATACGCTTACGATCACAATTCCCTGAGTCTCAACAAAATATATCATCTTCGGATGAAACAATCTGCCCGAATCAAATCCTGTCTGCCTGATTACATAATCAGGTCCCAATTTCGATAAGACGAATAATACACAATACATTTACAAAACAATTGCCCAAAACAACGACACGAATCCCGAAACATTAACACAAAATCCGAACGCTCAGATGATCACCAACAATGATCAACAATCAATCGAATTTATCATCGACATGATAAATTCCAATACGACCAAACAGAGGTCAAAACATAATCGAGAATATCATCAACGTGACAAACTCCAATATTACCAACGAACGATCAACGAAAATCGAGAATACCTTCACACGGTAAACTCCAACACGATCAACACAGAACCACATAAACAGATATACGAAAGAATAACATTCTCAAAACGACAAATCAATCACGTACAGTAGATCTCAATAAACATACCCAACTGGCGAACATTTCCCTCGGCATACGAACAACGAATCGCAAATCGACGAACATACCAATTCATACAAGGAGTGGGAACGACCACTCAATATCCAAAACAACCAGCATGGGGTCACTATCCCCAAATTTACACTTACAAAGAAATCATTCAAAGATCACTATGGTAAAATCGCGCTACTACCGTACCAATGGAATCACATAGCACATATGTCCCGGTTTCACAAAATCCCAAGTTTCCAAAATAATATTATGTGCATGAATCTACAACACGCAACATATTTCTCTTATCCGATAAATCAACCGATCATCTATGGATAACCAAACTACCATACTAACGTTCGAATCTCTTTTCCTCGTACCATACTGATGTCTTATCCAGTTCGTGAGTCACACTCAGAACTTCACCACGATATGCATTATGCACTAAATGCGTATGTATATCCATCACATTTTCAAAACCAGTTTGAAATCATATATTCTTGTCACGAAGACAATTTTCGAAAGTTCTTTCAAGAGTTTGAAAACTCAAAACATAAATTTTGGTAAGACCACAAAATCAATTTTCGAAAAATTAACTTGGCTCGATGGTGCCAAGTATTCGATAACAGTTTCCTTCGAATCCACACGATTTCGAAGTTTTAAAATGAAAAGTATGCAATTGCTCGACTATATCCGTACTCCTATATACCAATTCGGTTCGTCACCAATATCCACTGATATTCCATCGGAAAACCACACGATCGAGTTCCAAAATCTCAATATATAAATTCTGACTAAGCTCCTTTCCACATATGACTTGCAACATCAGTCATTAACCCATCCTGGATCACCTTAAATATGATATGACAAAATATTAAAACAAATCCACACAGCGAAAGACTTCCCGAGAAGTTCCATTTGAACAAGTAAACCAAAGCCTTGAAAGGCGGAAATAACATAGGTAAACGATTGGTAAAGTATTTTACAAATCTCGGGAGTTTTAAGAAAACAGGAAAGTCTTTTGAAACATTAGGGTCTCAGCCCGTATCTCATTTCACATTACAAGAAGTTTAAAAAGTAGAAAACTCTTTTCGGACCCCAAGTCCTGAGTTATAAAACCATTTCAAAATCGATTTGGGTCTCGGCCCAAAATCATTTTCCGTAAAACATCCGTAAGACATTCATTTTGAAAAGTATCATTTTCAAATGATCAAAAGCAATTCATATATCTCAAAATGAATTAACATGTTATATGTTCTTCTCAACCATGCACAATATTTCTCCCAAATGCACAATTCGGTTCCAAAATCTAACCAACATACTGATTCTCAAAATTATAACCCCTCAAGATCATCAATCCTGTCCCAACTCTGTCACCTTATACTATAACATATAATATTCTGCTGAATCTCAAAGCATATCAACTATAGGACAGCAATAAATCTCAATGCAATTCAAAAATCCAAATACTTACAGATCGTGAAGCCGACGATTCCCCGTGGTACTGGCACATGTCTCGACTCAAGAAAATACTCGACACAAATATTTTCGAAACACACGTTTGCCAAATCGGTTCGACTCAAGAACACAATACATCTCATTAACACCATTTGGAAAAGTTATAACAAGCCCAGTACGATACTGGCAAATCCGATAACGCAGAAGCCTGAGTGAACAACAAAGACTCACAGCTCTAATATTTGTCAATCGACAACTCGAATGACGCAACAAAAACACGACCCAACTCGACCCAAATGCCTAGGTTTTCTCAACCTAAGCTCCGATACCATATTCTATAACACCCCCAGATTTAACCGGAAATATTACAGCGCCGTGGGCCCCGAGATGGAACCCACAAGGCTAAAAGAAATTTTCGCAAACATTTACAAATGCCCAAGAGGCCAACGATGGTACTATCTTTAAAAATTCACAAAGACATATAAAATCCATTTATCAAAAACCGTCGTAAAAACTCATTTGAAAACGCAAGGCCAAACAAATTGACACTCAAAAGTTTAGAAAACGATTTCCAAAGTAACCTCAGTTACTAGATACCAAAAGAGCGTCTCAAAATACTCACGCAGCGGAAAAAGACCAACCAGAAAGATACTCTAGCAGCGGAATACACGAACCAATCAAGAAACTCAATGCACAGAACATGTCCTAGCCAGTATCCTCCGGGAAGCTCATCTCCTCACGACCGCTACAAGCTCGATACTCCAAGAACCTAAAAAGAAATCCCACGACGGGGTCAGCCATAATATCCAACAATGATAACTGTCACATCACATTAATAATAACATACCAATGAGAATACAACATAAGAATACGACCAACGTAATCTTACCGCCATAACTTTACTTACTCAAGAAATTCTCATCAGAATAACGATTATCACACTTCACATCCTGTACTCGATTAACCAATGAACTCGAACATAATATCTGTATTGTACCTTAAACAATACTCAAGATTCTCAAACTATCATAATCAACTCACGATACGGAAATCTACCATTTCTGACCAATACGATCCATCGAATAATATCATCAAATCCCAAGACGATAACCGATTGTCCATCAAGACAAATACCAAAGGAAAATACGGAACATACCTCGAGATATGAAGTGCCACGACAATCATACCAGTCTAATCCGAGATTAGATCAATGCAATACGGACAAGGTCCTAACACAAGACCTACAAATGCATACTCATATGACCACGTCAATATGATCACAACAATAACAATCATGTATACTCAATGGAAATCCGACGATCCAGCGCCCTCAGCATAGATCCCTTTGTTGATCCTATCAGATCAACATAAGGTGGATAACTAACAATACACATGTGAACAACAACACATGATAAAATCAATGATGCGAATTCACAAGATTCCATCAACACAATACTGGTAATCCAACGATCCAGCGCCCTCAGCATAGATCCCCATGATGATCCCGTCGAATCAACGCATGGTGGAAAACCTGTCCAACGATCCAGCGCCCTCAGCATAGATCCCCATGATGATCCCGTCGAACCAACGCATGGTGGACATTCGATCCAGCGCCCTCAGCATAGATCCTCATAATCCCATCGGATTATTTACACAACATAAACAACACAATATGCATACACATATGCAAATCAACACGTTCATCAACATGAACAACATAACATGCACGACAACATGACAATTTACTAGGACGACTTTCATGTTCAACAACATGAAAGAAAATGTACGAGACCAAAATAAATAACACTGAACCATAATCAATATGGAATACTTGCCCCGAGTCCTTCGGGAGCAACCTCGATGTCCAATCATCACCGACGATTATCCTCAATGTTCGGCGATCCAAACGCATGTCGAACTATAGATACTTATATCCTCGTCTTTACCATAATGTAACCTCGATACTCGAACATACCAATAAGCGAGATAAAGCATATACATTATGATTTACCTCCCGATCGAAAGAACGATATGCGATCCGAATACCCAGAGTTCACAATAATAATCATCGCTATATGCATTATAAACGAAATGAAACTGAAACCATTCATTAAATATTATAACTGAGCAAGTAATAACTTGCCTCGATACCGATACCACGAAGCTGCTGCCGAACACATTTCCTTTGTCTACGAGCTCCTCAGCCTCGATCAATAGCAATACAATGGACATACTCGAACACGACCGCAATATCCGGTTATAATCACCGATCAATAATCTCAACCTATCGAAGAAATCAAATAACACATATCCGATAACGGTCAACAACTGACAAAACTAACCAATCGAACTCAACGGTTCAACACAACCTAGAATAAACACAGTCAGAACCAACCAAGTCAAACCATCACGAATTCATAATCAAAACACAAAAATACTGCACTGTCTACCTACTTAGCGCACGTTAAACGCATAACGTAGCGTGCGCTAAGTTGTCCCGTTAGCGTGCGCTAGCCAGTAAGCTTAGCGTGCGCTAATGCTGATGGCATGCATTCCAAGCATCGACTAACATCTTGCAACTATGAATCCGAATGAAGGGAGACATAAATCTCCATATCTCTTGAAGATGAACGACACCATAACTATCACAAGGATCATATCAATGTCCATATATCAATAATAACATCAACAATCAAACCGACTCGATAACAAGGATCATATCATATTCAATCCGGAATTCAACCTCGTATCATGATTTAACTCCTCTAAATCGATCAATATAATTAACAAGATTCAGAAATCCATCTTAGATCGGGTTAAACGAATCACCATCCTTATAGTATGAAGAATCTTAACTAACATCCGAAACTCTTATCAAAATTCCATTGAATCTCATATAACATCATCATATGATTATCCAACATGCTCCTTACATGAAATCATCCAAGAAAAACGAACCATCATCAAGAGGATACGAAAATTACCTGGATTGGATGAACCAAGAATAAGAACACTAGACTCCATTCCAAGAATCATGAATAACTTGAAGAACGAGGCTTGAATCCATGCTCTCCATCTTAATCTTGTTAAAGATCATCATCTCTCAGTGTTTGGGACCTCAAACCTCTCTCTAAAAACTCTCTCTCTCGGTTACCAGGAAGGAATGGACGAAATGCTTCATAACACCCTTCTGTCCCTTTTTATAATATTCATTATTAGCGTGCGCTAACATCTCATGTTTAGCGTGCGCTACCGCCTTAGCGTGCGCTAACTGACTTTGTTAGCGTGCGCTATCGGCTGCAGGCTCCGCCTTGCTTCGTAAACTAACTTACGTACGTAATGCCCATGCATTAACGTACGTAAAACATCCTGCTTAGCGTACGCAAGTCATTTATCTTAGCGTGCGCTATCCGAAGTTGACTTGCTACAGTCTACACCTACCACGAAGATGCTCATGACCCCACAAGCCGATATCAACCAATAAAGCCAAGATTCCCTGTTGACCGATATATAGTTAGCGTGCGTTAATCAACATGCATTAGCGTGCGCTAACACTACATTACAACATCCGTTGACTTATCAGAACGTGCGCCGAAAGTGGCCTGGTCCACGCGTAGATTCCTTCTGAGCTGATCTGCACTAGCGTACGCTAACCTATGAACGTAGCGTGCGCTAATACTGCACGATAGCGTGCGCTATGCATGAATATCAGCGTGCGCTAATAAGGCTATACTTAGCCATTTTCAGCTACCCTTGTCCAACATCTCGACATATCAAATACGAACATACGGCATATCAAATATACATTACTCAACACACTATATCCTCAAATACAATTGTCGACCAAATACAACAATTATACCAATACTGACATCTCAGTCCTTCATTTATTTTGTCCTTACTGTACAGATTCCATGCTGTACAATATAACTCGGATAAAATAATATCAAACAAGAGTAGTAGAAATTCCGGATATTACATACGCAAGTCCTTACATTTAGCGTGCGCTAATACCAGTTGACTTGCTACAGTCTACACCTACCACGAAGATGCTCGTGACCCCACATGCCGAAAGCAACCAATAAAGCCAAGATTCCCTGTTGACTGATATACAGTTAGCGTGCGCTAATAAACATGCATTAGCATGCGCTAACACTACATTACAACATCCGTTGACTTATCAGAACGTGCGCCGAAAGTGGCCAGGTCCACGCGTAGATTCCCTCTGAGCTGTTCTGCACTAGCGTACGCTAACCTATGAACGTAGCGTGCGCTAAACCTGCACGATAGCGTGCGCTATGCATGAATATTAGCGTGCGCTAATAAGGCTATACTTAGCCATTTTCAGCTATTCTTGTCCAACGTCTCGACATATCAAAAACGAACATAAGACACACTGAACACAAACACTGAATCCAATAATATTCTTATACGATATACTCTATATCGAAAGTACGATAACCTGATACACGATATCCTCAAATGCAACTGTCGACCAGATACGACAATTATACCGATACTGACATCTCAGTCCTTTATTTATTTTATCCCTACTGCACAGATTCCACGCTGTACAATATAACTCGGATAAAATAATATCAAACAACAGTAGTAGAAATTCCGGATATTACATTCTACACCACTTAAAATAAGTTTCGTCCTCGAAACTTGCAATCCGTCATAAAACAAACAAACATACCTTTCAACCCAAAATATCCCAAAACCATCACGACAACGATCAATCATCATCACTATAAAATAACCACAACAGCATACTTACAAATACGCAGGTCGACGATCTCCTGAGATACTAGCAAGCGATCTCACTGTACAGTCTCAATACGCTTACAATCACCATTCCATGAGTCTCAACAAAATTATATCATCGTCAGATGAAATAATCTATCCGAATCAAATCCTGTCTGCCTGATTACATAATCAAGTCCCAATTCCGATAAGATGAATAATACACAATACATCTGCGAAACAATCGCCCAAAACAACGACACGAATTCCGAAACGTCAACACAAAATCCGAACGCTCAGATGATCACCAAAAATGATCAACTAATAAATCAACCGAATTTATCATCAACATGATAAATTCCCATATGACCAACCAGAGGTCAAAACACAATCGAGAATATCATCAACATGATAAACTCCAATATGACCAACCAGAGGTCAAAACACAATCGAGAATACCTTTAAACGGTAAGCTCCAACACGATGAACACCAAACCACAGAGACATATATATGAAAAATCAAAATTCTCAAAATGACACACCGATCACATACAGTGGATTTCAATAAACATATCCGACTGGTGAACATACCCCTCGGCGTACGAACAATCAATCTCAAATCGTCGAACATCCTAAATCATACATGAAGTGGGATGAACCAATCGGCACGGCTCAAAATTCAAAAGTAGTAAAGTCACGCTACTACCACATCAATAACGCCACATAGCACATATGCTCCAGTTTTACAAAGTCCAAAGTTCCAAAATTACATCCTGCACATGAATCTACAACACGCAGTATATTTCTCTTATCTGATCAATCAACCGATCATCCTTGCATAACCAATCTACCATACTAAACTTCGAATCTCTTTTCCTTGTACCCTCGATATGATATGCCCGATGCACTAAATGCGTATGTACATCAATCACATTTTCAAAACCAGTTTGAAATCATATATTCTTGTCACGAAGACAATTTTCGAAAGTTCTTTCAAGAGTTTGAAAACTCAAAACATAAATTTTCGTAAGACCACGAAATCAATTTTAAAAATTAAATTGGCTCATTTGGTGCCAAGTTCTCGATAAAAATTCTTTTCGAATACACACGATTAAATAAAATGGAATTTATGCAAATGCTTGTGCATATCCATACTCCTGTATACCACTTCGGCTCGTCACCAATATCCACTGATATTCCATCAGAAAACCACACGATAGAGTTCCAAAATCTCAAATGTATAGACTCTGATAAAAACTCCTCTCCACATACTACTCGCAACGAAAATCCTTAATCCATCCTGGATCACCTCAAATATGATATGACAAAATATTGAAACAAATCAACAAATCAAACACAACAAAAGACTTCCCGAGAAGTTCCATTTGAACAAGTAAACCAAAAACCTCAAAAGGTAGGAACAAAATAGATAAACGATTGATAAAGAGTTTTACAAATCTCGGGAGTTTTAGAAAACAGAAAAGTTTTCTTTTGAAACATTAGGGTCTCAGCCCGTATCTTGTTCCGCATTACAAGAAGTTTAAAAAGTAGAAAACTCTTTTCGAACTCCAAGTCCTGAGTTACAAAACTATTTCAAAATCGATTGGGTCTCGGCCCAAAAATCATTTTTCCTAAAACATCCGTGAAATATTCATTTTGAAAAGTATATTTTCAAATGCTCAAAAGCAGTTCATATATCTCAAAATGAATTAACATGCTACATGTTCTTCTCAACCATGCACAATATTTCTCCCCAAATGCACAATTCCGTTCCAAAATCTAACCAACATACTGATTTCCAAAATCATAGTTTCTCAAGATCATCAATCCTGTCCCACTCTGACATCTCATACTGTAACGCATGATATCTGCTGAATCTCAAAACATATCAACTTAGAATGGCAATAAATCTCAATGAAATTCAAAAATCCAAATACTTACAGATCGTGAAGCCGACGATTCCCCGTGATACTGGCACATGTCTCGACTCAAGAAAACACACGTTTTGCAAACTCAGTGCAACTCAAGAACACAATATATCACGTTCCAGAGAATCTCGTTAACATCATTTGGAAAAGTTATAACAAGCCCAGTACGATACTGGCAAATCCGATAACGCACAAGCCTGAGTGAACAACAAAGACTAACGGCTCTAACATTTGTCAATCGACAACTCGAATGACGCAACAAAAACATGACCCAACTCGACCCAAATGCCTAGGTTTTCTCAACCTAAGCTCCGATACCATATTCTGTAACACCCCCAGATTTAACCGGAAATATTACAGCGTCGTGGGCCCCGAGATGGAACCCACAAGGCTAAAGGAAATTTTCACAATCATTTACAAATGCCCAAGAGGCCAACAACGGTACTATCTTTAAAAATGCATAAAGACATAAAATCCATTTATCAAAAACCGTCGTAAAAACTCATTTGAAATCGCGAGGCCAAACGGCCGACACTCAAAAGTTTAGAAAACGATTTCCAAAGCAACCTCAGTTACTAGATACCAAAAGGTCATTTCAAAATACTCACGCAGCGGAAAAAGACCAACCATAAAGATACTCTAGGAGCGGAATACAAGAACCAATCAAGAAACTCAATGCACAAAACATGTCCTAGCCAGTATCCTCCGGGAAGCTCATCTCTTCACGACCGCCACAAGCTCGATACTCCAAAAACCTAAAAAGAAATCCCACGACGGGGTCAGCCATAATATCCAACAATGATATCAATCACATCACATCAATAATACATACCAATGAGAATACAGAATAAGAATACGACCAATGTAATCTTACCGCCATAACTTTGCTTACTCAAGTAATTCTCATCAGAGTAACCATTTTCACATTTCACATCTCATACTCGATTAACCAATAAACTCGAACATAATATCTGTATTGTACCTCAAACAATACTCAAGATTCTCAAACTATCATCACCAACTCACGATACGGAGATATACCATTACTGACCAATACGATCCATCGAATAACATCATCAAATCCCAAAACGATAACCGATTGTCCATCAAAGACAAATACCAAAGGAAATACGGAACATACCTCGAGATATGAAGTGCCACGACAATCATATCAGTCTAATCCGAGATCAGATCAATGCAATACGGACATGGTCCTAACACAAGACCTACAAATGCATACTCATATGACAACGTCAATATGATCACAACAATAACAATGATGTATACTCAATGGAAATCCGACGATCCAGCGCCCTTAGCATAGATCCCCTTGATGATACACATATGAACAACCACATGATAAAATCAATGATGCGAATTCACAAGATTCCATCAACACAATACTGGTAATCCAACGATCCAGCGCCCTCAGCATAGATCCCCATGATGATCCCGTCGAACCAACGCATGGTGGAAAACCTGTCCAACGATCTAGTGCCCTCAGCATAGATCCTCATGATGATCCCGTCGAACCAACGCATGATGGACATTTGATCCAGCGCCCTCAGCATAGATCCTCATAATCCCATCGGATTATTTACACAACATAAACAACACAATATGCATACACATATGCAAATCAACACGTTCATCAACATGAACAACATAACATGCACGACAACATGACAATTTACTAGGACGACTTCATGTTCAACAACATGAAAGAAAATTTGCGAGACCAAAATAAATAACATTAAACCATAATCAATATGGAATACTTGCCCCGAGTCCTTCGGGAGCAACCTCATGTCCAATCATCACCGACGATTATCCTCAATGCTCGGCGATCCAAACGTACAATGAACTATAGATACTCATATCCTCGTCTTTACCATAATGTAACCTCGATACTCGAACATACCAATAACTGAGATAAAGCATATACATTATGATTTACGCGAATCGAAAGAGCGATATGCGATCCGAATACCCAGAGTTCACAATAATAATCATCGCTATATGCATTATAAACGAAATGAAACTGAAACCATTCATTAAATATTATAACTGAGCAAGTAATAACTTGCCTCGATACCGATACCACGAAGCTGCTGCCGAACACATTGCCGTTGTCTACGAGCTCCTCAGCCCTGATCAAAAGCAATACAATGGACATACTCGAACACGACCGCAATATCCGGTTATAATCACCGATCAACAATCTCAACCTATCGAAGAAATCAAATAACACATATCCGATAACAATCAACAACTGACAAAACTAACCAATCGAACTCAACGGTTCAACACAACCTCGAATAAACACAGTCAGAACCAACCAAGTCAAACCATCACGAATTCGTAATCAAAACACAAAAATACTGCACCGTCTGCCTACTTAGCGCACGTTAAACGCATAACGTAGCGTGCGCTAAGTTGTCCCGTTAGCGTGCGCTAGCCAGTAAGCTTAGCGTGCGCTAATGCTGTTCAGTGGCATGCATTCCAAACATCGACTCACATCTTGCGACTACCAATCCGAATGAAGGGAGACATAAATCTCCATATCTCTTGAAGATAAACGACCCCATTATTATCACCATGATCATGTCAATGTCCATATATCAATAACAACATCAACAATCAAACCGACTCGATAACAAGGATCATATCATGCTAAATCTGGAATTCAACCTAGTATCATGATTCATCTCATCTAAATCGACCAATATAATTACCAAGATTCCGAATTCCCTCTTAGATCGGGTTAAATGAATCAACATCCTTATAATATGAAGAATCTTAACTAACCTCCGAAACTCTTATCAAAATTCCATTGAATCTAATATAACCTCATCATATGATTATCCAACAAGCTCCTTACATGAAATCATCCAAGAAAAACGAACCATTAACAAAGGAATACGAAGATTACCTGGTTTAGAGGAACCAAAAAGAAGAACACTAGAACTCCATCCAAAGAATCATGAACATCTTGAAGAACAAGGCTTGAATCCAAGCTCTCAATCTAATGTTGTCAAAGATTATCATTATACAGTGTTTGGGACCTCAAACCTCTCTCTAAAAACTCTCTCTCTCGGTTGCAAGGAAGGAATGGACGAAATGCTTCATAACACCCTTCTGTCCCTTTTTATAAAGTATATTACTAGCGTGCGCTAAACCTTATGTTTAGCGTGCGCGACCTAGCGTGCGCTAGCGGCTTTGTTAGCGTGCGCTATCGCGATCCGAGAGGCTGCATGCAGGCGTCGTACATGTGCTTACGTATGTAATGCCCATGCATTAGCGTACGTAACTTACACTGTCTAGCGTACGCAAGTCCTTACATTTAGCGTGCGCTAATACCAGTTGACTTGCTACAGTCTACACCTACCACGAAGATGCTCGTGACCCCACATGCCGAAAGCAACCAATAAAGCCAAGATTCCCTGTTGACTGATATACAGTTAGCGTGCGCTAATCAACATGCATTAGCGTGCGCTAACACTACATTACAACATCCGTTGACTTATCAGAACGTGCGCCGAAAGTGGCCAGGTCCACGCGTAGATTCCCTCTGAGCTGTTCTGCACTAGCATACGCTAACCTATGAACGTAGCGTGCGCTAAACCTGCACGATAGCATGCGCTATGCATGAATATTAGCGTGCGCTAATAAGGCTATACTTAGCCATTTTCAGCTATTCTTGTCCAACGTCTCGACATATCAAAAACGAACATAAGACACACTGAACACAAACACTGAATCCAATAATATTCTTATACGATATACTCTATATCGAAAGTACGATAACCTGATACACGATATCCTCAAATGCAACTGTCGACCAGATGCGACAATTATACCGATACTGACATCTCAGTCCTTTATTTATTTTATCCCTACTGCACAGATTCCACGCTGTACAATATAACTCGGATAAAATAATATCAAACAACAGTAGTAGAAATTCCGGATATTACAGGTCTAATTTCACAACCTCGTATTGTGATTTAGATGTCGTTTCAACTTTCTTTTCAACAGGGAAAAGACCCTCATTCCCAAATTCAAAGATCTCTTCCAAACCAACTCATCCTATTATAGCAAAATCAAAAGCTAAGGATAAGAAAATTTGTAATGATATAAATTCGAGTTCCAGTTTGTCTTCACAACAAATGAAGATCCTTCAAATGTTGGAAGACTGCCCAGAACTTGCAAAAGATTATATTCAATTACTCAAAAATAAGACAGAATCTTCTCATGCTTCAAGTGAAGGTTCTAGTTCTAATCAATATGCTCAGGATCCTGATGATGATTTCTTTATTGATCCTGATCAGTTCTAGTTTTCAAAATTCATTTTCAAAATTCACTGTCAGCAATTTAGCAGTCTAAAGAAGTAATTGGCTAGTCTGGTTCAAACGGTAACCAGTAAAGACTTATCAAATCCGTTCATAGGTGTGGTTTTCCTTAAAAACCAAGAAGAGTTACCAAAATAACTATTAATATTTTGGCTAGTCCGGTTCAAACGGTATCCGGTAAAGACTTATCAAATCCGTTCATAGGTGTGGTTTTCATTAAAAACCAAGAAGAGTTACCAAAATAACTATTAATATTTTGGCTAGTCCGGTTCAAATGGTAGCCGGTAAAGACTTATCAAACCCGTTTATAGGTGTGGCTTTCCTCAAAAGCCAATATTTTGTTTAATGGTCCACTACAGCTCAAAAGAAGGTCCACTACATTAAAATATCAAAAGGACGTCTACTATTGTTGAAGTGACTTCTCCACCAACTAAAGTAGATACCACTTTAGGAAAAAGACAAAACTCCAGCTCAACTCCAGCTCAAAAGAAGTGCCCACTACGACAAAGGTCCCCTCCACTTTCAAAAAGAAGATGCTAATGAAATTCAAATTCAAATAGAAACTCAAATTACTTTGTATCTCATATCTATAAATAGATTGTCTTTCAAAGTGCTTGGAATGGATTACAAGATAGGAAATTATTTGTGCTAGATGTTTCTTTCTCAAAACAACTGATGATCCAAATGAAATGAAAGACAATCTATTTATAGATATGAGATACAAAGTAATTTGAGTTTCCATTTGAATTTGAATTTCATTAGCATCTTCTTTTTGAAAGTGGAGGGGTCCTTTGTCGTAGTGGGCACTTCTTTGAGTGAGTTGAGCTGAGTTTGTCTTTTCCTCAAGTGGTATCTATTTTAGTTGGTGGAGAAGTCACTTTAATAATAGTAGGCGTCCTTTTGATATTTTAATGTAGTGGACCTTCTTTGAGTAGTGACCATTAAACAAAATATTGGCTTTTGAGAAAGCCACACCTATAAGCGGTTTGATAAGTCTTTACCGACACCATTTGAACGGACTAGCCAAAATATTAATAGTTATTTTGGTAACTCTTCTTGGTTTTTAAGGAAAACCACACCTATGAACGGATTTGATAAGTCTTTACCGGCTACCGTTTGAACCGGACTAGCCAAAATATTAATAGTTATTTTGGTAACTCTTCTTGGTTTTTAAGGAAAACCACACCTATGAACGGATTTGATAAGTCTTTACTAGTTACCGTTTGAACGAGACTAGCCAATTACTTCTTTAGACTGCTAAATTGGTAACAGTGAATTTTGAAAATGAATTTTGAAAACTAGAACTGATCAGGATCAATAAAGAAATCATCATCAGGATCCTGAGCATATTGATTAGAACTAGAACCTTCACTTGAAGCATGAGAAGATTCTGTCTTATTTTTGAGTAATTGAATATAATCTTTTGCAAGTTCTGGGGAGTCTTCCAACATTTGAAGGATCTTCATTTGTTGTGAAGACAAACTGGAACTCGAATTTATATCAGTACAAATTTTCTTATCCTTAGCTTTTGATTTTGCTATAATAGGATGAGTTGGTTTGGAAGAGATCTTTGAATTTAGGAATGAGGGTTTTTTCCCTGTTGAAAAGAAAGTTGAAACGACATCTAAATCACAATACGAGGTTGTGAAATTAGACCACCATTTTATTTTAAATTCTCTAACGATAGAGATAGGATAAGAAATTTGGATAATCCGTTGAAATTGAAAATTCCACAAAATATCCAAGGGACTTTGAATTGAAAAATAACCAATGAATTTTTCAAACTCAGATCCTTTGGCATTTTGAGTTTAAAATTTGAATGCACTATAGACACTTGAAGGAAGAATGTCTGTAGTTGGTCCAAATTGAATCCACCATTCACAAAACCAAATGGGGTAAGTTTTGACAAAATCTTTATGGAAAGTAAAGAACCATGAATGATCAAAAGGTCTTTTGAAGAAAGTATAGAACCAAGCTTTTTTGTAGTCAGGATATGAATATCCTTTTGGAGTGAAGTTTCCAGAAAAGTTTTTGTTTGAGAATGGGAAAGTCCATTCATCCGATTTGAAAATCTTTTTAATAATGCATTTTGAAAAACCAGTCCTCTGAGGATTCTTAGGATCTGGATTATGAACTAATTCAATAGAACCAGAGTCTACCAAAATATATTCATAAATTTTTTGAGTTTTTAAAGAATCTTCAGGGTACCAATGGCAATCCTGAGGAAAGTATCTTTGGATAATACTTTGAAGGGTTTTGAAGTCTGGAGCTGTTGTAAATCTTGTGAGAGTAATATGTTCAACAACTTGTTTAGTAAAGTAAGGGGTATGAATAGATTTTCTTTTTGAATCAACCTTCTTTGGAGTAACCGGATTATCAATTTTTCGAAGTTCAGGTCCTTGAATGGCTTGTTTGTAAGATAATGGAGGAAAGTTGTTTGAATTTTGAGGAATATTGGTTATGAGAAATAGGTTTTGAAGTATAATCATCAGCAGTTTGCATCCTTGCTTTGCTGTTCATCTGAAAAATTTCAAGCTAAATAAAGACTAGCTTGTTTCTCGAGATACTTGAGTCTATGAATAGCAGTAAATAGATTATTAATAAAAATTGGGTGAAAAGTTGGATCAGAAGAGAAACTGTCAGCAAGCGAAGACCAGTATTTGACATGATATTTGGCAAGGGCAATGTGTAATTTGAGGGTTTTAAGACCATTTGAAGGAGGACTAAAAAGAACTTGATTACGAAGGGACTGATAATTATTCATCTGGAGTTTTTCCCTGTAAAAATTCTCTTGTTAAAAAATATGGAAGTGAATTTGAAGATCCTTTTATATATTCTATTTCAAAATCAAAAACACTTAAGATGGGTTGCCATCTAGCAAATATTTGTTTTGAAACTATATTTTTAACATCTTTTTGTAAAATCTCCTTAGCAGATTTACAATCTATTCTAAGCAGAAAAGTTTTATTATAAAGGTCATCTTGGAATTTTGAAATACATAAAACTATAGATAAGATTTCTTTTTTAACCGTTGAATAGTTCTTTTGAGATCCAAGCCAAATCCCTGAATGAAATCTAACAATTTGCTCTTTACTAGAGATGCCTTGTAAAAGTTTTTGTTTGAGTATTCCCCATGCCGGACTCAGATGCATCGGTTTCAATAATAAGAAATGCATCTGGGTTAGGTATCCCTAAACAAGGAAGGGTTTGAATCTGTTTTTTAATAAGTTGAACAATTTTAGTATGTTCTAATGTCCATGGTTCAGGATTTTTAGTCAATCTTTGATATAAAGGTTTGCAGATAATTCTGAGGTTTGGAAAGAAATCTGAGATGTAATTCAGACATCCTAAAAATCTTTGTAACTGTGTCTTATTAGTAATTTCATTAGGAAATTTTGAAGTAAATTCAATGGCTCTGGAAATAGGTTTAATGGTTCCTTGGAATATATCATGACCTAGAAATCTAATTTTGGTTTGAAATAAATTTAGTTTGGATTCTGAGATGGCTAATCCATTTTTAAATAGAACTTGTATGAATGTTTTATATGTTGATCTATTGATTCAGAAAATATGAGTACATCATCTATATAAACAATTATGAAATTAGTATAAGGGGTAAATATATTATTCATAATATTTTGAAATTCAGAAGGAGCATTTTTGAGTCCGAATGGGATAACATTCCATTCATAATGTCCAAAAGGGACAGTAAAAGCAGTTTTGTATTTATCTTTTTCTGCTATTTGAATTTGCCAAAATCCTGATTTCAAATCAAATTTTGAAAATATAGTAGCTTTAAAAATTCTATTAATCAGGTCTCTTTTGTTTGGAATAGGATACCTAATCCATTGAAGTACTTTATTTAATGATTTGTAATTAATAACGAGTCTAGGAATTCCTCGTTCTTTCTCAGCACTTTTATTAACATAAAAAGCTGGACAACTCCAAGGGGATTTGCTAGGCCTTATTAATTTTTTGTCAAGTAAACTTTGAATTTCGATTTTGCAAGTCTCTAATAATTCTCTGTTCATTTGAATGGGTCTGGCTTTAGTAGGAATATTGGTATCTCTAAAATCCTTTTCATAGGGGAGTTCAACAGTATGTTGTTTTCTTTCCCAAAAAGCATTGGGAACTTCTGAACATATTTTTGATATTATTTCTTTTCTAATAATTTCAATTTTTTGAATAATATCTTTAGTTTTTAACTGTTCTTCAATTATGAGATAAGGTATTTCTTGCTTAAGATGATTAATCTGGGCTTTCTTATTTTTAATTGAATTAACGTTTTTGAAAATACATGATTCTTGTAATAACGATATATCTTTGATTTTTATTTGATCTATGAATTCAAATAATATGGGATGACCCATAATTTTGGTAGTTATTCCTTTGTGATTAGTAACATAAGGGTATATTGAAGTAAGAAAAGGAGTTCCTAATATCATATCAATATTAAGATCTTTGACATGAATAAATTGAGTCCTAAAACAGTACCCTTGATTACAAATATGAGCTTTAGTTAATTTATATTTTACATTTAGTGGAGTTGAATTAGCACCAACTAATCTTTCTTTAGTTTTTTCAAAGTATTTGGTAGGGATTAATCCCTTTTTGACACAATTTTGATCAGCACCACTATCCATAAGACATATAACATTTGTTTTGAAATTATTAATAACTAAAGTAAGATATACGTAATGTTTCTGAAAAGTCATTTTATTGATAATTTGAATATATTGATCTTCATTAATTAAATCTTCTATTAATTTGATTTCATCTTTATTAATAGGTAAATGAATACTATCATCATCACTATCTTGACCAGTTCTTCTTTTCTTAAAAACTGTTTTTTCTGTTTTATCATGATTAATATTTTTAATCATTTCTTCTAAATTAGATATTTTTGAATTTCTTTCCATATCATTGATTTGAATATGTTCCAATTCCATATTAATTTTTGAAATTTGTCTCTTAAGAAGTTTAATTTCTTCTCGGATATCCATTGTATTAATTGGTTTGATTCCTTTGGAGGTAGTAGGTATGTTTTTATCAAAGAGCTTTGATAAACTAAAAGGTTCATTGTTAGGTTTATCTTTTGTTAATATTAATGTTTTGATTTTTTGAAGTAATTCTTTCTTGTCATCTGGATCATGAATCTTATCAGCCAAATCTAATAGGAATTCTGGATTTATATTATTATTAATCATACTGACATAAATATTAGAACTTTGATTGCCATTCTCTTCACTATCACTTGAATTATTAATTTGATTATAAAGTTCGTCATCTGATTCATAATATGAATCAGAATCTGAACTACTAGGTTCAATTTCATTAATAAATAAATTAAGTATTTTATCTTTTAGTTCAGGATCATCCTTAAATAATTCATTAATTTTTTTCTTCATAGGACATGTATCAGCTTTGTGACCAAAACGATGACATTTCCAACATTGAATTTTTGATGATTCAGATCTAAACTTAGGATAAGATTTTTTGAATTTTCTCTTAGGTTTATCTATGTGTTCTGTTTTTTGTTTAAAATATCTTTTCCGATGTTTTTTAAATCTTTTTTCCTTACTATAGTTATTATGTTTTCTTTTGGAATAAGTGGAAAGAGCTTGTATCTTTTGCATGCCAAAGGCTTCACAAAAATTACCAAGTTAAATTTTTGAATTATGTTTATATTTGCCGTATTTGGATTGTATTTTTAGTTCTGAACATAGATTAAGGGCTTCCTTTTTGATAAAGGCCAACATTTGACCAAAAGTAATTTCATTAAAATTTATAGTTTCATTATTCATTTCAATTTTCAACTTTTGAATAATTCTTTCTCCAAATAATTTGGGAAGTCCAGCTATGAATCTTTCTTTCCAAAAAGATTGATTGCAATCAGGACGTTTTAAAACATTTGTTAAAAATACATCCTTATACCATCTATAATCAGATAGAGAAGGACATCTAAGATTTGAAAGAACAATACCCAATCAACAAACTCAACGGTTCAATGAAACCTCGATCATATACATAAAACCAAATAATCCAACTCAACAAATACGATCTCATATCCACAATACAATCCGTAACTCGATGATCACAAATAACAATCAATAACCGATCAACAAACACAACAGTTCTACAATATCCCGATTAAATACAAATCCAAACAATCCGAACCAATCAAATACGAATTCAAACCCACAATACGATTCCACACTCCGAAGATCATATCAATAATCAATTCAAGCCAACAAGGGTCTAACATTACCGATTCCAAATTCAATCTTAAATACGGATACAAGTTTCCTCCTTGTAATTTCATAATAAAACCAATTACCGATTATCATCATCAATCCGGACGATCCGATTAATTCAACATTATAGATAATCATACTCCTAGAGTTTCAAATAATTCCATTATCCGAATTGAACGCTTATTCAATAATTATGAATTCTTAAACTCAAAAGTGAATCATAATCTTATCAAACCCGAAAATCATATTCATATTCCTATACGAATATTGTACCAAAACACATAACTTAGTTTTAAATGTGAATATTCCATATTCATATCCAAAACACTAACACTTTAAAACGTATTCATCAAATCAATGATCAATTCATCTCGACATTAAGGATTTTATAACATATTCGATTCCAACTTCAACTCCAAATACGAAGACAAAACTCCTTCTTGTTCATACTTGTAAATTCGTAGAAAACAATTTACCGATTATTATCATGAATAATCACATTCCAAAATTATCCGAAATCCTTCCAAAATCATGATATGTATAACTCAAGGGTTCTTCAAGAACACGAATTATCCGAATTCACGTTCATAATCCATAAAACAACATAATCCGATGTTTTCTAACATCTAAAAAATCCTTATTCACAATTCAAGGTGTATATAATCATGTCCTTCAACATATACTTCTCATAACATCATGATTCACAATAAACCACCAAGAACATCGAGAATACCATGATTCCATAATCATAACAACATAATCGAATCATTTGATCACCAATTCATTATCTTCCTTTAACAAAATTCCCATAATTACCAAGAATCATCACAACAATATCATTTCAACCATCATTCATACGAAAACGTGTAGAATTTTCCAAGTTCTACTCATTGAGACATTTCATCGAACATTTTGAAGGCATAGCCCAATTTAATCGTTTATTCGAAGAAATACTCGAATTCGTTCCACAAAAATTCAAGAGTATTGAATGATTACGAGTTTAAAATCAAGTTCAATCAATAATCTGAATCAAAACGAAGCAAATCGGCCAAAACACCAAGAAACCTCAAGAACATCCAAAAACCAAAAGTTTAGGTGTTCTTACCTTCGATCCGGGTGGAAGATGATGTTAATCCATGATTCCAACTTCCAAACATGTTGCTAGATGATGATCTTACTCAAATCCATCCACTTTTGCTGAAGGAATCGCGAAAAAACGAAGAAAAAATGAAAAATGCCGAAGTGACCCGGTCCAGGCCTTAAATAGGCAGGACCTGCCGGACCATTACGTACGTAACCGGCGGGTCCTTACGTACGTAGCCGGCCGCGGCCTACCCTACTGCCCAGTTCGTTCGGCACCTTTACGTACATAACCGGCAGCTGGCTTACATACGTAACTGGCCCTTACGGCCGTAACCGGCCACTGTCTTACGTACGTAATCGGCCAGTCCTATCCATCCCTGTGAGTCACTGCCGACCGTGATCGGCCATCCATGCGAGTCACTGCCGACCATGCTCGGTCACTTCAGGTCCTCTCGGCCACGACTCGGCCAGCCACCCCGTAACGTATGTAACACTTATTCCGTTGCGTACGTAATACGTACGTTGACTTGCTACAGTATTATACTCGTATTACGTACGTAATACACCCTGTATAACGTACGTAACTCCATCCGTTGACTCACCTATCCACATCTACGCTGAAAGCTGCCGACACCGGGCCCAACTGTCCGATTCCTCTTGTTACGTACATTATGTACACTATATAATGTAACAGCCCGAAAACAGTGGCTATTACAGTGCCGTGGACCCCCTACCGGGACCCACCAGGCGATATCACGATATAGACTTACAACCTGACAATGTGGCACCGTACCAAAATAAAACCCCCGATGTGGAGTATAAGTTATGCATGTCTTTAATACGAGCAAGCGTACACAGGATCCAAATTCGGTACAGACCATATGACGATGGGCAATACCTAACAGATTATAGTACATTCATCCGACACAAAATAAAATGAAAATCACAATAATACATAACCGAATATCAAAAGACTCGGGGCCCCCCCAAAATAGCATACTTCAAAACCCTCCGTCGCCATTGTGCTCCTCCTGTGCCTTGCCCTTTCCTCGCCCTGAAATACAAGTATTTCGCCCCAAACCAGAGGGTCAGCTATACATGATAATAATTCTCATGACATTATACAATTCATATATATACTGATCTCAAAGAAAACCATCGACTACTGAATATACCCCGAAGGCGTATAAACAATCAGTCCCAACTGTCGAACATAACCAAATATACGAACGACCATATAATATGGCTCAAGACGGACGTCACAGTACGCCCGATCTGGAAATGTGTCCGTGCACATATCCACCCCATATACGGAATCCATAATATACGTGGGACGATGTACCTAATTCGCCTCACGAACTACGTCTCGTGTGCACGATCTAAATGCGGAAAACATCCACGCATGATCATCAAGTACCCGGCTAAAAATCCTACACATAACCAATTGGCACGCAGATATGACTCCAGAGATGTCACGATACAACATGACAACGAAACTCAACGAATTACATCTTTATCAAGGAATCGAACGACTCACCGAAGTGTCAACAAAGCTCAAAAGGACTAACGGTAACAAGGACGGTAATTTTGGGTATATCATCCCCAACACCATGACAATACGATCAAGGGTATCACCATATCACGAATCATAGGATATCAGAACATTTCATACACACGAACGCATAATAATCACAAGAATTCAATCATCATTATAACTAAGCAAGATAACTTGCCTCAATTCCGTAGATGAATAATCCTTCTGTGAATGATCAAACGAACGGTATCCTCGTCTAACAATACTCACATGAACAAGCAACCTTGAATGAAATGTAATTCATTCAACAACACATTCGTATGATAACGGTATTATTACATGAACAATATTCGTAAATTTACTTGAATAAATCAACTATCCTATTGATCACTTTAATGGTCCAATCATAAATCATCATATGTTTATCATGTTCATTTACATACTCTAACATTAATGTCAAATACTTGAGGTCTAGTTTATTATCAATGTAATATCGTGAAAATATCTTTTCAAATCATCGACACTTCCAATTACGATATAAGTTTGTGTTTAATTACGTTCTTCATTATTTTACCAATGATTACATTCAAAACTGATTACTATATGAAACATATGTTTAAGTTTTTAGTGAACTAAGAACATCATCTTAATTTACGTCTCTTAACACGCACGGATTAATGAAATGGAATTCGGCTACTCCTCTACCGCATTTGTATCATCATATACAACACAATCCTTTTAAGAACATTATCAACCTATTAATGTAGAGATTAACACCCTCTAACGAAATCGATTAATTTGAACATATGAAGATTACAACTTCCTTCTATCAACATCCATTGTTTTACTTTTGAAGAATTTATTAAAAGCCTAGTTATATCATTGGATACTTGAAATTTTAAAAGTAACTTCATCCCATCTTTCGAAGATCATCTTCAAAGGGTTAACATAATATTTCCAACAATTTTATTACAAAGGTTTTAGAGGCCAAAAATCATGGTTCCATATCACCTTCAAAAAAAATCAATTGAATGTTCAAGACAAATTTAACATTTCTCACCTTTAATCATTAAGGATATCATCCCTAACATGTTTCTAGTGTTGAGACTATAATCAGCTTCCGATTATCATGTTATACATCAGGTTTTATGTATATCATTATCAACACAATTACATTATGAAGTTATTTACATCAAGAAGTAACACTAATACCCTCAATGTTAATCTTCACTTAGTTTGAGCATGATTCAATTAACTTATCATGTTTACACTAGCTTAAACTAACATTATGTGAATTATTTATCTACTAACATCATCATAAGCATGGAATTGATTTGAGTTAAAGAAAGACCAACCTCAAAATGAAGAACAACACCAACACTTCAAGGGATACACTTCAATCTCTAACTCTCCAAGTCACCAATCAAGTGCTGAAGCTCCAACACAAGTTAGAAGGGCTTAGAAACGGAGTTGGAAGGGAAAGGAATCGTTTTTCTCAGTTGGGAGGTTGAAAGGGTCGAGTAGGAAATGAATGGAAAGTCATTCTTTTATAATCTGAACTCGGCATTACGTACGTTAACGAAAGTGGTTAACGTACGTTATAGTCCTTACGTACGTAATCTCCTGATCATTACGTACGTAACCAATTTCATCAGATCTTTCTGCCTCAAAACATGCAATTCGTTACGTACGTAACTATATAGCTATTACATACGTATAAGCCGTTGACTTGGCTGTCGCGATCGACTAACGACCACCTACCCCCGCTCGGCCCCACCGAAGGCGGCTAACAGTGGATCTCCCGCATTACGTACGTTAACATATGGATGTTACGTACGTAAGGCGACATACATAGCGTACGTTAAGAAGATAGGTTAACGTACGTTAAGTGCTATAACAAGTATAAATGGAATTCTCCCAATATCACCCAACAATTAATATAGTATGAATGACCATGATTCCAACTTAACATAATTTGTTGATATACTTGCTACAACAACACAGATATGGTGCGAAAATACTTAGCTTAAATCAGAAAATGCAATATTAAAGGCGAGGGTATTACATACTCCCCCCCTTAAAAGGAGTTTCGTCCCCGAAACTAAGGGGTAAACAGTTCGGGGTATTTCTCTCGCATGCTATCTTCAGTCTCCCACATAGCTTCCTCGACTCCATGTCTCGACCACTGAATTTTTAATAAGGGAATCGCCTTGTTCCTCAGCTGTTTAATTCTTCTCTCAAGTATCTGCACAGGCCGTTCTTCATACGAATGGTCATCGGCTATTTCGACCTCGTCGAAGTGAATAACGTGGCTTGGATCAGCAACATACTTCCTTAACTGAGATACATGGAATACGTTGTGAATCCGGCTCAAAGCTGGTGGTAATGCTAAACGATAGGCTAGGTCGCCTACTCGTTCCAGGATATCAAACGGACCAATATACCTTGGGCTCAAGTTGCCTCTCTTCCCGAATCGGAAAACACCTCTAGTAGGAGATACTTTGACTAGTACATGGTCACCACCCTCAAACTCGAGTGGTCGTCGAAGATTATCTGCATATGATTTCTGGCGGCTTTGGGCTGTTAAAAGACGACTCTTGATCAGGGAAATCTTCTCGCGGGCTGCCAATAACATATCAGGTTCCGTACCAATAGATTCAGACAAATCGTCCCAGCACAAAGGGGACCTACAACGACGACCATACAATGCCTCATAAGGTGCCATCATGATCGAGGCGTGCCAGCTGTTATTATATGTGAATTCTACCAACGGCAGTTGGGCTTCCTAGTCAGGCTTCCAATCGAGAGCACATGTCCTCAACATATCCTCTAGAGTTTGAATTGTTCTCTCAGACTGACCGTCGGTCTGAGGATGAAAAGCCGTACTGAAGTTCAACTGTGTACCCATAGCACGATGAACCGCCTTCCAGAAGTGCGACACGAACCGTCCGTCCCGATCTGATACAATACTCTTAGGGGTGCCATGCAGTCTCACAATCTCTTTGATGAATAATTGGGCCAATCTCTCAGGGCCCCAAGTATCCTTGATCTCCAAGAAGTGGGCTGATTTAGTCAATCGATCCACAATCACCCAAATCGTATTCATGCCTCGACGGCTCGTCGGCAAGCTAGTAATAAAATCCATCGATATGTCTTCCCACTTCCACTCGGGAATCGGAAGCGGTTTCATCATGCCAGCTGGTCGTTGATGCTCAATTTTGACCTGCTGACAGGTCAAACATTTCGAAACGAATTCGGCAACCTCCCGTTTCATTTTACCCCACCAATAATACGACTTCAAATCCTTATACATTTTGTTCGATCCCGGGTGTATGGAATACGGGGTAGCATGAGCCTCCTTCAGAATAGTATTCCTCAACTCTTCGTCTGCTGGTACACATACTCGGTTTTTAAAGCGTATTAGTCCATCCTCGTGAACCACAAATCCAGGGGACTTCCCCTGATCGATTTCTCCTCGAATTCTGGATAAGAATGGGTCCGTCATCTGTTTCGTCCTGATCGTCTCATCAAGGGATGATGAAATCTCAAGCGTGCACAGTTGTCCCTGAATGCGTTGTAACCAAACCTCAATCTCTGGTCTCATGAACTCTAATTTCAATTCCTTCTGGGCGGTTAAACTAGCCAGTATCTGCTCCTGCACCGTCTTGCGGCTCAAGGCATCGGCAACCACATTTGCCTTGCCTGGATGATAAAGGGTCTCGATATCATAGTCTTTGATTAGCTCTAACCACCTCCTTTGTCTCATATTCAACTCCTTCTGGGTAAAAATATACTTCAGGCTCTTGTGGTCCGTAAAAATCCGGCAGGTAACTCCATACAGATAGTGGCACCAGATTTTTAAAGCAAACGCTATGGTTGGTAACTCCAAGTCATGAGTCGGGTAGTTGACCTCGTAAGGACGCAACTGTCTGGACGCATAGGCGATCACTTTCCCGTCCTGCATTAATACGCAGCCAAGGCCCTGTCTCGATGCATCGCTATATACCACGAATCCTTCCGTTCCTCTAGGTAGTACCAAAACAGGTGCTGAAATTAATCGACTTTTGAGTTCATCAAAACTTTGCTGACATGCTTCCAACCACAAGTACTTCTTATCTTTTCTCAACAGATTAGTCATCGGTTGAGCAATTTTGGAAAATCCTTCCACGAATCATCTGTAATAGCCTGCTAGACCCAGAAAACTACGAACTTCCTTCACGTTCTTCGGAGGTAGCCAATCTCGGATAGCTTCTGTCTTCTGTGGGTCTACTCTTACTCCATCTGCTGATATCACATGTTCCAGAAAAATAACTTCAGACATCCAGAATTTACACTTAGAAAATTTTCCATAGAGTTGTTCTCGCCTTAATGCATCGAGAACCTGGCGGAGGTGACACTCATGCTCCTCATGATCACGAGAGTAGACCAGTATGTCGTCAATAAAAACGACTACAAAACGATCCAGATAATTAATAAAAACCCGATTCATCAATTCCATGAACACTGCAGGTGCATTAGTCAGTCCGAATGGCATGACAACGAACTCATAATGCCCATAGCGAGTGCGAAAAGTTGTCTTCGGGACGTCAGACTCTCGAATCCGCAATTGGTGATACCCGGATCTCAAGTCGATCTTGGAAAATACAGCGGCTCCTTGGAGCTGATCCAATAGGTCATCGATGCGAGGTAAAGGATATTTGTTCTTAATTGTTACTTTGTTCAGCTCCCGGTAATCAATACACAAACGCAGCGATCCATCCTTCTTCCGTACGAATAACACCGGCGCTCCCCAAGGGGATGCACTGGGTCGAACATATCCTTTCTCAGTTAATTCTTCAAGTTGTCTTTTCAACTCCTGCATCTCAGTCGGGGCCATACGATATGGTGCTTTCGAAAGCGGGGACGTCCCTGGCTCCAACTCAATGGTGAATTCTACCTCTCGCTGTGGGGGTATTCCTGGAAGCTCTTCTGTAAATACATCTGGATAATCTCGAACTACTGGAATATCAATCAATTCGACTGGCCGGTCAGTTGTCTTGGTCATGTAACACCAATAACCAATGCATCCCTGGTTCAGTAATCTCACTGCCTTCATAGCACTGATGACTCTCCCAGAATGATTGGGATTATCACCCCGAAAAATACACTCGACGCCATCGTCCGATGTGATGATCACCATTCGCTTACGGACGCTAAGCACGGCATCGTGACGATCCATCCAGTTGATACCCAAGATTACATCATCTTTAGGTAAATCAACCACAATCAAGTCGGACAACCACTCACGGTTTTTCATGCTAATCAGACAGTTCTGTACTTCGCGATTCCCAATAATTCTTCTACCATCGGGTAGACCAATTACATAAGGTTCACAATCGGTAACATGATTCAAATGCAAACTACTCAAACAAGAACTAGACAAAAAGGAGTGTGAAGCACCAGTATCAAAAAGAACACAAACGGGCTGAGAGTGGATCTCGAGAGTACCTGCAATAATGCTGGCTTCGGGATCATCGACTTTCTTCATCTCGTAGACTCTGGGTTTTGCAACCCCGGAAGCAGGTGTACCAGCTTGATTTCCACGGCCCATCCCTTTGTTCGCCCCGGTAGTCTGGTAAGAAGCGGACGGAGGAGCACGTTCCTGAACAGAAGACTGTACTGGAGCAAGAGATGCTACTGGAGCACGCCCGAGTACACCCCGGCAATAGCGAGCACGATGACCATTCTTTCCGCAAGTGTGACAGGCAACGGCCGGCTTCGGACACTTGGAGCTGATATGCCCCTGGTCCCCACAGTTATAACACACGACAGGTGAGCTGATTGCCCGAGAGTGCATTCCTGTCGGTTTCGGTGCCATAGGTGGCCATTCAGAAGGATTTGGTACAGGCTGGGGTTTCTTGAATACCCCGATTCTTGTCTCCTTGGAGTGCAGTTCATGGATCTCTTGTTGGAAAACTGAGGCTGCTTCTTAGAAATCTCCTTCGCAGTAAGTTCATACTCCAAAGCCTTCTCAATAAACTCCGGTAAGGTCGTACAGTGGTGATTGAGTAATTGCATCCTCATTCGGGGTTTAAGCCTCTTGAGGAAATATTCGATCTTATCAGCTTCCGAACGGACAACTGACGTAGCAAAAGGGAGAAGTGCTTGGAATTTTTCAGCAATCGCTAACACATCCTCATCTTCCGATGGGTCGGGGTTTAGTAATTCGGACAGTTTGGCTTCACGGAGGGGTGCAGGATAGTAACGATCTAGCATAATATTCTTGAATTCCTCCCAAGTACTCGCGCCATCGGCAGGTCTCACAGAAAGCCACCAAGTATGGGCACTCTTACTAAGGTAGTAGGCTGCCACGGCAACTCGATTTTCCTCTGGGCACTCCACCATCTCGAACAGTTTCTCAAAATGCTCTATCCAGTGTACAATGTCAGCAGGCTCAGATGAGCCTTCAAAAGTCGGAGGTCGCTGTCGTGATATGTCGCTAATAATCCGGCTCACGATCACTTGAGGCACCGAGGCGGAGGCATTTTCCTGCCGTTGACGGTAGTATTTCTCTGCAGAGCTTCCATCAGCTGACCCATTTGGGTCATCTGGGCCATCATGCCCTGCATCACGGTGTAAGGTTCGACACGTGCATTCTCTCCGGTGTGGTGTGATTGGTCCCTAGAAGGCGAATCACTGCCTGCGGAACTCTGTTCCACATTCGCGCGTCTGTTGGCTGTGGTATCGGAATTCGGCCTCTTCCGCGGCCTCGTCCCCCTCTGCCACGGCCTCTCGGATTCCTTTCCATACTGAAAGAATCAAGTCACAAGTACAGTTCGATTTATCAATCATAATTCATGCTAAGTTAATAGCAATAGGGAATTTCCTATCCAACAAAGCAGTTCGTAAAGAATCACTGGCACTACAGGTGTTACACACTCAATATCATATCAACATCAAGTCAAAACAATTACAATCACATAATTAATTTAGGTTCACCTCAAACAGATGAATTTTACCTCATATTAGCAAGATGCCAAGATAAGTAAGGAGACCAATACATCGTCAATATCATGCCAGCAATAAAATTATGGTTCATGAGAACATACCGTATTTGACGGGTCAGGCGCTTGCACAGGTTACACGTGGCACGAAGGTTTCTTGATGCTATTTCGATTCCACAATGACTCAAAATAAAAACACACTCTCTGATACCATCTTCTGTAACAGCCCGAAAACAGTGGCTATTACAGTGCCGTGGACCCCCTACCGGGACCCACCAGGCGATATCACGATATAGGCTTACAACGTGACAACGTGGCACCGTACCACAATAAAAACCCCGATGTGGAGTATAAGTTATGCATGTCTTTAATACGAGCAAGCGTACACATGATCCAAATTCGGTACAGACCATATGACGATGGGCAATACCTAACAGATTATAGTACATTCATCTGACACAAAATAAAATGAAAATCACAATAATACATAACCGAATATCAAAAAACTCGGGGCCCCCCGAAATAGCATACTTCAAAACCCTCCGTCGCCATTGTGCTCCTCCTGTGCCTTGCCCTTTCCTCGCCCTGAAATACAAGTATTTCGCCCCAAACCACAGGGTCAGCTATACATGATAATAATTCTCATGACATTATACAATTCATATATATACTGATCTCAAAGAAAACCATCGACTACTGAATATACCCCGAAGGCATATAAACAATCAGTCCCAACTGTCGAACATAACCAAATATACGAACGACCATATAATATGGCTCAAGACGGATGTCACTGTACGCCCGATCCGGAAATGTGTCCGTGCACATGTCCACCCCATATACGGAATCCAGAATATACGTGGGACGATGTACCTAATTACCCTCACGAACTACGTCTCGTGTGCACAATCTAAATGCGGAAAACATCCACGCATGATCATCAAGTGCCCGGCTAAAAATCCTACACATAACCAATCGGCACGCAGATATGACTCCAGAGATGTCACGATACAACATGACAACGAAACTCAACGAATTACATCTTTATCAAGGAATCGAACGACTCACCGAAGTGTCAACAAAGCTCAAAAGGACTAACAGTAACAAGGACGGTAATTTTGGGTATATCATCCCCAACACCATGACAATACGATCAAGGGTATCACTGTAATACCCGGTTGTAATTCATTCATTATCATTCAGTAATTATCAGTCTGTAATTATCATTCAGTAATTTTCACTCATTAATGATCGCTCATCATTCATGATTCATTAATTTGCGTTCATTTGGCATGTTGTAACCGTGTATCAGTTATTGATCGTCTTTTCATCTCCGTTTGAGTGTCAGAGTGGGAGTATTATCATTATCATCGTGATTGGTAGTCTTGTGCTGGAAATTTCATTTTTGGCATGTGTTGGACTTGTTCGCGTTCGCAAACGTTTGGTATGTCGAATCATTCATCGATCGTAGCGAGAAATCGAAGTTGTCGGAATTTCATCTTGTCCAGCAACGAGTTATGGCCGTAAGGAGTGTCGGATACGGCCGTAATAGACTTTCGTTGTTTTCAGGCCATTTCGGACGAGCGGGACTTACGACCGTAAGGATTTCGGCATACGGCCGTAAGTTGGGCAGTACGGCCGTAAGGCTTGGCCGGATACGGCCGTACGTGTCGAGCAGGGTGCCCAGACATTTTTGGCCGAAGGCGAGTTACGGCCGTAAGGGTGTCCGCATACGGCCGTAAGGCGAGGGAGATACGGCCGTAAGGCTTGGCCGGATACGGCCGTCTGTGTGACGAGTGCCTGGTCATTTTCGGCGAAGGGCTTACGCCGTAAGTTTGGCGGATACGGCGTATCATCCGAGTTATGCCCGTAAGGTGTGCGGTACGGCCGTAAGGATGCGGAAGATGTTTTTGTGGCGAGTTACGCCGTAACTCGGGAGCGGATTCTGATCGTAAGTGCAGCCGGGGATTTTGGGCGAAGCGAGTTACGGCCGTCTGAGTTGTTGGTTACGGCTGTTGTGTCAAGAATTAACACCTTAGACCGCGATCGCCTCGGAGGTCGGGCGACCGAGTCAGCTGCCCGGCGGCCAAGGCAAATCTGACCGGCGGCCAAGGCAGCCAAGCCTTAACCCAGCGGACAAGCTACATCGGCCATCCGAAGGTCCCAGGACCAGTCCTGGTGCCGAGCGATCGACATCAAATACGATCGCCTCTCGGTACTCGGCGACCGACTCCTGGCAACCGATAAGCGGACGACCATTCCTCGGCACCTACCGACCAACTCCTGGCAACCGACAAGCGGGCGATCCTCTCTCGGCATCTGCCGATCGACCCTTGGTGACCGACCAATGCCGACCCTCAGCAACTGGCCGATGGCGACCTCTGATGACCAGCTAGAGACGACCGCCTCAAGTCGATCAGCGCCGATGGCCATCCAGTCGGCAAAGGCCGAGCCTCAAGACTGGCACCACTTGCAAGGGCCGAGACAAGATCCGCGAATCTCGGGCCATTGACCACAGCCTGGCAGAATCTCTCCACCAGCCGACAAGCCGCCGAAAGCTGTCAGTAGGGCCGCATGTTGACTGACTCCGGACGCGTGCTGGCTCCTTATTGGACCACCCAGCTGGCGCCAGCCTCTTCCTTGAACTTTAGCCCGACAGCCCGGGCGATCGCCCCATTATTATAATGGCCGGAAGGCGATCGCCCGCTAGAGGACAGGACCCGGCTGCCCCTATATATACAAGGCTCCCAGCACTTGTCCAGGGACCGAAATTCTTCTGCACTGGACCGAGATTTTGGCACACAAAATACGCTCTGGCATTCTCGCATTACACACGCAATACAGAAGCAAAACATCAAGCACTTGGCTAATCTCCAACTCTTGGCAACAGCTATCATTCGGTCTTACTTCTCCCGGCCTCTCTCATCAGGAAGACGATCGGCGGGGACGAAGAACACCGATCTTCGCTCAAGAGCCGGATTAACAGAGTCTTTTTATACTCATTGTATTTAGATTTCTCTCAATAATACTTGTATCCACGAATATTCGTATTAATATCATCTCGCGAGAGCATTCAAGCCCGGGCCTAACAAACCCGGCAAATCTTGTATTATTTATCTTCTCTCGGAAGTGCTCCCGAAATTGTTGTTTGTTGTCCGTCTTCCAGCAGTATTAATCTTCGGATAAATATTTTGGGCAACAACAATTGGCGCTAGAAGAAGGGGGGCATCCAACCCTCGAATTTTTATACCTACCGTCCCGAAGAACACTCACTGTTCTCGGGGCAGATACTTGAAGTGACACTCACTGCGCTTCAAAGAAATCCTTCAGAAATCATGTCTTCCGCCTCCGCATCGAAGAAAGCCGCTGACCAGCCGGACAGACCCCCCGTTCCGTCCCAGTCCGAGCTGCAGCCGATGGTGGAAGGTAGCCGCCGCGGTCAGAGATGCTCGATCCCATCCCGGGACGGCGGCCCGAGCCTCTCGCTCGATCAGTTCCGAACCAATGAACAGATCGAAGAGGCCATAGCCGTCCTTCAGGAGCGACGGAGCGCTCTCGACGCGCCTCCTGCTATCACCCCCTCGGTCTCCCGCCGGAAGTCCAAGCGGAAGCTCAAGGCATTACTGGCCGAGCGAGCGCCAGGAGGCTCTCGCCCACAAGAAGAGGCGCTCGGCAGCCGGGGCACCTCTGTCTTCGATCGCACAGGCGGTGACCCGACACAGCGGCCGGGCGATCCGGCCCGGCCTACGAGACGACGGAGTTTGAGTCCGTCACCAGGAGCTCGGCCTACCCGGCTCCCAGAAGGCAACCCAGCCACCTGGCTCCCGCTCGCCAAATAGCCGAGGTCGGCAGCAGCAGAGTCCGGAGATCGGTACACGATCGCCTCGGCTCCCGCTCCCAAAGCCGATCCGCAAGCAACCGAGCCGCGACGATTGCCGCTTTGCAACGTCAGCTCGACGACGTGAAAGCGCTCCTGAAATCCGGGGCAGGCGCCATGAAGACGATCGCCGAGCCGAGCGAGCCGCTCGCGATCGACATCAAGCTCGCCCCCGTGCAGCACAGGATCGCTCCCCCGCAAACTCCTGTGTACGAGGGGCGATCGGACCCCCAGACGCACCTGAGGAAGTTCAACATCAACATGACCGGGTGTGGGGCATCGGACGCGACCCGGTGCCGAATGTTCCCTCTGACGCTAGACGACCTGGCCCACCGGTGGTACACCTCATTGCCACCTCGGTCCATTGGCTCCTTTAACGAGCTGGCGCACGTCTTCACGGAACACTTCGCCACCAGGGTCGTCCGGCCAGAAGGTCGCCTTCGCATGATGCAAATCAAGCAGGGAGAAGAGGAGTCCGACTCGGACTACATCGACCGGGTAGACGTGATCATCCTCAACGGCGAGCCCGTGAACGATGAGACCGCCCTCTACGCGGTCCTAGGAGGTTTTCAGGGCTTCTCGCCTATGTTCAGGCATCTCACGAAGACCCTACCGACGACCTACGCAGCCTTCCGGGCTAGAGCCGCGAATTTCTGTCCGAGGCAAAGGCTTCTTCTCGGCTAGGAGTAGAGCGATCGGCGCCGCGCGGCGACCTCGATCTCGGCCCGATCGCTACTATCGGCGAGCCGGAGGACTCGCTCACCGCCTCTGATCCACCATTTTAAATGAGGACTAACTCCCGCCCGATCGCCGATATCGACCAACGAATAAAGCGATGGTGCCAGCGAGCGATCGCCGATCTTTCCGGCCCGATCGCCGATCATCACGCTACATCATCAGCAATCCGGAGGACACGATCGCCGTCTACAGTCCAGCATTTAACATGAGGAACTAAGGCTCTCGATCGCCTCCACCGCACATCATAAAGCCATGGCCTGGCGATCGATGGAACCGCCGCCGGCCATGCAAGGTCCCTTTCGGCCGAGATCGCCCGCCCTTCGTTTAAGTACGAGGCCGGCGTAGTTTGAGGGCTCTCCAACATTAATCAGTGGACACATGCCACAACCCCCGTCTCAACGTACACCGTCGAGGTCGGCCATCTCCATGGCTGGCCGAGGTGGAAGCAGAGCTAACAAAGCCGCGGAGGTGGAGTTGATTCATCCGACGCTGCCCCGCGCAAGGACTCCTCTAGACCGAGACCGCACGCCCTTCGTTTAAATACGAGGCGAGGCGCAGCCTAACAGAGGACCCTCATAATAAAGTGAGTCACGAGACACTCAATGTCTTCGCGCACCAAGACACGGTCATGGAGTCGGTCCATCGATCTCCGCGACTGTGCACGATTCCTCAAACAAGCGAAACCACCAAGTTTCCGTGGGGGATCGGCCAATGTTGTTTTTGCAGGTACAAGACCGAAAGATAGCTAGCCAATCGACCATGATAGCCCAAGTCCGAATCCTAAGTCAGCTCAGATCGCCCGTCCTCATCCATACACGATCACCAGCAAGAACCACCTCGCCCCATGTCTTCAACATAGGAGCAAGCTGGGGGGCAATTATTGTGTCAAGAATTAACACCTTCCGACCGGCGATCGCCTCAGAGGTCGGGCGACCGAGTCACTGCCGAGCGGCCAAGGCAGATCTACCGACCAGCGACCGGGCGGCCAAGCCTTATCCCAGCGGACAAGCTACATCGGCCATCCGAAGGTCCCAGGACCAGTCTCGGTGCCGAGCGATCGACATCAAATACGATCGCTCTCGGTACTCGGCGACCGACTCCTGGCGACCGATAAGCGGACGACCATTCCTCGGCACCTACCGACCGACTCCTGGCGACCGACAAGCGGGCGATCCTCTCTCGGCATCTGCCGATCGACCCTTGGTGACCGACCAATGCCGACCCTCAGCAACTGGCCGATGGCGACCTCTGATGACCAGCTAGAGACGACCGCCTCATGTCGATCAGCGCCGATGGCCATCCAGTCGGCAAAGGCCGAGCCTCAAGACTGGCACCACGTGCAAGGGCCGAGACAAGATCCGAGAATCTCGGGCCATTGACCACAGCCTGGCAGAATCTCTCCACCAGCCGACAAGCCGCCGAAAGCTGTCAGTAGGGCCCCATGTTGACTGACTCCGGACACGTGCTGGCTCCTTATTGGACCACCCAGCTGGCGCCAGCCTCTTCCTTGGACTTTAGCCCGACAGCCCGGGCGATCGCCCCATTATTATAATGGCCAGAACGCGATCGCCCGCTAGAGGACAGGACCCGGCTGCCCCTATATATACAAGGCTCCCAGCACTTGTCCAGGGACCGAAATTCTTCTGCACTGGACCGAGATTTTGGCACACAAAATACGCTCTGGAATTCTCGCATTACACACGCAATACAGAAGCAAAACATCAAGCACTTGGCTAATCTCCAACTCTTGGCAACAGTTATCATTCGGTCTTACTTCTCCTGGCCTCTCTCATCAGGAAGACGATCGGCGGGGATGAAAAACACCGAGCTTCGCTCAAGAGCCGGATTAACAGAGTCTTTTTATACTCATTGTATTTAGATTTCTCTCATTAATACTTGTATCCACGAATATTCGTATTAATATCATCTCGCGAGAGCATTCAAGCCCGGGCCTAACAAACCCGGCAAATCTTGTATTATTTATCTTCTCTCGGAAGTGCTCCCGCAATTGTTGTTTGTTGTCCGTCTTCCAGCAGTATTAATCTTCGGATAAATATTTTGGGCAACAACACGGCCGTAAGGCCGTTGACCTGGGATGTTACGACCGTATGAGGGCCGAGTTACGGCCGTAACTTCCGGCAGTTTATATAGGGCTGGCCGGGACTTTTTCTTCATTTTCACTTTCTTCTTCCATCTTGTCCGAGAGAGAGCTTGGGGGAACGGATTTTCCTTCATCAAACACTTGAGTACTTGATTTTCTTCATTTCCATTCGATCATATAGCTCGGATACTCGATTTAACTCGTATTCATCGGATCGAAGTGGTTGGATCTTCAAGAGGTAATTTCTTCAACATCTTGGATTTCGATTTTGTGTTGAGTTATGATGTTTTGGACGTTATAATCATGTTATATGAAGGGATATGTATATGATTATGAGTTTGTATAAAGATTCAATGGATTATTGAAGGATTATTCAAGAACACTTTGAATATTGAGTTGGGATTCGGGGTTTTCGATTAATTGTTGTTGTAATCATGAATTTGGATATTCATTTTGGATTATTGACCATTTGGAAGATGTTTTGTTGGATTAAAACACTTTTTGGGTTTTGATTTGGGTATAATCAAGGTTGGGTTGTTAACAATCGAAGTTTGACCACATAGTGTTCGATATAATGCCTCAATGGACTTGGTTTAGTCGTATCGGCGTGTTGAGTTCGTTATATTCGTGTTTGATACGTATGTTGAACGGATTGTTGGTAATTGTGTTATTCAAGGTTGTTCGAGCGACCGACATCGCATTTAGGACCTTTGTTCGTGGAAGGATAATTGTCATCGGTATTGTGTAAGTTAATTCTTACTCGGTTAAAAGGATATTCATTCCTTTTGTTGTTGATCTTTCATAATCATAACTCATTCATCATTATATTAATCATATTGAGACTTGTAATTGTCGAATAATCACTTCATTAACGAGGAACGGCGGTTCCAATCATTTCATTGAAACTATCAATCACTTCATTATCATTTCATCTCGGTGAGTCATTCTTGACTTTGTCAGATTATTATTATTCATTGATATTCATTATGGTCATTCTCGTTCATATGACCTTCCGGGTTCATATTGCGTGGCCGGGTGCGGATATGTGGAATTTTTAGTCGGGCACGTTATGGCCATGTATTGGGAGTGATACATGGGACTGTGCACAGGGTAATAAATTACCTCCGTGAGACTAATTAGGTACAAGGACGGGTGTGTCCGGTCATTCGTCTTGTACACTTGCACAGAACACTACGGGCGTACTATGATACCCCTCTTCAGTGTAATTCATAACTAAGGATATTTCATAACTTCAGTTAAATCATGATTGTATATTTTTCAACCCTTGAGGATTGTTGTTCTGTGTAACTGACCCCAGCTGGGGATTCTGTTTTTCAGGTCATGGCAAGGCAAAAGCACGGGAATAGCATGTTGACGTCGAGGAGTCCCAGTGATACTAGTAGGGGGCCCCGATCTTTCAGTTATCCATGTTGTTGTCCTTTAATTTCCGCTGCATACTTTCATTTGGATACTCCGTTTCATTCAGTGTTGTGTATTTTATCTTCATATAAAATATACTAGTATTCGGTATTGTCCTGGTGTGTTGTACTTAAACTCCTCATCGGAGTATTTGGTAATATAATGTGGTTCGGTACTACAATTATATTATTTAATTCATCATTTTCATTCGCCTGGTGGGTCCCAGTCGGGGATTCACGGCTCTGTAATATCCGCCTAGTTTGGGGTGTTAAAGAGTTGGTATCGGAGAGTGGTTTTGAATACTACCTTCCGAGTCATGTCTCATTTGAAATCATCGTCATTAGACTAGTATCATTGGACTTTCGCGTCACGTGTGACCTGTGCAAATGCCGAGCCAATCAGACCGAAAGAACTGTAAGATTTCTAACGCCATGGTGTAATTTCTGGCAATAGTCATTCATTCATCATTCATCAATTAACAATCCTCAAACATCATCATTCATTGTGATTAGGACGATCATGTTAACTCATTAATCACTTAATTCATTTGATTACTCAGTTAATGATCAGGACGATCATGTTAACTCATTAATCACTTAATTCATTTCATTACTCAGTTAATGATCAGGACGATCATGTTAATTCATTAATTACTCAATTCATTTCATTACTCAGTTGTCGATCTGGATGATCATATTATTAATCTTGTTAAGTTATTCAAGATAATCATTTCAAGAATTTCATCAGATAATCATGTCACTTCAGTAAATCATTCATATAATCACTAAGTTAGAGCATGTATACTCATTTTCATCATCTCTTGACATAATCATAACGTGATAATCATGCGGGAAATATAATCATTATGCGACCTTCCTACTTCAGTATGGGGAGAGCTGTCAGGGGATGCACGGGGAGAGGCCGCGGTGCGGGCCGAAACCCGGGAAATAATCACTCGCTGTCGGGAAATCGTGCCCAGGACTTGGCTCGATCAGAAGATGTTCGGGTTGATCCACTCAGTTTTATGCAGGCCATGATGACCCATGTGCAATTGCTCAATCATCATTGCGCCACTCTGGCCGGATTAATCGAGAGAACTCTCCCATATGAGCCAGCTGCTAAGGAAAGTGCTGAACAACAACCTTCATCTGTCAGCAAGAAATCAACGAAGTGTAATCAATCCGAAGGCGGTCAGTCAACCTTCAAGAAGCCTCGTGTGAGTCCTATCGTTTCTGAGCGACCTCCTACGGTGCATAATCGTGCGGGATCTCAGTCCCGAGCGGCCAGTTCGGCCATCACCTGTTTCAATTGTGGAACGCCGGGTCATTACAGCACTAAGTGTCTGAAACCGTCTATCACATGCTATAATTGTTGGAATTTTGGGCATAAGGCCCGTTTTTGCTGAAAGGACTCCAAGTCGGCTCCGGCGACATCTCAGTCCCCGAAGAAAACAGTGATTCAGAATCAGACTGCTCTGTCAACATCGTTTAGGACAATGGAAGCAAATAAAGTTGGAGCTCATATTTATCAGACGGGAGCGTCCGGTTCGGGGGCCGGCAAGTCCCGGATTCATGTGATGAGGAGGATCGACGATCCGGTGGCCCAAATGATCTCACGTATACTCGTAATTTTATTTCAACCTGTGTGTACCTTTTGATACTGGTACACCGCATTCATTCATTTTCGAATCATGTTTGAATAGACTTATGTTGGGATAGTCCTATTGCTTGTGGACCTCATATCATCGGTCTACCTGACGATGGAAGAATTTTCGGAAATCATACCGAAGTAAGCTTAGTGACCGCGATTGGTTGGTGGACCTAATCGTGGTGAATTTATCTTAGGACGATGTAATTTTCGGTATTAGTTGGTTTGATCGTCTTGATACTATCCTCAGTGTTTGTGAGCGTTTGGTCGCTATCTTTCCGTCGTTGTTGTCGAATGTGTGCTTCAGGGAAGTAATCCCCGTTGTTCTAGAAGAATTTTTATTATGACGAAAGCAGAGAAATTCCGCAATCGAATTGTTCAATCATTCATTGTATCATTTTCATCGATTGGCCTTTCTAAGGCAATCGAGTTATTCAATCATTCATTGCATCATTTTCATCGATTGGCCTTTCTAAGGCAATCGAGCTATTCAATCATTCATTGTATCATTTTCATCGATTGGCCTTTCTAAGGCAATCGAGCTATTCAATCATTCATTACATCATTTCCATCGATTGGCCTTTCTAAGGCAATCGAGTTATTCAATCATTCATGTATCATTTTCATCGATTGGCCTTTCTAAGGCAATCGAGTTATTCAATCATTATTGGTATCACTTTTTATCGATTGACAATTCTAGGGCAATCGAAATGTTCAATCATTCGTGGTATCATTGTCATCGATTGACGATGTATTTCCAGACGAGTTATCTGGTTGCCTTCACATAGAGTAGTGGAATTCAGGAGTGAGTTGGAGCCGGTACGTCCCCGTTATCGAAGGCACCATATCAGATGGCCCCGACCAGAATGCAGGAGTTGAAGATTCAACTTGAGGAATAGTTCGAGAAAGGTTATCTCCGACCGAGTGCGTCCCCGTGAGGAGCACCAGTGTGATCTGTCAAGGAAAAGGATGGCTTGTCTCGTGTGTGTATTAATTACCAGGAGTTGAACAGGGTGATGATCAAGATTAGTATCCTCTACCCCGTATTGATGATCTCTTAGATCAACCTCAAGAAGCTTCAATATTTTCCTAGGTCGACTGAAGATCTGGATATCATCAGCTGCAAATTCAAGAGTCGGGTATCGCAAGGACGGCGTTTCGTACACGCTATGATCATTATGAGTTCGTAGTTATACCGTTCGGGCTAACTAATGCACCTGCGGTATTCATGGAGTTAATGAATCGGGTTTGCATCGACTTTTTGGATCAGTTTGTTGTTGTCTTCATCGATGACATTTTGATTTATTCTCGTGATCGAGAGGAACTCGAGGTACGTCTTCATCAGGTTCTCGACGTGTTAAGACACGAGCAACTTTATGGAAAATTTTCTTAATGTGAGTTCTGGATGTCCGAAGTGACTTTTCTCGGGCATGTAATTTCATCTGCCAGAGTTCGTGTCGACCCTCAGAAGATGGAGGCTATCCGAGATTGACAACCTCCGAAAGATGTTAAGGAAATCCGAGGTTTCCTCGGATTAGCTGATTAATTATCCGACCCACGACCTGGAGCTAGCAGCCGTGGTTTTCGCGTTGGAAATTTGGCGTCGTTACCTTTATGGCGTCACATGTCAGATCTTCACTGATCACAAGAGTTGAAGTATATATTTACTCAGAAGGAGTTAAATATGCGACAAAGACGGTGGTTGGAACTAATCAAAGATTATGATATCGAGATCCTTTACCACCCAGGCAAGGTGAACATTGTCGCCTACGCCTGGAGTCATAAGTCCGTTCAGGAGCAGATGCTTGCTCGTTTATCAGTTCAGAAGGAGCTTCAGCAGGAATTCCTTAGACCCGAGATCGAGTCGCATCGATGTTGGCGGGTATCTTTGAAACCGCTCCCTATTTCAGAATGGAAGTGGGAAGACATTTCTATGGATTTCATCACGAGAGTGTCGACGAGTCGTCGGGGCATGAATACGATCTGGGTGATCGTGGACCGCTTAACTAAGTCAGCTCATTTCCTTGAGATTAAGGATACGTGGGGTCCCGAGAGACTTGCCCAGCTGTTCATCAAAGAGATAGTGAGATTGCACGGTACTCCTAAGAGTATCGTTTCTGATCGTGACGGGTGATTCGTGTGTCATTTTGGAAATAAGTTCATCGTGCTATGGGAACTCAGCTTAATCTCATTACCGTTTTTCATTCTCAGTCCGACGGACAATCAGAGAGGACTTTTCAGACATTGGAGGACATATTGAGGGCATGCGTCCTCGATTAGTAGACGTTTGGGAAGCCCAATTACTATTGATTGAGTTCACGTACAATTATAGTTGGCATGCTGCGATGAAGGTAGCACCTTACGAGGCCTGGTGCGGTCGTCGTTGTCGATCTCCCTTGTGTTGGGAAGACCCATCAGAGTCAATCGGCACCGAGCCCGATATACTTATAGCCGCCCGGGAGAAGGTAGCTTTGATCTGGAGTCGTCTGTTGACTGCTCAGAGTCGATAGAAATTATATGCAGATAATCGTCGACCACTAGAGTTCGAGATGGGTGACCACGTTTTGGTCAAGGTATCCCCGAGTCGAGGTATCTTCCATTTCGGAAAACGGGGGAAATTGAGTCCGAGATTCATTGGATCGTTTGAGATTTTGGATCGAGTAGGCGAGTTAGCTTATCGATTGGCTTTACCTCCGGCGTTGAGCCAAATTCATAATGTATTGCACGTCTCGCAGTTGCGGAAGTATGTTGCCGACCCGAGTCACATACTTCAGTTCGACGAAATCGAGATCACGGATGATCATTCGTATGAGGAGCGTAATACGAGTTTTAGAGCGGCGAATCAAACATTTGAGGAACAAGACGATTCCTTTGGTCAAGATTCAGTGGGCTAGGCACGGAGTCGAAGAGGTTACTTGGGAAACCGAGGAGAGTATGCGGGAGAGTCATCCCGAGTTGTTTGACCCTTAGTTTCGGGGACGAAACTCTTTTTAAGGGGGGGCGTATGTAATACCCGGTTGTAATTCATTCATTATCATTCAGTAATTATCAGTCTGTAATTATCACTCAGTAATTTTCACTCATTAATGATCGCTCATCATTCATGATTCATTAATTTGTGTTGATTTGGCATGTTGTAACCGTGTATCAGTTATTGATCGTCTTTTCATCTCCGTTTGAGTGTCAGAGCGGGAGTATTATCATTATCATCGTGATTGGTAGTCTTGTGCTGGAAATTTCATTTTTGGCATGTGTTGGACTTGTTCGCGTTCGCAAACGTTTGGTATGTCGAATCATTCATCGATCGTAGCGAGAAATCGGAGTTGTCGGAATTTCATCTTGTCCAGCAACGAGTTACGGCCGTAAGGAGTGTCGGATACGGCCGTAATAGACGTTCGTTGTTTTCAGGCCATTTCGGACGAGCGGGACTTACGGCCGTAAGGATTTCGGCATACGGCCGTAAGTTGGGCAGTACGGCCGTAAGGCTTGGCCGGATACGGCCGTACGTGTCGGCGAGGTGCCCAGACGTTTTGGCGAAGGCGAGTTACGGCCGTAAGGGTGTCGGCATACGGCCGTAAGGCGAGGAGATACGGCCGTAAGGCTTGGCGGATACGGCCGTCTGGCTGACGAGTGCTGGTCATTTTCGGCGAAGGGCTTAGGCCGTAAGTTTGGCCGGATACGGCCGTATCATCAGTTACGCCGTAAGGTGTGCGGGTACGGCCGTAAGGATGCCGGCGAGATGTTTTTGACGGAGCGAGTTACGCCGTAACTCGGAGGCGGTTCTGGCCGTAAGTGCAGCCGGCGAGATTTTGGGCGAAGCCGAGTTACGGCCGTCTGAGTTGGCGATTCTGGCCGTAAGGCCGTTGACACAGGATGTTACGGACGTATGAGGGCCGAGTTACGGCCGTAACCCGGCAGATTTATATAAATTTGGCCGAGTTTTTCTTCATTTTCACTTTCTTCTTCCATTTTGTCCGAGAGAGAGCTTGGGGGGAAGGGATTTTCCTTCATGAAACACTTGAGTACTTGATTTTCTTCATTTCCATTCGATCATATAGCTCGGATACTCGATTTAACTCGTATTCATCGGATCGAAGTGGTTGGATCTTCAAGAGGTAATTTCTTCAACATCTTGGATTTCGATTTTGTGTTGAGTTATGATGTTTTGGACGTTATAATCATGTTATATGAAGGGATATGTATATGATTATGAGTTTGTATAAAGATTCAATGGATTATTGAAGGATTATTCAAGAACACTTTGAATATTGAGTTGGGATTGGGGGGTTTCGATAAATTGTTGTTGTAATCATGAATTTGGATATTTATTTTGGATTATTGACCATTTGGAAGATGTTTTGTTGGATTGAAACACTTTTTGGGTTTTGATTTGGGTATAATCAAGGTTGGGTTGTTAACAATCGAAGTTTGGCCACATAGTGTTCGATATAATGCTTCAATGGACTTGGTTTAGTCGTATCGGCGTGTTGAGTTCGTTATATTCGTGTTTGATACGTATGTTGAACGGATTGTTGGTAATTGTGTTATTCAAGGTTGTTCGATCGACCGACATGGCATTTAGGACATTTGTTCGTGGAAGGATAATTGTCATCGGTATTGTGTAAGTTAATTCTTACTCGGTTAAAAGGATATTCATTCCTTTTGTTGTTGATCTTTCATAATCATAACTCATTCACCATTATATTAATCATATTGAGACTTGTAATTGTCGAATAATCACTTCATTAACGAGGAACGGCGGTTCCAATCATTTCATTGAAACTATCAATCACTTCATTATCATTTCATCTCGGTGAGTCATTCTTGACTTTGTCAGATTATTATTATTCATTGATATTCATTATGGTCATTCTCGTTCATATGACCTTCCGGGTTCATATTGCGTGGCCGGGTGCGGATGTGTGGAATTTTTAGTCGGGCACATTATGGCCATGTATTGGGAGTGATACATGGGACTGTGCACACGGTAACAGATTACCTCCGTGAGACTAATTAGGTACAAGGACGGGTGTGTCCGGTCATTCGTCTTGTACACTTGCACAGAACACTACGGGCGTACTATGATACCCCTCTTCAGCGTAATTCATAACTAAGGATATTTCATAACTTCAGTTAAATCATGATTGTGTATTTTTCAACCCTTGAGGATTGTTGTTACGTATGGCCGACCCTACCGGGATTCTTGCTGTGTCATGGCAAGGCAAAAGCACGGAATAGCATGTTGACGTCGAGGAGTCAGTGATACTAGTAGGGGGCCCCGATCTTTCAGTTATCCATGTTGTTGTCCTTTAATTTCCGCTGCATACTTTCATTTGGATACTCCGTTTCATTCAGTGTTGTGTATTTTATCTTCATATAAAATATACTAGTATTCGGTATTGTCCTGGTGTGTTGTACTTAAACTCCTCATCGGAGTATTTGGTAATATAATGTGGTTCGGTACTACAATTATATTATTTAATTCATCATTTTCATTCCCCTGGTGGGTCCCAGTCGGGGATTCACGGCACTGTAATATCCGCCTAGTTTGGGGTGTTACAATCACCATATCACGAATCATAGGATATCAGAACATTTCATACACACGAACGCATAATAATCACAAGAATTCAATCATCATTATAACTAAGCAAGATAACTTGCCTCAATTCCGTAGATGAATAATCCTCTGTGAATGATCAAACGAACGGTATCCTCGTCTAACAATACTCACGTGAACAAGCAACCTTGAATGAAATGTAATTCATTCAACAACACATTCGTATGATAACGGTATTATTACATGAACAATATTCGTAAATTTACTTGAATAAATCAACTATCCTATTGATCACTTTAATGGTCCAATCATAAATCATCATATGTTTATCATGTTCATTTACATACTCTAACATTAATGTCAAATACTTGAGGTCTAGTTTATTATCAATGTAATATCGTGAAAATATCTTTTCAAATCATCGACACTTCCAATTACGATATAAGTTTGTGTTTACATTGATTACTATATGAAACACAAGTTTACCAATGATTACGGTATAAGTTTGTGATTACTATATTTCACCAATGATTACATTCAAAACTGATTACTATATGAAACATAAGTTTAAGTTTTTAGTGAACTAAGAACATCATCTTAATTTACGTCTCTTAACACGCACGGATTAATGAAATGGAATTCGGCTACTTCTCTACCGCATTTGTATCATCATATACAACACAATCCTCTTAAGAACATTATCAACCTATTAATGTAGAGATTAACACCCTCTAACAAAATCGATTAATTTGAACATATGAAGATTACAACTTCCTTCTATCAACATCCATTGTTTTACTTTTGAAGAATTTATTAAAAGCCTAGTTATATCATTGGATACTTGAAATTTTAAAAGTAACTTCATCCCATATTGCGAAGATCATCTTCAAAGGGTTAACATAATATTTCCAACAATTTTATTACAAAGGTTTTAGAGGCCAAAAACCATGGTTCCATATCACCTTCAAAAAAAATCAATTGAATGTTCAAGACAAATTTAACATTTCTCACCTTTAATCATTAAGGATATCATCCCTAACATGTTCCTAGTGTTGAGACTATAATCAACTTCCGATTATCATGTTATACATCAGGTTTTATGTATATCATTATCAACACAATCACATTATGAAGTTATTTACATCAAGAAGTAACACTAATACCCTCAATGTTAATCTTCACTTAGTTTGAGCATGATTCAATTAACTTATCATGTTTACACTAGCTTAAACTAACATTATGTGAATTATTTATCTACTAACATCATCATAAGCATGGAATTGATTTGAGTTAAAGAAAGACCAACCTCAAAATGAAGAACAACACCAACACTTCAAGGGATACACTTCAATCTATAACGCTCCAAGTCACCAATCAAGTGCTAAAGCTCCAACACAAGTTAGAAGGGCTTAGAAACGGAGTTGGAAGGGAAAGGAATCGTTTTTCTCAGTTGGGAGGTTGAAAGGGTCGAGTAGGAAATGAATGGCAAGTCATTCTTTTATAATCTGAACTCGGCATTACGTACGTTAACGAAAGTGGTTAACGTACGTTATAGTCCTTACGTACGTAATCTCCTGATCATTACGTACGTAACCAATTTCATTAGATCTTTCTGCCTCAAAACATTCAATTCGTTACGTACGTAACTATATAGCTATTACGTACGTAATAGCCGTTGACTTGGCTATCGCGATCGACTCCCGACCACCTACCCCCGCTCGGCCCCACCCGCCGAAAGGCGAACTGCTGGTGGATCTCCCGCATTACGTACGTTAACATATGGATGTTACGTACGTAAGGCGACATACATAGCGTACGTTAAGAAGATAGGTTAACGTACGTTAAGTGCTATAACAAGTATAAATGGAATTCTCCCAATATCACCCAACAATTAATATAGTATGAATGACCATGATTCCAACTTAACTTAATTCGTTGATATACTTGCTACAACAACACAGATATGGTGCGAAAATACTTAGCTTAAATCAGAAAATGCAATATTAAAGGCGAGGGTATTACATATAACGTACGTAAGCTAACACATTTTACGTACGTAAGCTCCAAGGCTTAACGTACGTAATGGCTTTTATACTTAGCCAAAAGTTCAACTGTTCCTGTCCATCTCGACATACTAGATACGAACATACGGCATACTGAATACATATACTGAATCCAAAAATATTCTCATATGATATACCTGATATCCAAATCAGTTCAACCTGATACAACAAATCCTCAATATAACTGTCAATCAAAACGTCAATTACACAAGTATAACTGTCTCGGTCCTCAATTTATTTTATCCATACTGTATAGATACCAAACTATACAGTATACCTCAGATAAAATAACGCGAAAAATTTATACTAAAAATTCGGGTATTACATACTATCCCCCTTAAAATAAGTTTCGTCCTTGAAACTTGCGACCTGTCACCAACAACAGATAAATCCAAAACTTCCAACTCATCACAAAACAATCAAGTGTCGCCACAAGCGAAATAACCAACCCAATATACTTACAGGTGCGTGAAGTTGATGATATCCCGTGATACTAGCACACGACTCCCATACAAAGTCTCAACACAATGCCAACACATACCAATATCATAAATAGCATTTTGAAAAGATCTCAAAAATTTTGGAAACTCAAAAAATCGATTTGACTCAAAAGTCAGAAAAGCTCATTTTCAAAAATCACGCTACTACCGTACCGGTAGAGCCACATAACACACACGCCTGGGTTTCACAAAACCCAAGCTCTGATACCATCTTCTGTAACACCCCCAAAACCATTCGGGATATTACAGCGTCGTGGGTCCCGCGCCGGAACCCACCAGGCTAATAACCATTTACAAAACCATTTCAAAAACGTTTAAAAACGCCAAAAGGCCGATGACGGTAATATTTTGCAAATACTCAAATATTTTCAAAAACATAATTCTGAAATACCGTCATGGAATACCATTTGAAAATACAAGGCGAGGTGCCAAATCTCAACAGTTTAAAATGTACGTTAAGCCACCACTTAAACGTACCGATAAAATAGTTTAGGAAAAGGTTTAAAGAAATAACCCAACTTCGCAAAGTTCCAAAAAGCCCTTTTAAAATACACACACGCAGCGGATAAAGATACCGAAAAGCCAATTTGAAATATACACACGCAGCGGATAAATGCAGTTCAAAATACACATTTGCAGCGAAAATAAATGACCGGAATAGAATACTCAATTCTCCGAAAACAAGCCACAGCCAGTATCACATCGGGAACCTCATGTAATACCCGTACTTTTATTGGCTGTTTGACTTTGTCGTCCTCCTTATTTTGTCGCTCTGTAAATGCTTGGAGATGTTGTTGATATTGTTATTGAGTTTCGTATCTTGTTTGGGTCTTGATCATGTTGTTCTAAACCTTGCGGAAGTGTTCTGGGCCAGAGATATAGCGCACGTTATGTAATACCCGAGATTTCTGATATGTATTTGGAACTTGTGATATTGTAATTATTGTACTTTTGTCTGAGTACTATTCTCCGTATTCCATAATCCGATGTTGTTGAGCGTATGATTTCATGAATGTGATGAAAAATTGTAATTTTGCGCATGTAGCGCACGCTATCGGCTATGTGTAGCATACGCTAACATGGATCCATAGCGCACGCTACAAAGGAACATTAGCGCACGCTATGCGTGGTCAATTTGATTGAGACGTGTGGTAGGTGAGATCGGGCCGAGAATCTTGGTCGGATTGTGTCGGGATGAACCTGGATGGCTTTCGGGAAAAGCCAAGTCAACGCCTTAGCGCATGCTACAGGCATGTGAATAGCGCACGCTAAGTGCTGAGTACAGTGAAGACAGTAGCCGTTAGCGCACGCTACGAGCAGGGACTAGCGCGCGCTAATAACCATTTCCTATAAATAGGACAACATCCTTTTCGTATTTTCAGTCCTTTCCTTTCCCACATCCGAATTCTTATACTTAGAGTATAACATCCTACATCCTAAACACCTCATATCAACATCCTAGCTCGTGATTGAAGATTTATAGATCATTGAGGATTGGTGTTCGAGCCTTCGACGTTGGATTGCTTCGATTTTCTCCTTGTTCTTCACTACTTTGAGGTAGGTGATTCTTCACCAATCTTAGTAGTGTTCTAAAGGACGATTTGATCATGTTTTTATAGTCAGTTATTTCGTTCTAAATCGATCATCATGTGTTAGAAGGATATTTTCGACGTTTCGGCACTTATTCATCGTATGAACCCTTGAACCTTTTTAGTTTAGTGGACTCTTAAGCAGCTTCAAACCAATTTGTGATCAGTAGACGGATATTACCTAGTTGTTACGTTTTACAAATTGGAATCATGCGTTTTGGAACGTAGGACGAACGGAACTTAGAATATTTCCTTGAAGATCTAAGATGAACTATGGTGTTGTGATGATTATACGTATCTTTGTATCTCATAGTCATTTAGTACGTATAGAACTTTCACAAACCTTATTAGCATGATATGCTCGGGGATGACTTGTTTTATCACCATAGAATTCATGAGTTCATCACCATTCAACCCAGTTTTCTGTCAGCAGTAATCTGCCATGCACGATTAGCGCACGCTAACATACGTAAGTTAACGTGCGCTATCGGGGATAAGTTAACGCACGCTACGTAGAGTACGTTATGATATCAGCCGAGTCAGTCGGCTGATCAGAGAGAACTGTCAGCCTATGGCTAGCGTACGCTAGGCTTAGACGATTGCCTACGCTAACAGGCAGGCTTAGCCCACGCTACGTAGAGTACGTAGCGTACGCTAAGTAGTTCAGGCAGATTGTTTATTTTGATCTTTTGACCGTAGGCCGAATTGTTAGGCGATCGTTCGACTTGAGATGATTTTTATATCATTTCTTTTGTTAAGGTTCGAGCTTGCTACGTTGATCGAAGGAGGCAGCCTTCGAGTGTGTTGAGATCATTGAAGTGTTTCGTTCTTGCCATCTTCGAGGCAAGTGTCGTAATGTGTTAAAATTGATATTTTGAGCATGTTTGTGGTTTATTCATGTTGTTGAACATGGAAATTAATTTGTTGAATTGTCATGATATTCGTTATCTAGTATTTGTATGTTCATGTTGATGAACATAATGATTTGGCATATGTGTATGCATGAGTTGTATTTGTGTACGTTGTACGATCTATGCTGAGGGCGCTGGATCGGATGTCCACCTCGTGTTGGTCCGACGGGATCATCTTGGGATCTAGGCTGAGGGCGCTGGATCATTGGACGGGTTATTTCCACCTCGTGTTGGTCCGACGGGATCATCTTGGGATCTATGCTGAGGGCGCTGGATCATTGGAATACCCTTGCTGTGTTAATGGAATCTTGTGGATTCGCATTATCGGATTCCGTGATGTTTGTTTGTTGTTGGTGATTTGTTTGATTTCAGTACTCGAGTACGCGTGTCTTATTAATATCATTTCGATATGGTTGTATTAATTACTTGTTGAACCAGTTGAATGGTTTTGTAAACTTGAATTTCCGCAGTATTGATGTCTTATATTTACACTTCTTTTAAATTAGCCTTGTAAATCCTTACTTAAAGGGTTTACGGCGCTGTAATTATTCCGAATATCTCGGGGTGTTACAGATTATGGTATCGGAGCTAAGATTTATGGATATCTTGGCAGTTGGGTTTTAAGTTGGGTCTGTTTACGTTATTGATTTACGAGTTGTTCGTAACAACACTGTTCCGCCAAAAGTCGTCATGTGGACCGTGGTTGTAAGTCTCCTAATCTCTTATACTACCGTTTTACTTAATTACTATTTTATGAGTATTGACGGGCTTTATTTCGTAAACTTTGTCCTGGATATTGAGGAATTGTGTTTACAGTATGTTGAGAGGAGGACGTGGACGCGGACGCGGTCGTGGACGTGGACGGGGTAACATGAGACAGGAGGATTCCGCAACTACCCCGGAATTATCAGCTAGTCGAACCGATTCCCATTCTGGAGGGCAACAAGGGTCAGCGAATGACGACGAAAATCCTAACATGCCGGGAGTGCTTCAACAGGTGGTGGCGCAGATAAACCAGTTTGCCCAGGTAGTCGACCGCATGCAGACGGCGATGGGACAACAGCACCACGAGGATAACCGGGGAGACAGATGGCTTGCTGAGGTGGTCAAATTGCACCCGCCAAAATTTGACGGATCTGCTGAGGCAATTACTTGGGATCACTGGCTCAAGGAGTTAGAGAAGATATTCGCGGGTCTTAACTGTCCCGAGGACCGGAAGGTTCCCATTGCCCAGTATTTTCTGACTGGGGAGGCCTTTGATTGGTGGGAAGCTATTCAACCCGAGAATCATAATTCGGATTGGACGGAATTCAAATTAATGATGGAAGCACAGTATTGTCCTCGACCAGTTAGAGAGGCGAAGATCCGAGAGTTTTTCTCACCACAGAGTTCGGAAGCATCTGTGACAGATGTAATCAAAACTTTTAATCATCAGCTGACTTGTGTGCGACACTTGGTCAGAACGGAGGCAGAAAATATTTTTCATTTCGATATGCGGATGAAGCCAGAGATTCAGCAGTACATGTCCGAGGTCGAGTGTACTACGTTGCGACAGTATCAAGACAAAGCGCTGGCCTACGACATGAAAGAGGCGGCGGTGGAGAAATCAGTGGAGACAAAGAAGCAGAAGGTGACCGGCAACTTTTCAGAAAACAAGAGTGGTGGGCCCCGCAAGGGCCAGTCTTCCTTTTATTCGGCTAGGAAACCTCCACATCCTTCCAGAGGTGGAAAGAAGTTCCGGACTACATCAGCAGTTCCGGACGCATCAAAGAAATGCTACAATTGTGGTCGAGCAGGGCATATTCGACGCGACTGCCCCGCATCTTCTGTGACTTGCTACGATTGTGGACAAGAAGGACACCGTGCGGCTTTCTGTGGAGTTGCTACTAGGTCTTTTGGTACTCGCACTCAGGCGCCGATTCGAAGGAGGTAAGTGTGAACCAGACACAACAGAGTGGATTTCCGCAGTAACGTTGGGAAGAGAGAGACATCGAGTCCGGGTCCGTTCCTCCGCGCCCATGCGAGATGAGGAAATCGACGATCGTAACACCGCTGTTGCATCAGTACGATTCAGATCCTTTTGCAACCAGCTAGTGTTTTATTCGATTCCGAGCTACACATTCTTTTGTATCCTTGAACTGTGTAAATCGTTTAAAAATCTCGTGCTTATTTGATTGTGAACCATATGTTGTGGGTTTGCCGAGTGGAGAGAGAATTGTGGGAACCCTAGAGGCTAGAGATTTTCCAGTGTCTATAGGAGGGAGAGATTGGCCATCGAATCTTATTGTAGTTGACATCTACGGTGACGATTTAATTCTCGGAGACGATTGGCTCAACCGTTATGGAGCTATTCTGAATTACCGAGAGAGAGTCATTTCTATCATTGCTGATGACGGATCTGAACACTTATTTCGAGGGTGGAGACCAGGAAGCTCGGGAAAATTGATCAAAGCAATGAAAGCCGTGAAATTACTGAAGCAAGGATGTCATGGACTTTGGTGTTATGCCATGAGGAAAGAGGAAGGAGTAGAGCTCTCGTCTATTTCAGTTGTGAATGAGTTCTCAGATGTATTTCCTGACGAACTACCTAGGTTACCTCCACAGAGAGAAGTGGAATTCACTATCGAATTAGAGCCTGGAGCAGCTCCTATTTCCAGAGCACCATACCGCATGGCGCCAACCGAGATGTATGAACTCAAGAAGTAACTGGAGGAATTGTTACAGAAGGGCTATATTCAACCTAGCGTTTCTCTTTGGGGAGCGCCCGTTCTCTTTGTCCGGAAGAAAGACGGATCCCTCCGACTGTGTATTGATTACAGGGAACTCAATAAGATGACGATCAAGAATAAGTATCCTATACCTCGGATCGACGACTTGTTTGATCAACTACAAGGGGCAAGGGTATTCTCGAAGATTGACTTGCGATCAGGATACCATCAGTTGAGAATTAAGGAATCGGATATACCGACGTCTGCTTTCAGGTCCCGGTACGGGCATTATGAATTCATAGTGATGCCGTTTGGACTTACCAATGCTCATGCGGTATTCATGCAATTGATGAATTGGGTATTCTTGGAATACTTGGATAAATTTGTGGTCGTCTTCATTGATGAAATCTTGATATATTCGAAGGAGGCAGAGGAGCATGCCGAACATTTGTGTGTAGTTTTGAGCACCTTGAGGAAGGAACAGCTGTATGCAAAGCATTCTAAATGTGAGTTCTGGCTTAGGGAAGTAACTTTCCTTGGGCATGTGATATCAGCTGACGGAGTTTAGGTGGACCCGAAGAAAGTCGAAGCAATCTTGGAATGGGAAGCTCCTAATAACGTGAAAGAAGTCTGGAGTTTCTTAGGACTTGCTGGATATTATCGCCGCTTTGTAGAGGGATTTTCCAAAATTGCTCGTCCGCTCACTCAGCTGTTACAGAAAACTCAAAAGTTTAAGTGGGATGAGAAATGCCAGGCTGGTTTTGATGAACTTAAGAAGAGACTGGCGACAGCACCTATATTAGCATTACCAGATGGAACTGATGGATTCATAGTGTACAGCGACGCTTCAAATCAGGGTCTGGGATGTGTGTTGATGCAAAGAGATAAGGTGATTGCCTATGCTTCTCGACAGTTAAAACCATACGAGGTTAATTACCCGACTCATGATCTGGAGCTAGCAGCTGTAGTCTTTGCTTTGAAAATTTGGAGACATTATTTGTACGGCACTCATTGTCAGATCTTTACCGATCACAAGAGCCTCAAGTACATTTTCAGTCAGAAAGAATTAAACATGAGGCAGAGAAGGTGGCTGGAATTGATCAAGGATTACGACTTGGAGATTCTCTATCATCCGGGAAAAGCAAACGTAGTAGCCGATGCATTGAGCCATAAACCTGTTTCTCTTCGAGTGTTGGAAGCTCTTACGTCCCAAACCAGTATTCAACGGGAACTGATCCGCGAGGGGATTGAAGTATGGGCACCAGGAATCCAAGGGCAACTTTATGTGATGGAACTGATTTCATCACTAGTCGAGGAGATCAAGTCTAAGCAGTTGGACGATTCTCTGATCCTTCGATTATGTGATGAAGTAAAGAAAGGAAAAGCCCCAGGATTCGTGATACAAGATGATGGAGTTCTGAGATTTCAGAGTCGACTTTGCGTTCTCGAGGATGATGATTTGAGACGGACTATTCTGAAGGAAGCTCAAAGCGCGCCCTTTTCTATTCACCCAGGCAGCAGTAAGATGTATAAGGACTTAAAACAAAACTTCTGGTGGGGGAATATGAAGAAGGACGTAGCATAGTACGTTTCGAAGTGCTTGACTTGTCAGCAAGTTAAGATTGAACATCAGCGACCTGCGGGAATGTTAAAACCGCTTCCGATCCCTGAGTGGAAGTGGGAGGATATCTCGATGGATTTCATCACCAGTATGCCAAGGACTAGAACGGGAATGAACATGATTTGGGTTATAGTTGATCGACTAACCAAGTCGGCTCATTTCCTAGGAATTAAAGATACATGGGGACCCGAGAGATTGACGCGAGTATTTATTGCGGAGATAGTCAGATTGCATGGGACGCCGAAGACCATTATTTCGGATCGAGATGATCGCTTCGTGTCGCACTTCTGGAAAGCAGTTCACAGGGATTTGGGAACTGAGCTCAACTTTAGTACGGCTTATCATCCCCAAACGGACGGTCAGTCCAAAAGGACTATTCAAACAGTAGAAGACATGCTTAGAGCTTGTGCGTTGTATTGGTCAACTGATTGGGAAGTTCATTTGCCATTGATCGAATTCACTTATAACAATAGTTGGCATGCTTCAATTAAGATGGCACCATTTGAAGCTTTGTACGGGAGAAGATGCCGATCACCCTTGTGCTGGAATGATTCTTCGGATTTGATCGGGACCGAACCGGAATTGATAATTCAGACTCAAGAGAAGATAACTTTGATTCGAGAAAGACTGTTGACTGCCCAGAGTCGACAGAAATCTTATGCAGACGTACGTCGTCATCCTCTAGAGTTCGACGCTGGGGACCATGTACTATTGAAGGTGTCTCCTACACGAGGGATTTTCCGTTTTGGGAGGAGAGGCAAGCTTAGTCCTAGATATATCGGACCGTTCGAGATCCTCGAGAGGGTTGGAGATTTAGCATACAGGTTGGCCTTACCGCCATCGTTGAGTCACGTTCACAATGTGTTTCACGTATCCCAATTGCGGAAGTATGTACCGGACCCCAGTCACGTCATTGAGTTCGATGAGATCGAAATAGCTAATGACGGCACCTTCGAAGAGAGACCAATCAAGATACTTGAGAGTCGGATCAAACAGTTGAGGAACAAACCAATACACTTGGTTAAAGTACAATGGTCACGACACGGAGTCGAAGAGGCCACTTGGGAAACAGAGGACAGTATGAAGACTAGATATCCGGAGTTGTTTTCATCTTAAGTTTCGGGACGAAACTTCTTTTTAGGGAGGAAGGATGTAATACCCGAGATTTCTGATATGTATTTGGAACTTGTGATATTGTAATTATTGTACTTTTGTCTGAGTACTATTCTCCGTATTCCATAATCCGATGTTGTTTAGCGTATGATTTCATGAATGTGATGAAAAATTGTAATTTTGCGCATGTAGCGCACGCTATCGGCTATGTGTAGCGTACGCTAACATGGATCCATAGTGCACGCTACAAAGGAACATTAGCGCACGCTATGCGTGGTCAATTTGATTGAGACGTGTGGTAGGTGAGATCGGGCCGAGAATCTTGGTCGGATTGTGTCGGGATGAACCTGGATGGCTTTCGGGAAAAGCCAAGTCAAAGCCTTAGCGCATGCTACAGGCATGTGAATAGCGCACGCTAAGTGCTGAGTACAGTGAAGACAGTAGCCGTTAGCGCACGCTACGAGCAGGGACTAGCGCGCGCTAATAACCATTTCCTATAAATAGGACAACATCCTTTTCGTATTTTCAGTCCTTTCCTTTCCCACATCCGAATTCTTATACTTAGAGTATAACATCCTACATCCTAAACACCTCATATCAACATCCTAGCTCGTGATTGAAGATTTATAGATCATTGAGGATTGGTGTTCGAGCCTTCGACGTTGGATTGCTTCGATTTTCTCCTTGTTCTTCACTACTTTGAGGTAGGTGATTCTTCACCAATCTTAGTAGTGTTCTAAAGGACGATTTGATAATGTTTTTATAGTCAGTTATATCGTTCTAAATCGATCATCATGTGATAGAAGGATATTTTCGACGTTTCGGCACTTATTCATCCTATGAACCCTAGAACCTTTTAGTTTAGTGGACTCTTAAGCGACTTCAAACCAATTTCGATCGAGACGGATATTACCTAGTTGTTACGTTTTACACATTGGAATCATGCGTTTTGGAACGTAGGACGAACGGAACTTAGAATATTTCCTTGAAGATCTAAGATGAACTATGGTGTTGTGATGATTATACGTATCTTTGTATCTCATAGTCATTTAGTACGTATAGAACTTTCACAAACCTTATTAGCATGATATGCTCGGGGATGACTTGTTTTATCACCATAGAATTCATGAGTTCATCACCATTCAACCCAGTTTTATGTCAGCAGTAATCTGCCATGCACGATTAGCGCACTCTAACATACGTAAGTTAACGTGCGCTATCAGGGATAAGTTAACGCACGCTACGTAGAGTACGTTATGATATCAGCCGAGACAGTCGGCTGATCAGAGAGAACTGTCATCCTATGGCTAGCGTACGTTAGGCTTAGACGATAGCGTACGCTAACAGGCAGGCTTAGCGCACGCTACGTAGAGTACGTAGCGTACGCTAAGTAGTTCAGGCAGATTGTTTATTTTGAGCTTTTGACCGTAGGCCGAATTGTTAGGCGATCGTTCGACTTGAGATGATTTGTATATCATTTCTTTTGTTAAGGTTCGAGCTTGCTATGTTGATCGAGGGAGGCAGCCTTCGAGTGTGTTGACATCATTGAAGTGTTTCGTTCTTGCCATCTTCGAGGCAAGTGTCGTAATGTGTTAAAATTGATATTTTGAGCATGTTTGTGGTTTATTCATGTTGTTGAACATGGAAATTAATTTGTTGAATTGTCATGATATTCGTTATCTAGTATTTGTATGTTCATGTTGATGAACATAATGATTTGGCATATGTGTATGCATGAGTTGTATTTGTGTATGTTGTACGATCTATGCTGAGGGCGCTGGATCGGATGCCCACCTCGTGTTGGTCCGACGGGATCATCTTGGGATCTAGGCTGAGGGCGCTGGATCATTGGACGGGTTATTTCCACCTCGTGTTGGTCCGACGAGATCATCTTGGGATCTATGCTGAGGGCGCTGGATCATTGGAATACCCTTGCTGTGTTAATGGAATCTTGTGGATTCGCATTATCGGATTCCGGTAGCGGATGTCCGTGTGGTGTATCTTGTTATGTATTGTTGATGCATATTTGATTCGTTTAAATTATACTTGTACTAGCATCGTTTTGCTAACCCCTTCGGGGGTGGACATTTGTTTTGATGTTCAGGTAGCCGAGGAGCAGGGAAACAGCCACAGTACCGACGTGATGACGAAGGGGTTCAGTGATGTTTGTTTGTTGTTGGTGATTTGTTTGATTTTAGTACTCGAGTACGCATGTCTTATTAATATCATTTCGATATGGTTGTATTAATTACTTGTTGAACCAGTTGAATGGTTTTGTAAACTTGAATTTCCGCAGTATTGATGTCTTATATTTACATTTCTTTTAAATTAGCCTTGTAAATCCTTACTTAAAGCTGTAATTATTCCGAATATCTAGGGGTGTTACACGTTAGGCCTAGGCTAACGCACGCTAATTCTGCTTGATTAGCGCACGCTAGCTTTGAGCCGTAGCGCGCGCTAAGGGGATCAGCCAGGTCAGAACCAGTAACCCAGACTGCTCTCTGGACTGGCGGATTAACGCACGCTAGGATTTGTTAGCGCGTGCTATTCGTGGTTACTAGCGCACGCTAACATCCATCCGTAGCGCGCGCTACCGGGCTGGTTGGCAGAGGCAGTGAGGTTGCCAGGTTTTCTGGACTATCAGGTAGCGTACGCTAGGCTTCGGCTAGCGCACGCTAAAGCTATTGCTTAACGCACGCTAAGGCATATCGGTAGCGCACGCTAAGTTTTGAGCAGGGCGGAGACAGTAAGTTCTGGACTCCTGTACTAGTTGCCACATTTTGGACTAGCGCACGCTAGAGACAGACGAGTAGCGCACGCTAACGGAGCCGGCAGAAGCCACTGGACTACCCGGTGACTTCGCTAGCGCACGCTAATGAAGGAGGCGTAGCGTGCGCTAGACTGGACAGGTATATATATGGCAGTTGACTTTATTTTCGTCATTTCTCACCTTCTCCACTCCTTTTCGACGGGAATCGCTCGGGAGAGATGATCTTGGGCGATTAGAAGCGATCTTCCTTCTAACAACGACATATCTAGTTGGAGAACAAGGATTTCACAACATCTAATTCATCCTAACGTCTGAATCAAGGTAAAAATCCTTAGAACCCTACTTTTTGGGAATTTTGGGGTTTTTCGTAGATTCGTCCGATTTATCCATTTTGAAGTTTGAGAACCTTGAGATTATGATGTATCTATACCGTATGCATGCTTTCCTACGATTTTACGGTTCGGATTGTGCCATTTTCGCACTTGTGAGTTTTGGACGATTTTCCAACCTCTAGTTGATTATCCGTATATTTTTATGAATCGTAGACGGGTTTCGGGGGTTTCTTCGTGTAATTCGAATATGGATAATTTATTATCATATTCCTTGTGAATCGTTTAGGTGCCGGAAGCGCGTTCTTGGACCTACCGAACTCATACCTTTTTCCATTTGATTTGTCGATGTCTCAAAGGCAAGTATATATTTATGATTGTACGTTCTCGACTTTAAAAGTAAGATATATATTGATGACATGATATGAACGAACCACTTTGGGGCGGGCCGACGGGTCCCCTAAGGGTTCCGTAGCCTCTGGTGCGGTTCCACGGTATTCATACATGCAATGATGACGGAAGATATGAACGAACCACTTTGGGGCGGGCCGATAGGTCCCCTAAGGGTTCCGTAGCCTCTGGTGCGGTTCCAAGGTATTCATATATCCATTAATGCGATGCTATGAGATTTAGTTATTCCGGAATACTAGTCTTGAATTGATGAATTGACGGTTACCTTTACTTTATTGTCGAGGAGTATTGTGTTTCATACTTGATATACTTGCACTAGCTATTCGACGGCTAACCCCTTTATGGGGGAAATACTTTTTATGTATTTCAGGTTCCAGGAGAGCGGATAGGCAGGTATCGGGTCGGCATGAAGATGATGGGCAAGTGTGATACTGTGTCTTTCCTCCGGTCATGTTTTTGAGTTTTTCCATTCAGTGTTGTTGTACTGGAATGGTTATTAAATGCTCGAGCACTGTTTTCGTTTTTTTGATTGATGTTCCGGCCTGTGTTTGCCGAGGTATTGATTTGGGTTGTGATGTCTTCGAATACATTGGTTATGTTTTGAATGCCGTTGTATTTTTCTTCATCTCAATGTATGTAGACCTTCTCGGTCAAGTTTCATAGTTCCGCGTATGTCTAGCCTTGTGGGTCCCACGACGGGGCTCACAGCGCTGTAATATACCCCGAATAACTTGGGGGTGTTACAGAATATGGTATCAGAGCTTAGGTCTATGGATGCCTAGGCTGTCGGTCTTTTGGGTCGAATGAGTTGTCATTTGTTCACAGTATCACTACTCTGCCATCATCACAGTGCGACCGGTACTTGTAAGACCTCTTACTCTTCTGGTGTTTCCTTATTCGTTTTGCTTCTTTTTATTGGTATTCTTGAGAATCGAACACTTTGATGACGTGCGGTTGAATTGTGCTTACGTACTTTGTGTGTTCTTCAGTATGTCAGCTGGTAGGGGTCGTGGCCGTGGACGAGGAAGGGGTCGTGGCGCGGCTGTTTCCATCAGTTCAGTTGCGGGGTCGACCAACCCCAGTTTGTCGAACTCGGTGCATCCTGACACCGAGAGTCAGCACGACCAGTCAAACGGTCAGGGGAACAACGCGGATGTTGGAGTTGCGAATGCACTTCAACAATTGGCTACTCAGATGACCATTTTAGCCCAAACTGTTCAGCTGAATAATCCGAACCCAAACACGGATGCCCTGCTTCAGAATGTAATCCGAATGCACCCTCCACAGTTTGGCGGTGCCACCGATCCGTTAGGCTGGGAAGATTGGCTAGCGGAGTTGGAAAAGATTTTCGAGGCGGTTGATTGCCCCGAAGTGAGGAAAGTACCGATTGCTCAGTATTTTCTCACTAAGGAGGCTGCTACCTGGTGGAAGGTCATCAAGCCACAGGATCGTATTGCCACGTGGGATGAATTTAAGGAGCTTTTGGAGGCCGAGTTTTGTCCTTGGCCGGTGCGAGAGGGCCGAATCCGAGCCTTTTTCGAGGCTAAACCACAAGATATTCCCGTTTCGCAGGCGATCGTGGAATACAACCAACAATTGATCCATGTGAAGGACCAAGTGCGTAACGAGCGTGATAAGATCCGCTATTTTGATATGCGGATGAATTTGGACTTACGGCGGTACATGGCCGGATTTGCTTGTACCACACTGAAAGAGTATCAGGACAGAGCTTTAGCCCATGATATGTTGAACCCCGACAATGATACCGTTGAAGAACCGAAGAAGCAGAAAGTCACGGGAAATTTTTCTAACTCTAAGAGTGGCAACTTTCAGAGGTCACAGACGACTAACCGTTCTGCCGGACAGTCGTCACGTTCTAATAAAGGAAAGAGGGGTTACCGTCCTACTCCGGGTACCACAAATCGCGCGGTGACTTGCTATAATTGTGGCCGTTCAGGCCACATTAATTTGGAATGCCACTTCCCACCATTGAAGTGTCACACGTGCGGACAGATGGGACATAGAGCGGCTTATTGTTCCGAGCCGAATAAGACTTTGGACACTCGGGCTTCTGCCCCAGCACCACTTGATCAAAGTATGAATCAACGACAATCTTTTGGTCAACCTCAGCAGAATTTCGGCAGGGGCCGAGGACGGGGTCAGAATGCTGGAGGGGGAAACTCTAGCGCCGGTTCGGTACAACCACGGGTATATGAGATGCGTCGAGCAGACGAACCCGACGCGGCGGTGGCTTCAGGTACCATTCATATTTCATCTCATCCAGTCCGTGTACTTTTTGATTCGGGTGCTACACATTCTTTTATTTCTTTAGAGTGTGTACGCCGTTTGAATATAACTTGTATGACTGCTTGCGATCCCTTTATCGTGAAACTGCCTAGCGGGGATAGAATTGTGGGGAATCGGGAGATTAGAGATTTTCCGGTGATTATATCCGGTATGGAATGGTTATCGGATCTGATTGTAGTTGATATGGAAGGCGAGGACGTGATCCTCGGCGAGGATTGGCTTGATAGTCACCAAGCGATTATGAATTACCGTACCAAGGTTATCACCATGATGACTAAAGACAGATTTGAGTACTCATTTTTGGGACGTAAGTCGAGCCAATCCAAGTTACTTATCAGTGCCATGAAGGCCGTAAAACTCTTGAATAAAGGTTGTATAGGCTTTTGGTGTTATGCCTTGAAAATGGAAGGAAACGAAGTCGATTTCTCTTCGCTTCCGGTTGTTAATGAGTACCCCGATGTTTTTCCGGATGACCTCCCGGGATTACCGCCGGATCGAGAGATAGAATTTACCGTGGACTTAGAGCCAGATGCGGCTCTGATTTCTAAAGCACCTTACAGGATGGCACCTTCCGAGATGCAAGAATTGAAGAATCAATTGGGAGAACTTCTGGAAAAAAGGTACATCAGACCGAGCGCTTCGCCTTGGGGCGCGCCTGTTCTTTTTGTGAGGAAGAAGGATGGTTCACTACGTTTGTGCATCGACTACCGTGAGCTGAACAAAGTAACCATCAAGAATAAGTATCCCTTACCTCGTATAGACAATCTATTTGATCAATTGCAAGGGGCTGCAGTTTTCTCGAAGATTGATTTAAGATCCGGGTATTATCAACTCAGGGTGAGGGAGTCCGACGTTCCGAAGACGGTGTTTCGGACGAGATATGGGCATTATGAATTTGTAGTTATGCCTTTTGGGTTGACTAATGCGCCGGCAGTTTTCATGCAGTTAATGAATAAAATATTCATCGAGTACCTCGACAGGTGTGTGGTCGTCTTTATTGACGACATCTTGATCTATTCTCGAGATAAGGAGGAACATGCCCGACACTTGCGTTTGGTTTTAGACATTTTGAGAACCGAGCACCTCTATGCAAAATTCTCGAAATGTGAGTTTTGGTTGCAAGAAGTTATGTTTCTCGGCCATGTGATTTCGGCCGAAGGGGTTCGTGTAGACCCGCAGAAGATTGAGGCAGTGCTAGATTGGGCTCCGCCTAAAAATGTTAAGGAGGTTCGTAGCTTTTTGGGCCTTGTTGGGTATTACCACGGTATTCATACTCGCTCGGCCGCTTACAAAATTGCTCCAGAAGACCGAAAAGTTTATCTGGACGGATGAGAGACAACAGAGGTTCGATGAACTGAAGAGACGATTGACTTCAGCGCCGATTCTAACTTTACCACATGGTAGCGAGGGCTTTGCAGTTTATAGTGACGCTTCGGGTCAAGGCCTGGGCTGTGTGCTTATGCAGCATGATAAGACGATAGCTTTTGCGTCTCTGATCGCTTGAATTCGCGTAGTATGGTTTTCAAATCCGATCAATTTTAAAATTTGTAAAACCTCGAAGTATTTCCAAGGTGTCGAACCCAAGGGAATTGATATGTCGAAAATAAAGGAAGTAACTCTACTCAAAATTTGACTGCTATTTAGGAATCCGAAAATTTGGTTTGTTTCTAATTATCTAACTTTAAAAATCGAAAAATAAAAATAAAATAAAAGATGAATTATCTAAATCAAGTAAATAAAGTAAATTAGCAAGATAAAATCACAAGTTGAAAACTAATTGATCCTAGGGTAGTATCATCTAATTGAGTTCACACAATCCATTCACTTGATTCCTTTTCCCCAAATTTTAATTCAATCCTAGAAATAATCACTCAGCCGATCTAGAATTCCGATCAAGGCAACCTAGAAAGATAGTTAATTTAAACCCTTTTCCCCGCCAGGGCTCAAAGAATTTAAATCACTTAAAAAGCGTCAACTTATTTATCTATGATTTATCTTACTCCGTCAGGTCTTAAGATCAAATCATAGTGTGCATCAAGTATTTCCACTAATCAATTACTCCTTCCGGACAAAATTAATTAGCTAACATGCATCGATTAAGGGCCCTTTAATCTAGCACGAGATTTTACACATCTTGATCACAAGCCTAGGATGAAAGGTCAAAAGGTAATCAAAGGAACATCATGTGAACATCAATTAAAATTACTAACCCTAGAATCAATCAATGGATTTAGCCAGACATAATTGAAATTAAACAAGAAATAGATGGAGAATGCATATTATTCATATGAAAAGAGAGATTACAACCCGTCCAGATGAACTCTGAGTCTTCAATATCCGAAAAACAATAATAATTGCTGCTCTCCAAAAAGTTCTTGTCTCCAAGGAATAAATCTTGCCCCCCAAAAAATGTAAAAAGTCTAAAGATGATAAAAGAATGATAAAAGCTGCCAAAAGGTGGTGAAAGATAATAAGAGGTGATGAATTCCCCCTAAACTAGGTCTAAAAGGAGGTTTATATAGCCTAAGGGAGTTAAATTCCCGATTGGAACTAATCTAGGAAACAAAATCTATCCAAAAGAGTCACAATCCGTCAAAACACGAGAGCTCATTGGCACTTATCGGACGCACCTATCGCCGATAGGTCGCCCGATAGTTGGTTCGCTTGGTCGACTTCACTTGATAGGGCTCGGACACCTTTGGACGCACCTATCGGCCGATAAGTGGCCCGATAGTGGTCCGACTTTGCAAAAATCCGTTTCTTCCGTCCGTTTGACTCGACTCTCGGTCCTTTGTCTCGCTTTTGGGTCCTTTTGGCTCTAAAACCTCGCAAACACACTAAAACCAACCCAAACGCGTAATACGGCTCGACTAATCATAAATAAGCCAAATACGAGCACATTAATCACGAAACGAGATAAAAACCTAGTATAAAATCCTAGAAAAATGTGGTAAAATTACCACTTATCAAACCCCCCCAAACTTAAGCCTTGTTCGTCCCGAACAACAAAAAGAAAAGAAAAAGAATGTCGTGAATCATCGTGCAACTCATAGTGTTCAACCTAATCAATACTATCCTGTAATTCTCTCTAAATAATCCGAGTGTCGTAAAAGCGAGCCGCACTCGTAATAATGATTCCAAAGTAGTCAAGTTCACCCTAATCATTCGCTCATGAAGAAAATCCACTCAAAGATTAACAAAACGTGAGTCAAATCGACCACAATATGAAAGGCTAAAATAAACAAGCTAGTTCGTCCTGTTACGCCTAGTGGCACAATTTTCCCGAGTTTCATAACAAATAAACCCTGGACAAGATTCCCTTATATATATGTTCAAGAATTTGATTCGAGTTGACCACTAGGTTAGGATCTCGGGATGTTTCATCGGGTAATCCTAGGTGGAACTTCCATTCTCATGTATTAGGAAACCGTTTGACGTAAAAGACACTCATGGGGCACATGGATGCTTCTAGTTACTAAGTTCCGTCTACAATGGAGAAACAACTCGAATATATAATTTCCGCATGTCCGAATCAAGGTCGCCGCTTTGCGCAAGAGTAAACAATGGTCACGCGAATACCCCTTGCTACTAGGCTCCTATCATTGGCACATGTGAAATAACTAAATCACTAGTCTAATCAGTCGCTGCTTTACGCGAAGGTAAACAACGGGTTACGCGAATGCCCTGTTACTAGACTTCCCTTCATAGAACAACATTATCTCGACTTTTGGGAAAACCGACCGACTCTAAACTCAATCTAAGTGCCAACACGACTAAAGAAACAGTACGACTCACTATCCGGAAGATGTAACCAAACGTATTGACGGTGATTTTAAAACAAGTATGTATCGTCTCTTATCTGCCAAGACCTCTACAATCACGAAAATTTTTGGACCTAAATGAATACTATGCAAAACAGAAATAACTGACTACAACTCGACTAAAACTCGACCGTTTCTTCAGAGAGAAAAACAGTGTCCTAACATCGGTATCACACAAATAGAAGCACGAAAAATTCACGAATAAAGAAAAACTAAGACAAGCAAGGCATCAAAGCAAACAACGAAAAGCAAATAAAAGCAAACACGAAATCTAAAAAAAAAACTACTACGACCAAAAAAATAGAAACTAGCAAACACACCAAACGAAAATGAACATAAAAATCTAAAAACTAAGCAACAAAAGCTAAATCCACGCAACACCAATATGAGAAGCACAAATAAAAACAACGGGCACCAACACAAGCAAATAATGATACAAGGCATACAAGGTACTCACACGTGCCGAAATTAACAAAGCCGCACTTCTCCCCCAAACTTATTTCGCATCCCAAAGGAGGAATAAGTTTGAAAAGAGAAAGGAGTGGTTTTGTTAACGGAGTACATGATCACTGTGGTTGCCTTAGACTTTCCGGCCTTACACGGCTTCGACTTCTTGCTTTGATTTCCAGCCATTTCAAAGTTCCTACAAAATGACCATCCAATCAATATCCAATAAGCAACTCATAATGCAAACATTCAACGAGCGTCGACATAATCCAATAATCCCACAATATCAACTAAGAGCCCTATAATGTCCAATAAACATCAAAATCATAGACCCGACAGCCATATACTACGATCAACAAATCACACATCCTCCCCCAAACTTAGACTCCCCCATTTCATATTCAAAGGATCAAAATCACAACCCACAATAACAAAACAACACACTACGTTCATATTAGGGCAAATTCTCTCCAATCCAATCTAATTTCATCAACAATTCAACTCATATCAATTCCAATTAACAATTCAATTCAACAAATTTACCCAATTTCAACAAATTCGAAATTAGGGTTCTTCCAATTTGGGGGTTTTTTTCAAAATTCGTTCAATTTCATCAATTAATCCCCCAATTCGAAGTACCCATGAACAATCAAGCATAGATAACATGTTTCCATCAAGATTCTATCAAAAATCGGGCATAAAATTCAAAGAACATCAAAGTCTAACAAAAGCCCCCAAAAAGAGGATCCCCAATTCGAAATTCAACAAAACTCCAAAAAGAATCCGTCAAAGTGCTTCAAAACATGTATAGAATTGAAAAACAAGAGGATTAAGTGTCGAAATTAAGTACCTTGATCGAATTTGTAAGGAAGAACAATAGAGAAAATCACCCCTTGTTTCTTATCAGCCGATATGTGTGTGTGTGTGTGAGAAAAACGGGTGGGAGAAGTGTATAAAAGGGGTTATTAATCAACCGGGTCGAAGCGGATACTGGACCGGGTATGTCCTATCGGGCTGGCCTATCGGCCGATAGGCTGGGCCGATAGGCACTCCAGAAACTTACGTACCTCATATCGGGTCATGATATCGGTCGATAGGGTCTGCCTATCGACCACTGCTTGCAACATTAATTTTTTTTTTATTTTCCTCAGCCTATCGGCCGGGCCTATCGGCCGATAGGCTCGCCCGATAGGTTCGTCTGTCTCAAAATTTTTTCAACTTTTTCTATTTCGCATACTTGGTCCCGTTTTTGCTTGGATATGGCGATTAAAGACCTGCAAGTATCCAAAACTCGGCGTGCATGGATTAGAACTTAACAAAACTAACAAAGCTACTACGAAACTAGAAACTACGAAAATCACGCAAACAAACAATCGAAAACAACCGAATAAAACGAACTAATATACATACGTTGGGTTACCTCCCAACAAGTGCTACGTTTAACGTCTTTAGCTAGACGATACCTCATTCATTCCGGGTCTTCAGCGACAACTCCCCCTTGAACGGGTTTGTTGACATCAAGATAGCATACGTCCCTCTCATTAGATCGAAACTCGTTCGCCTCCAACATTCGAACATACTTTGGCAAATCCTCGTAAATTTCGTCAACATCGGAATGTGAGTAAATGGATTGTGAAATGCAATGCTCCAACAAGTCGGTCGGGGGCGGCATAATAGACTCAATTTCATAACATTCCTCGGGCGCATCCTCGGGCTTCTTCATCGCGTCATAGATGGAAATTTTGATTTTGATCATTAACCCTAAGGTAAGATCACCCTCTTGGACGTCGATAAGTGCTCTCCCGTCGCTAGAAACGGTCTCCCAAAGATCAATGGTTGATTCTCGTCCTCGGGCATATCAAGAATTACGAAATCGGCCGAAGACTAAGTGTTGGACTCTAACGAACACATCCTCCACAACTCCTCGGATAAGAGATCGACCGGTCCGCCATGAGTAGAGAAATGGTAGTCGGCTTCATCTCCCCAATCTTCAACCTCTTAAAGATGGATAGAGGCATAAGATTGATGCTTGCCCCGAGATCACACAACACATTACTGAACGTTTGGTCGCCAATCATGCATGTCAAAGTAAAACGTCCCGGATCCTTCTGCTTGAGCGGGAGCTTGTTTTGAATGATAGCGCTACACTCCTCTGTCAAATTTATTGTTTCAAACTTCGCCAACTTCCTCTTGCTTGCCACAGCGTCTTTCAAGAATTTAACGTACCCCGGCATGTCTCTCAAAGCGTCTAGAAGTGGAATGTTGATATTCACCTTTTGAAACATGTCGATAAACCGTTGAAACTTTTCATTATATCTCGACTTGGTCAATCGCTGTGGAAATGGAGCTTTTACCTCAAAATCCTTCTCATTCGAACCTAGAGGAGCCTTTCGACCGATAGGGGGGTCGATAGGCTCAATTGCTGGCATTCTGTCTGGGTATCGGGTGGGCATATCGGCCGATAGTCTTGGCCGATGGGCCTGCTGCGTTTCATCTTCCTTCTCGTTCTCGGCTCCCGTTTTTAGTACATCCTGTTGGGTACCAAATCGGATATTTGCGCCGTTTTATGCGGAAGCGAAAATAAATTGCGGAAATAAATCACACAAGGATTTATAGAGGTTCGGCTATTAACGAAGCCTACGTCCTCTCTCGATGTATCTTTTTCCTTAGGCTTAAGATCAAAACCTCTACGCCTCTCTTCTATCGGTCGAGGGATTACCGTTACAAGCTCGTCTTCTATCGGTCCGAGTAAAACCGTTTTTCCTTTTCTATTGGATAAGGAATCAACCACTCTAGATTTCTATGGGTACTAGATAAACCTCACTTAGATACCGATTGTAATTCTAACAATTCCGGATACTTGATCCTAATAACACCGAATCCAATCGTATCTTTTCTTTTACCTCTCGTGTAAAATGTTGAATGTATAAACACTCAAACTAACAATATAAGCTCAATATTACAACAACAATGTAAGTATATGATTCTCAGATGAATAACTCGTTTGCTTGAAGTTGTTGTTTGAAATAATACCAACTCCTTGGTATTTATAGCCTTCTTTATCCTTACTAGCCGTTGCTGCCAGTTGACTAGCTAGCGTGCGCTAGCCTTCCTTCTTAGCGTGCGCTATCGCACATTTTTGCTCTAGCGTGCGTAAAGGCTTTCATGTAGCGTGCGTTAATCACTTTATATTTCATCCAAAGAGCACGCTTCTTGCCAGCTTAGCGTGCGCTACCATTTCCTTTGTAGCGTGCGCTAATCCAATATATCCGTTGCATGGATTGTCAAAGTGACCGCTTGATATGCCGATTTGACCGCTTTTCCCAACGCTCGGATTGACTAGATTCAAACATCTTAGCGTGCGCTAATCATCCTTTGTAGCGTGCGCTAATGATGACTTCATTGCATACATCATTATGTGTTTGAATATCTCCACAACAAGAACAACACTTCGATAGCGTGCGTTAATAATAGAGTGTAGCGTGCGCTATCCTTCCTCCGACTTCACCGCAGCCTTACTTGAAACTTGGCCGGAATGCGGTGACTCTCGTTAGCGTGCGCTAACATATATCCCTTAGCGTGCGCTAATGCGATCCACTTTGTAACTTTTGCGTCTTCGTCTGCTTCGTTGTTTTGCTTCGCCTCGATGTTGTTTTGTAGTTTAGCAACTTTAATCATCAAAACATAAATTAAATAATGTGTGGAATAAATATTCCAACAATCTCCCCTTTTGATGATTACAAAACAACCCTTGAATTGGATAATCAGAAAAATAATATATGTATATTTCTACGAATCAAAGTTTTCGGCTTTGATCGTTTCGTTAGTTTCTCCAATCCTTTTCTTTTCGACATATCCTTTATTTTTCAACTCCGTCGTTTTTCATTTTTCAATTTTTCATCTCCCCCTATTTGTATGCTTTTCTTTGCTTTTCGACTTCTTCGATTTTTCTCATTTTTATCTCAATTCATCTCCTTCTCCTTTTTTATCTCAATTCATATCTTTCTCCCCCTTTTTGTCTTCATCAAAAAGTAAAAAAATATAAAGAATACCAAAAGAAATATAAATATGCATGATACCAATTTATGCATTAATAAGAGTATAAACTCCCCCTGAAAATATTATTTCCTTCTCCCCCTTTGTAAAATATCATTTGTCAAAATTTATTTTTGGGGATCCAACCGATAGTTAGTTTTTCTTTTGAGATGTAGACGATGTTTGAAACATTGTTCCTTTAGGAACCCAAATTTTCTTAATTTTTATCGTCCGTTTTGGGCTTTTGCAATTTGAAATGTGATGCCCGATTTTTAAACACTTTTCGCAATGGGGTATATTGAAATTAACGGATTCGTTTTTCGAACGTGATTTGAATCCTAACCCCTCTTTATTTAGAGTATATTTTTGAACACATAACATTTGTTCAAATTTATCGTTGCCGCACGAGAATTTCTTTGTCAAAATTTTTAGTTCATCTTGAACTTTTAAAAGATCATTTTTCAAAATATTTTCATTTTCAAGGCATTTCGAATGATCAATTTCGACAAATTTCCCTTTTTCAAGTATTTTGGAATTTTCAATTTCCAAAGTTTTATATTTAGACTTGAGGGATTTAATTTCATTTAAAGAATTTTGATAGTCCGTATGTAATAATTCGAATGCTTCAAAGAGTTCGTCGTAAGAATTACTTACTTGGCTTTCGATGTCGCTATCGTCGAATGAACTCCGGGCCATGAGCGCGAGATTATTTTGTTCAAGAAAATCTTCATCGGGATCTTCGTCGCTCCATGTTGCGATTAGAACCTCCTTTTGCTTTACTCGGCTTCTTAGCAAAGTGGCCTCGGTTTACCACATAATCGGCTAATTTCTTAGGTTCGCCCGCTTGAATGTCCTTCTTTCTCCGGTTTAATAAGTGTTGGAACTTATTAATATTTTTGGCATAATATGCCATTTCTTCACACTTTCGTCCCACCGGGTTTCTTCTTTCTTCTTTGACATTTTAGCCTTGAATGCTATCGACCTTTCCTTCGGTTTCGGTTTGGCATTTCGAGATTTTAGAACAATCTCGTAGTTGATAAGAGAACCAACGAGAGCACTAAAATCGAGAGTATTTAAATCTTTGGATTCCATTATTGCCGTAACTGCACTGGCCCCATTCTCGAGGTAGTGATCGGAGAATTTTCTTTACTTTCTCACTACTCGAAAGTGGTTTTCCAAAACATGCTAATCCATTAGTGATGACCGAAAATCGGTCGAGCATAATCGAGATGGATTCATCGTCCTTCATTTGGAATAATTCATAATCGTGAAGGAGCATGTTTATCTTCGTCTCTTTAACTTGAGACGTACCTTCGTGTGTTACCTCAAGCATTTTCCAGATTTCTTTGGCACTATCACACGATGATATCCGGTTGTGTTCTTCCGGATTTAAGGCACAATAGAGAAGTTGAGTTGCCTTACAATTGTAGTGGCCGTTTTTCCAATCGGAATCGTCATATTCTTCGAAGGTTTTGAGCGTACCATTGGAAGTTGTTGGAATTTTCGGACCAAGACAAATCACCTTCCAAAGCTCGATGTCATATGCTCGGATGAATATAGACATCTTCTTCTTCCACGTCATGAAGTTTGAGCCATCAAAAAATGGTGGTCGGTTGAGAGCAAGGCCTTCGACGGGACCCATTTGAAAAGCCATTGGATCTTTTTCCTCGGATGTTAAGCCGTGTATAGGAGAACCGCTCTGATACCAATTGTTGGGTACCAAATCGGATATTTGCGCCGTTTTATGTGGAAGCGAAAATAAATTGCGGAAATAAATCACACAAGGATTTATAGAGGTTCGGCTATTAACGAAGCCTACGTCCTCTCTCGATGTATCTTTTTCCTTAGGCTTAAGATCAAAACCTCTACGCCTCTATTCTATCGGTCGAGGGATTACCGTTACAAGCTCGTCTTCTATCGGTCCGAGTAAAACCGTTTTTCCTTTTCTATTGGATAAGGAATCAACCACTCTAGCTTTCTATGGGTACTAGATAAACCTCACTTAGATACCGATTGCGATTCTAACAATGCCGGATACTTGATCCTAATAACACCGAATCCAATCGTATCTTTTCTTTTACCTCTCGTGTAAAATGTTGAATGTATAAACACTCAAACTAACAATATAAGCTCAATATTACAACAACAATGTAAGTATATGATTCTCAGATGAATAACTCGTTTGCTTGAAGTTGTTGTTTGAAATAATACCAACTCCTTGGTATTTATAGCCTTCTTTCTCCTTACTAGCCGTTGCTGCCAGTTGACTAGCTAGCGTGTGCTAGCCTTCCTTCTTAGCGTGCGCTATCGCACATTTTTGCTCTAGCGTGCGTAAAGGCTTTCATGTAGCGTGCGTTAATCACTTTATATTTCACCCAAGAGCCATCGCTTCTTGACAGTTAGCGTGCGCTACCATTTCCTTTGTAGCGTGCGCTAATCCAATATATCCGTTGCATGGATTGTCAAAGTGACCGTTTGATATGCTGACTTTGACCTGCTTTTCCCAACGTTCGGATTGACTAGATTCAAACATCTTAGCGTGCGCTAATCATCCTTTGTAGCATGCGCTAATGATGACTTCATTGCATACATCATTATGTGTTTGAATATCTCCACAACAGTAACAACACTTCGATAGCGTGCGTTAATAATAGAGTGTAGCGTGCGCTATCCTTCCCTATGACTTCACTGCAGCTTACTTTGAAACTTGGCTGGAATGCAGCTGACTCCTCGTTAGCGTGCGCTAACATATATCCCTTAGCGTGCGCTAATGCAGTCCAGTTTGTAACTTTTTGCATCTTCGTCTGCTTCGTTGTTTTGCTTCGCCTCGATGTTGTTTTGTAGTTTAGCAACTTTAATCATCAAAACATAAATTAAATAATGTGTGGAATAAATATTCCAACACATCCTCGTTTCCAGATTTCTCAACTTCAGCCCCATGATTACTGTACCTTGTCCCACTCCGAAGCTCGATTGCGTTGCATTGTTGCGTCTTCGGGTTGGTCTCGGTACTGCTCGGAAAATGGCCCGGCTTATGAATTCCGGCTTGGGCGTTCGCCATTTGACTCATTTGGGTCTCCACCATCGACATCTGCTTTGTCAAGGCTATCACTGAGTTTCCAATAGATGTCACACTATGCTCGAGAGCCCCGAACCTCTTGTCTACTTTATAAATAAAATCTTTTTGAGTCGCCTCTAATCGTTCCAACATCTCTTCCATCGGTGTCTTAGCAATCGGCTCTTGAATAACCCCGTTTTTCACGTTAAATCCCGGTGGTGGCTGAAGAGCATTGTTCGGGTTGGCATAGGAGAAATTAGGGTGATTTCGATTGTTCGGATAATAGTTCCCCCTATTTCCCCCTTGCCAGAAGTTTCCTCCTTGCAGGTAATTTACATCCTCCTCAATTGCAATAGGCTCGTTTAGCTCTTCAAAAACTGCATTGACTCCCAAAGTCTTCTTTCTTAGCATCTCAAGCTCTTTTTGTTGTCTTTCAAATTACGCCTTCAAATCACCGTAGGCGTCCTCGTCACCGGATGGGACCTTTCTTCTCGTCATCTTCCTATCGGTCACCTCCTCGTAATCATTGTTGACCGCTAGCTCGATGAGATTCTTAGCCTCTTCATAATCGTTAGCAAGAAATCCCCCTTTCGAGGAATAGTCCAACTCTCTTCTAGCCTTCCTCGTCAAACCCCGATAAAACCGAATGTAGATTTCCTCCTTGTCAATTCCATGCTGTGGGCATTTGCGAAGTAGCTTCTTAAATCGGATCCATGCCTCGTATAAGTATTCATCCTCATATTGCTCGAATTGCAAGATATCGTTGATTTGTTTTTGCACCTTCGAGGGAGGATAGAACTGTGCTAAGAACAACCGAGTCATCTCTCTCCAAGTACCAATTTCCTTCCGATCTAGGCTCTTGTACCAATCTAGCGCATCGTCTTCTAAGGAGAACCGGAATAGGCGGAGCTTAATGACATCCGGAGGCACTCCGTTTTGCTTGATGGTGGCACATATGTCCAAAAACGACTCAAGATGAGCGTTTGGATCTTCATTAACTCCTCCTCCGTATGTTTGAGACTTCACCGTAGCGATGAGGGACGGCTTAAGCTCGAAGTTGTTGGCATCAATCTTTCCCCAACCTCTTTCTTGATAATCGTCCAGCTTAGGTCGAAAGCGGGCATTCAAAGGGATCTTCTCGGGAGGAGCGAGTTCTCGTGGTGGGTCAACAATGCCGGCCATGGTATCAACGATAGGTATAGAAATACTCTCGGTTCTCGCTTCTTGCTTCTTCCTCCTCAAAGACTTCTCGATTTCCGGATCCAAAGAAAATAAGTCCTTTCCTTGGGATCTTGTGATCATGCACCGCCTACAAGGAAGAGAAAACAAGATGTGAGGAAACGAGATCGAATATTAATAATAATAGTAAACAACCTAAAGTAACAATCTCTTCTTTTTCGAATTATCCCCTTAAGTTTTCTATCAATTCCCCGGCAACGGCGCCAAAAATTGATCGCTTGAATTCGCGTAGTATGGTTTTCAAATCCGATCAATTTTAAAATTTGTAAAACCTCGAAGTATTTTCAAGGTGTCGAACCCAAGGAAATTGATATGTCGAAAATAAAGGAAGTAACTCTACTCAAAATTTGACTGCTATTTAGGAATCCGAAAATTTGGTTTGTTTCTAATTATCTAACTTTAAAAATCGAAAAATAAAAATAAAATAAAAGATGAATTATCTAAATCAAGCAAATAAAGCAAATTAGCAAGATAAAATCACAAGTTGAAAACTAATTGATCCTAGGGTAGTATCATCTAATTGAGTTCACACAATCCATTCACTTGATTCCTTTTCCCCAAATTTTAATTCAATCCTAGAAATAATCACTCAGCCGATCTAGAATTCCGATCAAGGCAACCTAGAAATATAGTTAATTTAAACCCTTTTCGCCTGTGGCTCAAAGAATTTAAATCACTTAAAAAGCGTCAACTTATTTATCTATGATTTATCTTACTCTGTCAGGTCTTAAGATCAAATCATAGTGTGCATCAAGTATTTCCACTAATCAATTACTCCTTCCGGACAAAATTAATTAGCTAACATGCATCGATTAAGGGCCCTTTAATCTAGCACGAGATTTTACACATCTTGATCACAAGCCTAGGATGAAAGGTAAAAAGGTAATCAAAGGAACATCATGTGAACATCAATTAAAATTACTAACCCTAGAATCAATCAATGGATTTAGCCAGACATAATTGATATTAAACAAGAAATAGATGGAGAATGCATATTATTCATATGAAAAGAGAGATTACAACCCGTCCAGATGAACTCTGAGTCTTCAATCTCCGAAAAACAATAATAATTGCTGCTCTCCAAAAAGTTCTTGTCTCCAAGGAATAAATCTTGCCCCCCAAAAAATGTAAAAAGTCTAAAGATGATAAAAGAATGATAAAAGCTACCAAAAGGTGGTGAAAGATAATAAGAGGTGATGAATTCCCCCTAAACTAGGTCTAAAAGGAGGTTTATATAGCCTAAGGGAGTTAAATTCCCGATTGGAACTAATCTAGGAAACAAAATCTATCCAAAAGAGTCACAATTCGTCAAAACACGAGAGCCCGTTGGGCAGCCTATCGGACGCACCTATCGGCCGATAGGCTGGCCCGATAGTTGGTTCGTCGGTCGACTTCACTTGATAGGGCTAGGACACCTTTCGGACGCACCTATCGGCCGATAGGCTGGCCCGATAGGTGGTCTGACTTTTGCAAAAATCCGTTTCTTCCGTCCGTTTGACTCGACTCTCGGTCCTTTGTCTCTTTTTAGGTCCTTTTGGCTCTAAAAACCTGCAAACACACTAAAACCAACCCAAACGCGTAATACGGCTCGACTAATCATAAATAAGCCAAATACGAGCACATTAATCACGAAACGAGATAAAAACCTAGTATAAAATCCTAGAAAAATGTGGTAAAATTACCACTTATCAGTCTCGACAATTAAAACCTTATGAGATGAATTATCCTACTCATGATTTAGAGTTGGCCGCAATTGTCTTCGCACTCAAGATTTGGCGGCATTATTTGTATGGTTCACCGTGCCGGATTTATACCGATCACAAGAGCCTGAAATATATTTTCAGTCAGAAGGAGCTGAATATGAGACAGAGACGTTGGTTAGAGTTGATAAAGGATTATGATTTGGAAATTCTTTACCACCCCGGGAAAGCCAATGTCGTTGCGGATGCTTTGAGCCGCAAATCGGCGTCTCTTCAAATGCTCGAGGTTCTTACATCTCGCATTTAAAATTCGTCAGGACTTAATTGAGCAAGGGATAGAAGTTTGGCTTCAACGAGTACAGGGACGGCTGTGTACTCTCGAAATTACTTCGTCCTTAGTTGATGACATCAAAGGGAAGCAGTGGAGTGACCCGATGATTTCTCAACTGAAGGAATATGTAATTAAAGGAAAAGCTCCTAGCTTTATGGTTCACGAGGATAGTATTCTGAGATTTCAGGGCAGGCTTTGTGTTCCGAACGATTTAGAGTTGAGGCAGAAAATTCTCTGAGAAGCTCATGCTACGCCTTACTCAATCCACCCCGGGACGAGTAAGATGTACAAAGATTTGAAGCGCAATTTTTGGTGGAATAACATGAAGAAGGATGTTACGGAGTTTGTACTATGGTGCTTGACATGTCAACAAGTCAAGATCGAACATCAACGACCAGCGGGGTTGTTGAAACCACTTCTCATTCCCGAGTGGAAGTGGGAAGATATCTCGATGGATTTCATCACTGGCATGCCGAGAACTCGGGCCGGAATGAATATGATTTGGGTAATTGTCGATCGGCTGACAAAGTCTGCACACTTCCTGTGTATTAAGGATACTTGGGGACCGGATAGACTGACTCGAACCTTTATTGCTGAGATCGTGAGGTTACACGGTGCCCCCAAGACCATTGTTTCTGATCGAGACGGCCGTTTCGTATCGCACTTTTGGCAGGCCGTTCATCAGGCTTTGGGTACTGAGTTGAGATTGAGTACCTCCTTTCATCCTCAGTCGGATGGTCAGACAGAGAGGACGATTCAGATGTTGGAAGATATGTTACGGGCTTGTGCCTTAGACTGGAGTAATGATTGGGAGCTTCACTTGACGTTGATCGAGTTTGCTTACAATAATAGTTGGCATGCATCGATCAAAATGGCACCCTTCGAGGCACTTTATGGTAGGCGGTGTAGGTCGCCATTATGTTGGGACGAGGCTTCTGAGCTAGTTGGGACGGAGCCGGACATGTTGATGGAGACTAAGGAAAAGATTTCTATTATCCGGGACCGATTGCTTGCTGCCCAGAGTCGTCAGAAATCTTATGCTGATACTCGTCGTCGACCCTTGGAGTTCGAAGTGGGGGATCATGTCTTACTCAAGGTGTCGCCGACCCGTGGAGTTTTCCGCTTCGGGAAAAAGGGGAAACTTAGTCCGAGGTATATCGGACCTTTCGAGATTTTGGACAGAGTTGGAGATTTAGCTTATCGCTTGTCGTTGCCTCCAGCTTTGAGTCACGTCCATAGTGTTTTTCATGTGTCTCAGTTGAGGAAGTACGTACCGGATCCGAGCCACATTATCGACTACAGTGAGATTGACGTAGCCGAGGATATTACCTTTCCGGAGAGACCCGTGAAGATCCTCGAGCGTCGCGAGAAACAACTTCGGCATAAGACCATTCCACTGGTTAAAGTGCAATGGTCGAGACATGGAGTCGAGGAGGCAACTTGGGAGACGGAAGAGAAGATGCGGGTGGAATACCCCGAACTATTTATTTCTTAATTTTCGGTACGAAACTTCTTTTTAGAGGGGGAGAATGTAATATCCGTACTTTTATTGGCTGTTTGACTTTGTCGTCCTCCTTATTTTGTCGCTCTGTAAATGCTTGGAGATGTTGATATTGTTATTGAGTTTCGTATCTTGTTTGGGTCTTGATCATGTTGTTCTAAACCTTGCGGAAGTGTTCTGGGCCAGAGAAATAGCGCACGTTAGGCCTAGGCTAACGCATGCTAATTCTGCTTGATTAGTGCACGCTAGCTTTGAGTCGTAGCGCGCGCTAAGGGGATCAGCTGTGTCGTAACCAAGAACCTGCATCGCTTCGGATCGGCGGATTAACGACGCTATGAGTTGTTAGCGCGCTATTCGTGGTTACTAGCGCACGCTAACACCCGGCCCATAGCGCGCGCTACCGGCCGTTGGCAGAGGCGTGAGGTTGCCGTTTTCTCGACTATCGTGTAGCGACGCTAGGCTTGCTAGCGCACGCTAAAGCTATTGCTTAACGCACGCTAAGGCATATCGGTAGCGCACGCTAAGTTTTGAGCGGAGACAAGAAGTTCGACTCCGTACTAGTTGCCACATTTTGACTAGCGCACGCTAGAGACAGCATTTAGTAGCGCACGCTAACGGAGCCGGCAGGAGCCACTGGACTACCCGGTGACTTCGCTAGCGCACGCTAATGAAGGAGGCGTAGCGTGCGCTAGACTGGACAGGTATATATATGGCAGTTGACTTTATTTTCGTCATTTCTCACCTTCTCCAGTCCTTTTCGACGGGAATCGCTCGGGAGAGACAATCTTGGGCGATTAGAAGCAATCTTCCTTCTAACAACGACATATCTAGTTGGAGAACAAGGATTTCACAACATCTAATTCATCCTAACGTCCGAATCAAGGTAAAAATCCTTAGAACCCTACTTTTTGGGAATTTTGGGGTTTTTCGTAGATTCGTCCGATTTATCCATTTTGAAGTTTGAGAACCTTGAGATTATGATGTATCTATACCGTATGCATGCTTTCCTACGATTTTACGGTTCGGATTGTGCCGTTTTCGCACTTGTGAGTTTTGGACGATTTTCCAACCTCTAGTTGATTATCCGTATATTTTTATGAATCGTAGACGGGTTTCGGGGGTTTCTTCGTGTAATTCGAATATGGATAATTGATTATCATATTCCTTGCGAATCGTTTAGGTGCCGGAAGCGCATTCTTGGACCTACCGAACTCATACCTTTTTCCATTCGATTTGTCGATGTCTCAAAGGTAAGTATATATTTATGATTGTACGTTCTCGACTTTAAAAGTAAGATATATTGATGACATGATATGAACGAACCACTTTGGGGCGGGCCGATGGGTCCCCTAAGGGTTCTGTAGCCTCTGGTGCGGTTCCACGGTATTCATACATGCAATGATGACGGACGATATGAACGAACCACTTTGGGGTGGGCCGATAGGTCCCCTAAGGGTTCCGTAGCCTCTGGTGCGGTTCCACGGTATTTATATATCCATTGATGCGATGCTATGAGATTTAGTTATTCCGGAATACTAGTCTTGAATTGATGAATTGACGGTTACCTTTACTTTATTATCGAGGAGTATTGTGTTTCATACTTGATATACTTGCACTAGCTATTCGACGGCTAACCCCTTTATGGGGGAAATACTTTTTATGTATTTCAGGTTCCAGGAGAGCGGATAGGCAGGTATCGGGTCGGCATGAAGATGATGGGCAAGTGTGATACTGTGTCTTTCCTCCGGTCATGTTTTTGAGTTTTTCCATTCAGTGTTGTTGTACTGGAATGGTTATTAAATGCCCGAGCACTGTTTTCGATTTTTTCATTGATGTTCCGGCCTGTGTTTGCCGAGGTATTGATTTGGGTTGTGATGTCTTCGAATACATATGTTTTGAATGCCGTTGTATTGTTCTTCATCTCAATGTATGTAGACCTTCTCGGTCATGTTTCATAGTTCCGCGTATGTCTAGCCTTGTGGGTCCCACGGCGGGGCTCACGGTGCTGTAATATACCCCGAATAACTTGGGGGTGTTACAGCTCATCCCTTCACGATCGCTACTAGCTCGATCTCCGAGTACCTAAAAATAAAGCCCACGACGGGGTCAGCCACAATACTCAATAATGATACCGATCACATCATCATAAATAATTACATACCAATGTAATAATACTGTAAGAATACTATCAACGTAATCTTACCGTTATAACCTTACCAATCCATAATAATCCAATCCTTACCATAATCCACATTTCGCATCCTCGAATGACGAAATGAACTTAACAACAATTATCTGTATTGAATTTCAAAAATACCAACAATCCTCAAAACATCATCATAACTCATAATCATGAAATAATTCATCCGTGCCAAATCCTGTCCATCGGATTACACAATCAAAATTCAACCTGGATAAACCAACAGTACACAACATATCTGTATATCAACTACCATATGATAATGATAACAAATCCCGAACATCGACGTACAGTGCGAATGCTTATACGATCAATAACCAGATCAACCAAAACATCACTGAGAATATCATCGACATGATAACTCCAATACGACCAATAAAGGATCACGATAATTGAGAATACCATCAACAAGGTAAATCTCGAATGCAATCAATGAAGGATCAACAATAACCGAGAATACCATCAACAAGGTAAACTCCAAATGATCAACAAAGGACCAACCATAACCGAGAATACCATCAAAAAGGTAAACTCCAAATGATCAACAATAATGGATCTCAAGAAATAACTTCGACTGCCGAACATACCCCTCGGGCGTATGAACAACCAGTCACAAACCGTCGAACATACCAACCATAAATGGAGGATAAACGACCAAACAATATGTCTCAAAGATGGAAGTCATAGTACGCCCGATCCGGAAATGTGTCCGTGCACAAGCCACCCCGGGTATTGATCACATACACGTGTGGTCTTGTACCTAATTAGCCTCACGAACTACGTCTCGTGTGCACGGTTCAATGTGGAAATATCAACACATAACCATCATGTGCCCCACTAAAAATCCTACACAATAACCAATCGGCACGCAGATATGACTCCAGATATGTCACGATGCAACATGACAATGAAACTCAAAGAAACACATATCCAATAAGGATCAAAAGACTCACCGAAGTGAACAACAACAGACTGACAATGAGAAGTCGACACGACTAATCAATATCCAAAACATCAATCCTGGGATCATCATCCCTAAATCAATGACCAACATGATCTACGATCTTAATACAACAGTCCTGGGATCAACATCCCTCAACGAATTACCGATACGAAACTCATTACACGAAACCTCAACATATACAACAACTCAACATACTAATTATCCACATGACTGAACAAATACTTAGATTACCTCAAAGCCGAGGACCATATCCATCAACATCCCCCAATGAGACGATCAACACAACCATTAATACCAACAATAGTCCTGGGATCAACATCCCTCAACGAACAACCAGTACGAATCTCAATATACAAAGCCTCAACATACAACATATACAACAACTCAACGTAATAATTACCTCATAACTGAACAATACATAAATTACCTCAAAGCCGACGACAATATCCTTTCCACAAACAACATCCTTGAACGAATACACAGTTATACAAATAATCTCAAATAAGGTACCATCCATTCAATACCAATAAACCTTTATCCCGATACTTATGTCATCACGATAACTATCCTCGATATCCGCTATTCTATATCCTTGACCAAAGATAACTCACGTCTTCCCTGAACACAATTAAATCATATACCTTATGATTTAATACAGCTAGAGCACGATATACAAACCATTATCCCGACAACTTACATTTCTAACAACATTGCTATATGAATTATAAATGAAATGAAAACGAAACCATTCATCAAATATTATAAACCGAACAAGTATAAACTTGCCTCGATACCGATACCACGAAGCCGTTATCAAAATCCATTGCCTTCGTCTACGGGCTCCTCAGCCCCGACCAAAAGCAATCTATGAACTCTTCAGCCTCAACCGCAACACAACGGTCATAAACCACGATCAAAACATATAAACCTATTGCAATAACCGATTAACACACATTCGATAAAAATCAATAACCGACATACCCAATCAACAAACTCAACGGTTCAACGAAACCTCGATCATATACATAAAACCAAATAATCCAACTCAACAAATACGATATCATATCCACAATATAATCCGTAACTTGATGATCACAAATAACAATCAATAACCGATCAACAAACACAACGGTTCTACAATATCCCGATTAAATACAAATCCAAACAATCCGAACCAATCAAACACGAATTCAAAACCAAAATACGATTCCACACTCCGAAGATCATATCAATAATCAATTTAAACCAACAAGGGTCTAACATTACCGATTCCAAATTCAATCTTAAATACGGATACAAGTTTCCTCCTTGTAATTTCATAATAAAACCAATTACCGATTATCATCATCAATCCGGACGATCCGATTAATTCAACATTATAGATAATCATACTCCTAGAGTTTCAAATAATTCCATTACCCGAATTGAACACTTATTCAATAAGTATGAATTCTTAAACTCAAAAGTGAATCATAATCTTATAAAACCCGAAAATCATATTCGTATTTCTATACGAATATTGTACCAAAACACATAACTTAGTTTTAAATGTGAATATTCCATATTCATATCCAAAACACCAACACTTTAAAACATATTCATCAAATCAATGATCAATTCATCTCGACATTAAGGATTTTATAACATATTCGATTCCAACTTCAACTCCAAATACGAAGACAAAACTCCTTCTTGTTCATACTTGTAAATTCGTAGAAAACAATTTACCGATTATTATCATGAATAATCACATTCCAAAATTATCCGAAATCCTTCCAAAATCATGATATGTATAACTCAAGGGTTCTTCAAGAACACGAATTATCCGAATTCACGTTCATAATCCATAAAACAACATAATCCGTTGTTTTCTAACATCTAAACAATCCTTATTCACAATTCAAGGTGTATATAATCATGTCATTCAACATATACTTCTCATAACATCATGATTCGCAAAAAACCACCAAGAACATCGAGAATACCACGATTCCATAATCATAACAACATAATCGAATCATTTGATCACCAATTCATTATCTTCCTTTAACAAAATTCCCATAATTACCAAGAATCATCACAACAATATCATTTCAACCATCATTCATACGAAAACGTGTAGAATTTTCCAAGTTCTACTCATTGAGACATTTCATCGAACACTTTGAAGGCATAGTCCAATTTAATCGTTTATTCGAAGAAATACTCGAATTCATTCCACAAAACTTCAAGAGTATTGAATGATTACGAGTTTACAATCAAGTTCAATCAATAATCTGAATCAAAACGAAGCAAATCGGCCAAAACACCAAGAAACCTCAAGAACATCCAAAAACCAAAAGTTTAGGTGTTCTTACCTTCGATCTGGGTGGAAGATGATGTTAATCCATGATTCCAACTTCCAAACATGTTGCTAGATGATGATCTTACTCAAATCCATCCACTTTTGCTGAAGGAATCGCGAAAAAACGAAGAAAAAATGAAAAATGCCGAAGTGACCCGGTCCAGGCCTTAAATAGGCAGGACCTGCCGGACCATTACATACGTAACCGGCGGGTCCTTACGTACGTAGCCGGCCGAGGCCTACCCTACTGCCCAGTTCGTTCGGCACCCTTACATACGTAACCGGCAGCTGGCTTACGTACATAACTGGCCCTTACGGCCGTAACCGGCTACTGTCTTACGTACGTAATTGGCCAGTCCTAGCCATCCCTGTGAGTCACTGCCGACCTTGATCGGCCATCCATGCGAGTCACTACCGACCATGCTCGGCCACTACAGGTCCTCTCGGCCACGACTCGGCCAGCCGCCCCGTAACGTACGTAACACTTATTCCGTTGCGTACGTAATACGTACGTTGACTTGCTACAAGATATATTCAGACACGTATTACGTAATACACCCTGTATAACGTACGTAACTCCATCCGTTGACTCACCTATCCACATCTGCGCCAAAAGCTGCCGACACCGGGCCCAACTGTCCGATTCCTCTTGTTACGTACGTTATATAGTGACGTACGTAAGCTAACACATTTTACGTACGTAAGCTCCAAGGCTTAACGTACGTAATGGCTTTTATACTTAGCCAAAAATTCAACTGTTCCTGTCCATCTCGACATACTAGATACGAACATATGGCATACTGAATACACATACTGAATCCAAAAATATTCTCATACGATATACCTGATATCCAAATCAGTTCAACCTGATACAACAAATCCTCAATATAACTGTCAACCAAAACGTCAATTACACAAGTATAATTGTCTCGGTCATCAATTTATTTTATCCATACTGTATAGATACCAAACTATACAGTATACCTCAGATAAAATAACGCGAAAAATTTATACTGAAAATTCGGGTATTACAGCTCTAGCTAATATTGTTTGGATGTAATATTTCACTGTGCGGAAATGCAAAATTGATACATTTCTTTCCCTATGATATCCCACTTCATTCCTCTTGCTGTTTTTACTTTTTAGCGGGTGTAAAAATTAAGAAAATGATGGCAGCTTAAGGAGTTTCTTTTCGATCTCTTGACGTGCATCTATCCACGATTTATGTATTGTTATTTCTATTACTGTACTTTTTATTCGTTTGTTTTTAATAAAAGTATTGATGGCAGCGTAAGGCGACTCTTCGGACTCTCTTGAAGCGCATCTAGGTTGTTTGTGTTATACTTCCGGGTATATATTTTTTTTTTTGTTGTTTTGCCACACTTATTTCTTGCAGGTCCAAAAAAAGGCTTGAGCGAAGCGTCGTCTTTCATAAACAGGGAAGCCTTATTTAAACTCTTACTCCATTGTTCTTTTTACACAATAAGGATATTGTTTATCATTAAGTGTGGGGGAAGGTGTATATCTATATCTATATCTATATCTATATCTATATCTATATCTATATCTATATCTATATCTATATATATATATATATATATATATATGAAATATTAAAAAAAATAGGATGAAAATCACGGCACCATTATCTTGAGAAAACGTTAGTGAAAAAATCATTTTTGGGATGTTTCACTAGTTTTGATAATGGATTTGGAGGAAGGTGTATGTGATTCAGTATACAACACCCTTTTTGTGAGTTTTGAGCCTTAGAGCAATACTTATATATACGCTCTATATTTTTTGTTGTGTGGTCAAACATATTGTGTTCATTCTAGAACTTGCTCATTTATTCATTTCGAGACTACATTCATAAACTCTTGCATTAAGATGATAAAGGCAATTAGGATTAACCCCTTGTTGGCTTATATTTTCCCACCCATTACATTTTATCCTTAGAAGCCCCATTGAGCCTGAGCCTATTTCTTTGATCAAGCACATTACTTTAGCCATTATCCATTCTTGTTGACGACTCATCCATTTGCACCCTCTAGTCAAAGATTTAATTGTGAACTAAATGTGTGACAAATAGGGACCGATGTTCATAAGAGTATTGTGGAGATTAAGAGCTTTTGTTGAAAGTGAAAGGGTGTGAAGTATATTGGAGTATTGAACCAAAAAAAAAAAAGAAGAGCGGGAGGTCAAGTGCGAAAATCATCACTATATATACATAAAATAGCACTTGAACTATCCCTTGAGAGATACATAATTCCTTCCAGAAGATCCATTGCATACTTTTTCTTACACAAGAGTATGACCTTACCAGATGAATATTCAATTACCATGTACAGAATAACTTGGGGATGATGGTTTGAGAGTTTTCATTACTGAAGGGGGGTGTTGATTGTTATTTGTAGGATTTGTTATGCATCTAAATTCACAATTGATCTTGGCTAGCAAACCTCATAATTTTCCCTTTATCCTACCCATACCCAAAGCCACGTTACAACCAAAAGAAAGACCTTTTGATTTATGCATGAGTTTATTTATAAGTAGTGGAGATTTGATTTTTGACCAAGCATATGGTAATGACACATTATGCTTTGATATGAGTGAACTCTTCTCGAATATCCCGTATATACACTTGAGTGAAGAGTGATATCCACCGTGAGGGTATTGAATCTTTTTGCATTCGATTCTCAATGAAGTTGTTAGAATTTGGTGTGGCATCCTATTTTTCTCTGATCTCACCTGGGTCATGATCACTTGTTCTCTCTTGATATTGGTTTTATCATGATTTTTTTCAGCATATGAGTATTATAACTCGGGTATAATATTTGCCCGAGGACGTGCAAAGATAAGTGTGGTGGAATTTGTTTAGTATATTTTGAGTAATATTTTTATTAGTATTTTATATATATAATTGTGTGTTGTGTAATAATTTATTCGTTTTACCATATATTTATATTAGTTCATTTTATTAGAATTTTCTATAATTTTGTGTTATTTTTGGATAATTAATTAGAATTAAATTATATCTGCAGGTTATTAACCAACCGGTATAAGACAGATCAATTGGTTCAAGGGTGATATTTTTATAAAATTCAAATATAGTAACGACTGGTCTCATTTTATTCGTCTCGTCGAGACGATCATTTTAGAAAAAAATTCATCCGAATCCGAGTTCGTATGAAGAAGTTATGACCGTTCGAAGGACAATTAAATAGACGGACCATATTGTGCCACGTGTCAACACCCGATTGGACCGGAAATTCAACTCTCTGTTGATGTCATCCATGACATCAGCATTAATTGGCAGGCGTGTATTATTGGGGGTGGAATTTTAAAATGTTAAAAATTATTATTTTATTAATTTTGTAGTAGTATAAATAGGGGATGAATGTGTAGTGTTTTGGTAGAGAAAAAAAGGAGAAAAAATAGAGAGATATTATTATAAGGGAGAGAAATAAAAATATTGTGTAATAAAATTATATTTAAGTAATAATATTATGAAATATTTATTTATTTGTGTTGTTATTATGAGTGAATAATTTTCTTTTACTGGGGTTATAATGAAACCATGTCTATATTATTATTAATATTTATATAATAATTCCAAATAAATGTTTTTAATGATTATGATTTTCGTTTCAATAGGGGAATATTATTTCATCAATTATATCATGTATTTTTTATAGTTATAAATTCCCCATTGCTTTGTGATTATTGATATTAGTTAATCTCTTTGATTATTTGTTTTCCATTAAATTGGATACATATAATGCTTAGAAATTACATTTTTCAAGCGAAGAAAAATCTATATTTGAATTATAATTTTGTACTTATTGTTAAATCTATAGGAAAATAGTGAGATTGATTTCAGAATCTATTCCCTGAATTTATTGGAATTAAAATATAAAATAAATAATAAATAGACATTGGTGGACTATAAACCCTAGTAAATTATTTAAAATCAATTTATCTAAAATCTACTTAAAAATTAATGTTATTTGTTGCAATTATTATAACCAATCAAAAATCAAATTATTTGGGACTAGGTTGAAATTTAATAGAATTTGGTTCAAAATGATAGGAATATATTTACTTCACTATCATAGTCCTCCCTGTGGAATCAACCTTGCACCGCATATCTACATCGAACGAATCGTGCGCTTGCTAGTATTAGACTAAAGAAAAATATTTTGCAAAATAAATTTAACAGAATGCGTTTTCAACAACTTTGAAAATAAAAATAAAAACAGAAAACATAAAACATTTTGCAAAATGAAAGTACAAAACAAAATAGAACGCACCCTTAATATATAGAGCTCGCTCCCTCACCGTGTTCAGCCTGCCATAATTGAAGGAACCGTGTGAAGATTTTCAAAGTCTTGTTCAAACCTTTTTTTTCCTTTTCTTTGCATTTTCTTTTCCCAACTTGCCAACAATTTCGGCGGCCACGTGCCCCAATAGAGGGTGGAATATTCAACAATTCTCCCCCACTACAAATGGGGGTTTGACCAGACCTGCTTTACATTTGCAGTTCTCGAACTTATCTCGAGGTAAGGACTTGGTAAGCATATCGACACCATTATCATCGGTGTGAATCTTCTTGAGCTGCATTACTTTTTGTTGGGATGAAATACCCTATTATTATAAATACATCCTATATCCAGCATCTTACAACAATCTTCATACAACGCTCAGAAGACGTTCGCCCTACAGTGAAATGAGGATTCAGCTTTACAGCAAATAGACTGTTGGCCACAACATAATCGCTGTAGGTATTTTACTTGGCAAAATTAAAATGTAAATCTAACAGGAAAATACGTAACCCTTTAAACCATTATGAAATAAGCAATTCCTTATTCATAAAATACTCACGATTTTCAAAGGGGCATTTAATTTTGATGGAGATAACATTTAATGGGGTCGTAGATTGTGGACTGACGAGCATTTAATGAATACCAAAAAGAATGTATGAAGCATTAAATATAAAGACACTATAATCAAAACATTCATCAACCGCGAATCTGAAGTGTCTATATCAGCAACCTATGGATACATTTAGAACAGATCTCTTTTCGAGGTTATAAATAGCCCAATCTATAGGACTTTCCACTTACTGAAACTCTGATGTATCGAAATTACTTATCATCTTACACGAGCAATCAATTTCTTTAAGCCTACAGCGCATATCCTTATTGAAGAAATATTCAGTCCTAAATTGTGAACAACACACTACATCAAGGAACTCAAAGTCTACAGTTGCTGTTCGGAAATATATTGTAATACAACACTTTTTTTGCCACTAAGTATATAATAAACAACTTAGAATATAGGAGCACAGTAAGTTGTACGAGTTTCGAATTTAGTTTGCATAGCGGAAGTTTGTTGTGTGAGTTGCTGCAAATACAGCAACTAGGCGTTCTCCTGTTTGCTTGGTGTGTACAGGGTTTTTACAATATATACTATTAAATCACAGTAAAATAAAAACAGTAAATACTAAACGTAAGTAACACACAGTTTAAAGTGGTTCGAGGTAAACGCCTCTACGTCCACTGGTCCTCCACACAGGAGTAAAGAGTTTATTAAAATCACTAAGTACACAACTACGTGACTTTAACTAAACCTATCTCTGTATCGTTCACACAGATTGATACAGGGACTGCAGCTTTGGGCCATTCACACAGATTGACTTGAGATCTTTTTCAACTCGCTTCTTCTCATATAGATCGAAGCTTCATCTTCAATGATATTCTTCACACACAGGTCGGAATACGCAAGGATCCTTAGTCCACACAGGGCTAATGATAATCTCAATGATAAGGGCAGAACACTTCTCAAACAGCAGCTTTATCACGGATGAACAATCATTATATGCTGTGCTGTTTGCGTTGAGGACTTGTATATTTCTTCGCTTGGATACTGCTATATGATCACAAAATATACTTCTTTATAATCGCTAGAATGTTAGAGTAAACTGTCAGATCTTTCACGATTATGAATAGCTTATATGTTCAGTCCTCTGGCTTGGGGGTATTTATAACCTTGGAAATATATCCGTTATAAATAAAGTTGTTGCTGATTGGTGAGATGTTGATGTCTGTCTCTTGATTGGCGGCTGTTGAATATTTGAATTAAAGCAGATCGCATTTAATGCTTCAGACATCCTTTCTTTATTTGCATTAAATGCTCTTCAGAGCGTTCAAACTTGTCTCTCTCCAACTGCATTAAAGGTTGTCCTATCAGCAATAATTGCTGCTTTAACCGTGAATACTTTATGAATAAACAATGTTTATCTCACAATGGGTTTTAGCCTTTTTATATTCAATCCTGTTGAATGTGTTTTACTTTCCCCAGGTAAAACACCTTCAGCCTGTATACTGTATCCAACATATTACGTCTCTTTACTGTATGAAGAAGGCTCTGTAGGATGGACTGTCGAAGAACTCTTTGCTGTATGTAGGGGCTGTATGACGAGTTCTAACAGCTTCCATACTTGACAGTATTCTGACTTCTTTGAGATTACTTGCTGTAAGTTGGCATTTATCAAAACATGAATATTTATCCCAATAATTTCCCCCTTTTTGATAATGCCAAAACTCTCTTTCTAGATGTCTTCATTTGGATCCATAGAGGCTATCTTCGAGTCTTCTGTCCGATAGATCTGATCTTTAATACTTAGTCTAGAAATATGAACTGCTCATAGGCAAGTTAAAATGAATGAAAAATCCTACATGACTATATTACAACTGAACTTATGATTGGCGCGTAGGCACAATCTTACAGTGTGGTCTAGGTTGAATACAACTTAACCTATGAACTGTTCGCAGACAAGTTCTTACACCTTTAAGACTAACAAGTTTTATACTTGTTCAAATATTATAATAGCTTCGTAAACAAACAATAAAACAGTAAGCTTAGATTATGAGCTGTAATCTTTCAACAGAAATTTTTTTATTTATAATCAGGAAAGATTACAATGATTGAAAGAATTTCAAATATACAAACTGTGATGATAAGCCTACAGAAGGAAACAAAATATGGCGAAAAATGCAGACAGGCTAACTCCTATACTGAGAATGTCTCCAAGGCATTCTGTCAGGATCATTCGGTTCCTTTCCACTAATTGACTAAGGAGCCACTGCCTCGATCCTGATAAATGCTTCTTCCTTCTGAGGATTGATCATAGGCAAGTATCCAGTCCTCAGGGTGAATGATTCGATCACTTTTTTTATGCCTCGACTTCATCAGCATTTACAGAGGGAGCTTTCCTTACACCAACAGCCTCGAGAACTCATTCGCGGCATCCTGTAGCATTTTGAATTTGTTGAACTGGGGAGATTCCCAGATGAGCGTACAAAAGTATCTCATTAGTTGGTTTTTCTTCCAGTTCTTCAGATCATCGGCTGAAGGCTATCGATCAATGGGTAGAAATATCTTAGACAGCTTTCGTGGGGATGTTGGGATCTTGGAACTCCAGTCGAGAGCCAGATACCCTGTATCCTCTTGTAGGTGCGTCCAGACGGCCTATCGCAGCAGCAACACTTTCTTCCAGTGCTGCATCGATCTCTCTTTTTCTCTCTAGTCTCCATCTTCGACCAGCCTCTCTGGTATCATCAATATCTGATACCTTGGTATGAATCTCATGTAGGATCTTCATAGCATCTTCTTGTTTGGTCGTCAGAGTATTGATTTTCTCAACCAGAGTACCGAGCAGCAAAGACATATCATCTATCTTATGATCGTGGTCTGTCAACCTGGTACTCGTATGGTGAAGGGAAGCAACCGTCTTAGCCTCGGCAATCCTGAGGTTTTCTTGTTCTTGCCGAAGGATTTTCTCCAGATGCTGCTTGAGCTGATTGATCGCTTGCCTCAATGCATTAGGCATTAGGCGGAATGCATCCTCAACGTTGTTCATTGCAGACTTCAGTTTGGGGAGCTCATCCCGGGCAGTTTCTCTCATCCAATCGAGTTCTTTCCCAATGTCATACAGTGCCTTCACGGCATCTTGTAGGAACACTCTCTAGCGGCCGATGGCTTGGAGTTGCTCGATGCAGGCTTCCGTGTGTGGGGATCCAGGGTACGTGATCTTGGAATCCTCAGGCTCATTGAGTTGACGGAGAACCACATGATTATAGGATTGTCGAGGTGTCATCAGGTAGGAAACCATCATCGGAATCTGACTTGGATCTCACATAGATAAAATATGCAGGAGTATCTTGAGCAGGCTCTCCGACAGTAGGTGCTTTGGGAGCGGGAGCTTGAGAAGCAGGAGCTTCGGAAGAAGGTGCAACATGATCAGTCTTGGGGACATGAGGGACTGATTCCTCCTGTTCAGCTTGTTCTTCGGTAGTCGGAGGTACAGGAGGGACTGAATCCTCCTGCCGACTCTCAGCTTTCGCCTGATCTGGAAGAGGGACTGATTCCTCTTGGCGGATGGCGCGAGCAGCATCTTCTTCTTTCGGGACCATCTCTCATTCCTGTTCAGATGCTGCTTGCTCTTCAGCGGTAATAGGAGGGACTGATTCCTCCTGTTGTTGATCATTGGAAGCTTTCTATTATGGGGGAGGGGACTAATTTCTGTCAGATGTCCCCTGACCCTGTTGGCTTTGGTGATTGGCCATCTCTCATTCCCTGGCCTCTTCATCGGGCACTTGGGACGATCGCTATGATCGCCTTGGCCGTCGATCGCTCGACGCTAGGTCCTGTTCTGGGTCCTTCGATAGGCAAGTCTGCCTTGGTCTATTTGACTCTGGCTTGGTCGCCCGGCATTTGTGCCGATCGCCTGTTGAGGTGTATAAATCTCAACACAACAATTGCCCCCCAGCTTGCTCCAATGTTGAAGACATGGGGTGAGGTGGTTCCACTAGCGTTCATTTGGGATAAAGACGGGCGATCCGTTGAGCATACTCGGTCTCGGATTTGGGCAACCTGATCGTTTGGCGAGCTGACTTCGGTCTTGTTCTTGTGTTCTTCAATTTTGCAGATCCCTCGTGGAAAGCTGATCGTTTCGTCTTTGAGGAACCGTGCACGGTCACGGAGTTCGATGGACCGACCTCCATGACCGTGTCTTGTGCGCGAGGGATATGTTGACTCAAAGTATTTTGATGATGCTCGTATTCAAAACATTTAACAAAACGTATCTCAGCAAGCTGTTATATTGAAGGAGAAAACTGGTCTTAGCGCACGCTACATGTTTCAGAGTATCGCACGCTATCGAGACATATATACAGTCAAGTCAACTCAGCTGCAGTCTAGTCGGAACCTTCCTGATGGATAGTGCACGCAAAAGCTTCAATATTTGCGTACGCTAAAATACCAATATTAGCGCACGCTACACCACATTATTAACGCACGCTATCGCATCTCAAGTCAGAGTACAGTAAGGTCTGGAAAGAAAAAGGAAAAGGATTTGCGCACGTTACGGACGTTCATTTACGTACGCTACTATGATATCTTAGCGCATGTTACTTTTCATGTCTTGCGCACGCTACCGGATAACAAGTTTAGTAGTCCAGTAGCTACTGGACTCAAAATGAAAAAGCACTTACGTACGCTACACAAGGTAACATATGTTACTGAGGAAAGAATATAGCGCACGCTATTCAACAACTTTTAGCGCACGCTAAATCAGTCAAAATTCTATCGTTGGATATTCTACCCGTTGGAACAAAGAAGTCAAAAAAGATCCGTGAAATCTGGAAAAGCTGATATTAAACAATTACTAGGCACGCTAAGTACAATTTTAGCCATTGGAAAAGAGACGTTGGGGAGACAAACCAACGCTTTTCAAAGTCAAGATTGAAGACCTGTTGACCAACCGTTAGCGCACGCTAAGAAGGTATGACTAGCGCACGCTAGCCATATAATTTTACCGTTGGAACAGTTTTGTGACCGTTCAGATAGGCCAAGTCATAGATCGATTGCGCACGTTATGGATGTATTATTAGCACACGCTAATAATACAAATATCAGAATACGAAGAAGGCATGGCACATATAAATACCCATAGGAATTGGGTATCACCTACACAACTTCAAGCATACAAGCATATAAGCAATCAAAGCATTCTTGAGCTCAAATCTATATCTATTACTACATTCTAAGTTGTGAGAAGAAAGATACAAAGAGTGAAACACCTTGTAATATTTATTATACTTTATATTCTTTCATTTGGTTGTGAGTGTTGCATCACTCATACGAGAGCTTTAGAGAAACGAATTAAGAGTCACTAATCCGGTGTTATTAGGATCTTTGATCCGGCATTGTTAGCATTACACTCCTATATTCGTAAAGTGAGGATTATTTAGTTCTTATAGAACACTAGATAAACAAAGTTTATTTTGAGAGTGGTTGAGCTTGGACCAATAGAAGACAAGCGGTTGTAACGGTTGTTGTACTCGGACCGATCGAAGACGAGTCAAGTGTGTGGTTGTTCTTGAGCCAATAGAAAAATAAGTCGGAGAGATGACGTAGGCAAGTTTCCGAACCTCTATAAATTTTTGAGTCTTTTACTTTCCGCACTATTTCCTTTTATTCGTGAGAAAGTTCGATATTCCGCTTTACCACTATTCAACCCCCCTTCTAGTGGTGAATTTATCTCTTCAGTTGGTATCGGAGCGGGTCTATTTTTAAAGGTTTAACCACCTAAGGGAAAAAGATCCGCAAATGGCACTTCTTAGTCAAATCGAAGGAAATGCTCTCAACCGTCCTCCCTTCTTCGACGGTTCCAATTTCATGACATGGAAAAAGAAAATGGCTATCTTCGTTCAAGCCTATGATATTGAAATTTGGAAAGTCATTGCTCTTAGTCCGAAGCTTGCAAAGAAAGAGGATGGATCGTTGAAAAAGTTTGACGAATTTAATGACGAGGATTGGAGGAATACGCACATCAACTCACGTGCTACTCAACTTCTCTATTGCACCCTTAATCCCGAAGAACTCAATAGGATATCGTTCTACGAAAGCGCAAAGGAAATTTGGGAAATCCTCGAAGTAACTTATGAGGGAACCACCCAAGTTAAGGAGACTAAGATCAACATGCTTCTTCGTGACCACGAACTCTTCTCCATGAAGGGCGAGGAAACGATCAACAATATGTTGGATCGATTTTCGGCTATAACCAATGGACTTGCTTCTTTCGGAAAGCCTATATCGAGTAGCGACAAAGCCAAGAAAATTCTTCGCTCGTTGCCACGAGAATGGGATGCTACGGTTATCGTGCTCATGGAGTCGAAGGATCTCAACAAACTTGAGTTTAGTGCCCTCATCGGGTCACTCATCAACTATGAGATCGTTCTCAAGTCTAGAGGTACTAAACCAAAACCTCGGGAAAAAGTAATCGCATTCAATGTTGATAGCGATGTTGAGGAAGATCTTCCCGAAGATTAAGATGATGAGGAACTTGCTCTCTATGCCAAGAATTTTAGAAGGTATAGAATCCTAATTCAAAAAAGGCGAAGTTTCCTTGGTCGGGATGGCAAGCCGGAGCAAAAGAAGAGTGGCTATGCTCCTATAAAGAAGTTCAACAATAATTGTCGGAAATGCGGTCAAGCCGGTCACTATGTCAAGGAATGCCGAGGATCCTCTTCAAAGCCTCAAATGGAAAGATTCAAAAAGAAGGAGGTCCTAATCGCTTCTTGGAGTGATGACGAGGAGGAGATTGAAAGATCTCTAGACGCGAATCTCGCATTCATGGCACTCGACTCAGAAAGTAATATCGAGGTACCGGCACCAAAGAAAAGCAAGTGGTACATTGATAGCGGATGTTCAAGGCACATGTGCAGCTCCGAGGATTTGTTTGAAGACCTCGAATATCAAGAACAAGGTCATGTCACCTTTGGGGACAATCAAAAGGGAAAAATCAAAGGCATCGGAAAATTCGGTAAGGAACCTTCTCCCTCTATCAACAAAGTATTGTTTGTTGAAGGTTTGCATCATAATTTACTTAGCGTTTTACAACTTTCCGATGAAGGTTTTAAAATTCTCTTTGAACAAACGTATTGCACGGCATTTAGAAATAATAAAGTTGCATTCATCGGTTTGAGATGTGGAAACATTTATATTGTTGATCTTAATGATAAAAGTTCATTCAATGAAAAATGTCTTATTACTTTGGATGATAATGCATATTTATGGCATCGAAAATTGGGGCATACATCTTTACCTATCATTTCTATTTTATCAAGACACGATCTTGTCCGTGGTTTACCTAAACTTAAATTTGATCGAAAGCATTTGTGTGAATCATGCATAAAAGGGAAACACACTCAAGAATCTTTCGAACCAAAATTCGAGGTTTCCACTAGTCGCGTTATTGAACTTGTGCATATAGATTTGATTGGACCATCTAGATATGTTAGTTTAAATGGCAAGCTTTACACTTTGGTTATTGTTGATGATTTCTCTCGTTTTACTTGGGTTAGATTTGTAGCTCATAAGGATGATGCATTCTCCGAGTTTTGTAAATGGTGTCGTTTGGTATCAAATGAGAAAAATCTCTCCATAATTTCTATCCGTACCGATCATGGAGGTGAATTTGATTGCACTCCGTTTGAACTCTTATGTGACAAATATGGTATTAATCATAATTTTTCGGCTCCTAGAATGCCTCAACAAAATGGGGTTGTTGAAAGGAAAAATCGATCTTTGGAAGAAATATCAAGGACTATGCTTAACGAATACTCTCTTTCACGATATTTTTGGGCCGAAGCAATCTTTACGGAATGCTATGTGATTAACCGGGTTCATGTTCGTAGAAGTCATCTTAAAACCCCGTATGAATTGTGGGAGGGCAAAAAGCCAAAGATAGCTTATTTTCATCCTTTTAGTTGCAATGTATTTATTTTGAACAATGGTAAGGATAACTTGGGCAAGTTTGATGCTAAATCCGACTCCGGAATATTTCATGGTTATTGTAAAAATAGCAAAGCATATCGTGTTTATAACATTAGAACCAATAAAGTTGAAGAATCCATTCATGTTAAATTCAATGATATGATCTCACCCCCGAGAAAGGTAGAATATTTTGATGATGTAGGTACTTTTCCGGATCCCTCAACCGAAGTGAAGAAAATTTTGGAAATTCAAACGAACACAATCGTTGATTTAGCTAAAGATTGGAAGCTCATCAAAGACCATCCAAAGGATCTCGTGATTGGAAATATTGAAGACGGTGTTCAAACCCGAAGGAGAACCACCGAATATATGGCTCATTGTGCTTTCGTATCCGAAATAGTTCCCAAGAATATATCCGAGGCTCTTGATGATGAAAGTTGGGTGATGGCAATGCAAGAGGAGCTTGTACAATTCATGCACAATAATGTATGGAATTTAGTTCTCGCTCCTAAGGATAAAACAATTATCGGAACTAAATGGGTGCACAAAATCAAGAGTGACGAAGACGGTTACCCAATTCGAAATAAATCTCGTTTGGTCGCTCAAGGGTATAATCAAGAGGAAGGTCTTGATTATGAAGAAAGTTTTGCTCCCGTGGCTCAACTCGAAGCCATCCGATTGTTATGTGCTATTGCTGCTCACAAAAAGATCAAACTATTTCAAATGGATGTGAAAAGTGCATTCTTGAATGGTTACCTTCAACAAGAAGTCTATGTCAAGCAACCTCCCGGTTTCGAAGATCATCATTTTTCGGATCACGTCTACAAGCTCAACAAGGCACTCTACGGGTTGAAGCAAGCACCCCGAGCATGGTATGATCGTTTAAGTCAATTTTTAATTGCAAATGACTATAAAAGAAGTAAAGTCGATAATGCCTTGTTTGTGAAAATATTGAATAACGATATACTTGTTTGCCAAATCTATGTTGATGACATTGTATTTGGAGCTACTAACGAATCATTGTGCCAATATTTCTCTAATCTTATGAAAGGGGAGTTCGAGATGAGTATGATGGGAGAATTAACATTCTTCCTCGGGCTTCAAATCAAGCAATGCGAAGATGGAATCTTTATTCATCAAACAAAGTACTCAAACGACCTCCTAAAGAAATTCAAAATGGAAAGTAGCAAGGTGATTTCAATGCCAATGTCTTCATCATTAAAGCTTGAAAAAGATGAAAATGGCAAATCCGTAGATCAAAAATTATATCGAGGTATGATCGGATCTTTGTTATATTTAACTGCTTCTAGGCCAGACATAATATTTGCTACATGCTTATGTGCTCGATTCCAAGCTAATCCCAAGGAATCACATTTAATTGCTTGTAAACACATTTTTCGCTACCTGAAAGGGACCATCGGACTAGGTCTATGGTATCCTTCTTGCTTGGACTTTAATTTGATTGCATATAGTGACGCCGATTTCGGCGGATGTAAAATTGATAAAAAGAGTACTAGTGGTACGTGTCATTTTATTGGATCATGTCTAATATCTTGGGGAAGTAAAAAGCAAACCAATGTAGCGTTGTCTACAGCTGAGGCCGAATACGTTGCTGCAGGGAGCGCCTGTGCTCAGGTGTTATGGATTAAAAATCAACTCCGCGACTACGACATATATTTTGAAAATACCCTTATTATATGTGATAATACTAGTGCAATTAATCTGAGTAAAAATCTTGTGTTGCATAGTAGAACTAAGCATATAGACATTAGACATCAGTTTCTACGCGATCATGTACAAAAGAAAGATATCTGTTTAATTTTTTTCGGGACAAAGGACCAACTTGCTGATATTTTTACAAAACCTCTTCCCGAAGAATCATTTAATTCTATTCGTTTGCAACTTGGAATGGGATATATAGACAATTTTTGAAATTAGTTTTCTACTAGATAAATCAATGTCCTTGAAATGTTCCATTCGCTAGCGCGCGCTAGCTTCATTTTTTTAACGCGCGCTACCTTTCGTTTTCGATAGCGTACGCTAATCGTCTATATTTTGCGTGCGCTAATTAAAACTCTTCATATTCCCAATCTGCTACTGGACAGTTCAGTGAGCTTCCAATTTATCTCTTCAATTTACTCCTAACGTATGCTAATCTTACATTCCTAGCATACGCTAATTAAAACGACTCAGTCCACTATATAAACTCTGTTCAGCTCATAAACCTTTTCATTCTCTCATAACGTACACAAACACCGATCGCCTTTTCAGCAAAGAACCCTAGCCGAAAAATCCAAACAATCAAATTCCGATTTCTTCTCCAAATCTCCCAATTACTTTCAGATTCATGTCGAGCAAGGGAAGAAAACTCATGGAGAAAGCTTACAAAAGCACAAAACACCCGTGCGACCCAGAATACGATGCGACCCGATTCGTGTCATACACCGCATCGAAGGTGTTTTCTGAAATTCTCCCACAAGAACATATTACAGACTGCTACTTCTTCAACTTTCCGAGTCTAGAATGGGTAAATGTTGTAGTTTCAGATTTTTTTCTCCTCAATTGGGATTGCCCGATTCATTGAATGTAAGGATCCCATATTCCCAGAACTTGTCCGCGAATTTTACGCAAACCTTCATGTTTCTGAAAGTGAAGGCTCATCATCCCTAGTCTTAGGGAGTTTGGTTGGAGGGACGCGAGTGAAAGTTTCCTAGAAATTTTAACTCAGATTTTTGGTTTACCATCCGATGGGTTTTCATGTACTGGAAAATCGATTGCTGAAAAAACTGGAGTAAGGGAAATTGATGTAAAAGAATTCCTGAGTTCAAAAGCTGTAATAGACATAACCGACGAATTCTTCGAAAACAATGATTTTGGGATTAACATCCGACTCCTATTAGTTGCTCTTACAAAGTGTATTATGCCGAAAAAAAACACTCAACACAAGTTAGTCGGAGTCGACAAACACGTTGTATACCGAGTGCTTAATGATGATAAAGTCGATTTTTCCGCTATCGTTACAAGTTGGATGAAAGTGAAGGGCGACCTTTTTCGGTCGAAGAACTATGCGTCTCGATCCCGCAAGGTTGGAATGCCGTATGGTTCGATCCTTACGGCGATATTCATATTCCATCACGTGGATTTGTCGAAGGACAAGGGTTTCCCCGTCTCTCTCGGCCATGAGATCTCGGACTATTCATTAAAAGCCATGCATTATGTCCGGACGATCAACCGAGGCTAGATCCTTTTCCCGTATCTTCGAGAAGACGACCAAGTGGAAGAAGGAACACGTATGCCTACACCAGAGGAGAGAATCACCCGACGAGGACCACACACCCTTCGGGAAATGCAGACCGGGGAATTCGTAAGGAATCCCACTGTAATATCCGGATTTATTACGGTGTATTTCATCTGTATTCAAACCCTGTATTATTCGGATTGGTGGTTTTGATTATTGGGGTATGATATTTCGTGCATTGATATCATTGTACATAAGTATAGAATCATGCAAAATTGCTCATGCAACCTCGTGATAGCGCACGCTAAGAATGTATCTTAACGCGCGCTATCGGGCTATTATTAGCGCACGCTATGCAGGTAGGAGTAGCGTGCGCTAAGGACTCAATTATTGAGCGGGACAGCTAGCACATGCGCCAGCCGGGACATGGGTCCGGATAAGATTCCCGCGGACGAGCCCGGACAATTCTGAAATCAACCATTTTTAGCGCACGCTAAGGAATGCTTAGTAGCGTGCGCTAACTTGTTAAAATGCAGAATATTATAAATAGGATAACAACTCGTTTTGGCTTACATTTTACTCGTTCCTTCTTCATACTTGAGAGACCAGAGAGCTGAGATTTCCTACTACATACTTAGAACACATATTGTTGGTGTTTATATATTGGCTATCACTTGGGAGTAATCATTGAAGAGGAATAGCACCTTGGAGTGGCATACAACCAACCGGAGTTGGATTCTACCTTACGGTTCAGTGATTTTCATCATATTAAGGTATGTTCAATCTATCTCAAGACTTAGAGTTGGATTCTAACGATTTGGATGATCATGTTAACAAGATATGGATTTTCATAGATGAATTATCCAAGTATATCATGTTTGGAATAGTGAGATGAATAAGCCTTAAGTACCTTGATTATAATCATCTTGATTCGAATCGTATTACACTGAATATGTGAAGAGAAGCTTCTATCATTGGTAATTCGAATCTAGTAGATGACTTCATAATAATCATGGACTTGACTTTAACAATCATTATTGTTGGATAAATCTAAAGGATTGATCATGGAAAGATTTATCTAGTATAGATGGAACGTTTAAACAACTTCAGCATGATAATATTGATTGATATAAGGTGTTGATATCAACCGTTAAGCTTTTCGAATTGTCGTATGAAGATTTGTAGTCGGAATGGAATATGGTTTTATATTGGTATGCATATCCTTGAATCCGAAGTTGTCTTTATCCTAAAATCATTCATAGGGGTATGAACATGATAGTCATGGAGGTAACATGAATTATCACGGAAGATTTCATTGTTTTGATCTTGTTAAGAACAGTTTACTGCTCAGCAGTAAACTGCCATGCGTAGATAGCGCACGCTAAGCTATGTAGATTAACGCGCGCTATCGAGCACGAGTTAGCGTACGCTACGTTTGGTACGTAACATACGCTAGACCATCAGACGAGTCAGTCGACTGATCAGTGAAGTACTGACCATACATAGTTAGCGTACGCTAGACTTTGTTGTTTGCGTGCGCTATCGGGTAGACTTAACGCACGCTACACAGAGTACTTAGCGTGCGCTAAGCAGTTCGGGCAGATTGCATTTTATGAACTTTTGGCCGTGAATCGAATTGTTAAACATTCATATGACGTGAGATAAATCCTATATCATTTCTTTTGTTAAGGTTTGGTCTCGTTACGTGATTGATTGAGGAGGCCGACCTTCGAGTGTTCATTTTCGTGGAAGTGTTGTTCTTATCTTCAAATCGAGGCAAGTACTTTATTTGTTTTATGTATTGTTGTTATACATATTTTCGTGCATGTATGTCGTTGTTGTATGTCCACCTCATGTTGGTCCGACGGGATCATCGGGGGATATATGCTAGCGTGCGCTGGATCATCGGACGGGTTTTTCCACCACGGGTTGGTCTGACGGGATCATCGTGGGTTCTAGGCAGTGAACGCTGGATCGACGGAATAACCATGTGTATGTTATGATATCATGTTGTGATTATCAGTTATGTATGTCATTTATGAGTTTCTCGTAGGAGAAGAATCGTTGGTATTTTTCTTGTCGTTTATGTTATTCGTGTGATATGAATAATACGTTGTGGTACTTGTACTAGCATCGTTGTGCTAACCCCTTCAGGGGTGAACATTTTGTTTATGTTCAGGATCCAGGAGAGCGGGAAAACAACCACTGGAGCTGCATGACGACGAGGGTGCAGAGTGATGTTTCGGCCGGGTTCAATTGTCTGTTGTTTATTGGTTATTTTCAATAAGTACTCGAGTACGAAGTAATTTATGATGGATTTGAATTTGGTGATGTATTATTGAGTTCTGTTGAACAATTGTACTATTTTTGTATTTGGTCAGAACTGTTACGTCGTGATTCCGTTATTTCCATTTGTTAGTACTTTTTAATACCTGTTCAATTCTTCAGCCTTGTAAATCCTTATGTAAAGGATTTACGGCGCTGTAATATTCCTGAATATATCGGGGGAGTTACAGAATATGGTATCAGAGCTAAGATTATGGATATCTTGGCCGTTGGGTTAAAATAGGGGTCATTTATGTCTTTTGAGGTAACCGGCCGTGAATGACATCACTGCACTGCCTACGTCTTCATGCGAACGGTGGTTGTAAGTTCCTAAACTCTATCTCGTTCTTTACATATTATGTCTCTTTATACTCGAATATTAGAACGATGTTGTTTCCCGTATGTTGAGTATTTATGCTTACAGTATGTTGAGAGGCGGACGTGGACGTGGTCGCGGTCGTGGACGCGGACGAAGAAATGCTGAAAGGGAAGCGTCACCTTCTAACCAAGCTAGTCATAGCTCAGGCGAGCCGCAACAATCTATTAATAACGAACCAGATCCTGCTGTACCAGAGATCCTTCGTCAAGTGGTGAACCAGATGACTCAGTTCGCCCAGGTCGTGGACCGAATGCAAGTGGCGGTGGGACTACAGCAGGGAGAGAGACAGCAAGGGATCCCAGACATGGGAAATCGAGGTGACCGGTGGCTGCAAGATGTGGTGAAGATGCAACCACCCAAATTCGACGGTATTTCTGAGACTCCCACCTGGGACCATTGGTTGAAGGAACTGGAGAAAATCTTTGCCGGAATTAACTGCCCAGACGACCGAAGAGCCTCTATCGCTCAATATTTTCTGATAGGGGAAGCATCCAAATGGTGGGAAGCCATCCGGCCTGTAGACCATGATGCCGATTGACGAGTTTAGATTGATGATAGAAGCTCGTATTGCCCTCGTCCCGTGAGGGAAGCCAAAGTTCGGGAGTTTTTCTCCGCTCGGCCTTCCGATGTGCCGTATCCTGTGCGATTAAGACGTTTAACCAGCAGCTAGCATTTGTTCGACATTTGGTCAGAACAGATGCAGAAATGATGATCCATTTCGATATGAGGATGAAACCAGAAATCCAGAAGTACATGTCCGGATTTTAATGTACCACACTCCGTCAATACCAGGATAAGGCGTTGGCATATGAGATCAAGGAAGCAGCCATGGAGAAATTTTCGGAATCCAAGAAACAGAAAGTCTCTGGTACTTTTACAGAGCACAAGAACAATGGGCCTGGCTGTGTGCCCAGCCATCCTTTCACTCTTTCAAGAAACCTCCGCACCCGCTAGGAGCGGAAAGAACTTGAGCGACGTCGACTATTACCGATGTTACCAGAAATGCTTTAATCTGCGCCAGACGGGGCACTATCGACGGAATTGCCCTTCCCCGCCGTGACTTGTTTTGATTGTGGACGAGAGGGACATCGGGCGGTTTTGTGAAGAGGTCGCAAAGTCTTTTAGAGCCCGTACACCACAAATACCCGCATGGAAGCCGTGTCCAACAGACGCAGCAAAGTGTTCGAGATGCCTCGCAAATTTTGGCCGGGCGAGGCAGAGGACAATGGGACCGAATGGGGACATCGAGTGCCGGATCTCGCTCCCCACGTCTGCATGCGAGATGAGGAGGACAGACGATCGGGATGTCATTGCCGCATCGTGCAATCGGCCCAAATCCTTTCCCAGCCAGTTAGCGTTTTATTCGATACAGGAGCTACACATTCTTTCATATCTTTGTCCTGTGTAAATCGTTTGAATATTTTTCGGTTTTCATACTTGTGAACCTTATGTTGTTGGTTTACCGAGTGGAGAGAGGATTGTCGGAAATTTAGAAACTAGAAATTTCCCTGTATCATTTGGAGGCAGAGAGTGGCTCTCAAATCTGATCGTGATAGAAATGCAAGGAGACGACTGATACTGAGACGATTGGCTTAATCGATATGGAGCAATTGTGAACTACCGAAGGAGGAATATCTCGCTGATCACGACGATGGTTCCAAATTGCTTTGAGGGATGGAAACCGGAAGCTCAGAAAATTGATCAAGGCGATGAAAGTGCCAAATTGTTGAAACAAGGTCAGACTGCAATCGGGTGTTACGCAATGAAGAAAGAAGACGAAATTGTGGAACTTTCATCCATTCCTGTTGTGAACGAATTTCCAGATGTATTTCCTGACGAGTTACCTGGGCTACCTCCACGAAGGGATGTAGAATTTACCATTGAGCTGGAACCCGGAGCTACACCAATTTCCAAGGCGCCGTATCGTATGGCACCTACTGAGATGTACGAACTGAAGAAGCAACTGGAGGAGTTACTGGACAAGGCTATATTCAGCCAAGCGTTTCACCCTGGGGAGCGCCAGTTCTTTTTGTCCGAAAGAAGGATGGATCGCTTTGACTGTGTATTGACTATCGAGAGCTGAACAAGATGACGATTAAGAACAAGTATCCGTTGCCACGGATTGATGATCTGTTTGACCAGTTTCAAGGGGCAACAGTATTTTCTAAAATTGATCTGAGATCAGGATATCATCAGCTGAGGATTAAGGAATCTGATGTTCCGAAATCAGCATTCAGAACTCGCTACGGACATTATGAGTTTGTAGTGATGCCGTTTGGTCTCACTAACGCACCTGTTGTATTTATGCAATTTATGAACCGTGTATTCATTGAATTTTTGGACAAATTTGTGGTCGTGTTCATTGATGACATTCTGGTGTATTCTAAGAGCCCGGAAGAACATGCGCAACATTTGCGGATTGTATTGGAACTTTTGAGAAACGAGCAATTGTACGCCAAACTTTCTAAGTGTGAATTCTGGCGAAAGGAAGTAATGTTCCTTGGCCATGTGGTGTCCGCTAAAGGAGTCCGAGTAGATCCTCAGAAGATCGAAGCAATTATGGATTGGAAGCCTCCAAAGAACGTGAAAGAGGTCCGAAGCTTCTTGGGACTTGCTGGATACTATCGTCGATTCGTGGAAGGGTTTTCTAAAATCTCCCGCCCACTTACCCATCTCCTGCAGAAAACTCAAAAGTTTGAGTGGAATGAATTGTGTCAGATTAGCTTTGATGAATTGAAGAAGAGATTGACGACGGCACCGATTCTATCACTTCCCCAGGGAACTGGAGGATTCATAGTTTACAGTGATGCTTCGAACCAAGGACTTGGGTGAGTATTGATGCAGAATGATAAGGTGATCGCTTATGCGTCGCGACAGCTGAAACCTTATGAAGTGAATTACCCGACACATGATTTGGAGCTAGCAGCAGTAGTTTTTGCTTTGAAGATCTGGAGGCATTATCTGTACGGGACTCACTGCCAGATCTTTACGGATCATAAGAGTCTCAAGTACATATTCAGTCAGAAAGAGTTGAATATGTGGCAAAGAAGATGGTTAGAACTGATTAAGGACTATGACTTGGAGATTTTATATCATCCAGGCAAAGCGAATGTAGTGGCCAATGCACTTAGCCGCAAGCCTGTTTCTATTCAGATGCGGGAGGCGCTGACCTCCCAACTTAGCCTTCAACGAGAGATGATTCGTGAAGGAATTGAAGTATGGTTACAAAGAGTCCAAGGACAACTGTGCGTGATGGAGATAACTTCATCATTAACCGAAGGAATCAAATCTAAACAGACAGATGATCCTCTGATGATTCGGTTACGTGATGAAGTGATCAAAGGAAAGGCCCCCGGATTCATAATTCATGATGATGGGGTTTTGAGATTTCAGAACCGACTCTGCGTTCCCGATGATGATATTCTCAAATGCATAATTATGAAGGAAGCTCACAGTCGCCCTATTCTATCCACCCGGCACCAAGAAGATGTATAAGGACTTGAAGCAGCACTTACGGTGGGGCAACATGAAGAAAGATGTAGCGGACTATGTTTCAAATGCTTGACTTGTCAACAGTTAAGATCGAGCATCAACGGCTCACGGAATGTTGAAGCCACTCCCGATTCCTGAATGGAAGTGGGAGGACATATCGATGGACTTTATCACTAATATGCCGAAAACCAGGACAGGAATGAACATGATTTGGGTGATAGTTGATCGTTTAACCAAATCAGCTCATTTTCTAGGCATTAAGGATACGTGGGGACCAGAGAGGTTGGCATGAGTATTTATTTCGGAGATAGTTCGATTGCATGGTACGCCGAGGACCATTGTTTCTGATCGAGACGGCCGTTTTGTGTCTCACTTTTGGAAAGCAGTTCATAAGGCCTTGGGGACCGAATTGAACTTCAGTACAGCTTATCACCCGCATACTGACGGACAATCTGAGAGAACTATACAAACGGTGGAAGACATGATAAGGGCCTGTGCCTTAGATTGGTCAAACGATTGGGAAATTCATCTACCGTTGATTGAATTTACCTACAACAATAGTTGGCATGCTTCCATTAAGATGGCACCGTTTGAGGCATTATACGGAAGGAGATGCAGATCGCCCCTATGATGGGACGATTCGTCAGACTTGATCGGAACAGAACCAGAGTTGATCGTGCAGACTCGAGAGAAGATAGCCTTGGTTCGTGAAAGGCTGTTGACCGTCCAGAGTCACCAGAAATCCTATGCGGACGTACGCCGTCGCCCATTGGAGTTCAATACTGGAGACCATATACTTTTGAAGGTTTCTCCTACTCGGGGAATCTTTCGTTTCGGAAGGAAAGGAAAGCTGAGTCCGAGATATATCGGACCATTTGAGATCCTCGAGAGAGTTGGGGAGTTGGCATACAGATTAGCATTGCCGCCGTCATTGTGCCATGTTCATAACGTGTTCCACGTATCCCAGTTACGGAGGTATATACCAGATCCCAGTCATATCATTGATTTCGGCGAGATCGAAGTCGCGCAGGATGGGACGTTTGAAGAAAGACCAGTCAAGATACTCGAAAGTCGAGTTAAGCAGCTGAGGAACAAATCAATCATTTTGGTCAAAGTTCAATGGTCACGTCACGGAATGGAAGAAGCCACTTGGGAAACGGAAGCTGATATGAAGTCTAGATATCCCGAGTTATTTTCGTCTTGAGTTTCGGGACGAAACTCCTTTTAGTAGGAGAGTATGTAATATCCGGATTTATTACGGTGTATTTCATCTGTATTCAAACCCTGTATTATTCGGATTGGTGGTTTTGATTATTGGGGTATGATATTTCGTGCATTGATATCATTGTACATAAGTATAGAATCATGCAAAATTGCTCATGCAACCTCGTGATAGCGCACGCTAAGAATGTATCTTAACGCGCGCTATCGGGCTATTATTAGCGCACGCTATGCAGGTAGGAGTAACGTGCGCTAAGGACTCAATTATTGAGCGGACAATGAAGACATGCGCCACCGTGACATGGGTCCGGATAAGATTCCCGCGGACGAGCCCGGACAATTCTGAAGTCAACCATTATTAGCGCACGCTAAGGAATGCTTAGTAGCGTGCGTTAACTTGTTAAAATGCAGAATATTATAAATAGGATAACAACTCGTTTTGGCTTACATTTTACTCGTTCCTTCTGCATACTTGAGAGGCCAGAGAGCTGAGATATCCTACTACATACTTAGAAAACATATTGTTGGTGTTTATATATTGGCTATCACTTGGGAGTAATCATTGAAGAGGAATAGCACCTTGGAGTGGCATACAACCAACCGGAGTTGGATTCTACCTTACGGTTCAGTGATTTTCATCATATTAAGGTATGTTCAATCTATCTCAAGACTTAGAGTTGGATTCTAACGATTTGGATGATCATGTTAACAAGATATGGATTTTCATAGATGAATTATCCAAGTATATCATGTTTGGAATAGTGAGATGAATAAGCCTTAAGTACCTTGATTATAATCATCTTGATTCGAATCTTATTACACTGAATATGTGAAGAGAAGCTTCTATCATTGGTAATTCGAATCTAGTAGATGACTTCATAATAATCATGGACTTGACTTTAACAAACATTATTGTTGGATAAATCTAAAGGATTGATCATGGAAAGATTTATCTAGTATAGATGGAACGTTTAAACAACTTCAGCATGATAATATTGATTGATATAAGGTGTTGATATCAACCATTAAGCTTTTCGAATTGTCGTATGAAGATTTGTAGTCGGAATGGAATATGGTTTTATATTGGTATGCATATCCTTGAATCCGAAGTTGTCTTTATCCTAAAATCATTCATAGGGGTATGAACATGATAGTCATGGAGGTAACATGAATTATCACGGAAGATTTCATTGTTTTGATCTTGTTAAGAATAGTTTATCGCTCAAGAAATCGCCATGCATAGATAGCGACGCTAAGCTATGTAGATTAACGCGCGCTATCGAGCACGAGTTAGCGACGCTACGCTTGGTACGTAACGCACGCTAGACCATCGACGAGTCACCGATCGATCGCTGAAGTAATCGACCATACATAGTTAGCGTACGCTAGACTTTGTTGTTTGCGTGCACTATCGGGCAGACTTAACGCACGCTACACAGAGTACTTAGCGTGCGCTAAGCAGTTCGGGCAGATTGCATTTTATGAACTTTTGGCCGTGAATCGAATTGTTAAACATTCATACGACGTGAGATAAATCCTATATCATTTCTTTTGTTAAGGTTTGGTCTCGTTACGTGATTGATTGAGGAGGCCGACCTTCGAGTGTTCATTTTCTTGGAAGTGTTGTTCTTGTCTTCAAATCGAGGCAAGTACTTTATTTGTTTTATGTATTGTTGTTATACATATTGTCGTGCATGTATGTCGTTGTTGTATGTCCACCTCGTGTTGGTCCGATGGGATCATCGGGGGATCTATGCTAGCGTGCGCTGGATCATCGGACGGGTTTTTCCACCACGGGTTGGTCTGACGGGATCATCGTGGGTTCTAGGAAGTGAACGCTGGATCGACGGAATTACCATGTGTATGTTATGATATCATGTTGTGATTATCAGTTATGTATGTCATTTATGAGTTTCTCGTAGGAGAAGACTCGTTGGTATTTTTCTTGTCGTTTATGTTATTCGTGTGATATGAATAATACGTTGTGGTACTTGTACTAGCATCGTTGTGCTAACCCCTTCGGGGGTGAACATTTTGTTTATGTTCAGGATCCAGGAGAGCGGGAAAACAACCACTGGAGCTGCATGACGACGTGGGTGCAGAGTGATGTTTCGGCCGGGTTCAATTGTCTGTTGTTTATTGGTTATTTTCAATAAGTACTCGAGTACGAAGTCATTTATAATGGATTTGAATTTGGTGATGTATTATTGAGTTCTGTTGAACAATTGTACTATTTTTGTATTTGGTCAGAACTGTTACGTCGTGATTCCGTTATTTCCATTTGTTAGTACTTTTTAATACCTGTTCAATTCTTCAGCCTTGTAAATCCTTGTGTAAAGGATTTATGGCACTGTAATATTCCTGAATATATCGGGAGTGTTACACCCACTTCTAAAGGCAAGCGACCGATGAGAGACTCCATCACCGAAGAAGAAGAGAGTGACCTTATTGCTCGGATGCGGAGCATCGAGACCTCTCAAATGGAAATACGTGAGGATGTTCGGTCTCTTCGTTCGGAAGTTCGAGAAGTTCGAGGGCTGATCTCTGATTTCATCCAATACACTCACCCGTCATTCCCATTCCCATCCTCCTCTTCCGATCAAGGGTCTTAGATTCTGCGAGTTTCATACTTGTAGCAACTTATCTTTCAAATGGTTTTGATGTCTCATGCTTTGAATGTTTGTGTAATGCTTGAACTTCTTTTTAATGAAACTTGCATTTCTCTTCATTTGGTTGGTTGAAGTTTGGCATTTGATGATTATGTGCTTTTGTTTTTGGTTCATGGCATTATTTTTTATACGCAACGACACAGGGGGAGTCCTTTTTGTTTATGTCAAAAAGGGGCAGAAATACTCCAAAAACCGAAACGTACTAACATGTCGAACAAGTTACCTTGATTCGAAAGTTTTTAAAACGTTTTTGCAGGTATAAATTAAATTTTTGACATCATCAAAAAGGGGGAGATTGTTGACCCAAAGTATTCTGATGATGCTCGTATTCAAAACATTTAACAAAACATATCTCAGCAAGCTGTTATATTGAAGGAGAAAACCGGTCTTAGCGCACGCTACATGTTTCAGAGTAGCGCACGCTATCGAGACATATATACAGTCAAGTCAACTCAGCTGCAGTCTAGTCGGAACCTTCCTGATGGATAGCGCACGCAAAAGCTTCAATATTTGCGTACGCTAAAATACCAATATTAGCGCACGCTATACCACATTATTAACACACGCTATCGCATCTCAAGTCAGAGGACAGTAAGGTCTGTAAAGAAAAAGGAAAAGGATTTGCGCAGGCTACGGACGTTCATTTACGTACGCTACTATGAGATCTTAGTGCACGTTACTTTTCATGTCTTGCGCACGCTACCAGATAACAAGTTTAGTAGTCCAGTAGCTACTGGACTTAAAATGAAAAAGCACTTACGTAGGCTACACAAGGTAACATACGTTACTGAGGAAAGAATATAGCGCACGCTATTCAGCAACTATTAGCGCATGCTAAATCAGTCAAAATTCTATCATTGGATATTCTACCCGTTGGAACAAAGAAGTTAAAGAAGATCCGTGAAATCTGGAAAAGCTGATATTATACAATTACTAGCGCACGCTATGCATAATTGCTAGCGCACGCTAAGTACAATTTTAGCCGTTGGAAAAAAGACGTTGGGGAGATAAACCAACGCTTTTCAAAGTCAAGACTGAAGACCTATTGACCATCTGTTAGCGCACGCTAAGAAGTTATGACTAGCGCACGCTAGCCATATAATTTTACCATTGGAACAGTTTTGTGACCGTTCAGATAGGCCAAGTCAAAGATCGATTGCGCACGCTATGGATGTATTATTAGCGCACGCTAATAATACAACTATCAGAATATGAAGAAGGCATGGCACCTATAAATACCCATAAGACTTGGGTATCACCTACACAACTTCAAGCATACAAGCATACAAGCAATCAAAGCATTCTTGAGCTCAAATCTATATCTATTACAACATTCTAAGTTGTGAGAAGATACAAAGAGTGAAACACCTTGTAATATTTATTATACTTTGTATTCTTTCATTTGGTTGTGAGTGTTGCATCATTCATACGAGAGCTTTAGAGAAACGAATTAAGAGTCACTAATCTGGTGTTATTAGGATCTTTGATCCGGCATTGTTAGGATTACACTCCTATATTCATAAAGTGAGGATTATCTAGTTCCTATAGAACACTAGATAAACAAAGTTTATTTTTAGAGTGGTTGAGCTTGGACCAATAGAAGATAAGCGGTTGTAACGGTTGTTGTACTCGGACCGATCGAAGACGAGTCAAGTGTGTGGTTGTTCTTGAGCTAATAGAAAAAGAAGTCGGAGAGAGGACGTAGGCAAGTTGCCGAACCTCTATAAATCTTTGAGTCTTTTACTTTCCGCACTATTTCCTTTTATTCGTGAGAAAGTTTGATATTCCGCATTACCACTATTCAACCCCCCTTCTAGTGGTGAATTATCTCTTCAGGATATTCCACCTGCAGGTTTGTCTCGCGACTCACTTTATTGTGAGGATCCTCCATTAGGCTGAGCCCGCCTCGTATTTAAACGAAGGGCGAGCGGTCTTGGTCTGGAGGAGTCCTTGCGCGGGGTGTCGTCGGATTAATCGACTCCACGTCCGCGGCTTGTTAGCATTTTTCTACCTCGGATCGTCATGTTAGATGGTAATCCTCGACGGTATATGTTGTGATGTGGGTAGGGACGCGTCGCCTTGTCCGGGTCCACCATGTTAAATGATGAACTTTTGAGGTCTGGCAAGCGTGTCCACAGATTTGTTTGGAGGGTCCTTCGGCTACGCCCGCCTCGTATTTAAACAAAGGGCGAGCGATCGCAGCCTAAAGGAACCTTGCATGGATGAAGATGTCGGTTCCATCGACTTCCAGGACCATGGCTGCACTCTTCTACCTCAGATCGTCAAGTTAGATGGCGATCTTCGACGGTATATGTTGTGCTGAGGGAGGCGATCTCTTGCCTTGGTCCATCATGTTAAATGATGAACTGTAGATGGCGAGCGAGTCCTCCATTTTGGCCAATTTTGAAAGAAGAAGTAAAGAGGCATGAACCAATTTTCGGTGCCTAATAACATCATTTTCATCGTATGAAAGTAAACATTTTCATTGAAAGAAGATTCATCTTGAAGATGAACAATATAAATATTTCCATATCGCAATCCAATAAAAACAACTTGGTCTTTTCTTATTGCAGTGCAATGCGTACTTTCAAAAATTAATTTAAGACCAGTGTCACAGAGTTGGGAAACACTTAGAAGATTATGGCAAAGACCATCAACAAATAGAACATTTTCAATAGTCGGTAAAAGTTTCTTACCTATCTAACCTGTCCCTTTTATTTGGCCCTTTTTATTATCGCCAAATGTTACACAACCATGATCTTCCTTTTTCAGCTCCGTGAAGAGATGTTCATTCCCACTCATGTGATTTGAACATCCACAATCAATATACCATTTATTTGATACTATTGTCTTCCTTGCTTGTACCTACAAAAACAATTTTCTTCCGTTTTATAGGTACCCAGACTAATTTGGGTCCTCTGGAGTTAGACATAAAAACTTGGTTTTGAACAATGGTCCCTTTAGGTACCCAAATTTGTTTGACTTTTATAGTTCGTCTAGAACTTCTACAGTAAGTTTTGGTATGTCCTGGTTTTAAATATTTTGGACATGATGGAATTCCCATTTTTAAAGTGTCCGAATTTTTCGTGGTAATTTCTAAGGACTTTTTCATTGAAAATGAATTATACCCGAATCCTTGTTTTGAAAGAGAATTTTTTTGACCAAATTAGAGTTGCTCAAATTTGTCATTACCACACGAGAATTTTCTAACGTAAAGTTTCAATTCTTTCTGAGTTTTGTGTAAATCAACTCTCAGAATTTTCTTGTTTTACAAAGAATTTGTATGATCAATCAACACATCCTTGTTTTTCAATAATTTTGAATTTTTATTTTCAAGAGACTTTATCTTCTTTTTCAAATCTTTATTAGTGTTGCAACCTTTTTCGTATTCATTATATAAAGATTCGAAAGCATCAAGAAGTTCTTCATGAGAAGAATCACTAACCTCGACTTCTTCATCGCTATCTTCAGATGCGCGGGCCATTAGAGCAAGATTGGTTTGAACTTGAGATTCATCATCCTCATCATCATCGCTCCATGTGGCGACATAGACATCCTTCTTTTTCAACTTTTCGTGAGATGGTTTTGATGAACTCATTGGCGCAGCAGCACGACAATCATTAGCAAAATGGCCTGGAACGCCGCACCTTCGACAAGTATTGTCGAACCTTTTATTTTGTGGGAAGTGAGTCTTTTTAGATTCATCCCTCGGTTCTTATTTGATGTCTCTCCGGCGCCTTTGTAAAATATTTTTGAATTTATTTATGTTTTTGGCATAAAAGGTTGTTTCTTCACCCTCTTCTTCGATAGATTCATCTTCTCGATTGCTATCTTCTTTGGCTTTGAAGGCGATCGTCCTTTCTCTCTCCTTGGGCTTCGGTTTCGAACTTCGAGATTTAATGACAATCTTGTAATTGATGAGAGATCCAATGAGAGCACTGAATTCTATGATGTTGAGATCTTTCGACTCCATGATAGCCGTAACAGTAGCGTCCCATTCTCTTGGTAGAGATCGAAGTATTTTCTTGGCTTTATCACTACATTAGAACCTCTATAATTTAATACTCGATAAATTAATAACCTCGATAAAATTAATAATTTGCCCGGTTCCAACTTGGGACCAATACAAAATTGGACCCCAATCGATAAAATAATAAATTATAATTTTTCTGAAATCCCAATGTAAATATATTGGTCCCAGCGAAACTATAAGTTAATAATTACTAATAGGGATGGAAATTTTGGTCCGCCCGCACTGCCCCTGACCGGTGACGTATGGGTCTCCCTCGCCCCGCCCCGCGACCTGCAGTGGGATGGGCAGGTCTGGGTACCAATCTTGCCCCGTGGGTACCCACCCGCCCCGCTCCACACAATTTTTTTATTTGTTTAATACATTAACATATATTTTTTATATATAGTTTACATAGTTATATACTTTTTCATACATTTATTATTAGATCTTACATAATTATGTTAATAATGACAAGTTTTATAAATAATATATATTATAAAAGTGAAATACCAGATAAAAAACTCATCAAAATATTTATTTTATTAAATATAAAGTAACATTTTTCCTACGCGGGTGACCCATCTCGACCTGCCCCATTGCCACCCCTAATTACTAAAATATTCCAAAATTCTAGAATTGTCTAGTAAAAAATAAAATCTATAGTCACTTGTTTTTTTGTGAACTTCAAATCTATATTGAGTTCATCTTTAAATCTCCCAATTGCACTTAAGTTGAGGCACTATATTCTCGTATTGCAACAAAATGTTGTGAAGAGTTGTTGCCGCTTGCAATGCTTCTTTCCGAGTGACCGGTTCCAAAGGTACTGAATCATCATCAACTTCATCATCAACCGAATTTTGAACGATATCCGCGACAATTTGAGAGTTGCTCACGAATATAAGCCAACTCTTTAAATTAATAATTTATTAATTTATCGATATAATAATATCTCGCTAAATTAATAAAATATCCCTATCCCAACATTATTTATTTATAGAGGTTTTACTGTACTTGATATTGGTTTCCCGAATGAAGCTAACCCATTTGTGATAGCCGACAAGCGGTCAAGCATAGTAGTAATGCTTTCTTCTTCTTTTATAGTGAAGAGTTCATAATCGTGAAGAAGCATATTGATTTTTGTTTCTTTCACTTGACTCGTACCTTCGTGGGTAATTTCGAGCATTTTACAGATCTCTTTGGCCGACTCGCAAGAAGAGATTCTGTTGTGATCTTCTGGGTTGAGAGCACAGTAAAGTAGTTGAGTAGATTTACTATTAAAGTGATTGTTCTTCCAGTCAGCATCGTCGTACTCTTCAAAGCTTTTGATCGAGCCATCTGTCTTCTTTGGAACGGTAGGTCCAAGAGCAATGACCTTCCAAATTTCAATATCGTGAGTGTAACACCCCCGAGATATTCAGAGTATATTACAGCGTCGCGGACCCCTACATGGGACCCACCAGGCTAAAACGAGAAAAACACCATTCGACTAACCATCTCAATTAGCAAGGACACACATTTAAATAATACAACATATAAAGATACGCCCGGAGCAACCGGCGTAATAAACATCAACCAACAATATAGCAATTTGAGTTAATACAAAACGAAGTTTGAAGTGAGAAACCTAAGTACTCGCGAGTACAATCTATAAGTTTATAAATGTGGGAAACAACCAAATCGAAGTAGACAAAAGAAATAAGAAGACCCAAATGCACATGTCAACGACCCTGGCCAACATCCTCGTACTGTCCCAGCGCCCGCTCGTCTGGCAGAACATAACCTGAAATCCATAACAAGCACTACCAAAAATAACACTTTAGCCGACGACTCGCCGGAGAACGGCCGACGGCCGGCGGAAGTTGTCGGCTAAAGTGTAGATATTTTTAATTAATGTTAAATATATATATATATATATCATTTAATTATATAAAAAAATGATAAATTGGTCTTTAAAGTGTAGATATTTTTAATTTTTAATATATATATTTATAGTTAAATATATATATATATATATATATATATATAATTTAATTATATAAAAAATGATAAAGTGGGCTTTAGCCGATGACAGCCGTCGGCTAAAGTGTAGATATTTTTAATTTTTATTATATATATTTATAGTTAAATATATATATATATATATATAGATATATATATATATATAATTTAATTATATAAGGTTTTAGCCGACGACAGCTGTCGGCTAAAGTATATACATATAATTTTATTTCATGGTGGGTCGTTTATTTATTTTAGCCGACTGTTTACGTCGGCTAAAGCTTTCAAGTTTAGCCGACGACGTCCACTGTCGTCGGCCAAAATACCCTTATACATAAAAAAAAAAAAAACGTAACAGCCCCTTTTTTCCTTTTTCCTTTTTCCTTTTCCTCTTTTCCTTTTCCCTTTTTCCTTTTCCCTTTTCCTCTTTCTCTCGAGCCGACATCTCGGCCCGCTCACTGGAACCCTTTTCCCCTTCGTCTTTTCCCTTTCGTCCCGCGCTCCGCTGAATCGCTGCCCCGCCGATCCGTCTGGAACCCTCGTAATTTTGGCGGAGCGCCACCGGGGTTCCGATTTTCGGTGCCATCTGCCGTAGGCGTCAAGTGGAAGAAGAAATCGCTTTCAAGATTCCCCAGAGCTACAATACTACCAAAATCCTTGGCACTCGTACCGTCTCTCAACATGTAGTTATGTTATGCTAATTGTTTATAGTTAAAAGTAGTTACTGCTTCTTAATATTGGTTTTTACCCGAAGAAATATTAGTGTATATGGTGTTGTGTCATTATCACTTCACAATGTTTTTATGTAATTTGCAGACCATCTATATGAAAACTTTCGGGTGTTCACAATTCTTAATATTTTTGTTCTTCTTGGGGATTTAATCTAGTGATTTTAGCTCTCCTTTGTTATAATGATATGTCCAGAATTGTGCAGAAGAGTTCAGTTTTTGCATTGATAAGATACTTCCTATGCTTATGTCTCTAGATAAAGGTTCCTTTTCTTTATCTCCTTTAATCTTTGAGTTAGTAATTTCAGTGGAGGACAAGAGTTGGAGAATTTGATACTAAGCGATCTGTTCTACCAAATTCAAGGAGAGTTTGAAAGTCGTCTAATTGAAAACAGGCCATTTAATGAGATGTTGCAATTTTTGTTAGATTCAGAATTTTTGAATGCTTATAAATGCAAACAAGATGATGATCTTTTGCCGAACATCAAGAGCCAAGTCTATTCTACATTGATTTTCATCTATTCTACATGTAAGCAGCTGTGTGATGAATTTGCGAGCAATTGAAATTCCTGGGGAGTTATACATATGTGTATAAATCCTTGCAACAGTACCTTATGAACCCCAGCGAGTACAACAAAAGGGACAACATGCCTTTGAGCTGCTAGGGCCACCATATTCAACCCCACAGGTGCTATAACCCCACCATTAGCCATGACAGCATGTGCTCCATCTACAACCTGTAAAGGAAAAAAAATTACAATCAAAGGCATAGAACAATACAAATCTAAAAGTTCGATCCAATTATCACATACCAACAGGGATGGCTAGATACTTATTAGATTATCATTGCTATGTTTGATATATCCTAGCCGTTTACAAACTTCTGTAGGAAGTAAAGGGGTTAGGAATTAGGATAGACTTGGCAGTCCACGTTTGCATAGGACTGAGAAATAAAAATCATGTAGCATTATTGAATCATCACTCAGATGCTTGATGGCGTAATTTGGTGCAGCTTTCATTTACTTGTCTAGTAACCTTATTCCTTGATTCTTCTGCAAGATCTCAACGATTGACTCAAAGCAATAGTTTTAGAATGTATATGTTCATCAGTTGAGCACTTCTTTCTATATTTCACACCAAGTCTCAAATTTTTCAACTTAGTTGTATATTTTCTACTGAGCTATGAATTTATCTTGATTAATAAGTTGGGCTCTTTATGTTTGCTGGTCCTCTTGCTTACTTTTTATTATTGGTTGTGCTAGTTTGTGTTTGTCTGTGTTTCTTGTGAAGTGATGTGTAGTTGCTCTGAGCTTGAATTGCATATTCTATTTAGGGTTTATGTATAAAAAGAATTAAATTATGTGATTGAATTTGTACAGGTTAAATGGACAAAATTAAGAGACTAGCATGTGGTAAGAAAAAATCGAAGACTCGAGTCGGGGATAGTTCATGACTTCCAATCGTGCTGATCCTGTCGGTAAATATTTGGATGAAAGTAACAGTCGCATACGTGGGCTAATAAAGAATAGTGGACTGAAGTTTAAGGATGGGAACTTGTATCCGACGGATGACGCACATACTATTGCGAGGCGCTTATCGTATCAGACTCCGACATCGCGGACGACTCCCACTACTGTCGAGACGACTCAGCCTCGTATGCCTTCTATACACCGCATTCCCGCTCCTCCTACTACATCTGGGAGCGGCCGATCTACACCGAGCACGTCATATGAGGTGCCTTCCGGTCCTCCGTCGACTCTATTTATGCCCTCTATGGTACCGTCGATTCCAGGGGTCGATGAGAAAGGAGTCCGCCGGCCATATAGCTTGGTTAACCCGACGGGGGCGTATGTGTTCCAGGCGTGGCCTGAGAAAATGATTTGGCGAACATGTCGGATATCTAAGACGAAGTTGTACGCGTCGCCATGGAGCTTGATAATGAGGGGGTCGATCAAGACGAACCGAAAAAGAAGAAGAAGACTCGTGGCCCATCGAAGGGTCTAGCACTTGACGCATATGTTTCAAAAAATGGCCGTCACAAGATAGCAGTAGATGAAAAGTATCGACGACCCATTTTGGCTTCGGATGCTTATACGGCATATTGTCGTAATGTTGGGTTTGTCATACGCGATAGAATTCCGGTACTGTGGGTTGAGTGGAAGGATGTGCCACAAAGTGTGAAGGATGCATTGAACAATGCTATGTCGGTAAGTTTTTCTCAATTCCGAAAGCTACTTTGTGTATTTAAATTCGAAAAAAATTTAGTAATATATATTATATGCTAATTGTAGGTTTGGTTTGAGATTCCTTCTTTCCTACTACATACTTGGTGTGATGAGGTGCAAACAACCAAGTAAGTAATTTTCACAATACGTAGTTGAGTAATTACTCGACTAATTTTTGCATCATTTTAGTTATTGTTAAAAATATGTATTTGTCAAATATTTTATAATTTATTTATTAATACATGATAATTTATAATTTAAAATTCACAACTTGTATAAATGGAAGGTAATTTGATTGATAAATTTAAACATGGTAAACATTCTAATTTACTTGTAATTATGAGTATTATAACATACACTTTTAGAATATACATAAAATATTATAATATTAATTATACATAAAAATAATAAAACTAACACATTAATATTATATAATCATACACAAACAATAAATATAAAATGACATGTAACATAATCACTAAACTTAAATCTTAACATTCAACTGCATAATAACAACTGTATACAAAATTTTCTCACACCTCGATCACCCCACGTCCGCCGTTCCAAGTGAATTACCATTTCTTCTTTCCTAGCGATGCTCGGTTCAATTGCTGGTGTTTCGTATATTATTATTATTATTACTATTATTATTATGATGATGATGATGATGATGATGATGATGATGTTTGTATTTTCGGTGTTGATCGCCGTGAAGGGTCATTCATCCTGGGCATATAACTACCCCCGCTACCACATATTTCCTTCGTTTTGTTAGTTCATGTTTTGCATTTCGGCATGATGTATAGTTTCTTATTTAAAAATGAGGTAATTTAAGCATTATATTTAGTCTTCGGTGGTAGGAATTGCTTATGTGATTTGGAGCCAGTAAGTTTAGGTTAGTAGATATGTGGATTTAACAGTTACTTTTTTTGGAAATGTGATTAGTGGAATTTACTTGGGTTACCCTTCAATTTTTAGGGGACTATTACCAAACAGTAAGGTCCAGTCTGCAAATTTTTTAGCTTTTTAGTTAAATAGATGCTATAAACTCTTTGAATAGATTGAGTCAATCTGCTTGTAGATTATACTTGGTTTTGGGAAAGGGTTGAGGGAATGGAGTATGTCCTAGAACTATTATGTGGCTGTTTAGTCAAATTTTGTTACAATTTACGATCCGGGTGTCAATACTATGGTATATGGTTTATGCATCGGAATGAAATGAACTGACTGCACTTCTGAAAAATGAAAAAAGATGGTTAAACAAAATATATTGCTGATAAGTTTTGATTGCAACCATATTCCTTTACAGGTACAAATCTTGGAAAAATGAGCTACACATGTTTTGGTCAGCTTGGGGTAATTCCCGTGAGGCTACTCCAGAGGAGTTCAAGTATCGGGAGTTTGAGTGGAGATGGATATGCACACATTTTAGCGACCCGGACTATATTGTATGTAATCGAGCTCTAAATATTTTCGTAATGCTATTGTTGTTTAAAGATATGTAACATATATGAAACTTACTTGTGGTAGTTTTTCGCCTTGTTAAATGAAAATTACATGTTTCTATGTGTAGGCGAGTAGTTCGACCAACACTGTTAACCGTAAGGGTTTGACGGAGCACCACAGTTTAGGTTCGCGGTCGTTAGCAAGAGTTTCGCACGAGGCCACTTCTGATGAAAATGTGGTGAATGCCTTTGTCTACGTGACTCAGAAGGCATATCCTAACTATCCGGATAAACTTGTAAGTTGTAAATATATCCTAACCATTTTAATACTGCTATAAATCTTTACCTCTGAACTTTATTAATATTCGGTTACTTTTTTTGTTCCCACTTAATTAGGAGAGAGTGATTGAGGAGTCTGAGAGGATGTTGATAGAGATGGTGAGGGAGGAGCATCCGGATTTGGACGAGACTGGTCTCGAGTTAGCACGCCGAGAGATCGATCAGGCCGATCCCTACATTAGGGCAAGGGTGTGGGCTACCATTTACCCTCCTAAAGGGAGTCATCACCGGACGCCGATGATGGGAGCTGACACTCAAAAGGCCTATTTGGAAGAGCAATTGAGGATCGAGAGGGAGCTCCGAGCTGAGGAGCAAAGGAAGTCTCAAGACCAGTTCCAGAAATTCCAAGAGGAACAAAGGAAGGTTCAACAAGAGATGTTAGCTCGTATGTGCCATGATGCAGATATGATGTCATTGAGTCGACCGTGTGTCAATCGGGAATTTCGGTACCACCACCCTCAATTCTTCAATTCACAAACACCCCCTCTTCACAAAATTTCTGGACGACGACATGAAAGACGGTAGTAATCCTTCTTCTATCTTTAAGAATTTGACGGATCTTTGAGGATTTTAGTTGTCATTGTAGTAGTTCTTTTGCTAAATGTTTTTTGTTTAGACTCGTGTTCGTTAATGTTGTTGTTATTGATTTTGTTGATGTTGCTACATGTATGTTGATATGGTTTGTATTTAAATTATGCTTTTCGTAATTGATTTATGTTGATTGTGATGTATGGTGGTGTATTGTACATTTGGAATAACAGGTTATCTGAACAGGTTTGGTGATTTCGAAATCTGATTTTTTTTTTCACTGGACTTTAGCCGACGGCATTTACACAGACCGTCGGCTAAAGTATGTAATTAAAAAAATAAAATAAAACTTTAGCCGACGACGTAGTCGTCGGCTAAAATAATACCCGTTTTAGCCGACGGTAACATTGCCGTCGGCTAAAGTGTATAGTTTTAGCCGACGACAGCATTTACCGTCGTCTAAAACTCGACATTTTAGCCGACGCCTATATATCCGTCGGCTAAAACGGGTATTATTTTAGCCGACGACTGTGTAATCGTCGGCTAAAGTTCGCTTTTAGCCGACGACCTTCCCTATTAGCTGTCGGCTAAACTTTAGCCGACCGACCTCGGACGACCGACCTCGGCCGACCGACTTTTATCCGACAGCTGACCACTTTAGCCGACGACTTTCGACTTTAGCCGACGACTTTTTGCTGTCGGCTAAAGTATAAACATTGGTAGTGAAGAATTTCCCCAAAACGGGTCCCTAAAGGGGTTAGCAATTACGCTAGTACAAGTAATCAAGGCAAACCATTCGCTTACACGTTTCATAGTACAATGCACCAATTCATTTCAAAACCCAAACCAGACATGTCTTTTCCGGAAACAAACAGTCAATCACATTTGCCTAGGACCGGGACGAAGCCACAAATCCCAATCGAGGCCTTTAAGGACCCTCCCGAGCTGGCCATATCATAAAACAAATCACGCACATGCATCGCCTAGGACCAGGACGAAGCCACAAATCCCACTCGAGGCCTCTAAGGACCCTCCCGAGCTGGCTAGCTAAACAAACTCATGAATCCAGGGCACAAACCATTGGACTCCCTCTGTGATCCCGTCGGACCCTCCCGAGGTGAGCAAATCACACACAATGTACGTTACCATTTCATGTTAAGCATAAAGGTTTCCAAAAATACTTGCCTTGAATAATTGATGACGCAACGAACGGAAAGGAAAATCACCGACGAACGCGAGGAACCAACGGAACTGAACCTAGCGATTCGAAGAACATAATCACAACCAACTCTAGACGAATAAATAAATGGAATACACCAGAAACCTTGCCTACGATTAATGTATAATTGTATAAAAATAACAACGAGGGCGGACCACAACCAAACCCTCTCGATTTCACAAAACCATAAAAATATACCATAAATCCATAGTAAAACTAATGATATCAACAAGATTAATCATATTCATCATGGATTAACCAACAAAACGGGACGAATCAGACGAAAATCCCAAAAACCCCAAATTATCCAAAAGTAGGGTTCTAAGAGATTTACCGTGGATTAGGATGAAAGATTCGTGTTGATCTTGTTATTACACACCAAGAACTCAAGGAAGATGATGGTTGGGATGATTGGAGGAAGAAATCGCCAAGAAAATCGCCCAAAATCGCCAAAGCCGCGGAGAGGGAGAAGAAATGAGAAAAATATGTACATGTGGGTAAACTCCCTGGTTTATATAGCTAGGGAGTGTTAGTGTGCGCTAATCCTCATAAGCTAGTGTGCGCTAACGGGACAAAACTCCAGTCCAGAAGTTAACGTCCCAGTCCAGTAACCAGATTACTGGGCCGTTAGCGTGCGCTACCCGAAACGTAGCGTGCGCTAATAGCCTCTCGGTAGCGCGCGCTATCGGCCATAGCGTGCGCTACCTGGACATCAGCCGAGTCCAGAAGTGAACTGCCCAGAACTCACCTTACCCCGTTAGCGCGCGCTATCGGCTAAACATAGCGTGCGCTACCTGGGCACCGGACCGAGTCCAGTAGCAAACTGTCCAGTACTGGACAGTCACGCTAGCGCACGCTATCGGACATCTTAGCGTGCGCTAGTCCCCCGACATTAGCGTGCGCTAGACAACGTAGCGTACGCTAATCCGTTAGTCCAGAGGGCTGGAAAGAGAACTGCCACTCACAGGGCTCAGCTCGCTAGCGCGCGCTACGAAGCAGACATAGCGTGCGCTACTAAGGGATCTCTAGCGTGCGCTATGCAGAAAATTAGCGCGTGCTAGGCACGGAATATGAACGAAACATCAAACGGAACATCTCAAAACGCATAATAACATAGAATGGATCCATGGCAACCCCAAAACGGCGGTTCCGCACAACAATTACGAGAATCAGATCACTAGATGACGGAAGAAATACACTGAAAAATACACGAGGGTCGCTACAAGCGAGAAATACACCGAAAAATGAAAATACCGGGAAAAGGAAAAAATGCGGATATTACATTCTACCCCTCTAAAAATAAGTTTCGTCCCAAAACTTAAGAAACAAACAACTCGGGGTACCTAGCACGCATGTTATCCTCGGTTTCCTAAGTTGCCTCCTTGACACCATGTCTCGACCACTGCACCTTGACCAAGGGGATGGTCTTATGCCTTAGTTGCTTCTCACGATGCTCCAAAATCTTCAAGGGACGCTCCTCAAAAGTAATATCCTTGGCGACATCAATCTCACCATAATCGATGACGTGACTAGGATCCGGGACATATTTTCTCAGCTGGGAAACATGAAAAACGCTATGAACATGACTCAAGACCGGGGGTAACGCCAAATGGTATGCCAACCCACCGACTCGCTCGAGAATCTCGAAGGGTCCAATAAATCTCGGACTCAACTTCCCCTTGTTCCCAAAACGGAAAACTCCTCTCGTCGGCGACACCTTTAGCAAAATGTGGTCTCCCACCTCGAATTCCAAAGGTCGACGACGGACATCGGCATATGACTTCTGTCGACTCTGGGCAGTCAACATCCATTCCCGAATTAATTCTATCTTCCACCTCGTCTCTAGAACGATATCCGGCTCGGTCCCGACCATATCGGACGCCTCATTCCAATAAATCGGCGACCGACAACGCCGCCCATAAAGTGCTTCGTACGGAGCCATCCGAATCGACGCGTGCCAGCTATTGTTGTACGTGAATTCGATCAATGGCAAATGCTCCTCCTAGTCATTGCTCCAATGGAGAGCACAAGCACGCAAGATATCCTCGAATGTATGGATGGTGCGTTCCGACTATCCATCTGACTGAGGATGAAAAGAGGTACTCAAATGCAAACTTGTACCCAACGCCTTATGCACTGCCTGCCAAAAGTGCGATACAAAACGGCCATCACGATCCGAAACAATCGACTTCGGAGTACCGTGAAGCCTCATAATCTGCACAATAAACACACGAGCCAACTTCTCCGGGCCCCAAGTGTCCTTGATGCCCAGAAAATGTGCCGACTTGGTCAGACGATCAACAATCACCCATACCATATTCATGCCCAACCTCGATCTCGGCAAACTCATAATGAAATCCATCGATATGTCTTCCCATTTCCATTCCGGAATAGGAAGTGACTGCAATAACCCGGCCGGTCGCTGATGCTCGATTTTGACCTACTGACAAGTCAAACATCTCACTACAAACTGTGCGACCTCCTCCTTCATATCATTCCACCAGAAATTCCTTCTCAGGTCCTTGTACATCTTACTTGAACCAGGATGAATGGAGTAAGGTGTAGCATGGGCCTCACGCAAAATACTCTGTCTCAACTCTGAGTCGTTCAGTACACAAAGCCGACTCTGGAATCTCAAAACACCATCCTCGTGAATCACAAACCCAGGAGACTTTCCCTTAAGAACGTTCTCTCGGATTTGAGTAATCGTCGGATCCTCCAACTGCTTCAGCTTAATTCCGTCGATCAAAGATGACGAAATCTGTAAAGCACAAAGTTTTCCGACAGCTCCAAGCAACAAAACTTCAACATCTAACTCGATCAAAACTCGTCGAAGCTCAGACTGAGACGTAAGGATCTCAAGCATTCGCAACGCAACCGGTTTCCGACCCAAGGCATCGGCCATGACGTTCGCCTTGCCCGGATGATAAAGGATTTCGAGGTCATAATCCTTAATCAGCTCTAACTACCTCCTATGCTTCAATTCAACTCCCGCTGAGTAAATATGTATTTCAGACTTTTATGATCGGTAAAAATCTGACATGTAGAGCCGAAAAGATAGTGACGCCAAATCTTGAGCGCAAAAACAACTGCCGCTAACTCCAAATCATGAGTAGGGTAGTTAAGCTCATACGGCCTCAATTGTCTCGACGCATATGCGATGGTCTTGCCGTGCTGCATCAATACGCACCCAAGACCCTGACCCGAAGCGTCACTATAAACAACAAAATCCCCGTTGCCCCACGGCAATGCTAAAATCGGGGCTGAAGTCAAACGCCTCTTCAGCTCCTCAAAACTCGACTGCCTCTCGTCATTCCAGATGAACTTCTCGGACTTCTGGAGCAACTGTGTAAGTGGCCGAGCCAGTTTCGAGAAACCCTCGACGAACCTACGGTAGTAGCCGGCCAAACCCAAGAAACTACGGATCTCCTTCACATTCTTGGGCAGTGCCCAATCCAACACTGCCTCAATCTTCGGCGGATCCACTCGAACCCTCTCGGCTGAAATCACGTGACCTAAAAACATCACCTCCTTCAGCCAGAACTCACATTTCGAGAACTTCGCATAGAGTTGCTCGGTCCTCAAAATGTCTAACACTACTCGCAAATGATGGGCATGCTCTTCCCCATTCCTCGAATAAATAAGAATATCGTCAATGAAGACGACGACATACTTATCCTAATAATCGATAAAGACTTTGTTCATCAACTGCATGAACACCGCTGGCGCATTAGTTAACCCAAAAGGCATAACTACAAACTCATAATGTCCGTATCTCGTCCGAAAATCTGTTTTCGGCACATCGGACTCCCTCACCCGGAGCTGATAGTACCCCGATTTCAAATCAATCTTCGAGAACACTGCAGCTCCCTGCAACCGATCGAACAAGTCATCAATCCTCGGCAAAGGATACTTGTTCTTGATGGTCACCTTGTTTAGTTCGCGATAGTCGATACACAAACGCAGTGAACCATCCTTCTTCCGCACAAACAAGACCGGTGCGCCCCAAGGCGAGGCGCTCGGTCGAACATACCCCGACTCAAGAAGCTCACTCAACTGCTTCTTTAACTCGGACATCTCTGAAGGTGCCATGCGATACGGCCCCTTCTAAATCGGAGCCACGCCCGGCTCCAATTCTATAGCAAACTCGACCTCACGATCCGGTGGCAAACCCGGTAACTCGTCAGGAAATACATCAGGAAACTCATTAACGACTGGAATCGACGAAAAGTCGACTCCACCCTCCTCCGCCTTCAAGGCATAGCACCAATAACCAGTACACCCCTTTCGCAGGAGCCTCATCGCCTTCAAGGCGTTAATAACGAACTTCTAGTTTCCCTTCTTTCGCCCCGCGAAAGAGTTCTCGGTGCCGTCCTCGGCTAACATAGTGATGATTCTCGTGCAGTAGTTCATGATTGTGCCATGCCGCTCAAGCCAAACATCCCCGAGAATCAAATCCTCACCCTCAATATTAACGACGATAAGATTAGAGAGCCAAGCTCTCTCACAAATAAACACGCAGCAGTCTCGGACCTCTCAATCGCCAATGATCCTATCACCACTAGGAAGTTTAACGATGAAAGACTCGCAAGGCGACAAACAATTGAGACTCAAATGGCGCACACACTCCAGCGATATGAATGAATGTGTAGCACCAGAATCGAAAAGCACACTAACAGGATGAGAATGGATATGAACGGTACATGTCGCCATAGTGGCTGCTGGATCATCGGCCCTCCTCATCTCATAGATACGCGGCTGGGCAGAGCTGACACTGGAAGCTCATCCTCTAGTGGGCTGACCCCGACCTCTACCTCGACCGGCACTTGGTGGAGGCTGCGGAGCAAACGAGCCCTGGTTCACACTCGGCTCTCTAAGTACTGGAAAAGAATCACGGGACTCGCGAAACTGTCTGACCTGATCACAAAAGAGGGCCTTGTGGCCCGACTGACCACAAGTATGACAAGTCAACTTCGAACGAGGACACTGCCGGTTCCTATGGCCCGGCTAGCCACAGTTAAAGCATGTGGGTTCACGAACAGAGTTTCCGGCGGCACCTCGAAGACTCCCAGAGAAACAAGCCGAACCACCCGTAGAAATATTCGCAGCCTGAGATTTCTGCTGGCCTCCACCCTTGGGACTAGAAAAGTTTCCGACTGACTTCTGCTTCTTGTTCTCACGAGCCATATCACTAGCCGTCACCGACATTTCGTAATCAAGAGCCCTACTCTGATAATCCTTCAAAGTATTGCAGACGAGCCCAGACATATAGTCCCGAATTGACAGTTTCATCCTCCTGGAAAAATAGAAAATTTTGTCGCTCTCCTCGACAACTTGGGTCTTCACATAGCCCAACTCCTTGTTGAAATCAGCAATAGCTTAGGATACGGGAATATCCCGTGGTTGAGCATCATAGAAAGCATTGACTCGAGCCTGTCTAACAGGCCACGGGCAATATTCAGTCTCCATCAATTCCTGAAATTCGGCCCACGAAGCAACATGATCTTTGGGCCCAACGGCCTCCCACCAATCCGTAGCGTCCCTAGTGAGAAAGTACTAGGCAATAGGGACCTTACGGTCCTCGGGACAGTTGGTGGCAACGAAGACTTTAGATATCTCCTTGATACACCCCTCCCAGCCGATCGAGTTTGATGCTCCCGAAAACTGAGGAGGATACATCTTGATGACATCTTGGAGCCAACGGTCTGCTCCGCCCCGATTAGCATGGGTCGGATCCGGATTCTGAACCACCTGAGCTATCGCCGCCATTTGGTTTACCATTTGCTGCATAACGACCGCAATACTAAGGTCGGTGCACTCCTGAGAAGAAGCATGATTGTGATGGTCACCGGTACTGCTGGCTCCCGAAGAGTGCGACGTGGCTGCCCCACCAGCTGCCCCACGTCCCCAGCCGCGTCCCCGGCCACGACCACGACCACGACCAAGGCCCCTTCCAGCATCTATGCTGGTATTAAGAGGTGGCAAAAAGCAACTCGATGATAAGTAAAAGAGGGAGAATAACCACAGTTCAAGAAACAGAAATACGGTACGAGAAAGTAAAGGATCGAGAAAGGAAAACTCACGAACACTGGAAGTACCGAGATGCCGACAGCGGTTTGACAATGTGCAAAACAAAACACAACTAGACCCAAATAACCGAAAAGCCTAGGTATCCATAAACCTAGTGCTTTGATACCATTTTCTGTAACACCCCCGAGATATTCGGAGTATATTACAGCGCCGTGGACCCCTACATGGGACCCACCAGGCTAAAATGAGAAAAACACCATTCGACTAACCATCTCAATTAGCAAGGACACACATTTAAATAATACAACATATAAAGATACGCCCGGAGCAACCTGCGTAATAAACATCAACCGACAATATAGCAATTTGAGTTAATACAAAACGAAGTTCGAAGTGAGAAACCTAAGTACTCGCGAGTACAGTCTATAAGTTTATAAATGTGGGAAACAACCAAATCGAAATAGACAAAAGAAATAAGAAGACCCAAATGCACATGTCAACGACCCTGGCCAACATCCTCGTACTGTCCCAGCGCCCGCTCGTCTGGCAGAACATAACCTGAAATCCATAACAAGAATTTCCCCAAAACGGGTCCCTAAAGGGGTTAGCAATTACGCTAGTACAAGTAATCAAGGTAAACCATTCGCTTACACGTTTCATAGTACAATGCACCAATTCATTTCAAAACCAAAACCAGACATGTCTTTTCCGGAAACAAACAGTCAATCACATTTGCCTAGGACCGGGACGAAGCCATAAATCCCACTCTAAGCCTCCAAGGACCCTCTCGAGCTAGCCATATAATAAAACAAATCACGCACATGCATCACCTAGGATCGGGACGAAGCCACAAATCCCACTCGAGGCCTCTAAGGACCCTCCCGAGCTGGCTAGCTAAACAAACTCATGAATCTAGGGCACAAACCATTGAACTCCCTCCGTGATCCCGTCAGACCCTCCCGAGGTGAGCAAATCACACACAATATACATTACCATTTCACGTTAAGCATAAAGGTTTCCAAAAATACTTGCCTTGAATAATTGATGACGCAACGAACGGAGAGAAAAATCACCGACGAATGCTAGGAACCAACGGAACCAAACCAAACGATTTGAAGAACATAATCACAACCAACTTTAGACAAATACGGAAATGGAATACACCCGAAACCCCGCCTACGATTCATGTATAATCGTATAAAAACAACGAGAGCGGACCACAACCAAACCCTCTCGATTTCGCAAAACCATGAAAATATACCATGAATCCGTAGGAAAACTAATGATATCAACAATATTAATCCCCCGCCATTAGCGTGTGCTAGACAACGTAGCGTACGCTAATCCGTTAGTCCAGAGGGTCGAAACAATCGCCACTCCTGGGCTCGGCTAGCGCGCTCTGGCGAGGCGTAGCGTGCGCTACTAAGGGATCTCTAGCGTGCGCTATGCAGAAAATTAGCGCGCGCTAGGCACGTAATATGAACGAAACATCGAACGGAATATCTCAAAACGCATAATAACATAGAATGGATCCATGGCAACGCCAAAATGGCGGTTCCGCACAACAATTACGAGAATCAGATCACTAGATGACGGAAGAAATACACTGAAAAATACAAGAGGGTCGCTACAAGCGAGAAATACACCGAAAAATGAAAATACCGGGAAAAGGAAAAAAAATGCGGATATTACAGTGAGCTCGGATGAATATAGACATTTTATTATTCCATGTCATAAAGTTTAAACCATCGAAGAAAGGAGGGCGATTGAGAGCGTTGCCTTCAAGAGAAGAGTAGATAAAGGCCATTTCTGGATCTTTTCTCTAGCGGGTGTTAATCAGGTGAAAAAGATACTGCTCCGATACCAATTGTTGGATTGGTACCGCCACTAGAAGGGGGGTTAAATAGTGTGGATAAGAGTTTTGAACTCTTTTTATGCGGAAGCTAAATATCGGAGTAAATAAAATGCGGAAAAGAAAGAACACAAGAAATTGTTCAAGAGGTTCGGCTATTAACGAAGCCTATGTCCCCTACCCAGTTTTATTGACTAGGACTTTTCTTAGAAACTTTGAAGGCACTTTCTAGTTTAGTGCCAACTCTTACAATTTCTTGATTTCCGGGCTCAAGAACAACCTCACTAAAACACTCTTGTTTTTTAGGGTACAAGACAACCTTACAGTAAAACAATTCTGAGTAGCAAACTCGACTTTACAAGATATATCACTTGTTAATACAAGAATATAGATAAGAAATGATATAACAATTCTTCTCGTATCACAATGTGGAATGTGTGTATCTCTCGAAATATATGCATGATATAGCTTGAGTATACTTGTAAGCTCAGATAAGTTGTGTATCTTCCAACTCCTTGAATGGTGCTATTTATAGCCTTCATGAGGCAACTTTCCCATTGGAGCAGTGGCACACCTTACGTACGTTATATATAAACGTTTATATACGTTATCAGCTTTACGTACGTTACACATCTTGTGTAACGGCCGTAATGAAAGACTAAAAATAGTTCAGTGGCATATGTTGAAACTCATTACGTACATTATGGAAACGTTGATTACATATGTAATACTATTGTCAAAGAGTCGTTGGATGAGTAGACTTGGTGTAACAGTTGATGACTTTTTGTGTTGACTTGCAACGGGCAAAATTCGAACTTTATGTACGTTATACATGAGGTATTACGTACGTTACCTGCAGAAAAAATGCTTACCAAAATTGTGAGGATTACGTACATTATGTATAAATGGTTACGTACGTTAAGTGAAGAAAAATATGTAAAGTAAATTTTGGTTAAGTATCTCATCATTAAAATGTATAGAATCAATTAAGAAAAATATTGTACCAACAATATAAACGCACCTTTGGACCGCGACCTTCTACATAATCTCATATCTTGCTGATATCTCCTGTCACGTGCCGAGAACATATGCTATCAAAGTACCAGATGTCCTTTTTCTTGATATCCTGTAAGCATAGAATTTAAGTAGATTTAGGTCCCCTTTGATTGTTGGGTCCATGTATGTTAGTGCCTTTTGGTATTATATTTGCCTAACAGCAATTGGTTTACTGTAAGTTACTTTTGGTCTAGTTTTGCGATGCCTACATGGGGTAGGCACGTAGTCGCTGTAACCTTGATTATTATGCATGTAAAATCTAGGGTTATTATTATTTTTCCAGTACAATTGCCGTCTCGGAGGTGGAGCCATTTTATTAGACCTTACAGCTTCCCTTTTGGGTCTCCAGTTGGATTCCCTAAGCTGTTGATGATACTACGTGACAACCTGCTTTCTGGATGGATAACGGGTCTCCTGTATCCAATATCTACGTGCACTATACTGTTGAAGGTACTGCGGTGCTTGCCTTTGATACTTAGATACAACCTTCTTTCTGAATGGCTGTTGGCGTTTTTGATGTTCTCAGGGAGCATGCTGTTGATTATGCCTTACAGGTCTAGGATGCTGAGGTTTCTGCTATCTGTGATATAACCTTGGTGGCGGAATCGTAGCCTTCGCTGTACGAGGGGCAGCTGTAGCCTTTGCAGGGCTTGGAATTTCTTCAGGTACATGAATGGATTCCACACCCCTGACAAATATCGTACTAGTTTTTCCCTTATTGGAGAGTGAGTTATATCCTAATCCACTTTTATCTTGAGCATATTGCCCAGTGCTTAAAATTTCTTCCATCCATTTAGAGTATTTTTCGAAATATTTCAGGATGGTCTCTAATTCTCCTTCTCGCTTCTCGATAGTTTTTACTTTGGCTTCGAGCAAAGCAAAATCATTTGTCCTGCTCTTATTATGAGACTTCACCTCATTTAGATCGTGGGCAAGTTGGTGATTGCTTTCTATGAGTTTTTCAAATGTGACCTTGCTGTTTTCGCAATCAATAGACATGTTTTTGTAATTATTTTTCAGCAAGTCATTTTCATCTTTTATCTCTAAGTTTGAAATTTGGAGCTGTATGTTTTCTCGTTTTAAAGTCTCATGGGCCTTTTGAATGTTTTTGAATTCATTCATCATGTTTTTAGAAGTATGTGATGCATTTGCGGGAGTAATTGAATTTGAGCTTACTTCATCATCCCTATCCTCATCGTCCTGAATTTCTTTGGCCATAAAGCACATATATACTTTATCTTCGATCTCATCATCAGACGAGTCACTGTCAGTGATAGCCTGAAGGCACTCCTTAGTCTTGTTGGACGCTGGAGAAGCTTCTGATTCACCAATAAGGGCCTTAAGCTTGTTTTTCCAGACACGTCTTCTTTCGTCCTTTTATTGTTGCTCAGCTTCTGACAACTTTTTCAGTTTTGGATGTGGACACTTATTTGCATAATGTCCGAATTTCCTACAGTTATAGCATAAGTTAGAATCACCGAATGAGGGAGTTTCTGAGCTTACCTTGTGAAAAGGCTTGGGCCTGTATGGAGTCTTTTGAGACTGTTTGATGAACTTTTTGAATTTGTGCATGAGCAGGGCCATTTCATATTGTGACATGATGTCGTCATTGCTGTTTGCAGTCTTTTGTGAGGATTTGGATGTGCTGGGTGCAGAGCTATGTCTCCTGTCAGATACAACAGCTAGCACTGTAGTCTTGGCAGGTGACTCTTCGGCCTTTTCTCTCCTGTCAATATCATACTCAAAAGCTTTTAGGTCAGAGAAGAGGTCAAAAGTAGAAATATCATTAAGATTACAGGATACACGCATAGCTGTAGTCTTAATGTCCCATCGGGCAGGGAGTGATCTAAAGAATTTTAAATTTTTCTCCTTTTGGGTATACACTTTACTCAATGCTTCAAGTTCACCGACAATGCCAGTGAATCTGAGGTCAAGTTCCTCAGGCGTTTCAGGATATTTCATTTCAAAAGATTCAAATTGCTGAGTAAGTTTGGAAATTTTGTTTTCTTTCGAGAGCTCAGTACCATCGCAGATCAGCTTGAGTTTCTCCCAGATTTCCTTAGCTGTCTTACAGCTCTTTACCTTTGAGAATGTACCTTTGTCGAGAGTGACAAACAACACATTCTTAGCTATATTATCGAGATTCGCACGCTTGCGATTGTCAGCTGTCTATTGCTCGCACTCCTTCTCGAGCATTTCAGCATAAGGTTGTCCTCCTATCCTTGCGGCAGAATTAACCTTCATTATCTTTATTGGACCTTCTCGGATGACGAATATCATATTCTCGTGCATGGCTGCAAGATGAGCCTCCATCATAATTCTCCAGTCATCAAACTCGTTAATAGAGAACATAGGAACCTTATTTATCATAGAGGTATCCATTTGAGAAATAGGCAAGATGATAAAAATATGATATGCTTTTTAAAAACTAGTGATTTGTAGATATGACTTAATTAAAAATCGACTGATTCTTTTTAGAATTAACCAGTCTGATACCACTTGTTGGCCACTATGTATACAATAAAAAACTTAGAATATAGGAGCATGGTAAGCTGTACGAGTTTCGAATTTAGTTTGCGTAGTGGAAGTTTGTTTGTGTGAGTTGCTATAAATACAACAACTAGGTGTTCTCCTGTTTGCTTGGTGCGTACAGGGTTTTTAAAATGTATACTATTAAATCACAGTAAAATCAAAATAGTAAATACTGAACGTAGTAACACACAGTTTAATGTGGTTCGATGTAAACCCTTCTACGTCCATTGGTCATCCACACGGGAGTAAAGAGTTTATTAAAATCACTACGTACACAACTACGTGACTTGAACTAAACCTGTCTCTGTATCGTTCACACAGATTGATACAGGGACTGCAGCTTTGGGCCGTTCACACAGATTGGCTTGAGCTCTTTTTCGACTCGCTTCTTCTCACATAGATCGAAGCTTCGTCTTCAATGATATTCTTCCTACACAGGTCGGAATATGCAATGATCCTAAGTCCACAGAAGGCTAATAATAATCTCAACGATAATGGTAGAATACTTCTCAAACAACAACTTTATCACGGATGAACAATCACTGTATGCTGTACTGTTTGCATTGAGGACTTGTATATTTCTTCGCTTGGATACTGCTGTATGCTCACGAAATATACTTCTTTGTAATCACTAGAATGTCAGATTAAACTGTCAGAGCTTTCGCGATTATGAATAACTTATATGTTGAGTCCTCTGGCTTGGGGGTATTTATAACCTTGGAAATGTATCTGTTATAAATGAAGCCATTATTGGTTGGTGATATATTGACGTCTGTCTCTTGATTGGCTGCTGCTGAATGTTTGAATTAAAGCAGATCGGATCTAATGCTTCAGACATCCTTTCTGTCTTTACATTAAATGCTCTTCAGAGCATTCAGACTTGCCTCTCTCCAGCTGCATTAAATGTTGTCACATCAGCAATAAATGCTGTTTTAACCGTGAATACTTTATGAATAAATAATGTTTATCTCACAACGGTTTAAAACCTTTTTATATTCAGTCCTGTTGAATGTGTTTTACTTTCCCCAAGTAAAACACCTTTAGCCTGTATGCTGTATCCAACATATTACGTCTTTTTGCTGTATGAAGAAGGCTCTGTAGGATGGACAGTCGAAGAACTCTTTGCTGTATGTAGGGGTTGTGTGATGAGTTCTAACAGCTTCCATACTTGACAGTATTCTGACTTCTTTGAGACTACTTGCTGTAAGTTAAAACTTATCAAAACAGGAGTGTTCATCCCAACAACATTGATCTTTGAGTATATTAGCCCTGTGTGGACTAAGGAGGAACTTTTCTGGCCTGTGTGGGACAAAGAGTGTTCAGAATGAAGCTTTTGTCTATGTGATAAGTAGATAGTTCGGGGAAGCCTATAGCCAATCTGTGTGAATGGCCTAAAGCTAATGTGTGAACGATACAGTGACGATTTTAGTTAAAGTTATACAATTGTGTACGTAGTCATTTCAATAAATATTCGATCCCCTATGGAGAACCTGTGGACGTAGAGCTCGTTGCATCGAACCATATTAAACCTTATGTTCTTACTTCCTGTATTTACTGCTTATCTACTGCGTGTGATTGTTTTATACTTACTCTCAAAAACCCTATAAACTTCAAGCTAACAGGAGACCATTTAGTTGCTGTAGTCACAACTTGCTTTATTCTCCCGCTATGCATATTAAACTTCGAAAAAAAGTACAACTTATTCAACTCCCCCTTTTAAGCTGTCATTTAAGTATACCGTGACGAACAAGTGGTATCGGGGCGATTGGTTCTACAAAGAATCAGTCGACTTTTAACCTGAACTAGATCTATTCACAAACTTTCAAAACTGCATAATATCTCATATTCATCCTATATTCTGTTCATGGATTCATCTATGATTAATAAAGTTTGTATGTTCTCGATTAACAACTTTGATGATTGGAGAATTAGGACGGAAGCACACACCTGGCTGCCATGCAAGAAAGAGATGATCTTTACAATACATGAAGGAACTATTACTATCATGAAGGCCAATCATCTTGAGGATTTGACCGAAAACACTATAAGAATAAGCGTCAAAGACTTCGGATAATATCCGAAGTAAAAATGTTATAATTACCGAAGTCTATGTTCGTGTAGTTAAAGGTATACTTTAGACTTCGCTTATTAGACGAAGTCTAATATCATAATAACCGAAGTCTATCTCAATTTTTAGAACCCGAATATGGGGGTTTGCGAAGTAAAAAAGGTCCTTCCACTTCACTTATTTTATAATCGCTGAAGTGTATATTTCCTATTCGCTTCTAATTATATATCTCTGACTTCGTTTTTTATCCGAAGTAAATAACCACATTGCATATTTCTTTTCAATTTGTAAATATAGAATCCCTGTTGTACAAAAACATGATCCATCCAATAAAAAACCTCAATTCACAAGATCTCAACAACACAACCTCAAATACATCAATCAGCCTCATTAAAAATCCAACAAACTCAAATCACAAGATCCCAATTCAATAACACAAGATCATAAGCAATGATAATAGTAATAAACAACAATTTCATATATAAACGGTATCGTCAGACAAAAATGCCAAATATTCAAATTCGCGTGATTCACAAGTTTGCATTGGGCATAACTATAATATGCCAACATAAAATAAACTTCCACAATGTCTACGAGACACATGCATAGGTCTAGCTAATGGATGCACATTAACAAAACATTCACCATATTTACCCGATCAAACGACATGTTCTGATCTAACTATACCAACAGATATGCACCAGAGTACCAGTAGTGTTGCAACCAAGACCATACACATATAGTACTGATTTGAATCTAGACAAAGAACTTCCTGACAATGAAGCCAGCCTAAGCACCATCGACAAACGTGTAGACGAACTTGCTCCACTCGTTCCTGACTTCATCATACTGCACCTAAGTGTAGTATTGGTCTTTGACTGAACCAGGATACTGAGCAAATCACATTGAAACAAAGGAGCATCTGTTCTCTTTCTTGCCGACGCTGTGCCTTCTGTATTTTCTGTAAAGGCAGTAATATAGAAACTTTGCCATCAATTGAAGCCAACAATTTTCTGGTTAATACAACAAGAATTAATAGTAAAGAAAGACAAAAACTAGAGCAACAATCATTAGGCACCGATGAACTTCTAACTTCTTGCTCAATGCACTCGACCGGTAGTGCTATCCGGCTCATTTTGTATCCTGCTCATCCTCATCAGGCCAACCGGCTCTTTCGGCTTCTTCTTCTTCTTTCTCAAGCTGGTCCAATCGCATTTGTATGCGCATATATTCTTCATCTTCATCTGCAGCTTTCCTACTGTTCCCCTTAAGACTGGAGTTAGTTTTCTTGTAACCTGTGTTTTTCACGAATGCCACATAATTCACTTTTTATTATGGAAAAATGCATTCGTAAATTATCATCAATCACTTTATTACATAGCAAATAAAAATTATTAAGTTTAAACCACTCTTGATGTCTTGAAAGAATCTTCCTCAACATAAAAGAAATGATTTTTTTTTCAAATTCAAACCCCAAAATATAACTAAATCATGCAAAAAAAAAAAAAACTCAACATTCCTTTAAAAGGACAATGACCACCGACACATTAATGATGCGCGTGTAAACGGTGAAAGAAACATGTCAACCAAGCTACCCAATGCACAAACCACACAATCAATCAAATATGTAAAGGAAAAACCCCAAAAAAACTATTATTTCAAAATATTTTCCCAAAGAGCTAATATAGCCCGTGTAAACAAAAACAAAGTGGCATCCCCCTCGGTCAAACCTGCTTCTGGAGGTCAACAAAGTGGCAGCCCCCACAGCTGTGATAAAAAAAAAAAAGAATAAGAACTTCAATTAAGCACCACAGCATTCAGGCTGAGAAAAGTAAATGAAACTCCCAAGTTCCAGGTATAAAATATTCCTGAGAGTGTTTCGTACTCCAAAGGTTCATAAGCTCATAATGCGCACACAATCACGAAGATCATAGTTTCTGAAAAGCCAACTTCCAATCAATGCTTTTGATATTGTCAACAAGAAATTTCACTTAGTCAACATTCATCCTAACATACGAAAGGTGAGTAGATCAATTGACTCAAGATATAAATGAAAGAAACTCATAATAATGGCTCCATATGTGAAAAGGACAATATCAAACGCTCCTCAAGATTATGGCAAGGGTGAACTCTCTAAATGAAGTACATGTGTTTGCAATTTAATACTAGACATTTTTTCAGACAGCGGGTTAAGGAAACTTGGTTGATTCATAACAACATAAGCACAAATCATTAATCCTACTATGTTCTTGTCTGATATGACATAGGTGATTATCTAGTATCTTTTTTTCTTTTTTGTATATATCGATAATTCACTAGGAAATCAGATGAACGTGTATTCACAAGCATCTTTTGGAAGTTTTTACCCTTTTTGTGTAATGTATCTGATACCCGCAATGTAGAGATAATTAGTGAAACGGCTTCAATATAAAAGATCACTATACCAAATCAGAATCGATATGCTTTTGATTACGGCAAGTTCGAGTTAATCGAGAATTTCGGAAACCATCCAGAGCATCTGCTCTCTTTCTTTGCCGATTACGTGCCTTCAGATTTTCACAAAGGCAAGAATATAGAAACTTTGCCATCAATTGAAGCCAACAATTTTCTTTTTTACCGAGAGAGAAGAAAAGGTATAGTCATGAAAGAACTCGAATTCGACCTTCCGTTGCCTTTCAAGAACAGAATAACATCGGTTTCAAGAGACTTACCGACCGCAACCTCCCATTGAACTCCACCAGATGAAAATGTATTCTACCATCCAAAAGCAGAGAATGAATTCGGTGCAATCTACCGATGAGGAACTTGAGTAACAAAACATGTATACATACCACAATTTTTGAATTCTTCAAAATTCGTGGCGAGGGTCTCCCATTTAGAATGATTGGTGGCACAGTACCCTTGCCTTTGACACCCTCATTTTCAAAGAACTGAACTTCCTTGTATAATCGGCGACCGATAGTTTCATTCCCATCATACCGTAACCAAGAGAATCAAACTTACCACCGTTGTTGACTTACTTTTAAAAAGGAAAAATCTTAAGATTTACCGGAAGGCAATTCCATTCCCATTGCAAGCAAGCTTGTCCTTTCGGAAATTAGAGAGTTCACCATTTTCATAATAATGGCTCCATATGTGAAAAGGACATTTATCGTATACGAAAACCTATCCAGTGTCCGTACAAGAAAATCCACTTCAAGAAGCTCCTCAAAATCACGCTCGTGTTTCTTTAAGCTAGCCTAAATAGAAAAGCACAACATTAACAACAAGACATTAAATAAACTAATGTGCTTTAGTCAACACAAGTTCAAAAAGAACACAAACGCAATATGTCACCTCAATCCTTTTAATTTATATTCCGTTTATCTCACCTGGAGGTCTTTCAATTCCATACCAGAAATTACCAAGACCAAGTTTTTCTCATATAGGGCTAGTCACAAATGCAACATAGCATGTTTAATCGCAATGACAAACATCCGACACGCTTAAATTACAACTTAAATATAAACAGAATACTCGTGAGCTTTGTAATATTTCAAACGTGGCTCAGAATATTGGCAAAATAGCTAAAACAAAAATAAAAATTCTACTTTTTCAAAATATTGCAATAACAAAGCATCGAGATGTAAGCCTCAAAAGCTTGAAGAACAAATATATGATGTAACTCGTTATTACAAATAAACCTTACCCTTTTGGACCACCAGATTCATAATCTTTAGGGATACTAAGTTTTACAATCTCACCCCACTCCCCAAAGTGTCCCTCGAGAGTAGCCATAAGCTGCTGCAAGGTGCCACCAAGGTATAATTTGTTAGCAAATTTATAAATAATTTATGCATAACTACAGAGTGTTGGTATAAAGAACTTACTTTTTGGTAAGACCTGTCATTGCTAAATATACAGAACAAGTGATGCATCAATTAAAAGTCGAACTCTTAAATATATAAACAAAGTGCAAAAAATACATAAACAGAGTTTAAAGTTCATACCCGCCAGGAGTATATGAACCTATTTCCCCTCTTTCCTTTGCTAAATCAATTTTCACATCACGACCAAGCAAATTTGATCCATTGAGTTCAAGGGTCTGAAAATAAATTACTAAATAATTAGGTCTTTATCGTGTTCAACAAAAATTTATTGGAAATAAAACTAAACAATGATTATACTTTTTGGTCTGCATCAGGGGTGGTGAATTCAACGTGTCCATAACCAGCAAAAAGGACATCAACAACCTCACCAACATCCTTGAAAAAGTTAACTGTGTAAAATTGTAACTAATTATAAGTAATACTAATATCACGCTAAATAAAGTAACAAAAATTGGTATGACAAGACACATACATATCATTTTCTTCAATGGAGTCGAGTAGCCTGAGAATTCTGTCGCAGATGTTGGAGAGTTCAGATTCAATCTTGGATCTGTAGGCTTTGATGGCGGACACGTGGCTCTCGTTGCCGCGGCTCTCCTCCTTCTGCTCGATCGAGGATATGATCCTTTCTCATAATATACCAATTTACAAGAAAATTGCAAAACTACAAATTACCAAACTTGCAAAACTACAAAGATCCTTTCTCATAATATCAGACTAGGTAACTCGGAATTACCAATTCACTGGCGGCAAAGTAAAAGAAAATAGTTGGGCAACTGGCCGTTGGTGGTGTCCGTGACCGCCTCAAATTACCTAGTGGTATTTTTAAATATGTATCGCCGGCTATACCGAAATGTTGGCAGCAAAGGAGAAGAAAAAAAAAACCATGGAAGTCCAAAAAAGTTCAGTCGGTGACGAATGAACGTGTCCGGCCACCTAAAATTACCACCTGATTTGTTAAAATACTTATCGCCAGCCCAAAGTGCGGCAACAAACAAACACAAAAAAAAAGTGAAAAAAAAAACACCATAATGGCCTTATAAAATGGTAGGGAATTGGCCGACCTACTCCGTGGCGATAGCGGCCGAATATAGGACGGCCGTAGGAAGTCCTGTACATCGATTACCGGTAGGTAATTTGCAAGTATAATTAGAACTTCACTAATATAGTACATTTTAATATATGTATTAAATGAATTTATGGTCACAAAATTAAAATATATCCTTCCCCTTGTAAGTTTTGGATCATGCCACAACTTCAAAAGGATGTTTGCAACATTTTGAAGAGAGGTACCTATATGATTTTAAAAGATAACTACAGCTTTATCTGGTTAGGTTAAACCTAATAAAAATTGCAGTTATCCCTTCACGGAAACCACTCGGTTCACTACCGATTACCGGAACTTAATCAAAGTTTTTATTTCTTTAACAAGGATAAAGATCACATTGTAAGAAATTCATGAAGGAATTTCTGCTCTTCATACTCTCAAGATTTATTACTACTAAATAAAAGAGAGAGCCTCCTAAAGCCAAAAGAAAAAGGGTGAGTCCTCGATCTGCAACATACCATGAAATCCCCGACAGGATGATACAATCATATAACAGCATAACCAAAATCAATTAATCAAAATCAAATACGAAACATATTAATCAAGAAAACATCAACAAAAAAAAAAAGCTCGCACATCAATCGATTCAATTGCGTAAATTTATGAAGAACACCAAACAACAACGACAAAACCCTAATTCATCAAAATTAACAAATCGCTTTCAAAATCGTTTTTTTTTCTTTTTTAAAAGAATTACTTTTTCCTAAGAGCTTGAGTTTAATCCGCTTGACGCCTGACGGTCGCGCGATCCTCGAATTGCATAGCCGCCACCTTGGTTTTCGAATCCAACCGCAGCCACCACCTTGGTTTTCTCGAAGCCGACCGAAGCCGCGTCCTTCGTCTGGTCAATTTCTCGCCGACTTTATGTGTCGATCGGGCTTGCGGCGCCGCCGCCGCTTCCTCCCATGGATTCTCGTTTGACGTCATTGACGATAAATTTCTTTCAGGAATTGAACTAGAATTTAGATTGTTGATATATAGAGGGATTTACGGCAATAGTTCCCATTTGTAGGCGACAGAGAAAAGGTTGCGCTCCTGTACACGTTCTCCTCGCGTGGGATGCCATTCAGATTTGGGATGAGGTATTCTGATATTTTCTTAGAGAGATGGAGACTAGAGAGAGGATTTCTCTTTTTAGAGAAAGGAAGAGGGCGAGGGAGGGTTGGGAAATAAGGTAGAGGATATTGGGCGTCGGGGTTAGGGTTGAAAATGGGGAGAGGTAGGGAACAGCTGATTTTGCAGTGTTTTGACCGATTAATATTTTTATTCGGTTCAATGCCTTCTTGAACTCTAAATATTTTTAACCAAAAACAATTCAATTCTTTCTTGTTGTTATTTTGGTAATGTTTTGGATAAAATTGTTTGTTTTAGTAATTTTTTATCATGGAAATTGGAGTAAAAAATTTGAGGGAGGAATGGTGGAAATCAATATTTGCTAAGTATTTTTTGGAGCCTAAATGAAAAAAAATTGAACATCAAAATATTAATTTCCGGTCTCAAAACATACACTTCGCTATTGTAAAAAAATTTTGTTAAAAAATAAAATTTCACACTTTTTACTTCAGTAATTATCAAATTAGCGAAGTCTTTGTAACTTAAATTTTCTAACTAGCTCCTGCTTTTTTGTTTGGTACCATTTAGTGAAGTCTATGTGGGTTTTTTACTTCAGTAAATTGAAAAGCGAAGTTGTTGTTTGTTTTTACTTCGCTAATATACATTACCGAAGTGAGACGTACCGAAGTCTTTGACGTTTATTCTACTAGTGAAAGGGTTATATTTGACCTAGTGCATCCCCTTGGGGAGCACCAGTTTTATTTGTATGGAAGAATGATGAATCTTTGCATCTATATATTGATTGCCATGAGCTGAACAGAGCAACAATCAAGAACAAATATCCATTTCCTCGTATCGATGATTTGTTGATCAACTTCAGGGTGCCGCTGTGTTTTCCAAGAACTACCTGAGATCTGGTTATCATTAGTTGAGGATCCGAGAGTTTGATATTTTAAAGACGACTTTCTATACTCGTTATGGGCACTATGAGTTCATGGTGATGCCATTTGGTGGTATTCATGGAATTAATAAACTGAGTAATCATTTATTATTTAGAGCGTTTTGTGGTCATTGTCATCTATGACATTTTTTTTTACCCCATGACCTTGAGGAGCGTGAGCGTCATCTCCATCAGGTCCTCGATGTGTTGAGGCAAGAACGACTTTATGAAAAAAAATTCAAATGTGTGTTCTGGATGTCTAAAGTGATTTTTCTCGGGCATATGTTATTAGTTTATGGGGTTAGTGTGGACCCACAAAAGACGGAGGCTATTCGAGATTGGCTACCTCCAAAGAACGTGATGGAAGTTCGTAGATTTCTTGGCCTAAATTGGCCTTGTAGGCTGTTACAGACGGTTTGTAGAAGGTTTCTCCAAGATTGCTCATCCAATGACTAATATATTGAGGAAGGATAAGAAATATACGTGGTTAGAGGCGTGTTAATAGAGCTTTGAGTAGCTCAGGAGTCTATTAGTTTCAGCACCAGTTTCAATATTACCACAAGAAACTGAAGGATTTGTGGTATATAGTGACACATCGCGATAAGGTCTTGGATGTGTGGATGCAGAAGGGGAAGGTGATTGCCTATGCATCGAGGCAATTTCCACCTTATGAGGTCAACTACCGACCCACAATCTATAGTTGGCAGTGTGGTGTTTGCTTTTCTGGCACTATTACTTGTATGTAGTCACATATCAAATTTTTACTAATCACAAGAGTCTAAAATACATTTTTACTCAGGAGGAATTGAACATGAGACGTATGAGGTGGTTAGAATTGATCAAATATTATGATATCAAGATCTTATACCACTCGAGAAAAGCGAACTTGTCTGCATATGCCTTGAGCCATAACACAGTACATGAGCAAATGCTTGCTCGTTTGACAGTTCAGAGGGAACTACAACTATAATTTGTGAGATCAGGGATCAAGGTCTGGCTACGTGTACAAGGGAAACTTTATACAAATGATATTTTATTGTTCGTTGACGATAATATCACACCAAATAAGATTATGGACCTGTTCTTATCAAGGGTCCCGAATGAAGTAACTCAGGGGAAAGCCCCCTGGATTTATGGTCCACGAGGATGGACTTGTGCGTTTCGAGAATTGATTATGTGTACCAGCAGATGAAGAGTTGAAAAATCTATTCTGAGAGAGGCTCATGATACCCAGTACTCCATTCATCCGGGGTCGAAAAAGATGTATAAGGACTTGAAGCAATATTAATGGTGGAAAATATGAAGCGGGAAATCGCAGAGTTTGTTTCTAGATGTGTAACCTGTCAATAGGTTAAGATTGGGCATGAGCGACCGACGGGTATGCTGAAATCACTCCCTATCCTAGAATGTAAATGGGAGGATATATTAATGGATTTTATCACATTGTCGATGAGTCCTCGAGGTATGAATACGATTTGGGTGATTATGAATCGTTTGACCAAATCAGCACACTTCTTGGAGATCAAAGACACATGGGGTCGCAAGAGATTAGTCCAACTATTCATTCGAAAGATTGTAAGGTTGCACGGTACTCCCAATAGTATCGTATCAGATCTTGACGGATGGTTCATGACAAGTTTCTGGAAGGCAGTTCATCATGTGGCGGGTACGCAATTGAATTTCAGTACGACATTTTATCCTCAGACCGATGGCTAGTTTGAGAAGACTATCTAGACTCTATAGGATATGGTGAGAGCTTGTGCTCTCAATTAGAAAGATGATTGAGAGGCCCAACTACCTTTGCTGGAGTTCACCTACAATAATAATTGACATGCCTCGGTTAAGATGGCACCTTATGAGGCATTATATAGTCGTCGTTGTAGATCTACATTATGATGGTACGACTTACATGAGTATCTGGTAATGAAACCTAATATGTTGTAGGCGGCTTGTGAGAAGATCGCTCTAATCAAGAGTCATTTGTTAACGGCTCAGGGTCGGTAGAAGTCGTATGCATATAACCGTTACTGACTGCTGGAGTTCGAGGTTGGTGACCATGTGCTGGTTAAGATATATCCTACATGAGGCATTTTCCATATCGGGAAAAGAGGCAAGCTGACTCAAAGGGTATATCGGACCATTTGAGATTTTGGAACGAGTAGGCAATCTGGCCTATCGTTTAGCATTGCCACCGGCATTGAGTCAGGTTTACAATGTGTTTCATGCTTCCTAGTTGAAAAGTATGTTGCCTACCCGAGCCACATACTTCAGTTCGAAGAGATTGAGATACTTGATGACCATTCGCACGAAGAGCATCATGTACAAATACTAGAGAGGAGGATCGAATAGTTGAGCAACAAGATGATCCCCTATTGAAGATTCAATGTTCGAGACACAGAGTCGAAGAGGCTATGTGGGAAACCGAGGATAGCATGCAGGAGAGATATCCCGAGTTGTTTACCCCTTAGTTTTGAGGACGAAACTCTTTTTAAGGGGGGAGTATGTAATATTCGACTGTAATATCATTTTAATACTTTTGTATTATATGTATTATACAAATATCATTGTATTGTATTTGGATTTATACAACGTCTATTGTATTGACATATTTCCGAATCAAACTATTCATGTTTGACATTCGTATTATTTTGTCTGTTGGATGTCGCTTGGTGAGTTACAATTTCGGCCAAGTATAGTGGCCCTAACTAAGCTATGTTCTGTAGCTAGCATACACTAAAAGGATGCAATCACGTCCGTTATGCCTTGTATACTATGTATGTAATAAAGGGTATCAAATCATATCTCAACTTTCGGTGTATAGGGCCATGCATGGCCGCATCCGGCTGGAACTTTTGGTTTGATTAGGACATCCAAGTCAATGGGCATTTCATACGCAATGTTGATTCTTTAGCGTACATAATGGTGGTGATCTAACATATATTACATTATCAACGTACGCAATATAATTTACGAAGTGAGGTAGTAGCCCCTGGAGGAGGTTTGCGTACGTAACACTGAGGTGTTAGCATACATTATGGAGGTTAGCGTACGTTAAAATTTACAGGTAGCATACATTAAGGGAAGTGTAGATTATAAATACATGTATTGTCTTTCATTTTTGCACGAACCAACTTTGAGTTTTCTCTCTATAAATCATCCTCCTGCCTTCCTAAGTGTTTATAAGCGTCTTGTATCTTGCCTTGGAGCTTAATATCTTCGATTGGATCTTGGAAGCTTGAAGATTGTAGTGGGTTCTAGAAGTCTTGGAGGTTATTCTTCATCTTCAAGAGGTATGTTGTTCAATCTTGTGTTAATTCGGAGATGATGGTGATATTGTTGATGATTACTTCATGTGTTGTTGGATTGTTGGAAGATAACATGATTATTGTTGGTTATTATAAACACATGATGAAGAACATGATGATTTTAACTTGAATATGAGTATATTCTTGGTGTTTAAAAATACCTAGACGTTATAATCATATTTTGAAAGAATTATGTTAAGCTTACTTGATATTTAACATAGTTTGGATATGATTATTGATACCATTGTTCTTGGTAGGGTATAACCATTTAATGAAAGATTATGAAGATTTATGAGATAATTATCATTGTTTTCAAATGGTTAAGCTAAACTAGATGTAAAATCCAAAAATCTTGATGCATTAATGTTTGATGATTGTTTAAGACATCATGTTTAAGTATTGGTATTGTTCTCGAGAAGATTGTGATGATATTGTCATAATAGGATGATTATTTGAATGTTGTTCTTGATAATCCTTGTGTAATGGATTATCATGAATATTGAAGAACATTATGGACATTTTAGCTTGATTATAGATATGAATTGGGGATGTTGGAATTCATAAATTATAACTTTGATATTCATTGGAATAGTTTGGACTACTCGTTTTGAATTGTGGATATCGATTTCCATGAATTCAATAATGATATTGTGGGATTGCATTATTGAATAAATTATATTTAATTCAAGGTTGCTTGCTCGAGTGAGTGTTGTTTGTCGAAGGATGTCGTTCGTTCGTTCGAGAAGAGACTATTTTTTATCTCCGGAATTGAGGCAAGTTATCTTGCTTGGTTATAGTGATAAATGATTCTTGTGAATGATATACATTTCACGTATGTGTAATGCTTTATGAATCGGTGATTGATATTGAGGTGTTGTTTTTGGTCGTGCCGATCATTTCATTATGGGATTGTACTCCCAAATTCACTACCTTTGATATCGTTCGTCTCATTGATCGTTGTTGTCACTTCGGCGAGTTCCTTGATCCTTGTTGTATATGTGATTATTTGAGTTTCATTGTCATGTTGTATCATGACATTTCTGGAATCATATCTACTTTTCGATTGGTTATATGTAGGATTTTTAGTCGGGCACATATGGTCGTGTATTGATGTTTCAACATTGGACTGTGCACACGATACGACTACTTCGTGAGACTAATTAGGTACATTATCTCACGTATATCCTGGATTTTGTATACGGGGTGGATATGCAAACAGACACATTTATGGATAGGGCGTACCTTGATGTCCGTCTTAAGCCATATTGATTGGTCGTTCATACACCATGTGTAATTAGGTATGTCCGAGAGTTTGCGATTGATTGTTTTATATGCCCGAGGAGGATGTTCGATAGTCGGGTTTGTTTCATTGAGATCTATTATATGTGATTTGTCTAACATCTTGAGATTTGTTATCATGTATATCTGACCCTATGATTTTGTGCGAAATTTTTGTTGTTTGTAATTTAGGTCGAGGGAAGGCCAAGGTACGAGAAGAGCATTGTGACGGCGAGGGGTCTGAAGGATACCAATTTAAGGGCCCGGGTCTTCTTTTCTCCGGTTATTATTAAACCGTGTATTTTTATATCCATTTCGTTGTATTTCTTTCCAGTTGTATTATTTTGGGTATACTTCATCTTCATATGGTTTATACTTGTATTTGGATCATGTGTGTCGTCGAAATTATAGTTGTACGATGTAGAAACTCCTCGTCGGAGTGATGGGTAATATTTTGTGGTTCGGTACTACATTTCTATTATGGTTGACTTATGTATTTGTATCGCCTGGTGGGTCTCAGTGTGGGGTCCACAACACTGTAATAGCCGTCATTTTTAGGGTGTTATAGATGTAGCCTATATTGAAGTACTACATTACAACCTTTCAAGTGTTAGCCAGTTCTGTGACAAACAGTTCTCGATTAAATTCTTTGAAGGACACTATTGGGTGAAGGACACAAAGACCAAGCAAGTAGTCCTCACAGGATTCCGGTCAGGGAACATGTATGTTGCTGAGTGGAAACCTACTAGTGCTATAATTCCTTGTTTTGTTGCCAAAGACACTGCAGATCAAAGCTGACTATGGCACAAGAGGATTTCTCACATTAACTTCAAGACTATCAACAAATTGGCCCGACAAGGAATGGTCAGAGGCCTGCCAGATATATCATTTCATAAAAATAGCGTCTGTGAACTCTGTCGGAAAGGAAAGCAAGTTAAGAGATCTCTGAAGAGCAAATCATATCTCTCAACCCACAGGGTCCTTTATTTACTTCATATGGACTTATATGGCCCTGTAGATCTTGTCAACATGGGAGGTAAGAAGTACTATCTTGTTATTTTTTATAGATTTCTCCAGGTATTCCTGGACTATATTCTTGAAAAATAAGGAGACAACCACAAAGCTGCCGCAACACCTAAAGGAGCTACAAAATGAGAAAGTGCTGAGCATTATATCCATTATGTCAGAGAGTGGGACAAATTTAACAAATCACTTCATAGAGCAATATTATGCCGACAATGGCATACAACACGAATACTCAGAAGCCCGGACCCCACAGCAAAATGGTGTTGCCGAGTGAAAGAACAGAATGCTGAAGGAAGCAACGATAAAAATGATTGACGAAAGCAAGTTGCCACATTGATTTTAGGGATAACAAACACATACAACGTTCTATACACAAAATCGCTGTATCATCAATACGCACCACAAAAAAACCGCATACAATGTATGGAACAATAAAATTAATATGGTTGAATATTTTCACATTTTTTGTTGCAGGTGTTATATTCTTAACAACTGGAAAGATCAGCTCAAGACCTTCGACGAGAATTCTAGTGAAGAAATATTCGCCGTGTATTCATCTGTCATCAAGGCATTCAGGATCTTCAATAAGCAAAAACTGAAAATAGAGGAGTTAGTTCATGTAGTATTTGATGAACCTCATTGTGATCATACAAAAGTGGATGATCTAACCCAGCCAGTTTAGACCCTAACCATTAAAGAAATCCCACAGCCTCAGAAAGAACATGTCACCACACTAGAAATAAATCCCGCACCTGTAAGGACAGATGATGTAGTAGAAGTTGATGCTGTGGAAGCTGAAGCTAAACCTACAGGCCAACAGGACACAGCTAGGAACGTGGAATTAGAACCTGACATAAGATGGTTAAGAGATCACCCACAAGAGTTAGTAATTTGTGATATTGATGTTGGTGCCTCAACCAGAAGGAGAGTATAAGGTACACAAGGAAATCTACTATGTACACAGGAGGAAACAGAATGAGAAACTGATGTATCCCAGTTTCCTATATGGAAGTCTAAAGCCGAACTCCGCACACTTACCATGTGTACATTAGTTGTACTCTTAGCTAAATCGGAACATGTATCGACAAAAGAAGCTCTCAACAATTCTCCTTGGATTACATCGATGTAGGAACAACTAAATGGTTTCGAAAGGGATAATGTTTAGTACTTAGTGCCCAGAACAACCCATCAAGCTGAAACTGAAACAAGATGGGTATTCCGAAACAAAAAGGCTGAAAATGGTCTAGTCATAAGAAACAAGTCGAGACTGGTTGCCAAGGCTACAGACAAGAAGAAGGCATAGCCTATGATGAAACCTTTCCCCCTGCAGCAAGATTAGAAGCCATCAAGATATTCCTAGCATTTGCTGCTCACAATAACTTCATCATATATCAGATGGACGTTAAGAGTGCATTCTTGAATGTGACCTAGCTGAAGAAGTTTATGTCAAACAAACCTCCAAGGTTTGCCATCACTGAGGAAGATGATCTAGTTTAAAGACAAAAGAAAGCACTGTATTGAGTCGAGCAAGCACCCAAAGCCTGGTACGAGATGCTGTCGCTATATTTTATCAACACTGGATTTGAGAATGGTGCTCTCGACAAGACACTTCAAAATCCAGGAAAGTGATAAACTTCTTATGGTTCAAACTTATGTAGATGATATTATATTTGGTTCCACTAACCAAGATATGTGTAAGAAATTCTCTCATCTCATGCAAAATAAATTTGAACTGAGTATGATGGAAAAACTTAGATATTTTTAGAGTTGTAGGTCAAACAATTGCCTACAGGTATCTCCATCAACCAGGAAAAACACAACAAGGAGCTGCTCACCAAGTTTGGGATGAACACCTCAAAGTCTCCATCAACCCCCATGAGCACTTCTAAACGGATAAGTACCGACACTGGAAAGCCAATGGACCAATCACTCTACATGGAGCTTATAGGCTCACTCATATACCTAGCAACCAGCAGTCTCAATATCCAATTTGTTGTAGGAGTGTGTGCAGATTATCAGGTTGCACCAAAAGAGTCACACTTTACCATAGCCAAACGAATTCTTAAGTACATTAAAGGAACAATCAATGTAGGACTATGGTATCCTAAGGAAGGTGGATTTGATTTAGTGGTCTATGGTGACTCGGATCTCGGAGGCTGCAAGCTGGATATGAAGAGTACAAGTGGAACTTTTCACTTCCTTAGACCAAGATTTGTGTCATGGTTAAGTAAGAAGCAATTGGCCAATTTGCTTCTACAGCTGAGTCAGAATCAGATACTTTTAGATGCAGCAACAGCTACAGGACTACGATGACGAGGCTAACGAAATTGCCATCATATGTGACAATACGAGTGAAATCGCAATAACATACAATCATGTATTGCACTCATGGACCAACCACATAGACATTAAACATAATTTCATCCAAAATCATGTGGAGAACAAAGATGTCTGAATCAAAAAGGTCCATACATACATTCAGGTTGTTGATATCTTCACAAAGCCTCTCTACACAACAAGGTTCTATATGCTCCGTCAGGAATGGAGAATGATATAGCTCGATTAAAACCTATGTAAGTATTTCTTTTAGTACTCATCAATTGGGGGTAATGCTTTAAGACTTATGAATTTAGTGTCCACACTTGTTAATTGTACACACAGACTTACAAGTCATATCCTTGTTGTAGGAAAAAGTGGGTAAAGTTCCCTTCCTACAGCTTTAGTGTGCATTAATCAAGGAGGAACACTGTAGGACTCTTGAATACAATATTAATAATCAATTGCTACAAGAATTGAATCATGTATGTACCAATAAAGGGGAACACGGAATTTTTGCGGACACATATTATATACTGTAGGATCTCAATCAATATTTTAATCATATACAATTTCATGCATAATCTTTTCAAAATCTTATTCAGTCCACATACTCTATTTGAATTTAAAATGATTTCCTATTGAAACGACCCCTGGACTTTAAAGCCTTAAAATTCGTAGTTTAAAATGATTAAAATCGCCTAAACGTGCGATTGGAGGTTGCAATGTGTCAGAGGTGGCACCGACATTAAATCAAAATTAGTGGATAAGCCGTATAAGTTACGTCTTGATTCATCCTGTACGTTGATTCTAAAACCCTTCTCATCCCTTAAATCTAACTTTTTACTATAACCTAGCCTCTTAGCACCTATAAGAGGGCAAGTATCTGACCTAAAGACTCTTTAATGCTTTCTGTAATAGTGCGTGTTGGCCACAATATACTATTATGCAGCTTAGAAGGGGTGGTTGAATAAGCTGTAATATTTTTTGAAGTTTAAGTTTGCGTAGTGGAAATGTTGGACCAAGTTGCTGTAAGTACAATAACTAGACAATCGCCTGTAGCTTGGTGCTTACAGGGTTTTAAAAACAAGTATACTAAAATCACAGACAGTAGATAAACAATAAGGACATAAAGTAATAACACACAATTTAATATGGTTCGAGGTAATCCCCTCTACGTCCACAGGTCCTCCACATATGAGTAAGAAGTTTATTAAAATCAAGGCGTACACAACTATATGATTTTAACTAAACTCGTCGTTGTATCATTCACACAGATTAATACAGTTGATTGTAGCTTGAGCCGTTCATACAGATGAGATGTAGTCTTCTTCGACTTGCTTATTCTCACACATATTAAAGCTTCATCCTTGAACTCTATTCTTCCCACACAGGTCGGAATTGCTTGACTTAGTCCACGCAGGGTTAAGGGTCTCAACAGTAGGGTTTTGAAGTACCATGAATAGAACATCAGCTGTAGGCTTTGTAAGCTCACTGTAGTTGTGTTGTTCTTTGTTGAGGACTTAGATATTTCTTCACTCAAGATATATGTTGTATTTTGAAGAAATATATTGCTCTTAGATAATTAGCTCGGTGTTAAGTATAATTGTTGTGTAAGCAGTCGTTGTGTAATGTCCTCTTGCTTGGGCTGTTTATAACCTTAGAAATAGATCTGTTATAAATGTAGTTGTTGTCCGATTGGTGAGATTTAGACAGCTCTGATTGGTTGCTTCAGAATATTTGAATTAAAGAGGTTTTGCATTTAATGCTTCAGTCATTAAGGCAGGTGGTAGGGTGCATTTATCAAAACACTTTTTCCCAATAATTTTCCCCTTTTTGATAATGCCAATACCCTTTAAAAACATGAGGCTCTCTTCAAGTCTTCTGTCGAATGATTTGCTCTTAGAGAATTAGACTAAAATTCGAACTGCTCGCAGGCAAGTTCTAATACTTTAAATCCTACAAGACTAAGTGTATTACAAATTAAATTATGATTGGCTTGTAGGTGCAATATTACAGTAAGTAATCTTACTCTAATACAACTTAATCTATGAACTAACTATTCACAGACAAGTTCTTACAACTCGAGACTTAGCAAAATTTATACTTGGCAAATATTTCAATATGAATCGTAAGGAAATTCGTAACTGAAGATCACGAGCTGTAATCTTTTAAGGTAAAATAAGATTTTTATTGATGATCTGAATTATAGTATTATTTATAAATTGAAATATTAGAGCATACATGAATAAACAAAAGATACAGCTGTCCGAAATTATCCTCTATAATGCTGATGCTTCTAAGACTTCCGAGAGGGGTCATGCTCGGTTCCTCTCCACCAATTGACTAAGGAATCTCTGCCTCGGTCCCTATAGATGTTTCTTCCTTCCTAGGAGACATCGAAGGTGAGAACCCAGTCTTCTGGGTGAGTCATCTGATCACTCTTTAGATGTATAGATTTTAGTTTAATTTATAAAGGGAGCTTTCCTTCTGACAGGAGCCTTGAGAACTCCTTCGCAGCATCCTCCAGTGTCATGAAATGGCTAAACATGATAGATTCCCTGATGAGAGTATATAAGTATCTCAGCAGTTCATTATTCTTCCATGCCTTCTGTTGTGTCAAGAATTAACACCTTCCGACCGGCGATCGCCTCGGAGGTCGGGCGGCAAATCGCTGCCGATCGTCAGGCAGTGCCGATCCAGGCGACCAAGCCTTGACCGGCCGGACATGCTAGGATCGCCAGCGAAGGCCCCAGTCAAGTCCCGGTATCGGCGATCAACCTCGGATCGTCGCCTCTCGATACTCGGCCAGGCCACAGCGATCTACTAATGGGCGATCCTCTCGGTACTCGGCCGGACTCTGGCGGCAAACAAGCGGGCAATCCTCTCTCGGCATCTTGCCGACCTACCTTGGAGACCGACCATTGCCGACCTTCATCCGGCGGCGATGGCGACCTCGATGATCGGCTAGAGACAGGCGCCTCATATCGATCTCCACGATGGCCATCCGGTCGGCGAAGGCCGAGCCTCAAGACTAACACCACGTGCAAGATCCGGGACAAGATCCGCGAATCACGGGCCATTGACCACGATCGACAGATTCTCTCCACCGTGACAAGCCGAAAGCTTGTCGGTAGGGCCACATGTTGGCGACTCGGACGCGTGTTGGCCTTCATCGACCGCTTGTGGCAGCCTTTTCCTTGGACTTTAGCCCGACAGCCAGCATCTTTCTTGGACTTTAGCCCGACAGCCCAGGAGATCGCCCCATTATAATATTGGCCGGCGGGCGATCGGCACATTATTATAATGGCCGGCAGGCGATCGGCCACTACAGGACAGGACCCGGCTGCCCCTATATAAGCAAGGCACCCTGCACTTGGACACGGCTGGAGCTTCCTTCTGCAACCTCACGATTTGAGCATACAACACAGAAGGGAACATCAAGCACTTGGCTAACATCCAACTCTTGGCAACAGCTATCTTTCGGTCTTACTTCTCCCGGCCTATCTCATCCAGCAGATTATCGGCGGGGACGAAGAACACCAAGCTTCGCTCAAGAGCCGGATTAACAGAGTCTTTTTACACTCATTGTATTTAGATTTCTCTCATTAATACTTGTATCCACGAATATTTGTATTAATAACATCTCGCGAGAGCATTCAAGCCCGGGCCTAACAAACCCGGCAAATCTTGTATTATTTATCTACTCACGGAAGTGCTCCCGCAATTGTTGTTTGTTGTACGTCTTCCAGCAGTATTAATCATCGGATAAATATTTTGGGCAACAACAATTGGGCAACAACAATTGGCGCTAGAGGAAAAATACAGTGCAGAAGCTCGCTGAGATCCCAAATTGTTGTTGCCCAAAATATTTATCCGAAGATTAATACTGCTGGAAGACGGACAACAAACAACAATTGCGGGAGCACTTCCGTGAGTAGATAAATAATACAAGATTTGCCGGGTTTGTTAGGCCCGGGCTTGAATGCTCTCGCGAGATGTTATTAATACAAATATTCGTGGATACAAGTATTAATGAGAGAAATCTAAATACAATGAGTGTAAAAAGACTCTGTTAATCCGGCTCTTGAGCGAAGCTTGGTGTTCTTCGTCCCCGCCGATAACTGGATGAGATAGCCGAGAAGTAAGACCGAAAGATAGTTGCCAAGAGTCGATGTTAGCCAAGTGCTTGATGTTCCCTTCGTGTTGTATGCTCAAATCGTGAGGTTGCGTAAGGAAGCTCCACCGTGTCCAAGTGCAGTGGTGCCTTGCTTATATAGGCACTGGTCCTGCCTGTAGTGGCCGATCGTCACGGCCATTATAATAATGTGCCGATCGCCCGGCCAATATTATAATGGGGCGATCTCTGGGCCGTTGGGCTAAAGTCCAAGAAAGATGCCGTCAAGCTAAAGTCCAAGGAAAAGGCCGCCACACTGGCGGCCAAAGAAGGGGCCAACACGCGTCCGAGTCGGGCCAACATGTGGCCCTACCGACAAGCTTTCGCGGCTTGCCTACCGGTGGAGAGAATCTGTCGACCGTGGTCAATGGCCCGTGATTCGCGGATCTTGTCCCGGATCTCGCACGTGGTGTCACCTTTAGGCTCGGTCTTCGCCGACCGGATGGCCATCGGTGGAGATCGATATGAGGCGCTCGTCTCTAGCCGATCATCGAGGTCGCCATCGGCCAGCCGGATGAAGGTCGGCAATGGTCGGCCTCCAAGGGTAGGTCGGCAAGATGCCGAGAGAGGATCGCCCGCTTGTTTGGCCGCCAGAGTTTGGCCGCCGAGTACCGAGAGGGGATCGTCCATTAGTAGATCGCCAGGGGTCGGTCGCCGAGTATCGAGAGGCGACGTATCTGAGGTTGATCGATCGATACCGGGACTTGCCCTGGGGCCTTCGGTTGGCCAGTCTAGCATGTCCGCTGGGTCAAGGCTTGGTCGCCTGGTCGCTGATCGGCAGACCTGCCTTGGACGATCGGCAGTGACTCGGTCGCCCGACCTCCGAGGCGATCGCCGGTCGGAAGGTGTTAATTCTTGACACAACACCTTCAACTCTTCTGCCGATGGCTGCCTGGCTATATGGAGTAAGATCTCAGCGAGCTTCTGCACTGTATTTTTCCAAGAAAATTTGGGATCCTGGAACTCAGGACGAGAACTAGTTACCCTGAATCCTCTTGCTCCTTGACCTGGCCCGGGTCCGGCTAGTCTTCCGATAACTGTAGCAACAATGTCATCCAGTATTGCTTCCATATCCCTTTTTTTCTCATCCTCTATCTCCTTCCATACTCACGGGCCTCTTCCCCATTTGTGGTATTATTAAGCTCTGTCACTTTACCATCAATATCCTGAAGAATATTCATTGATTCAGCCTGCTTGTCTTTAATATCTTTCATCGAGTCCATCAAACTATCGACCACTGCAGTTAGGTAGTCAATTTACTGACCATGGGTAGTAAGTATGGATCCGGTGTACTCGAGGGAGGTGACTGTTTTGAATTCCGCAACTCTTAGTTTTCTTGCTCCTGTTTAAGGATCCTCTCCTGATGTTGTTTAAGCTGGTTCAGTGCCTGCCATAAGGCATTCGACATGAGGCGGAATGCTTCTTCAACATCTTGCACAACTCTTTGAAGTCTGGAGAGTTCATCCCGGACAGTTTCTCACAACTAGTCGAGTTCCTTGCTGATATCATATAGTCAGCATCCTGTAAGAAGACAGTTTGACGACCGATTTGCTGCAGTTGCTCTATTCTAGCTTTGGTGCGAGGAGAGTGGAGATTAGCAAGTTTTCAATTATATGTATCTCCTAACTATTTTATGACGACATTATGGTTTGGCCTTTAGGACTGTTCGTCAGCTAGGAAGTCCTCATCTAGTTCAGTTGGTGAACCTGTAGGGATAAGAGTTGATACCTGCTCGGTGGCTGGAACCTCTATCCGTTCAGCCGGTGTTATTGTCAAGGAGACAGAAGGGACTGATTCTATACCACCCCTGAGATATTTAGGGTATATTATAGTGCCTTAAGACCCTTCATGTGACCCGCAAGGCTTTACGTACATGTAAAGACAAAACTTTGATAAAAAAAGTTTAGAAATAGCCAAACAGAAGGCAATAAAAAAATTAATGTCCAAAGTAATATCAGGGATCGATAGGCAAAAGTTAATAGGGATTAGATCGATAACAAGAAAATAGAACAACAAGAAAATCATCCTATAGTAATCGAGTACTAAAATCATTCAAAGTACATCTCAGAAGGAGAATGTAAATAGTCCCGAAAAGGGAAATGATACAGCATCAATCTTGCCCATCATTTCACGCCGACCCAGTACCAATATTCTATTCACCTAGAACTTGAAATACATAAAATGTACTCCCCCAAATGGGGTTATCCCTTGAATATCTAGTGCAAGTATATAGATTATGAAATAATATTTCTTGAACGATAAAGAAAGCATAACATCAATTTCATCAAACTTGAGACTAGTATTCTGGAATAACTAAATCTCATATCATTTGACATTTCAAATATATACGTGATTAATTGTGGATCGTATCAGAAGCAATGACCCCTCAGAGGACCCGCCGGCACATGCCAAAGTGGTTAACCCAAAGATATTCATAGATCGCACCAGAAGCAACGACCTCTCAAAGGACGCATCGGCCCATCCCGTAGTGTATATATACTCACACACAAAACATATAATTCACTTTCAAAGTCAAGAACATATGATCATAAATATATACTTGCCTCTGAGACATATTTGAATCGAAGGGAAATAGTATTCAAGCTCCATTGGTCCAAGAACGCGCCTCCAGCCCTAAACGATTTGTACGGAATACAATAATAAAAAATAATGCTCAGTCCACAAGAAGGAAGTCCCGAACTCCTCCTATGATTTCCCCAAATACAATTCCATAGACATAGGGGTCGGGAACCACCCAAATCCCCTCAAATCCGCAAAACACATGAAATTAGAACATGAAATCATATGAGTAAGGCATATACAAGTAAGATTAATCGTAATCTCAGGGTTTTTATGATCATAACGGATGAAAATGACGAATCTAACCACCCCCATTAAAATATCCAACTAGGGTTATAAGAATTTTACCTCGATCTAGACGATGAACGAATATCATGTAATGTCCAATCCGTGCTAGAAGCTCAAAACGATGATAGATGATGACACAAGGGTCGATTTCGCCGCTCTTATGCTAAATTCGCGGCTCTCGCTCGAGAAAGATGAGGGTGAGTGAAAAATGACGAGAGTTGACTGTTGTTCGTCTTATATAGTCATGGCCACATTACGTACGTAACATCTCAACACTTATGTACATAAGGACATTAAAGTACGCTAAAATCCGGCAATTGTGTATGCTACGGCCTAAGCAGGGGCTACTGCCACGAACCATCATAGGAAGTTACGTGCATTGCATGGAGTACTTAGCGTATGTTAAGAGCTGATAGCATATGTTATACACTCGAGTTAGCGTAAATCTATTTCTAGAAGTTACTGCCTCAAGCCAACATGTAAATCGACGTACGTTTCAACCTCGACCTAACATACGGAAAACATGTTAACGTACGATATTGACTGATGTTACCGTGCGTAAGGAGGTTGACAGAGGCTACTGCATAGACCTCAAGGTATCTTGGCGTACGTTACTTATAACTTTAACATACGCAACTGCATAAGTTACATACATAATACTAGGTATGTTGCGTATGTAACCATGCAAACAACAACATTGCTCTCCAATCGATGAAATACCACAACTACACAATGGAATATCATGATTATGCAACCTATGGCAGAAAACCCAGTCCGAGCATCAAGGAATACATTCAAGCACTAACAAATCCCGAAAACATCAACCCAATGTGTACAAAACGAACTCGGGTGATAATCCGCGAAAATAAAAGAAGGGCACAATTCATTAATAGATCCAAAATTCCACACGAAACAAAATAATGTAAAGGTGAAAATTAACATAACAGGATTTAATATTACATGGTAGAAAGTTCAAGTGGTCAGAAAAATCGAGAAATAGAGAAATGGGAAATACGGATATTATATTCTCCCCCTCTAAAAGGAAGTTTCATCCTAAAACTCAAGAAACAAAAACTAGGGGTAACTCGCATCCATCTTGTCCTCCATATCCCAAGTCCCTTCCTTCACTCCATGTCTCGACCATTGCACTTTAATCAACAGAATAGTTATGTGCTAGAGGTGTTTCTCATGACGCTCAAGGATCTTCACCGGCCTCTCTTCAACGGTACATACCTCCTCAACTGAGAAACATGAAACATGCTATGGACGTGACCCAAAGCTGGAGGTAACACCAAGCGATAAGCCAATTCTCAAACGGTCCGATACAGCTCAGACTAAGTTTTCCTTGCTTCCCGAAATGAAAACTCCTTTGATCGCCGACACCTTGAGCAGAACATGTTCTCCCACTTCGAACTCCAAGGATTGAAGACGAATGTCTGCATATGATTTCTATCGACTCTGGGCAGTTAACAGTCGGTCTCGAATGATTGAAATCTTCTCCTTAGTTTCCATTAACATATCTAGTTCCGTCCCAACTAAGTTCGAGGCCTCACCCCAATATAATGGCGATCTACGCCGCCTATCATAAAGGGGTTCGAAAGGTGCCATTTTGATCGAGTATGCTAACTATTATTGTAGGTAAACTCGATCAATGGTAAATAGAGTTCCCAAGCACTGCTCCAATCTGGGGCACAAGCCGGCAACATATCCTCTAACATCTAAATCGTCCACTCGGTCTGACTATATGACTATGGATGAAAAGACGTATTCAACTTCGACTAGGTACCTTTCAGAAATGTGATACAGAATTTCCATCCCAAGCAGATACAATAGTTTTAGGTGTACCATACAATCTCACAATCTCTGCTATAAATGTCCGAGCCAGCCTCTCCGGTCCCCAAGTATTCTTAATACCAAGGAAGTGTACCGACTTGGTTAATTGATCGACGATTACTCAAATCATATTCATTCCAGCTTTATTCCTAGGCATCCCATTGATAAAGTCCATGAAGATGTTTTTCCACTTCCACTCGAGAATAGGAAGCGGCTTCAACAACCCCGCTGGTCATTGATGCTTGATTTTGACTTGTTGATAAGTCAAACACCGCAAAAAAAATCTGTGACTTCCTCCTTCATATTATTCCACCAAAAAATTTGCTTCAAATCTTTGTACATCTTACTCGCTCCAGGATGGATCGAGTAAGATGTAGCATGTGCTTTTCGAAGTATTCTCTGTCTCAACTCTAAATTATTCGTAATATAAAGTCTTATGTGAAATCTCAAAATATTGTCCTCATGGACCATAAAACCAGGGGCTTTCCCTTTAATTACATCTTACTTCAGTTGAGTAATCATCGGGTGACTCCATTTCTTCCCTTTGATGTCATCAACCAAAGATGAAGTAATTTCGAGGGTAAGAACAGTAAGATTTCTGACGCCATGGTATAATTTCTGGCAATAAGAATCACTCATCCATCATTCAACAGTCAACAATCACTCATTTGTGATCACGTCGATCATGTTAACTCATTAATCACTCAGTTCATTTCACTGTTCAGTTGTTGATCTTGAGGATCGTATCATTAATATTGTTAACTTGTTCAAGATAATCATTTCACGAATTTCATCAGATAATCTCGTCATTTCAGTTGATCATTCATGTAATCATTGTGTTTGAGCGCGTGTGCTCATTTTAATCATTTCATAACGTAATCATAATGTGATATTCATGCGAGATATATAATCATCTTGTGACTTTCCCACTTCAGTATGAAAAGATTTGGCAGAAGATGCGGGGGAAGAGGCCGCGGTGCGGGCCTCAACCCGAGAACTCTTGTGAACACACGTGCGAACGCGAGGAATAATGCTAATTCATCGAGCAGCGACGCCACCACTCATTCTCCTGGAAATAATCATTCACTGTCAGGGAGTCGTACCCAGGACACAGCTCATTCAGAGGGTGTTCGGGTTGACCCACTCGCTTTTATGCAGGGCATGATGGCCCAGATGACTCAAATGGCACGCCTCATGGAGACGATGCAGAACTCAGCTACTCAGAATCAACCACTCCCCTGCCGCCACCTCAGGGGAAGGAGAGGGGTGTGAGCAGTATTATTGGCGACATCTCTCACCAGAGACCACCTACCTTTGAGGGCTCGTCCGAGCCGGCGGATATTGTTCATTGGCTTGAGCATTTCGAGAAGTTATTTGCTATGGTGGATTGCCTCGAAGGGCATAAAGTTTCAGTTGCGGCTTACTATCTGGGTGAAAGCGCTCATTCATGGTGGTTATCGTTGAAGCCCACCGACGGATCATGTACTTGGGACCAATTCAAGACTCTCATGATGGAGAGGTATTATCCAGCCCCACTCAGAGAGGCCAAGTTATCGGAATTACTCACTCCCGACCTCTCAACGGACGATGATGTTCTCGCCATCGCCGAGAAATTTCAGGAACTTCTTCCTTTCGCCTCGTCTATTATTCACTCCGAGGCGGAAAAGATCAAGTATTTTAGCAAGAGGATGAAACCTCGTATGCGGATGCAGTTGCTTAATCACAATTGCACCACTCTGGCCGAATTCATCGAGAAAGCTCTTACTTATGAGCTTACTGCTAAGGAGATTGCTAAGAATCAAACTCCATCATCTGGCAAGAAGTCAAAGAATCGAAATCAGCCTGAAGGCAATCAGGCAACTTTCAAGAAGCCTCGAGTGGGATCTACTTTCATTGAGCGACCTTTTATGACGCCCAGACCCGCGGAATATTAGTCACGAGCATCCAGTTCGGCCATTACCTGTTTCAACTGTGGAGAACAGGGTCATTACAGCACGAAGTGTTTGAGGCAAACTGTCACATGCAATATCTGTGGAATGGCAGGGCATAGGGCCCGTTTTTGCCGAAAGGACTCCAAACCTACTCCGGCGTCATCTCAGGCCCCGAAACAGTCAGTGGTTCCGAATCAGGATACTCAGTCTGCGTCGTTTAAGATGACGGGAGCTAACAAAGGCGGATCCAAGAGCTATCAGACAGGAGCATCCGGTTCGGGGGTCGGCAAGCCCCGAATTTATGAGATGAAGAAGACCGACGATGCGGAGGCCTGGATGATCTTAGGTACACTCGAAATTCTATCTCAACCTGTGTGTACCCTTTTTGATACTGGTGCATCACATTCATTCATTTCCGAATCATGTTTGAGTAGACTACGTCTCGGTAGTGCTATTAGTTGAGATCCTTATATCATTGGTCTAGCTGATGGTAGAAGAATTATCGGGAATCATGAGATTAAGAATTGTCTGATTTAGCTTCATGGCTGTGATTGGTTAGCAAACCTAATCGTGGTAGATTTACCGAGAGACGACGTCATCTTGGGTATTGATTGGATGGATCGTCACGATGCCATCATTAGTGTCCGTAAGTGTATGGTCACTATTGTTTCAGACGATGGAGTTGAGTGTGTATTTCAGGGAGGTAATCCAACTGTTCTGGTAAGATCATTAATATGATGAAAGCGGTGAAATTACTCAATCAAGGGTGTGTTGTTTATTGGTGCTATATGACCAAGACCGAGAAATCATGAGTGATATTGGCGGATATTCCTGTAGTGAGAGAATATGCTGATGTTTTTCCAGACGAGTTACCTGGTTTACCTCCACAGAGAGATGTGGAATTCATGATAGAGTTGGAGCCTGGTACGTCCCCATTATCTAAGGCACCGTATCGGATGGCCCCGACCGAAATGTAGGAACTGAAGAATCAATTGGAGGATTTGACCGAGAAGGGTTATATCCGACCGAGTGCATCCCCGTGGGGAGCACCTGTGTTATTTGTCAAGAAGAAGGATGGTTCGTTTTACTTGTGTATTGATTACCATGAATTAAACCGAGTGACGGTCAAGAATAAATATCCTCTACCCCGTATCGATGATCATTTGGATCAACTTCAGGGAGCTTCAGTATTTTCTAAGATCGACTTAAGATCTGGATATCATCAGTTGCGAATTCGAGAGTCGGATATCGCAAGGACAACGTTTCAAACATGTTATGGTCATTATGAGTTTGTGGTAATGCCGTTTGGGTTAACTAATGCACCTGCGGTATTCATGGAATTAATGAATCGGGTCTTCGTCAACTATTTGGATCAGTTCGTGGTTGTCTTTATTGATGACATTCTAATTTATTCTCGTGACTGGGAGGAACACGAGTTTCACCATCATCAGATGCTCGACGTGTTGATACGAGAGCAACTTTATGGAAAGTTTTCCAAATGTGAGTTCTGGATGTCCGAAGTGACATTTCTCGGACATGTAATTTCATCTGACAGTGTTTGAAGTATATATTTACTCAGAAGGAGTTAAATATGCGGCAGAGGCTGTGGTTGGAACTAATCAAAGATTATGATATTGAGATACTTTACCACCCGGGCAAGGCGAACTTTGTCGCCGATGCCTTGAGTCGTAAGTCCGTTCAGGAGCAGATGCTTGCTCGATTAACAGTTCAGGGGGAACTTCAGCAGGAATTTCTGAGACCCGAGATCGAGGTCTGGTTACAGCGAGTACAAGGGCAACTTTGTACGTTAGAAATTTCATCGCCACTTGAGGAGGCGATCAGAGTAAATCAGGGTTCAGACCCATTTTTGTTGCGCATCCGAGAGGATGTGGCTCAGGGGAAAGCCCCTGGATTTGTGGTCCACGAGGATGGACTTTTGCGATTTAAGAATCGGTTATGCTTACCGGCTAATGACGAGTTGAAGAACTCAATTTTCAGAGAAGCTCATGCTACCCCTTATTCCATTCATCCGGGGTCTAGCAAGATGTACAAGTACTTGAAACAAAATTACTGGTGGAGTAATATGAAGCAAGAAGTCGCAGAATTTGTTTCGAGATGCTTAACTTGTCAGCAAGTCAAGATTGAACATCAGTGACCGGAGGGTATGCTGAAACAACTCCCTATTCCAGAGTGGAAGTGGGAGGATATTTCAATGGACTTCATCACGAGTTTGCCGATGAGTCGCCATGGCATGAATAAAATCTGGGTAATTGTGGACCGTTTGACTAAGTCAGCTCATTTCCTTGAGATTAAGGATACGTGGGGTCCTGAGAGACTTGCCCAGTTGTTCATCAAAGAGATAGTGAGATTGCACGGTACTCCTAAGAGTATCGTTTCTTATCGTGACGGGCGACTCATGTCACATTTTTGGAAATCAGTTCATCATGCTATGGGAACTCAGCTTAATCTCAGCACAACTTTTCATCCTCAGTCAGACGGACAATTAGAGAGGACCATTCAGACATTGGAGGACATGTTGAGAGCATGTGTCCTCGATTGGAAAGATGATTGGGAAGCCCAACTACCGTTGATTGAATTCACGTATAATAATAGTTGGCAAGCTTCGATCAAGATTGCACCTTACGAGGCCTTGTACGGTTGTCATTGTCGATCTCCTTTGTGTTGGGATGACTTATCAGAATCAATCGGCACGGAGCCCGATATGCTTATAGCCGCCCGTGAGAAGGTAGCTTTGATCAGGAGTCGTTTGTTGACCGCTCAGAGTCGACAGAAATCATATGCAGATAATCGTCGTCGACCACTAGAGTTCGAGGCAGGTGACCACGTTTTGGTCAAGGTATCCCCGAGTCGAGGTATCTTCCATTTCGGGAAGCGGGGAAAGTTAAGTTTGAGATTCATTGGATTGTTTGAGATTTTAGATCGAGTAGGCAGTCTGGCTTATCGATTGGCTTTACCTCCGGCGTTAAGCCAAATTCATAATGTGTTTCACGTCTCTCATTTGCGGAAGTATGTTTCCAACCCGAGTCACATACTTCAGTTCGACGAAATCGAGATCGCGGATGATCATTCATATGAGGAGCGTCCTATACGAGTTTTAGAACGGCGAATCAAATAGTTTAGGAACAAGATGATTACTTTGGTCAAGATTCAGTGGTCTAGACACGGAGTCGAAGAGGCTACTTGAGAAACCGAGGATAATATGCGGGAGAGTTATCCCGAGTTTTTTTTACCCTTAGTTTCGAGGACGAAACTCCTTTTAAGGGGGGGAGTATGTAATACCTGGTTGTAATTCATTCATTATCATTCAGTAATTATCAGTCTGTAATTGTCACTTAGTAATTTCTTCACTCATTAATAATCACTCATCATTCATGATTCATTCATTTATATTCATCGTTGACATATTGTAACCGTGTATCAATTACCGATCGTCTTTCACCTCCGTTTGAGTATCGAGACGAGAGTATTATCATTATCATCGTGATTGGTAGTCTTGTGTTGGAAGTATCATCTATGGCATGTGTTGGATTTTTTTACTTTCACATACGTATGGTATGTTGGATCATTCATCAATCGTAGCGAGAAAACGGAGTTGTCGGATTTTTTGTCATTTCCAGCAGCGAGTTACGGCCGTAACTAATCAGGCATTATGGCCGTAACATGCATTCGTTGGTTTAGGGATGTTTTGGACAAAGGTGAGTTATGGCTGTATGGATAGGCGGATATAGCCGTAACATGCGTTCGTTGTTTTCAGGACAGTTCGGACGAATAGGACTTACGGCTGTAAGGGTTGCGGCATACGGCCGTAAGTTGAGGCAGGTACGACCGTAAGGCTTGGCCGGTTACGGCCGTACGTTTCGAGGAGGGTGCCCAGGAAGTTTCGACGAGGGCTTCAGACGCCCGTATGTTTTGCCGAGTACGGCCGTATCAGTCGAGTTACGCTTTGTAAAGCGAGTGCGAATGCGGCCATATGGCAGATTCGGACGGGGCCAGGAGTTACGACCGTATGAGATGGCTGGTTATGGCCGTAAGGCCGTTGACTTAGGAATGTTACGGCCGTAAGTTGTCCGAGTTACGGCCGTAACAATGGCAGTACTTAAGTACCCGGACGGGTTTTTGAGGTCATTTTTATCATTTCTTCACCTTGTTTCCGATAGAGAGAGCTTGAGGGAGAGATTTTTCTTCATCAATCACTTGGGTGTTCGGTTTTCATCATCTTCATTCATTTGTGAAGCTTGGATAGTCGATTTAACACGTGTTCATCGGATCAAAGTATTTGGATCTTCAAGAGGTAAATTCTTCAACATCTTGGATTTCGATTTTGTGTTGAGATATGATATTTTTGACATTATAATCATGTTGTATGAAGAGATATACATACGACTATGAGTGTGTATGAATATTCATTGGATTATTGAAAGATTATTCAAGAACACTTTGAATAATGAGTTGGATTTGGGGGTTTCATTTAGTTGTTGTTGAAATCATGAATTAGATATTCATAATGGATTATTGATTGTATTGAAGATGTTTTGTTGGTTTGAAACACTCCTTGGGGGTTTGATATGGGTATAATTAAGGATTGGTTGTAAACAATCGAATATTGGTTACAACGTGTTTGATATAATGCCCCAATGAACTTGGTTTAGTCGTATCGACGTTTTGAGTTAGTTATAATCCTGTTTGATTTGTATGTTGAACGGATTGTTGGTAATTGTGTTATTCAAGGTTGTTCGAGCGACCGACACCTTATTTAGGACGTTTGTTCGTGGAAGGACATTTCAACACCGGTATTGTGTAAGTAAATTCTTACTCGGTTAAAAGGATATTCATTCCTTACGTTGTTGTTCATTCATACATGTAATTCACTCATCATATATCTTTCATGTCGAGACTTGTATTTATCAACTCATCATGTAACTCACGAGGAACGACGGTTCCAAAATCATTTCATTGAAGCTATCACTCGTTGTATCACTACTTCATCTCGGTGAGTCGTTCTTGATCCTTATCGGATTCTATTCATTACTCCTCACCTTGATCATTTTTGTTCTGGTGATCTTCCGGAATTTTATTGCATGGACAGTTGGCGTATGTGTGAAATTGTAGTCGGGCACAATATGGTCATGTGTATATGCGGGACTCCAGACACATTGGACTGTGCACATGGTAATGTGTATACGCGGGAATCCGGACACATTGGACCGTGAGACTAATTAGGCCAATAGTGGGTGTATATGCGGGGCTCATCATTCAACTTAATTCATCAATTTATTTATGTGATTGTTGTATATTGTTCAACTCTTGAGGATTGTTGTTCTGTGTAACTGACCTCGTTGGGGGATGTTGTTTTCAGGTCATGGCAAGGCTAAGACACGGGAAGAGAACGTTGACGGCGAGGAGTCCCAGTGATACTAGTAGGAGGGCCCAGTTCTTTTCAGTCATTCGTGTTCTTCATTTTATTTCTACTGCAGACTTCCGTTCGAGTACTCATTTTATTCAGTATTGTATATTTTATCTTCATATAAAATATACATGTATTCTGTATTATCCTGGGTGTGTTGTAATGAAACTCCTCATCGGAGTAATTTGATGATATAATGTGTTTCGGTACTACAATTATATTATTTAAGTCATTAATTTCATTCGCCTGGTGGGTCCCAGTCAGGGGTCCACAGCACTGTAATATCCGCCTAATTGGGGTGTTACAGTATAAAAGAATAAAAATAATGAGGATGAAAATTAAAGAATACTTACCCTCGTAGTCCTTTGATAATATAATCATCAAAGGAAAAACCCGAGCAAGCCTTTTTCCGGTTACAGACACGAACATGAATCCATTCGTTGTAGCTTGTTGAATGATCCAACACCAAAAATGCTGAATGTCTCTACTTCACACGCATCGGATATTGATTGGAAAAATAGTATGTCAATTCGTTCTCAAAGAACACGGCTACGAATCGATACAATATTTTTCTTCTCTTCTCTTCTTTCTTTTCTTTCTCTCAAAGATGAACAAGATGAAAAAAAAATCTCTCTCCTCAACCCAAGCTAACGGTTGATCTCCTCCAAGAAGTAAAGTGATGTTTTCTTCACATGTTATTACATATATAATACATAAAGAGATCAAAAATAAACAAATGATGATATCTCATCTATTTGTCCACAAGTGAGATGTCTTCCACCCCACCACACCACACACCACATGGAGTCAATTGAGGAAGGTAATAGGTAAGAGAGGTGCGGCCCACACTAGGTTGGTGAGAAAAACGAGCCAAGCCACTTGGTTCGTGTACCGGACGTTCGCGCGTCAAACACGCTTCGTTTTATCTCAAATATATTTATACTTAATTAGTTAATCCAATTAATTAATTTTATCAAATACAAAATTATAATAATATATTTCCAAGAAATAATTATTTATGAATTAAATTAATCACCCGCTAATTAATTTCAATTCACTAGACCGCTTGATTTATCAAATAAATCAAATTAAATATCTAATATCCAATATTAATGAAGAGATAATAAATACATATTTATCCATCAAATATCCTTGTGCGCGACTCTGCATGTTCATCTTAGTCGGCAATGGGAGGAACCAAGGACTACGAGTAACACTTAGCCAGTCTAGTGCTTCGTACCGTAACCCAACTAAGAACGAATGATCGGATCATTCCAAAACCATTATGTCGTGAATACCGTATACGTATAAACCCTTCAATCATATGTCCCGGTCAAGTATTAAGGTCACGGTAAAGTCAAACCCTACTATAACTTGACTCTATGCTTTCTATTAATGCAAACCGAGATCATCGAGCTCTCGTGTATCAAATACAACTAGCTCTAAATGTTTTGGCCAAAGACTTATAATCTCATTGCAATTAACCGCATTGGACATTTACCTGCTCACTTACAGGAGAAAGAATTATATCTTGGTATTCAGTAGAGACTACTACTTGCCCACTAAGTTACATTTCAAGGTTGACCCCACCTACCGGCGATTGGACCGAACTACTCTAATGACTAACTTAATGTCACAAGCACATCTCCTACTGAAACCTCAAGTCAAAGGTCCACGTCTACCTATCACAACCTTTCGATCCAGTCATTGACAAACCCTGAGTGATATCCATGTGACCGAATCGAGGTGAGTCGTGTTCGAGTATACTAATCTCATTAGCATACCTATAATGTAATATCCGGAATTTCTACTACTGTTGTTTAATATTATTTTATCCAAGTTATGTTGTACAAGGTGGAATCTGTACAGTATGGATAAAATAAATGAAGGACTAAGACACCTGTATTAGTATTATTACCGCACTTGGTTGACAGTTGTATTGGAAGACATTATGTGTCCGGCTTATCGTATGGGAATGTCGTTGGTATATGTATATGTATTTAGTATGCCGAATGTTCGTATTCTGCATGTCGAGATGTTGGAGAAGAGTAGATGATAATGGCTAAACATAGCCTTATTAGCGTACGCTAATACTCATTCATAGCGCACGCTAACGTGCAGGTGTAGCGCACGCTAAAGGTAAAATAATAGCGCGCGCTAGTGCAGGCAGATCAGAGGGAATCTACGTGTGGACCAGGCCACTTTCGGCGCAAGTTCTGATAAGTCAACAGATGTTTGTAATGTAGTACTAGCGCACGCTAAACCCTAAAGGTTAGCGCACGCTAATGATATATCGGACAAAAAGGAATCTTATCCTCGTCAGCACTTTCGGCGTGCGGACCAGTCTTCGGAGCATATAGACAAACGAGTCAACTGCGTATAGCGCACGCTAAGGTTAAGGACTTGCGTACGCTAGACAGGATGTTTTACGTACGTTAATACATGGACATTACGTACGCAAGCTAGTTTACGAAGCAAATCAGTCGCCTCTGGACTGCGATAGCGCACGCTAACAAAGGACAGTTAGCGCACGCTAAGCTTGTAATGTACGTTAATTAAAGATGTTAGCGTACGTTAATAATGTACAGTATATATATAAGTGCAGTTGGCCATTATTCGTCATTTCCATCCATTTCTTCATGTGAACCGATAGAGAGAGGTCTTATAGAGAAGTTGAGGTTCCAAACACTTTAGTTGATCATTCCTAACAACATTTGAAGCTTGGAAGTTATTGAAAACGGATTCAACCTTGAGATTCAATCCATTCCTTCAAAGAGGTAATTACTCTCCACTTTGGGATTTCATTTTGGATTGTATATGATGTTCTTGAGTTGATGATCGTCATGTTTATGAGTTGATGAGTATGGTTATGAGATGGATTACTGAGTTATGTTCATAATATGGTTGATATGCGGATATTGATATGATTCGTGTGGTTTTGAACGGTGTTGTTTTTCTTCAAGAGATATATTGGTTAATATCTCCCTTCATTTTGGGTTTTTAATGTTGTTGTTATTGTTTACTTCGTATGATGATGAACATGCAGGTGATTATAATTCTTGGTGTATATGATATGATTAAGAAGAATATATGTTGAAATGTTAGTAGAAATAAGATTTGGACACTTGTTTGGAAAGTAATGTGTATAAGGTTCGACTTTGGAAAACCACCACCGATTCTTGAAAAATCCAAAAATTCTGACACATAACAGTATAATAGAGCATCGAGTTATCTTTCTAATGGTTTAAACGGTGAGTTAATCGGAGTCCGGATGAGTGAGTTATGCTCAAAATGGCAAAAACTATACTGTCTGTATTCTGGGAAAAGGTAGCGCACGCTATTGATGAAGTTAGCGTACGCTAACATGCCTGGGCGTATAATAACGTAAAGCAGTCGGGAATTTCATTTCCCAACCCATCCTACATGATCCCCTTTCGTCCCAAATCACCCAAACTCGGTTTTTAACCCCTAAACCTCAGCTTTTGAGTTGGTTTATCAAGTGATAACATCTAGGAAAGCTTGGAACAAGGATTATAACATCATTATTGATTCTTTCGCCGGATTGAAGGTAATTAGCTTGAACTCTAATATTTTGGGATGTTTGAGATTCTTGATATATTTTGGTGGTTTAGTTCGTATCGATGGCTAGAATCATATAATGTTGGAGGATATATATGTTTGTGATTATGTTCTTCATGTTCTTGATGTGGTTGGTGTTTGTTGATTGATGATTCGAATATACCTTTGAATTCCGCCTTCAAGGTGTTTGATTGAAGTTTTGAAAGAGAAATTGATTGGAATATTTTGGTTAAGTTTGTATACTCGCTTTATCGAATCGATATGTGGCCTTTGTGGAATCATGGGAATGAATTCGTAATTGTTTGAGTTAGATTGTTCGGACTTGTGTTTAATCGAGATATTTTGGAATCGTTGGGTTTGTGGATTAGTTATATCGATTGTTGATTGTTATCGAATGTATGTTAAATCGATTATTGTAATAGGTTGAGATTATTGATCGATGTTTAGAACCATGCTTTGCGGTCGTATTCAAGAATGTTCGTAGATTGCTTTGATCAGGGCCGAGGGACATGTAGACGACAGCAAGGAATTGGTAACGACTTCATTGGTATCGAGGCAAGTTATTACTTGCTCAGTTTATAATATTTAATGAATGGTTTCAGTTTCATTCGTTTATAATTTGTATAGCAATGTTTATAAATCGTAATCACAGGAGAGTTGAGATTATAGGTTGTATTTGAGTTTTGGGAATTAAATCATAATGTATATGATTTACATTCTTGTTGGCATACTTGGTATCGAGGATACATCATGGTATAGACAAAGGCGTGAATTATTTACCATCCGTGACATTTCGGATCGTTGAATATTCCGAATAATGGTTCGTGATGGTCTGGACATTGAGATTGCTCTCGAAGGACTCGGGGCAAGTACTCTAATCATTTTTGTCATTTCATGTCGATCATGTTGTGATACATGCGTGTATCGTTGTTGTCATGCATTGTGTATCATTGTTATATGCATTTGTGCATTGTTGTTGTATGTCCACCTCGGGTTGGTCCGACAGGATCATCGGGGGATCTATACTAGCGTGCGCTGGATCAACGGACGGGTTTTCCACATCGGGTTGGTCTGACGGGATCATCGGGGGATCTAGGCAGTGAACGTTGGATCATCGGATTGCCATGTATTGTTGTTGTGCATATGTATATTATGGGTTTGCCATAAGTATACATTATCGTTATTGTTGTGATCATATTGACGTTGTCATATGAGTATGCATTTGTAGGTCTTGTGTTAGGACCATGTCCGTATGTTATGTTGATCTGATCTCGGATTAGACTGACGTGATTGTCATGGTATTTCGTATCTTGAGGTATGTTCCGTATTTCCTTGGTACTTGTCTTTGATGGACAATCGATTATCGTATTGGAATTGTCGATGTTATCCGATGGATTGAATTAGCCAGAGTTGGTATAATTTCCGTATCGCGAGTTATGATAATGTTTTGAGAACCTTGAGTATTGTTGAGATACCGTACAGATATTTCGGTATTATTATAATGTGTTGTTAAGGATACGAATCGTGGATTCTCGTAAAGTTACGACGGTAAGATTACACTGGTCGTATTCTTACTTTGTATTTCCATTGATATGTAATTATTGACGAGATGTGATGGTTATCATTGTTGGATATTATGGCTGACCCCGTCGTGGGCTTTCTTTTTAGGTTCTTGGATTATCAAGTTTGTAGCGGTCGTGGAGAGATGAACTTCCCGTAGGATACTGGCAAGGGCATGTATTTTTGTTTTGAGTTTCTGATCAGTTGTTGTATTCCGCTGCTAGAGTATTTTAATTGTTTGTCTTTATCCGCTGCGTGAGTATTTTTAAATGCCCTTTTTGGTATCCGGTAACTTAGGTTACTTTGGCAATCATTTTCTAAATCTATTACGCAGTGCGTGTAGCGATAGCTTAACGTATGTTTTTAAACTGTTGAGTTTTGGCATTTTGGGCCTTGTGGTTTCAAATGAGTTTTTACGACGGTTTGATAAACGAGCTTTATAAATATTCGAATGTTTTTAATAGATAATACCGTCGTTAGCCTCTTGGGCGTTTGTAAATGTTTGCGAAAATTTCCTTCAGCCTTGTGGGTTCCATCTCGGGGCCCACGGCGCCGTGATATTCGGTCGGATGCGGGGTGTTACAGAATATGGTATCGGAGCTTAGGTTGAGAAAACCTAGGCAGTCGGGTCGAGTTGGGTCGTGTTTCTGTCGCGTCATTTGAGTTGTCGATTGAAAAATATTGGAGCCGTGAGTTTTTGTTGTTCACTCGGGCTTATGCGTTGTGCGATTTGCCAGTGTAGTACTGGTCTTGTTATAAACTTTTCCAAATAGTATTAACGTGTTTCTTCAGATAGAGCTGTGTTGTTTTCTCGAGTTGAACTGAGTTTGCAAAATGTGTGTTTTGAAAATATCTGTGTCAAGTATTTTCTTGAGTCAAGACATGTTCTAGTATCACGGGGAATCGTCGGCTTCACGTTCTGTAAGTATTGGATTTTTGAATTGCATTGATATTTATTGTCGTTCTAAGTTGATATGTTCTGAGGTTCAGAAAGATATTATGTGTTACAGTATAAGATGACAGAGTTGGGACTAGATTGATGATCTTGAGAAGTTATGATTTTGGAAATCAATATGTCGATTAAGTTTTGGAACGGAGATGTGCATTTGGGAGAAATATTGTGGATTGTTCAGGAGAACATGTAGTCATGTTAGTTCATTTTGAGATATATGAACTGTTTTTGAGCATTTGAAAATGATACTTTTCAAAATGAATGTTTTACGGATGTTTTACCGTAAATGATTTTTGGGCCGAGACCCAATAGATTTTTTGAAATTGTTTTATAACTCAGGACTTGGGGTCCGAAAAAAAGAGTTTCCTACTTTTTAAACATCTTGTAATGCGGAACGAGATACGGGATGAGACCCTAATATTTCAAAAGACTTTTCTGTTTTCTTAAAAACTTCCGAGACTTGTAAAACACTTTATCAATCGTTTATCTATGTCGTTCCTGCCTTTCGGGGTTCTGGATTACTTGTTCAAAAGAAACTTCTCGGGAAGTCTTTCGCTGTGTTGATTTGTTTCAATGCATTGTCATAGCATAATTGAGGGGATCCAGGATGGAAAATGATTGACGTTGCGAGTCATATGTGGAAAAAGAGTTTTTAGTCGGAGTTTATATATTGAAAATTTCGGAACTCTATCGTGTGGTCTTCCGATAGAATATCAGTGGATATTGGTGACGAGCCGAATTGGTATATAGGAGTATGGATGTGGTTAATCATCTGCATAATTTCATTTTATTTAATCATGCGTATTCGAAAAGAATTATTATCGAATACTTGGCACCAGAGAGCCGATTTAATTTTTCGGAAATTGATTTTGTGGTCTTACCAAAATTATGTTTTGAGTTTTGAAATTTTTGAAAGAACTTTCGAAAATTGTCTTCTTGACGAGACTATATGATTTCAAACAGGTTTTGAAAATTTGATTGATATACATACGCATTTAGTGCATAGTGCATATCATGGTGAAGTTATGAGTATGACTCACAAACTGGATAAGACATCAGTATGGTACGATAAATAGGATTCAAACTTCAGTATGGTAGTTTGGTTATCCAGAGATGACCGGTTGGTTGAGCCGATAATAGAAATATGCCACGTAATGTAGGTTCGGTACAGAATATGATTTTGGAATTTTGAGTTTTGTGAAACTGGAGCATATGTGCTATGTGACTCTATTGGTGTGGTAGTAGTTCGATTTTACCATAGTGATTTTTGAATGATTTTATTTTAAGTGTAGATTTGGGGATGATGACTCCAGGATGGTTGTTTTAGATATTGATTGGTCGTTCCCACTCCAGGTATGATTGGGTATGTTCGTCGGTTTGTGATTGGTTGTTCGTATGCCGAAGGGTATGTTCAACATTCGGGTGCGTTTCTTTGAGATCCACTGTATGTGATTTGTGTAACGTTTTGAGAATTTTATTCGTCCGTATATCTGTCTCTGGGGTTCTGTATTGATCGTTGTCGTGATGGTGTCGGAATATTTCAGTTGAATAGTTTGTTTGTTTTTCTATGACGGCTTGCAAGTTTCGAGGACGAAACTTATTTTAAGTGGTGTAGTATGTAATATCCGGAATTTCTACTACTGTTGTTTAATATTATTTTATCCAAGTTATGTTGTACAACGTGGAATCTGTACAGTATGGATAAAATAAATGAAGGACTAAGACACCTGTATTAGTATTATTACCGCACTTGGTTGACAGTTGTATTGGAAGACATTGTGTGTCGGGCTTATCGTATGGGAATGTTGTTGGTATATGTATATGTATTCAGTATACCGTATGTTCGTATTCTGCATGTTGAGACGTTGGAGAAGAGTAGATGATAATGGCTAAACATAGCCTTATTAGCGCACGGTAATACTCATTCATAGCGCACGCTAACGTGCAGGTGTAGCGTACGCTAAAGGTAAAATAATAGCGTGCGCTAGTGCAGGCAGATCAGAGGGAATCTACGTGTGGACCAGGCCACTTTCGGCGCAAGTTCTGATAAGTCAACGGATGTTTGTAATGTAGTACTAGCGCACTCTAAACCCTAAAGGTTAGCGCAGGCTAATGATATATCGGACAAAAAGGAATCTTATCCTCGTCAGCACTTTCGGCGTGTGGACCAGTCTTCGGAGCATATAGACAAACGAGTCAACTGCGTATAGTGCACGCTAAGGTTAAGGACTTGCGTACGCTAGACAGGATGTTTTACGTACATTAATACATGGGCATTACGTACGCAAGCTAGTTTACGAAGCAAAACAGTCGCCTCTGGACTGCGATAGCGCACGCTAACAAAGGACAGTTAGTGCACGCTAAGCTTGTAACGTACGTTAATTAAAGATGTTAGCGTACGTTAATAATGTACAGTATATATATAAGTGCAGTTGGCCATTATTCGTCATTTCCGTCCATTTCTTCATGTGAACCGATAGAGAGAGGTCTTATAGAGAAGTTAAGGTTCCAAACACTTTAGTTGATCATTCCTAACAACATTTGAAGCTTGGAAGTGATTGAAAACGGATTCAACCTTGGGATTCAATCCATTCCTTCAAAGAGGTAATTACTCTCCACTTTGGAATTTCATTTTGGATTGTATATGATGTTCTTGAGTTGATGATCGTAATGTTTATGAGTTGATGAGTATGGTTATGAGATGGATTACTGAGTTATGTTCATAATATGGTTGATATGCGGATATTGATATGATTCGTGTGGTTTTGAACGGTGTTGTTTTTCTTCAAGAGATATGTTGGTTAATATCTCCCTTCATTTCGGGTTTTTAATGTTGTTGTTATTGTTTACTTCGTATGATGATGAACATGCAAGTGATTATAATTCTTGGTGTATATGATATGATTAAGAAGTCTATATGTTGAAATGTTAGTGAAAATAAGATTTGGACACTTGTTTGGAAAGTAATGTGTATAAGGTTCGACTTTGGAAAATCACCACCGATTCTTGAAAACTCCAAAAATTCTGAAACATAACAGTATAATAGAGCATCGAGTTAGCTTTGTAATGGTGCAAACGGTGAGTTAATCGGAGTCCGGATGAGTGAGTTATGCTCAAAATGGCAAAAACTATACTGTCTGTATTCTGGGAAAAGGTAGCGCACGCTATTGATGAAGTTAGCGTACGCTAACATGCCTGGGCGTATAAAAACGTAAAGCAGTTGGGAATTTCATTTCCCAACCCATCCTACATGATCCCCTTTCGTCCCAAATCACCCAAACTCGATTTTTAACCCCTAAACCTCAGCTTTTGAGTTGGTTTATCAAGTGATAACATCTAGGAAAGCTTGGAACAAGGATTATAACATCATTATTGATTCTTTCGCCGGATTGAAGGTAATTGGCTATAACTCTAATATTTTGGGATATTTGAGATTCTTGATATATTTTGGTGGTTTAGTTCGTATCGATGGCTAGAATCATATAATGTTGGAGGATATATATGTTTGTGATTATGTTCTTCATGTTCTTGATGTGGTTGGTGTTTGTTGATTGATGATTCGAATATACCTTTGAATTCCGCCTTCAAGGTGTTTGATTGAAGTTTTGAAATAGAAATTGATTGGAATATTTTGGTTAAGTTTGTATACTCGCCTTATCGAATCGATATGTGGGCTTTGTGGAATCATGGGAATGAATTCGTAATTGTTTGAGTTAGATTGTTCGGACTTGTGTTTAATCGAGATATTTGGAATCGTTGGGTTTGTGGATTAGTTATATCGATTGTTGATTGTTATCGAATGTATGTTAAATCGATTATTGTAATAGGTTGAGATTATTGATCGATGTTTAGAACCATGCTTTGCGGTCGTATTCAAGAATGTTCGTAGATTGCTTTGATCAGGGCCGAGGGACATGTAGACGACGGCAAGGAATTGGTAACGACTTCATTGGTATCGAGGCAAGTTATTACTTGCTCAGTTTATAATATTTAATGAATGGTTTCAGTTTCATTCGTTTATAATTTGTATAGCAATGTTTATAAATCGTAATCACATGAGAGTTGAGATTATAGGTTGTATTTGAGTTTTGGGAATTAAATCATAATGTATATGATTTACATTCTTGTTGGCATACTTGGTATCGAGGATACATCATGGTATAGACAAAGGCGTGAATTATTTACCATCCGTGACATTTCGGATCGTCGAATATTCAGAATAATGGTTCGTGATGGTCTGGACATTGAGATTGCTCTCGAAGGACTCGGGGCAAGTACTCTAATCATTTTTGTCATTTCATGTCGATCATGTTGTGATACATGCGTGTATCGTTGTTGTCATGCATTGTGTATCATTGTTATATGCATTTGTACATTGTTGTTGTATGTCCACCTCGGGTTGGTCCGACGGGATCATCGGGGGATCTATGCTAGCGTGCGCTGGATCAACGAACGGGTTTTCCACCTCGGGTTGGTCTGACGGGATCATCGGGGGATCTAGGCAGTGAACGTTGGATCATCGGATTGCCATGTATTGTTGTTGTGCATATGTATATTATGGGTTTGCCATAAGTATACATTATCGTTATTGTTGTGATCATATTGACGTTGTCATATGAGTATGCATTTGTAGGTCTTGTGTTAGGGCCATGTCCGTATGTTATGTTGATCTGATCTCGGATTAGACTGACGTGATTGTCATGGTATTTCGTATCTTGAGGTATGTTCCGTATTTCCTTGGTACTTGTCTTTGATGGACAATCGATTATCGTATTGGAATTGTCGATGTTATCCGATGGATTGAATTGGCCAGAGTTGGTATAATTTCCGTATCGCGAGTTATGATAATGTTTTGAGAACCTTGAGTATTGTTGAGATACCGTACAGATATTTCGGTATTATTATAATGTGTTGTTAAGGATACGAATCGTGGATTCTCGTAAAGTTACGACGGTAAGATTACACTGGTCGTATTCTTACTTGGTATTTCCATTGATATGTAATTATTGACGAGATGTGATGGTTATCATTGTTGGATATTATGGCTGACCCCGTCGTGGGCTTTCTTTTTAGGTTCTTGGATTATCAAGTTTGTAGCGGTCGTGGAGAGATGAACTTCCCAGAGGATACTGGCAAGGGCATGTATTTGTGTTTTGAGTTTCTGATCAGTTGTTGTATTCCGCTGCTAGAGTATTTTAATTGTTTGTCTTTATCCGCTGCGTGAGTATTTTTAAATGGCCTTTTTGGTATCCGGTAACTTAGGTTACTTTGGCAATCATTTTCTAAATCTATTACGTGATGCGTGTAGCGATAGCTTAAAGTATGTTTTTAAACTGTTGAGTTTTGACATTTTGGGCCTTGTGGTTTCAAATGAGTTTTTACGACAGTTTGATAAACGAGCTTTATAAATCTTCGAATGTTTTTAATAAATAATACCGTCGTTAGCCTCTTGGGCGTTTGTAAATGTTTTGCGAAAATTTCCTTCAGCCTTGTGGGTTCCATCTCGGGGCCCACGGCGCTGTAATATTCCCGGTCAGATCTGGGGGTGTTACATATAACATGTGCTCCCACTAACCCTTAGTGAAGACCGGCACTCTACATGTCAAAGTACACGTTATACAAGTCTTGTCTAAACTTATTGCCCAGTTAAGTTTTATCGACTTGCAAACGAGTTAAGCATTCGAGCTCTAAACACTTCCAATGCCTATCTCCTTATCTCCATAAGGAGTAGAATATCTGCTCTCAAATGCAAGGACTATTATTCTATATACCAAATCACAATGCCAGTGATATACAATAATATAGAAATAATTATTGCCTTAATAAATATTCATAATTACAATACAAATGCTCTCACTCTCTCATCCTCTGAGTGGCATTAGAGGGCATATCCCTAACAATAGATTCGTCCAATATCTGAGTGAGAGTTGTGTGTATAAGAAATATGATGGAAATGTGTTGGTATTTCTTATACTGTACATAGATGATATCCTTCTGATTGGAAACAACGTGAAGGAGTTATCGGACGTATGGGTATGGCTATCTGAGTAGTTTTATATGAAGGATTTGGAAAAATCACAGCCCATCCTATGAATCAGAATCTTTTGTGACTAGAAGAAAAGGATATTGTGCTTATCTCAGGCATCCTATATCGATACAGTGCTAAATAGGTTTAGTATGGAGAATTACAAGAAAGGTTTTCTACATCACAGACATAGAATTCAACTACCCAAAGATATGTGTCCTAATACAAAAAAGGAGATAGATTACATTAAGTTGATTCCTTATGCGTTAGCTGTGAGAAGCCTCATGTATGATATGCTTTGCATTAGACCAGATATCTGTTATGCCGTAGGCATGACTGCTAGATATCAGTTGAACCCAAGACCAGGACACTGGATTGCTGTCAAACACATACTCAAGTACCTGAGAAGGACTAGGGAGTATATGCTAGTATATCAATTAGACGACCTATGTCCAGTGGGTTACACTGACTCAGATTTTTCATCAGACAAAGAAAGTCCAAGTCTACTTTAGCCTATATGTTTAGTCTGGGAGGTGAAGCCATTAGTTGGAGGAGTGTGAAGCAGAAACACATCTCGGACTCTACCATGGGAGCCGAGTACGTGGCAGCCTCAGGGCAGCCAAAGAGGCGGTATGTCTCAAGTACTTCCTGTAGGACTTAGATGTGATTCTGAATTTGCCAAAAAGTAATACACTTTATTGTGATAATACCAGTGCAGTCGCAAATTCGAGGGAACCATGAGCCCACAAGGCAAGTAAACATATCCTGCAAGTACCACATCATACAACACTTCCTAAAATAATGAGACATAGTTGTAGCGAGGGTTGCATTGGAAGATAATATTGCTAATCCTTTCATGAAATGCCTACCTCAAAAGTTTTTGAAAGGCATGTGGAAGGAATGGGATTATGGTGTTTGGCAGCATTGCTTTGACTATAAGTGGGAGAAATGAAAGATTATGTAATAGAGTAGTATACTTAAAAGCATGCTTTGAGTATAAGTGAGAGATTGTTACGGTTGGATACCGCAAAGCATACTTTATGCTTGTATTACCTTATTTCCCTGTAACTACCTATGAGAGTATTAATTACATCTAATCACATGTTTTGCATATTTATTCACGTTATGGTTATGAAAATGAAATGTCTAGTTATTTTATATTGTAGGTAATGTGGTGTGTTGGTGTCACACGGAAGATAATATTAACGGTGCCTTGTAAAATAATATAATAGTTCACAACCTATATAATTCTAAACAAATTATGTGAAAAGTTGTAATGTACGCTTAAGATTAGTTGGTCTTGACTATTAGCATGCATTAGCATATTTGCATACGTTGAACTGGATCGGAGTGAGATAGTGTCTTCTGTACTGACTGTAAGAAGAACATAAATCTCGGATAATTTTTATTTCTTAATCCTAAGTATAAAATATTTAATTGTGTATTTATAATATTTATTGATTTGATTTACCATGGGTGAGAGTCACGATGATGGACTCAATAAGCTTCGTATCTTGGGCAATAATATTATTTATATGACAATTATTATTATAACTAGAAATCGTGTCCCGATTCGTGCGAGTTGATGATGTCCCCTTGAGGAGCACGATAATGATTATTACATTAAACCCTGTAGGTGAATTTAGTTCTGATATAATAATAAGGTTTGAGTGGTACTACTCTTGGATAAGAAATTAACTAATTATGGCTATGAGTAGCTTAGATTAGTTAACGGACATTCGATATCTTAAATATGGGAAATAATATATTTAAATAAGTAGCCCGATTTCATAAATTGGAATTTGGGTAGGAAGTGCAATATTAACTCCTTAGTGGACTAAGTTGATATTTAATAGACTCAATATATTAGGAAGGGCCTAATATGTAAATTTAAGATCTATTATGAGTACTTTCCTTAATCCTCCTTAAGATCCCTAGAGTAGCCCATAACACCTATAAATAGGACAATGGGGTTCGTCTATGGGGCATTCTCCAATCTTGAGAGCTCGATTTTTTCTTGTGTTTAATTCTAGATCTTGACTTGTGTCTTTGATTCTATAATTTAGATAACACATCAATTTTCTAAGAGTGTTTACATAATACTAGAAAATAAAGAAAAATTAAGTTACACCAAGTAAAGAACATACTTGGCTGATACCAGTTGCAGTCCAAGCAAGATCCGTTAGATTGGTCCCCACACAATGTCCGGATATAGGCGGGATATACTCTAGAAGATCTAAAGGTAGAAATACAAGAACATCAAGGAGAAATTCAAATACTTCGCTTCAAAGTTAAAGTATTATAAGATCTTTTAGATCAAGGCAGAATACTACAAATTATCATGTCTAAATGCGTAAATTAATTGTTCGTTTAAACTACTTATTAATCTGTTTAATTAATTATTTTACGAGCCTAAATAGATCTGATTCTTGAGGGCCGATTTTAGTAAACCAAACCGGCCGCTTCCGCTGCGTTTTATTTCCAAAAAACCCGACCATGTAACATCAGATCTCCATCTTCATCCGCATATCGAAATGGCAGATCTTATCACGCTCATCGCGCAGTTGATTCTTCACATGGACTAACTGTTGGTTGTACTTGACTATCGCTTGTTAAATAGGGATATCTTGCAGCTTAGCCTCGAAAAGTCTCAGATTCTGCTCTCTTGAACCGGCTAGGGACAAAACCAGTCTCCGTCAGGTTCTTAAACTCATCCGAAGAAGCAATACAATCTTGGGGCTTAACTGTTGGGGTTCGGTGCCTAAAACGAAGGCGCAGCGGAAGCAATAAACGAATCTAATTCAATCTGAATCCCTTAAGAGGATCGATCAAGCTACGTATTTATGAATATAAAATGAAACAAAGTAAGATTTGAAATCATACCCTTATAGTCCGTTGATTAAATGGTGTTCTCCACGTATGCGATTCCCCAAACTTTAGGTAATATTCCCCACGAATCCGATTCGTCAAGCTCTTGGATGATCCAACACCGAAAACACCGCGTCTCTACTTTCCACGCACCGGAGAAACGATCGGAACGATGACCACCTAATTAACCTCCAAGGTTACGGCTAGAATCAAGTGATTGAAGCTTTCAAATGTGATTATAACACTCTAAGTGTATAACTCATAATCTCTCAATGAACTTTTGAATTTTCTCCAAGAAAAAGTCAAGAAGAAATGATGAAGAAGATGAAGACTTTGAAAACTATTTTCCTCTCTCTCTCTCTCTCTTGCAAAATCGTGTGATCTCTTGTGTGTGTAGAGAAGTGAAGTCTTCACTTCATTATATTCTTCAACATCAAGACCAAATCACCTTTTATTATTCTATTAAAATAATATCTCACCAACCATCATCTTATTCTTGGTCTTCTACCAATTAAGGTGAAGACAAAGACCATTGAAGGTGTGAGGATGGTGGGGGGCAGCCATCTAGAAGAAACGAACGAGTTCGGTTTGTTTCGGACTCCAAAAAGTCCAACCAGATAAACTCCATTCGTTCCGATATATTTATATCAATTAATTAATCCAATTAATTAATCATATCAAATACAGAATAATTTAATAATTTCTCCAAGAAATAATTATATTCATGGATTAAATTAATCACCCAGTATTATATTTAATTTAGTAGGCCGTAAATTAATTTATCCAATAAATTAATTTAGACATTTAATGTCCAATAAATTAGATATCCAATATCTAATATAGGTAAAGAGAGAATATGATCGATTCATTCCATCGTCAATCCTATTGCGCGACTCGGTAGGCCCGTCTCAGTTAGCAATGGGAGGAACCAAAGAGTAGTAGAACCACCTAGCCAGCCTGGTGGCCTACACAGTACCCTAACTGAGAACGAATGATGGGGATCATTCCAAAACCTTTCTGTCGTGAATACCAGTATACATATAAACCCTTCTTTCAAATGTCCTGATCAAGTTATAGGGTCACGATCAGTCAAACCATATATATACTTGATGCTATGCACGAGTTAATGCAAATCGAGATCACTGAGCTCTTATGTATCCAATACAACTAGCTCCAATACTTTGGCCAAAGACTTATGATCTCATTTGCCAATAACCGCATAGGACATATACCCGTTAACTAATAGGAGAAAGAATCCTATCTTAGTATTTAGTAGAACCTGCTACTTCCCCGTCAAGATGCACGTCGAGATTGACCCCCACCTTCCGGTTTTCTGGGTCAAACTACTCTAATGAAAATCTTAATGTCACAAGCACATCCCTACTAAATCCTCAAGTCGAAGGTTCACGAGTACCTATCACAACCTTTCAATTTCGTCATTGACTGTCCCGGAGTGAAATCCGTGTGATGAATCAAGGGTGAGTCGGTTCGAGTATACTAACATTATCATACCTATAACATGTGCTCCCACTAACCATTAGTGTTCGACAGGCATGCTCCAAGTTAAATAACACGTCATACAAGTCTTCACATAAACTTAACGCCCAGTCAAGTTTCATCGACTTGCGAACAATTAAGTATTTGAGTCATAAACCTTTCTAGTGCTGATCCCCTTATCCAATTAGAAGTGGAATGTTTTGCTCTCAAAACACGGACTAGTTTCTATATATATATTTACGAGTCAGGAATACCAGCGACTACCAGTAAATAAAGAAACATACAACTGCCTTTAGATAATGAATTGCATACTAACAAGTACAATGTAACACCCCAAACTAGGCGGATATTACAGTGCCGTGAATCCCCGACTGGGACCCACCAGGCAAATGAAAATGATGAATTAAATAATATAATTGTAGTACCGAACCACATTATATTACCAAACACTCCGATGAGGAGTTTAAGTACAACACACCAGGACAATACCGAATACTAGTGTATTTTATATGAAGATAAAATACACCACCCTGAATAAATAAACATTACAAACGGAATTTGCAGCGGAAAGTACAAATGACAGAAATAACTGAAATGACTGAAAATGATGAACAAACGGAATGGTAGGGCCCCTACTAGTATCACTGGACTCGTCGCCGTCAACATGCTCTTCCGTGCCTTTGCCTTGCCGTGACACGAAAACAAAATCCCCAACGGGTCGATTCTGAGAACAACAATCCTCAAGGGTTGAAAATACACAAACATGATTTAAGCGAAGTTATGAAATATCCTTAGTTATGAATTACGGCGAAGAGGAGCATCATAGTACGCCCGTAGTGTTACGTGCAAGTGTACAAGACGGATGACCGGACACACCGTCCTTGTACCTAATTAGTCTCACGGAGGTAATCGTTACCGTGTGCACACCCAATGTATCACTCCCAATACATGGCCATCACGTGCCCGACTAAAAATTCCACACATCCGCACCCGGCCACGCAATATGAACCCAGAAGGTCATATGAACAAGAATGACCATAATGAATATCAATGAATAATAATAATCCGACAAAGTCAAGAATGACTCACCGATACGAAAGTGATAATGAAGTGATTGATAGTTTTCAATGAAATGATTGGAACCGCCGTTCCTCGCTAATGAAATGATTATCCGACAATTACAAGTCTCAAAATGATTAATACAATGATGAATGAGTTATGATTATGAATGATCAACAACAAAAGGAATGAATATCCTTTTAACCGAGTAAGAATCAACTTACACAACAACGATGAAGAATGTCCGTCCACGAACAACGTCCTAATTGAGATATCGGTCGCTCGAACAACCTTGAATAACAATCATTACCAACAATCGTTCAATACACGAATCAAACACGAATATAACGAACTCAAGACGTCGATACGATTAGACCAAGTTCATAGGGGCATTATATCGAACACTTTGAGTCCAACTTCGATTGATTACAACTAAACCTCAACAATACCAATCTCAAATCCCCAAGAAGTGCTTCAAATCAATAAAACATCTCCCATACGATCAATAGTCCGTTAAGAATATCAAAAACGTGATTATAACAACTATTAATCGGGAATCCCCAAATCCAACTCGATATTCAAAGTGTTCTTGAATAAATCTCTCAATAATCCAATGAATCCTTATACAAACTCATAATCATAAACATATCCCTTCATATAACATGATTATAACGTCCAAAACATTATATCTCGACACAAAATCGAAATCCAAGGTGTTGAAGAAATTACCTCTTGAAGATCCAACCACTTCGATCCGATGAACACGAGTTATAACGAGTATCCAAGCTTCCCAAAGGAATGAAGATGATGAAGATTACACACTCAAGTGATTGATGATGATGAAATCACTCTCTCAACACTCTCTCTCGGATGAAGAAGGAAAAATGAAAAAGTGAGGTGAAATGACCCGACCAAGTCATTAAGTACTGCCGGAAGTTACGGCCGTAACTCGGCCCTCTTACGGCCGTAACTTTCCAAGTCAACGGCCTTACGGCCGTAATCGCCAACAAATGCGGCCGTAACTCGGCTTCGTCAAAGCTCGCCAGACTTACGGCCGTAACCGATCCTGAGTTACGGGCGTAACCCGCCTTCGTCAAAAACATCCGTCGACACCCTTACGGCCGTAACCGCACACCTTACGGCCGTAACTCGGATGATACGTCCGTATCCGGCCAAATCTTACGGGCGTAAGCCCTCTTCGTCAGCGGCCGGGCACCTGCCGTGGCGTCTGGCCGTGCCAACTCGGCTAAATGCGGCCGTACACGCTCGACTTACGGCCGTATGCCGCAACCCTTACGGCCGTAAGTCACCCTTGGTCGACAACACCCAAAACTTACGAACACCACTTACGGCCGTATCTTCCCTTCCTTACGGCCGTAACTCACCTTCGGCCAAAATGCCCGGGCACTTTGGACCACTTACGGCCGTAATCGGCCAGCCTTACGGCCGTACCGACTTACGGCCGTATCCCAGAACCTTACGGCCGTAACTCGATGCTGGCCAAGGTGAAACAATCCGATAATTCCGATTCCTCGCTACGACTGATGAATGATCCGACATATCATACGAATGTGAAAGTGAACAAGTCTAACACGAGCCAAAGATGATACTCTCAGTACAAGGCTATCAATCACAATGAAAATGATAATACTCCCGTCTCGATCTAAAAACGGAGATAAAATGACGATCGGTAACTGATATACGATTACAACATGCCAACATTGAACGCAAATGAGTGATTCATGAATGATGAGTGATTATTAATGAGTGAGAATTACTGAGTGGCAATTACAGATTGATAATTACTGAATGAAAATGAATGAATTACAACAGGGTATTACATACCCCCCCCCCTTAAAAGGAGTTTCGTCCCCGAAACTAAGGGTCAAACAACTCGGGATAACTCTCCCGCATACTATCCTCGGTTTCCCAAGTAGCCTCTTCGACTCCGTGTCTAGACCACTGAATTTTAACCAAAGGAATCGTCTTATTCCTCAACTGTTTGATTCGCCGCTCTAGAACTCGAATAGGACGTTCCTCATATGAATGATCGTCGGCGATCTCGATTTCGTCGAACTGGAGTATGTGACTCGGGTCGGCAACATACTTCCGCAACTGAGAGACATGAAACACATTATGAATTCGGCTCAACGCCGGAGGTAAAGCCAATCGATAAGCTAACTCGCCCACTCGATCCAAAATCTCAAACGGTCCAATGAATCTCGGACTCAACTTTCCCCTCTTCCCAAATCGGAAAATACCTCGACTCGGGGATACCTTGACCAAAACGTGGTCACCCGTCTCGAACTCTAGTGGTCGACGACGATTATACGCATAGGATTTACGCGACTGAGCTGTCAACATACGGCTCCTGATTAAAGCTACCTTCTCTCGGGCGGCTATAAGCATATCGGGCTCGGTGCCGATTGATTCTGACAAGTCATCCCAACACAAAGGAGACCGACAACGACGACCGTACAAGGCCTCGTAAGGTGCCATCTTAATGGAAGCATGCCAGCTATTGTTATACGTGAACTCGATCAATGGTAGTTGGGCTTCCCAATCGTCCTTCCAATCGAGGACGCATGCCCTCAACATGTCCTCCAATGTCTGAATAGTCCTCTCTGATTGCCCGTCGGACTGAGGATGAAAAGCGGTACTGAGATTGAGCTGAGTTCCCATAGCACGATGAACTGATTTCCAAAAATGCGACACAAACCGTCCGTCACGATCGGAAACGATATTCTTAGGAGTACCATGAAGTCTGACTATCTCTTTGATGAACAACTGAGCCAGTCTCTCAGGACCCCACGTATCCTTGATCTCAAGTAAATGAGCTGATTTAGTTAAGCGGTCCACAATCACCCAGATCGTATTCATGCCACGACGACTCGTCGGCAAACTCGTGATGAAGTCCATAGAAATGTCTTCCCACTTCCACTCCGGAATAGGGAGAGGTTTCAGCATACCCGCCGGTCGCTGATGTTCAATCTTTACTTTTTTACAGTTTAAGCATCTAGAAACAAATTCTGCGACTTCTCGATTCATATTACTACAACAGTAATTTTGTTTCAAGTCCTTGTACATCTTCTTGGACCGGATGAACGAGAATAAGGGTAGCATGAGCTTCTCTCAAAATCGAGTTTTTCAACTCGTCATTCGCGATACGCACAACCGATTCTTAAATCTCAAAAGTCCATCCTCGTGGACCACGAATCCGAGGCTTTCCCCGAGCCACATCCTCTCGGATGCGCAACAATGATGGGTCCGAACCACGATTCTCTCGAATTTCCTCCTCGAGTGACGATGAAATCTCTAACATACAAAGCCGCCCTTGAACTCGCTGAAGGACCTCGATCTCGGATCTAAGGAATTCCTGCTGAAGCTCCTTCGAGCTGTTAAACGGGCAAGCATCTGCTCTGAATCGACTTACGACTCAAGGCGTCGGCGACAACGTTCGCCTTGCCCGGGTGGTAGAGGATCTCAATATCATAATCCTTGATTAATTCCAACCACCGTCTCTGACGCATATTTAACTCCTTCTGAGTAAATATATACTTTAAGCTCTTATGATCGATGAATATCTGACAGGTGACGCCATAAAGGTAATGACGCCAGATCTTCAAAGCGAATACCACGGCTGCTAGCTCCAGGTCGTGGGTCGGATAATTAACCTCGTAAGGTCTCAATTGCCGTGAAGCATAAGCAATAACCTTTCCGTTCTGCATGAGCACACATCCGAGACCCTGCCCGGACGCATCACTATAAACCACAAATCCTTCCGTCCCCTGCGGCAAGGAAAGTACAGGTGCTGACATTAACCGGCTCTTGAGTTCCTCAAAACTCTGCTGACACGCGTCGGACCACGTGTATTTCTTATCCTTTCGCAAAAGGTTCGTCAATGGTTGAGCAATTTTGGAAAATCCTTCCACAAATCGCCGATAATAACCCGCTAATCCGAGGAAACTCCGAATTTCCTTAACATTCTTCGGAGGTAACCAATCTCGAATAGCCTCCGTCTTCGAGGGTCGACACGAACTCCGTCGATGAAATTACATGTCAGAAAAGTCACTTGGACATCGAACTCGCATTTGGAGAACTTCCCATAAAGTTGTTCGTCTCAACACGTCGAGCACTTGATGAAGATGAAACTCGTGTTCCTCCCGGTCACGAGAATAAATCAAAATGTCATCGATGAAGACAACAACAAAGCGATCCAAAAGTCGATGAAAACCCGATTCATTAACTCCATGAACACCGCAGTGCATTAGTCAATCCGAGCGGCATAACCACAAACTCATAATGGCCATAGCGTGTTGAAACGCCGTCCTCGCGATGTCCGACTCTCGAATCCATCGATGATATCCAGGACCTTAAGTCGATCTTGGAAAATCTTGAAGCTCCTGAAGTTGATCTAAAAGATCATCAATACGGGGTAAGGGATACTTATTCTTGATCGTCACCTGTTCAACTCAGATAATCAATACATAAGCGAAATGAACCATCCTTCTTCTTGACAAATAACATGGTGCTCCCACGGGGGCGCACTCGGTCGAATATAACCCTTCTCGAACAACTCTTCCGGTTGGTTCTTTAATTCTGCATTTCGGTCGGGGCCATCGTGCGGTGCCTTCGATATCGGGGACGTGCAGGCTCCAACTCAATCGTGAATTCCACATCCCTCTGTGGAGGCAAACCGAGTAACTAAATGCGGAAATACATCGGCATATTCCCTTACTACCGAATATCCGACAACATTATCGATGATTCCTCGGTTTTGGTCATATAGCACCAATAACCGACACATCCCCGATGAGTAATCGCCTTTGCTTTCATCAAATTAATGACCTTACGAGCAGTAAGGATTACCTCCTGAAACACACATTCAACCCCATAAATGCGAAATGATAGTGACCATACGCTTACGGACACTAATGATGGCATCATGACGATCCATCCAATCAATACCCAAGATGGCGTCGTCCCTCGGCAAATCTACCACGATTAGGTCTGCGGCCATACACGACCATGGCCAGATCGGACAATTACGAATCTCCGATTACGATAATTCGTCTACCATCGGGTAGTCCATGACATAAGGCTCACAACTAGTAGCACTACCCGGCGTAGTCTACTCAAACATGACTCGGAAATGAATGAATGCGATGCACGGTATCAAAAGGGTACACACGAGGTTGAGATAGAATATCGAGTGTACACGAGATCATTCGGGCCTCTGGATCATCGGTCTTCTTCATCTCATAAATCCGGGGTTTGCTAGTCCGACGCAGGACGCTCGTCGATGGCTAAAAGCTCCACCTTTAGTCGCTCCGTCGTTTTAAGCACGCCTGATTGAAATGCTTTGATTACGAGCAGTGTTGCTTAGGTGCACGAGATGACGTCCGAGTAGGTTTGGAGTCCTACGGCAAAACGGGCCTTATGTCCCACAATTCCACGATTATGACACGTGATGGTGTCTCGGACACTTAGTGCGACATGACCAAGATCCCCACGATTATAGCAAGTGATGGCGGGCGCGCTCGTGATCGAGATTCCGCGGGTTTAGGCGACCTTTGGAGGTCGCTCGGAAGCGAGAGCCATACGGGGTTTCTTGAAAGTTGTCGACCGCCTTGGTGGTTACGGTTCTTCGATTTCTTGCTAGCGAGACGAAGGTTCTTTGCTTAGCAATCTCTTTAGCAGTAAGCTCATAGGTGAGAGCTTTCTCAATGAATTCAGCCAACGTGGTGCAATTATGATTGAGCAACTGTAGTCTCATACGGGGTTTCAGCCTCTTGCTGAAATACTTGATCTTGTCCGCTTCTGAGTGAATGATAGATGAGGCGAACGGAAGAAGTTCCTAAAATTTTTCGGCAATGGCGAGAACATCATCATCCATCGAAAGGTCGGGAGTGAGTAATTCCGACAACTTGGCCTCCCTGAGCGGGGCCGGATAGTACCTCTCCATCATGAGAGTCTTGAACTGATCCCAAGTACAAGATCCTTCGGTGGGCTTCAATGACAACCACCAAGAATGTGCGCTCTTACCAAGGTAGTAAGCCGCAACAGAAACTTTGTGTCCCTCGGGACACTCTACCATAGCAAACAGCTTCTCGAAATGCTCGAGCCAATGAATGATATCTGCCGGCTCCGACGAGCCCTCAAAAGTAGGTGGCCTCTGGCGAGAGATATCGCCGATGATGTTACTCACATTCCTCTCTTGCCTCTGAGGTGGCGGCGGAGGAGCTGCTGGTCCCGATTGACGGAGTTATGCATCGTCTCCATCAATGAGCCATCGAGTCATTTGGGCCATCATGCCTGCATAAATGCGAGTGGATCAACCGGACACCCTCGGTAGGCCGTGTCCGGGTCGACTCCCGATAATGAATGATCGCGTCGGTGAATGAGTGGCGGCGTCATTGCTTTCGATGAATTAGCATTATTAAATCGGCGTTTGCACGTGTATTCACACGAGCTCTCGGGATTCGGCCGCTCCACGGCCTCGTCCTCCACGTCCTCTGCGCCCTTTCCATCGAAGTGGAAAGTCATATGATGATTATATATCTCGCATGAGTATCACATTATGATTATATTATGAAATGATGAAAATGAGCATACGCGCTCAAATACGACGATTACATGAATGATCAATTGACATGACATGATTATACGATGAAATTCGAAATGATTATCTTGAATGAGTTAACAAGATTAATGATTCGATCTTCACGATCAACAATGAACAATGAAATGAATTGGTGATTAATGAGTTAACTCGACCGTCCTGGTCAAAGTGACAATGATGATTGAGGATTGTGAACTGATGAATTATGAATGAATGATTAATGCCAGAAATTATACCATGGCATTAGAAATCTTACAGTTCTTGGTCTGATTGGCTCGGCATTTGCACAGGTCACACGTGACGCGAAAGTCCAATGATACTAGTCCGATGACGATGATTTCAAATGAGACATGACTTGGAGGGTAGTATTCAAAACCACTCTCTGATACCAACTCTGTAACACCCCAAACTAGGCGGATATTACAGTGCCGTGAATCCCCGACTGGGACCCACCAGGCAAATGAAAATGATGAATTAAATAATATAATTGTAGTACCGAACCACATTATATTACCAAACACTCCGATGAGGAGTTTAAGTACAACACACCAGGACAATACCGAATACTAGTGTATTTTATATGAAGATAAAATACACCACCCTGAATAAATAAACATTACAAACGGAATTTGCAGCGGAAAGTACAAATGACAGAAATAACTGAAATAGTGAAAATGGTGAACAAACGGAATGATTGGGCCCCTACTAGTATCACTGGGACTCGTCGCCGTCAACATGCTCTTCCGTGCCTTTGCCTTGCCGTGACTGAAAACAAAATCCCCAACGGGGTCGATTTACGAACAACAATCCTCAAGGGTTGAAAATACACAAACATGATTTAACTGAAGTTATGAAATATCCTTAGTTATGAATTACGCTGAAGATGAGCATCATAGTACGCCCGTAGTGTTATGTGCAATTGTACAAGACGGATGAACGGACACACCCGTCCTTGTACCTAATTAGTCTCACGGAGGTAATCGTTACGTGTGCACGCCCAATGTATCACTCCCAATACATGGCCATCACGTGCCCGACTAAAAATTCCACACATCCGCACCGCCACGCAATATGAACCCGAGAAGGTCATATGAACAAGAATGACCATAATGAATATCAATGAATAATAATAATCCGACAAAGTCAAGAATGACTCACCGATACGAAAGTGATAATGAAGTGATTGATAGTTTTCAATGAAATGATTGGAACCGCCGTTCCTCGCTAATGAAATGATTATCCGACAATTACAAGTCTCAAAATGATTAATACAATGATGAATGAGTTATGATTATGAATGATCAACAACAAAAGGAATGAATATCCTTTTAACCGAGTAAGAATCAACTTACACAACAACGATGAAGAATGTCCGTCCACGAACAACGTCCTAATTGAGATATCGGTCGCTCGAACAACCTTGAATAACAATCATTACCAACAATCGTTCAATACACGAATCAAACACGAATATAACGAACTCAAGACGTCGATACGATTAGACCAAGTTCATAGGGGCATTATATCGAACACTTTGAGTCCAACTTCGATTGATTACAACTAAACCTCAACAATACCAATCTCAAATCCCCAAGAAGTGCTTCAAATCAATAAAACATCTCCCATACGATCAATAGTCCGTTAAGAATATCAAAAACGTGATTATAACAACTATTAATCGGGAATCCCCAAATCCAACTCGATATTCAAAGTGTTCTTGAATAAATCTCTCAATAATCCAATGAATCCTTATACAAACTCATAATCATAAACATATCCCTTCATATAACATGATTATAACGTCCAAAACATTATATCTCGACACAAAATCGAAATCCAAGGTGTTGAAGAAATTACCTCTTGAAGATCCAACCACTTCGATCCGATGAACACGAGTTATAACGAGTATCCAAGCTTCCCAAAGGAATGAAGATGATGAAGATTACACACTCAAGTGATTGATGATGATGAAATCACTCTCTCAACACTCTCTCTCGGATGAAGAAGGAAAAATGAAAAAGTGAGGTGAAATGACCGGCCAAGTCATTAAATGCTGCCGGAAGTTACGGCCGTAACTCGGCCCTCTTACGGCCGTAACTTTCCAAGTCAACGGCCTTACGGCCGTAATCGGCCAACTCGCACGGCCGTAACTCGGCCGTCAAAGCTCGCCGGCAGACTTACGGCCGTATCGATCTGAGTTACGGGCGTAACCCGCCTTCGTCAAAAACATCCGTCGACACCCTTACGGCCGTAACCGCACACCTTACGGCCGTAACTCGGATGAAACGGCCGAATCCGGCCAAATCTAACGGGCGTAAGCCCTCTTCGTCAGCGGCCGGGCACCACGCCGTGGCGTCTGGCCGTCCGAATCGGCTAAATGCGGCCGTGCACGCTCGACTTACGGCCGTATGCCGCAACCCTTACGGCCGTAAGTCACCCATGGTCGACAACACCCAAAACTTACGAACACCACTTACGGCCGTATCTTCCCTTCCTTACGGCCGTAACTCACCTTCGGCCAAAATGCCCGGGCAGCCTGCTGGACCACTTACGGCCGTAACCGGCCAGCCTTACGGTCGTACCCGCTGACTTACGGCCGTATCCGAGAACCTTACGGCCGTAACTCGATGCTGGCCAAGGTGAAACAATCCGATAATTCCGATTCCTCGCTACGACTGATGAATGATCCGACATATCATACGAATGTGAAAGTGAACAAGTCTAACACGAGCCAAAGATGATACTCTCAGTACAAGGCTATCAATCACAATGAAAATGATAATACTCCCGTCTCGATCTAAAAACGGATATAAAATGACGATCGGTAACTGATATACGATTACAACATGCCAACATTGAACGCAAATGAGTGATTCATGAATGATGAGTGATTATTAATGAGTGAGAATTACTGAGTGGCAATTACAGATTGATAATTACTGAATGAAAATGAATGAATTACAACAGGGTATTACATACAATGCCCTCACTCTAACATCCCCTGAGTGGCATTCGAGGGTATACTCCTAACAATCTCCCACTTGCACTCAATGCCACACACTATGGTATCTAATACTCATATTCTCCAGATGACGCTCCATGCTAATTTGAGAAAGTGGCTTGGTTAGTGGATTAGCGACATTGTCGGCTGAGTCAACTCTATGCAGCACAGTGTATCCCTCGCGAACAAATTCTCTCACAAGATGATACTTTCTCTCAATATGTTTGGTACAGTTGTGAAACCTCGGCTCCTTAGCCTGCGCTACAGCTCTGTCGTTGTCGCAGAAAAGTGGAACATGCTGTTCAGTACATGGTATCACTTGAAATTCTCCCAGAAACTTCTTAATCCAGAACCCTTCCTTAGAAGCCTCCGAGGCTCCTTGATACTCAGCTTGACTGGTGGAATCAGTAGTCGCACTTTGTTTGGCACTACGCCAAGATACTGCTCCTCCATTAAGAGTAAATATATACCCAGAAGTAGACATCGAATCGTCTTTCTGTACTAGGAAGTCTAAATCAGTGAAGCCCATCACATTCAGTTCTCCACCGCCATACATAAGAACCAGATCTCTAGTCCTTCTTAAGAACTTGATAATATTCTTTACAGCAGTCCAATGTTCCCTACCTGGGTTTGCCTGAAACCTACTTACCACACTTAGAGCATGTGCAATGTCAGGTCTCATACACAACATTGCATACATAAGGCTACCCACTGCCAAAGCATATGGTATATTACTCATTTCCATTCGTTGTTCCTCACTTTGAGGACACATCTTCGAGGAGAGTTTTATTCCATGTCGCATCGATAGGAACCTCTTTTAGAATCATCCATCTTAAATTATTTTAAGATTTATCTATATAGAGGGATTGGGAAAGACCTATCATTCTCTTCGCTCTATCCCGGTAGAGACGAATTCCAAGAATATCGGTATCTTCTCCCAAGTCTTTCATGGAGAACCTACTCGAAAGCCAGGCTTTCACAGAACTGAGCATTCCCATATCATTTCCTATTAGAAAATTGTCATCTACATATAGTACTAAGAATGCGATCTTGCTCCTACTAAACCTCTTGTATACATAAGGTTCCTCTTCATTTTGCATGAAGTCAAACTCTTTGACTGCCTCGTCAAAACGAAGGTTCCAACTACGCGAAGCCTACTTCAGTCCATAAATAGTATGCAACTTGCACACTTTCTGAATATCGTCCTCGAACACAAAGCCTTTAGGCTGCTCCATATAGATCTCCTCCTCGAGGAATCCATTAAGGAAAGACGTCTTCGCGTCCATCTGCCATATCTCATAATCGTGGTAGGCAGCTATAGAAAGCATCATGCGAATAGACTTGATCATAGCTACGGGCGAGAAGGTATCGTGGTAACGATCCCTTCTTTCTGGGTATAACCCTTTCCATCCCCATCAGTCTTTATCTTGTAGATCTACTTATTCCCAATAGGCACTATGCCCTTGGGGCGGTCTACTAGAGTCCATACCTGATTGACATGCATCGAGTGTATCTCAGCTTCCATAGATTCACGCCATTTTGCGGAGTCTACATCCATCATTGTTTGGTCATAGGTCGTGGGGTCGGTCTCGTGGCTATCACCTGGAACCTCATGGAGACCCAGCTCCTCCGGGTGCACAAGGCCATACCTCTCAGGTAAATGAGACACCCTACTATACCTACAAGGTGGTTGTACTTGTGTTTCAGAAGGTTCAGTTCTAATTTCTTGAACAGGTGTCTCCTGAGGAGTTTGATTGTATTCTTCCAAAGAAATACTTCTACCTGCTCCTCCTTTCTGAATGAACTCATCTTCCAGGAAGTGTGTGTAAAGCATCAATGATCTTTCTATCTTTGAGAATGTAGAATAGATAACCCATCGTCCCAGATGGGAATCCAATGAAACATCCCTTCACGGACCTTGCTTCCAATTTCTCCACCTTAGTCTTCTTGACATAGGTGGGACATACCCAAATCCTAATGTGATTAAGACTAGGTTTCCTGCCCTCCCACATCTCATGTGGAGTTTTAGGAATGGACTTGGAAGGACATCTATTCAAGACAAAAGCAGCATTCAGGAGTGCATACCCCCACATGTAAATTGGTAAGTGAGTATAAATAAGCATAGAACAGACCATGTTCAACAAGGTTCGGTTCCTTCTTTCTGTCACACCATTTAACTGAGGAGTTCCTGGAGGTGTAAGTTGTGATACTATTCCATGCTCCTTATGGATCTCGTCAAACTCTGTACTCATATACTCGCCACCTCGGTCCAACCGAAGTGCTTTGATATGATTACCAGTTTGTTTTTCGACTAGGGCCTTAAATTCCTGGAATTTCACAAAGGCCTCGGATTTTGTTTCATTAGGTATACATAACCATACCTAGTATGATCATCTGTAAACATAATTAAATACTGATATCTGTCACGTGCTGCTTCTAAAGCACCACATACGTCGGTATGTACTAATCCAAATTTATCAGCGGATATTTCAAAAGTCCCTGTGAAGGGGGACTTAGTCATTTTGCCTTTAAGGCAAGATTCACAAGTTGGAAAGGGATCCGATCCCAATGGACCGATAAGTCCATCCTTTTACATTTTGAAAACCTTGGTCTGACCAACATGACCAAGTCGAAGATGCCATTTCAAAACTTGATTAGTTTCATCCCTACCATGCTTCCTAGTCATAGTATTCACAACGACTTTGTTACTTAGGTTTAGATTATACAGTCCATTTAACAATGTAGCAGTGCCTACTAGTTTATTTCTAAAATAAATTTTGTAGGAACCATCACCAATGAAAAATGAAAAGCCTTTCTGACCCATGGCCGGAATGGATATAATGTTTTTATGACCCTTGGGCAAAACACATACATCATCTAATGTTAAAACAAAGTCGGATTTCAAATCCAAAAGAAGTGATCCTATGTCAGTTGCTTCGACACCATGCCCGCTCCCGACAGTAATCATCACTTCCCCAACTCCAAGCTTCCTACTTTGTTCCAGATCCTGATTCACGGTACAAATGTGAGAACTAGCACCTGAATCCAGTATCCAAGAAGTGGAAAATAAAGTAGCAGAACAATTTGTTTCTAAAACTAAAAATTCTATACCTGAAGTGCCATGAAGAATCGGACAGTCTCTAGCCCAGTGGACCAGATCACCGCATTTAGGACATGCGTCCTTCTTCTTCTTGCTTTTTGGAACCATTGAGGCCTTGCCCTCACCTTTAAGGTCCTTGATTTGTGGTCCTGTCTGCTTCTTGGTCCTTTTCTTCTTGTTCTTGGACCTTGATTTCTTGTCCAAAAGAAATCACAAGGGCAGACTCCTTCACCCGAAGAGTCTTCATCTGAGACTGAGTGGTTATCAGTTTATTCATCAACCCTGCTAAATTGCAAGCAATCTCATTGCAGTTGAAATTCATAACAAATTGTGAGAAGGAATTAGGAAGAGACTGTAGGATAAGGTCGGTCTGAAGAGAAGTATCCATCTTAAAATCAAGAGCCTCTAATCTCTCGATCATAGAGATCATTTTGAGGACGTGGTCCCCAACCTTCTCACCTTCCTTCATCCTAGCACCGAACAGTTGCTTGGATATTTCATATCTAGCAGTTCGACTGTGCTCACCATAAAGCTCGGTTAAGTGAGATAAAATCTGTTAGAATATAAAATGCAGCGGAAGCGAGATGGATGAAACCAATGTATATGGTTTTCTAAACTAACCAAAAAAATTGCGGATCTATTTAGGCTTGTCAATTAATTAATTAAACAGACTAATTAGCAATTTAAATATACGTATTTACGCAGTAGAATTGATAATTCATACCTTTGAAGCGAAGTGGTAGAAAGGTCATTTTTGGTCGATCGAACTCTTCCTTGTACTCTACCTTGATCTTCTTGTATTTCTACCTCAAGATCTTCTAGAGTATATCCAGCTTATATCTGGATGTCATGTGGGCAACAATCTGTTAGGAGTATGCCCTCGAATGCCACTCAGAGGATGTTGAGTGAGAGCATTGTACTTGAAATTATGTAAATCATTAATATAAGGCAATGGATGTTTCTTTATTTACTGGCAGTTACTGGCATTCCTAACTCGTAAATATACATATAGAAAGTAGTCCGTCTATTTGAGAGCAAAACGTTCCACTCCTTATTTGATAAAGAGGTCGGCACTGGAAAGGTTTATAGCTCAAATACTTAATTGTTCACAAGTCGATGAAACTTGACTGGGCGTTAAGTTTATGTGAAGACTTGTATGACGTGTTCTTTGACAAGGAGAGTACATGTCGAATACTAATGGTTAGTGGGAGCACACGTTATAGGTATGCTAATTGGATTAGTATACTCAAACCGACTGACCCTCGATTCGTCACACGGATTTCACTTCGGGACAGTCAATGACGGAATCAAAAGGTTGTGATAGGTATTCGTGAACCTTCGAATTGAGGATTTAGTAGGGATGTGCTTGTGACGTTAAGATTTTCATTAGATTAGTTTGACCCTATAAACCAGGAGGTGGGGGTCAACATCGACGTGCATCTTAACGAGCAAGTAGCAGGTCCTACTGAATACCAAGATAGAATTCTTTCTCCCGTTAGTGAGCGGGTTATATGTCCTATGCAGTTATTGGCAGATGAGATCATTAGTCTTTGGCCAAAGCATTAGAGCTAGTTGTATTGGATACACGAGAGCTCAATGATCTCGATTTGCATTAACGCATGCATAGCGTCAAGTACAGATAGGGTTTGACTGACCGTGACCCTATAACTTGATCGGGACATCCAAAAGAAGGGTTTATATGTATACTGGTATTCACGACAGAATGGTTCTTGAATGATCCCAATCATTCGTTCTCAGTTGGGGTACAGTGTAGGCCGCCAGGCTGGCTAGGTGGTGCTACTACTCTTTGGTTCCTCCCATTACTGACTGAGACGAACCTACCGAGTCGTGCAATAGGATTGACGACGGAATGAATCGAACTTAATCTCTCATTATGAATATTGGATATCTAATTTGGGACATTGGATGTCTAAATTGATGTATTGGATAAATTAATTTACGGCCTAATTAATTAAATAAATTACCGAGTGATTAATTTAATTCATGAATATAATTATTTATTGGAGAAATTAATTATGTTATTATGTATTTAATATAATTAATTAATTGGATTAATTAATCAATATAAATACATCGGAATGGAATCGGAGTTTATCTGTTTGGACTCTCAGGAGTCTGAAACGAACCAAACTCGTCGGATTCCTTCTAGAGGCCGGCCCCACTTTTGATCTCTTACCTTTAGTCTTTGTCTTCCTTTGGTGGGTGAAGACTAATCACCTAAGAGATATGATATCTCTTATAATAAAATATAGTTGATTTGGTGGGATTTGGAACAAGAATATATTGAAGACTATTCCTCACTTCTCAATGCTCAACATCAGTCATGAGTTTGTTTTTGTGAGAGAGAAAAAGGTTTTCTCAATTGTCTTCATCTTGTTCTTGAGTTTTCTTGGAGAAAATCCAAGATACATTGAGAGATAAATATTATACACTTATAATACAATAATAAAAGGCTTCATCACTTGATTCTAGCCGTAACCTTAGAGGTTAATCGAGTGTTGTCATTCCGGTCGTTTTTCCGACGCGTGGCAAGTAGAGACGCGGTGTTTTCGGCGTTGGATCGTTCAAGAGCTTGGAGCGGATTGGATTCGTGGAGATCAATCAAAGCTTGGGGAATAGGTCAAGAGAAGGTTACCATTTAATCAACGGACTTCAAGGGTGAGTTTCTTATAACTCTTGTTTTTCGTTTATATATTCGTATATACGTAGGTCGATCGATCCTCGTAGGGATTCAGATCGAATTAATTTTCATTTTACCGCTTCCGCTGGGCCTTCGTTTTAGGCACCGAATCCCAACAGTGGTATCGGAGCGTAGGTCTTTCGATCGTATATACGATATTGGCATTTCGAATGCTCGATTAGATGGTGAATGATTTGGAATCATTTTAGTCATAATCGTAGTATATGTTTTTCGTTCGTTATAGTTGTATTTTTCGTAAGTTTATGTCTAAATATAAATCTTAAATTTCTGGGAAATATGATTTATATTGAAGATATGAAAGTCGAAAAATATTGTTATTGGATATCCGGTCGAAAATCTAGCCCCGAATCGTCGTTGGACAATTTTTGGTCAAAAGGTGTATTCTGGCCGAGAGTGACTCGACCGTGCCCTAGGTGACTCGGTCGTATCCGGCAGTCTGCCCAGGCCACTGCCAGGCAGACCCGACCGTGTTAGGTGACACGGGCCGCGTCAGAGGTGACTCGACCGTGTCAGACGACACGACCGTGTCTGGCAGGAATGTCTAGGACACTGCTGGCACGACCCGACCGTGTCAGGTGACACGGGCCGTGTCTGGCCGGCAGGCTGCTGGTAGTGACTCGGCCAGGCAGGCCAGTTTTCACCCAGCTCGATTTTTTCGTGTATTCTTGAAAATAAATCTCCCGCATGTTAAATTGGATTTAATATGATTAAAATGATTTATGGTATTTCATTTTATAAGGGAAATTTGATTAATTGGAGTATTTATGGTCGACCGAATTATTTCGAACATTATCATATTATCGATTGTGTGAATCGATTGGATCGGTTTGTATTGTTGATTGGATCAATGTATCTCTACCCTTTCCATTTATATAGTATTTATTGGATGAATGCTTTTGAATGGGGATGTGGTTCGTGGACTTAGTTTTTGAATCACTCGTTTTATTCGATTGGGTTGTAAAGGCCATTTTGAGCCTATTTATTTTACTAGAAATATTTGTATCTAGGATGCAATTTTCAATGTAAAATTTATATATAATGACGAAGACCGAAGGAAGATCCGTTTCGAGAAGACGAAGATTCAAAACGTAGACTTGTAATTACATTACGGAGTTTTTGTTTTCTAGGAACGGTCCATGAACCACATGTTGGTAGCAACTAGGTTGTGAATGGTTTTTTCATATTGTATGAATACCACAAACGCGCTAAAATGATTAATGTGCACAGTGTAACGTTAATCGCGAAAATTCTCCCACAACAAATTATTAAGTTTATAAGGTTTCAAGATTTTCCTTCCCTCCATTGAGTTTTTGGGAAATTGAAATCCAAACCGGATGTGCTATGCTTCCGAGTTATCGGGGTAGTCGTTCGGGGAGGACGGATAAATTACCGGAAGCGCATTGGATGCCTTCGGTTGGAGCAAATTTTATCCCTAGAAACCTGATAGGTTGCCGGATAAGATTGATTGTGGCGATTTACGTCGATGGTATAAACTTAACTTGTTCACGAACCATAGAAACCGTATAGGTTGAGGGGAGTGAACAAGGGGAAAAAGAAGATCGAATCATCCATTAGATGGGTTGGTGTTGGACACCACTTTATGAAAATTATAGACTAGAAACCTGTTCGGTTGCCCTCTTTTAAGATTTATAAAGAACTCGATCAGCAATATGAAGTAGAGCGACGATACTTCCGGATTTCACATGGTAGTGTGTTATTCCGATAAAAATAGCGGGAGCTGGGTAACAAGAATAGAAAAGACCTTAATTCTATACTCAGAACATAATTAAAAGAGTCACTAATTAATCTGTTATACTTAATGCAGACATAACTCTCAATATGACAATGAATCCACTCACAATTCTACTCAAGAAGAACACCCTGATTGGACCTAACTTTGTGGACTGGGTCCACAATCTGATGATTGTCCTCAGTATAGAGGCACTGGGATACGTCTTGGAGACGGACATTCCGGCGCCTCCTGTGCGGACCAGAGCCAACCAGGAAGAGATCGAAAACCACGAAAAGTGGGTTAAGGATGACATAAAAGTCCGTGCTTACATGATGGCTTCTATGTCTAATGAGCTTCAGAGAGCTCAAGAGAAAATGACTTCTGCTAGGCAGATTCTATCTCACTTAACCGAACTTTATGGTGAGCACAGCAGAACTGCTAGATATGAGATATCCAAGTAACTGTTTGGTGCAAGGATGAAGGAAGGTGAGAAGGTTGGGGAACACATCCTCAAAATGATATCCATCACTTCGCCATAGATGACCTACGGCAACGGATTTTGTTAGTGTTGCGCTCAAAAATATTGTAGTAGCTCTAAAAATTTTACCTGCTGCAACATTGCTTTTTTGATGTACTATTTAAAAAAAGTGTTGCCTTAGTAGCAAAGTGTTACATGCTATAACATTTTATGACACAGTGTTGCCGTAGATGTACTATTTAAAAAAAAAACTTCATATTTTTTATGTAAAATTAAAATTAAATAATCTTTTACTTGAAAACTAATTAATTTTGATCGAAGTGGAGTATGACATTTATTCAGAAGTAATACTTTTTAATCAGATTTGAACAAATTAAAAAACTATAATATTTATAAAATTAAAAATAATAATTTAAAATAATTATCTAGATATAATAAAAGGTGTCGATAATTATGTGTAATATCCAGGAATTTTTAAATTGAAATTTTGATGGTATTAATTTTTTACTGATTTATTTCATTTCACTAGTAGAATAAACATCAAAGAGTTCGGTACAATTTATTTCAGTTATGTATATTAGTGAAGTAAAAAACAAAAAACAACTTCACTTTTCAATTTGCTAAAGTAAAGCACCCACGTAGACTTCAGTAAATGGTATCATACTAAAACCAGAAACTAGTTGAGAATTTTAAGATACAAAGAGTTCACTAATTTGATAATTAATGAAGTTAACAGTGTGGAATTTTTTTTTATCAGAATATTTTTACAAAAGCGAAGTGTATGTGTTTTGACCGGGAATAAATATTTTCAACTTCAGAAACCAATGTGAATTTTATTTTGATTTTTCGAGTTTTACATCGGTTTTCTTTGTAACCGATGTGAATATATTTTTCTTTTTTTTTATACTATCTCGAAGGATTTGGTATTTTCGTCTTTTGGAAGTCGTCTCTCTCCCATCTCATCTACCTCTCTCAACTCGCCTTTCTAACACTCCTCTCTCTTTCACCCTTTCTCTCTCCCTCTTTCTTCTTCCCATCCGCCTCTCCATCCATCCGTCTTCTTTTTCTCTGCAATTCCTCTCAAAATCACACACACAAAACAAATTTGCTAGCCCCGCCCTTTCCCCTTCGATTCTCCCGAAAATACCCACACACCGACGCGGCGGTTCGAAGCACTGCACAAGATTTCAATGTGGAGTTCGGAATTAGGATGGAATCGAGATTCGGAATCGGAGTTTAGGGTGATATTTCCGGCCAAACGGAGGTTAGAGAATGTTCTGGTGTCAGATTTATGGTGAGATTTGCTAATTAAAGCCGATTGAGGAGGTGGGTTTTTATCTCGATTGAATTTCAGTTCTTATCGTGCAAGGTTAAAAGGAGTCCCATGGGATTTCTGGTTTAATAGATGGTTTTCAGTTAGAGATGGTCTTACTGAAATTTCGAAAAGAAATTTGTGATGGTTCGACTCCACTTTTGCTATTCGTGTTTGGGATTTTGGTGATTTTGGTCATATTTGTTGATATTTGAACATGATGGATAGTAAAACGCATCTGGAGAGGAAAAAAAGAATTCTGGATTTACCTGTCTTCGATTGCTTTTCAGAAGAGGGAAATCTGTTTAAGGTTTACTATTAATATTTCTTTTTTTGTTTCGTGTTTGAACTGGAATGGGTGAACTCGTGTGATTGTTATTGAAATATTACTGAATGTTTCAATTATAGGAACTTTTGGATGATATTGTACATTATAGCAAGTTTTGTACCATTTTCATGATCACGAGCTCGTGTAGTTGGTGTTGATCTTAACAACGAGCCTTAATTATTCCATGGATCTTGGTTAGTTCTGATTTGAAGAACGCGTTGTTTAGTTCTTAGTCATAGACGATTTTGGTTATGCTTCTTTGTGTTGGTATACTGATTTAGTTTGTGCCATTGTTCCTGTGTAACCCATGGCGGGCACGGGATGAGGTTAGCTATTCTTGAGCCGAGATATTGCCATCATCTGGTTTCTGTAGAGTTCTCGGATCTGCATAATTTTCTGTATATTGTCTTTATTATCAGGAAATGGAGGAAGAGAAGAAGAAGAAGAGGACTGCTGAGGAGATGGGAGATGCCATGAAGTCACTGGAGAATAAAACTGAGGACTCAAAGAGAGAAATGGATATCCTTGCCTCTTTGAGTGAAGTGAAATCCTTGAAGGTGATTATTCATTTTCTTAGTATACTTACTGTATTCAGTTCGTCAACAGTTGACGGTACTTAATTGTTTCTTTGTCATATATTAATTAGCAATCAGTGTTCATTTATACACGAAATGGTATATTAACGGAATATTTTTCTATACCTTCCATATCTACAGTCAATACTGTAATATCCGCATTTTTCTTCCCTTTGTATTTTTATTTTTGGTGTATTTCTCGATCGTAGTGACCCTCGTGTATCTTTTAGTGTATCCTTCCTGTCATCTGTTGAACTGTATTCTCGTTATTGTTGTGCGGAACCGTCACTTCGGGGTTGCCGTGGATCCATTTCGTGTTATTGGTTCCCAAATATTGATTCCTATTGCTTTTATTCTCTTCCCGGATCATTTTTCATCATTTAGGACCCAAAAGGGGGTGTGGGCCGTGGCTCAAGGTGTGTGCGCCGCGGCACACACATTTCTCCAGTTGTTGGCCGAGCGAACTGTACTGTGTGCCGCGGCGCATCCGTCCGGTGCCGCGGCTGCTGAAGTCGATCTTGCGGCACACCCGTCCGGTGCCGGCACGATCGTGTGGTATTTTCGACCCGATAACCCGGTATGCGGGTGCCGCGACACACCTCAGCTGAGCCGCGGCACACTGCCGAACCCTGGGAGTAATTTTTGGCCTGTGCCGCGGCTCAGCTGATGTGTGCCGCGGCACACTGCCGAACACTGCCGAATCATTTCGTTCTTCTTCTTCCATTGACGCGAGAGAGAGTGAGAGAGGAGGAGAGCTTCTCATCATTATCAATTGGGGGTTGATTTTCATCATTCTTCTTCGGTTGTGAAGCCCGGACAATCAATCCAACGCGTGTTCTACGAATCTAAATACTTGAATCCTCAAGGTAATATCTCTTGAAACCCTACCTTTTGGATAATTGGGGATTTTGGTGTTTTTGTCCGATTCTTTCCGTTTTGTTGATGGATTCTTGATGAATATGATTAATCTTGTTGATATCATTAGTTTTCCTACGGATTCATGGTATATTTTCATAGTTTTGCAGAATCGAGAGGGTTTGGTTGTGGTCCACCCTCGTTGTTATTTTTGTGCGAATATACATGAATCGTAGGCGGGTTTTCGGGTGTATTCCATTTCCGTATTCGGCTAGAGTTGGCAGTAATTATGTTCTTCGAATCGTTAGGTTCGGTTCCGTTGATTCCTAGTGTTCGTCGGTGATTATCCTTTTCGTTCGTTGCGTCATCAAAATATTCAAGGCAAGTATTTTTGGAAACCTTTATGCTTAACGTGAAATGGTAATGTATATTGTGTGTGATTTGCTCACCTCGGGAGGTTCCGACGGGATCACGGAGGGAATCTATGGCTTCGTCCTGGATTCATGAGTTTGTTCGCTAGCCAGCTCGGGAGGGTCCTTAGAGGCCTCGAGTGGGATTCGTGGCTTCGTCCCGGTCCTAGGCAAATTAATTGTGATTGTTTGTTTCCGAAAAAGACATGATGTTGGTCCCCTTTTTAAGTATACTCGATACAACTTGGGAAATGTTTAAGCAACAGGCTGTATGGTTTTCGAATCTGAGTGCGTAGCGGAAGTCTTTAATATAGTAGATATGCTGTCGATACAGCAACTCGGTCTATTCTCCTGTTAGCTTGGTGCTTACAGGGTTTTGCAGTGTATACTTGTATAAATCACAGTTATGAAAACAGTAACGGCGAAAGGTAAATAACACAGTATTTAAGTGGTTCGAGGTAAACCTCTCTACGTCCACTGGTCCTCCACACAGGAGTAAAACGTTTATTATAAATACTGCGTACACAACTATGTATTTATAATCAAACCTATCCTTGTATCGTTCACACAGATTGATACAAAGAATGTCGCTTTCAACCGTTCACACAGATTGGTTAAAGCTTCCTTCTTGACTAGCTTCTTCACACACAGTTCCAAACCGTCCTCTTATTCGTCCCACAGTCGAATAACTTGTTGAGTTCACACGAGCTCGGTTTTACACAAGGTAAAAGGTAGGTAACCAGTAAGAGCAATGACTTTGAATATGAAGTTCTTGAGCTGATGATGGCTGTTCTTGATGTTGAGCACTGTATATCTCTTTGGATCTTAACTTGCAGAAAGCTTCTGGAGATATGTTTTGCTATGATGTATATAATGATAGCTTCTTCACTTGGTAACTTCGGTGTCTATGTTTTTCAACGCTCTTATGAGATATATATAGTCTTTTGAGTAATATATCCGTTGAGATAGATCCGTTGGGCAAGATTCTGTGATAACTTGAATAGACCAGGATCCGGATATTACGGGATTTGAAGATCTCTGACAGCTTCAGTATTTAAATACTTTATCCTTTCAGTATTTAAATACTTCTTTATCAAACGATACTTGACTTTAGTGAATACTAAAGATTCCTTTTCAAAGCGGTCTTCAGTCCTGTTCCGATGTGAATGCTGTATCCACTAGAGCTGTAGCCATATGGGAATAGTCGGTATTGTATGGAAGAAGCTGTATTGAGGTTTCGAGACAGCTTCCATACTTGGTGCTTACTTAGACTTTGTTTCTGTATCTTGGTGGCGCGAGAGCTTGCTGTATGCTGGCGCTGTGATAAGATCTTCGATACAGGATTGCAACTTCAACCGGCTTTCGATACAGGGCTTGATGTATCAAGCTTTTGGCAATTATCAAAACAAAATTATTTATCCCAACAATTTCCCCCTTTTTGATAATTTCCAAAACTACTTTGATGATTCAAAAACTTCTTGATCATGTCAAGTTCTTGATATCAAAAACTTCTTCAAGCTAGAACAATTTCCCCTTCGATAATCACTTGTTGGTAACATGAGAAGACTTCGATACAGGAGATGTTTAATCCCACTGTTTCCTCTTTTTGGAAAATGTCTTGAGCAGACTTCCTGATCTTCTGTCAAATGATCTGGTCTTCAGCACTTAGTCTAAAAGAAATGTGAACTGCTTGCAGGCAAGTTCAAAAAAAATGATAACATCTAATAGGGAAGTGTATTACATCTTAAACTTATGATTGGCGCACAGGCACAATCTTACATTTTTGATCTAGTTGAGTACATCTTAACCTATGAACTGTTCATAGACGAGTTCTTACAGCAATACACAATAAAATAAATTTATCAATCATAATTGATGTCCTGTTGTAAAATAGTATAATGTTCTTCCTTAAGCGGTACATACAGGATTCAATTTATGTTCGGATTACGCTGTATTCATGGGTCGTACTGTATTCACCCTTAATTAATGCACACGTCAGCTGTAGGAAGGTTTCATGCCTTCTTTGTCCTGATCTTGTCTTGGTATTACAGTGTACGGTTAATTAATGGCGAATCTGTATTCATGGGTCTTCTGACATTCCCCCTCACTTAATGAGTAAAAGCATAAAAACTTACGAGGATTTACAGGTGTGGCGTTTCCAATTCATGTCGACGCATGGATATCAAGTAACTTTGGGTCCTGGTGTGATATTGCCTTTTGGTACCCAAATTTGCCGGGCACCAATTTGTTTGTTGTAGGCTACTTTTGGTCCATTATATCGATATCTACGTGGGGCAGGCACGTAGTCGTTGTAATCATTATAATGCATGAAAAATCGAGAATTATAGTTGTTATTCCAGTACGATTGTCGTTTCGGAAGTGGAGCCATTTTCTTTGGCCTAACATCTTGCCTTCTGGGTCTCCAGTTGGATTCCCAACGATCTTATTGATCTTTGCGGACACTGCTTTCTTGATGGATAACGGGGCTCTGTATCCGGTGCTGCGCGGCTATCTTGAGAGTACTCATACGGGCCTTTGTTGGTTGAATCTGACCTTCTTCTGAATGACTTTGGCGTTTATGATATGCTTGTGGAGCATGCTGTTGAGTACGCCTTCTGAGTGGCTGTTGGTTCCACTGTCTCGAATAGTAGAGTTGCGGGGGCGGAATGGCAGCTTTTGCTGTTCGCGGTGCAACAGGTTCCTTCACAGAACTCGGAACTTCTTTCGATACATGGATGGATTCCTCACTCCTGACGAATATTGTACTAGATTTTTCTTTGTTGGAGAACGAGTTGTACCCTAAGCCACGTTTATCATGAGCATATTGCCCAGTGCTTAGGATCTCTTCCATTCTTTTAGAGGATTTCTCGAAAGATTTCAAGATTGTCTCTAATTCTCCTTTACGTTTCTCGAGAGATTTTACTTTGGCTTTGAGTAGAGCCAAATCATTTGTCTTGCTTTCAAGATGAGACTTAGTCTCATTTAGATTATGAGCAAGTTGATGATTGCTCTCCATGAGTTTTTCTAAATTGACTTTGCTGTTTTCGCGATCAGCTGACATATTTTCGTAATTGTTCTTCAGCAAGTCATTTTCTTCTTTCAGCTCTAAGTTAGAAATTTCAAGCTGTATGTTTTCTCCTTTCAATATCTCATGGGCCGTTTGAATGTTATTAAATTCATTCAACATTTTTTCAAAAGTATGAGATGCATTTATAGGAATAGTTGAGGTAGAGCTTACCTCATCATCATCGCCGTCTTCATTTTCTTCTTTAACTTCGGCCATGGAGCACACATAGGCTCTATCCTCTAGCTCATCATCAGACGAGTCACTATCAGTGACCATCTGAAGACATTCTTCGGTCTTTGTTGATGCGGGCGGAGCTTTTGATTCTCCAATGAAGGCTTTGAGTTTGTTCTTCATCCTGTTTCTCCAGTCATCAAACTCGTTAATGTGAAACATAGATATCTTGTTAGAGATAAAGGTATCCATATTAGAAGATGGGAATTACAAAGACTGTTTTCGAAAATAAGTGTTTTTAAGGATCTAATTCAGTTAAAAATACGACTGATTCTTTTTAGAATCAACCGCTCCTATACCAATTGTTGGTCCCCTTTTTAAGTATACTCGATACAGCTTGGGAAATGTTTAAGAAACAGGCTGTATGGTTTTCGAATCTGAGTGCATAGCGGAAGTCTTTAATATAGTAGATATGCTGTAGATACAGCAACTCGGTCTATTCTCCTGTTAGCTTGGTGCTTACAGGGTTTTGCAGTGTATACTTGTATAAATCACAGTTATGAAAACAGTAACGGCGAAAGGTAAATAACACAGTATTTAAGTGGTTCGAGGTAAACCCCTCTACGTCCACTGGTCCTCCACACAGGAGTAAAACGTTTATTATAAATACTGCGTACACAACTATGTATTTATAATCAAACCTATCCTTGTATCGTTCACACAGATTGATACAAAGAATGTCGCTTTCAACCGTTTACACAGATTGGTTAAAGCTTCCTTCTTGACTAGCTTCTTCACACACAGTTCCAAAGCTTCGTCCTCTTATTCGTCCCACACAGGTCAGAATAACTTGTTGAGTTCACACAGAGATCAGTTTTTACACAAAGGTAAAAAGTAGGTAACCAGGTAAGAACAGCAGCTTTGAATATGAAGTTCTTGAGCTGATGATGGTTGTTCTTGATGTTGAGCAGTGTATATCTCTTTGGATCTTAACTTGCAGAAAGCTTCTGGAGATATGTTTTGCTCTGATGTATATAATGATAGTTTCTTCACTTGGTAACTTCGGTGTCTATGTTTTTCAACGCTCTTATGAGATATATATAGTATTTTGAATAATATATCCGTTGAGATAGATCCGTTGGGCAAGATTCCGTGACAACTTAAATAGACCAGGATCCGGATATTACGGGATTTGAAGATCTCTGACAGCTTCAGTATTTAAATACTTTATCCTTTCAGTATTTAAATACTTCTTTATCAAACGGTACTTGACTTTAGTGAATACTAAAGATTCCTTTTCAAAGCGGTCTTCAGTCCTGTTCCGATGTGAATGCTGTATCCACTAGAGCTGTAGCCATATGGGAATAGTCAGGCGCTGTTTGGAAGGGCGCTGTATTGAGGTTTCGAGACAGCTTCCATACTTGGTGCTTACTTAGACTTTGTTGCTGTATCTTGGTGGCGCGAGAGCTTGCTGTATGCTGGCGCTATGATAAGATCTTCGATACAGGATTGCAACTTCAACCGGCTTTCGATACAGGGCTTGCTGTATCAAGCTTTTGGCAATTATCAAAACAAAATTATTTATCCCAACACATGTCTAGTTTTGGTTTTTGAAATGATATTGGTGCATGTACTATGAAATGTGTAAGCGATTGGTTTGCCTTGATTACTTGTACTAGCGTAATTGCTAACCCCTTTGGGGACCCATTTTGGGGAAATTCTTGTTATGGATTTCAGGTTATGATTATCCGGACGAGCGAGCACCGGGATAGTACGAGGATGTCGGCCAGGGTCGTTGACATGTGCATTTGGGTCGTCTTATTTCCTGTGTCTAATTCGATATGGTTGTTTCCTATATTTATAAACTGATAGACTGTACTCGCGAGTACTTAGGCTTTTAAAATTCAAACTCCGTGTTGTATTATTTTAAATTGCTATAATGTCGATTGTTACTCTTTTGGTCGGTTGTTCCGGGTGTATTTTCATGTGATGTCTATTTGATTGCGTTTCCTCGCTAATCGAGATGGTTAGTCGAGAGGTGTTCGATATTGTAGCCTGGTGGGTCCCATGTAGGGATCCACGGTGCTGTAATATACTCTGAATATCTCGGGGTGTTACAGAAAATGGTATCGGAGCTCTAGGTTTATGGATACCTAGGCTTGTTGGTTATTTGGGTCTAGTCGTGTTTTGTTTTGCACATTGTTACACCGCTGCCAGCATCTCAGTACTTCCAGTGCTCGTAAGTTTTCTTATTCGGCTCTTTCGTTTCTTGCATTGTATTTCCACTTTTGAATCGTAGTTGCTTTTCCTCCCTTACTCATCATCGATATACTTCTGTTATCTCTCAACATCAGTATGGATGCCGGAGGAAATCGTGGTCGTGGTCGTGGTCATGGTCGTGGACGCGGCCGAGGACGTGGGGCAGCCGGTGGGGCGGCCATGTCGCATTCTTCGGGAGCCGGCAGTACCGGTAACCGTCATAGTCATGCTTCTTCTCAGGAGCGCGCCGATCTTGGTATTACGGCTGTTATGCAGGAAATGGTTAACCAGATGGCGGCTATAGCTCAGGTGGTCCAGAACCCCGATCAGGCCCATGCTAATCGGGGCGGAACGGATCGCTGGCTTCAGGATGTCATCAAGATGCATCCTCCTCAGTTTTCAGGAGCTTCGGACCCGGTCGGCTGGGAAGGATGGATCAAGGAGATATCTAAAGTCTTCGTTGCCACCAACTGTCCCGAGGACCGCAAGGTCCCTATTGCCCAGTACTTTCTCACTGGGGACGCTATGGATTGGTGGGAAGCCGTGGGGCCCAAAGATCATGTTGCTTCGTGGGCCGAATTTCAGGAATTGATAGAGACTGAATATTGCCCGTGGCCGGTCAGACAAGCTCGGGTACATGCTTTCTATGATGCTCAACCACGGGATATCCCCGTATCTCAAGCCATTGCCGATTTTAACAAAGAATTGGGCTATGTGAAGACCCAAGTTGTCGAAGAGAGCGACAAGATTTTTCACTTTTCCAGGAGGATGAAACTGTCCATTCGGGACTATATGTCAGGACTCTTCTGCACTACTTTGAAGGATTATCAGAGTCGAGCTCTTGCTTATGATATGTCCGTGACGTCTAGTGATGTGGCTCGTGAGAGCAAGAAGAAGAAGTCGGCCGGAAATTTTTCTGGTCCCAAGAGCGGAGGCCAGCAGAAATCTCAACCTGTAAACATTTCTACAGGTGGTTCGGCTCGTTTCTCTAGGAGTTTCCGAAGTGTCGTCGGAACCTTCGTCCGGGACCCCAGATGCTTTAACTGTGGCAAGCCAGGCCACGTGAACCGGGATTGTCTTCGTCCACCTTTAACTTGTCATACTTGTGGTCAGTCGGGCACAAGGCTTCTTTTTGCGAGAAGCTCAGACAGTTTCGCGGCGCCCATTCTTCTCACCCAGCACCTATGGAGCCGAGTGTGAACCAGGGCTCATTCGCTCCGCCGCCACCGCCGAGTGCCGGCCGAGGTAGAGGTCGGGGTCAACCCACTAGAGGAGGAGCTTCCAGTGTCGGCTCTGCCCAGCCGCGTATATACGAGATGAGGAGGACCGATGACCCAGCGGCTACTGTGGCGACAGGTACCGTTCATATCCATTCTCATCCTGTGGGTGTGCTTTTTGATTCGGGTGCTACGCATTCATTCATTTCTCTAGAGTGTGTACGTCATTTGAATCTCGACTGTTTGTCACCTTGCGAGCCTTTCATCATTAAACTTCTTAGCGGTGATAGGATTGTCGGTGATCGAGAAGTCCAGGACTGTTCTGTGTCTATTTGTGAGAGGACTTGGCTCTCTAATCTTATTGTCATGAGTATCGAGGGTGAGGATTTGATTCTCGGGGATGATTGGCTCGAGCGGCATGGTGCAATCATAAACTACCGTACGAGGATCATTACCATGTTAGCCGAGGACGGCACTGAACACTCTTTCGCGGGGCGAAAGAGAAACCAGAAGTTTGTTATTAATGCCTTGAAGGCGCTGAGTCTCCTGCGAAAGGGGTGTACTGGTTATTGGTGCTATGTCTTGAAGACGGAGGATGGTGGAGTCGAGCTTTCGTCGATTCCAGTCGTTAATGAGTTTCCTGATGTATTTCCTGACGAGTTGCCGGGATTGCCACCGGATCGTGAGGTTGAGTTTGCTATAGAGTTAGAGCCGGGTGCGGCTCCGATTTCGAAGGCGCCGTATTGCATGGCACCTTCAGAGATGTCTGAGTTGAAGAAGCAGTTGAGCGAGCTTCTTGAGTCAGGGTATGTTCGACCGAGCGCCTCGCCTTGGGGTGCACCGGTCCTGTTTGTGCGAAAGAAGGATGGTTCACTACGTTTGTGTATCGACTATCGCGAACTAAACAAAGTGACCATCAAGAACAAGTATCCTTTGCCGAGGATTGACGACTTGTTCGATCAGTTGCAGGGAGCGGCGGTATTCTCAAAGATTGATTTGAGATCGGGGTACTATCAGCTCCGGGTGAGGGAGTCCGACGTGCCGAAAACAGCTTTTCGGACGAGATACGGACATTACGAGTTTGTAGTTATGCCTTTCGGGTTAACTAATGCGCCGGCGGTGTTCATGCAATTGATGAACAAAGTCTTTATCGAGTATTTGGATAAGTGTGTCGTCGTCTTCATTGACGATATTCTTATTTATTCGAGGAACGAGGAAGAGCATGCCCATCATTTGCGGGTAGTGTTAGACATTTTGAGGACCGAGCAACTCTATGCAAAGTTCTCGAAATGTGAGTTCTGGCTGAAAGAAGTGATGTTTTTAGGTCACGTGATTTCAGCCGAGGGGGTTCGTGTGGATCCGCAGAAGATTGAGGCAGTGTTAGATTGGGCACCGCCCAAGAATGTGAAGGAGGTCCGTAGTTTCTTGGATTTGGATGGCTACTACCATAGGTTCGTCGAGGGTTTCTCAAAACTAGCTCGGCCACTTACACAGTTGCTCCAGAAATCCGAGAAGTTCGTCTGGAATGACGAGAGGCAGTCCAGTTTTGAGGAGCTGAAGAAGCGTTTGACTTCAGCCCCGGTTTTGGCGTTGCCATGTGGCAACGAGGGATTCGCCGTTTATAGCGATGCTTCGGGCCAGGGTCTTGGGTGCGTATTGATGCAGCACGGCAAGACCATTGCCTTTGCGTCGAGACAGTTGAGGCCGTATGAGCTTAACTACCCTACTCATGATTTGGAGTTAGCGGCAGTCATTTTTGCGCTCAAGATTTGGCGTCACTATCTTTTCGGCTCTGCATGTCAGATTTTTACCGATCATAAAAGTCTGAAATATATATTTACTCAGCGGGAGTTGAATATGAGGCAGAGGAGGTGGTTAGAGCTGATTAAGGATTATAACCTCGAAATCCTTTATCATCCGGGCAAGGCGAACGTCGTGGCCGACGCCTTGAGTCGTAAACCGATTGCGTTGCGAACGCTTGAGGTCCTTACATCTCAGTCTGAGCTTCGGCGGGCTTTGATTGAGTTTGATTTTGAGGTTTTGTTTCCTGGGGCTGTCGGGCAACTTTGTGCTTTAGAGGTTTCGTCGTCCTTGATCGATGAGATTAAGCTGAAGCAGTTAGAGGATCCGATGATCACTCAAATCCGAGAGAACGTTCTTAGGGGAAAGTCCCCTGGGTTTGTGATTCATGAGGATGGTGTTTTGAGATTCCAGAGTCGGCTTTGTGTGCCGAACGTCTCCGAGATGAGACAGAGTATTCTGCGCGAGGCCTATGCTACACCTTACTCCGTTCATCCTGGTTCGAGTAAGATGTACAAGGACCTAAGGAGGAATTTCTGGTGGAATGACATGAAGGAAGAGGTCGCGCAGTTTGTGGCGAGATGTTTGACTTGTCAGCAGGTCAAAATTGAGCATCAGCGACCGGCTGGATTATTGCAGTCACTTCCCGTTCCGGAATGGAAATGGGAAGACATATCAATGGACTTCATTACGAGTTTGCCGAGATCGAGGTCGGGCATGAATATGGTATGGGTGATTGTTGATCGTCTGACCAAGTCGGCACATTTTCTGGGCATCAAGGACACTTGGGGCCCGGAGAAGTTAGCTCGTGTGTTTATCGCGCAGATTGTGAGGCTTCATGGTACTCCGAAGTCTATTGTTTCGGATCGTGATGGTCGTTTCATATCGCACTTTTGGCAGGCGGTGCATAATGCGTTGGGTACTCGTTTGCGTTTGAGTATCTCTTTTCACCCCCAGTCAGATGGGCAGTCGGAGCGCACTATCCAGACATTTGAGGATATGTTGCGTGCTTGTGCTCTCGATTGGAGCAATGACTGGGAGGAGCATCTGCCATTGATCGAATTCACGTATAACAATAGTTGGCACGCGTCGATTCGGATGGCACCATATAAGGCACTCTATGGGCGGCGATGTCAATCACCGATTTGTTGGAATGAGGCATCCGATTTAGTCGGGACTGAACCGGATGTCGTTTTAGAGACGAGGCGGAAGATAGAATTAATTCGGGAATGGATGTTGACTGCCTAGAGTCGAAAGAAGTCATATGCCGATGTCCGTCGTCGACCTTTAGAATTCGAGGTGGGAGACCACGTTTTGCTAAAGGTGTCACCGACGAGAGGAGTTTTTCGCTTCGGGAAGAAAGGGAAGTTGAGTCCGAGATTTATTGGGCCCTTCGAGATTCTTGAGCGAGTCGGTGATTTGGCATATCGTTTGGCGCTACCTCCGGCCTTGAGTCGTGTTCATAGCGTTTTCCACGTTTCCCAGCTGAGGAAATATGTCCCGGATCCGAATCACGTCATCGATTATGGTGAGATTGATGTCGCCGAGGATATTACTTTTGAAGAACGTCCCTTGAAGATTTTGGAGCATCGTGAGAAACGATTGAGACATAAGACCATTCCCTTAGTCAAGGTGCATTGGTCGAAGCATGGTGTCGAGGAGGCAACTTGGGAAACCGAGGATAGCATGCGTGTTAGGTACCCTGAGTTGTTTGTTTCTTAAGTTTCGGGACGAAACTTGTTTTTAGAGGGGTAGAACGTAATATCCGCATTTTTCTTCCCTTTGTATTTTTATTTTTGGTGTATTTCTCTATCGTAGTGACCCGCGTGTATCTTTTAGTGTATCCTTCCTGTCATCTGTTGAACTGTATTCTCATTATTGTTGTGCGGAACCGTCACTTCGGGGTTGCCGTGGATCCATTTCGTGTTATTGGTTCCCAAATATTGATTCCTATTGCTTTTATTCTCTTTCTGGATCATTTTTCATCATTTAGGACCCAAAAGGGGGTGTGGGCCGCGGCTCAAGGTGTGTGCGCCGCACACACATTTCTCCAGTTGTTGGCCGAGCGGACTGTACTGTGTGCCGCGGCGCATCCGTCCGGTGCCGCGGCACACTGCCGAGTCAGTGCCGCGGCACACCCGTCCGGTGCCGCGGCACAGTCGTGTGGTATTTTCGGCCAATAACCCGACTGTACTGGGTGCCGCGGCACACCTCAGCTGAGTCGCGGCACACTGCCGAACCCTGGGAGTAATTTTTGGCCTGTGCCGTGGCACACCTCAGCTGAGCCGCGGCACACAATGCGGTCAACCCTCTATAATTTTGTTGTTTTGAGCGTGAACAGCTCATTTCCTTCTTCTTCTTCCATTGACGCGAGAGAGAGTGAGAGAGGAGGAGAGCTTCTCATCATTATCAATTGGGGGTTGATTTTCATCATTCTTCTTCGGTTGTGAAGCCCGGACAATCAATCCAACGCGTGTTCTACGAATCTAAATACTTGAATCCTCAAGGTAATATCTCTTGAAACCCTACCTTTTGGATAATTGGGGATTTTGGGGTTTTTGTCCGATTCTTTCCGTTTTGTTGATGGATTCTTGATGAATATGATTAATCTTGTTGATATCATTAGTTTTCCTACGGATTCATGGTATATTTTCATAGTTTTGCGGAATCGAGAGGGTTTGGTTGTGGTCCGCCCTCGTTGTTATTTTTGTGCGAATATACATGAACCGTAGGCGGGTTTTCGGGTGTATTCCATTTCCGTATTCGGATAGAGTTGGTTGTAATTATGTTCTTCGAATCGTTAGGTTCGGTTCCGTTGATTCCTAGTGTTCGTCGGTGATTATCCTTTCCGTTCGTTGCGTCATCAAAATATTCAAGGCAAGTATTTTTGGAAACCTTTATGCTTAACGTGAAATGGTAATGCATATTGTGTGTGATTTGCTCACCTCGGGAGGGTCCGACGGGATCACGGAGGGAATCTATGGCTTCGTCCTGGATTCATGAGTTTGTTCGCTAGCCAGCTCGGGAGGGTCCTTAGAGGCCTCGAGTGGGATTCGTGGCTTCGTCCCGGTCCTAGGTGACGTGTGGTGCTTGATTTGTCTTATGAATGTGGCCAGCTCGGGAGGGTCCTTAGAGGCCTCGAGTGGGATTCGTGGCTTCGTCCCGGTCCTAGGCAAATTAATTGTGACTGTTTGTTTCCGGAAAAGATGTCTAGTTTTGGTTTTTGAAATGATATTGGTGCATGTACTATGAAATGTGTAAGCGATTGGTTTGCCTTGATTACTTGTACTAGCGTAATTACTAACCCCTTTGGGGACCCGTTTTGGGGAAATTCTTGTTATGGATTTCAGGTTATGATTATCCGGACGAGCGACCGGACAAGACGAGGATGTCGGCCAGGGTCGTTGACATGTGCATTTGGGTCGTCTTATTTCCTGTGTCTAATTCAATATGGTTGTTTCCTATATTTATAAACTGATAGACTGTACTCGCGAGTACTTAGGCTTTTCAAATTCAAACTCCGTGTTGTATTATTTTAAATTGCTATAATGTCGATTGTTACTCTTTTGGTCGGTTGTTCCGGATGTATTTTCATGTGATGTCTATTTGATTGCGTTTCCTCGCTAACCGAGATGGTTAGTCGAGGGGTGTTCGATATTGTAGCCTGGTGGGTCCCATGTAGGGATCCACGGCGCTGTAATATACTCTGAATATCTCGGGGTGTTAAAAATACATGCAACTGTGAATATAGATGCAATGCTGGAAGCTATGCAACACTCAAATGAGCAGAAGGTATTATATTCATTCTCTACTTTGTACTTAAAATTCTCTCTTGTGATCTTATATGCCATCTTAAGTTGTGAACATAAGTAATTGGTTCCTGTTGCAATATGCCTTTTTAATTGTGATTTATTAAATGAAAGGGGCTTGCGTATTTTTTGTTTGACCCTTCAATATGCAGATTGCTCGTTACTTTAATTTGGTCGTCGTCCTGTTTTAACAAACAAAGTGCTTTCATGTAGGTTATGAACTGTTTCTCTGCCTAATAGATGAAGTATGGAAGTGTGAAACATTACTAGTCCGTTTGAGGACTTTTTCTTGAATACTAATATTCTGGAATTTAGACTCAGAGTTGATAAGATGACCCTGGGCGCCTCAAATATTGCTCTAACTGTTGATATATACATGGACGTCACTTTGTTGTGTTCTATAAATTTTGTCATTCTGTGCTTAAATTGAGGATCTCATTTGGTATCTGTAGCTCACAGGTACTTTGGGACTTGTTATTCAACATTGTTGCACATGTCATCACTTGCCACTTGCTGATTCTTGCATGGGTACTTGCACCTTCTACATAGGTTCTTATAAGAACATGCATCCATGAAATATATGCCTTAGGAATTAAAGAGGTATATTGCAGCATCGTAAATGGGAGAGCTGCTTCGTCTTCTTTCTTTTTATTTTTCCTTTTCTATTTCTATTAGTATTTGTCATATGCATAGTCTTTTGGTTTTGTTTGCACGAGCTCCTTATTTTTTTCTTCTTATACACCCTTTCTTTTTGTATTTACTTGAACAAGTGTCATCAATAAGTGCACACAAACTATGGGTTAGGTAATGTGTGGAAAACTTAGTATTGTTAAAAACCATTTAATACTTGTGTAATTTAGTCTGTGCATTTTAGGTTCTGTTTCTTGTATGTTATTGCTCTAATGCTCTCCTCTTTCATTTATCTTTCCTTTTTTCCCTTTCATGTCTTTTTATTTTTGGCACAGAGAGTTATTTTTGTTTTATGTTAATTAAAAGGTAATGAGCATAACTTGATGTTTTTGTATATTTATCTGAATAATAGAAATTTATGGATATTCTGACAATGATAACTCTTTTCTAAAGGCTTTTTTCTCATGTTCCTCAACTACTACTTCGGGATGAGCTAAACTTAAGATTTATGAGTTTTGTTATTTCGTTATTTTGTAGGACAATTGAAAAGGTTATTGGTCCTGATTTATCAGGACCAACTGAAGGACCAACTGAAGGTGTCACTGAACTTCTATTGGATGGAAAATCACATGGCCCTTCATGGCTTATAGGAAGATGTGTAAATTCTGACAAATGCTCCACTTTTGGCATGACAAACTCGCAGATCAGTGACTTGACGACCAAAATCAGGCAAGAAGTTGTTGGCGAAATGGAAGAAAAGCTGGAGAAGAAGGACCAAGAAGAAGTAGATGCACATGTGAATAAGAAGGTGCAGGAGAACCCAAGCATGAACATCAATTTAGTGGAACTTTGTCCCACAATATCAAGTGATAACGACAACGGCACTCCTATTACCGGAGGAGATGCTACATCTTAGATTTTATCTTTTTTAAGTACTGTATTACATGGCTCTTGGTCGTTGTATTTAAGCTGTTTAACTATTTTCATTACGTATTGTAAGACTTATAACTCTATGTGCTTGGTTAGATATTATGGTGGATGGATGGTGTGGAGGGTCTTTGTTTTGGTCGTTAGACTTATAACTATATGGTGTGAAGGGGCTTTATTTAGTTAGATATTTTGGATAGATGGATGATATGGGTTGTATTTGAATGGATGGATTCTGAATTGTAATGGATTGGTAATTAATATAAAAAAATATTTCTTGTCAATTTTTTTGTGAAAGTGTTGCAGTAGATGGTACATAGTGTTGCAGTTATTTACGAAAAAGGTGTTGCAGAAACTTAAAAAGTGTTGCAAAAAAGTGTTGCAATAGGGTTCCCTAGTAGGTATAGATCCCACATCGGATCCCACATGTGGGGCCCACATCAGACCCCATAGGTGGGCCCCATCTGTGGGCCCCTACTTTTACAGAAAATTGACCTCTACTGCAACACTTGTTTAATGTTGCTGCAGACTATATTTAACGATGCCTTGCATTCTTATGGTAACAAAAGGAGTGATGTTGCCCTAGGTGACAGAAGTGTTGCTATAGGAACCTACGGCAGCGGTGAAAAGTGCAACACCAAAAAAGTGTTGCCGTTTTGATTTTCTTGTCTGCAACAACATTTTTTTTGCTTCATGAAACATTTTGTAGGAGTTGCCGTAGGCCATCTATGGCGTAGTGCATGATCGAGAGATTGGAGGCTCTTGATTTTAAAATGGATACTTCTCTCTAAACCGACCTTATCCTTCAGTCTCTCCCTGATTCCTTCTCACAGTTTGTTATGAACTTCAATTGCAATGAGATTACATGTAACTTAGCTGGGCTAATGAACAAACTGGTGACCGCTCAGTCTCAGATGAAGACTCCGCGGATGAAGGAGTCTGCCCTTGTGATTTCTTCTGGACTTCGGAAGTCTAAGAATAAAAAGAAAAAGACCAAGAAGCATACTGGACCACAAGTTAAGGACCTTAAGGGCAAGGGCAAGGCCCCGATGGTTCCGAAGAACAAGAATAAAAAGGACGCATGTCTCAAGTGCGGTGAGCTGGGCCACTGGGCAAGAGACTGTCCGATTCTTCATGCCACTTCAGGTACAGAACTTTTAGTTTTGGAAACAAATTGTTCTGCTACTATATTTTCTACTTCCTGGATACTGGATTCTGGTGATAGTTCTCATATTTGTACCATGAATCAGGATCTGGAACAAAGTAGGAAGCTTGGAGCTGGAGAAGTTATGATCACAGTCGGAAGCGGACATAGTGTCGAGGCGACCGACATAGGATCACTTCTTTTGGGTTTAGATTCCGGCTTTGTTTTGACTTTAGAAGATGTACTTGTTTTGCCCAAGGGGCACAAAACATTGTATCCATTCCGGTCATGGACCGAAAAGGCTTTTCATTTTTCATTGGTGATGGTTCCTGCAAAATTTATTTCAGAAATAAACTAGTGGGTACTGCTACATTGTTAAATGGATTGTATCATCTAAATCTCAGCAACAAAGTAGTTGTGAATACTATGACTAGAAAACATGGTAGGGATGAAACCAATCAAGTTTTGAAATGGCATCTTAGACTTGGTCATGTTGGTCAGACCAAGGTTTACAAGATGGAAAATGATGGACTTATGGGTCCATTGGGATCGGATCCCTTTCCTACTTGTGAATCTTACCTTAAAGGCAAAATTACTAAGTCCCCCTTCACAGGGACTTTTGAAAGAGCTGCTGATAAACTGGGATTAATCCATATCGACATATGTGATGCTTTGGAAGCAGCACGTGATGGATATCAATATTTCATTACATTTACGGATGATCACACTATGTATGGTTATGTATACTTAATGAAACATAAATCCGAGGCCCTTGAGAAATTCCAGGAATTTAAGGCCCTAGTCGAAAAAGAAACTGGTAATCATATCAAAGCACTTCAGTCAGACCGAGGTGGTGATTATATGAGTACAGAGTATGACGAATTCCTTAAGGAACATGGAATAGTTTCACAACTAACACCTCCAGGTACTCCTCAGTTAAATGGTGTGTCAGAAAGAAGGAACCGGACCTTGTTGAACATGGTTCGTTCCATGCTGGGATATACTGACTTACTGATTTACTTGTGGGGGTATGCACTCCTGACTGCCGCCTACATCTTAAATAGATGTCCTTCCAAATCCGTTCCTAAAACTCCAGATGAGATGTGGGAGGGCAGGAAACCAAGTCTAAATCACATTAGGATTGGGGATGTCCCGCCTATGTCAAGAAGACTAAGGTGGACAAAATGGAAGCTAGGTCCGTGAAGGGACGTTTCATTGGATTCCCGTCTAGGACGATGGGATATCTATTCTACATGCCCAAAGATCGAAAGATCGTTGTTGCTTTACAAGCACATTTCCTGGAAGATGAGTTCATTCAGGAAGGCGGAGCAGGTAGAAGTATTTCTTTAAAATAATACAATGAAACTCCTCAGGAGACACCTGTGCAAGAAAATGGGACCGAACCTTCTGAAACACAAGTACAACCACCTCGTAGGTCTAGTAGGGTATCTCATTTACCTGAGAGGTATAGTTTTATACACTTGGAGGAATTGGGTTTCCACGAGGTTCCAGGTGAAAAACAAGAGATCGACCTGCGACCAATGACCTAGCAATGGTGGATGTAGACTCCATGATATAGACTGTAACAGTCTTCATGTAGTTGGGACTTTCGTTTTGACGAGTCAGTCAAAGAGTTTGACACGGTTCAAAATGAAGAGGAATCCTGTGTATACAAGAGGGTTAGTGGGAGCAAGATTGCATTCTTCATACTATGTGTAGATGACATTCTACTAATAGAAAATGATGTGGGAATGCTCAGTTCTGTGAAAGCTTGGCTATTGAGTAATTTCTCCATGAAAGACTTGGGAGAAGAAACCTATATTCTTGGGATTCGACTCTACTGGGATAGATCGAAGAGAATGATAAGTTTTTCCCAAGCCCTCTATATAGATTAGATCTTAAAGAGGGTTCCTTCCGATGCGGCATGGAATAAAACTCACCTTGAAGATGTGTCCTCATAGTGAGGAACAATGAAAGGAAATGAGTTATATACCATATGATTTGGTAGTGGGTAGCCTTATATATACTTTATTGTGTACAAGACCTGGCATTGCGCATGCTGGAAGCGTGGTAAGTAGGTTTCGGGCTAACCCAGTCAGGGAACATTAGACCGCCGTAAAGAATGTTCTCAAGTACTTTAGAAATACTAAGAGATCGGATTCTTATATATGGTGGTGGAGAACAGAAATGTGGTGGGATTCACTGTATTGGACTTCCAAGGACAGAAAGACGATTATATGTCTACTTCTGGCTACATTTACTCTTAATGGAAGAGCAGTATCTTGGTATAATGCCAAGTATAGCGCGACTGCTGATTCCACCAGTTAGGCTGAGTATAAAGAGGCATCGGAGGCCTCCAAAGGAAGGGTTAAGAAGTTACTAGGGAAACTTCTCGTGATACCTTGCGCTGTGCTGCCAGAGCGGTAGCACATGCCTAGGAGCCGAGGTTTCACAACAGTACCAAACATCTTGAGAGAGTATCATCTCATAAGAGTATTTGTTTGAAAAGTGATACATTGTGCTGCATAGAGTAAAGTCAGCCGACAACGTCGCTGATCCACTGACCAAGCCACATTCTCAGACTAGCTTGGAGCGTCATCTGGAGAACATGGGTATTAGATACCATAGTGTGTGGCATTGAGTGCAAGTGGGATATTGTTAGGAGTATGCCCTCGAATACCACTCAGAGGATGTTGAGTGAGGGCATTGTACTTGAAATTATGTAAATCATTAATATAAGGCAATGAATGTTTCTTTATTTACTGGCAGTTACTGGAATTCCTAACTCGTAAATATACATATAGAAACTAGTCCGTGTATTTGAGAGCAAAACGTTCCACTCCTTATTTGATAAGGAGGTCGGCACTGGAAAGGTTAATAGCTCAAATACTTAATTGTTCGCAAGTCGATGAAACTTGACTGGGCGTTAAGTTTATGTGAAGACTTGTATGACGTGTTCTTTGACAAGGAGAGTACCTGTCGAACACTAATGGTTAGTGGAAGCACACGTTATAGGTATGCTAATTGGATTAGTATACTCGAACCGACTCACCCTCGATTCGTCACACAGATTTCACTCCGGGACAGTCAATGACGGAATCGAAAGATTGTGATAGGTATTCGTGAACCTTCGACTTGAGGATTTAGTAGGCATGTGCTTGTGACGTTAAGATTTTCATTAGAGTAGTTCGACCCTATAAACCAGGAGGTGGGGGTCAACCTCGACATGCATCTTAACGGGCAAGTAGCATGTCCTACTAAATACCAAGATAGAATTCTTTCTCCCGTTAGTGAGCGGGTTATATGTCCTCTGCAGTTATTGGCAGATGAGATCATAAGTCTTTGGCCAAAGCAATGGAGCTAGTTGTATTGGATACACGAGAGCTCAATGATCTCGATTTGCATTAACGCATGCATAGCGTCAAGTACAGATAGGGTTTGACTGACCGTGACCCTATAACTTGATCGGGACATCCGAAAGAAGGGTTTATACGTATACTGGTATTCACGACAGAATGTTTCTTGAACGATCCCAATCATTCGTTCTCAGTTGGGGTACAGTGTAGGCCGCCAGGCTGGCTAGGTGGTGCTACTACTCTTTGGTTCCTCCCATTGCTGACTGAGACGAACCTACTGAGTCGCGCAATAGAATTAACGACGGAATGAATCGAGCTTAATCTCTCGTTTTGAATATTAGATGTTGGATATCTAATTTGGGACATTGGATGTCTAAATTTATTTATTGGATAAATTAATTTACGGCCTAATTAATTAAATAAATTACCGGGTGATTAATTTAATTCATGAATATAATTATTTCTTGGAGAAATTAATTATGTTATTATGTATTCAATATGATTAATTAATTGGATTAATTAATCGATATAAATACATCGGAACAGAATCGGAGTTTATCTGTTTGGACTCTCGGGAGTCCGAAACGAAACGAACTCATCGGATTCCTTCTAGAGGCCGTCCCCACTTTTGATCTCTTACCTTTAGTCTTTGTCTTCCTTTGGTGGATGAAGATTAATCACCTAAGAGATATGATATCTCTTATAATAAGATATAGTTGATTTGGTGGGATTTGGAACAAGAATATATTGAAGACTATTCCTCACTTCTCAATGCTCAACATCAGCCGTGAGTTTGTTTTTGAGAGAGAGAAAAAGGTTTTCTCAATTGTCTTCATCTTGTTCTTCATCTTGTTCTTGAGTTTTCTTGGAGAAAATCCAAGATACATTGAGAGATAAATATTATACACTTAGAGTGCAATAATAAAAGGCTTCATCACTTGATTCTAGCCATAACCTTAGAGGTTAATCGAGTGTTGTCATTCCGGTCGTTATTCCGGCGCGTGGCAAGTAGAGACGCGGTGTTTTCGGCGTTGGATTGTTCGAGAGCTTGGAGCGGATTGGATTCGTGGAGATCAATCAATACTTGGAGAATAGCTGAAGAGAAGGTTACCATTTAATCAACGGACTTCAATGGTGAGTTTCTTGTAACTCTGGTTTTTTGTTTATATAATCGTATATACGTAGCTCGATCATCCTCGTAGGGATTCGTATCGAATTAATTTTCGTTTTTCCGCTTCCGCTGGGCCTTCGTTTTAGGCACCGAATCCCAACACAATCTACCGGACCACTCGGAGAGCAATATGGCTCGGTCAAAATTTCTTCAAGAAATACTTCACGAATTTTTCTCTCTATTTTTCTTGAATACTTTAGTATTTATAAAAATATTGTGTTAGCTAAATTGTGGAATCCAAGACACAAGACAAGATCCACAATTAAACACAAAGTATAAAAAAAATCAAAAATTCTTGTTCCAAGTCAAAAATCGGCCCCCCATGTACTCCTTTTATAGGTATTTTTGGGCTGCTTTAGGGACCTTAAGGAGGATAAGGTTGTAACACCCCCAAATCCCATTGGGTTATTACAGTGCCGTGGACCCCACACCAGGTGATCCACCAGGCGAACACGACTAAAATACAACAAACTGACCAAAATAGGAAATCACAGACCCTACTATGATGTCCGACATACTATTCCGATATGGAATTTCAACGATAAGGATGGGCCTACATGGCCAAAATAAAATACAACAACATACACGAGCCTTGCTCGGATAATACAAAACGACAACGACTGAACAAAATTGGAGTACTCCAACTGTCTGACCAACATGAACACTAAAATATCTCGGAATAGTATCGCTCGAACGCCTCGTCGCCATCGTCATGCCCTTGTGTCTCAACTCTCTCCTCGCAAGTACCTAAAACATGAAAACATGTTCTGCCCCCACGGGGTCAGCCATCCAGAATAATGAATATCAAATACATGCACAACATGATATTCATCCAAAGGCAGAATAAACAGTACAACAATGGTAGTACGAGATGCTCACAAACCAAAGTAAGAATCGAGCATTCGTGGAATACTATGCCCATGGCATACGATCAATACCTGCTCAATAGGTTAGAACATGAGTGCCCAACGGCGAATCATCAATATAGAACACAACAATACATTACCCGAAGGTAAATCAATCCAACGCTGAAATAAATAAGGATCACAATGCCCGAAGGCTCAAACGGAATTACCGATACATCACAATGGCCTAAAATCCCTCAGCCGAAGCTGCCAAAATATCACGATGGCCTGAAAGCCGAACAGCCCGAAGCTGCCAAAATATCACGATGGCACAAAGCCGAAATCATCACAATACAGATATCAAAGAAACAAACTTGACTGTCGAACATACCCCTCGGGCGTATGAACGCTCAGTCACAAAACGTCAAACTCATCCAATACTATGGACGATCAAAGTTGTACGGCTCAAAGATGGACATCACAGTACGCCCGATTCGGAAATGTGTCCGTGCACATGTCCGCCCCGTATATGGAATCCATAATATACGTGGGACAATGTACCTAATTAGCCTCACGAAACTACGTCTCGTGTGCACAGTCCAATGCGGAATAATATCCACCAATGACTATATATGTGCCTGGCTAAAAATCCTACACAATAACCAATCGGAACGCAGATATGATTCCGGATATGTCACGATACAACATGACAACGAAACTCAAAGGATAACACATCCAATACAAATCATACGACTCACCAAGTGAACGATGACACACGAATAATGAAAGATCGACACGACCAACAATATTCAAAACAACCATCCTGGGATCAAAATCCCTAAGGACCGATTAACACGAGCAACGATCACAACACAACAGTTCGGGAAATCCTCAACCTTCAAAGATCACAAAATTACCGAGTTCACAAGAAAAATAGTGTGCTGCCTTGAATCAGTCAACACGACAATAATAATTCAACGGATGGGAACTATCCTCGACAGTCCCAATTCAATACTTCGATTACCGTAGAACGGCCAATCGATAACAATTATACAACGGATGGGAATTATCTTTTTGACAACGGATGGGAATTATCTTTGATAATCCCAATTCAATATATCGATTACCTTTAGAGCGGACAATCGATAATAATTATACAACGGATGTCTCGGCACCTTTAATCGGTTACCGAGAACGAAGATGATAATCGAATACGTCAATGCCTTCAATCGGCCAAAACGACATCAATAGAAAAACACTGATATCGATAACGACGATTCACAAAAAAAATATCTTGATGGAACATCAATCAATAATAACAATCGATACGTCGATGCCGCGAACCGGCTATCGAAAACAATATCTCAAAGAAACATCAATCAACAATAACAATCGATATGTCGATACCGCGAACCGGCTATCGACAACAATATTACCAACAAGTATCGCAATGCCTTAAATCGGCCATTTACGAACAACAATAATATTTGGCATAATTTGCCGAAGGGTATCGTATCAAACAATCCCCTGATATCAACAAAATCATAAAGAGACCAAGTCTCGAAATGATACACACATTCATACACATACATGATAACATTAATCTCATTGACCAGTACAAGTATAAAACTTGCCTCAAACCGAAGGCGAGAAAGTCCTTCCACGATCAACGTCCTACCACGAATCAATCAACGCGTCCTCCGACAATCACAAGCACTCAAACAACCTTGAATGAAATACAATTCATTCGATAACACGATATCGACCGAAAACACCACAATAGATAATTCCGATTCCAACACGAACACATACTATACTCGTATTTATCCGTATACACACACATATATATAATATACATACATCACATATATATATATAATAATATATATACAATACAACCCACAATATCTATATATATATATATAATATATATGCCCACATGACACACACACACTTCACGGCACACACTATACAATTTATATATATATACACAACACATATATATATATATATATATTCTTATACAACACACTCACACCACTGCACATTATATATATATATATACAACACACACACACCACTGCACATTATATATATATACAACACACATCTTTATATACATTATATATATATATATACACAGAACACACAACACAAGGACTTACCCGGAAAAATCGATCGGTCGGGCAACCTTCGCCGGAATCCGGTCAGAAAACAAAACTCGGCCGCCGGAAAAACTGACCCGCCGGACCTCGTCCAACTCCAGCCCGTTTCCGTCTATGGCCGGTTTTCACCATCTCCGCCTGCAACTCCTCGCCAGAAGTATGTCAAACCTCCGTTCCGCCGTCCGTTCCGGACAAAAACCACCTCCGGTCGCCGGAAACAATGGAGAAGCGTCCATGGCCGGAAACCATGAAGTACGCCGGTGCCTGAGCTCCGTCTCGCCGGAAATCAGGACAGCTTGACCGGATTTGCAGCCTTCCGATTCGTAAATTCCGACCAGGCCGCCGCCGAGCTCTGGTCGCGAGCCGCCTGCCGCCGCCGAGCTCTGGTCGTCGACGGAGATGAAGAAGCCGCTGCCCGTCCTTAACTCTACCTCGCCGGAAAAAGAAATGGGAGAGATGGAGAGAAGAGAGAGAGGACGAGAGGGAAAGAGATGATACAGGAAGAAGAAAGAAAAAAAATGAGAGAGGGAACGAGGGAGAGAGGACAAGAGAGAGAATGATATATATATATATATATATATATATATATCTTTATAATGAGGGAAGGTGAGGGATGAGTAATTCACGTGAGGGAGAGGAGAAATGACAAAAGTGAGATGAGAGATAATATATTTATATATATATATAATATATATACATATATAAATGATACCCTAAAGATACCCTCGCCCCGAAAGTTGACCACGAGGAAGGTTCCCACCACCTACCAAGCATTACGTATGTAACTTCAGGGCGTAACGTACGCAATCACAACAAATTAGCGTACGTAATGCTACATAGGTAGCGTACGCTATGGCTATAAACTTAGCCAAAATTCCAAACTCGCCAAGCAACAACCAAACGACGAAACCAAACCGTCGATCAGTATAAATATTTCGATCCCGAAATATTCTAATACAATATACATTGTATCGGTCCAAACAACAACACTTGTACAATTCCAAATGAATACGTACAACTCAACAGTAACACGAAAAAAAAAATTACCCCCGGATATTACATACTCCCCCCCTTAAAAAGAGTTTCGTCCCCGAAACTCAGGGTGCAGAAGTCGGGGCACGGACTATCCATCGGAATAAGAAAACAACATCTCCAAGAATACTCCTCAATACGAGCAATTCCGCCTAAGCAACTGGGCCTACCCCACGGGTCCCCACGTCTCCTCTGCCTGAACAAGGCGAAAAAATCAAGTGATAAAGACACTCAATCAAATGCAAGATTAGCCGAATCATGACACTCCTGCTAGAGACCAGCCAGGAAGTCGTACTAACCGCATGACTAGTAACACCGGCGTACACACCCCGCGGGTGCCGCCCATTGTACATGTCTACGGTCATTAGTGTACACTCCCCCATTCTCATCAGCATCGGACGCCCATGCAATCACGGACTCGTACCACAAAAGAAAATAACAATGCACGAATAGTCCTCGGGACTATATCGAACGCACGCCCAAGTCCTCACGACTTGACGTCTCGAATCACAATGAACAATTACCCAGATCATCACAAAAATCTCGGGTACAGGACCAAAAGGAAAGAAAATCACACCAAATGACTCAAGTGTCAAGATTCTCAAATACAATGATTATAAGATAGATCAACCATAAATGGTTTGCAACCACAATAATAAAATACAGACCGAGTCAAACATCAATCCGAGAGACAAGGAAAATACAGATCAAGGTTATATCTCAAATGTACCCGGAATCAACATCCTCCAGATCATCGAGTTCCTCGATCTCATCGACTCGAGGAAAACACAAATCTGAACTCGCTACTCCCCCTCAGGTGTCCATACCTCTGGCTCCCGAAGCCCGATATGACCCCTTGGATGAAGTACGGACTGAAGTGACAAAATCTCTCGAGGCCCGTGAGATCGCTCGAGATCTACTGGCACTAGAACTCCTGTGGTATTCTGAAGGTGTCCCTGCCTCCCACACAGAAAAGTAAATAATAGCTGGCATCGTACATCAAGTACTCACATGCCCCGCTGAATCACAGTTAAAACAAACAACAGTCGAACTCGTCGCCTGAGAAGAAGATGCTTTCCCAACACGAAGCCGACTAGAAAATGACCTCTTGGACGTCGGAGCTCGATGTCCCTCTGAACGAATCGGCATCCTAGTCCTCTCACCAGAAGAAACTGAAGGATCCTTCTGAGTAAGCTCCTCGATCGAGAGCTCTGCTCCAAGAGCCTTCTCGATGAATTCACCAAGTGAGTTACAATTGTGATTGAACAACTGCATTCTCAACCGCGGGATCAACCTCTTGTTAAAATACTTGATCTTATTCGCCTCGGTACGGATAACAGATGAAGTAACTGAAGAAGTCCTTGAAACTTTTCAGCAATAACAATAACACCCTCGTTCTCGACGGATTCGGGGTTCAAAACCTCCGACAACTTGGCTTCACGAAGTGGAGCCGGATAATACCTCTCTAACATGAGAGTCTTGAACTCGATCCAAACACAATCACGATTGGTGGGTTATCGAGCACGACTCCGAAAATGATTCGCCAGCCACCAAAGTATTGGTACGAGGTTTCGGGTTTTCGGCCCACTCTGCGGCCTCTACCCCTCTGTTACATCCTCTTTCCAGACTGAAAGAATAACGTTCGATCATGACCACATCTCAAATACGCCTCAACGGCCAGAATGCTAGGTCAACGCAAAACACGAGTATACATACTCAACAGATAAACGATCACATCGATCGCCCTAATCATAGCCGATACAGAGCCCACACGCTCCAAAGCAAATAATCATAAATCAATCGCACCCGATCGTCACATACAAGTGTCAACAAAACATGTATAATCAATAACATAATGAATGTATGCACATAAAAGAGAATAGAGTCCTTACACAGGTCATACGAAGCTTCGAGGTCTTGCGATACTAGTCTTCACTGACGACGACTCGATGAAAGAATGACTCATACAGTCGTCCAACTATCACGACTCACAAAACCGATTGTCCATTGTCATAACTTTGTGACCCGCTACTACCGCCTTGGTAGAGCCACATAACACACAAGCCGTATCTCACAACCCAATTCCGATACCATCTTCTCGTAACACCCCAAATCCCATCAGTTATTACAAGGTCGTGGACCCCACACTGTGTGATCCACCAAAGTAACACGACTAAAATACAACAAACTGACCAAAATAGGAAATCACAGACCCTACTATGATGTCCGACATACTATTCCGATATGGAATTTCAACGACAAGGATGGGCCTACATGGCCAAAATAAAATACAACAACATACACGAGCCTTGCTCGGATAATACAAAATGACAACGACTGAACAAAATTGGAGTACTCCAACTGTCTGACCAACATGAACACCAAAATATCTCGGACTAGTATCGCCCGAATGCCTCGTCGCCATCGTCATGCCCCTGTGTCTCAACTCTCTCCTCGCAAGTACCTAAAACATGAAAACATGTTCCGCCCCCACGGGGTCAGCCATCCAGAATAATGAATATCAAATACATGCACAACATGATATGCATCCAAAGGCAGAATAAATAGTACAACAATGGTAGTACGAGATGCTCACAAACCAAAGTAAGAATCGAGCATTCGTGGAATACTATGCCCATGGCATACGATCAATACCTGCTCAATAGGTTAGAACATGAGTGCCCAACGGCGAATCATCAATATAGAACACAACAATACATTACCCGAAGGTAAATCAATCCAACGCTGAAATAAATAAGGATCACAATGCCCGAAGGCTCAAACGGAATTACCGATACATCACAATGGCCTAAAAGCCCTCAGCTGAAGCTGCCAAAATATCACGATGGCACGAACCGAATGTACTCAAGCCGCCAAAATATCACGATGGCCTGAAAGCCGAACAGCCCGAAGCTGTAAATCATCACAATACAGATCTCAAAGAAACTAACCTGACTGTCGAACATACCCCTCGGGCGTATGAACGCTCAGTCACAAAACGTCAAACTCATCCAATACTATGGACGATCAAAGTTGTACGGCTCAAAGATGGACATCACAGTACGCCCGATCCGGAAATGTGTCTGTGCACATGTCCGCCCCGTATATGGAATCCAGAATATACGTGGGACAATGTACCTAATTAGCCTCACGGAACTACGTCTCGTGTGCACAGTCCAATGCGGAATAATATCCACCAATGACTATATATGTGCCTGGCTAAAAATCCTACACAATAACCAATCGGAACGCAGATATGATTCCAGATATGTCACGATACAACATGACAACGAAACTCAAAGGATAACACATCCAATACAAATCATACGACTCACCAAGTGAAAGATGACACACGAATAATGAAAGATCGACACGACCAACAATATTCAAAACAACCATCCTGGGATCAAAATCCCTAAGGACCGATTAACACGAGCAACGATCACAACACAACAGTTCGGGAAATCCTCAACCTTCAAAGATCACAAAATTACCGAGTTCACAAGAAAAATAGTGTGCTGCCTTGAATCGGTCAACACGACAATAATAATTCAACGGATGGGAACTATCCTCGACAGTCCCAATTCAATACTTCGATTACCATAGAACGGCCAATCGATAACAATTATACAACGGATGGGAATTATCTTTTTGACAACGGATGGGAATTATCTTTTTGACAACGGATGGGAATTATCTTTGATAATCCCAATTCAATATATCGATTACCTTTAGAGCGGACAATCGATAATAATTGTACAACGGATGTCTCGGCACCTTTAATCGGTTACCGATAACGAAGATGATAATCGAATATGTCAATGCCTTCAATCGGCCAAAACGACATCAATAGAAAAACACTGATATCAATAACGCATTTATTCACAAAAAATATCTTGATGGAACATCAATCAATAATAACAATCGATACGTCGATGCCGCGAACCGGCTATCGACAACAATATCTCAAAGAAACATCAATCAACAATAACAATTGATATGTCGATACCGCGAACCGGCTATCGACAACAATATTACCAACAAGTATCGCAATGCCTTAAATCGGCCATTTACGAACAACAATAATATTTGGCATAATTTGCCGAAGGGTATCGTATCAAACAATCCCCTGATATCAACAAAATCATAAAGAGACCAAGTCTCGAAATGATACACACATTCATACACATACATGATAACATTAATCTCATTGACCAGTACAAGTATAAAACTTGCCTCAAACCGAAGGCGAGAAAGTACTTCCACGATCAACGTCCTACCACGAATCAATCAACGCGTCCTCCGACAATCACAAGCACTCGAACAACCTTGAATGAAATACAATTCATTCGATAACACGATATCGACCGAAAACACCACAATAGATAATTCCGATTCCAACACGAACACATACTATACTCGTATTTATCCGTATACACACACATATATATAATATACATACATCACATATATATATATATAATAATATATATACAATACAACCCACAATATATATATATATAAATATATATGCCCACATGAGACACACACCCTTCACGGCACACACTATACAATTTATATATATATATATATACACAACACATATATATATATATATATTCTTATACAACACACACTCACACCACTGCACATTATATATATATACAACACACACACACCACTGCACATTATATATATATATATATACAACACACATCTTTATATACATTATATATATATACACAGAACACACAACACAAGGACTTACCCGGAAAAATCGATCGGTCGGGCAACCTTCGCTGGAATCCGGTCAGAAAACAAAACTCGGCCGCCGGAAAAACTGACCCGCCGGACCTCGTCCAACTCCAGCCCGTTTCCGTCTATGGCCGGTTTACACCATCTCTGCCTGCAACTCCTCGCCGGAAGTATGTCAAACCTCCGTTCTGCCGTCCGTTCCGGACAAAAACCACCTCCGGTCGCCGGAAACAATGGAGAAGCGTCCATGGCCGGAAACCATGAAGAACGCCGGTGCCTGAGCTCCGTCTCGCCGGAAATCAGGACAGCTCGACCGGATTTGCAGCCTTCCGATTCGGAAATTCCGACCAGGCCGCCGCCGAGCTCTGGTCGCGAGCCGCCTGCCGCCGCCGAGCTCTGGTCGTCGCCGGAGATGAAGAAGCCGCTGCCCGTCCTTAACTCTACCTCGCCGGAAAAAGAAATGGGAGAGATGGAGAGAAGAGAGAGAGGACGAGAGGGAAAGAGATCATACAGGAAGAAGAAAGAAAAAAAATGAGAGAGGGAACGAGGGAGAGAGGACAAGAGAGAGAATGATATATAAGATATATATATATATATCTATATAATGAGGGAAGGTGAGGGATGAGTAATTCACGTGAGGGAGAGGAGAAATGACAAAAGTGAGATGAGAGATAATATATTTATATATATATATATAATATATATATATATATACATATATAAATGATACCCTAAAGATACCCTCGCCCCGAAAGTTGACCACGAGGAAGGTTCCCACCACCTACCACGCATTACGTACGTAACTTCAGGGCGTAACGTACGCAATCACAACAAATTAGCGTACGTAATGCTACGTAGGTAGCGTACGCTATGGCTATAAACTTAGGCAAAATTCCAAACTCGCCAAGCAACAACCAAACGACGAAACCAAACCGTCGACCAGTATAAATATTTCGATCCCGAAATATTCTAATACAATATACATTGTATCGGTCCAAACAACAACACTTGTACAATTCCAAATGAATACGTACAACTCAACAGTAACACGAAAAAAAAAATTACCCCCAGATATTACAAAGGTAAGGACTCCCAATAGATATTATCTTTCCAATATTAGGACTCTTCATAATATAATGACTCTATTAATATCAACTTAGTCCACTAAAAGGTTGATGTTGCACTTTCTACCAAAATCCCAAATTACGAAATTGGGCTCCCTTTTGAATTAATTATTTCATCTGTTTAAGATATTCCATGTCCATTAATTAATTTAAGCTACTGACAGCTTTTAATTAATTAATGTGTTATACATGAGTATACCACTCGAGCTTTATTATTATATTGGAAAATTAATTCCACCTGGAGGTTTAATATAATAATCATTTCGAGTGCCTCAAGGGACATGATCAACCCGACTCATCGGGACACAATTTCTAGCTATAATATTAATTATTATATAAATAATAATATTGCCCAAAATATCGAGCATATTAAGTCAATCATTTTGGCTCTCACCCATGATAAATCAAAGCAATAAATATTAAATATATATATATATAATTAAATATTAATCACTAGAATTAAGAAATAATAATTATCTGAGATGTACGTTCTTCTTATAGTCAGTACAGAAGAATCTATCTCACCTCGATCATGTTCAACGTATACCGAATACGCTAATATATGTTAATGGTCAAGACCAACCAATCTCAAGTATATACTACAACCTCTCACACAACGGTCTAATGTTATATAGGTTGTGGACTAATTATTACTATATAAGGAACCGATAATGTGATCTTCTGTGTGACACGACATACCACATTATCTACAATATAAAGTAATTTAGACAATATTTGCATAACCATAGCGTGAATAAATATGCAAAACATGTGACAAATAAATTAAATATTTTCATATATAAAGACCGGGAAATTAGGTAATGCAAGCATAAAGTATGCTTTGATGTATACAAACCTAACAAAATCTGCCGAGCAGAGGTCATTTTCTCATAGCTCTCTGAAGCTCATTAGATATAGAAGCCATCATATAGGCACGGACTTTTATGTCATCCTTAACCCACTTTTCGTGGTTTTGAATTTCTTCTTGATTGGATCTAGCCCGCACCGGAGGCACCGGAATGTCCGCCTCCAAGACATATCTCAGTGCCTCTATACTGAGGACTATCATCAGGTTGCAGAGCCAATCCACAAAGTTAGGGCTGATTAAGGTGTTCTTTTTGAGTAGTATAGCGAGTGGGTTTATTGTCATATTGAGAGTTGACATTTGTCTGCATTAAGTATGACAGATTTATTAGTGAGTCATTCAATTATGATCTGCGTATAGAATTAAGGTCTTTTCTATTCTTTTAACCCAGCTCCCACTATTTTAATTGGAATAACACACTCCCATGTAAAATCCGGAAGTATTGTTCTCCATACTTCATAGTGGTGATCGAGTTCTTTATCAATTTTAATAGAGGGCAACCGAACAGGTTTCTAGTCTATTAATCTTCATAAAGTGGTGTCCAACACCAACCCATCTAATGTATGATTCGATCTTCTTTTTCTCCTTGTTCACTCCCCTCAACCTATACGGTTTCTATGGTTCTTGAACAAGTCAAGTTTATACCATCGACGCAAATCAATTTCACAATTGAATCTTATCCGGCAACCGAACAGGTTTATAGGAATAAAATTTGCTCCAATCGAAGGCATCCAATGCGCTCTCGGTAATTTATCGATCCTCTCCGAACGACTACCCCGATAACTCGGAAGCATAGCACATTCGTTTTGAATTTCAATTTTCTGAAAGCTCGATGGAGGGAAGAAAAACCTTGAAACCTTTTAAACTTAATAATTTGTCGTGGGAGAATTTTCGTGATTAATATTACACTTTGCACATTATTTCATTTAAGCGCGTTTGTAGCATTCATACCATCATTCACAACCTAGTTGCTACCAACATGTAGTTCATGGACCATTCCTAGAACAAAAACATCGTAATCTAATTACAAGTCTTCGGTCTTGAATCTTCGCCTTCACGAACGGATCTTCCTCCGGTCTTCGTCATGACATATAAATTTTACATTTGAAAAATTGCATCCTATACAATTTTTTCTAGTAAAATAAATAGGCTCAAAACGGCCATTACAACCCAATCGAATAAAACCAAGCGATTTAAAACTAGGTCCATGAACCACATCATCATTCAAAAATAATGCATCAAACACATTAAAATAAATGGCATTCAAAATTAATCTAACTATTGATCCAATCAATATAAATTAATCCATCCACACGAATTAATCCAATTAATTCAAACAACCGTTAGTTTTAACTTATTCCAGACGAGAAAATATTTCATTAAACTAATTACCCTAAGAATAAAATTACCATAATTATATCTTAGTCAAATTAAATCCAATTTAATATGTGGAAAATTAATTATCAAACGAAATATAAAAAACAGAGTCGAAAAACACGGTCGGGCCAAGCCCAGGGCACTGCCAGCAAGATGCCGAGAAGGGCGGGCTGGATCGCGATCCAATGCCTAGCAGCGGCCGACAGGCTACCGAGCAGGGCCAGACCGCAGGGCCGAATCGCAATCCGCTGCCTGGGACCGCGAGGCAGCGCCCGGCCTGCTCCAAGTTGCCGGGTCCATTTACGTTTTCGGCTCATTTTTCGCCCCGATTCAAAAAATAACATTTTTCTAATCTTTATGTTACATATTTAAATCAGTTTTCAAAAGAAAAATAAATTTATATTGTAACATAAAATCATGAAAAATTAATTTTTAGATGAACAATTGAAAATCAACGATTAATACGATTATGATTCCAAATCATAAACCATTCAATCAGGCATTCCAAATGCTAAATATCGTATATGCGATTTCAAGACCTATGCTCCGATGCCATTGTTGGGGTTCGGTGCCTACAACGAAGGTGCAGCGGAAGCAATAAACGAATCTAATTCGATTCGACCCTTAAGAGGATCGATCAAGCTACGTATATACGAGCATAAAACGAAACAAAGTAATATTCGAAATCATACCATTGTAGTCCATTAATTAAATAGTGTACTCCACATACGCGATTCCCCAAGCTTTAGGTAATCTTCCCCACGAATCCAATTCGTCAAACTCTTGGATGATCCAATGCCGAAAACACCGCGTCTCTACTTGCCACGCGACGGAGAAACGATCAGAACGACAACCTCCCAATTAACCTCCAAGGTTACGGCTAGAATAAAGTGATTGAAGCTTTCGAATGTGATTATAACACTCTAAGTGTATAACTCACAACCTCTCAATAATCTTTTGAATTTTCTCCAAGAAAAACTCATGAAGAAATGATGAAGAAGATGAAGACTTGGAAAATTATTTTCCTCTCTCTCTTGAAAAACCGTGTGATCTCTTGTGTGTGTAGAGAGGTGAAGTCTTCACTTCATTATATTCTTCAACATCAAGACCAAATCACCTTTTATTATTCTATCAAAATAATATCTCACCAACCATTATCTTATTCTTGGTCTTTCACCAATTAAGGTGAAGACAAAGACCAATGAATGTGGGAGGAAGGTGAGGGGACGGCCATCTAGAAGAAACGGATGAGTTCGGTTCGTTTCGGAATCCCGAGAGTTCAATCAAACAAACTCCATTCCGTTCCGATGTATTTATATCAATTAATTAATCTAATTAATTAATCATATCAAATATAAAATAATATAATTAATTTCTCCAAGAAATAATTATATTCATGAATTGAATTAATCACCCAGTATTATATTTAATTCATTAGGCCGTAAATTAATTTATTCAATAAATTAAATTAGACATCCAATGTCCCATAATTAATTAGACATCCAATTTCCAATAATTTAGATATCCAATATCTAATATAAGTAAAGAGAGAATAAGCTCGATTCATTCCGTCGTCAATCCTATTGTGTGACTCGGTAGGTTCGTCTCAGATAGCAATAGGAGGAACCAAAGAGTAGTAGCACCACCTAGCCAACCTCGCGGCCTACACAGTACCCTAACTGAGAACGAATGATGGGGATCATTCCAAAACCTTTCTGTCGTGAATACCAATCTACGTATAAACCCTTGTTTCAAATGTCCCGATCAAGTTATAGGGTCACGGTCAGTCAAACCCTATATGTACTTGACGCTATGCATGAGTTAATGCAAATCGAGATCACTGAGCTCTCGTGTATCCAATACAACTAGCTCCAATGCTTAAAGACTTATGATCTCATTTGCCAATAACAGCATAGGACATATACCCGTTCACTAACATGAGAAAGAATTATTAGGATAAGTGCCCTAGGTGCCTAAATTTGTAATTGTCACATATAAATAAATTTATTTGATATCATGTATTTCTCGTTGATTATTATAATGTGTGCATGTTTTAATATTATAATAATCAAATAATAGTTATTCACGAATAATAATATTATTCAAATGTCCCTGGTACAATCGCGTTGAGTAGAGACTCAAGTGATTAATATACTAGTATAAGTTTGATTGATAATCATCGGATGATTATGCGTATGGTACGGATCAATATTATGTGTATTGGATGGAGAACTAATACTGGACAGACCCGCATTGAGATCACTGCATGGAAATGTCATAAGTGAATCTCAATATATAACAGTATGTTAATAAATCCTTGAACCTGAGATTATCATAGAGTCCAACATGATAACTGCTATGCCTTGACGTAATCCAATGTCATCTGAAACATGGTGATCATAAAGGTTAGCGATCGGGATTAGTGAGAGTCATGTAGAGGGCAATGAAAAATCAAGATGGGGATTTGTCCCTCTCTTAAGTGAGAGAGATATCTGCTGGGCCCCTCGATAAGTAGGACTGAAGGAAATGCATGGCCATGCTCAAATGAAGAGTCATTTGATCCAATCAGTCTAATTAAGATCGAGGAAGCATTTGAACATAAATAAGTATGATAGACTCCACGACTTAGTTCAAATATGATATCGCGTGACAAAGGGATTTGACATGTTAAAAGGTTTAATGGACTATTAACTTATATTATTTAGGTAATCATAATGTCTTGCTGGAGGACGCTTATGATTTATTATTTAATAAGATATTAAATAATTGCCAACATGATATAAGCCTTTTGGGTCGCACGTACGACAATTATAGACAAGTAGGAATAAATATCAACTGGGAATAATAAATATAATATTGGATATTATATTTATAAAGAGAATAAATAATAAGTAATATAATATTGGATATTATATATATTGTATTATGTAATAAGTTGAGGGGCAACTAAGCAAATACTTAGTATAAATATGAGGTCTTGGACAAGGAGTTGTTATCAGAAAATAAGACCTAAAATTACCCCCTTCAAGAACAAGAAAATAGGCCCTCTACTTCCTACTGTAGGAGAACGAAGTCGGTCGTCTAATCCTCTTCCTTTAGTTGATCTTGATCAATAGTACAATCTTTCTAGTAAGGAATTTGTGTTGTACTATTTATCAATATTATTCGTAAGGATCTAGCAATCCGGCTTGTGGAATTGTTCGTGTGTAGATCACCAAAAGAGGAAGGAGATATTCATCTGCTTCTAGTCCGGAACTAGAACTGTTCAATCGGATTAAGGTAATTCGACTAACCATTTAATCAAACAATTAAATTACTGCATGAGGTCCTAAATTGGGTTTTCTTATTATTTTTTCCGCTGCGTTTTTTACTCCGATTATTTTGTATTCGATGCATAGAAAACCCAAAAGTGGTATCGGAGCCAACTTGCAAGTTATTTAATTATTTATGTAGAACATGTTTATGTGTAAATTATGTTCTTCATTATGTTTATAAAATATAGATTTTATAAAATAATTTTTCTGGTTTAATTTGATAAAATCGAATCGTCAAAATTAAATTTCTGGACTGTTTTCACAATTTTCTGCTCAAGAACTGTTCTGGAACAGATCTGTTTCGAGACGAGTCGGGTCGGTTCAGGGTCGAGTCGGATCTGGAACCCACGGGTTGGTTTTATTAAGCAAATAGAGTTTTTCTAGGTGAGGGATTCGATCTCTGGACAATAAGAAAGACCAGAACTACTTACCAAGTGGTCTACCACTTGTTTTGGAAATAACACACGGAAGGTTTTATAAAAGGCAAATAAATCTGTTTTACCATCTCGGCCACAGATTCTTTTGGAGATTTTCATGGAACAAAATATTTAAACCTAGTTTCAAAAGTCCGAAAAATACTCAAAATGATTTGTTGCGGGAAGGAATCGAACCTGCGTGGTTCACCTATGACCGGACCAACTGGCTGCAGGTCTGGATATTTGATTTTAGACACAGTTTTAATTTATTGTCTGATTGTCAGACAGATTGATTATTTATATTACATGCCTTATTAATTATTTGATAATTATTTATAGTATGTGTATGGTGTGTGGCATGACCATAAATTAACCAATGTGATTGGATAATTTATTTCCTTATGAGTTGATTTTACGGCCTGCGTGTCATTTAATTATAATTGGTTTTACGGCCTGCGAGTCGTCTATTTAAATTGTTTATTATTTTACGGCATGTGAGTCGTTTGCACCTCTTGTAATTTAATTTACTAGTTTAGTGTTAAATTTCATTAATGTAATAAAGACAAGAAGGACGAGAAGGACGAGAAGGACGGATCGAGGAGCCTTGATCGCGTATGACGTTCAAAGGAGTTGGGAAGATCAGTGAAGACCAATTTCACCATTTAAATTGACCTTTGTGATTTTCATGTTGGCTCATGAAAATCATGTTATGATTATGGTCATGCTATACACGGTCCTATGTTTTAATTTGTCATGTGATGCGATGTATGTTTAAATTTATGCATGTATGTGATGCTGTGTATGTTTCGATGTATGTTATCAAACATAGACATTAACATAGTATAAAATTCCCTCGTTAAAATTTTAAAATTCCGTTCATTTGAAAAACACCTATCAAGACTTCGATCATATTGAGTGGGTCATGCCAAAGCTGGGCGCTCGGATTATCTTAGTAAGGTAGGATAGGTAATGGTGATACCTATACGTTTAATGAATTTGGAAATCAAAATAGTTTTGAACCTTAAGGCATAAGATGGGATTATAACATGCTTGGACATATGATACCAAATCCCATGAATATAATCTAAGAGTTACATATGATGTAACTGATAAAGAGTTATCCACCTAAAGTAGCTCAATTCTAGGCGTCATGCCAGAGCTGAGGTTAGGATTGTGCGAAATGGGATCTTAGCCCACTAAAATTACAAATGTTGTAAATTGAGGGTACTTGTTTTAGTGGGAGTATTTTTCGAGAAATAAAATAATATGACTAAATATTTTGCATATTGAATTTTGTAGATAATATAGAATGGCATCAAACAACACGTCCACCATTTCACTGCGATCAGTCCTTGAGAAGGACAAGCTCAAAGAAAACGGCAGCAACTATCTGGATTGGATCCGGAGCTTGAGAATAGTTCTCAAGCAAGAAAGCTGTATGTTCTTGAGAAAGAAATTCCCGATGAGCCAGCTGACAATGCAAAAAAAAGCAGCAAAAGATAAATGGAAGAAACATTGTGATGATTTCATTGATGTCAATTGTCTTATGTTGGCAACCATTTGTCCAGAACTTCAGAAGGATCTGGAGGAAATGGAAAATTAATGGCTAAATGCTCACCTCAAGGAAACTTTCTCAAAGCATGATAGGCAAGAGAGGTATGAGACCTTTCAAGCCTTGTATACTTGCAAGATGGTTGAAGGGACATCTGTCAGCGCTCATGTGCTCAAGATGAAAGGATATATTGATCATCTTGAAAGGCTTGGTTTTCCACTTTCTAAGGAGCACTCCACGGATGTGATCCTAAACTCATTTCCCGAAAGTTTCGGTCAGTTCATTATGAACTATAATATGAATGAGATGGAGAAATCCATTGCTGAGCTGCATGGGATGCTTAAAACGGCTGAGCAGAATATTAAGAAGAAACCAAGCCATGTGCTGATGGTCAGCAAAGGGAAGTCCTTTAAGAACAAAGGCAAGGGAAAGGGTAAGGCAAAAGTTTCCAAATCTAAAGACCCTACTAGGCCGGTTTTCAAGGCTAAAGCTCCCAAAGATAGAAATTGCCATCATTGCAATAAACCAGGACACTGGAAAAGAAATTACAAGATTTACTTGGAAGAGCTAAAGCGTACCAAGGGTAGTGAGACTGCAACAGGTATATTTGTTATAGAAGTTAACTTATCTACTTCTAACTCCTGGGTATTGGATACTGGATGTGGATCTCACATTTGTACAAATGTGCAGGGGTTGAGAAGCAGTAGAGAACTGAAGAAAGGGGAAGTGGATCTAAGAGTCGGCAATGGAGCAAGAGTTGCTGCACTAGCCGCAGGAACTTATGATCTAGTTTTACCCAATGGGCTTTTGTTAGTTTTGAACAATTGCTATTATGTTCCTGCTATGAATAGGAATATTATTTCAGTTTCTACATTAAATTGTGAAGGTTACAGTTTTCTTATTAAGAATAAGATTATTCGTATTTTCTTTGATGACTTGCTTTATGGTACTGCAAAGTTATATACTGGTCTTTACAATATTGATCTAGATGAGTCCGACACTTTGGAAGTCTATAACATTGCATACAAGAAACCTAAGCTCAATGATTCTAATCCGACTTACTTATGGCATTGTCGACTTGGTCACATAAACGAGAAACGCATTTCTAAGCTCCATAATGATGGACTTTTAGACTCTTTTGACTATGAATCATATTGGACATGCGAATCTTGTTTATTAAGCAAGATGATGAAGAATCCTTTCACCAGTCATGGAGAAAGGGCTAGTGATATATTAGGCCTAATACATACTGATGTATGCGGACCTCTTAGCACTCATGCTAGAGGCGGATACCAATACTTCATTACATTTACCGATGATTATAGCCGATATGGATATGTTTATCTTATGAAGTATAAACATGAATCTTTTGAAATGTTCAAAATATTCCAGAATGAAGTAAAGAATCAACTTGACAAGATAATTAAATCCATTCGATCGGATCGAGGTGGCGAATACTTGAGCCAAGAGTTCGATGATCATCTTAGGAGTTGTGGAATTGTTTCACAACTTACTCCTCCCGGAACACCTCAGCATAACGGAGTGTCTGAGAGGAGGAATCGAACTTTATTAGATATGGTTCAATCCATGACGAGTCGAACAGAGCTTCCATTATCATTTTGGGGTCACGCCTTAGAAACAGCAGCATTCACCCTTAACCGTGTTCCATCTAAAGCAGTTGAGAAGACACCATTTTAGAAATGGACTGGTAAGAGACCAAACCTGTCTTTTCTAAAGATCTGGGTTTTTTTTAAAAGAAAAGGCATCCAGTGTGGACGTGGGGTTGAGACGGGACCCACCAACCTGTATATAAGAAGAAATCAAGAAATACAAAGTATCAGCCCCGAATTATGACCAAAAATGGGCCATAATTCGAGTCCAAACATCGAAGAAATCTACGGCCCGCTAAAGAAATACAAAGTGCACCACAAACCGTGGGCTAATGTGCGGACCCGTAGACTAAAATAACTCAAATCCGAATTATGACCAAAAATGGGCCATAATTCGGAACCTAAAATTTAAAGTGCCTACGGCCCGCTAGATCAATACAAGGTGCACCACTAAAGCTGTGGGCTAATGTGCGGACCAATAGGCAAGCAAGCAATCAATAAAATAAAACCTATATAAATCTAAAAGACGGATAACCAAGGTGATCCATCCGTATAAGGGAGAGAAGAAACGGAGGAGCAGTATCGTAAGTATAAGTCTGAATGCCGAGGGACGACATGCCGAGCTCAAAAAGAAAGTCGGTCGGCCTGTTGCCCTCCCGGAAAATGTGAGTGACTCTGAACTGAATATCTCTGAGAATGTTTCGGATACGCATAAGAGTGTGACGAACCTGTCAAGAGCCCCGAGGGACAGATGATAGCAGTGTCACCACAGCAGCAGCATCAAGCTCAATCCAAACATGTCTCGATCTCTGGGAAGCTAGAATCAATCCAATCGCCAACGCCTGGACCTCAGCATCAAAACTCGAAGAGGCCTGAAAAGATGAATGGAAAGCAAGAAGGAGCTCTCCGTGGTGATCTCCAATCAGACCTTCCCCACCCGCAATCTGTGTGTCTCTATCGAACGAACCATCCATGTTCAGCTTGATCCAAGGGGTCTCGGGTCGAAGCCAAACTACCGGGATGGGGCGACGAGTCTGAGCAGGGGAAGATGTAGCTCGCTGGAAACGATCAGGCGGCGAGCAACCCGCCCAGAACTCAGATGAAATAAGCCCCGTAGAAGCCAAAAAAGCAACATGGCGCTCCACCTGTCCAGATGAACCAAAGGATTAGACAAGGAATAATGAAAGTCGCGTGCCTAAAGTGTGTGCTGTGTGCGAAAAAACTCAGGAGCTTAAAGATATTCTGAGTATGGGGTAGGGATAAATGTGTCCATGTGCCAAAATACTCCCACACGTCACGAGCCACATCACTCTCCAAGAAAAGGTGGGAAATGGTCTCAGTATGGTAGGTCTGGGTAAGGGTATGCGAGCAGCACAAACATCTAGAAGCTAGTGAAACGCCCCTCCTCTATAGAATGTCATCAGTCGGTATCCGTCGCATGAGAAGTCGCCAAATAAACACTGAAGTGGTCGGTGTAAGTAAGGCAGTCCAGATGGCCCCGTAAACAAGATTAGCCTGACCACTCACCCTGATGTGAAACCAAGCCGACGATAATGAGAACGCACCCGAAGAGGTAAGAGTCCAGCACATACTATCCGAATCCTCCTCGGCGATGGGAATCGCGGAGATCTCCTGGATGAACTGAGGGGTAAATCCTAGCTCCTCTCCAACAATAGACTCCAATATACCCATGTCCCACGTCTCATCAACCCATAACTCATGAATCCTAAGATGGGGTCTACCAGTAACCTGATGAAAAGAAGAAATAGGCTTATCCCCAATCCAAGTATCGTCCCAAAAGCTGACCTCCCCGCAGCCACGACCAAGAGTCCAGCGGTGAACTCCTGAGCCTCAATACCCACACGGAGGAGACGGCGCCAAGGGTGGCTGGCACGAGCTTTAAGAGCGGTACGCATAGCGTATAAAGGCCAGCAAAGGAGTTTCTGCGGAGCATAAACTGTGCCCACAGAGACGTGCCCGCGTGAAGGCGCCACTAGAGCTTATAACTAAAAGCTCTCGCCAAATCCGAAAGGCTCCAAACCCCGAGGCCTCCCTCAGAGACCGGATGACATTACATAGGCTAATAGGTCGGTAATCTGACCAACCACTCGGAACAGGCTTCTTCACGATCAAGACGATCGTAGTCGCCGTGAAAGCCGGAGGCATAGGATGACCATCAAAAAACTCGAGCACAGCCCCCTCCACGTCGGAAGAGACAATCTCCCAACAATGCTGAAAAACAAAGACGAGAACCCGTCAGGCCCAGAAGCACTGTGAGGATCGATATCAAATACCGCAACACGAATCTCCTGGGGAGAGGGTGGGACACACAAACTAATAGAATCAAAAGAACAGGGGATAGAGGGACAAGTGTCATCCAGGGGCATTCGTAAGGCATTTAAGCCATTTGTGAATGTAAAATCAAAGGAAGATGCGAGCCACAATCACAACTACTGTACATACACGTGAGTATCTTTACTTTTGTCATTTTTTTAGATTTTCTGAATAAAAAATGTGATACGCAATAAATGCATTCATTATTCTATTGAGTAGTTGAAGCGCAATTAACGCGGTCACAGATTTGATAAATCTTTTTACTTTATTTTGCATCTATAAATAAACATTGCAGTTGTTTCTTTTCTGCATCCCTCAAACTTGTATTCTTTTCATTTTCTCTCTAAGTAATTTTCTTTTCAAAAAATGGAATCATCATCTTCCACAAAAAGATTTAACTCCATCTGCATTTTTTGGTGGAGCTAGTCATTGGAAAGAGGCTTGCTTTACTGAAGCAGCCCACAACTTGGGTCGTACCTTAGGAGAAAAATGCATTCATGTAGTTTACGAAGGAGGAAGTCTAGGATTAATGGGACGTGCTGGTGCTTCTGCCTATATGGAAGGAGTAAAAGTGTTGGGAATCATTCCAAAACCTCTGGCTGAAAGTAAAATCACCGGAGCAACCATTGGCGATGAGTTCAGAACTGTAAATATGCAAGACCGCATAACTCACATGATAAATAATGTTGATGCATTTATCACCCTTCCCGGTGGTTTTGGCACTCTTGAGGAACTTTTTCATGTGGTTACCAGAGCCCAGCTAAATGTTCATACGAAACCAATAGGTCTGCTAAATGTCAATGGTTTCTTCGATGGTTTACTATCTTTCATCAACTACTCTTCTGAAAAAGGTTTTATTTCTGAGCGTGCCAAACGAATCATAGTTGTTGCAACAACACCAGAAGAGCTGATCAAAAAACTTATTGCATTTGTTCCTGAACCAGACCCAGCTCTAGCTAATATTGTTTGGATGAAAGATTTCACTGTGCGGAAATGCAAAATTGATACATTTCTTTCCCTCTGATATCCTAGTTCATTCCTCTTGTTGTTTTTACTTTTTAGCGAGTGTAAAAATCGTGAAAATGATGGCATATTAAGGAGTTTCTTTCCGACCCCTTGACGCGCATCTATCCACGATTTATGTACTGTTATTTCTATTACTGTACTTTTTCTCGTTTGTTTTTAATAAAAGCATTGATGGCAGCGTAAGACGACTCTTCGGACTCTCTTGAAGCGCGTCTAGGTTGTTTGTGTTATACTTCCGGGTATATATTTTCTTTTGTTGTTTTGCCACACTTATTTCTTGCAGGTCCAAAAAAAAGGGCTTGAGCGAAGCGTCGTCTTTCATAAACAGGGAAGCCTTATTTAAACCCTTACTCCATTGTTATTTTTACATAATAAGGATATTGTTTATCATTAAGTGTGGGGGAAGGTGTATATCTATCTCTCTCTCTGTCTCTCTCTCTCTCTATGTCTCTCTCTCTCTCTCTCTCTCTATATATATATATATATATATATATATATATAAAGAGGTTGAAAATCAGGGCACCATTTTCTTGAGAAAACGTTAGTGAAAAAATCATTTTTGGGATGTTTCACTGGTTTTGATAATGGATTTGGATGAAGGTGTATGGGATTCAGTACACAACACCCTTTTTGTGAGTTTTGAGCCTTATAACAATCCTTATATATACGCTCTATATTTTTTGTTGTGTGGTCAAACATATTGTGTTCATTCTAGAACTTGCTCATTTATACATTTCGAGACTACATTCATAAACTCTTGCATTAAGATGATAAAGGCAATTAGGATTAACCCCTTGTTGGCTTATATTTTTCAACCCATTACATTTTATCCTTAGAAGCCCCATTGAGCCTGAGCCTATTTCTTTGATAAAGCACATTACTTTAGCCATTATCCATTCTTGTTGAAGACTCATCCATTTTCACCCTCTAGTCAAAGATTTAATTGTGAACTAGATGTGTGACAAATAGGGACCGATGTTCATAAGAGTATTGTGGAGATTAAGAGCTTTTGTTGAAACTGAAAGAGTGTGAAGTACATTGGAGTATTGAACCGAATAAAAAAAATATAAATAAAGGCAAAAAAAAAGTGGGAGGTCAAGTGCGAAAATCATTACTATATATACATAAAATGGCACTTGAACTATCCCTTGAGTGATACATAATTCCTTCCAGAAGATCCATTGCATACTTTTTCTTACACAAGAGTATGACCTTACCAGATGAATATTCAATTACCATGTATAGAATAACTTGGGGATGATGGTTTGAGAGTTTTCATTACAGAAGGGGGGTGTTGATTGTTATTTGTAGGATTTGTTATGCATCTAAATTCACAATTGATCTTGGCTAGCAAACCTCATAATTTTCCCTTTATCCTACCCATACCCAAAGCCACGTTACAACCAAAAGAAATATCTTTTGATTTATGCATGAGTTTATTTTAGGTAGTAGAGATTTGATTTTTGACCAAGCATATAGTAATGACACATTATGCTTTGATATGAGTGAACTCTTCTCGAATATCCCGTATATACACTTGAGTGAAGAGTGATATCCACTGTGAGGGTATTGAATCTTTTTGCATTCAATTCTCAATGAAGTTGTTAGAATTTGGTCTGAAAGATGTTTATTTGGGGGGTATCCTAAGGAAACTAAAGGATATTACTTTTATAAGTCCGCAGAGAACAAAGTGTTTGTTGCTCGAAATGATGTATTCTTATAAAGGGAATTTATATCCAAAAGAGACAGTGGGAGAAGAGTAATTCTCGAGGAAACTCGAGAACCACAAGAAGACATTGCTTCACCGATGGAAACCGAACAAGCTCAACAATCAATTGAAGAGCCCGTTCAAAGTACACAAGTCCCATACAGATCTGATAGGATGCGGCATGAACCTGAGAGATATGGTTAAATCGTAACAGAGGATGATGACGCATTGCTCATAGATGATGAACCTAGTACCTATACAGAAGCTGCTTCAGGACCCGATTCCGAGGAATGGCTAGAAGCCATGAAGTCAGAGATGCAGTCCATGTATGACAATCAAGTTTGGAACTTGATAGATCCACCTGAGGGTGTTAAAACCATTGGGTGAAAATGGGTCTATAGAAGAAGAAAGACATGGATGATAATCTACAAGCCTAAAAAGCTAGAGTAGTGGCAAAAGGTTATAGACAGATTCATGGTGTTGACTATGATGAGACCTTTTCGCCAGTAGTCATGCTTAAATCAATTAGAATTTTATTTACCATTGCCGCATACTATGATTATGAAATATGGCAAATGGATGTCAAAACAGCATTCCTTAATGGAAACTTACTTGAGGATGTGTACATGACACAACCTGAAGGTTTTGTTCATCCAGAAAATTCTAAAAAGGTTTGCAAGCTTCAAAGATCCATTTATGGGTTGAAGCAGGCTTCTCGGAGCTGGAATCTTCGTTTTGATGAGACTATCAAAGAGTTTGGGTCCATTCAAAATGAAGATGAACCATGTGTGTACAAGAAGGTTAGTGGGAGAATAGTTGTAGATGACTAAGAGTCTTATATGTAGATGACATATTACTGACTGGAAATGACATTCCCACCTTGCAGACAGTCAAGACTTGGTTGGGAAGTTGTTTCTCAATGAAAGACTTAGGAGAAGCTTCTTACATTCTTGGGATAAAGATCTATAGAGATAGATCAAAGAGATTGATTGGTCTGAATCAATGTAGATACATTAAAAAATATTGAAGAGGTCCAATATGCAAGACTCCAAGAGAGGACTCTTGCCAATGTCACATGGCATTCATCTGAGTGAGACTCAGAGTCCTATGACTCCTGATGAGCGATCCCACATGAGCAATGTACCATACGCTTCGGCTATTGGATCAATCATGTATGCCATGATTTGTACTTGACCAGATGTATCGTTTGCCCTTAGCATGACAAGTCGATACCAATCGAATCCAGGTGAAAGTCACTGGACAGCAGTGAAAACCATCCTAAAGTACTTGAGAAGAACTAAGGATGATTTCCTAGTTTATGGAGGGGTGGAAAATGAGCTGGATGTAAATGGTTACGCCGATGCAAGTTTCAAAACCGATAGAGACGATTCTAAATCACACTGGTTATGTGTTTGTATTGAATGGAGGTGCTATGAGTTGGAAGAGTTCCAAGCAAAGCACGGTTTCTGATTCTATTACAGAAACTGAGTACCTGACAGCATCGGATGCAGCTAAGAAAGCCGTATGGATCAAGAAGTTCGTTACCGAACTAGGAGTGGTGCCGACCATCCAGGGTCCCATAAGCCTTTATTGTGACAATAATGGTGCTATTGCACAAGCTAAAGATCCTAAGTCCCATCATAATTCCAAACATATACTCATAAAATATCACCTGTTCAGAGAGATCGTCAGCCGAGGAGATATTACAATATGCAAAGTAGCAACGGAAGAGAATGTTGCAGATCTACTTACCAAGCCTCTCTCACAAAGAAAGCATGTTGAGCATGCTAGAGCGATAGGACTAAAAGTTATGAATGAATGGTCCTAGTGCAAGTGGGAGATTGTTAGGATAAGTGACCTAGGACATTCGATGTGCCTAGATTTGTATTTGTCACATATAAATAAAGTTATTTGATATCATTTATTTCTCGTTGATTATTATAATGTGTGCATGTTTTAATATTATAATAATTGAATAATAATTATTCACGAATAATAAGATTATTGAAATGTTCCTGGTACAATCACGTTGAGTAGAGACTCAAGTGATTAATATACTAGTAAAAGTTTGATTGATAATCATCGGATGATTATGCGTATGGTACGGATCACTATTATGGGTATTGGTTGGAGAACTAATACTGGACAGACCCGCATTGAGATCACTGCATGAAAATGTCATAAGTGAATCTCAATATATAACAGTATGTCAATAAATCCTTAAACCTGCGATTATCATAGAGTCCAACATGATAACTGCTATGCCTTAACGTAATCCAACGTCATCTGAAACATGGTGATCATAAAAGTTAGCGATCGGGATTAGTGGGAGTCATGTAGAGAGCAATGAATAATCAAGATGGGGATTTGTCCCTCTCTTAAGTGACAGAGATATCTGTTGGGCCCCTCGATAAGTAGGACTGAAGCAAATGCATGGCCATGCTCAAATGAAGAGTCATTTGATTCAACCAATCTACTTAAGATCGAGAAAGCATTTGAACATAAATAAGTATGACATACTCCATGACTTAGTTCAAATATGATATCGTGTGACAAAGGGATTTGATACGTTAAAAGGTTTAATAAACTATTAACTTATATTATTTGGGTAATCATAATGTCTTGCTAGAGGCAGCTTATGATTTATTATTTAATAAGGTATTAAATAATTGCCAACATAATATAAGCCTTTTGGGTCGCACGTACGACAATTATAGACAAGTAAGAATAAATATCAACAGGGAATAATAAATATATTATTGGATATTATATTTATAAGGAGATTCAATAATAAGTAATATATAATATTGGATATTATATATATATATATATATTGTATTATTTGATAAGTTGAGGGGCAACTAAGCAAATACTAGAGTTTGACTCTAGGGTTTACTTAGTATAAATATAAGGTCTTGGACAAGGAGTTGTTATCAGAAAATAAGACCTAAAATCGCCCCCTTCAAGAACAAGAAAATCAGCCCTCTACTTCCTACTGTAGGAGAACGAAGTCGGTCGTCTAATCCTATTCCCTTAGTTGGTCTTGATCAATAGTACAATCCTTCTAGTAAGCAATTTGTGTTGTACTATTTATCAATATTATTCGTAAGGATCTAGCAATCCGGCTTGTGGAATTGTTCGTGTGTGGATAAACAAAAGAGGAAGGAGATATTCATCTGCTTCTAGTCCGGATCTAGAACTGTTCAATCGGATTAAGGTAATTCGATTACCCTTTAATCAAACAATTAAATTACTGCATGAGATCCTAAATTGGGTTTTCTTATTATTTCTTCCGCTATGCTTTTTACTCCGATTATTTTGTATTCGATGCATAGAAAACCCAACAGGAATCTTATCTTGGTATTTAGTAAAACCTGCTACTTGCCCGTCAAGATGCACTTCGAGGTTGACCCCCACCTTCCGGTTTTCTGGGTCGAAATACTCTAATGAAAATCTTAACGTCACAAGCACATCCTTACTAAATCCTCAAGTCAAAGGTTCGCGAATACCTATCATAATCTTTCGATTCCGTCATTGACTGTCCCGGAGTGATATCCGTGTGACGAATCAAGGGTGAGTCGATTCGAATATACTAATATTATCATACCTATAACATGTGCTCCCACTAACCATTAGTGTTCGACAGGCACTCTCCAAGTCAAAGAACATGTCATACAAGTCTTCACATAAACTTAAAGCCAGTCAAGTTTTATCGACTTGCGAACGATTAAGTATTTGAGCCATAAACCTTTCAGTGTCGATCCCCTTATCCAATAAGGAGTGGAATGTTTTGCTCTCAAATAAACGGACTAGTTTCTATATATATATATATATATATATATATATATATATATATATTTACGAGTCAGGAATGCCAGTGACTACCAGTAAATAAAGAAACATACAATTGCCTTTAGATAATGAATTACATAATAACAAGTACAATGCCCTCACTCTAACATCCCCTGAGTGGCATTCGAGGGCATACTCCTAACATTAACTACCTACCACCAAGTCGCAGCCTCCTTGGCAAGGAAATATTGAGCCAGGGGAACTCTCCTCACCTCGGGACAACTAACTGCTTCAAAAACTTTCTCCATCTCAAAAAGCCAGCTTTCCCAACCGGTCAGATCAGTAGCACCAATAAATTGCAGAGGATGCATACAGATCACATCCTGGAGCCTTTTTTCCGCACCCGTATTAGCCATCGAGTTTGGATTATTCTGTTGGACTGCCTGGGTCAATAAATCATCTGATTTGCCACTTGTTGCAGAATGTTCGCCACGCTAATATTCGCAGTGTTTCCTGCAGAATTTCCTTGCTCAATGGATCGGTCCTGATCACCATCAGTGTTTGGCTGCACTGAGTTCGATAACATATGAGTAGTCGAACCAGTGTTAGCACTGAAGGACATGGCCGCCGACCGTGTCCGTGTCCTCTACTCGTAGACATTATGAGGAACAATGAGAATATTCATGAGTATAATCCAGATTACACACCATCGACGTGATTGATTACCAAAGGTACAAATTCAAAGATGATACATAATAAAAGAGAGAAGAGAGATAAGGACAACTTACAAGTACCGGTCGTACTGAGATGATGGCAACGCAGTGATACTGTATAGGATCGATGACACAATTCAACCCAAAAGACTGACAGCCTAGGTATCTATAAACCTAAGCTCCGATACCATATTTTATAACCCCCCTCCCCCGAGATACTCAGAGTATACTATAGTGTCGTGAGCACCTTTGTGGACCCACAAGGCTTTACATACACGTAAAGACAAAACTTTGACCGACAAGGTCTAGACATATCCAAATAGAAGGCAATAAATAAATCAATTTCCAAAGTAATATTCATCATCGATGGACAAAATCCAACGGGTATTATACCCATAGCAATAAAATCGAACAACAAGAAAAACATTCCGTAGTACTCGAGTACTAAAATCATTCAAAGTACAACATCACGGATGGAGAATGTAAAAAGTATAGAAAAGGGAAATGACACAGCATCACTCTTGCCCATCATCTTCACGCTGACCCAGTACCCAATCGTTTGTTGGCCTAGAACCTGAAATACATAAAACGTACTTCTGCTCGAATGGGATTAGCCATGGAACAGGTAGTGCAAGTATATAGATTACGAAACAATATTTCTTGAACAATAAAGTAAGCATAGCATCAATTTTTTCAAAGTCGGGACTAGTATTCCAGAGTAACTAAATCTCATATCATTTCATATTTCAAATATATACGTGATTAACCGTGGATTGTTCCAGAAGCAGCAATCCCTCAGAGGACCCGTCAGCCCGTTCTAGATTTGTTAACCCAAAGATGTTCATGGATCGCACCAGAAGCAACGACCCCTCAGAGAACCCGTCCGCCCATCGCAGAGTGAACGTATACTCACACACAACATATATACTTCACTTTCAAAGTCAAGAACATATAATCATAAACGTATACTTGCATTTGAGACATATTTGAACCGAAAGGAAATGGTATTCAAGCTCGGGTGGTCCAAGAACCCGCCTCCAGCACTAAATGATTCGTACATAATACAATAATAAAAAATCAATGCTCGGTCCACAAGAAGGAAGTCCCGAACCCCTCTTATAATTGCCCCAAATATAATCCATAGACATAGGGGTCGGACACCACCCAAATCCCCTCAAATCCACAACACTCATGAAATTAGAACTTGAAATCATATGAGTAATGCATAAACCCGTAAGATTAATCGCAATCTCAGGGTTTTTATGATCAAAACGGATTAACGGACGAACTTAACAACCCCTCTAAAATACCCAACTAGGATTATAAGTATTTTACCTCGATATAGACTATGAACGAAAATCACATAATGTCCAATCCATGCTAGAAGCTCAAAAATGGTGATAGATGATGACACAAGGGTCAATTTCGCCGCTCATATGCTAAAGTCGCCGCTCCTACTCGAGAAGGATAAGGGTGAATGAAAAATGACGAGAGTTGATTGTTGTCCGCATTATATAGCCCTGGCCACGTTACATATGTAACATCCCAACACCTACGTACGTAAGGACATTAACGTATGCTAAAATCTGAAAATTACAAACGCTACAACCTGAGCAGGGGTTACTGCCTTGAACCATCAGAGGAAGTTACGTGCATTACATAGAGTACTTAACGTATGTTAAGGGCTGATAGTGTATACTATGCACTTAAGTTAGCGTACGTAAGTCTATTTCTAGAAGTTACTGCCTCAAGCCAATAGGTAATGTAATATCCGCATTTTTCTTCTTTTTCCGAGATTCCCGTTTTGGTGTATTTTTATTTTTTTAGTAGTTCGCTTGTAACCTTGTCGACATTTTGAATCTATGTTATTCTTGGAGTTTCTCCATCTGGGATGATCTTGGTGATGTTTTGATGTTATTCCATTTTATGTCATGTATTATGGCATGGACGTTCGATTCTCGTGGAACTCGTTCGCTTTTGTAATTTCTTTGGTTTCACGAGTTCGTATAGTTGAGTTGTTCGTGTTGGGAGTTTCGGTTTGTTAATCCGACATCGTATCACGGATTTTTGAACGTTTGGGCCGTTTCGTAACTTCCCTAAGTTTAGGGTATTCTTGTTATTTTTGTTGTTCCTGAACCTTCGGGCATTCGGAATCACGCTGCATCGTAACGTTTTGGTTTCTGACTTAAATCCGTGGTGAGTGTATCTGTTGGTCGTGGATACACCTTGTTATTTTTCTCTTTTCGATCGTTTCCTCGTCGAGACTATGGCCTGCTGTCACAGGCCATGTTACGGCCGTAAGCCGTATATGTTACGGCCGTAATAATCGAGAGTTACGGCCATAAGCTTCCTTCATACGGCCGTAACAAGGCTTCATTTCTTACCTCCTGGTCCAGTTCCGAGTTACGGGCGTATTATGTTCGAGTTACGGCCGTAAGTATCGATACGGCCGTAATGGTATTCTTGATACGGCCGTATGTGTCATTCGTCAATTTTGCCCAGTTCTTCCCACAGGCCAGTTACGGCCGTAAGAGAGTCAGGTTACGGCCGTAATGTTCCGATGGTACGGCCGTATGTGGGGTGTGTTACGGCCGTAACACCTGCCAGTATATAAACTGACAGCGGCCCAGGTTTTCCTCATTTCTCACATCTCTCTCTTCTCTTCGCGATGGGAGCGACGACTGAGGCTAGGGTTCGTCCGATTTCGATCCAAACTCCATTGTGAGCGCATATTCAAGTATCATATCATCCACCTATCACTAATCATCCATCGTTCATCTCCGAATCAAGGTAAAATCTCTTAGAACCCTACTTTTGGATAAATTGGGGGTTTTGAGATTTTCGTCCGATTCGTTCCATTTTGTTGATTAATTCGTGATGAATATGATTAATCTTGTTAATATCATTTGTTTTCCTATGGATTCATGGTATATTTTCATAGTTTTGCGGAATCGAGAGGGTTTGGTTGTGGTCCGCCCTCGTTGTTATTTCTATACGAATATACATGAATCGTAGGCAGGTTTTCGGGTGTATTCCATTTCCTTATTCGTCTAGAGTTGGTTGTGATTATGTTCTTCGAATCATTAGGTTCGGTTCCGTTGGTTCATAGCGTTCATCGGTGATTATCCTTTCCGTTCGTTGCGTCATCAATTATTCAAGGCAAGTATTTTTGGAAGCCTTTATGCTTAACGTGGAATGGTAATGTATTTTTGTGTGTGATTTGCTCACCTCGTGTTGGTCCGACGGGATCAAGGAGGGAATCCAAAGGGTTGAGTCCTGGATTCATGAGCTTGTATAGCTAGCCAGTTCGGGAGGGTTCTTAGAGGCCTCAGGCGGGATCAATGATATTACTCTGTTCCCAAGGTGATGCATGTGCGTGTTTTGTTTTTATAATGTGGCCAGCTCGGGAGGGTCCTTAGAGGCCTCGGGCGGGATCTATGATATTACTCTGTTCCCAAGGCAAATTGTTTGACTGTTTGTTTCTGGAAAAGACATGTCTGGTTTTGGTTTTTGAAATTGATATTGGTGCATGTACTACGAAATGTGTAAGCGATTGGTTTGCCTTGATTACTTGTACTAGCGTAATTGCTAACCCCTTTGGGAACCCGTTTTGGGGAAATTCTTGTTATGAATTTCAGGTTATGATTATCCGGACGAGCGGGCATCGGGACAGTACGAGGATGTTGGCCAGGGTCGTTGACATGTGCATTTGGGCCTTTCTATTTCTTTTGTCCATTTCGATTTGGTTGTTCTCACAGTTATAAACTTATAGATTGTACTCGCAAGTACTTAGGCTTTTCATTTCAAACTCCGTATTGTATTACTTTAAAATTGTTACATTGTCGGTTGATGCTTATTTCGCCGGTTGCTCCGGGCGTATCTTTTATGTCATATCATTTAAAGGTGTGTCCTCGCTAACCGAGATGGTTAGTCGAGTGGAGTTTTCTTATTTATAGCCTGGTGGGTCCCATGTAGGGGTCCACGGCGCTGTAATATACTCTGAATATCTCGGGGTGTTACAGAAAATGGTATCAGAGATTTAGGTTTATGGATACCTAGGCTTGTTGGATTATTTGGGTCTAGTCGTGTTTTGTTTTGCACATTGTCACACCGCTGCCAGCATCTCGGTACTTCTAGTGCTCGTAAGTTTTCTTATTCGGTCCTTTGTTTTCTTGCATTGTATTTCCGCTTTTCGAATCGTAGTTGCTTTTTCCTCCCTTACTCATCATCAACATACTTCTGTTATCTCTTAACACCAGTATGGATGCCGGAGGAAACCGTGGTCGTGGTCGTGGACGCGGCCGAGGACGTGGGGCAGCTGGTGGGGCGGCCACGTTACATTCTTCGGGAGCCGGCAGTACCGGTGACCGTCACAGTCATGCTTCTTCTCAGGAGCGCGCCGACCTTGGTATTGCGGCCGTTATGCAGCAAATAGTAAACCAAATGGCGGCGATAGCTCAAGTGGTTCAAAACCCCGATCAGGCCCATGCTAATCGGGGCGGGGTAGACCGTTGGCTCCAAGATGTCATCAAGATACATCCTCCTCAGTTTTCGGGAGCATCAGACCCGATCGGCTGGGAGGGGTGGATCAAGGAGATATCTAAGGTCTTCATTGCCACCAACTGTCCCGAGGACCGTAAGGTCCCTATTGCCCAGTACTTTCTCACTGGGGACGCTATGGATTGGTGGGAGGCCGTGGGGCCCAAAGATCATGTTGCTTCGTGGGCCGAATTTCAGGAACTGATGGAAACTGAATATTGTCCGTGGCCGGTCAGACAGGCTCGAGTGCATACTTTCTATGATGCTCAACCACGGGATATCCCCGTATCTCAAGCCATTGCCGATTTTAACAAGGAGTTGGGCTATGTGAAGACCCAAGTTGTCGAAGAGAGCGACAAAATTTTCCATTTTTCCAGGAGGATGAAACTGTCTATTCGGGACTATATGTCTGGACTCGTCTGCACTACTTTGAAGGATTATCAGAGTAGGGCCCTCGCTTATGATATGTCGGTGACGGCTAGTGATTTGGCTCGTGAGAGCAAGAAGCAGAAGTCGGTCGGAAATTTTTTTGGTCCCAAGAGTGGAGGCCAGCAGAAGTCTTAGTCTGCAAATATTTCTACGGGCGATTCGGCTCGTTTCTCTGGGAGCTTTCGAGGTGCCGCCGGAACCTCTGCTCGTGAACCCACATGCTTTAACTGTGGTGTGCAGGGCCATAGGAGCCGGCAGTGTCCTCGTCCGAAGTTTACTTGTCATACTTGTGGACAGTTGGGCCACAAGGCCCCCTTTTGTGAACAGATCAGACAGCTTCGCGGCGCCCGTTCTTCTCAACCAGTACCTATGGAGCCGAGTGTAAACCAGGGCTCATTTGCTCCGCCGCCTCCACCGAGTGCCGGCCACAGTAGGGGTCGGGGTTGTAATACCCGGTTGTGAATTCATTTATTATCATTCAGTAACTGTCACTCAGAATTTTTTTTCACTCAGTAATAATCATTCATCATTTATATTCAGTCAACTATGTTCACCATTCGGCGTATTTAGGGATCATCACTGTTTGAGATCGAGCCAAGATTATTGTCATCATCATCATCATGTTTTGATTTTCAGTTTGAGAGGTAGCGCACGCTGCACTTTCTGTCTAGCGCACGCTAATGGAGTGCATTTAACGCACGCTATGATTCAGTATTAGCGCACGCGAGCGCAAGAGATGCAGGCAGTCCAGTAGGTACTGGGCTGATTTGGGAAATTCGTAGCGCACGCTACGAGTGGTAAGTAGCGTACGCTAATTGTGTTGGCAACGCACGCTAAGACTTCAGAGTAGCGCACGCTAGCGCGCCGCATCGAGGACGAGGTTACGGACTCCGTGGATTTCGATATCAACTATCGGGTAGCGCACGCTAACATAAGGTTAACGACGCTAAGAACAGCCGTTAGCGCACGCTACCAAAGGTACTTAGCGCACGCTAACGATTGATCAAGGGGTACCGGATTACCCGGTACACGCGTTAGCGCACGCTAACATCGGGAGTTAGCGCGCGCTAAGCCGGGATGATAAATAGGGCGATTCGTCCAACCTTCGTCATTTCTTCATTTCTCAACCATTTCGGACGAGCTTGGGCGATTCGGAAAGGTCTTTTCGAGCTGCAATCATCTAGCATCATCTTCAAGCTCCTAAGTTGGATTAATCATCATCTAAATCAGTTTCATCACTCCAAATCAAGGTAATGATTCTTGGATCTAGAATTTCGGATCTTGGGTGTTTTGCTTTCGATCTCTTCGTGTTAAATCGATATTGTGTTGGAATATGTTAGATATGGATTATCTATCTTGGATACATGTATTTCTACGGATTCATTGCTGTAATTTCGGAATTTGTGAATAATTGAGGAATTGTTCAAGAACCCTTACGGGTTGACTTTGGAAAATTGGGGGTTTTCGATTAATTGTCGTTATAATCACGTTTTCGGATATTCATCTTGGATTATTGATAGTATTCATGAGGTTTTGTGGGTTTGAATCATTCATTGGAATTTGGTTTCGGATGTAATTAAGTTTTGGTTGTAAACAATTGGAGATTGTTTACAACGCGTTTGTTTTAATGCCCCAATGAGTTTCGGGTATTGTTGTATCGACTTTTGAGTTGGTTGTGATCATGCTTGATTCGTGTATTAAGAGAATTGTTGGTATTTGTGTTGTTCAAGGTTGTTCGAGCGGCCGATAATTTCATTAAGGACGTTGATCGTGGAAGTACCTTCTCGCCTTCGGTTTGAGGCAAGTTTTATACTTGTACTAGTCAATGAGCTAATGTCATCATGTATGTGTATGGATGTGTTGTATAATTCCGAGACTTAGTCTCTTCATGAATTCATTGATATCAAGAAATCGTTCGATACGATACCTTCCGGCAATTTTGCCAAATGTTTATTGTTGTTCATTAACGGCCGATTCAGGACATTGTAATACTCATTATTAATGTTATTGTCGATAGCCGGTTCGCGGTATCGATGTATCGATTGTTGTTAATATGGATGTCAATTTAAGACATCGTTGAGATCATTGTTATTCCTGTTTGTATTGTCATTAAAACTGTACAGGCCGATTAAAGGCATTGGCTTATTCATTTCTCACCTTCGTCGCTTCAGAATCGATTAAAGGTGCCGAGGCATCCTTCGTATCATTGTCATCGATTGGCCGTTCTCAGGCAAATCGAAATGTTCAATTATTCACCATCTCATTGTTATCGATTGACCGTTCTAAGGCAATCGAGGTACTTTAATCATTCATCGTATCATTCGTAACGATTGGCCATTCTAAGCCAATCGAAGTGCTTAATCATTCATGGAATCATCCGCTGCATCATTGTTATCGGTTGGCCATCCTAAGGCAATCGAGGTGTTAAATTGGGACTGTCAAGGACGGTGTCTATCCGTGTGTTACTGTCATCGTGTTGGCCGACTCAAGGCAGCACACTATCATTAATTGTGATACGGCTTCGTGCCGTGGCTTCGGCCCTTATTGTGATACGGCTGGATGCCGTGGCTTCGGCCCTTATTGTGATACGGCTGGATGCCGTGGCTTCGGCCCTTATTGTGATACGGCTTCGTGCCGTGGCTTCGGCCCTTATTGTGATACGGCTTCGTGCCGTGGCTTCGGCCCTCATTGATACAGCTTCGGGCTGTTTTGACTTCAGGTGTTTGTGATATTTGTTAATTTCCGCTGAACGACTTTCAGGCCTTTTGTAATGTCTTGGTATTTTCATTGGAGCCTTTGGGCATTATGATTCATATTAAATTCAGTTCTGGTTTGGTTCATGTCGTTTAATTCATTGTGGTATTCTGTGATTATGATTCGCCGTTGGGCATTTATGTTCTAACCTCGTCAATGTATTAATAGTATGCCGTGGGCATAGTATTTCACGAATGCTCGGTTCTTACCTTGGTTTGTGAGCATCTCGTATTATTATCATCATTGTACTGCTTCGTTACGCTTTGGATGCATATCATGTTATACATGTATTTGATGTTCATTATCTGGATGACTGACCCCGTGGGGGCGGAACATGTTTTTCATGTTTTAGGTGCTTGCGAGGAGAGAGTTGAGACACAGGGGCATGATGATGGCGACGAGGCATTCGAGCGATACTAGTCCGAGTTGTTCATGTTGGTCAGTCGGTTGGAGTGTTCTTCAGTTTGTCAGTCATCGTCATTTTGTATTACCCGAGCAGATACTCGTGGATGTTGTATTCTTACTCTTGGCCATGTAAGCCCATCGTTGTCGTTGAAATTCCTTATCGGAATATTGTGTCGGATATCATGGTAGGGACTATGATTTTCCCTTGTTGTTTAATTTAATGTATTTTAGTCATGTTCGCCTGGTGGATCTCCTGGCGTGGCGTCCGCGGCACTGTAATAACCCAATTGGATTTGGGGGTGTTACAGAAATGGTATCAGAGCTTTGGGTTGTGAAATACCCTGAGATGTGAGTTATGTGGTCCTACCGACGCGGTAGTGGTGGGATTGTCAGGTTATGACAATCTAGTCAGTCAGGTTTTGTGAGTCGTAATATTAGTGCGACTGCACGAGTCATTCATTCATCGAGTCGTCGTCAGTGAAGACTAGTATCGCGAGACCTCGAAGCTTCGTATGACCTGTGTAAGGACTCGATTCTCTTTGTGTTCATACATTCATCATGTCATTAATTGTTCATGCTTTGCTGAAACCTATATGTGATATTAGTGTTATGATTGATTCATGACTAATTGTTTTGGGACATGTGTGGCTTGTGTAAGCATTAAGGATCAACTCATTCATTAGTTAATAATCCTCAATCATCATTCTGATCTTGTCGATCATGTTAATTCATTCATCACTCAGTCAATATCATTACTCAGTTAATTCATCACTCAGATAATTCATTCATCACTCAGTCAATATCATTACTCAGTTAATTCATCACTCAGATAATTCATTCAACACTCAGTCAATATCATTACTCAGTTAATTCATCACTCAGATAATTCATTCAACACTCAGTCAATATCATTACTCAGTCAATTCATCGCTCAGATAATTCATTCATCACTCAGCCAATATCATTACTCAGTTAATTCATCACTCAGTTAACTCATTCATCACTCAGTTAATTCATTCATCATTCAGTCAATATCATTGCTCAGTTGCTTCATTCATCACTCAATTAATCTCATCGTTTAGCTAATTCACTCGTCACTCAGTCAATCTCATTGTTCAGTTAATTCATTCGTCATTCAGTCGATCTCATTGTTCAGTTAATTCATTAATCATTCAGCCCATCTCACGGTTCAGTTGTTGATCTTGAGGATCGAATTTTCAACCTTGTTAACTTGTTCAAGGTAATCATTTCAGGAATTTCATCAGGCAATCATGTTACCTCATTTGATGTTTCATACGATCTTATCATACTCTGACGTAATGTCGACGATCATTTCATTAAATCATTAATGCATTCATTGTGCGAGAGCGTGTATGCTCATTATTGTCACTCTGTAACGTAATCATAATGCGATATTCATGCGGAATCTATAATCATCATGTGACTTTCCTACTTCGATGGATAGAGTCATCGAGGACGCAGGGGAAGAGGCGGTGCGGGCCGGAACCCGGGATCTCGTGTGCATGCCCACACGAACGCAAGGGATATCATTAATTCATCAAATAGCGAGGCTACTCATTCATCAGCAGATAATCATTCACCGTCAGGGAGTCGTACCCGTGAGGCATCTCCCCCGGCAGGTGTTCGGGTTGATCCATTCATATTTCTGCAGGGCATGATGGCCCAGATGACTCAGATGACGCGGATAGTGGAGACCATGCAGACCTCGATGGTTCGTGGTCCACCGCAATGAGGATGCTGTGCCATTTCATGGACAGACCGGAGGAGTGAATCGATTGTTGGCGATATCTCTCGCCGATGCCGCCTACTTTTGAGGGTTCGTCGAACCACCGATATTGTTCATTGGCTCGAGCATTTTGATAAACTCTTCGACATGGTTCGTGTCCTAAGAGAATAAAGTGGCGAGCGGCTTATTACTTGAGTAAGGGCGCTTATTCGTGGTGGCTTTCTGTGAAACCCATCGATCGTGATTGTATTCGGAGCGAGTTCAAGACTCTCATGTTAGAGAGGTATTATCCGGCTCCACTTCGTGAAGCCAAGTTGTCAGAGGTTTTGAACCCCGAACCCGACGAGGACGAGGGTGTTATTGTCATTGCTGAGAAGTTTCAGGGACTACTTCAGTTTGCTTCGTCAATTATCCGTACTGAGGCGGATAAAATTAAGTATTTTAGCAAGAGGCTAAATCCGCAGTTGAGGATGCAGTTGTTCAATCACAATTGTAATTCACTTAGTGAGTTCATCGGGAAGACTCTTGGAGCAGAGCTTTTGATCAAGGAGCTTACTCAAGCATCCTTCGATTTCTTGGTGAGAGGACTAGAATGTCGGCTCGCCTGCAGGGACATCGTGCTCCGACGTCCAAGGGGTCGCTTTTCTAGTCGTCTTCGTGGCCGGGACAAGATCTTCCTCTCGGCGACGAGTTCGACCGTTGTTTGCTTTAACCGTGATTCAAGAAAGTCACGTTAGCACCGGTGTACGGTGCCGGCTATTGTTTGTTTTCTCGTGTGGGAGGCGGGGACACCGCGTAAATACTGCAGGGGTTCTAGCGCCAGTAAATCTCAAGAGAGCTCAAGGGCCTCGAGAGACTTCGTTACTCCAGCCCGTACATCATCCAAGGGACCCTATCAGGCTTCGAGAGCCCGAGGTAAGGACATTCATCACCGGTTTGAACAAGTTAATTCTTGTTCGTTAATAGTATAATCATTCATTTCGTTGTCGTTCATTCATTCATATAATTCATTCATCATACATCAATCATGTTGGGACTTGTCATCATGGAACTAATCATTCAATTCACGAGGAACAACGGTTCCAATAATTTCACTTGATCTATCACTCATGACGTTATTAATTCACCTTGGTGAGTCATTATTGATCCTGGTCGGATTTATAGTCATTTATCATTCATCATTCATTTTAGTCACTTTCATTCTCGTGACCTTCTAAGATCATAGTTAGCGGCCAATTCATCATCGGATATACCTTTAATCGTTGAGATAGAGGAAATCGATGATATGGGAGGATATCGATGTTGGGTACATTTGAGATGTAACCTTGTTTTTGGATGACAGTGTAAATCTATCCGTAATAATGTATCGTGACTGTGGAACATTTATTGTTGATCTATCTTATTATGATCATATTCGAGAATCTTGAGATTTGGGTCATTTGTTGGGAATTCATCCCTCCGGCGTTGTGCTCGAGATTTCGTGATAATTTGAGAAATCGTTCACTGTGCTTCGAGACGTCAAGTCTTAGGGACTTGGGCTTGCGGTTGATTTGGTCCCGAGGACTATTTGGGCGTTATTGTTTCCAGATCGTGATGGATAGTTCATATCCCGAGTTGTTTACCCTCAGTTTCGAGGACGAAACTCTTTTTAAGGGGGGGAGTATGTAATACCCGGTTGTGAATTCATTTATTATCATTCAGTAACTGTCACTCAGAATTTTTTTTCACTCAGTAATAATCATTCATCATTTATATTCAGTCAACTATGTTCACCATTCGGCGTATTTAGGGATCATCACTGTTTGAGATCGAGCCAAGATTATTGTCATCATCATCATCATGTTTTGATTTTCAGTTTGAGAGGTAGCGCACGCTGCACTTTCTGTCTAGCGCACGCTAATGGAGTGCATTTAACGCACGCTATGATTCAGTATTAGCGCATGCTAGCGCAAGAGATGCAGGCAGTCCAGTAGGTACTGGGCTGATTTGGGAAATTCGTAGCGCACGCTACGAGTGGTAAGTAGCGTACGCTAATTGTGTTGGCAACGCACGCTAATACTTCAGAGTAGCGCACGCTAGCGCGCTCAGATCAGAGGACAGTAGGTTCTGGACTCCAGGATTTTGGATATCAACTATCAGGTAGCGCACGCTAACATAAGGTTAACGTACGCTAAGAACAGGCTGTTAGCGCACGCTACCAAAGGTACTTAGCGCACGCTAACGATTCAGTCAAGGGGTACTGGATTACCCGGTACACGCGTTAGCGCACGCTAACATCAGGAGTTGGCGCGCGCTAAGCTGGGACAGTATAAATAGGACAGTTCGGTTCAACCTTCGTCATTTCTTCATTTCTCAACCATTTCGGACGAGCTTGGGCGATTCGGAAAGGTCTTTTCGAGCTGCAATCATCTAGCATCATCTTCAAGCTCCTAAGTTGGATTAATCATCATCTAAATCAGTTTCATCACTCCAAATCAAGGTAATGATTCTTGGATCTAGAATTTCGGATCTTGGGTGTTTTGCTTTCGATCTCTTCGTGTTAAATCGATATTGTGTTGGAATATGTTAGATATGGATTATCTATCTTGGATACATGTTTTTCTACGGATTCATTGGTGTAATTTCGGAATTTGTGAATAATTGAGGAATTGTTCAAGAACCCTTACGGGTTGACTTTGGAAAATTGGGGGTTTTCGATTAATTGTCGTTATAATCACGTTTTCGGATATTCATCTTGGATTATTGATAGTATTCATGAGGTTTTGTGGGTTTGAATCATTCATTGGAAGTTGGTTTCGGATGTAATTGAGTTTTGGTTGTAAACAATTGGAGATTGTTTACAACGCGTTTGTTTTAATGCCCCAATGAGTTTCGGGTACTGTTGTATCGACTTTTGAGTTGGTTGTGATCATGCTTGATTCGTGTATTAAGAGAATTGTTGGTATTTGTGTTGTTCAAGGTTGTTCGAGCGGCCGATAATTTCATTAAGGACGTTGATCGTGGAAGTACCTTCTCGCCTTCGGTTTGAGGCAAGTTTTATACTTGTACTAGTCAATGAGCTAATGTCATCATGTATGTGTATGGATGTGTTGTATCATTCCGAGACTTAGTCTCTTCATGAATTCATTGATATCAAGAGATCGTTCGATACGATACCTTCCGGCAATTTTGCCAAATGTTTATTGTTGTTCGTTAACGGCCGATTCAGGGCATTGTAATACTCATTATTAATGTTATTGTCGATAGCCGGTTCGCGGTATCGATGTATCGATTGTTGTTAATATGGATGTCAATTTAAGACATCGTTGAGATCATTGTTATTCCTGTTTGGATTGTCATTAAAACTGTACAGGCCGATTAAAGGCATTGGCTTATTCATTTCTCACCTTCGTAAGTCAGAATCGATTAAAGGTGCCGAGGCATCCTTCGTATCATTGTCATCGATTGGCCGTTCTCAGGCAAATCGAAATGTTCAATTATTCACCATCTCATTGTTATCGATTGACCGTTCTAAGGCAATCGAGGTATTTTAATCATTCATCGTATCATTCGTAACGATTGGCCATTCTAAGCCAATCGAAGTGCTTAATCATTCATGGAATCATCCGCTGCATCATTGTTATCGGTTGGCCATCCTAAGGCAATCGAGGTGTTAAATTGGGACTGTCAAGGACGGTGTCTATCCGTGTTATCTTGTCATCGTGTTGGCCGACTCAAGGCGGACACTATCATTAATTGTGATACGGCCGCGCCGTGGCTTCGCCCTTATTGTGATACGGCCGATGCCGTGGCTTCGCCCTTATTGTGATACGGCCGATGCCGGATTCGCCCTTATTGTGATACGGCTTCGCGCGTGGCTTCGCCCTTATTGTGATACGGCTTCGCGTCGTGGCTTCGCCCTCATTGATCTGACTTCGCTTTTGACTTCAGTGTTTGTGATATTTGTTAATTTCCACCGAACGACTTTCGTGCCTTTTGTAATGTCTTGGTATTTTCATTGGAGCCTTTGGGCATTATGATTCATATTAAATTCAGTTCTGGGTTTGGTTCATGTCGTTTAATTCATTGTGGTATTCGTGATTATGATTCGCCGTTGGGCATTTATGTTCTAACTCGTCGAATGTATTAATAGTATGCCGTGGGCATAGTATTTCACGAATGCTCGGTTCTTACCTTGGTTTGTGAGCATCTCGTATTATTATCATCATTGTACCGCTTGCTTCGCTTTGGATGCATATCATGTTATACATGTATTTGATGTTCATTATCTGGATGATCGACCCGTGGGGCGGAACATGTTTTTCATGTTTTAGGTGCTTGCGAGGAGAGAGTTGAGACACAGGGGCATGATGATGGCGACGAGGCATTCGAGCGATACTAGTCCGAGTTGTTCATGTTGGTCAGTCGGTTCGAGTGTTCTTCAGTTTGTCAGTCATCGTCATTTTGTATTACCCGAGCAGATACTCGTGGATGTTGTATTCTTACTCTTGGCCATGTAAGCCCATCGTTGTCGTTGAAATTCCTTATCGGAATATTGTGTCGGATATCATGGTAGGGACTATGATTTTCCCTTGTTGTTTAATTTAATGTATTTTAGTCATGTTCGCCTGGTGGATCTCCTGGCGTGGGGTCCACGGCACTGTAATAACCCAATAGGATTTGGGGGTGTTACAGGGGTCAGCCCGCTAGAGGAGGAGGTTCCAGTGTCGGCTCTGCCCAGCCGCGTATCTACGAGATGAGGAGGGCCGATGATCCAACAGCCACTGTGGCGACAGGTACCGTTCATATCCATTCTCATCCTGTCAGTGTGCTTTTCGATTCTGGTGCTACACATTCGTTCATATCGCTGGGGTGTGTGCGCCGTTTGAGTATCGACTGTTTGTCGCCTTGCGAGTCTTTCATCGTTAAACTTCCTAGCGGTGATAGGATCGTTGGCGATCGAGAGGTCCGAGACTGTTCTGTGTTTATTTGTGAGAGAGCTTGGCTCTCTAATCTTATTGTTGTTGATATTGAGGGTGAGGATTTGATTCTCGGGGATGATTGGATCGAGCGGCATGGTGCAATCATGAACTACCGCACGAGGATCATTACCATGCTAGCCGAGGACGGCACCGAACATTCTTTCGCGGGGCGAAAGAGAAACCAGAAGTTTGTTATTAACGCCTTGAAGGCGATGAAACTCCTGCGAAAGGGGTGTACTGGTTATTGGTGCTACGCCTTGAAGGCAGAAAATGGTGGAGTCGAGCTTTCGTTGATTCCAGTCGTTAGTGAGTTTCCTGATGTATTTCCTGACGAGTTACCGGGATTGCCACCCGATCGTGAGATTGAGTTTGCTATAGAGTTAGAGCCGGGCGCGGCTCCGATTTCGAAGGCGCCGTATCGCATGGCACCTTCAGAGATGGCCGAGTTGAAGAAACAGTTGAGTGAGCTTCTTGAGTCGGGTTATATTCGACCGAGCGCTTCGCCTTGGGGCGCACCGGTCCTGTTTGTGCGTAAGAAGGATGGTTCACTGCGTTTGTGTATCGACTATCGCGAACTCAACAAGGTGACCATCAAGAACAAGTATCCTTTGCCGAGGATTGATGACTTGTTCGATCAGTTGCAGGGAGCGGCGGTATTCTCAAAGATTGATTTGAGATCGGGGTACTATCAGCTCCGGGTGAGGGAGTCCGATGTGCCGAAAACAGCTTTTCGGACGAGATACGGACATTATGAGTTTGTAGTTATGCCTTTCGGGCTAACTAATGCGCCGGCGGTGTTCATGCAGTTGATGAACAAAGTCTTTATCGAGTATCTGGATAAGTGTGTCGTCGTCTTCATTGACGATATTCTTATCTATTCGAGGAATGAGGAAGAATATGCCCATCATTTGCGGATAGTGTTAGACATTTTGAGGACCGAACAACTCTATGCGAAGTTCTCGAAATGTGAATTCTGGCTGAAGGAAGTGATGTTTTTAGGTCACGTGATTTCAGCCGAGGGAGTTCGTGTGGATCCGCAGAAAATTGAGGCAATGTTGGATTAGGCACCGCCCACGAATGTGAAGGAGATCCGTAGTTTCTTGGGTTTAGCTGGCTACTACCGTAGGTTCGTCGAGGGTTTCTCGAAACTGGCTCGACCACTTACACAGTTGCTCCAGAAATCCGAGAAGTTCGTCTGGAATGACGAGAGGCAGTCGAGTTTTGAGGAGCTGAAGAGGCGTTTGACTTCAGCCCTGATTTTGGCATTGCCATGTGGCAACGAGGGTTTTGCCGTTTATAGTGATGCTTCGGGTCAGGGTCTTGGGTGCGTATTGATGCAGCATGGCAAGACCATTGCCTATGCGTCGAGACAGTTGAGGCCGTATGAGCTTAACTACCCTACTCATGATTTGGAGTTAGCGGCAGTTGTTTTTGCGCTCAAGATTTGGCGTCACTACCTTTTCGGCTCTGCATGTCAGATTTTTACCGATCATAAAAGTCTGAAATACATATTTACTCAGCGGGAGTTGAATATGAGGCATAGGAGGTGGTTAGAGCTGATTAAGGATTATGACCTCGAAATCCTTTATCATCCGGGCAAGGCGAACGTCGTGGCCGACGCCTTGAGTCGGAAACCGGTTGCGTTGCGAACGCTTGAGGTCCTTTCGTCTCAGTCTGAGCTTCGGCGGGCTTTGATTGAGTTAGATGTTGAGGTTTTGTTGCCTGGGGCTGTCGGGCAACTTTGGGCTTTAGAGGTTTCGTCGTCTTTGATCGATGAAATTAAGCTGAAGCAGTTAGAGGATCCGATGATTACTCAAATCCGAGAGAACGTTCTTAAGGGAAAGTCTCCTGGGTTTGTGATTCATGAGGATGGTGTTTTGAGATTCCAGAGTCGGCTTTGTGTACCGAACGACTCAGAGTTGAGGCAGAGTATTTTGCGCGAGGCCCATGCTACGCCTTACTCCGTTCATCCTGGTTCGAGTAAGATGTACAAAGACCTGAGGAGGAATTTCTGGTGGAGTAATATGAAGGAGGAGGTCGCACAGTTTGTAGCGAGATGTTTGACTTGTCAGCAGGTCAAGATCGAGCATCAGCGACCGGCTGGGTTATTGCAGTCACTTCCCGTTCCAGAATGGAAATGGGAAGATTTATCGATGGATTTCATTTCGAGTTTGCCGAGATCGAGGTCGGGCATGAATATGGTATGGGTGATTGTTGATCGTCTGACCAAGTCGGCACATTTTCTGGGCATCAAGGATACTTGGGGCCTGGAGAAGTTGGCTCGTGTGTTTATCGCGCAGATTATGAGGCTTCACGGTACTCTGAAGTCTATTGTTTCGGATCGTGATGGCCGTTTTGTATCACACTTTTGGCAGGCGGTGCATAAGGCGTTGGGTACTCGTTTGCGTTTGAGCACCTCTTTTCACCCCCAGTCAGATGGGCAGTCGGAGCGCACTATCCAGACATTTGAAGATATGTTGCGTGCTTGTGCTCTCGATTGGACTAATGACTGGGAGGAGCATTTGCCATTGATCGAATTCACGTACAACAACAGTTGGCACGCGTCGATTCGGATGGCACCGTATGAGGCACTTTATGGGCGGCGATGTCGATCACCGATTTGTTGGAATGAGGCGTCCGATTTGGTCGGGACCGAGCCGGATGTCATTTTAGAGACGAGACGGAAGATAGACTTAATTCGGGAACGGATGTTGACTACCCAGAGTCGACAGAAGTCATATGCCGATGTCCGTCGTCGACCTTTAGAATTCGAGGTGGGAGACCACGTTTTGCTGAAGGTGTCGCCGACGAGAGGAGTTTTTCGTTTCGGGAAAAAAGGGAAGTTGAGTCCGAGATTTATTGGACCCTTCGAGATTCTCGAGAGAGTCGGTGAGTTAGCATACCGTTTGGCGTTACCTCCGGCCTTGAGTCGCGTGTATAGTGTTTTCCATGTTTCCCAGCTAAGGAAATATGTCCCGGATCCTATTCATATCATCGACTATAGTGATATCGATATTGCCGAGGACTTTACCTTCGAGGAGCGTCCCTTGAAGATTTTGGAGCACCGTGATAAACGACTAAGGCATAAGACCATCCCTTTGGTCAAGGTGCAGTGGTCAAGACATGGTGTCGAGGAGGCAACTTGGGAAACCGAGGATAGCATGCGTGCTAGATACCCCGAGTTGTTTGTTTCTTAAGTTTCGGGACGAAACTTGTTTTTAGAAGGGTAGAATGTAATATCCGCATTTTTCTTCTTTTTCCGATATTCCCGTTTTGGTGTATTTTTATTTTTTTAGTAGTTCGCTTGTAACCTTGTCGACATTTTGAATCTATGTTATTTTTGGATTTTCTCCATCTGGGATGATCTTGGTGATGTTTTGATGTTATTCCGTTTTATGTCATGTATTATGGCATGGACGTTCGATTCTCGTGGAACTCGTTCGCTTTTGTAATTTCTTTGGTTTCACGAGTTCGTATAGTTGAGTTGTTCGTGTTGGGAGTTTCGGTTTGTTAATCCGACATCGTATCACGGATTTTTGAACGTTTGGGCCGTTTCGTAACTTCCCTAAGTTTAGGGTATTCTTGTTATCTTTGTTGTTCCTGAACCTTCGGGTATTCGGAATCACGCTTCATCGTAAGGTTTTGGTTTCTGACTTAAATCCATGGTGAGTGTATCCGTTGGTCGTGGATACACCTTGTTATTTTTCTCTTTTCGATCGTTTCCTCGTCGAGACTATGGCCTGCTGTCACAGGCCATGTTATGGCCGTAAGCCATAAATGTTACGGCCGTAATAATCGAGAGTTACGGCCGTAAGCTTCATTCATACGGCCGTAACAAGGCTTCGTTTCTTACCTCCTGGTCCAGTTCCGAGTTACGGGCGTATCATGTTCGAGTTACGGCCGTAAGTATCGATACGGCCGTAATGGTATTCTTGATACGGCCGTATGTGTCATTCGTTAATTTTGCCCATTTCTTCCCAGAGGCCAGTTACGGCCGTAAGAGAGTCAGGTTACGGCCGTAATGTTCTGATGTTACGGCCGTATGTGGGGTGTGTTACGGCCGTAACACCTGCTAGTATATAAACTGGCAGCGGCCCAGTTTTTCCTCATTTCTCACATCTCTCTCTTCTCTTCGCGACGGGAGCGACGACTGAGGCTAGGGTTCATCCGATTTCGATCCAAACTCCATTGTGAGGGCATATTCAAGTATCATATCTTCCACCTATCACTAATCATCCATCGTTCATCTCCGAATCAAGGTAAAATCTCTTAGAACCCTACTTTTGGATAAATTGGGGGTTTTGGGATTTTCGTCCGATTCGTTCCATTTTGTTGATTAATCCGTGATGAATATGATTAATCTTGTTAATATCATTAGTTTTCCTACGGATTCATGGTATATTTTCATAGTTTTGCGGAATCGAGAGGGTTTGGTTGTGGTCCGCCCTCGTTGTTATTTCTATACGAATATACATGAATCGTAGGCGGGTTTTCGGGTGTATTCCATTTCCGTATTCGTCTAGAGTTGGTTGTGATTATGTTCTTCGAATCGTTAGGTTCGGTTCCGTTGGTTCATAGCGTTCATCGGTGATTATCCTTTCCGTTCGTTGCGTCATCAATTATTCAAGGCAAGTATTTTTGGAAACCTTTATGCTTAACGTGGAATGGTAATGTATTTTTGTGTGTGATTTGCTCACCTCGTGTTGGTCCGAAGGGATCAAGGAGGGAATCCAAAGGGTTGAGTCCTGGATTCATGAGCTTGTATAGCTAGCCAGTTCGGGAGGGTTCTTAGAGGCCTCGGGCGGGATCAATGATATTACTCTGTTCCCAAGGCGATGCATGTGCGTGTTTTGTTTTTATAATGTGGCCAGCTCGGGAGGGTCCTTAGAGGCCTCGGGCGGGATCTATGATATTACTCTGTTCCCAAGGCAAATTGTTTGACTGTTTGTTTCCGGAAAAGACATGTCTGGTTTTGGTTTTTGAAATTGATATTGGTGCATGTACTATGAAATGTGTAAGCGATTGGTTTGCCTTGATTACTTGTACTAGCGTAATTGCTAACCCCTTTGGGGACCCGTTTTGGGGAAATTCTTGCTATGAATTTCAGGTTATGATTATCCGGACGAGCGGGCACCGGGACAGTACGAGGATGTTGGCCAGGGTCGTTGACATGTGCATTTGGGCCTTTTTATTTCTTTTGTCCATTTCGATTTGGTTGTTCTCACAGTTATAAACTTATAGATTGTACTCGCGAGTACTTAGGCTTTTCATTTCAAACTCCGTATTGTATTACTTTAAAATTGTTACATTGTCGGTTGATGCTTATTTCGCCGGTTGCTCCGGGCGTATCTTTTATGTCATATCATTTAAAGGTGTGTCCTCGCTAACCGAGATGGTTAGTCGAGTGGAGTTTTCTTGTTTATAGCCTGGTGGGTCCCATGTAGGGGTCCACGGCGCTGCAATATACTCTGAATATCTCGGGGTGTTACAGGTAAATCGTCGCACGTTTCAACCTCGACCTAACATTTGCAAAACATGGTTAACATACACTATTGACTGATGTTAACGTGGGTAAGAAGGTTAACAGAGGCTACTGCCTTGACCTCTATGTATCTTTCCGTACGTTACGTATAACATTAGTGTACACTAACTACATAAGTTACATACATAAAACTAGGTATGTAGCATACGTAACCATGCAAATAGCAACAGTGCTCCGTCTGTTTGATGAAATACCACAACCACACAATGGAATATACTGTTCAACCCACGATTGAAAACCTAATGCGAGCATCAAATAATACATTCAAACACTTACAGATCTCGAAAACATCAACCCGATGTATACGAAACGAACTTGGGTGATAATCTGCGAAAATAAAAGAAGGACATGAATCAATACTACATCCAAAATTCCACACGGAACAAATAATATAAAGGCAAAAATAAACGTAACAGGATTCAATATTACATGGTACAAAGTTCAAGCGCTCAGAAAAATTAAGAAATACGGAAATAGGAAATATGGATATTACAGATTCCTCTTGCCTCGTTGCGGTGCCTGTAGCTTGTTGTACAAGACGGACTGATTTCTCCTGTTGACTCTCAGCTTCTTCCTATTACTTAGAAGGGACTGAATTCTTCTGTCTGACGGAGCGGGATGTATCTTCCTCAATTGGAGGGACTGATTTCTCCTGTTGCTAGTTTGGTGCAGCAATTTCAGTAGTCACAGGAGGGACTGGTTCCTCCTGTACCTTGCCAGCCTGGCCTGCTTTATTTTGAGGGGTGTGGGACTTGGGATCAGATGATGTCCATTGGCCCTCATTAGCCTTGGAGTTAGCGAAATGTTTCTCGCGAGCCTCTTCATGGCTCGTTATCCCCATTTGAGTCGGTATCTGAGTGATGGCTTGAGCTTTGAGTCCCATCTTTGGACTATTTCTTCTCTTTCATTCGGGCCTTTTCATTTTCCATATAATATGTCGTGATCAGCTCATGGCAAAAGCGATCATCCCATCTAATCAAGACCTTGACGTTTTGGGTGTCCATGACTTCCAGGACAAAAAATTCTTTCTCCTTACAATCCTCCCAGTTATACAAAGTGTCATATGGGGTGACCCTATAGTCCTTCTATAATTTGAAACGTTCAACCGCCTCATCAATTTGGGCCTGGAGAACTATTTTATTTATTATGTCAGTAGGGGAGGACTCCGAACACTGTAGGGTTCTAATATCCGTTTGGGATCCTCTACAGGCATGGGAGCCTATTGAGGAGAAGGATCCCTAATAGGGTGGGGTGCCCTATTAGGACAGGGACTCCTTATAGGGGTAGGGGCCTTGTTAGGAGTGGTGGCTATCGGCTCTGAAGGGGTAGGCGATTCACCAATTCCTTCCAATTTAACAAACAACTGGTCATCCGTCATATCCGTAACATGCTCAAGATATCCTGTGGGACCAACTAGTGTTTCTTTGATAGGAGTTGCGTTATGCGGTCCTACTACTACGGTAGAGGGTGCACTAGGAGGAACTACCTTAGTGACCGCTGTAGTCACCTAAGGTGTTGTAGGAACAGCTTCCTACTTTGAAGACTTCTTTGTCTTCTTCTTTTTCCTCTTCTTCTCGACAACTATAGGAGAGCTGCTATCAGGTATAGATCTTTTCTTACTGATGTGCTTCTTCTTCCTATCATCAGCCTTGGCCCTGTAGGAGTGATTGGCGATGTCTCTTGGATCACTCGACGTTAGCAATGAAAATGGGTTGGGCCTGTTGGCAAGAAGAGTTGCTTTGTTAAACAGGGTGGGATTGGAACCACCTAAGAATTTTCTATCTTGAATCTTCTTGGCAGCAAGAGATTGTCGTATGCCACAAGTCAATAAATAGTTCAACATCAGGTGGAAGGACTTCCTTGCCGAATTTGGCTTTGAAGCCTCCTCCTATAGGCGCTTCATAATCACTTGGCACCGGTTGACTTTCCCTCCAGACATGATGGCGACCACCATACGAAACCTCAGATTTGTGCACATCTCAAAGGCTCTGGGGCGGTTCTTCACGACCATGTAACAGAATTCATGAAGATAAAAGTAGGGGGTGAAGTTCTTCTTGTGGCATGAAGGATGGATTTCTTACGGCATAGAGTTCCCAGTGAATAGATTCGAGTAGGCTTCCAACAACCTGTTAGATCCAAAAGTTTCTAGCTCCTCCATAGTCGGAACATCTGAGGGCAACTTGTACAATTTCTCAAGGAGCTCCCTATTGATGGAGATCTCCTTCTCCTGCACATTGATCACAATAGTAGTTACCGCAACTCCCTTCTATTTAGATGCATAGTTAAATTCAACATCGAGATAGAATTCCTCCATGATCTGTTCGTGATAATTTTCTAAGTGAAGACTACCCAGTCTATACAGACCTGATTGCTTGACACGGGAAATGAAAAGGTCCATCCCAGTCATGTCTTTGTCCTTAGAGATGATACGCTCTTGAAGAACAGAGTGAGCAAAGGTACATCCGCCAATAATTGTGTCCTTCTTCAGAAAAAGTACTAAGGTTTGTGAAGAAGATATTTTGCAGTAGATAGAGAAGATTAAACAAACTTGGCAGAAAGATTTCAAAGTATATAAGCTGTCTGTTGTAGGCTCGTTTAATATGCAGAGAGCATAAAGAGCTGTGGATCAGTAAACTGGCTCGTTTAATATATTGTAGGCTCGTTTTAAATATTAATTATATTACATTGAATTTATTAATTACATTATATGTACATATGATATATATTAAAAAATATATTCTTAAATATAGGATATACAAGTACCCGAATATTCATTGAGTACCCGATTACTCGACGGGGAGTACCCGAAATCGATCCGAATCAAACAAGGTAGGGTATGGGAGGCATACTCGTACCCTAAACCACCCATTGACATTCCTAGACAAAACAGGTTTACTTTACCTTTTTTATTTTACATTTTTTTATTTTTATTTTTATTATTACTATTTGACGCCATTTTTATTTTTTATTATTATTATTATTACTATTACTTGGACTAGGAGAGGAACCCGCAAATTTATCCTTAGTGGCTGGCTACTGCTCGCCAGGAGGTACAAACCCCTCCGAACACCATGAAATCTTCCAGTACCTGGATGCGGCTTGCTATTTCCACCAGCAATTCCAGCAGAAAGCCCGACCAAATTGGCAATCGATTCCATATCCCCAATTCGGATTATATTGAATTCTCAGCAAATCACATCAGGGAAAATTAAGTATTTTCAGAACGTCAAGTTAAGAGGAGGAGCTGTATTAGGGATAATGGACGAGACTCCATGACATTTATCTCTTGATCTGCCGCCAAATAGGAGCACATCCCCTGATTCCAGCAAAACCTTGTTGACATTCTTTTGAATGCCGTACAAGAACTCGGCGGCAGATCACCCAAAGATACCGGCACAACAAGCAATTGTCTTCCTAGACTCTGACGGCTCTCGGCATCATCCTGGTGCATGTTGAGTCTTGCTACTTTTTGAATTGTGTTCTACTCCTGTAATTGATTAAAAAACGTGATTTTCCCCATATCTTTTATGTCTATAATTTCTTCCCTATAATTTATAATTTGACCGTAATTTTCCTCCTTTAAATGCTATAAAATCCCCAAAAAAAGTCATAAAAATATTTCTGAACATAAAAATAAATAAAAAGTTTACCAACAAATTAAAATTGTAAGTTATTAGGAGGAAATACAAATGTGAAAGATACAGGAGGAAAACTGTGGAATTTGATAAATTATAGGGGTAAAAAGCCGTTCGGTTCTCCATATGAAATGGAAAAATGGAGATCTATTTTCTCTATAAGAAGATGTCTTAAAACAATTTTTCAAAATAATACAAAATTTGAGATAATATATTTCTAAAGTTTTAATTTAAAATAACAAACCAAAATTACCTGCAATGTTGTATGGCTCCGAATGTTGGGCGATGAAGAAGTCGTTTGAGGACAAGTTGGAAGCGGCTGAAATGAGAATGTTACGTTGGCCGTGCGGTCGTACAATGTTGGATAGAATCCCAAACAAGGTTTTCAGGAACGCGCTAGAAGTGGCGCCCATTTCTGCGAAAGTTAGGGAAAGGAGATTGAGATGGTTTGGCCACGTCCGTAGAAGGCAGGCATCTGCTCCAGTGAGGAGGGTCGAGAGTTTATTGGTGGTCGGGGAGAGGAGGAGAGGCAGACCGAGGAGGACGTGGGAGGAGCAGCTGAGATTAGATTTGAAGGCCTTAAACCTTTCTGAGACCATGACTGTTGATAGGTGCGCTTGGAGGCATCAGATCAGAGTTGTGGATTCTTTTGTAGGGAGCGGTGCTGTAGTTGAGAGCCTCAGGGTTGGGTTGTCTCGGTTAGCTTTGACCTAGAGCATTGTATTTTTTTTTACTTTTATTGTATATTTTATCCCATTGCCTTTTGCGTGTAGTGTATTTTTGACAGAGAGATGTGCGCAGAGTCAACCTCTCTTCTGTTAGAGCAGCGTTCATCGAGAATGCAGTTGCCAAAGTTCCCTTAGGTAAGTCTCATGTGAATTAAGTCATGGGCTCAGGTATGGTTTTGAGCTTTTTCGCATCATATGCTTCTTTGTTTATATCACTCAATACTTTGTTGTGCACTAAGTTGGGGGTCTTCACGGAAATAGCCTCCCTACCGTAAAAAGTAGGGGCATGGTCTGCGTACACTTCCAGTACATTTTCTCTTATCCCATAACGAGAATGGAATGTTCGATTTATTTACATGGACTTCACTTCAATGTTTACCAAGTCAAGAATGCAATTGAAATACAATAAACAGTGAATGAATCGTATTCCCTTTTTATTAATTATTCCATAATTACAAGTATAATGCCCTTACTCTCTCATCCCCTGAGTGGCATTCGAGGGCATATTCCTAACAATCTCCCACTTGCACTCAATGCCACACATCATGGTATCCAATACCCATGTTCTTCAGATGTCTTTCCAAGACGGCCTGAGATAATGGCTTAGTCAGCGGGTCAGAGACATTGTCTTCGAGTCTACTCTTTCCAATGAAACATATCCTTTTTCCACCATCTCTCGAACGATGTGGTACTTTCTCTCTATATGCTTGGTGTTGTGGTGAGCCCTCGGCTCCTTGGCTTGGGCGACACTCCATCATTATCACAGAATAGTGATATAGGCAACTCCGCGTTAGGCACCACTTGAAGTTCTTGTATAAACTTCGCATCCAAAATGCTTCTTTGCTAGCCTCCGAGGCGGCTTGATACTGGCTTGGCAGTGGAATCCAGAGCGGTTTGCTTGGAGCTTCTCCAAGATACTGCTCCTCCATTGAGAGTAAATAAATACCCAGATGTCGACTTAGAGTCATTGTCTCCTTGAAAATCGAATCGGTGAATCCAATCACCTTCGGTTCCACCACCATAAGTAAGAACTAAATCTCTAGTTCTTCTTAAGTACTTAAGAATGTTCTTTACGGCACCAATGTTCCCTTCCCGGTTTGCTTGAAATCGACTTACCATACTCACACAGTAGGCTAAGTCTGGTCTCGTACACAACATAGCGTACATGAGGCTACCCACTGCCGAGGCATAGGGTACCTTACTCATCTCTCTTTTGTCTTCCTCACTTTGAGGACACATTTTCGTGGTGAGATGAATTCCATGTCGCATGGGAAGGAACCCTCTTTTAGATTCATCCATCTTGAATCTTCTCAGGATTTTATCGATATAAAGGGCTTGGGAAAGTCCTATCATTCTTCGTGGTCTATCTCTGTAAAGACGGATCCCTAGAATATAGGAAGCTTCTCCCAAGTCTTTCATGGAGAACGTTTTAGAAAGCCAAGCTTTCACAGTGCTGAGCATTGCTACGTTATTTCCTATAAGCAGAATATCATCTACATATAGTACTAAGAACGCAATGTTGCTCCCACTGACCTTTTTGTAAACACACGGTTCCTCCTCATTTCGTTCGAAGTCAAAGTCCTTGGCAAAATACTCTTTTGGATTTCAAGGTCTTGAATTGCATCTTTAAAAAAATGAGTGAGTAAATTGAAAAGAGGCACAAGGCACAAAAGTAAGCAAATTGAACTTGCGGTATAAACATGGCTTACTTGTTGCAATCTAACTTTGGGTTGTTTAAGATGCGCTGCGAGTGGATATTATAATATAAGTTAGTTAATAATATTATTAGATATTATGAAATTTCATCAAAATCACTACCAATGTTCAGACTTTAGCCGACAGCAAAAAGTCGTTGGCTAAAGTCAAAAACCATCGGCCAAAGTGGCCTACCATCGGCTAAAAGTTGGTCGGAACTTTAGCCGACGGCTAGGCAGTTGTCGGTTAAAGTCTATATTTTAGCCGACGGCTAGGCTGTTGTCGGCTAAAGTCTATACGTTTTAGCCGACGGCTCAACAATTGTCGGCTAAAGTCTATATGTTTTAGCTGATGGCTAGGCAATTGTCGGCTAAAGTCTATTCGTTTTAGCCGAAGGCTCAGCAGGTGTCGGCTAAAGTGTTTTTTAATTATAAAAAAATTTAGCCGACGATTTTTACAAATGTTGTCGGCTATAGTCCGTTAAGAAAATATATATTCAGATTTTGAGATCCCCGAACCTGTTCAGATTTAACCTGTATATTCCAAATGTGCAGTACATCACCATACATCACAATCAGCATACATCAATGTACGAAAAGCATAATTTATACACCAATAGTATAAAAATCACATCATATCAACATATCATGTAGCAACATCAACAAAATCACACCAACATTCACGAACATGAGTCTAAATAAACAAATATTTCGCATTAATTGTTGGGTTTTTATCGAACTAATAAGATTTATGATCTCATCATATATTGAAATAGAGCAGCGCAAGTATAATATAATATGTAAAAACCCTCCGAGGATCCAAATATATTAACAAAGTACGAAGAACAAGATTGTTACCTCTTGTAGCGTGTTTTCGATCGAGCCTTCTAGATACGTTGCAAGAAGCGAGCCTCCTCTACTGTATCCACACAACGCACAAGTACCGAGTATCTAACGGATTGCTAGCTCCGATTCAATAAAGATTTCACTTAAATCAATTTAAATATAGGTATGTTCTTGATTATGGTAAGAACAAGAACATCAAGAATATTATTCAAATGTTCTTGAACTTTGATCTAAAATGACAACTATGAATCTTATTCAATATGTTATTAAAGATCAAACTTACAAGATTAGATGAAGATTAGATGAGTATTTTAAATATTTTGTTAGTCAAAGAATCATTCTTCAAAGATATGAAGATATGTTCTTGATTTTTTTGATTATTCAACTCTTGAATATTATCTTCAAGACTTTGAGAAAGAGAAATATCAAAATCAGATTTTTGACTCTCTCTACACAAATATGTCTTCACTTGTGATTAAGTCTTATTTGAGGGCTATCTTAAGACACTCTTATATAGTCCTATAAATGGCTAAGGGTTCACCAACCCTTTCACCAACCATAATCAACCGGAAAAAAATAGATGCTCTGCTCGTTTAGGTGTGTGACCCTGTAGGTTCTAATTAATACGGCAATGAGTATAAAAACATTTTTACGAATCCAAAATCATAAGCGGCCTCTAGCTAGACATTATGACTACCCGCAGTAAAAGAATTAATTCGATGGCACGAACGAAATCCCGTTACTGTATAATATTTAATTCTCTCATCGCGCGATATCCTAATTAAGCATAAGACATGGATAAGTCGACCTTATATAGCTTAATTAATATTCTTGATCTCAAGTTACAATTGTCCAATTCAAATATTTATCAATAACTCTTTATTGATCAATTTGAGAATCGCCATGCATTTAAACAATTTAACTTATCAAGAGCCCATGGATGTCTTTTCCGTTTTATAGGAGGGTCAAGTCACCTCTGGACAAACTACTTCCCTCTGTATAAATCGTACCGTATCCAATCACAAACTGTATGGTCCCTTGTTACATAAGATGTTGGTATTGTGTTAATTTAAGATACTCATTATTAGGAAACTATAGTGTCTTTAGGAAATAAGGACTTAAATAATATATACCAATCAGAGGAATTATAATGACTTAATCCATATATAATTCTCTTTGTTAGGTCATATCCAATACGATGTCTCTACATGTATCTATGACGTGATATAACATCTCATGTTCATGACCAGTGAAACATAGCCATCGTATCACTATCATACTAGTAATCATATTACTAGGGATATCTAAAATAAATATTCTTTAATGCTTTAACGAGCTTTACTATCAAGTCAAATACTTGATGATCGCAAGCAAAATATTAATTCAATAATATAATCAATATTATTTAATAATAAATGTCTCCACATTATTATTGAACAGTAGACTTAGAGCATTATACTAACAATCTTCCCACTTGCTCTTAGTCTTATACAGGCATAAATTGAAGACCCATAGCCTTTACTGACCATTATTCTCGCTTGAGAAAGTGGCTTGGTTAAAGGATCCACTATGTTATTATCCGTGTGAACTTTACATATCCTCATATCGCCACGAGTACCAATATCTCGAATGAGGTGAAACATTCTAAGTACGTGTTTGGATGCTTGTGATCTTAGTTCTTTAGCTTGTGCAATAGCTCCATTGTTATCACAATGCAAATTTACTAGATCAACAATGTTAGGAACCACATCCAGTTCACTAATGAACTTCCTCATCCAAACAGCTTCTTTAGCTGCTTCCAAAGTGGCTATATACTCAGCTTCCGTTATTCAATCAGCTGTGGCTGGTTGTTTGGAACTCTTCCATCTAACAGCACCACCATTCAAGTAAAATATATATCCAGACTGAGATTTTGAATCATCTTGGTCTCTCTCAAAACTGGCATTTACATAGCCATTAAGGACCAAGTTACTATCTTGACCACCATATATCAATAACATGTCTTTAGTCCTTCTCAAGTACTTAAGTATGCTTTTGACTACGGTCCAGTGAGCCTCGCCAGGGTCAGACTGGTATCTGCTGGTTGCAGTCAATGCAAATGAGACATCCGGTCTAGTACATATCATGGCATACATAATAGATTCTATAGCCGAAGCATAAGGTATCAAGCTTCTATCTCTTTCTTCCTTCAAACAAGGACTTTGAGTTTTACTGAGCTTTATGCCATGTGACATGGGTAAGAACCCTTTCTTACTACTAAGCATACTAAACCGTTTTAGTATCTTGTTAACATATGTACTTTGACTTAGGACAAGAAGCCTTTTAGATCTATCTCAATAAATCCTGCCCAGTATATAGGCAGCTTCCCCTAAGTCCTTCATTGTAAAATATTTACTTAGCCAAAGTTTAACACTTTATAAAGTAGGGATCTCATTTTCAATGAGCAGGATATCATCCACATAGAGTACTAGAAAAATAATTGCGCTCCCACTAATCTTCTTGTATTCACAAGGTTCGTCTTGATTTCTATTGAAATCAAACTCTTTGATTTTTTCATCAAAACGAAGATTCCAACTTCGGGATGCCTGCTTCAAACCATAAATGGATTTTACAAGCTTACATACTTTATTAGGATTATTAGGATCGACAAAACGTTCGTTTGCTGTATCATATACACATCCTCATCTAACTTCCCGTTAAGAAAAGCAATTTTGACATCCATTTGCCATATCTCAGAGTCATAATATGCTGCTATGGCAAGTATAATTCTAATTGATTTTATCATTACGACTGGCAAAAAGGTTTCATCATAGTCAATACTATGAGTCCGTCTGTATCATTTTGTCACTAGTCTTGATTTGTATGTTTGTACAATGTCATCCATGTCCTTTTCCTTGTAAATATCCATTTGCAACAATTGCTTTGGAACCTTCAGGAAGATCAATCAAAGTCCATACTTGATTATCATACATGGATTGCATTTCGGATTTCATCCCTTCAAGCCAACTTTCGCATTCAGTGCTAGTAGTTGCTTCATTGTAGGTTGTGGGCTTATCTAGATCCATAAGTTCCGCATTGTTGTCATTTGTGATGAGAAATCCATATCTCTCAGGTTCACAATGATAATGTATAGACCTACGTGGAGCTAGTTTAGAAGAAGTGGTCTCAACATCTCTATGTGAGTTTAAATTAGTTTTATCTAAAGGTTCAGTATCTATTTGTGGCTCTCTCATCTCATGAAGAGTTATTTTGCTCCCACTATTTTTCATGGAAATAAATTCCTTCTCAAGGAATACTCCAGATCCAGCAACAAATACCTTGTTCTCTGATGGGATGTAAAAGTGATATCCTTTAGTTTCTTTAGGATAGCCCACAAAAGACATTTATCCGATTTGGGTAATAATGTATCAGTAATAAGTCGCTTCACATAAGCTTCACAACCCCAAACCTTAAGTAAAGACAAAATAGGTTGTTTCCTTGTCCATATCTCATATGCTGTGCTTTGAACCGATTTAGATGGTACTCGATTTAAAATGAACGCAGCAGTCTCTAAGGCGTAACCCAAAAAGAAATTGGAAGATCAGCTTGACTCATCATCGATCTAACCATGTCTAACAAGGTTTGATTTCTCCGTTCTGACACACCATTCCATTGAGGTGTTCCATGTGGAGTTAGTTGTGAAACAATTCCATAATTTTTAAGATGATCGTCAAATTCATGGCTCAAATATTCACCACCACGATCCGATCGTAGTACTTTAATAGTTTTGCCTAACTGATTTTGTACTTCATTTTGAAATTGTTTAAATTTCATAAACGACTCAGACTTATGACTCATTAAGTAGATATATCCGAATCTGCTTAAGTCATCTATGAACGTTATGAAGTATTGGAAACCTCCTCTAGCATTTGTATTTATTGGTCCACATACATCAGTATGTATTAAGCCCAATAAATCTGCAGCTCTCTCAGTATAGCCCGTGAAAGGAGCTTTGGCTATTTTGCCTAATAAGCAAGATTCCCACGTATCATATGATTCTAAATCAAATGTGTCCAAGATTCCATCATTATGGAGTTTGGTTATACGTTTCTCGTTTATATGGCCCAAACGACAATGCCAGAAATATGTTTGGTTTAAATCATTTGATTTAAGTCTTTTGACATTTATGTTACACACATATTTGTAACTTTCAAGATTTATGGGATATACTCTTCCACTCATCAAGGCATCTCCATAAAAAATACCTTTATTAAATATAGACATTACACTATTCTTAATAGTAAAGTCATATCCTTCCAAATCAAGGCAAGCAACTGATATGATGTTTCTACCCATAGCCGGAATGCAATAACAATTATTAAGTTTCAATACAAGTCCACTTGGTAGTTTTATATCATAAGTCCCTACGGCAATAGCAACAACTCTTGCTTTATTTCTAACACGTAGGTCCATTTCACCTTTTGTCAGTTGTCTACTCCTTCACAGCTGTAACACCCCAAATATCAAAGGGACATTACACGCCGTAGAACCTTCACAAGGTCTACCAGGCTAACACATGGTACATAATCCACATAATAAATCCCATAAGACACCTTAATAATAATATGTAGGGCCGCGGCCTCGGCCAAAACAGTTTAATTCAACACCAACAAAACAGAAATGACATGTATTCAATTTCCCACGCAGGGGACTTTAACGATATTTGAAAGACAACCAGACCAACATGACACCGAGTAAACATAATAACAAAACATCTAACACGAACTCGAGCCTCATCATTATACTGGGCCATTCATTTTATGCGTATCCCGTGCCAGCTCCTCAGCTCGATCGGTACCTGAAATGCATAAAACGCATTTCCCCCATTTAAGGGGTTAGCATTTGAATAGCTAGTGCAAGTACACAATTACACTACATTATATACAGATACGATTCAACATGGTCATCTCAGTTAGAAAACATTTGAACATCATATTCCGGAATATTGTAATGACATCATGGTAGTAAATCATCACATATCAATAATACAACCATCCAAATGTTGGTAACCCGTGTCCGTACCCATTAGTATAGACCCCCAGATGCCCCGTCGAATGCTCTGGGTGGGAAACCACTTCCGTGGCCGTACCCTATAGTATCGGCCCCCAGACGCCCCATCGAACGCTTCGGGTGGAAGAGCAACAACTCACACACATAATATCATAATTTCATCATTCGTATCACAATCGTAACACACATAACAAAATGTAATACATGTACTTGCCTTGAATAAAACGACGTGATGGAAATGGCGAAAGGAAGGGTTTCGGTCGGAATAATCTTCACAAATTCGTTCCTATCACAATAACGACATACAAACAATCTCAATATTGTGGAAACGTAAGAATTCATCATAATTCTACCCGTTGGGACATTTCATCAGACAAAATGAGGTCATAAACGATCCCCATCTATCATCGGAGAAAACATCAAATTCTAATCCGCAAAACCACAAGAGACGTAAGGGATTATGATTACGCTATCGGAATCTAACAATTATGTAAGCCAAATTGGACTATAAGGATGAAAATCAAAACAAAATCCCAAAACCCCCAAAAGCTAGGGTTCTAAGGATATACCTCGATCTGAAGGCGAACCAGGGATGATTTGGGGTTAGAGTGATGATATGATGCCCCAAGAGCTTCTCAACTGAAGTAATACCACATAATCAAATGTTACAAGTTCGAATACAGGTAAAATACACAATAATTATCTGGGCACTACACTTTGATGATATGTTACTAAGAATTATAAAGTACGATGATGTCAAACCTCGCTCAGTTGGATGAAGAGCTAAGTTCTTTGACAAAGAGCTAGGTATTTGGTATGGTAGTGCTAACCTAACCAAGTGTAAGCATGTAGGGCATAAACAAGCCTTTGTCGTAAAGCATAGTCAGAATAGTGGAGTCCTAATATACAAGGTTTACGAAGTGATACTTCTCACAACACCCTCGGATTGATTTTGAGGAAATGTACTCCCACGCAATGAACATTATTACATTCCTATTTGAGTAGCCTAGTTATTTTCGGAGGACCGAAAATGTAGCTAGTGGATGTAGTTAATGCGTACCTCTATAGGGATCTAGATATGGATATATATATATATATATATATAAGTGCCCGATGGCATTTTATTACCCAAATCAAGTGACTCTAGACCATGTAGTGTGTTGGAACATTTTGTTCCATACATGCATTAATAGTGTTTTGATGATTAAGTTGTTAAACAAAACAAAACAATAAAAAGACTAAGCAAACATCGAAGGAAACGAAGTGCAAAAATCTGGAATTATACAAGCTTAACGTACGTAATATATCATGTATTGTGTACGTAATATAAGAAGCTTTACGTACGTAAGAGAGGAAGGATAACGTACGTAATGGTGTGTTTGCGAATTCAAACGAGAAGAACGTTGGATATGACGTCATGGCATAGGTCAGTATGTAACAGACATATTGACTATGTTTAACGTACGTAATGTGAAGTTGATAACGTATGTAATGAAGAGAGAAAGATGATACTGGACTGAAACTGGGTGATGTTAACGTACGTAACATTTATATGTTAACATACGTAAAAGAGCTTACGTACGTAACTAGAGTGATATAACCTATGTAATGCAGTCTGAAGAGGCAACAGCTAGTAAGGCTCCAATGCCTATAAATACCATTCCTATGGTATTGTTTCAATACAACAACTTCAAGCAAACGATACATTCATCAGAGATTGATTTACATTATATTGTTGTTGTGATATTGAGCTTATATTGTTAGTTTGAGTGTTTATACATTCAACACATACACGAGAGGTAAAATAAAAAATATGATTGGATTCGGTGTTATTAGGATCAAGGATCCGACATTATTAGAATCTCAATCGATATCTAAGTGAGGTTTATCTAGTACCCATAGAAAGCTAGAGTGGTTGATTCTTTGTCCAATAGAAAAGGAAAACGGTTTAACTTGGACCGACATAAAGACAAGAACGAGTGGTTTATCACGGACCAATTGAAGACGTGATTGTAACGGTTATCCCTCGACCGATAGAAGAGAGGTGCAGAGGTTTTGATCTTTATCCTATAGAAAAAGATACCGAGAGTGGACGTAGGCTCGATTATAGCTGAACCTCTATAAATCCGTGTGCCGTTTAATTTCCGCACTTTATATTTACGCTTCCGCACAACAGCGCAAATACCGATTTTGCTCCAACAATCGGTATCGGAGCGGTACTCCGAAAAGCAGCTTAACATCCGAGGAGAAGATCCAAATGGCATTCCAAATTGCTCCAGTCGAAGGCCTTGCTCTTAACCGACCACCATTCTTTGATGCCTCAAACTTCATGACGTGGAAGAAATAGATGTCAATATTCATCCGAGCATATGACATCGAGCTTTGGAAAGTAATATGTCTTGGTCCGAAAATTCCTCTCAAATCCGACGATACGCTTAAATCTTTCGAAGAATATGATGATGCAGATTGCAAGAACGACCATCTAAATTGTAAGGCTACTCAATTTCTATTTTGTTCCTTAAATCCGGAAGAGGTCAATTGTATCTCATCTTGTGAAGTGCTAAAGAGATATGGAAAATTCTTGTAATCACTCACGAAGGGACAACTCAATGTTGGGATTCGGTCCCTAAAACGAAGGCCTAGTGGAAGCGGTAAAATAAAAATTAATTCGATTCGAATCCCTACGAGGATCGATCGAGCTACTTATATACGAATATATAAACGAAAAGCAAGAGTTGAAAGAAACTCACCCTTGAAGTCCGTTGATTAAATGGTAACCTTCTCTTGAGCTATTCCCCAAGCTTTGCTTGATCTCTACGAATCCAATCCGCTCCAAGCCCTTGAACGATCCAACTCTGAAAGCACCACGTCTCTACTTGCCACGCGTCGGAGAAACGACCGGGATGACTAAACCTCATTATCCTCCAAGAATACGGCTAGAACAAGGTTATAGAAGCTTGCTATTGTAATTATAACACTCCAAGTGTATAACTCACTATCTCTCTTTGATTTCTTGATTTTTCTCCAAGAACAACCAAGAACAAAATAAGAAGAAGATGAAGACTAAAAGAAAAACAATTTTCTCTCTCTCAAACTCAAACTCACATATGGAATGGCTTACCAACAAGTGAAGTGAGAGTCTTCATTTTATTCTCCATAAAATCCTCCCAAATCAAGACCAAATAATTAAAATGAATTAATTAAAAGATCTTGTTCTCTTAACACTTCAATTCATCCACCAATTTAGGTGGTGACAATGACCAAAGGAAAGGGGAGGGAAAAAGGGCGGCCATCTAGAAGGAGCCGGGATGAGTTCGTTCCGTTTCGGACTCCCGTGAGTCCAAACAGATAAACTCCTATTCCGTTCCGATGTATTTGTGTCGATCAATTAATCCAATCAATTAATCACATTAAATACATAATAACGTAATTAATTTCTCCAAGAAATAAATATATGTATGAATTAAATTAATCACCCAGTAATTTATTTAATTCACTAGGCCGTAAATCAATTTATGCAATAAATCGATTTAAACATCTAATGTCCCAAATTATATATCCAATATCTAATATTCATAATGAGATAATAAGGTTGATACATTCTGTCGTCAATCCTATTGCGCGACTCGGTAGGTCCGTCTCAGTCAGCAATGGGAGAACCAAAGAGTAGTAGCACCACCTAGTCAGCCTGGCGGCCTACACTGTACCCCAACTAAGAACGAATGATGGGATCATTCAAGAACCATTCTGTCATGAATACCAGTATACGTATAAACCCTTCTTTCACATGTCTCGATCAAGTTATAGGGTCACGGTCAGTCAAACCCTATATGTACTTGATGCTATGCATGTGTTAATGCAAATCGAGATCATTGAGCTCTCGTGTATCCAATGCAACTAGCTCCAATGCTTTGGCCAAAGACTTATGATCTCATCTGCCAATAACCGCATAGGACATATAACCCGTTCACTAACGGGAGAAAGAATTCTATCTCGGTATTTAGTAGGACCTGCTACTTGTGTAACACCCCCAGATCCGAACGGGAATATTACAGTGCCGTGGGCCCCGAGATGGAACCCACAAGGCTGAAGGAAATTTTCGCAAACATTTACAAATGCCCAAGAGGCTAACGACGGTATTATCTATTAAAAACATTCGAAGATTTATAAAACTCGTTTATCAAACCGTCGTAAAAACTCATTTGAAACCACAAGGCCCAAAATGCCAAAACTCAACAGTTTAAAAACACATACGTTAAGCTATCTCTTACACGTACCGACAGAATAGATTTAGAAAATGATTGCCAAAGTAACCTAAGTTACCAGATACCAAAAAGGTCATTTAAAAATACTCACGCAGCGGATAAAGACAAACAATTAAAATACTCTAGCAGCGGAATACAACAACTGACCAGAAACTCAAAACACAAATACATGCCCTTGCCAGTATCCTCCGGGAAGTTCATCTCTCCACGACCGCTACAAGCTTGATAATCCAAGAACCTAAAAATAAAGCCCACGACGGGGTCAGCCATAATATCCAACAATGATAACCATCACATATCATCAATAATTACATATCAATGGAAATACTAAGTAAGAATACGACCAATGTAATCTTACCGTCGTAACTTTACGAGAATCCACGATTTGTGTCCTTAACAACACATTAAAATAATACCGAAATATCTGTACGGTATCTCAACAATACTCAAGGTTCTCAAAACATTATCATAACTCGCGATACGGAAATTATACCAACTCTGGCCAATTCAATCCATTGGATAACATCGACAATTCCAATACGATAATCGATTGTCCATCAAAGACAAGTACCAAGGAAATACGGAACATACCTTAAGATACGAAATACCATTACCATCACGTCAGTCTAATCCGAGATCAGATCAACACAACATACGGACATGGTCCTAACACAAGACCTACAAATGCATACTCATATGACAACGTCAATATGATCACAACAATAACGACAATGTATACTTATGGCCACCCATAATATACATATGCACAGTAACAACAACATATGGTAATCCAACGATCCAGCGCACACAGCTATAGATTCCCATGATGATCCCATCGGACCAACGCATGGTGGCATTACCTGTCCAGCGATCCAGCGCACACAGCTATAGATTCCCATGATGATCCCGTCGGAACAACACATGGTGGACATATGACAACAATGCATAAATGCATGACAACAACGATACACGAATGTATCACTACATGATCGACACAAATGATAAAAATGAATAGAGTACTCGCCCCGAGTCCTTCGAGAGCAATCTCGATGTCCAAACCATCACAGACAATTATCCTCAATACTCGACGGTACAAAATACCACGGACGGTAAATAATTCACGTCTTCGTCTATACCACAATGTATCCTCGATACCAAGTATACCAACAATAAATGTAAATCATATACCTTATGATTTAATTCCCAAAACTTGAATACAACCTATAATTCCAAATCCCCTGTGATTACGATTATAAACATTGCTATACGAATTATAAACGAATGAAACTGAAACCATTCATTAAATATTATAAACTGAGCAAGTAATAACTTGCCTCGATACCGATGAAGCCGTTACCAATTCCATTGCCGTCATCTACAAGTTCCTCGGTCCCGACCAAAGCAATCAACGAACATTCTCGAGCTTGACCGCAACACACGGTTGTAATCACTGATCAATATTCTCAACCTATTATAGTAATCGATAGACAACAAGTTCGACAACAATTGACAATAGATAAAACCAATTCACAAACCCAACGGCTCAACAATATCTCAGTTAACCACAAGTCTGATCAAACCAACTTAAACGATCACGAATTCATAACCGATACAGAATATACTACCCTGACTGTTAACTTAGCGCACGTTAATTACTTAGCGTAGCGTGCGCTAAGTTGTTCCCGTTAGCGTGCGCTAGACAATAAGCTTAGCGTGCACTAATGCTGTACAGTTTGCATGCTTTTCAGGTACCGATCAACATATGACGATTATCAAGAACACTAAGTGATTCTAAACCATGTACATAGCTATCAAAACAACGAAATCCGATATCCTTTAACATATAAACAATCATCCAACTTATAATCCAAGTTCTATATCCATATATCATCTTCCTTAATATCAATACATGAAACATCAAGAACGTAACAACACTCCCTTAATCTTCCATTACAGAGAGTAATTATCGAAAATAACATCAACATCCGAAACTGAGGAGAATGATTAATCCACTTATCTCAAGAAAACGAACAACACAATTCAAACCACAAGAATCATATCAATATCTTCATATCAACAATAACATCATCATAATACGGTAATCCATCTCATAATCATGCTTATCAACTTGTTTATGTAATAATCATCAACTCAAGAACATCAACATTCAATCCAAAACGAAATCCAAAGATGAAGAGTGATTACCTTTATGAAGGAATAGATTGATTTCCAAGGTTGAATCCATTTCCAAGAATCACCAATGATTTCAAGAACAAAGCTTTAATCCATGATTTCTATCTTAATCTTGTTAAAGATCACCACCTCACCGTGCTTGGGAACCTCAAGAACCTCCCAAAGCTCTCTCTATTGACTGAAAGTGAAAGAATGGATGAAATGCTTCATAATACCCGTCTGTCCTTCATATAGACTGCATTACTAGCGTGCGCTAACATCTCATGTTTAGCGTGCGCTAAGGCTTTAGCGTGCGCTAACTGACTTTGTTAGCGTGCGCTATCGCGATCGTGGCTCTTATGCGGCCGTACATGCGCTTACGTACGTAATGCCCATGCATTAGCGTACGTAATTTACACTCTATAGCGTACGCAAGTCCTTGCGTTTAGCGTGCGCTAATATCAGTTGACTCGTTTGTCTATATGCTCCGAAGACGGGTCCACACGCCGACAGCTCTGACTAGGATAAGATTCCTTTTTGTCCAATATACAGTTAGCGTGCGCTAATCAACATGCATTAGCGTGCGCTAACACTACATTACAACATCCGTTGACTTATCAGAACGTGCGCCGAAAGTGGCTTGGTCCACACGCAGATTCCTTCCGATCTGACTGCATTAGCGTGCGTTATCTTATATCCGTAGCGTGCGCTAAACCTGCACGATAGCGTGCGCTACTCCTGATTATTAGCGTGCGCTAATAATGTTACACTTAGCCATTTTCAGCTATTCTTGTCCAACGTCTCAACATGCAAAATACGAACATACGGCATACTGAATACATATACTTCTTAAATGTAATTGTCAACCAAGTACGACAATTATACCAATACAGATGTCTCAGTCCTTCATTTATTTTATCCATACTGTACAGATACCACACTGTACAACATAACTCGGATAAAATAATGTTAAATAACAGTAGTAGAATTTCCGGATATTACATACTACACCACTTAAAATAAGTTTCGTCGTCGAAACTTGCAATCCATCACAGAAAAACAAACAAACCGTTCGACCAAGATATTCCGAAACCATCACGATAACGATCAATCATCATTATTACCGAATAACCAAAATAGCATACTTACATATGCGCCAAGTCGACGCTCTCCTGAGATGCTAGCAAGTGACTTCACTGTAAAGCTTCAACACGCTTACGATCACAATTCCATGGATCTCAACAAAAATATAACATCTTCGGAAGAAATAATCTATCTGTTTCAAATTATGTTTGCCTGATTACACAATCAAGTCTCAATTCCGATAAAATGAATAATACACGATACATCTGTGAAACAACTGCCCAACACAATGGCAACAAATTCCGAAATATCGACACAAAATCTGAACGCTCATATGATCATTAACAATGATCAACCAATAAATTAACCGAGAATATCATCGACACGATAAACTCCGATACGACCAATCCAAAGGTCAAAATGCAGCCGAGAATATCATCAACATGATAAACTCCTATTATTACCAACGAACGATTAACGGTAATCGAGAATACCTTCACAAGGTAACCTCCAACACGATCAACGCAGAACCATAGAAACCGATATACGAACGAATAAAGTTCTCAAAACGACATACCAATCATACCGACTAGTGAACATACTCCTCGGCATACGAACAACCAATCACAAATCTACGAACATATCCAATCATACACGGAGTGGAAACGACCACTCAATATCCAAAACAACCAGTATGGGGTCACCATCCCCAAATCTACGCTTACAAGGAAATCATTCCAAAATCACTATGGTAAAATCGCGCTACTACCATACCAATGGAATCACATAGCACATATGTTCCGGTTTCACAAAATCCCAAGTTTCCAAAATAATATTATGTGCATGAATCTACAACACGCAACATATTTCTCTTATCCGATAACTCAACCGATCATCACCGGATAATCAAACTACCATACTGAAGTTCGAATTCCTTTTCCATCGTACCATCAATATGATATGCACTATGCACTAAATACGTATGTATATCAATCACATTTTCAAAACCAGTTTGAAATCATAAAGTCTCGTCAAGAAGACAAATTTTCGAAAGTTCTTTCAAAAATTTCAAAACTAAAAACATAAATTTTGGTAAGACCACAAAATCAATTTTCGAACCAACCGACTCGCTCGTGTCAAGTTCTGGAAAAAAAAATTTTCAAATACACACGATTAAATAAAATGGGATTTATGCAAATGCTTAACCATATCCATACTCCTGTATACCAATCCGGATCGTCACAAATCCCACTGATATTCCATCAGAAAACTACACGATAGAATCCAAAATCTCAATGTATAAACTTCGACAAAAACTCCTTTTCCACATATGACTCGCAACGTCAATCATTTTCCATCCTGGATCACCTCAATTATGCTATGACAATGCATTGAAACAAATCAACACAGCGAAAGACTTCCCGAGAAGTTTCTTTTAAATTGGTAAACCAAAACTCCGAAATGCGGAAATAAAATAGATAAACGATTGGTAAACTATTTTACAAATCTCGGGAGTTTTAGAAAACAGGAAAGTCTATTGAAATATTAGGGTCTCAGCCCGTATCTTGTTCCGCATTACAAGAAGTTTAAAAAGTAGAAAACTCTTTTCGGACCCCAAGTCCTGAGTTATAAAACCATTTCAAAATCGATTGGGTCTCGGCCCAAAAATCATTTTCCGTAAAACATCCATAAAACATTCATTTTGAAAAGTATCATTTTCAAATGCTCAAAAACAGTTCGTATATCTCAAGATGAACTAACATGACTACATGTTCTCCTGAACAATCCACAATATTTCTCCCAAATGCACAACTCCGTTACAAAACTTAATCGACATATTGATTTCCAAAATCATAACTTCTCAGATCATCAATCCTGTCCTAACTCTGTCATCTCATACCATAACACATAATATCTTTCTGAATCTCAAAACATATCAACTTAGAACGGCAATGAATCTCAGTGCAATTCAAAAATCCAAATACTTACAGATCGTGAAGCCGACGATTCCCCATGATACTGGCACATGTCTCGACTCTAGAAAATACTCGACAGAGATCTTTTCAAAACACACATTTTGCAAACACAGTTCAACTCGAGAAAACAACACAGCTCTATCTGAAGAAACACGTTAATACTATTTGGAAAAGTTTATAACAAGACCAGTACTACACTGGCAAATCGCACAACGCATAAGCCCGAGTGAACAACAAAACTCACGGCTCCAATATTAGTCAATCGACAACTCGAATGACGCAACAAAACACGACCCAACTCGACCCGACTGCCTAGGTTTTCATAACCTAAGCTCCGATACCATATTCTGTAACACCCCCAGATCCGAACGGGAATATTACAGCGCCGTGGGCCCCGAGATGGAACCCACAAGGCTGAAGGAAATTTTCGCAAATATTTACAAATGCCCAAGAGGCTAACGACGGTATTATCTATTAAAAACATTCGAAGATTTATAAAACTCGTTTATCAAACCGTCGTAAAAACTCATTTGAAACCACAAGGCCCAAAATGCCAAAATTCAACAGTTTAAAAACACATACGTTAAGCTATCGCTACACGCATCGGCAGAATAGATTTAGAAAATGATTGCCAAAGTAACCTAAGTTACCGATACCAAAAAGGTCATTTAAAAATACTCACGCAGCGGATAAAGACAAACAATTAAAATACTCTAGCAGCGGAATACAACAACTGATCAGAAACTCAAAACACAAATACATGCCCTTGCCAGTATCCTCCGGGAAGTTCATCTCTCCAAGACCGCTACAAGCTTGATAATCCAAGAACCTAAAAAGAAAGCCCACGACGGGGTCAGCCATAATATCCAACAATGATAACCATCACATATCATCAATAATTACATATCAATGGAAATACTAAGTAAGAATACGACCAATGTAATCTTACCGTCGTAACTTTACGAGAATCCATGATTCGTGTCCTTAACAACACATTAAAATAATACCGAAATATCTGTACGGTATCTCAACAATACTCAAGGTTCTCAAAACATTATCATAACTCGCGATACGGAAATTATACCAACTCTGGCCAATTTAATCCATCGGATAACATCGACAATTCCAATACGATAATCGATTGTCCATCAAAGACAAGTACCAAGGAAATACGGAACATACCTTAAGATACGAAATACCATTACCATCACGTCAGTCTAATCCGAGATCAGATCAACACAACATACGGACATGGTCCTAACAAAAGACCTACAAATGCATACTCATATGACAACGTCAATATGATCACAACAATAATGACAATGTATACTTATGGCCACCCATAATATACATATGCACAGTAACAACAACATATGGTAATCCAACGATCCAGCGCACACAGCTATAGATTCCCATGATGATCCCATCGGACCAACGCATGGTGGCATTACCTGTCCAGCGATCCAGCGCACACAGCTATAGATTCCCATGATGATCCCATCGGAACAACACATGGTGGACATATGACAACAATGCATAAATGCATGACAACAACGATACACGAATGTATCACTACATGATCGACACAAATGATAAAAATGAATAGAGTACTCGCCCCGAGTCCTTCGAGAGCAATCTCGATGTCCAAACCATCACAGACAATTATCCTCAATACTCGACGGTACAAAATACCACAGACGGTAAATAATTCACGTCTTCGTCTATACCACAATGTATCCTCGATACCAAGTATACCAACAATAAATGTAAATCATATACCTTATGATTTAATTCCCAAAACTCGAATACAACCTATAATTCCAAATCCCCTGTGATTACGATTATAAACATTGTTATACGAATTATAAACGAATGAAACTGAAACCATTCATTAAATATTATAAACTGAGCAAGTAATAACTTGCCTCGATACCGATGAAGCTGTTACCAATTCCATTGCCGTCATCTACAAGTTCCTCGGTCCCGACCAAAGCAATCAACGAACATTCTCGAGCTTGACCGCAACACACGGTTGTAATCACTGATCAATATTCTCAACCTATTACAGTAATCGATAGACAACAAGTTCGACAACAATTAACAATAGATAAAACCAATTCACAAACCCAACGGCTCAACAATATCTCAGTTAACCACAAGTCTGATCAAACCAACTTAAACGATCACGAATTCATAACCGATACAGAATATACTACCCTGACTGTTAACTTAGCGCACGTTAATTACTTAGCGTAGCGTGCGCTAAGTTGTTCCCGTTAGCGTGCGCTAGACAATAAGCTTAGCGTGCACTAATGCTGTACAGTTTGCATGCTTTTCAGGTACCAATCAACATATGACGATTATCAAGAACACTAAGTGATTCTAAACCATGTACATAGCTATCAAAACAACGAAATCCGATATCCTTTAACATATAAACAATCATCCAACTTATAATCCAAGTTCTATATCCATATATCATCTTCCTTAATATCAATACATGAAACATCAAGAACGTAACAACACTCCCTTAATCTTCCATTACAGAGAGTAATTATCGAAAATAACATCAACATCCGAAACTGAGGAGAATGATTAATCCACTTATCTCAAGAAAACGAACAACACAATTCAATCCACAAGAATCATATCAATATCTTCATATCAACAATAACATCATCATAATACGGTAATCCATCTCATAATCATGCTTATCAACTTGTTTATGTAATAATCATCAACTCAAGAACATCAACATTCAATCCAAAACGAAATCCAAAGATGAAGAGTGATTACCTTTATGAAGGAATAGATTGATTTCCAAGGTTGAATCCATTTCCAAGAATCACCAATGATTTTAAGAACAAAGCTTTAATCCATGATTTCTATCTTAATCTTGTTAAAGATCACCACCTCACCGTGCTTGGGAACCTCAAGAACCTCCCAAAGCTCTCTCTATTGACTGAAAGTGAAAGAATGGACGAAATGCTTCATAATACCCGTCTGTCCCTCATATAGACTGCATTACTAGCGTGCGCTAACATCTCATGTTTAGCGTGCGCTAAGGCTTTAGCGTGCGCTAACTGACTTTGTTAGCGTGCGCTATCGCAGTCCAGGGGCTACTGTCTGGCTTCGTACATGCGCTTACGTACGTAATGCCCATGCATTAGCGTACGTAATTTACACTCTCTAGCGTACGCAAGTCCTTGCGTTTAGCGTGCGCTAATATCAGTTGACTCGTTTGTCTATATGCTCCGAAGACGGGTCCACACGCCGACAGCTCTGACTAGGATAAGATTCCTTTTTGTCCAATATACAGTTAGCGTGCGCTAATCAACATGCATTAGCATGCGCTAACACTACATTACAACATCCGTTGACTTATCAGAACGTGCGCCGAAAGTGGCTTGGTCCACACGCAGATTCCTTCCGATCTGACTGCATTAGCGTGCGTTATCTTATATCCGTAGCGTGCGCTAAACCTGCACGATAGCGTGCGCTACTCCTGATTATTAGCGTGCGCTAATAATGTTACACTTAGCCATATTCAGCTATTCTTGTCCAACGTCTCAACATGCAAAATACGAACATACGGCATACTGAATACATATACTTCTTAAATGTAATTGTCAACCAAGTACGACAATTATACCAATACAGATGTCTCAGTCCTTCATTTATTTTATCCATACTGTACAGATACCACACTGTACAACATAACTCGGATAAAATAATGTTAAATAACAGTAGTAGAATTTCCGGATATTACAACTTGCCCGTCAAGATGCACGTTGAGGTTGACCCCCGACTTCTGGTTTACAGGGTCGAACTACTCTAATGAAAATCTTGACGTCACAAGCACATCCCTACTAAATCCTCAAGTCGAAGGTTCACGAATACCTATCACAACCTTTCGATTCCGTCATTGACTGTCCCGGAGTGAAATCCGTGTAACGAATCGAGGGTGAGTCGGTTCGAGTATACTAATCCAATTAGCTTACCTATAACGTGTGCTCCCACTAACCATTAGCGTTCGACAGGCACAATCCATGTCAAAGAACACGTAATACAAGTCTTCACATAAACTTAACGCCCAGTGAAGTTTCATCGACTTGCGAACGATTAAGTATTTGAGCTATAAAGCTTTCCAGTGCCGACCCCCTTATCCAATAAGGAGTGGAACGTTTTGCTCTCAAATACACGGACTAGTTTCTATATGTATGTTTACGAGTTAGGAATGCCAGTAACTGCCAGTAAATAAAGAAACATCCATTGCCTTATATAAATGATTTACATAATTACAAGCACAATGCCCTCACTCAACATCCTCTGAGTGGCATTCGAGGGCATACTCCTAACAATCTCCCACTTGCACTCAATGCCACACACTATGGTATGTAATACCGATGTTCTTCAGATGACGCTCCAAGCTAGTATGAGAAAGTGGCTTGGTCTGTGGATCGGCGACGTTGTCGGCCGAGTCTACTCTGTGCAGCACAATGTATCCCTTGCGAACAAATTCTCTTACGAGATGATACTTCCTCTCAATATGTTTGGTGCTGTTGTGAAACCTCGGCTTCTTGGCCTGCGCTGCAGCTCCGTCGTTGTCGCAGTACAGTGGAACAAGCAGCTCAGCACATGGTATCACTTAAAGTTCTCCCAGAAACTTCTTAATCCAGAACCCTTCCTTAGAAGCCTCCGAGGCTGCTTGATACTCAGCCTGACAGGTGGAATCAGCAGTCGCGCTTTGCTTGGCGCTACGCCAAGATACTGCTCCTCCATTAAGAGTAAATATGTAGCTAGAAGTAGACATCGAGTCATCCTTCAGTCCTTGGAAGTCTGAATCAGTGTATCCCACCACATCCAATTCTCCACCGCCTTACACCAGAACCATATCTCTAGTCCTTCTTAAGTACTTGAGAACGTTCTTTACGGCAGTCCAATGTTCCCTACCTGGGTTTGCCTGAAACCTACTCACCACGCTTACAGCATGCGCGATGTCAGGTCTTGTACACAACATAGAAAACATAAGGCTACCCACAGCCGAAGCATATGGTATATTACTCATTTCCTTTCTTTGTTCCTCATTTTGAGGACACATCTTCAAGGAGAGTTTTATTCCATGTCGCATCGGTAGGAATCCTCTTTTAGAATCATCCATCTTAAATCACTTTAAGATCTTATCTATATAGAGGATTTGGGAAAGACCTATTGTCTCTTCTCTCTATCCAGGTAGAGTCGAATTCCAAGAATATAGGTTGCTTCTCCCAAGTCTTTCATGGAGAAATTACTCAAAAGCCAAGCTTTCACAGAACCGAGCATTCCCACATCATTTCCTATTAGTAGAATATCATCCACATATAGTACTAAGAATGCGATCTTGCTCCCACTAACCCTCTTGTATACACAAGGTTCCTCTTCATTTTGCACGAAGTCAAACTCCTTGACCGCCTCCTCAAAACGAAGGTTCCAACTACGCGACGCTTGCTTCAGTCCATAAATGGAACGCTGAAGCTTGCACACTTTCTGAATATCGACTTCGGACACAAAACATTTAGGCTGCTCCATATAGATTTCCTCCTCGAGGAATCCATTAAGGAAAGTCGTCTTTACATCCATTTGCCATATCTCATAATTGTGGTAGGCAGCTATAGCAAGCATCATGCGAATAGACTTGATCATGGCTATGGCGAGAAGGTATCGTGGTAATCGATCCCTTCCTTTTGGGTATAACCCTTTGCCACAAGCCTGACCTTATAGGCGTCAACCTTGGCCATCACCATCAGTCTTTCTCTTGTAGATCCACTTGTTCTCAATAGGCACTATGCCCTTGGGGCGGTCTACTAGAGTCCAGACCTGATTGACATGCATTGAGTCTATCTCAGCTTCCATAGCTTCACGCCATTTCGCGGAGTCTACATCCACCATCGCTTGGTCATAGGTCGTTGGGTCGGTCTCTTGTCTATCGCTTGGAACCTCATGGAGACCCAGCTCCTCCAAGTGCACAATCCCATACCTGTCAGGTAAATGAGACACCCTAATAGACCTACGAGGTGGTTGTACTTGTGTTTCAGAAGGTTTGGTTCCACTTTCTTGCACAGGTGTCTCCTTAGGAGTTTCATTATATTCTTCCAAAGAAATACTTCTACCTGCTCCGCCTTCCTAAATGAACTCATCTTCTAGGAAGTGTGCTTGTAAAGCAATAACGATCTTTTGATCTTCGGGCATGTAGAATAGATAACCCATCGTCCCAGATGGGAATCCAATGAAACGTCCCTTCGTGAATCTAGCTTCAAACTTTTCCACCTTAGTCTTCTTGACATAGGCAGGACATCCCCAAATCCTAATATGATTAAGACTTGGTTTCCTGCCCTCCCACATCTCATGTGGAGGTTTAGGAACGGATTTGGAAGGACATCTGTTCAAGATATAAGTGGCATTTAGGAGTGCATACCCCCATAGGTAACTCGGTAAGTCAGTATAGCCCAGCAGGGAACGGACCATGTTCAACAAGGTCCGGTTCCTTCTTTCTGACACACCATTTAACTGAGGAGTACCTGGAGGTGTTAGTTGTGAGACTATTCCATGTTCCTTAAGGAACTCATCAAACTCCGTACTCATATACTCGCCACCTCGGTCCGACTGAAGTGCTTTGATATGATTACCAGTTTGTTTCTCGACTAGGGCCTTGAATTCCTGGAATTTCTCAAAGGCCTCGGATTTATATTTCATTAAGAATACATAACCATACCTAGTATGATCATCTGTAAATGTAATGAAATATTGATATCCGTCATGTGCTGCTTCCAAAGCACCACATACGTCGGTATGGATTAATCCCAGTTTATCAGCGGCTCTTTCAAAAGTCCCTGTAAAGGGGGACTTAGTCATTTTGCCTTTGAGGCAAAATTCACAAGTAGGAAAGGGATCCGATCCCAATGGACCCATAAGTCCATCTTTTTCCATTTTGTAAACCTTGGTCTGACCAACATCACCAAGTCTAAGATGCTATTTCAAAACTTGATTGGTTTCATCCCTACCACGTTTTCTAGTGATAGTTGAAACACCCCAACCCGACGAGGGTAGAAGCATCACATTATGGTGACATATCAAAGCATACATAATGAACATAATGAACAGCGGAAGTCTTAAACATAAATAATCAAAAGGAGTTAAGTCGAAATGACTTAAACCAAAACATAAGTTCAACGAAAAGGAATACTCCAAAGGGATGAATAACAAATCATCCAAGTCTAAACAATGTCATAACAATAGCAAAATAAATCTAAGATGACTAGGGTAAAGTCTCCATAAGCTCAACTCTCAACCCCAAACAACCCCAGCTCCTAGCTTAGATACCTGTCGCAGGGAAAGGAAAGTGCGGCTGAGCTTAAAAAGCCCAGTGAACAGACATATATAAACGAAACCAAAAGACAAGGAACGAACATATAAAGTATGGTGAATTGGGAAAAGCATGAGGTAATAACAAATGGATATCAAAAGTAAGAAAAGTTCAGTAATCTACCACGAGCCCGAACACAAATCAAATCAAATATCATAGTAACCATGGAGTAGCTAACTCCCGAACATGTGAAAGACGTGTATTTCACACAAGCATCAATCACCGAACATATCATATCATATCAAAATCATGTCATATCCAATCAAATACAAATCGAACCTAGGATGCATCCATATGCCCCCGAACAATCGTATTGGCCATAACAAATATAAAGTGCACATATCATAACAAAATGGGATGGTGTGGAACATCACTCAACCACACTAGAGTCGTGCCATTGGTGCATCAATGACACGGCCATGTTACCTTCATGCCTAGGAAACGAACTTGGCTCGGGTATCAAACTGAAGGGTTCAAATGACATATCATATCAGAGTTCATATCAAAGGTTCATATCAAATGTTCATAATCAAAGGTTTACAAATCTAAGGGAGCATAGCAAAGACATATATCAACTAAAAAAGCCATAATAAGAAGGCTCAGATCAAAGGCATCATAATCAAAACTAATATTAAACCGTTGTGAACGAATCATGAGAAACCTTAAGGGATAAGGTCAGAATATCTGTACCTTATTCAAAGCAAGCAAAAGGAAATAAAGGTCAGACGAGATGGATCACTCCCGCTTCACGGAACCTATACGAATTAAATACCAAGTATTTCTTTAAGTTCAATTTGAATTAGGTTACTCATTTTAGTATACTTCTATAAATAGTAAGTTTCCATATTTAGAAGGTTTCCATATTTAGAAACATTAGTCATTAATATCCAAAGTTATCATTTAATCAATTTAAGGTATCAAACGTGACAGTATTAATAGTTGGGTTATTATACAAACATGTTACTAAAGTTTACTAAAAAATGCAATTTTGTTACTAAAGTTTTTTTTGTTACAAATAGGTTACCAAAGTTTTGTAACCGGTTACTTAAGTAACTAAAGATGTTTTAACCCATTGATACCGGTTACATTGCCAACGTGGATTTTTTTTTTTTAAAAAAATATAAAAAATCCAGAAAATAATTTTATTTTTTCGAAAAATAATATATTTTTTCCAGAAAATAAATTTTTTGAAAAATATTTTTGCCAAAAATAATATTTCTCGAGAAAATAATTTTATTTTTGAAAAAATAATATATTTTTCGTAAAATAAATTTTTTCGAAAAATATTTTTTGCCGAAAAATAATATTTCTCGAGAAAATAATTTTATTTTTGAAAAAATAATATATTTTTCAGAAAATAAATTTTTGAAAAATATTTTTGCCAAAAAAATATTTCTCTAGAAAATATTTTTAATTTTTGGAAGAAATAAAAATTTCCATAAATAATGATTTTTCGAAAAGATAAATTATTTCCTAGAAAATTATATTTACAAAGACTTTTTCCAGAAAATTTTATTTACAAAGATAATTTCGGAAGAAAAATTTTTTCAATAAATTTTTTCAAATATTATATTTTTTCCATAAATAATGTTTTTTTCGAAAAGATAAATTTTTTCCATGAAAATATACAAAGACATGCGAAAAAGAAAACTTAAAAGTAAAAAAAATAATAATTAAAAAAAAAAGAAAAAAAAAAGTAAAAAAAACACACATAGTAACTTTTTGTAAAGTTCAGTAACCTATTTAATAACCCCGTAAACTATAGTAACTTCTTTGTAACATTTAAAACTATGGTCTTTGGCGTGGACAAGGGAACCGTAATCATCAGGTTGCCCACTCTGATTACATTTGTGTAAGATTTTAATCTTTGAGTAACCCAGTTGACAAACCCGAAAACTTAAGTAACCTCTTTGTAACAAAAAAAACTTTAGTCAGAAAATTGTCATTTTTGGTAAACTTTAGTAACCTGTTTGTATAATAACCCTTAATAGTTTAAGGTTCATAATGGGAATTATATAAGTTTAGGGTTTATAGTTCAAATATTGTAAGATTAGGGTATAAAATGTAAGTATCATAAAGTTACATGGTTTCACAAGTTAAGCCCTTTAGTTTAGAAAATAATCAGTTCAACCCGTAAGTTTAATAATACACACATAACCCTTATTTAGCCTTTTAACCTTTTTATCAGCTTTTATCTATGAACAGGTCACAACTTCACAAATTTTTGAACCATAGCAGAACTCAGAATTAAAATTCACAAATATTCACACGAGTACTTAAATGTCTTTAGAACCCACACGAATCTTTCCCGAATTTATTAGTTAGTTTAACCCTACACGAAAAATACTCAAACTCAGACTATTCAGAAAACCGACCTGCAGTTGTACCCAAAAAGTATCCGCCTCAACGACCTGCAAATCATCCAAGAAAAATTCCAAACTATTCATGATATTACTAATCATATAGAAGTTACATACTGGAGAGTTTCATGGCCCAACTCATTATAGTTTTTGAATCAAAAATCGACAAAGTGGACTAATTTTAGACTCCCGGATTTCAGATTAGACACTTAATCACACAAAAATAAAAAATATGACCAAAATAATTCGAAATCACTCCAAACTAATTGGATCAGTTAGTAAACTCTTTAAACTTAGTTCTGGACTTAAGAAACTCAGAAAAACACTTTTGTATCATCAAGATTCACCCTGCTCAATCCGACTCTAATATTCTATCAGCAAGAAAGTGAGGCAGAAAACAACTTCAATCCTTTAACCCTTCTAAATACGATTGCACACATATCTCATAGGTTTATTTAGCCAATATCACACATGTTTACAGAATTACATGTCGACACCACAACCCACACACTTATAGTCGATTTTATAAGGTTTTTATCTCATTATTCCATGTGGTATCATAAGATTTTCTGCAAGTTTATGCATATACAAAACCTGCTAGCCGATTCTCAATACCATACGACATGATCAAATAAGAAAAGGAAGAGGAATTGAACAAGGTTTGGATTTGTTACCCTTGTAGCGTAACACAAAGGAGAGACAAAACAAGATCGAATACCAGCCTACAAACGAGCCGAACACAAGCAAACTCCAACCGAACCTTAGACCACGATCAAGACACCCCTGCAGCCTCTGATTTTGAACGAGAAAGAATCCAAGAAAAGTGGTAGCAGCCGATGTATTTGTATATGTATTTTTAGGGTTTTGCTTTGTGTTTGTTATGTGTATATAACGTGTGATGAGAGATAGGAAAAATCAAGGAATGTCGTGACATATGGGATTGTGATATCTCATTCCTTATTTAGTTTCAATAATGGACTTGGGCTTGTTTATCTTTATGATCACTTGAAATCAACTCAATATACTCGGCCCAAAAGGAACATATTAGGTGTGTGATACTTAATACACATGTATATGGTTGTAACTTTTAATTATCATAAGTCTTAAAGGTTAGTAAAGTTGTGAAATGTTCAAGAATTAGTGTTTATAATGCTTAGGTTAAATATAATTAAATGTTTTAGGTTATTTAATCGTCTTTCAAAAGTTTCAAATTAGAGGGTATTTTAGGTATTTAATAAGTTTAAAAATTTTCGGGTATTACAATTCTTCCCCTCTAAAAGAAAATTTTCATCCTCGAAATTGAAATGAAAACGGAGTGAAGACATACCAGACTATGACAAGAAATGAGGATAACTGGTTCGTATCGATTCCTCGGTTTCCCAGGTAGCTTCACGCTCTGGGTGATTCTTCCAAAGAATTTTAACAAATGGAATGACTTTGTTTCTCATGACTCGATGTTGTCGATCCAAAATAGCTTCGGGTTCTTCTGGAAGAGACATATCAGGTTGAATCTGATCAAACGGATAAGATGCCACATGCAAAGGATGATAATTGTATCCCCTCAGCAGAGATACATGGAAGACATTATGAACATGTGATAACTGAGAAGGTAGAGCCAAACAATAAGAAACCTCCCCAATACATTCAAGAATCTCGAACGGTCTAATGAATCGAGGACTAAGCTTCCTTTTGATCCCAAAACGTTTCACACCTCTGAACGGCGATACTTTCAGAAATACACGATCCCCAACCTGAAACTCCAAGTCACGTCGATGCTTATCAGCATAACTCTTCTGTCGAGTGCGAGCCTCTTTCAGCTTCTCCTTGGCTATAGCCACTTTCTCATTAGTGATCTCAATAAGTTCCGGCCCCTCGATCACACGTTCACCTACCTCGTCCCAACAAATAGGTGCTCTACATTTCCTCCCATATAAAAGCTCATACGGTGCTGCCTTGATGCTAGCATGCCAACTATTATTTTAAGCAAACTCCACCAAGCACAAGTATTCGTCCCAACTTCCTGTCCACTCCAAAGTACATGCCCTCAACATGTCCTCTAAAGTCTGAATGGTCCTTTCTGACTGACCATCTGTCTGTGGATGAAAAGCCGTGCTAAACTTAAGACGTGTACCCCAAGCTTTATGTAGGCCTTTCCAAAAATGAGAAGTAAACCGCGGATCTCTGTCTGACACGATAGATGCCGGAGTACCATGAAGTCTAACAATCTCCTGTTGAAAAATTTCCACCAATCTACTAACACGAAAATCCATACGAATAGGTAAGAAATGGGCAGATTTGGTTAGACGATCGACGACTACCCAAATTGCATCATGTCTTTTCCGAGTAAGAGGCAAACTAGTAACAAAGTCCATGGAAATCTCATCCCACTTCCAAGTAGGGATATCTAATGGTCGCAGCAAACCACTAGCCCTCTGATGTTCGATTTTGACCTGCTGGCAAGTCATACATCTAGCAACATACGGGCTACATCCTGTTTCATGCCGTTCCACCAAAAGTGTTGCTTAAGATCCCTGTACATCTTGGTAGAACCAGGATGGATAGTGAATGGGGAACTATAGGCCTCTGACAACACAACCTCATGCAAATCAGGATCATTAGGAACACAAGGTCGATTTTCAAACCATACCACACCAGAGTCATCTACCCTGAACTCCGACTGCTTACCCTCCTGAACATTCTGAACCACAGCCCAAAGCTCACCATCATCCTTTTGAGCTTCCTTAATTCGTAGTATAAGATTGGATTCTATCTTCATACTCGCCCAATATCCGTCATAACCTCGTACACAAAGTTCAACATCCAAAAGTTCTAAATCATGAAGAACCCTTGGCTCAATCTCTAAACTAGCAATCATACCAGACTTCCGGCTAAGTGCATCGGCAACAACATTCGCCTTACCCGGATGGTATTGAATATTCGTATCATAATCCTTAAGGAGTTCCAACCACCTGCTTTGTCTCATGTTAAGTTCCTTCTGGGTGAAGATATACCTGAGACTCTTGTGGTCAGTAAAGATATCACACGATTCTCCATACAAGTAGTGTCTCCAAATCTTCAAAGCAAAAAACACTGCAGCCAACTCTAGATCATGAGTAGGATAATTCTCTTTATAAGGTTTTAATTGCCTCGAAGCATAAGCAATCACCTTACCGTGCTGCATAAGGACACAGCCTAAACCCTTCTTCGACGCATCACTATAAATCTGATAGCCCCCAGAACCAGATGGAAGAGTCAAAATAGGAGCCGACACCAATCTCTGTTTCAACTCTTCGAAACTCTGCTCGTGTTCCTCTGTCCAAACAAACTTCTCACCCTTCCTCATCAGTTGCGTCTAAGGTAACGCCAACCGTGAGAAACCCTCAACAAAACGTCGATAGTAGCCAGCAAGTCCCAGAAAGCTCCTAACCTCAGTCACAGTAGTAGGTCTCGGCCACTGGGTGATAGCCTCAACCTTAGATGGATCCATGGTGATGCCATCTGCGGATACAATATGACCAAGGAATGCAACTTGCTTTAGCCAAAACTCACACTTCGAAAACTTGGCATACAACTTCTGCTACCAAAAAGTCTCCAAAACAATCCGGAGATGTTGCTCATGATCTCCTTCAGCCTTGGAATAAACAAGGATGTCATCGATGAAAACAATAATGAACTTGTCGAGATACTTGTGGAATACGTGATTCATAAGATCCATAAATACAGCGGGAGCGTTTGTCAAACCGAAGGACATAACCAAAAACTCGTAGTGACCATATCGGGTACGGAACGCGGTCTTAGGAACATCTTTCTCCTTCACACGTAATTGGTGATAACCGGACCTCAAATCGATTTTTGAAAAGAACTTAGCCCCTTGCAATTGATCAAACAAATCATCGATACACGGAAGAGGATAACGATTATGGATAGTGATACGGTTAAGCTCACGATAGTCGATACACAGTCGCATACTTCCATCCTTCTTCTTAACAAACCAAACAGGTGCACCCCAAGGAGAAACACTGGGTCGTATGAAACCATTCTCCAAGAGTTTTTGTAACTGTTCCTTCAACTCCTTCAACTCTAAGGGCGCCATACGGTACGGAGCTTTGGAAATAGGTTCAGCACCTGGGATCAACTCAATGCCAAACTCAACTTCCCTAGCAGGAGGTATACCAGGAAGTTCGTCGGGGAAAATGTCGGGAAACTCTCGTACCACAGGAAGACTTTCAATACTGTAACACCCCCAAAACCGTATGGGAATGTTACACGCCGTAGACCCTTTCCGCAAGGATCTACCAGGCTAAACATCCATAAACAACCAAATGCTTGCCCGGCCAGGGTCAAACAACATAATAATACAGACTGTTAAGGTCACTTACACATAAACACACAGACCGATGAGGTCACACAACTCCATTAAGAAAACTGACTAAACAACATTACCCACACAGGGGTCGAAACACAATACAGCGGAAGACTGAATCAACTCTAACAATACAACCAAACTCTACCAACTCTCGACTCTTGATTAGTATCGCAGCTCGTCATCCCCTTGTGCCAATCCTGTGACTGCTCCCCGAACTCCGCATGTACAGACGCTTGAGCAGACATCCACCCCCCGATTACTCGGGGGTTAGTAAAACTCCACTGTTTTACTAGTGCAAGTATAAAGCGATACGAAATGCAACAAGTAAATAGCAACTACGAATTTAATACGGAAATCAATTATCAAAATCTTCCCGAGAAGTTTTAGAATTTCGAACTCAAGTAAGAGATATTTGAAAAGAAACACATCATCTCGGGGATTTTTAAAGCAGAAATTCTTTTGGACCTCGAGTCCCAATTTACAAAACCTTTTCGTAAACATTAGGGCCTTAGCCCGATTCTCGTTTCAAAGCACACTAAATAATATATCATTATGAGTCCGATATCCATATTTAAAATGTTACCCAAACAATCACTGCTACACGATCATTGTTCGTACACATCATGTACCAAACTCCGGAGGCCTCGACGGACCTTACCCGGACCACACACACTGTTCGTACACATCATGTACCGAACTCCGGAGGCCTCAACGGACCCTACCCGGCCACACACATTGTTCGTACACATCATGTACCGAACTCCGGAGGCCTCAACGGACCCTACCCGGCCACACACATCGTTCGTACACATCATGTACCGAACTCCAGAGGTCTCGTCAGACCCTACCTGGATCACACACCTTGTTCGTACACATCATGTACCAAACTCCAGAGGTCTCGTCAGACCCTACCTGGATCAAACACATAGTTCGTACACATAATGTAACGAACACCAGAGGACTCGTCAGACCAAACAAGGAACACACGCACACACATCGACACGACACAACTCATAATCATCAAATGTCAAGCCATTCCACATTACACCGAAATGTACAATCAAGTATGTAAACTAAAACAACACAAATATCATGATCATCACAACGACTCAACAATGACCAACCACGCCCGGCACAAACTTAGATGATTTTCACATCCAACACAATTCCATGATGTTAACTAAGTGAAGGTATTATCGTTACCATCAATTGTTCGTAATAATCAATTCATACGAAGCATATACACGAAAGTAAACCAATGCATCACAACCATAATACGACGTCCCTATTCACAAGACATAATTCGTATAGTAAAATACTTGCCTTAATAACCGCTACCGAATACTCCGAAGAACACGGTTCGACCGGGAAGCTCGGACCCCGAAGAAGACAACGAACGGAAGGGTTCCGACTCGAGTTCTTCACAAGAATTTCGTCCCTAAGTCATACCAATGATAAATCAACAATCGTATGATGGATAATAATCATACAACGCCCAATCCCCCCTCTAAGACCTTTTGTCGGACACCTTCAAGGCGTTGACTAAGAACTCGACCAAAACAACGAATCGAAACGATCCAACCATGGAATAACAAGGGAAATGATAGAATACATCTAAATAATCATCAATACATCACAAATCTAAGTTATTACGGTTAAATCGGACAAAACGAACAAAAACCCCCAATTCACCCAAAAGTAGGGTTTCAAGAATTTACCTTGGATTAATGATGAAGAACAATTGTTGGAGTTGTTAATCCACACCAAAAACTTGAAGAATATGAATTTCTCTGGGATTGATGATGCAAAACACCCAAAAATCGCCCACAAGATCGCCCAAGAGGAGGAGGAATGAAGGAAGAGATGAAATGAGCATTCATCTCACAAAATCCGCAGAAATAGGCTAATCTGGACTGTGTGCCGCGGCCCAGACTAAGTGTGCCGCGGCACAGGGTACAGGCTGCTCGGCCAAAACTGGAAAATGAGTGTCTGAGCTATTTCGACCATAACTCTCTTGTTCGGACTCCGATTGACTCACCGTTTGAACCATTGGAAAGCTAACTTGATGCTCTATAATATTGGAAAGATTCAAAATCTTTGGAGTTTCCAAGAATTTATGGTGATTTTACAAAGTCGACTCATACTTGGGAAAAGTCGTTTAATAACACTGAACTCAAGAAAACGACACCGAAACCCGAACCTGAATACGAATCGAAGATACGGTCACGAAGTACTCGCAAAGATGAATCTAAGAGCTAAGAGAACACACGATTCCGACCACCCGAAGGTTCAGAATCCGACAACAGAAGTAATTACCCAAAACTTTGGGAAATTACGAAAATGGCTCAAAACGTCCGAAAATCACGATACGCGATCGAAACACCAAACCAAAGCTTGCAACAAGAATAATAACATTAAATGAACTTACGAGAAACTCGAAACAACAGTTTCGGACGAGATTCGCAAGAATCGAACTCAAGTGCGGAGAAGCGTCTAAAAAGCTCGGAACTCAGCAAAACAATACTGAAACGAACTCGGATGACAAAAAGTGCAGAATTAATCATTCTCGAAATGACGAAACGGTCATGAGCGAGTCGTCAAAACGGACTTACGCCGAAAAAAGAAAATTACCGGAAATCGAAATTACGGGTATTACATTCTACCCTCCTTAAAAGAAGTTTCGTCCCGAAACTTAAAACAAGTAGGGAGAAGCAATATCCACTGTCAGGAAGACTCGACGAGATACACAAAAACCGAAAATTCGCGCCCAACGGCGAAACGCTGCAAGAAAAGCCAAAAGACATACGGCGTGAAAACACGCTCCACGACGACCAACACAATGCCACCGACTAAGATTCAAAACAATAACGAGCAATTAACGTCACATCACATGCACACATTTAATCAAAGAAACGCACGCGACAACAAGCCGCACCCGACTAAAACGGCTATGCGAAAGAAACAAATAGAATAACACGATAGAAATCACTCCGATACTCATCAACAAGAAAATGTCCGATGTCAAAACACAAATAATTTCAAGATAACAGAAAATGAGAATACCGGATATTACATTCTATCACACAAAAAATAAGTTTCGCCCCGAAACTTAAACTAAGGTTATCACAGTGATACGAAATAAAATATAACGACACATAATAAAATACCATGCTCATGACCTCGTGGTCCACTAACATGCCTCCGTAGGTTCAACAACTAAACGGGAACTTACACAAAACAAAATATCATTCAACAAGTTCCAAATGTAAAAGCATCACAGAAACATCTCTACACGCGAAACAATTCGTGTAGCGAGTACCAAAAACACCATCACTAGACATCACTGGGCCCTCCGGAAGTAGGAATAGAATTCCCGTCCCTTATCATCTCGGCAACAATCTCGCAGTACTGAACTCGATGCCCCTCGTGTCCACAATTATAACAAGTCACTGGCGGTTTCTTACAATGCGCGCGTTCATGGCCTAGAACGTTACAATTGAAACACCTAGGAGCATTACTTAACTCAAAGACACCGACTTGGGTCTTTTGGGTTCTCTAAGCGACCGAGAAGGTCCCATACTCGGCGATACGAGGGTTGAGGTGTGGGAATCCCAATTCCCTTACTTCCGTCGTCATCGGAAATCTTACGCTTTTTCGCTCACGACACGGACTCGGTAGACATTATATCAATCTCAAACGCCAAGGCTCGATCCAGATAGTCCTTCAAGGTTGTACACATAAAAGGAGACATACACCGCCGAATCGAGGTTTCATACGCATATCGAAATAACGAACCTTATCTGCCTCACTTTTCACCTGATCCCGAACATAACACAGCTGTCGATTATAATCGACTATCGCCTGGGATATCGACACGTCTCGGGGTGTAGCCGAGAAAAACTCGACAATCCTACGCTCTTTAACAGGCGACGGACAATACTCGGCCTCCATGGCAGTTTTGAATTCAGTCCAAGTAGCGGTACGATCACTAGGCGCTACGGCCTCCCACCAGTCTGCAGATTCCCTGTCGAGTAGGTATTGAGCAATAGGCACTCTTCTCTCATCGGGGCAAGCTACAGCATCAAATGTTTTGTCCAATTGGAAGAGCCAATTCTCCCAGCCTAACGAGTCTGAAGAACCTACAAAACGGGGCGGGTGCATTCTCATCACATCTCGTAACCACTTACCAGCTCCGTTATCTTCATCCGGAATCCCGTCTCGGTGTACGGTCTGATTCATAAGCACCAACCGGTCAGTCACCTGACAAAGGATGGTGGCGGCGCCAATATCAACATTACCTCTGGATGATTGCTGCTGATCACGACCACGACTACGACCACGTCCTCGGCCACGGCCTCTCGGCATACTGGACGGATGACCAATAAGAATAACACATCCAAACAAATATCACAACGTCAAGATAAGACAATAAATAGCAGCACGTTAAAACATCAACTCCAAGTCATCACACAAGTGCACGAACTAACACTGTAATTTTAGAACTTCATTAAAAAAAAAAAAAAAATCCACACAGTCACATCAACAGAGATGTTTGGATTTTACCAAATAAAACACGGTCAAAACCACACACGTATCGCAGGGACCAAACACTAACAACAAAAATAAAATGTTTCCGGGGTATTATTCAAATGATAAAATTTTAAAATTCTCAAGTTTGAAAAAAAAAATTGGTGAAATGAAATTTTTGAAAACACTTATAATACCTCGGTCGTTTAATTAAAACCATGTATCTCATTATCAAAACTGTTTTGATTGAAGCTATTTGCAAAACAACACATTGAGGCTTCAATCTTTTCACTAGACGATATCGTCAAAATGACCTTATCAATATATCATTATCTTTACTAGCGTTATACGGGGTAACAACATGTTACCACGCCATCCATCACTGATATATCAACAGAGATTAAATAACCATGGGGCACGGGTACAACTGTAATAACAAATTTCTACCGAGTCAAAAGTTTACTGGCCGTAATAACATGCAGCTTTAGGGTCGTAACAACTCCGAGCTTACGGCCGTAATGGAAAACATCTTACGGCCGTAACATCTACTGCAGGATTTGCAGAATTGTCACTGATAGCCCCCAACACACAAACACATAACATTTAAATTCCAAAAATTATGGTCGTTTTGCAAAACAAGATTTTTCCAAAAATTTTGATTTCCACCAAAAATGCTCAAATCAGTAGTCTTTAAGGAAAAACGTTTTCAAAGCTACCCGTAGCGGGTATAATTACAACAATCCAAAATAGTCGATATTAAAACCACATGCCCAAATGGCAAACAGGGTCGCCAATTCAATCACATACATCTCATGGCATCAAGTTTAAACACACAACAAAATCATTCATCGGAGTTTCTCACAAACTCTACCGTAAAACCCATCAAGGTTCACAACTTTCACACCATACCAACCACGTGGTGGTTCAAGGGTCAAACATCAATACATCAAGTTCTATACACGTACAGCGTATCCAAGTATCGAATACAACTTCATTACACAACACCGTATAAATAAAATTATGCACCACAAATATCACACATAAATGAAATCATGAACACAGTTATTATGCATAAAAGAGGAGACTTACGTCCACAGGCCGCACGGAGACGACGGTCGCCCACGATACTAATCTCATCCGCAAACATATCCAACGCGTTGTGACTACGCACAACTCAACTTGTCACCTGACGACTCGAACGACAAGACAACAGATTACTCGACAAATCACGACTCGACTCGACCCAACAGCCTAGGTTTCCGCAACCTAAGCTCTGATACCATAAATGTAACACCCCCAAAACCGTATGGGAATGTTACACGCCGTAGACCCTTTCCGCAAGGATCTACCAGGCTAAACATCCATAAACAACCAAATGCTTGTCCGGCCAGGGTCAAACAACATAATAATACAGACTGTTAAGGTCACTTACACATAAACACACAGACCGATGAGGTCACACAACTCCATTAACAAAACTGACTAAACAACATTACCCACACAGGGGTCGAAACACAATACATCGTAAGACTGAATCAACTCTAACAATACAACCAAACTCTACCAACTCTCGACTCTTGATTAGTATCGCAGCTCATCATCCCCTTGTGCCAATCCTGTGACTGCTCCCCTGAACCTGCATGTACCTGGCCTTGAGCAGGACATCCACCCCCCGATTACTCGGGGGTTAGTAAAACTCCACTGTTTTACTAGTGCAAGTATAAAGCGATACGAAATGCAACAAGTAAATAGCAACTACGAATTTAATATGGAAATCAATTATCAAAATCTTCCCGAGAGTTTTAGAATTTCGAACTCAAGTAAGAGATATTTGAAAAGAAACACATCATCTCGGGGATTTTTAAAGCAGAAATTCTTTTGGACCTCGAGTCCCAATTTACAAAACCTTTTCGTAAACAGTAGGGCCTTAGCCCGATTCTCGTTTCAAAGCACACTAAATAATATATCATTATGAGTCCGATATCCATATTTAAAATGTTACCCAAACAATCACTGCTACACGATCATTGTTCGTACACATCATGTACCAAACTCCGGAGGCCTCGACGGACCTTACCCGGACCACACACACTGTTCGTACACATCATGTACCGAACTCCGGAGGCCTCAACGGACCCTACCCGGCCACACACATTGTTCGTACACATCATGTACCGAACTCCGGAGGCCTCAACGGACCCTACCCGGCCACACACATCGTTCGTACACATCATGTACCGAACTCCAGAGGTCTCGTCAGACCCTACCTGGATCACACACCTTGTTCGTACACATCATGTACCAAACTCCAGAGGTCTCGTCGACCCTACGGATCACACACCTTGTTCGTACACATCATGTACCGAACTCCGCAGAGGCCTCGTCGGACCACTACACCGGAACACACGCACACACATCGACACGACACAACTCATAATCATCAAATGTCAAGCCATTCCACATTACACCGAAATGTACAATCAAGTATGTAAACTAAAACAACACAAATATCATGATCATCACAACGACTCAACAATGACCAACCACGCCCGGCACAAACTTAGATGATTTTCACATCCAACACAATTCCATGATGTTAACTAAGTGAAGGTATTATCGTTACCATCAATTGTTCGTAATAATTAATTCATACGAAGCATATACACGAAAGTAAACCAATGCATCACAACCATAATACGACGTCCCTATTCACAAGACACAATTCGTATAGTAAAATACTTGCCTTAATAACCGCTACCGAATACTCCGAAGAACACGGTTCGACCGGGAAGCTCGGACCCCGAAGAAGACAACGAACGGAAGGGTTCCGACTCGAGTTCTTCACAAGAATTTCGTCCCTAAGTCATACCAATGATAAATCAACAATCGTATGATGGATAATAATCATACAACGCCCAATCCCCCCTCTAAGACCTTTTGTCGGACACCTTCAAGGCGTTGACTAAGAACTCGACCAAAACAACGAATCGAAACGATCCAACCATGGAATAACAAGGAAATGATAGAATACATCTAAATAATCATCAATACATCACAAATCTAAGTTATTACGGTTAAATCGGACAAAACGAACAAAAACCCCCAATTCACCCAAAAGTAGGGTTTCAAGAATTTACCTTGGATTAATGATGAAGAACAATTGTTGGAGTTGTTAATCCACACCAAAAACTTGAAGAATATGAATTTCTCGGGATTGATGATGCAAAACACCCAAAAATCGCCTACAAGATCGCCAAGAGGAGGAGGAATGAAGGAAGAGATGAAATGAGCATTCATCTCACAAAATCCGCGAGAAATAGGCTAATCGGGTGTGTGCCGCGGCCCGGCCCTATGTGTGCGCGGCACAGTCTGTTGCTCGGCCAAAACTGGAAAATGAGTGTCTGAGCTATTTCGACCATAACTCTCTTGTTCGGACTCCGATTGACTCACCGTTTGAACCATTGGAAAGCTAACTTGATGCTCTATAATATTGGAAAGATTCAAAATCTTTGAAGTTTCCAAAAATTTATGGTGATTTTACAAAGTCGACTCATACTTGGGAAAAGTCGTTTAATAACACTGAACTCAAGAAAACGACACCGAAACCCGAACCTGAATACGAATCGAAGATACGGTCACGAAGTACTCGCAAAGACGAATCTAAGAGCTAAGAGAACACACGATTCCGACCACCCGAAGGCTCAGAATCTGACAACGGAAGTAATTACCCAAAACTTTAGGAAATTACGAAAATGGCCCAAAACGTCCGAAAATCACGATACGCGATCGAAACACCAAACCAAAGCTTGCAACAAGAATAATAACATTAAATGAACTTACGAGAAACTCGAAACAACAGTTTCGGACGAGATTCGCAAGAATCGAACTCAAGTGCGGAGAAGCGTCTAAAAAGCTCGGAACTCAGCAAAACAATACTGAAACGAACTCGGATGACAAAAAGTGCAGAATTAATCATTCTCGAAATGACGAAACGGTCATGAGAGAGTCGTCAAAACGGACTTACGCCGAAAAAAGAAAATTACCGGAAATCGAAATTACGGGTATTACAAATACTAGGACTCTTCAAAGATGTATCTTTAATAGAAGCCAGAAAACCTTGGCAACCATGGGAAATCAAAGTTCATGCCTTCATAGCAGAAATAATTTTAGCAGATTTAAGAGGTTGAGAACCATGATAAATAAAATCAAGCTGATGCAAGTCGCCGAAGATCACATTTCTGGCATGGCAATCAATGGTAGCTCTATGCGAAGCCAACCAATCCATGCCCAAAATCACATCAAAATCGATCATATCAATAGGGAGCAAATTCACCAGACGAATGCGGTCATCAAACCGTAAGGGACAATTCACATATTCATGTTCAATGAGTACATGGTTTTTCATTAGTGTTGAGATGGATATACGATTTGTTAGTGGTGTTGGGGTCATATTAAGTTTCTTGGCAAATGAAACAGATATAATAGAGTGTATGGCACCGGTATCAAATAATGCAAAAACTGTACCATCACCAATGTAAAGAATGTCGGTAATAGTACCTGATGAGTTTTCTGCCTGATCACGCGTCGTAGCATAAACACGACCCATGGTAGGAGCTGGCTTAGCGGAGTTCACTGATGTAATCCGTTTCTCCTAGGGACAATCCCTGACCTTGTGATTAGTGGACCCGCAAGTGAAACATCCTCCAGTAGCTTTGTGACAAACGCTCGGGTGAGGCTTTCTGCAAGTAGCACAGAGTGGAGGAGGTAAGGTCTGAGTAGGCCTCCTCTGACCCGAAGAACTTGAAGAACGACCCTGCTAAGAACCCCGAGTCGACTGATCCCTGTACTGATGATGGTTGTTGTTGCCATGACCCTGATGGTCATTCCCATTCTTACCAGTAACCCTCTGATCCTGACCCCTGTACTCTTGTTGCCTCTGATCAAAACCCCGATCCTGGTGACCCCTGTGCTCAACACCCTGGTCCTGACGACCCCTATGCTCATGACCCTAGTCCTGATGACCCCTGTAGTTAATACGATCACCATCCCTGTCCCTCTTGTTCGAACCCCTATCAGCATGAAGTAACTCAATATTGCGGGGCGCGTCCGCTACTAGTGCAACATCTGTAATATCCGAGATTTTTATTCTGATTTATTCGAAATTTTCTTTTTCTTAGACTGGAAATTTCTCGGTTTCCGAGCGTTGGTATTATTTTTCTCGACAATTGATTTTGTGTTTATGGCTATATGTGGTGATTTGTTGTATATTATTTTCATTTCGGATCGATGTTGTTGTCCGCGAGCGTTTCGTCGTGTTCGTTCCGTGCATTTTTAAGAATCGAGTCGTCAGGCCCCGGCAGCCGGGCGCTGGCCGGACGGTTGCGGGAGGAACCGGCGCAGTAGCTGGGCTCTGGCCGGATGGGCGCGGCAGGGACCGGCATAGCGTACGCTACTGCCGGTAGGCTGCGCGCGCTAACCGGCAGTCGTAGCGCATTCTATGCGGCACCCAGCGCACGCTACCTGGGCCGAGCAGTGAGGCCCCAGAGGTTCTGGACTCCAGAGAGTTAGCCGGTAGCGCACGCTACGGCCGGTCGCTGCGCGCGCTAACCGGCAGACGTAGCGCACGCTGCTCGGCATCTAGCGCGCTACTGGCGAGGATCAGTCGAGCCTGCAGGCTGGACCATGGTCGGCCTGCTAGCGCACGTTGCCGGCACGTTAGCGCACGCTAGGGCGGTCTGCCTATATAATTGACCGAGCAGCCCTGTTTTCACCCATTTTTCACTTCCCTTCCTTCATGTACGCGGCTGGATCTTTTGAGAGATAGGAGACATGTTATTGAACAACAAATCCACGAAGATCCTGAGTCCATATCATTGATCGATCAATCCATAACATCCTTCAATCGACCGAATCAAGGTTAGTTTTTCCTAAAATCCAAACTTTGGGAAATTTGGGGATCTTGGTAGAATTCGTCCGTTTGAGCCTTATGAACTTAAATTACTGATGGATAATTGTAGATTAAGTTGTATTCTATCATTTTCATCATCTTTCCACGGTTTTGCCATTTCCGATTCGTCGATTATATGAACTTCCGTTTGACGCCTTCAAGGTGTCCGGGGAAATACCGCAGAGAGGAATTTGGTCGTTTTGTGATGTTTTTCCTCGTATGATTAATTGTTTATTCGATGATAGGATATTAGGGACGATTTCCCTACAAAAAATCTGGTGTTGAGCCCTTCCGATCGTTGTTTTCGTTGGAGTTCCGGATTTTGCCAACCGACCGTACTTTCGGATTATCCGCGAGAGATTACCAAGGCAAGTACCTTGATATACGAATTGTAACTGCGTGAAATCATCATTGTCGAAGTGTATGAATTTGTACCTTGATATATATATATAGATTTATATATATTTATATGTTAAATATATGTATGTATATACGTATATTGATATATATGCCTATGTCGGTGAACGACGAGTGGTGAATGCTAACACTAGTTGACGTACTCAACTTGGATTGATGGATGAACTATAGTAATTCATATAATATAGTAAGGTTATATGTATATATATATATATATCTATATATCTATCTATATATATATTCGGTTGAGTCGCAATATAAGGATATATGTGTAGCGTTGGTTGGTTGTGCCGAAGGCTTATTGTGTTGGATCTTGATTGATAACGTGCGTGTTATTGTTTATTGCGTGGTTATGGACTGGCGGATAAATTGTGTGAATTGGTGTATTGATTTGATAATTGTTGAAATGATTGATTGTGTACTTGATGTTTGTAATAATGTGAATACTTGTTGTGAGAGATGTCGTATCCGGGAACCTCTGAGGGCGGGGTGTGTACTCCAGCCTGGTGTACGCTGCAACGTGCGGCTCCATATGTTTGGTGAACACCGGTGTTACCTAATGCGCGTGCAAGGGGCGGCTCTGTTAGGAGTGATCGCCGGCGCGGTGACATGTTCAAGGGGCGGCCAACATTGTGGAGTGAACGCCGGTGCACAGGTGTGCAAGGGAGGCGCCTGGCAGGCTTATTGGTAACGGATATTCGAGTGATAGCTAAGACCCCGTTACCGAACAATCCTCGTATTTCAAAGTTCTTTCAACTCTTTTCAAATACTGGTCTCGATATAGACTGTGATTCGTGTTTTTGAAAGCTTGTTTCAAATTGTTTTTAAAACGTTGGTATCAGGGTTAATTAACCAAGGATGTTTGACGAAATCTCCGAGGGTTAATTAATCAAGGGTCTTGAGCAGGAATTGTCGAATGAGAGGTTGTGCCTTTGATTGTACTGTGATGATTATTCTGTGCATTGGGTCGAGGACCCCGAATAACGTTGTAATGGTTTTCTTGTAAATTTGTTTTCCACATGTTGAGTCGAGGATCCGAGAGTTTTTGAAGTATTTTCTAAAAGTATTCCCATTTGATTTTCAAAACCCCATGATGGCCTGAGTCAATAATAATGTTTTCAAACTTTCTTATCAAAATACTTTTCCTTTTATAAAAAGGGATTTTTCTGACTCCTTGGGCTCGTTTAAAGTTTCATTGGTATTATGTTCCGTACAGAGAATATGACTATGTGATTATCTTTCACTTTGTGTATGTGATGTTATTCTGTGTGGACTATGGGAATGTGTGGTTTGTGTTAAGGCTTCACGACTGTTGAGATTTGTGTTGTTATTATTCGTATATCTTGTATATTATGTACTTGCACTAGCAAAATTCCAGTTTGCTAACCCCCGAGTTTTCGGGGGGTGGGTGCCTGTTATGCGCTCAGGTTTTGGCAGCTCGGGAGCAGTCACAGGATTGGCTTGGAAGGAGATGGAGGGCAATGATACTAATCACACCAGAGTCAGAGTCTTTTCTTTGTTTCATTCTGGTCAGTATTTCTCTCTCGTTCGAGTATTCACCCTTGCATGGGTGTAGTTTTCATTTATTAAATTGAGTTGTCATTCTTTTCGGTGTTCTAGTTTATTATTGTCATTGTAATATGAATGTCGTTAGTTCTGAATTGGTTAATGACCTTGTCGGTCTGCTTTGTATTTAATTTTGACCTCGGTCGGTCAATCATTGAGTAGTCTTTTGGAGTTTAGCCTGGTAGATCCTTGTGATAAGGGTCTACGGCGTGTGACATTCCCGGTCGTATTCTAGGGGTGTTACATTTATGGTATCAGAGCTTAGGTTTGCGAAAAACCTAGGCCGTTGGGTCAAGTCCATGTCTTGTGTAAGTCGCGCGCATCAGAGTTGTGATTAGTATCGTGGTTCCGACATCATCTTCCGGCAATCTGTGATGGTAAGCCTCCCGATCATAAGTCCCCTTATATACGTATTTGATTATATTGTGCTAACGTGTTTAATGTGAACTAGGGATTGGAACTTGTTGGTGATATTATTGTTTTAGGATATAACATGCGTATGCGGTCCGAGCAAAAATGGTTATGTAATATGCTTCGGAAGTCGAGCATATTTATCTGTTTCTGCACTTTATTAGAATAAATTTATGAGTGTTAATTTTATCCGATGCGTGAGTATTTTGAGATGGCTTTTGGTATCTTGCAAGCCGAGTTTTCATATTTTGGTCTTGCACGTTTTGATAGTATTCTTATGACGGTATTTGATATTTTTATAAATGACCTTAGTGAGTATTTGAGAATATTACCGACATCGGCCTTTTTGGCAATTTGAACATTTTTTTTTTAAAAATGATTTTTAGCCTGGTAGGTTCCGGCACGAGGCCCACGGCACTGTAGTATCACGAATATTTTAAAGTGATGCTTTGAAATTTTCTAACATTGTGAAAAGCCATGATTTAATATCGTCATGTTAAATGGTCACGTATCTCGGTGGAAAAAAAAATTCTTTCGAATAAACATTTTGGAAGAAGAGGAAAGATTTTCAAAATTGTGGTATTTGGGACTCAACACTTTTGAAATATTTCAAATTAGTTACAATTCAATTTTCGATTTTTCTTTTATACATCACTCGAAAATAATTTTTAGAGTCGTTATATAAACTTCCTCTTCCGAAATAAAAGACAGTATTTATGAGTCTTGGGCGCAACGTGACTAGCCTCTTTTCCAAAAATTTGTTTTCATTAAGTGCATACATATAATGATCGTCCTCGTCGAAGGACTCGAAATTGACTTCATAAAACTTTACGCTTTACGTTATTCTATAGATGTTAACTAAACCTTGTGTTGATAATTTTGGTATATTGTGCAACTGATTATTTGATAACGCTGAATGGTACTATCTGTATTGGTAGTCGAGCCTTGGCGGACGTAAGTGTGATGACGGAAGTGGAAGCGACAAGGTGGTTCGTACGACAACGATTCATGCTACGGTGAAGGAGTATCAAGATCAAACGATATCCTATGAAATCTCCTCAATGGTCGAGCCCACGAGCGAAACGAAGAGACCGAGGACATCTGGGAAATTTTTGGGCGATGAAGAGTCTAAGGCTCCCAAACCCCCGCGTCGTTCGGACGCGTCGTCTTTGCGGTCGGGAGTGAGCGCTGGGGATCCCAAGCCAACATCGGTGATTCTCGGTAAGAAGAGAAGGTGCTTCAACTGCAATCGTCAGGGACATGATCGTGCAAATTGTCCCTTTCCACTCTTGACTTGTTACCGGTGTGGGTGCGAAGGTCATCGGGAGAAACATTGTGAGACAGTTTCCGAATTGGCAAAGAATGCCGCCCTAAGAGAGAGCAGAGCTAGGGACCAGGAAGTTTCCCGAAATCCTATGTTTCCTTCTGAAGATCCTAGCATGGGAGAGTGAAGATTTTGTACTATGTCTTAATCGTTGCTGTTTCAAACAATCGTGACTTCGATCGTATTTCATTTCATTGCTTTACGTTTCCAACTCTTGTTGTCCTAAGTTTCGGGATCATAATGTCCTCTTAGTATGGGGGAATGTATTACCCGTACTCTTCTTAGTATTTTCGGTATGGGACGACTTTCGTTGTTGGTAATTCATCTGCGCACCTTTCGACCATTTTAAACTGCCTTGTACTTGCTAGGTCAGTTCATCGTATTTCTGGAACCTTGCACTCGCGCTTTGCTCGTGATGATTTGGGGCTGAGCAAGTAGTTATTTCCTTGATTGTTCCGCTGCTCTCTATTTTAAGTTTTGGGACGAAACTTATTTTAAGGGGGGTAGAATGTAATATCCGAGATTTTTATTCAGATTTATTCGAAATTTTCTTTTTCTTAGACCGGAAATTTCTCGGTTTCCGAGCGTTGGTATTATTTTTCTCGACAATCGATTTTGTGTTTATGGCCATATGTGGTGATTTGTTGTATATTATTTTCATTTCGGATCGATGTTGTTGTCCGCGAGTGTTTCGTCGTGTTCGTTCCGTGCATTTTTAAGAATCGAGTCGTCAGGGCCGGCCAGGCCGGTAGACGGTTGCGGGAGGAACCGCGCGGTAGGCTGGCTCGCCGGACGGCGCGCGAGGGACCGGCATAGCGTACGCTTCTGCCGGTAGCCGCGCGCTAACCGGATCGTAAGCGCACGCTATGCGGCACCAGCGCCACGCTACAGGCCGGGCGGTGAGGCCCAGAGGTTACAGACTCAGAGAGTTGGCCGGTAGCGCACGCTACGGCCGGTCGCTGCGCGCGCTAACCGGCAGACGTAGCGCATGCTGCTCGGCATCTAGCGCACGCTACCTGGCGAGGGATCAGTCCAGGAGCCTCTGGACTGGACCATGGTCGGCCCGCTAGCGCACGCTGCCGGCACGTTAGCGCACGCTAGGGCGGTCTGCCTATATAATTGACCGAGCAGCCGTGTTTTCACCCATTTTTCACTTCCCTTCCTTCATGTACGCGGCTGGATCTTTTGAGAGATAGGAGACATGTTATTGAACAACAAATCCACGAAGATCCTGAGTCCATATCATTGATCGATCAATCCATAACATCCTTCAATCGACCGAATCAAGGTTAGTTTTTCCTAAAATCCAAACTTTGGGAAATTTGGGGATCTTGGTAGAATTCGTCCGCTTGAGCCTTATGAACTTAAATTACTGATGGATAATTGTAGATTAAGTTGTATTTTATAATTTTCATCATCTTTCCATGGTTTTGCCATTTCCGATTCGTCGATTATATGAACTTCCGTTTGACGCCTTCAAGGTGTCCGGAGAAATGCCGCAGAGAGGAATTTGGTCGTTTTGTGATGTTTTTTCTCGTATGATTGATTGTTTATTCGATGATAGGATATTAGGGACGATTTCCCTACAAAAATCTGGTGTTGAGCCCTTCCGATCGTTGTTTTCGTTGGAGTTCCAGATTTTGCCAACCGACCGTACTTTCGGAGTATCCGCGAGAGATTACCAAGGCAAGTACCTTGATATACGAATTGTAACTGCGTGAAATCATCGTTGTCGAAGTGTATGAATTTATACGGATATATATATATATATATATATGTGTGTGTGTGTGTATATATATATATATGTGTGTGTGTATATATATATATATATATATTTATATATATTTATATGTTAAATATATGTATGTATATACGTATATTGATATATATGCCTATGTCGGTGAACGATGAGTGGTGAATGCTAACACTAGTTGACGTACTCAACTTGGATTGATGGATGAACTATAGTTATTCATATAATATAGTAAGGTTATATGTATATATATATCTATATATCTATCTATATATATATATTCGGTTGAGTCGCAATATAAGGATATATGTGTAGCGTTGGTTGGTTGTGCCGAAGGCTTATTGTGTTGGATCTTGATTGATAACGTGCGTGTTATTGTTTATTGTGTGGTTATGGACTGGCGGATAAATTGTGTGAATTGGTGTATTGATTTGATAATTGTTGAAATGATTGATTGTGTACTTGATGTTTGTAATAATGTGAATACTTGTTGTGAGAGACGTCGTATCCGGGAACCTCTGAGGGCGGGGTGTGTACTCCGGCCTGGTGTACGCTGCAATGTGCGGCTCCATATGTTTGGTGAACACCGGTGTTACCTAATGCGCGTGCAAGGCGGCTGTTAGGAGTGATCGCGGCGCGGTGACATGTTCAAGGGGCGGCCAACATAGTGGAGTGAACGCCGGTGCACAGGTGTGCAAGGAGGCGCTGGCAGGCTTATTGGTAACGGATATTCGAGTGATAGCTAAGACCCGTTACGAACAATCCTCGTATTTCAAAGTTCTTTCAACTCTTTTCAAATACTGGGCTCGATATAGACTGTGATTCGTGTTTTTGAAAGCTTGTTTCAAATTGTTTTTAAAACGTTGGTATCAGGGTTAATTAACCAAGGATGTTTGACGAAATCTCCGAGGGTTAATTAATCAAGGGTCTTGAGCAGGAATTGTCGAATGAGAGGTTGTGCCTTTGATTGTACTGTGATGATTATTCTGTGCATTGGGTCGAGGACCCCGAATAACGTTGTAATGGTTTTCTTGTAAATTTGTTTTCCACATGTTGAGTCGAGGATCCGAGAGTTTTTGAAGTATTTTCTAAAAGTATTCCCATTTGATTTTCAAAACCCCATGATGGCCTGAGTCAATAATAATGTTTTCAAACTTTCTTATCAAAATACTTTTCCTTTTATAAACAGGGATTTTTCTGACTCCTTGGGCTCGTTTAAAGTTTCATTGGTATTATGTTCCGTACAGAGAATATGATTATGTGATTATCTTTCACTTTGTGTATGTGATGCTATTCTGTGTGGACTATGGGAATGCGTGGTTTGTGTTAAGGCTTCACGACTGTTGAGATTTGTTTGTTATTATTCGTATATCTTGTATATTATGTACTTGCACTAGCAAAATTCCAGTTTGCTAACCCCCGAGTTTTCAGGGGGTGGGTGCCTGTTATGCGCTCAGGTTTTGGCAGCTCGGGAGCAGTCACAGGATTGGCTTGGAAGGAGATGGAGGGCAATGATACTAATCACACTAGAGTCAGAGTCTTTTCTTTGTTTCATTCTGGTCGGTATTTCTCTGTCGTTCAAGTATTCACCCTTGCATGGGTGTAGTTTTCATTTATTAAATTGAGTTGTCATTCTTTTCGGTGTTCTAGTTTATTATTGTCATTGTAATATGAATGTCGTTAGTTCTGAATTGGTTAATGACCTTGTCGGTCTGCTTTGTATTTAATTTTGACCCCGGTCGGTCAATCATTGAGTAGTCTTTTGGAGTTTAGCCTGGTAGATCCTTGTGATAAGGGTCTATGGCGTGTGACATTCCCGGTCGTATTCTGGGGGTGTTACAACATCGGTGTAATCAGTATTCACGATCCGGTCTAATATCCACTTCTTCAGCCCCCACGTAAAGTGCCTAGCCTGCCTATGAGCATCACCCACAATCGGTCCAACAAAACTAGCTAACCTCAGAAACCTCTGCATATACTCTCCAAACGATTCCCGATCCAACTGATGAATAGCCCCATACTCGCGCTCATACCTTTGCTGCTCGGAGAAAGGAAAGTACTGCTTATAGAAGATGTCAGGGAAAGTATTCCATGCACAAGTGTCAGCAAAATTCTCTTCCTTAGCCAGAACATATGTCTTCCACCAATTCAACGCATCACCTTCCAACTTGAAGGTAGCCAAATGCGTCTTGAATTCAAAACCACAACCCAAGACCTTGAACAACTTCTCCATATGTGTGATCCAATCTTCTGCCTCTGTGGGGGTGGCAGCAGATCGGAAAGAAAGAGGCTTAAGCTTAGTGAACTTTTCAATCCAACCATGCATCCCGATAGGTGGAGCACCGCCACCCGACGAACCAACACCATTTCTGATGTCATCGACGATTCTGGTCCTCAATTCAGCAGAGAGATTCGGGAGAGCATTATCCATAGTAGCGGCTATCATAGCCTCGAAGTCAGGGATATCATCCCCATTAGGATTTCTACGTGTATTCACCATCTGAATGATCATCAAAATGATTAGTAAGGTCAAATAAAGATGAAGTATGAGAGGAAAATACGCAGAAGGAAACCTAATGTCTACCCAAATCCTCACAGGTCATAGCCTAAGCTCTACAGGTCGAACCTAAGGCTCTGATACCATAATTGAAACACCCCAACCCGACGAGGGTAGAAGTATCACATTATGGTGACATATCAAAGCATACATAATGAACATAATGAACAGCGGAAGTCTTAAACATAAATAATCAAAAGGAGTTAAGTCGAAATGACTTAAACCAAAACATAAGTACAACGAAAAGGAATACTCCAGAGGGATGAATAACAAATCATCCAAGTCTAAACAATGTCATAACAATAGCAAAATAAATCTAAGATGACTAGGGTAAAGTCTCCACAAGATCAACTCTCAGCCCCAAAGCAACCCCAGCTCCTAGCTTAGATACCTGCCGCAGGGAAAGGAAAATGCAGTTGAGATTAAAAATCCCAGTGAACAGACATATATAAACGAAACCAAAAGATAAGGAACGAACATATAAAGTACGGTGCATTGGGAAAAGCATGAGGTAATAACAAATGGATATCAAAAGTAAGGAAAGGTCAGTAATCTACCACGAGCCCGAACACAAATCAAATCAAATATCATAGTAACCATGGAGTAGCTAACTCCCGAACATGTGAAAGACGTGTATTGCACACAAGCATCAATCACCAAACATATCATATCATATCAAAATCATGTCATATCTAATAAAATACAAATCGAACCTAGGATGCATCCATAGACCCCCGAACAATCGTATTGGCCATAACAAATATAAAGTGCACATAACATAACAAAATGGGACGGTGTGGAACATCACTCAACCACACTAGAGTCGTGCCATTGGTGCATCAATGACACGGCCATGTTACCTTCATGGCTAGGAAACGAACTTGGCTCGGGTATCAAACTGAAGGGTTCAAATGACATATCATATCAGAGTTCATATCAAAGGTTCATATCAAATGTTCATAATCAAAGGTTTACAAATCTAAGGGAGCATAGCATAGACATAGATAAACTAAGAAAGCCATAATAAGAAGGCTTAGATCAAAGGCATGATAATCAAAACTAATATCAAACCGTTGTGAACGAATCATGCGAAACCTTAAGGGATAAGGTCAGAATATCTGTACCTTATTCAAAGCAAGCAAAATGAAAGAAAGGTCAGACGAGATGGATCACTCCCGCTTCACGGAACCTATACGAATTAAATACCAAGTATTTCTTTAAGTTCAATTTGAATTAGGTTACTCATTTTAGTATACTTCTATAAATAGTAAGTTTCCATATTTAGAAGGTTTCCAGATTTAGAAACATTAGTCATTAATATCCAAAGTTATCATTTAATCAATTTAAGGTATCAAATGTGACAATATTAATAGTTTAAGGTTCATAATGATAATTATATAAATTTAGGGTTTATAGTTCAAATATTGTAAGATTAGGGTATAAAATGTAAGTATCATAAAGTATCATGGTTTCTCAAGTTAAGCCCTTTAGTTTAGAAAATGATAAGTTCAACCCGTAAGTTTAATAATACACACATAACCCTTATTTAGCCTTTTAACCTTTTTATCAGCTTTTATCTATGAGCAGGTCACAACTTAACGAATTTTTGAACCACACCAGAATTCAGAATTAAAATTCACAAAAATTCCACGAGTACATAAATGTCTTTAGAACCCACACGAATTTTCCCAGAATTTATTAGTTAGTTTAACCCCACACAAAAAATACTCAAACTCAGACTATTCAGAAAACCGACCTGCAGTTGTACCCAAAAAGTATCTGCCTCAACGACCTATCAAAACATCCAGGAAAAATTCCCAAATATTCATGGTATTACTAATCATATAGAAGTTACATACTGAGGAGTTTCATGGCCCAACTGATTACAGTTATTGAATCAAAAATCAACAAAGTGGACTAATTTCAGACTCCCGGATTTCAGATTAGACACTTAATCACACAAAAATAAAAAATACGACCAAAATAATTGGAAATCACTCCAAACCAATTGGATCAGTTAGTAAAATCTTTAAACTTAGTTTTGGACTCAAGAAACTAAGAAAAACACTTTGGTATCATCAAGATTCACCCTGCTCAATCCGACTCTAATATTCTGTCAGCAAGAAAGTGAGGCAGAAAACAACTTCAATCCTTTAACCCTTCTAAATCCGATTGCACACACATCTCATAGGTTTATTTAGCTAATATCACACATGTTTACAGCCTTACATGTCGACACCACAACCCACGCACTTATAGTCGATTTTATAAGGTTTTTATCTCATTATTCCATGTGGTATCATAAGATTTTCTGCAAGTTTATTCATATACAAAACCTGCTAGCCGATTCTCAATACCATACGACATGATCAAATAAGAAAAGGAAGAGGAATTGAACAAGGTTTGGATTTGTTACCCTTGTAGTGTGACACAAGGGAGAGACAAAACAAGATCGAATACCAGCCTACAAATGAGCCGAACACAAGCAAACTCCAACCGAACCTTAGACCACGATCAAGACACCCCTGCAGCCTTTGATTTTGAACGAGAAAGAATCCAAGAAAATTGGTAGCAGCCGATGTATTTGTATATGTATTTTTAGGGTTTTGCTTTGTGTGTGTTATGTGTATATAACGTGTGATGAGAGAGAGGAAAAATCAAGGAATTGTGATATATGGGATTGTGATATCTCATTCTTTATTTAGTTTCAATAATGGACTTGGGCTTGTTTATCTTTATGATCACTTGAAATCAACTCAATATACTCGGCCCAAAAGGAACATATTAGGCGTGTGATACTTAATACACATGTATATGGTTGTAACTTTTAATTATCATAAGTCTTAAAGGTTATTAAAGTTGTGAAATGTTCAAGCATTAGTGTTTATAATGCTTAGGTTAAATATAATTAAATGTTTTAGGTTATTTAATTGTCTTTCAAAAGTTTCAAATTAGAGGGTATTTTAGGTATTCACAAATACTTTATTGTTAAGATTTAGAGGATACAATCCATTTAATAATGTAGCAGTACCCACTAGTTTATTTCTCAAATAAATTTTGCAGGAACCATCACCAATGAAAAATGAAAAGCCTTTTCGGTCCATGACCGGAATGGATACAATGTGTTTGTGCCCCTTGGGCAAAACAAGTACATCTTCTAAAGTTAAAACAAAACCGGATTCTAAACCCAAAACAAGTGATCATATGTCGGTCGCCTTGACACTATGCCCGCTTCCGACAGTGATCATAACTTCTCCAGCTCCAAGCTTCCTACTTTGTTCCAGATCCTGATTCACGGTACAAATATGTGAACTAGCACCAGAATCCAGTATCCATGAAGTAGAAAATACAGTAGCAGAACAATTTGTTTCCAAAACTAAAAGTTATGTACCTGAAGTGCCATGAAGAATTGGACAGTCTCTAGCCCAGTGGCCCAGCTCACCGCACTTGAGACAGGTATCCTTCTTCTTCTTGCCTTTCAGAACCATCGGGGCCTTGCCCTTTCCTTTAAGGTCCTTAAATTGTGGTCCAGTCTGCTTCTTGGTCTTTTTCTTCTTATTCTTAGACTTCTGAAGCCCAAAAGAAATCACAAGGGCAGACTCCTTCATCCGCGGAGTCTTCATCTGAGACTGAGCGGTCACCAGTTTTTTCATTAGCCCTGCTAAGTTACATGCAATCTCATTGCAGTTGAAGTTCATTACAAACTGTGAGAAGGAATCAGGGAGACTGAAGGATAAGGTCGGTTTGGAGAGAAGTATCCATTTTAAAATCAAGAGCCTCCAATCTCTCGATCATGGATATCATTTTGAGGACGTGTTCCCCAACCTTCTCACCTTCCTTCATCCTTGCACCGAACAGTTGCTTAGATATCTTATATCTAGCAGTTCTGCTGTGCTCACCATAAAGTTCGGTTAAGTGAGATAGAATCTGCCTAGCAGAAGTCATTTTCTCATGAGCTCTCTGAAGCTCATTAGACATGGAAGCCATCATATAAGCACGGACTTTCACGTCATCCTTAACCCACTTTTCGTGGTTTTCAATTTCTTCCTGATTGGCTCGGGTCCGCATAGGAGACGCCAGAATGTCTGTCTCCAAGACGTATCCCAGTGCCTCTATACTGAGGACAATCATCAGATTTCAGAGCCAATCCACAAAGTTAGGTCCCATTAAGGTGTTCTTTTCGAGTAGAATTGCGAGTGGATTCATTGTCATATTGAGAGTTATGTCAACATTAAGTATAACAGATTAATTAGTGACTTGTTATATTATGTTCTTTGTATAGAATTAAGGTCTTTTGTATTCTTGTTACCCAGCTTCCACTATTTTTATCGGAATAACACACTCCCATGTGAAATCCGGAAGTATCGTCGCTCTACTTCATAGTGGTGATCGAGTTCTTTATAAATCTTAATAGAGGGCAACCGAACAGGTTTCTAGTCTATTAATTTTCATAAAGTGGTGATCGAGTTCTTTATAAATCTTAATAGAGGGCAACCGAACAGGTTTCTATTCTATTAATTTTCATAAAGTGGTGTCCAACACCAACCCATCTAATGGATGATTCGATCTTCTTTTTCCCCTTGTTCAGTCCCCTCAACCTATACGGTTTCTATGGTTCGTGAACAAGTTAAGTTTATACCATCGACGCAAATCAGTTTCACAATTGAATCTTATCCAGCAACCTATCAGGTTTCTAGGGATAAAATTTGCTCCAACCGAAGGCATCCAATGCGCTCCCGATAATTTATCCGTCCTCCCCGAACGACTATCCCGATAACTCGGAAGCATAGCACATCCAGTTTGGATTTCAATTTCCCGAAAGCTCGATGGAGGGAAGGAAAACCTTGAAGCCTTATAAACTTAATAATTTGTTGTGGGAGAATATCGCGATTAATGTTACACTTTGCACATTAATCCATTTAAGCGCGTTTGTGGCATTCATATAATATGAAACAACCATTCACAACCTAGTTGCTACCAACATGTGGTTCATGGACCGTTCCTAGATAACAAAAACTCCGTAATCTAATTACAAGTCTTCGTCTTGAATCTTCGTCTTCTCGAAATGGATCTTCCTCCGGTCTTCGTCATTACATATAAATTTTACATCGAAAATTGCATCCTAGAAACAAACATTTCTAGTAAAATAAATAGGCTCGAAACAGCCTTTACAACCCAATCGAATAAAACGAACGATTCAAAACTAAGTCCACGAACCACATCCCCATTCAAAAGAATTCATCCAATAAATACTATATAAATGGAAAGCGTAGAGATACATTGATCCAATCAACAATACGAACCGATCCAATCGATTCACACAATCGGTAATATGATAACGTTCAAAATAATTCGGTCGACCATAAATATTCCAATTAATCAAATTTCCCTTATAAAATGAAATACCATAAATCATTTTAATCATATTAAATCCAATTTAACATGCGGGAGATTAATTTTCAAGAATACACGAAAAAATCGAGCCGGGGCAAAAATGACCTGCCATGGCCGAGTCACCCTCGGCAGCCTGCCGGCAGACAGGCCTGGCATGGCCGAGTCACGCTTGGCAGCTACCGGCCAGGCACGGCCCGTGTCTCCAGACACGGTCGGGTCTGCCTGGCAGTGACTTGGCTAGACTGCCCGACACGACCGAGTCACCTAGGACACGGTCGAGTCTGCCTGGCAGTGACTTGGACAGACTGTAGGACATGACCGAGTCACCCAGGACACGGTCGAGTCACTCTTGCCCAGATTACCCTTTTTGTTCAAAAAGTCATCCGACGACGATTCGGGGCTAGATTTTCGACCGGATATCTAATATCAATATTTTTCGACTTTCATATCTTCAATATAAATTATATTTCCCAGAAATTTAAGATTTATATTTAGACATAAACTTACGAAAAATACAATTATTACGAACGAAAAACATATACCACGATTATGACTAAAATGATTCCAAATCATTCACCATCTAATCGAGCATTCCAAATGCCAATATCGTATATACGATCGCAAGACCTACGCTCCGATACCACTGTTGGGATTCGGTGCCTAAAACGAAGGCCTAGTGGAAGCGGTAAAACAAAAATTAATTCGATCTGAATCCCTACGAGGATCGATCGAGCTATGTATATACGAATATATAAACGAAAAGCAAGAGTTGTAAGAAACTCACCCTTGAAGTTCGTTGATTAAATGGTAACCTTTTCTTGAGCTATTCCCCAAGCTTTGCTTGATCTCTACAAATCCAATCTGCTCCAAGCCCTTGAACGATCCAACGCTGAAAGCACCGCGTCTCTACTTGCCACGCGTCGGAGAAATGACCGGGATGACTAAACCTCGTTATCCTCCAAGAATACGGCTAGAACAAGGTTATAAAAGCTTGCTATTGTGATTATAACACTCCAAGTGTATAACTCACTATCTCTCTTTGATTTCTTGATTTTTCTCCAAGAACAACCAAGAACAAAAGAAGAAGAAGATGAACACTAAAAGAAAATTTTCTCTCTCTCAAACTCAAACTCACGTATGGAATGGCTTACCAACAAGTGAAGTGAGAGTCTTCATTTTATTCTCCATAAAATCCTACCAAATCAAGACCAAATAATTAAAATAAATTAATTAAAAGATCTTGTTCCCTTGGCACTTCAAGTCATCCTCCAATTTAGGTGGTGACAATGACCAAAGGAAAGGGGAGGGAAAGTGGGCGGCCATCTAGAAGGAGCGGGGACGAGTTCGTTCCATTTCGGACTCCCGTGAGTCCAAACAAATAAACTCCTATTCCGTTCCGATGTATTTGTGTCGATTAATTAATCCAATCAATTAATCACATTAAATACATAATAACATAATTAATTTCTCCAAGAAATAATTATATGTATGAATTAAATTAATCACCCAGTAATTTATTTAATTCACTAGGACGTAAATCAATTTATCCAATAAATCGATTTAAACATCTAATGTCCCAAATTAGATATCCAATATCTAATATTCATAATGAGATAATAAGCTTGATACATTCCGTCGTCAATCCTATTGCACGACTCGGTAGGTCCGTCTCAGTCAGCAATGGGAGGAACCAAAGAGTAGTAGCACCACCTAGCCAGCCTGGCGGCCTACACTGCACTTAATCGAGAACGAATGATGGGATCATTCAAGAACCATTCTGTCGTGAATACCAGTATACGTATAAACCCTTCTTTCACATGTCCCGATCAAGTTATAGGGTCACGGTCAGTCAAACCCTTTATGTACTTGACGCTATGCATGTGTTAATGCAAATCGAGATCATTGAGCTCTCGTGTATCCAATACAACTAGCTCCAATGCTTTGGCCAAAGACTTATGATCTCATCTTCCAATAACCGCATAGGACATATAACCCGTTCACTAACGGGAGAAAGAATTCTATCTCGGTATTTAGTAGGACCTGCTACTTGCCCGCCAAGATGCACGTCGAGGTTGACCCCCGCCTTCCGGTTTATAGGGTCGAACTACTCTAATGAAAATCTTGATGTCACAAGCACATCCCTACTAAATCCTCAAGTCGAAGGTTCACGAATACCTATCACAACCTTTCTATTCCGTCATTGACTATCCCGGAGTGAAATCCGTGTGACGAATCGAGGGTGAGTCGGTTCGAGTATACTAATCCAATTAGCATACCTATAACGTGTGCTCCCACTAACCATTAGCGTTCGACAGGCACTCTCCATGTCAAAGAACACGTCATACAAGTCTTCACATAAACTTGATGCCCAGTCAAGTTTCATCGACTTGCGAACGATTAAGTATTTTAGCTATAAAGTTTTCCAGTGCCGACCCCCTTACCCAATAAGGAGTGGAACGTTTTGCTCTCAAATACACGGACTAGTTTCTATATGTATATTTACGAGTTAGGAATGCCAGTAACTGCCAGTAAATAAAGAAACATCCATTGCCTTATATAAATGATTTACATAATTACAAGCACAATGCCCTCACTCAACATCCTCTGAGTGGCATTCGAAGGCATACTCCTAACACTCAAGTCAAGGAGACGAAGATCAATATGATTCTCCATGACTACGAGTTATTCATGATGAAGTGTGACGAGTCCATCACCAACATGCTCGACCGATTTTAGGTCATCACAAATGGACTTGCTTTGTTCGGTAAACCGTTATCAAGTAGTGAGAAAGTCAAGAAAATCTTAAGATCACTACCTGTTGAATGGGACGGAACAGTGACGGCGATTATGGAATCGAAAGATCTCAATAATCTTGATTTTAGTGCCCTCATTGGTTCACTAATAAATTACGAGATTGTCCTTAAATCTCGAAATGCAAAGCCGAAATCGAAGAAAAGATCGATAGCCTTGAAGGCAAAGATGTCAAAAAGAGAAGAAATCCCGGTTGATGAAAGCGACGAAGAATCGGCATATTATTCCACGAATATTAATAAGTTTCAAACCTTATTAAACCGGAGAAAGAAAGACATCTCGAGCGAATCTAAGAAATTCGACAACAGTTCTCGATTATGTGGTAAACCATGCCACTTTGCTAAAAATTGCCGAGTAAAACCCAAGAAGGAGGTTCTCGTTGCAACATGGAGTGATGAAAACGAAGATGATGATTTTATCAATCAAAATAATCTCGCTCTCATGGCCCGAAATTCATTCGACGATAGCGACGTCGAAAGTCAAGTAAGTACATCCTCTCACTATGAATTATTTGAAGCATTTGAATTACTGCATACCGATTTTCAAAATGCTTTATCCGAGATCAAATCCCTTAAATCTAAAAATAAATCATTTGAAATTGAAAATTCCAAAATTCTTGAAAAGGGAAAATTTGTCGAGACCGATCATTCAAAATGTGTTGAAAATAAAAATATTTTAAAGAATGATCTTTTAAAAATTCAAACCGAGCTGAAAAATTTAACGAAGAAATTCTCGTGTGGAAACGAGATATTTGAACAAATGATCTCGGTGCAAAAATATACTTTGAATAAACAGGGCTTGGGATTCAAACACCATTCTAAAACCGAATCTTTAAATTTCAATATACCCCGATGTGACAAATATTTGAAAATTAGGCACCATATTTCAAACTGTAAAATCCCAAGACGGACGATTAAAATTAAGAAAATTTGGATTCCTAAAGAAACCACCATCCCAAACATCGTTCACGTCTCAAAACAAAAACCAACTATAGGTTGGATCCCCAAAAATTAATTTGTATTTTACTCAGGGGGAGTATAATTTTTTTACGAATATTTTTGTCAGGGGGAGTTTTACCCTATTCATGCATATAGTTATATTCATTGGTATCACATACTGTTATATTCATCAATTTGGTATGTATTATTCGTTTTTATTACACTTCTTGATGAAGACAAAATAGGGGAGAAAGGAGAAAGGGAGAAGAATAGGATTAACCCTGAAAGGGGGAGAAAATCGAAAAAATCGAAAAGATGAAGGTGAAAAGAAAAATAAGGAGACGTCGAAAAGATGATGAAAAATTAAAAATTCCAAAAAGAAAAAGAAAAGGAAATAAGGAGTCAAAAAATAAATGTGAGAAGAAACTAACGAAACGGACAAAGTCAAAAACTTTGGTCTGTACACATATACATATATTTGTATTCTTGCAGGTAAATCCCATTGACGAAGTGTTGTTTTGTAATCATCAAAAAGGGGGAGATTGTTGGAACATTTTGTTCCATACATGCATTAATAGTGTTTTGATGATTAAGTTGTTAAACAAAACAAAACAACAAAAAGACGAAGCAAAGCATCGAAGGAAACGAAGTGCAAAAAGCTGGAATTATACAAGCTTAACGTACGTAATATATCATGTATAGCGTACGTAATATAAGAAGCTTTACGTACGTAAGAGAGGAAGAATAACGTACGTAATGGTGTGTTTGTGAATTCAAACGAGAAGAACGTTGGAGATGACGTCATGGCATAGGTCAGCATGTAACGGACATATTGACTATGTTTAACATACGTAATGTGAAGTTGATAACGTACGTAATGAAGAGAGAAGGATGCTACTGGACTGAAACTGGGTGATGTTAACGTACGTAATATTTATATGTTAACGTACGTAAAAGAGCTTACGTACGTAATTGGAGTGATATAACGTACGTAATGCAGTCTGAAGAGGCAACGGCTAGTAAGGCTCCAATGCGTATAAATACCATTCCTATGGTATTGTTTCAATACAATAACTTCAAGCAAACGATACATTCATCATAGATTGATTTACATTATATTGTTGTTGTGATATTGAGCTTATATTGTTAGTTTAAGTGTTTATACATTCAACACATACACGAGTGGTAAAAGAAAAGATACGATTGGATTCGGTGTTATTAGGATCAAGGATCCTACATTATTAGAATCTCAGTCGATATCTAACTGAGGTTTATCTAGTACCCATAGAAAGTTAGAGTAGTTGATTCCTTGTCCAATAGAAAAGGAAAATGGTTTAACTTGGACCGACACAAAGACAAGAATGAGTGGTTTATCACGGACCAATTGAAGACGTGATTGTAACGGTTATCCGTCGACCGATAGAAGAGAGGTGCAGAGGTTTTGATCTTTATCCTATAGAAAAAGATACCGAGAGAGGACGTAGGCTCGATTATAGCCGAACCTCTATAAATCCGTGTGCCGTTTAATTTCCGCACTTTATATTTACGCTTCCGCACAACAGCGCAAATACCGATTTTGCTCCAACAGAGTGCATTTGCAATTTGCTTGAAATGCTCACTTTATGGCTTGAAGCAATCCGGTAGGTTGTGGTATAACCTAAGTGACTGCTTGATTGGAAAAAAATATAAGAACGATGAATTGTGTCCCTACATCTTCACAAATCAAACAAGCCAAGTATTCATGATCATTGCAATCTACACCGATGATATGAACATAATCAGTCTTGATGAAATAAGAGAAACCCAGATACTGGAAATCTGGGCTTGAGATGAAAGATATTGGGAAACTCGATTCTATCGAGGCATTGGCATAGAGCATCGAGTTTGTAGAATTTTTATCCACCAGTCTGCCTATGTCCTGAAGATTCTCAGGTACTTTAACATGGATAAGATACACCCGAACTAGCACTCCCACGATCGGTCAAAATTTTGGATGTAATGAAAGACTCACTTTGTACAAAGGAAGATGATGAAGAGCTCTTGGGAGCTGAATTCCCTACTTAAGTGCAATATGTGTTAGTTTACACGACCTGATATCGCATTCTCAATTAATTTGTTGGCTCGATTTAGTTCATCAGTAGCGTTATTGGATGGTATCAAGAACATCTTTCGATATCTAAAGAAAACAATTGACTTATGACTATTCTTTCCCTATAAGCAGGCAAATGAAGCTGCATTCAAAAAGAAAAATGGTAAAGTAAATGCTGATGCCGAAGAAACTACCTCGAAGAACATGTTGGTAGCATTTGTTGATGTTCTATCTGTGAAATTGACTAAGCAAAGTTTTTTTGCTACCTACTTGAATAACGACAAGATTATTATTTTATGAATCAGTTTGTGAATGTACATGATTAAAAACTATCATTTTACATTTATGAGGAACTAGTGGTTAAGTACTATTGCTTATGATCCTATTTATATTTATAAACATAATGTAACTTGTAAATTCCGTGAGTCAATGCAAGGATGATAAAAGTGAAATATATGAGATATAAGAAAATAACTCACATAGGTTGCCTCTTTTCCTTAGACCAAATTTTATTTTTCCCATGAGTTTTGTTACTTGGCGAAGTTTTTTATTGAGGCAACCACATATGAATGTAAGCACTAAGGAGAGCTGTAGATTTTCCAACTTCCGAGATTGATGTAAAGTTCGCAGGAAATTGGTGATTTATAAAGAAACGTAATCACTTGTGTTGTACTTTTTTCTTGACCAAGGTTTATTTTCTCCCATTGAGTTTTGTTACTTGGCGAAGTTTTAACGAGGCAACATCACAAGTTTTTCAAAATTTCCCTGATTGATGAACAAATTAGGGGGAGATGAAGACTTAATGAGGATTCTTACATCCACATCGTACGTTATACTATCTTCCATCAAAGGATCATTTTCTCCACAAAGTTTTCATCACATGGAAATATTTTAAACGAGGTAACAAGATGTATTGATTTACGGATTGTTGGGATGATCACCTTAAAGTACTATTGTCAATGTAATGATCATATTGAAGAATAGTTTTGAGGGGCTAAGTCTAAACCTTACATGTCTAGATGATGTACTCTTTTCCCTACGATTAAGAGACTTCTTCCACTGGATTTTTGCCTGATAAGGTTTTAACGAGGCAATATAATATGCACTATACTTGGCACAAAAGAAAGTGTTAAAAGAATAATACTTTTGTGTGACTTAGTCTGTAAATTATGGGCTTTTCTAGTTAAAGTAAAATTATGACGGCCGTATTGTAATCTCTCCCTATCTACAAAGATAATGTTAATAAGAATAATACACATCTTTTTCTCTATTTTTTATCTCCTTTATTTTCCTTCAGAATCTATATTTTACAATAATCAATAATATTATAATCTGTTGTACACAACTAATCTTTCCGGCCTTAAGAAGTTCCAATGTCGTGTCATATATTTTACTCTTTGATATTGATGCAGCAAGCGGAAGCAAAATGTATTAATCCGTTGATTCTTAGAATATCCGGATGAATACACAAACGTGATTAAATGTGAAGATCCGTTGATTCGATATGAATACCGGAAGAACAACGATAAAAACACGAACAATGGGATAAAACCCAATATATTTCTATTTCATCAAAAGCTCCTCTTACAAATGATCCTAAGACCCCTATTTATAATAGCAAACTAGGGTTTTAGTCTTGTAAGCCCAAAAAGCCCGACCCAATAACATTACTTAAAACTTATTCAAACTCTAATAACTATAAAATATAAATAAATAATTACAATTGAAATATTATCTCCATCATTCTCTCCCTCTTCGAAAAGATTCGTCCTCGAATCTGCATGAATATTATCTCCAGCAAATGGCTCATCTTCAGGGAAAGAGAAATTAAGTAACTCTTCACGATCTTTGACTTCAAACACATCAGCGGTACGTATTTGACCCAAAATCTTGAGACGATAAGCACGTGGAGTTCTCAAAGAAGTACCAAAATAACTATCATTTTTGTATGAAAAAATTATAGTTATTAATCGTAGGCCCATAAAAATAAGTTGGCCCAGATGTAATAATTTGAAGGATCCTAAGCCCAAATGAATTATTTTGGCCACGATGCCCATGCTGAATTTGGTCTTCAGGCCCATTCAGCACAATGGTCCCATTGTGACACATTAGGGCAGTATTCCCAAAGTCAACTCCCTCCTTAGTGTGCCGCTGTGCGCCTCCATTCCCGATAAGAGCCTCAACCAAATATCCGTGCGTAGACTGTATCGATGGAAAAGAACACAATTCTCCATCCAGTCTGTCACCACTGATATCGAGGGGCGCATGCCTCGTCTGTGACCCGTGGGCAATCATCGGACGTCGTCGTGAATCGGCGCGGGGAGGGAGGAACTGTTGTTCTTGCGTTTTAGAGGCGGCGGTGGTTGGAATAGTGTGAAACTGGCGGAAGGAAGCGGCAACAAGAGCTGTCAAAAGTGGAGATGGTGGCGGCAAGGTCACCGACGGCGTGAGTTCATCTCGCTGGCGGTAGCTGTCGAAAATCCCATCGACGGCGGCATCCAATTGAGACCGGAAAAAATCAAATTCCTCCTCTGTCATCGTCGATGAACCCACAGAATCGTTATGACTCCAATACCAACTGATGCAGCAAGCGGAAGCAAAATGTATTAATCCGTTGATTCTTAGAATATCCAGATGAATACACAAACGTGATTAAACGTGAAGATCCGTTGATTCGATATAAATACCGGAAGAACAACGATAAAAACACGAACAAAGAGATAAAACCCAATATATTTCTATTTCATCAAAAGCTCCTCTTACAAATGATCCTAAGACCCCTATTTATAATAGCAAACTAGGGTTTTAGTCTTGTAAGCCCAAAAAGCCCGACCCAATAACATTACTTAAAACTTATGCAAACTCTAATAACTATAAAATATAAATAAATAATTACAATTGAAATATTATCTCCATCATTCTCTCCCTCTTCGAAAAGATTCGTCCTCAAATCTGCATGAAATATTATCTCCATCAGATATGCTGCCTAAGTGTAATCATTTATGAACTTTAAGACTCCATTCACCACATAATTGACATCTTGTACATGTGTCCTTAATCAAATAAAGTTCTGGACCATCCAAGAAAAATATTTTTGATGTATCTAACCCTGTAATTTTTTTATTTTAAGAATATTTATTTTTTATTATAATTAGTACTTAATATCCAGATAAAAATCTAAACATTAATATAAACTAGAATTCAATTATGTTCATAGAAATGCCACTATGAATAAATCATTTGAAAGCTACACATTAATTATGTAAACAACCCAACTCCAATTATAGAGATGAAAGGATATAAGAAAAATTACTAGGAGAAAAATGACCAAGTCGCCCTTATAAGGATGCGCGAAAGAGCAAGTAGTTCATTAGGCCTCATTCGCCATGATGTATGTGCAATGAGTTCAGTTACAAAGGATGGATTCAGGTATTTTATTATTTTTACTGATGACTTTAGTAGATATAATTGGGTGGCACTTTATTCAACCCTCCCTTTTAAATCTATATTATATTAATATAATGTATTAATATATAAATATATTTTTATAATATACAATATATTTATACAAGATGAATTAATGTTGAAAAAATATTTTACCTTTTTAAATTTCTATTATTTTTATTTTTTTCAATATTATTACAGCTTAAATGTAATATTTCCACATATTATATTCTAAAAAAAATTCTAAAGGATAAAAAAATATTTTTTCAACATTATTCATCTTGTATAAATATATTGTATATTACAAAAATATATTTATGCATTAATACATTATATTAATATAGATTTAAAAGAGAGGGTTATGTTCACCCTCTTCAAAGAGGGTGAACAAAGTCCCACTCGATATAATTATGTGTATGTCTACCTAATATGGCATACGTCTGAATATTTCGGGAAGTTCAATTTTTTTTGAAATGAAGTAGAGAGATTCACAAACTAATATAAACACTTCGATCAGTATGACAAGATGAGCCAACAAATTCATGACCATTTCAAATCAGGTTTTGAAAAAATAATTTTTTTTTTCATTTTTTTGAAGATTTGATCTCTTTCTTTTGTAATTTTCAGATTTTTTTTTCATAATTTTGACCTATTTCAAAAAAAAAAAAATTGTTCGTTTTGTAAAATATTTTTAGAAAAGATTTTGAAGCAACCTTTGTTCAACAACAACAACAACATCTAAGCCTTAGTCCCAAAATGATTTGGGGTCGGCTAACATGAATCAAACTTTGAAACCGTCAATAATCGTTACATAAATAACATAAAAGGAAAAAAGAGGGAAAAAGTAGAGAAAAAAGCAAATAAAAAAAGAGAGTGAAAAAAAAAAAAGAGAGAGAGAACATGAAATAAAAGAAAATAAGAATTAAAAAAAAAAAAAAAAAAAAAAAAAGAAACAGACTCCAACCACCAACCGTATTATTTCCCCCCACATTTGCCACACCAACGCCAAACTTTCTCCAATTCCAAAAAACCGCATAACATTTTAAAAAAACTTTATACAAGTTTTCTTTGCCTTCCTCTACCTTTCACACCATTACTTGCTCCCCAACTTTCTAGCCTCCTCTTTGGGGCATCAATAGGTCTTCTTCTCACATGACCAAACCTTCGTAATCGATTCGCCATCATCGGATCTTCTCTAGACGCAACTCTTACCTTCTCTCTGATCACCTCATTTCGAGCCGATCCTTTTTGTATGACCACACATCCATCGGCATACGCATCTCCGCCACATTCATCTTTTGAACGTGACAATCGCTTTTACCCCAACACTCGTGCCATATAACAAATAAGCAGCCTAATTGCCGTGCGGTAAAATTTACCCTTTAATCTATGAGGCATGTCGGGATCACATAAAACGATGTGGCACTCTTCCACTTCAACCACCCCGCTTTATTCTCATGAGCCACATCGCCATCTAGCTCTCCATCCTTTTGGATAATAGATCCAAGATACCGAAAGAAAGTGGATCCATGAACAACTTTCCCATCAAATGTGATCATCCCCGCCTCTCTATCATCAAGCTGCTAAACCTACACTCCATATATTCGCCTTACTTCGCCACCCTAAAGCCTCGAGCTTCCAAAGTATCCCTCCAAAGTTCCAATTCGTTGCACTCCAACCTTCGTTTCATCAATCAACACAATATCATCTCGCGAACATCATACACCACGGAACGTCATTTTGAATTTCTCTTGTCAATTCGCCCATGACTATGGCAAAGAGAAAAGACTAAAAGCAGATCCTTGATGCACCCCAATCGTAATAGGAATTCTTCGTCCTCCCAACATTAGTACGCATACACTTGTACTAGCTCCCTCATACATGTCCTTTATAATGTCAATATATTTCCGCGATACACCCTTCTTTGCTAAGGCCCACCAAAGTACTTCTCTTGGTACTTTATCATATGCCTTCTCTAAATCAATAAAAACCATATGCAGATCTTTCTTTTTATCTCGATAATGTTCCATCAACTGCCGGATAAGATAAATTGCTTCCATGGTCGATCTTCCAGGCATAAATCCAAACTGATTTTCTGTTATCTTCACACATTTCCTGATCCTTTGTTCAATCACTCGTTCCCACAACTTCATGGTATGACTCATTAGTTTAATTCCGCGATAATTAGAACAATCTTGAACAATCTTGAAGCAACCTTTGTTATTTTAGAAATATGTATTTCTTGATAGATTATCTCGGCCAAAACGAGCAAATTATGTGGGATCAGAATGTGGTTGGTGTAATACTCCGAAGATATTTGAGCATATTACAACACCGTGAACTATTTTCTTACGACTCACAAGGCTACTGTACTCGCTTTCATACAACTCGACCGAGAGGTGATCACATGAAATTAACAATATAAAAACAAGACTCTAACCAAGGCATATTAATAATAACCCAATGTATTAAGCAAGAGTCGAAAGGAAATCCAATCATAAACAAGTTACGAAAGAGAGAATCTAGTAGTACTCGAGTACCAAAACTAAACAAATGTACGACATAGGAAATAGAGGGTAAAGGCAATAAGGAGGATGATTGCAGCACATTATCACTCTTGTCAATCATCTTCATATCGACTAGGTGACGCTGATTCGGTCGTCCAATACATGAATATATGAAAGCATTCCTCTCAATGGGGCTAGTCGTAGTGCAAATATAAAACAAATGTATCAATATTTCTTGAACAATAAAGTAAGTACATAAATTAGTTTCCAAAACATTATAAATATTTCAGAATATCACTATTTTAAATTATATCACATTTCAAAGATATAAGTGATTAACCGTGGTGGCGAACCTTCAAAAGTCTCGTCGGACCGTCCCGAAGTGGTTAATCGAAATTGATCATCGATCTACACTAACGGCCACAGATCACTCAGAGGTCTCGTGAAATGAACAAAGATAAGATCTCTCATGAAATCAATCATATCTGCAATAAAACAGTCGGATAATCTTCTTCGTTTCTCACACAAATTTTATATTTTTGAAGGATAAAAATTTAAGATAATTAATATAATTAAATAATTATATTTAGAATGATTTGGAATTAAGTATTACTCCCTAAGAAAATATCTTTCACAAAGATGATTGATAGTATGGTATTATTAAAAATTAAATGCTTGTATATGGTAGGAGGATATCTGTAAAAATTTAGTAAAATCAATAAATGCATAATTTAATATACTAAAACTAGCAAAATATATATAACCGCTAGCCATGAATTGTAAATATAGATCATCCAAATATACTAAAAAATAAAATAAATAAGTCCAAAATCTCTGAGAACTAATTACTGATGCAGTAACACAACCAAATGATTTATGAATTTTCTCACAAGAATTTTTGAATTTTCAATAACTGAAGTTCTAATATTTCAAAGTTGATTTCTTTATTCTCTCAAAAATAGTTTTATGTATTCATAAATATTATTATAATTATTTCAGGAGAAAGTAAAAGACTCGTATGAGAAAGTAAAAGACTGTAAATACGAATAAATCAATTGTATTCATAACACTGATAGAGGGGCCTTTATATAGGCATTACAATGAGAGTCCTTCCATACATAGGATTCCTAGATAAGGTAAGACATCTAATAGGATCCTACTACCTCTAGAAGGATCTAGAACCTTCCATCTATGCATCTACAATCAGTATTAGGTAAGACACATCACGGGAATAATAATTCTAACACTTCGTGTCGAGCACTAATAAAATAATGGTGCAGAAGATGTTGCCTTCGTAAAAACCTATTCCACGCCAAAACAAAACCCCATGGGAAAAATAAAGGCTTGATGAGGAAAAGATTGTAACGCACCAACATAACATGTCATGTATACTCCCCCTAATGTATACATAATGACTCCTCCTAATGAGTACCTCAAATCATAGGAGTCAGATGCCAAGTTGTCCTCACAACTATACCAAGGAAAAGCCCAGTGGGAAAAATACCTCTTTGTCTAAGTTGAACATAAGTACAACGCATCATTGTATGGATGTTCTCATAGGTCGCCTCGTTAAAAACCTTACCAAGTGAAAACCCAATGGGAAAAAACAAACCTTGGTCTAAGGAGAAAAAGAGCGCGACACATCCAAAGTGCAGAGTCGTTAAAGACTTATCTGAGAATCAAGTTTTCTAAAGTCTTGACCTCCATGCACTAAATCAGTCATAACTTCTTCGATTCAATAGGTATCAATGAAACTGTAAGAACTTATGAAAACTAGACACCCGTAAGTTTTCATTCACATACAGTACGTAACCTAGATCGACCTAAGCAGATCACAAAGCTCTATCGAAGTTGACTCAGCAAATTACTGGACATATCCGGTCCTACTTTGCAACAATAGTCATATGTCACTCAACATGATGGATGTGATTAAATGGTTGGTTTCCTTAGAAAGTAGACACAAACCTTTCCAATGTTACCAATTTCACCATTTTCTAGCAAGTGAGCTACCTTGTAGGTCATATGGGAGATAGACCAATACATTCAGGGCAAATTCGAGTATCGATATTCAAGTGTCCTTTGATCGAGATAGAGCGAGCTTCAAGCTTCTTGTCAATCACAGATATTGCGTGAGCGCATCCTCGGCCATCATCACAGTGGCTTTACCGGATTATTACGAATGAGTACATCGAGTCAAGCATGAGTACATAATACCGTACTTTTCTCTTAAGACTGCATCATCATTTAAGTGAGCCAAGTCTTAATTATGACTTCGACTAATTATCGGGAATCATATAGGCATTACTTTGTCGTCTCTTAAGGAAATCGTCCCTTCGATTGCCTTAAACCGATTGATGAATACGCATCATTAAGTGTCCCCAAGATCTTTTCATTCTTAACTTTGGATTTAGCGGAATCTCTTAGTCTCACAAGAGTACATCACTATAAACCCTTAGTTTTACACGCAAAAGCTTTATATCTCTTCCAAATCAAGTATATACTTAATATGCGTTCCCGACGTGCTCCATGGTCAGGAGCCACTTGATTTGAGTCTGATCCACCACGAGATCCTTTCATCACTTAACTTAGTTCCCCACTAAGATAAGATTTAACCACAAGCTGCACGTCAGTTTTTGGGAAACTATCTAAGTGAAAAGATACTGGATGGTATAACATCCATTACGATAGCACAACTAAGTTTCGTGTCATCGCAGTCGATTCTAGTGCGTTCATGAGAAACCTCGCGCCATGAGGTGAGTTTAACTCCTTCTCTCACTTGCCTTAACAAAGTATACATGTTGTATCGAGATTTATTCGACTCGATAGGTGATCGACTACAAGGCCGAGCGACCGAGTCCACACCAATCAAACTACGGCTAACTCGCCTAATGGAAGATACCAGCCTGACATCAAGTGCCTAGCGATCGACTCCCAAGGCGATCGCCCTTTGGCATCTGGCGATCGACTCTAGTGCCCGGCTAAGGACAACCGACCTACGCCCCAAACAGAGACGATCGCCCGGCAAAGTCATCAAAGACTGGATCTCAGAACAGCAGCCACGTGTAGATCCACAAAAGGCGCTGACAGACAAGACCTTTGACTCCAGCCTGTCACCTACCTCACCTACTGACAGGTCCGCCGAAAGTTACGAAGTGGGACCGCCCGTGACAGTGACTCAGACGCGTGCACGCTTCTCATTGGACCGCACGGCGACTGCCAGCAACTCCTGCAGACTTTAAGGGGACAAGCCCATGTGCTAAAAGACGATCGCCCGCTTATTATAATACAGCAAAGGCGATCGCCCAGCAGGTCCAAGTCCTATAAATAGAGAACCTCCTCCTACTGGAAAAAGGTTCCCAATTCGTTCACTTATATTCCGAATTCATTCACAGAAGAACATACAGAAGAACATACATACCATCAAGATCCCAACTTTCTCTCCTGAATCTATCTCAGGATTTCTCTCTCAGAACCTCTCATCCAGAAGACGGTCGGCAGAGGCAAGAAGTCTCCACAGTGCAGATTCCAAGAGACATACAAGTCCAGGAGCTCAAGCATTCAGCTAATACGCGCCGTGAGAGACTGTCGATCTCTCACCGCTGCCACTGTTCATCTCAGTTGTTACAAGAACTCACATAGCATCATATCTGGTTCTTCCGGCAATCTACACGCTCACAGGCTAAGATAACAAGAATCTTTACACTCATTGTAATAGTATTCTTACATTAGTACTTGTATCCCTAAATATTAGTATTAATAACATCTCGCGAGAGCATTCAAGCCCGGGAGTAACAACCCCGGCAATTCTTGTGTTATTTATCTTTTCCCACGGAAGTGTTCTCGCATTTGTTTGCTATCCATCCATTCCAGCAATATCTATCTCCGGATAATATTTTGGGTAGCAACAATTGGCGCTAGAAGAAGGGGGGCATCTATACCTTCATTTTTCATTCCTACCGTCCCGAAGAACACTCACTGTTCTCGGGGCATATACTTGAAGTGACACTCACTGCACTTCAAAGAAAACCTTCAGAATCATGACATCCACCGGTACATCGAAGAGAGCCGCTCTACGAACCGCCGGACACCATATCCCGGCTCAATCCGAACCCCAGCCGATGACCGGGAGAAGCCGCGGCAACGCGAGACTCTCGATCCCGCACCTGAGTGATGGCCCCAACCTCTCACTCGACCAGTTCCAAACCTAGGAACAGATCGAGGAGGCTATGGCCATCCTAGAGGAGCGACGGAGAGCATGCGCGTCGCCCGCAATAACTCCCTCGATCGTCCGCCGCATGGGAAAACGGAAATTCAACGGGCTGCTAGGCGAGCGATCGTCAGAAAGCCCCAATTCGCGAGAAAGGGCTCTCGCACGACCGGACGGATCCGTATTCAATCGCTTGGGGCGCGACCCATCCTGGCGACCGGGGCATTCTGTTTTCAACCGCGAAAAGACAGACCAATCCGTCACGGAGTTCACCTACCTAACTCATACTCAACGCGGTCGTGCACGACTCCCGCCCGATCACTGTGGATCAAGACTCGATCGCCTCGGCTCCCGCTCCGAGCGCCGAGCCGCGAGCAGCCAGGCCACGGCGATGTCCGCTATGCAACGCCAGCTCGACGAGATAAAAGCACTCTTGGACACTGGGGCAAGCGCCAGCAGAAAGATCACCGGGCTGACCGAACCACTCGCGGTCCACATCGAGCTCGCCCCCGTGCAACCAAGGATCGCTCCTCCCATAACACCTCTGTATGAAGGGAGATCGGACCCCAAAACCCACCTGAGTAAATTCCGAATCTACATGACTGGGTGTGGGGCATCAGATGCAACCAAGTGCTGAATCTTCCCGTTAACATTGGGCGAGCTGGCCCATAGGTGGTACGCCTCACTACCACCACGATCGATCATCTCTTTTGAGAAACTGGTGAATGACTTCACGTCATACTTCGCCACCAAGGTCGCCAGACCGGAAGGCCCCCACCGCGTGATGAAAATCAGGCAGGGGGAGGACGAAACCGATGCAGATTACATCGACCGAGTAGACGAAATTATCCTCACCGGCGAACCCGTCAGTTGTAACACCCCAAACTAGGCGGATATTACAGTGCCGTGAATCCCCGACTGGGACCCACCAGGCAAATGAAAATGATGAATTAAATAATATAATTGTAGTACCGAACCACATTATTTTACCAAGTACTCCGATGAGGAGTTCAAGTACAACACACCAGGACAGTACCCCTGGATTATATATGAATCCAGGGGAAAGCCCCTGGATTCGTGATCCACGAGATGAATTTTGTTTCAGCGTGCGCTAAAGCTGAGTGGTAGCGTGCGCTACCTATACCCAATTAGCGTACGCTAAAAGGAGTATGTAGCGTGCGCTACCCTCACGCACAGCTCGCAACGAAAATGACAATGATGATAAACACGGCACGAAACTCCAATCAGATTAGTGATGAATGACGATTGATACACGATACAATTACTCTGAACGATGAATACCATGACTGAATATGAGTGACAAAGGATCAATAATGAATGAAATTCACTGAGTATCAATTACTGAATGATAAATACTGAATTACAACCGGGTATTACATACACCCCCCCTTAAAAGAGTTTCGTCCCTGAAACTAAGGGTCAAACAATTCGGGATAACTCTCCCGCATACTATCCTCGGTTTCCCACGTAGCCTCTTCGACTCCGTGTCTAGACCACTGAATTTTAACCAAAGGAATCGTCTTATTCCTCAACTGTTTGATTCGCCGCTCTAAAACTCGTATAGGACGTTCCTCATATGAATGATCATCGGCAATCTCGATTTCATCGAACTGAAGTATGTGACTCGGGTCGGCAACATACTTCCGCAACTGAGATACGTGAAACACATTATGAATTCGGCTCAACGCCGGAGGTAAAGCCAATCGGTAAGCTAACTCGCCTACTCGATCCAAAATCTCAAACGGTCCAATGAATCTCGGACTCAACTTTCCCCTCTTCCCAAAACGGAAGATACCACGACTCGGGGATACCTTGACCAACACATGGTCACCCGCCTCGAACTCTAACGGTCGACGACGATTATCTGTATATGATTTCTGTCGACTCTGAGCGGTCAACAAACGACTTCTGATCAAAGCTACCTTCTCACGGGCGGCTATAAGCATATCGGGCTCGATGCTGATTGATTCTGATAAGTCATCCCAACACAAAGGAGATCGACAACGACGACCGTACAAGGCCTCGTAAGGTGCCATCTTAATCGAAGAATGCCAACTATTATTATACGTGAACTCGATCAATGGTAGTTGGGCTTCCCAATCGTCTTTCCAATCGAGGACGCATGCCCTCAACATGTCCTCTAAGGTCTCAATCGTCCTCTCTGATTGTCCGTCGGACTGAGGATGAAAAGCGGTACTGAGATTAAGCTGAGTACCCATAGCACGATGAACTGATTTCCAAAAATGAGACACAAATCGTCCGTCACGATCGGAAACGATACTTTTAGGAGTACCGTGCAATCTCACTATCTCCTTGATGAACAACTGGGCAAGTCTCTCGGGACCCCAAGTATCCTTAATCTCAAGAAAATGAGCTGATTTAGTTAAGCGTTCCACAATCATCCAGATCGTATTCATGCCACGACGACTCGTCGGCAAACTCGTGATGAAATCCATAGAAATGTCTTCCCACTTCCATTCGGGAATAGGAAGAGGTTTCAGCATACCCTCCGGTCGCTGATGTTCAATCTCGACTTGTTGACAGGTTAAGCATCTCGAAACAAATTCTGCGACTTCTCGCTTCATATTACTCCACCAGTAATTTTGTTTCAAGTCCTTGTACATCTTGCTGGTAGCATGAGCTTCTCTCAAAATCGAGTTTTTCAACTCGTCATTCGCCGGTACGCACAACCGATTCTTAAATCACAAAAATCCATCTTCGTGGATCACGAATCCAGGGGCTTTCCCCTGAGCCACATCCTCACGAATGCGCAACAATGCTGGGTCTGAACCCTGATTCTCCCTGATTGCATCCTCAAGAGATGATGAAATCTCTAACATACAAAGCTGTCCCTGAACTCGCTGAAGCCAGACCTCGATCTCGGGTCTAAGGAATTCCTGTTAGAGCTCCTTCTGAATTGTTAAATAAGCAAGCATCTGCTCCTGAACGGACTTACGACTCAAGGCGTCGGCGACAACGTTCACCTTGCCCGGGTGGTAAAGGATCTTGATATCAAAATCTTTGATTAGTTCCAACCACCGCCTCTGTCGCATATTTAACTCCTTGTGAGTAAATATATACTTCAACTCTTGTGATTGGTGAAGATCTAACAGGTGATGCCATAAAGGTAACGACACCAAATTTCCAACGCGAAAACCACGGTTGCTAGCTCCGGCTGTGGGTTGGATAATTAACCAGCTAATCCGAGGAAACATCGGATTTACTTAATATCTTTCGGAGGTTGCCAATCTCGGATAGTCTCCGTCTTCTGTGGGTCGACACGAACTCTGCCAGATGAAATTACATGCCCGAGAAAGTCACTTCGGACCTCCAGAACTCACATTTGGAAAACTTTCCATAAAGTTGCTCTCGTCTCAACACGTCGAGAACCTGATGAAGATGAAGCTCGTGTTTCTCTCGGCTACGAGAATAAATCAAAATGTCGTCGATGAAGACAACAACAAACTGATCTAAAAAGTCGATGAAAACCCGATTCATTAACTCCATGAATACCGCAGGTGCAATAGTTAGCCCGAACGGCATAACTACGAACTCCTAATGACCATAGCGTATACGAAACGTTGTCCTCGCGATATTCGACTCTCGAATCCGCAACTGGTGATATCCAGATCTTAAGTCGATCCTGGAAAATACTGAGGCTCCCTGAAGTTGATCTAAAAGATCATCAATACGGGGTAAGGGATACTACTCTAGATCATCACCCTGTTCAACTCCCGATAATCGATACACAAGCGAAAAGAACCATCCTTCTTCTTGACAAACAAAGATCGTGTGCCTTTACGGGACGCACTTTTCGGATATAACCTTTCTCGAACAATTCCTCAAGTTGATTCTTCAACTCTCGCATTTCGGTCGGGGCCATTCGGTACGGTGCCTTCGATATCGGGGACGTACTAGGCTCCAACTCAATCGTGAATTCCACATCCCTCTGTGGAGGCAAACCAGGTAACTCGTCTGGAATTACATCGTCAATCGATGACAATGATACCACGAATGATCGAACATTTCGATTGCCCTAGAATGGTCAATTGATAAAAAGAGATACCAATAATGATTGAACAACTCGATTGCCTTAGAAAGGCCAATCGATGAAGATGATACAATGAATGTTTGAATAACTCGATTGCCTTTGAAAGGCCAATCGATGAAAATGATACAGTGAATGATTGAATGACTCGATTGTCTTAGAAAGGCCAATCGATGGGAATGATACAAGGAATGATTGAATAACTCGATTGCCTTAGAAAGGCCAATCGATGAAAATGATACAATGAATGATTGAATGACTCGATTGCGGAATTTCTCTGCTTTCGTAATAATAATACTTCTTCTGGAACAACGGGGATTACTTCCCTGAAGCACACATTCGACAACCAACGACGGAAAGATAGCGACCAAACGCTAACAAACACTGAGGATAGTATCAAGACGATCAAACCAACTAATACCGAAAATTACATCGTCCTAAGATAAATTCACCACGATTAGATCCATCAACCAATCGCGGTCATTAAGCTTAATTCGGTATGATTCCGAAAATTCTTCCATCGTCAGGTAGACCGATGGTATGAGGTCCACAAGCAATAGGACTATCCCGAAATAAGTCTATTCAAGCATGATTCGAAAATGAATGAATGCGGTGTACCAAAGATCAAAAGGTACACACAAGTTGAAATAAAATTACGAGTATACCCGAAATCATTCGCCACCGGATCGTCGATCCTCCTCATCATATGAATCGGGACTTGCCGCCCCGAACCGGACGCTCCGTCCCGATAAATACGAGCTCCAACTCTACTTGCTTCCATTGTCTTAAACGACGATGACAAAGCGCCTGATTTCAAACGCTGGTTGCTTCGGGGCTCGAGATGCCGCGGAGCCGACTGAGTCCTTTCGCAAAAACGGGCCTTATGCCCAAAATTCCCACAATTATAGCACGTGATGATCGTCTCGACACTTGGTGCCGACATGACCAAGGTCCCCGCAGCTTATAACAGTGATGGCAGATTAGCGCTCGGAATGAGATTCCGCACGATTATGCGCCGTAGAGGTCGCCGTAACCGATAGGACTCACACGAGGCTTCTTGAAGGTTGGTGACCGCCTTCGATTGATTACGCTTTGTTGATTTCTTACCGACAAATGAAGGTTGTTGTTCAAGACTTTCCTTAGCAAATGCTCATACGGAGAGTTCTCTCGATTAATCCGGTCGAGTGGCGCAATGATGATTGAGCAACCGCACATGGGTCATCATGGCACGCATAAAAGTGAGTGGATCAACCCGAACATCTTCTCGATCGAGCCGAGCCTGGCACGATTTCCGGCCAGTGATTAATTCTCGTGTTTCGGTCCGCACTGCGCCTCGCCCTCCACGCCCTCTCGCCACCCTTTCCATACTGAAGTGGAAAGTCATATGATGATTATATATCTCGCATGAGTATCACATTATGATTATATTATAAAATGATGAAAATGAGCATACGAGCTCAAATACAGCGATTACATGAATGATTAATTGACGTGACATGATTATCTGATGAAATAACTGAAATGATTATCTTGAACAATTTAACAAGATTGATGATATGATCTTCAAGATCAACAACTGAGTAATGAAATGAATTGAGTGATTAATGAGTTAACATTATAGACTTGATCACAATTGAAATTGATGAATGAGGATTGTTAACTAATGAATTATGAATGAATGATTATTGCCAGAAATTATACCATGGCATCAGAAATCTTACAGTTCTTGGTCTGATTGGCTCGGCATTTGCACAGGTCACACGTGACGCGAAAGTCCAATGATACTAGTCCGATGACGATGATTTCAAATGAGACATGACTTGGAGGGTAGTATTCAAAACCACGCTCCGATACCAACTCTGTAACACCCCAAACTAGGCGGATATTACAGTGCCGTGAATCCCCGACTGGGACCCACCAGGCAAATGAAAATGATGAATTAAATAATATAATTGTAGTACCGAACCACATTATATTACCAAGTACTCCGATGAGGAGTTCAAGTACAACACACCAGGACAATACCGAATACTAGTGTATTTTATATGAAGATAAAATACACCACTCTGAATAATTAAACATCTCAAACGGAAGTTGCAGCGGAAATACGATTGACGGAAATAACTGACATGACTGAAATGACTGAAATGACTGAAATAAACGGAAAGACTGGGGCCCCCTACTAGTATCACTGGGACTCCTCGACGTCAGCGTGTTCTCCCCGTGCCTTTGCCTTGCCAAGACCTGAAATACAAAATCCCAAACGGGTCGATACGTAACAACAATCCTCAAGAGTTGAAAATACACAATCATGAGTTATCTATAGTTATGAAATATCCTGTCGAAACATACGCAATCAAACATGCTATATGAATCAACTAATGATACGGCTCAAAGGAATGGCGCCACACTACGTCCGGGATGGAAATGTGTCCGTGCACAAGCCACCAACGAGTATCGATCGAATACACGTGTGGTCTTGTACCTAATCGCCTCACGAAGCCATCAACCCGTGTGCACAGTCCAATGTGAGGCCACCAACCAACACACGACTATAATGTGCCCGACATGAAAATCCTACACATACCAACCGGCACGCCAGTATGACCCGGAATGCCACAATATGACAAAAGTGAAAACGATAATGAATAATGACTCACCAAGATTAAATGATGGTGAAATGAATGACAGCTCAATGAAATGATTGGAACCGTCGTTCCTCGTGAATGAAGTAATTAAGTGACAATTACCAGTTTTGAAACGGTTAGTACCTTATGAATGAATTATGATTATGAATGAACAACAACAAAAGGAATGAATATCCTTTTAACCGAGTAAGAATTAACTTACGCAATACCGATGAAGAATGTCCGTCCACGAACAACGTCCTAAAAGAAATGCCGGTCGCTCGAACAACCTTGAATAACAATAATTACCAACAACCGTTCAATACACGTATCAAACAACAAAACACGACTAACCCAAAGGTCGAAACAACGATAATCAAACTCATAGGGGCATTCTAACGAACATGTAACCAACCACACGACTTCGAAAATATCCAAACCCGAATATGTCGAAACCAACACCAAAATGAGTATTACAAACCATCAAAACACTTCCAATGATATCAATAATCCACTAGGAATCCGTAATTCAAGTTTACAACCACGTCAATCGGAAAATCCCCAATTAACCAAAGTCAACCCCAAAGGGTTCTTGAAATAATTCCGAAAATAACCATTAAATCCGTAGGAATATATATATCCAAGGTAGATAATCCATATCCAACATATTCCGATGATAATCCAAGCTTACACGAAGAAATCGGAAGGAAAAACCCAAAAATCCGAAATTCAAGATCCAAGAAATTAATACCTTTGATTTGATGTTTTGGAGATGATGAAATGATGATTAATCCGAAAGATGAGCTTGAAGATGATGATTGATGAATACACCTCGAAGAATCCTCTCCGAATCGCTCGAAATCGCCCAAAATTACCGAAGGAATGAAATGAGATGAATAAATGACGAACTCTGACTAAACTGTCCAATTTATAGTCAGTCCAGGTTAGCGTGCGCTAGCCCTTGTGCGTAGCGTGTGCTAACGAGTAATTTGGGTAGTCCAGTACCCACTGTCCGAACACGGTAGCGCGCGCTACGTACCTTTTGTAGCGTGCGCTACGACCACACTACTAGCGTACGTAAATGCTCATAGTTATCGTGCGCTAACGAATAATTTGATGCCCAAGATCGGAATCCGTAAACCGCTGTTCTTCCGATTCGACTCGATAGCGTGCGCTACAACCATTATTTAGCGTGCGCTAATATATCGATTACAGACGCTAACAATAAAGACATAGCGTGCGCTATGAATTAATTCAAAGGCCCAAAGAGCCACCGGACTCAACCTCGATCTGCCCTTAGCGCGCGCTACACCACATATTAGCGTGCGCTACTTCAACCCACTAGCGCGCGCTACTTACCATTCGTAGCGTGCGCTACTTATAACTCACCTGCAGTCCAGTACCTTCTGGACTGCAGCCAGGGTAACCTTAGCGTGCGCTAAAGCTGAGTGGTAGCGTGCGCTACCTATACCCAATTAGCGTACGCTAAAAGGAGTATGTAGCGTGCGCTACCCTCACGCACAGCTCGCAACGAAAATGACAATGATGATAAACACGGCACGAAACTCCAATCAGATTAGTGATGAATGACGATTGATACACGATACAATTACTCTGAACGATGAATACCATGACTGAATATGAGTGACAAAGGATCAATAATGAATGAAATTCACTGAGTATCAATTACTGAATGATAAATACTGAATGATAATTACTGAATTACAACCGGGTATTACATCAGTGACGAGCTCGCTCTCTATTCGGTCATGGGGGGGTCTATGGCCATTCACCCATATTTAGACATCTCACCAAGGATATCCCCCCAACCTACGCGATCTTCCGTGCTAAGGCTGCCGACTTTCTGGCCAGGCAAAGGCTACTCACCCTCCACCTAGGCGAGAAAACGCCACCTCCTGTCCTAAAGATGGCGATCGCCAAAACAAAGAAGGCGATCGCCAAAACAAAGAAGGCGATCGCCAAAACAAAGAAGGCGATCGCCAATCCAACCGGAGATCTCAAGGCCTTCGAGGACATGGAAGCCCATCTCCTCCATACGTTCAACCGAACTCCGGCTCACATTTTCTATGCCATCAAGAGACACGAACCGCTAAACAAGCCAAAGGCGATAAGGGACCACGGTCACCCGGACAACAATCAATATTGTGCCTACCATAAGAGTACCGGCCACAGCACCAACCAATGCCGCGACCTCCTCAAACAGCTCTGGAGATTGTTCGAGGAGGGCAAGTTGGACAACTTATTGGTTTAGCCGAAGCTCCTACCAATCTCTATACACGATCGTCCGAGTCAAACACAAACAGGTTGGGAAGCTCATACGAGCCGACCCCTAGATCAACCTCGGCGACCGTCTCTACATGCTTCAATCAAGAGAAGGGAACCTCAGAAGTCTCTCCCCGATCTCCCTCCTCATTTAAGAAACTGGAGGACTCGTTCGCCATCTACAGTTCACCATCTAACGTAATGGACTAAGGCACGAGATCGCCTCCCCCGCAGAACGTACATCGTCGAAGGTCGGCATCTACATGACGATCCGAGGTAGAAGAGTGCAGCCATGGTCCTGGTGGTTGATGGAACCGACTGCTTAGGCCATGCAAGGTCCCTCTGGGCCACGATCGCCCGCCCTTCGTTTAGATACGAGGCCGGCGTAGTCTGAAGGCCCTCCAAAACTAATCAGTGTACACGATCGCCCGCCCTCAAAGGTTCATCATTAACGTGGTGAACCCGGACAATGCGATGCGTCACTACCCCCGTCTCAACGTACACCGTCGAGGGTCGCCATCGTCATGGTGACCCGAGGTGGAAGCAGAGCTAACAAGCCGCGGGCGTGGAGTTGAATCATCCGACGCTGCCCCGCGCAAGGACTCCTCTAGACCAAGACCGCACGCCCTTCGTTTAAATACGAGGCGAGGCGCAGCCTAACAGAGGACCCTCACAATAAAATGAGTCACGAGACAGACAATGTCGTTCGCGCACAAGACATGGTCATGGAGTTGGTCCATCGAACTCCGCGATCATGCACGCTTCCTCAAGACGGACGACCGTCCTCGAGGATTCGACAAAGTTGAAGACCGCTCACTCGACGAATTATTTTCATCCCCTTACTTTCACTAAGTGAATAAAAACAAGGGGGAAGAGTGCGTACTACCTATGCGACGATCGTCCCTATTCAACCACATACGGAGATCGCCATTTTTCAGATGTTGTGCAGTGATCGAATTTGTTGTAAAAGTTATCTTTATGAGTTTATCAATTCATTTGGAACTACACTTGCAACGATCTCTCCTCACACATTTGTACAAAGTCAAGCAAAAGACTCAAAAATAGCAATCATTCAAGTGATAAGTCACAGAACCAAACATTCATTTCATTGCTTGAAGGATAGAAATACATGGTCGCCCGAAGGCCAAAATGCTACAAAAAGAAAGCTACAAAACTACAAGGCAATAAGCTAAAACATAAAAAAGCAAAGTGCCTCAGGCCCCCGCCTGGCCTTCGCCTTCAACCACCGGATCGACATACGGCCCTTCCCCAGCTTCTGGAGCGGCCTCCCCGTCCTCAGGAGCGTCAGGATAAATGAGGTTCGCCGGAGTCGGATACCAGCTCAAATCCATGCCAAGCTCTGAGAGATCCAAAATCGGCAAGGAGAAAGTAGGATGGAGAGGATGCTCTAGCGCATACGCCTTGAAATTCTCAGCAAGAGGGCCGACCTCCAGCCCCCCCTTCTTAGCAGCTCGGATCGAGTCAGCGAACGCCATATAATAGGCAAACTCTCTGACAAACTCCAAGTTAAGGAAGGGATTGGCCTTGGTCGCCTCTACCTCCCCCTTCAGCTCCACCATCGCCTGTTGCGATCCTTGGAGCTCGGCCTCCCTCGCAGCTATCTTCTCCTTCGACTCCGCCTGCTCGCTAGTCAGCCGAGCGACGGTCACCTTCAGTCGATCGGCCTCCGTCTCAGCGGCCTTCTGCGAACGTACGACATTTGTCATTCGGTCCCGGAATCGGTCAACCGCCAACCGAGACATCTCGGCATCCTTCCTCGCCAGCTCAAGCTCTTGGCTCGCCCATTTAGCTGCCTCCAAAGAGTCCTTCTCCATTGCCGCTATCTTGTCGGAGAACTCGGCGTTCTCTTTCCGAGCCGCCTTCAGGTCCGCCTGCAGGCGAACAGTGAAAGGACGTCCCTCAAACTCCTGCGCAGCCTGGACAGCCATGGTCGCCGTTTGGAGAGAAAGGGCGAGAAGAGCCTCCATCGTACTCCCCGATCGCTGACGAGCGATCGTATCCAAATCAGTCGTCCAGGCCTTCGGTAGAGCAGAAACGGCTCGGCTGACATATTGCGGGATATCACAGGACTGACGAGGAGATCGTCTCGCTAAGAAATCCAACACCATCGGCAGACAAGATGGATCTGTACGACGGATCCTGCATCAAAACAACACGAAAAGTTAACACAACTCCTACGCAAATGACAAGTTTCAACTCAGCAAGCAGTCTACCTCTCGGCTCTCTCAGGATCGCGATCGAAGTATGGCTTCCCGCGAGGGGTCTCAGCTTCGGCGATCGCCATCTCCCGCAGGAAAGCCGCGGAGGGAGCTGGCTCTTTCTCCGGAGGAACAACGGTGATCGGAGGCGCGGTGATCGGCACCTCACTGGCAGGGGCAGAAACTGGAGTTTCTCCCGACCTCTGCCGTTTGCGATTTGTCTAAAGCCCCTCCTCCCGAACTTCCTCCTTGGCCACGATCGGCTCCACGCGAGGCTCCGCCTCCGGGATGATAGGTAACGCCACAGGAGGAGCCCGCGATGACTTTGTCTGACGAAGACGACCCAAAACTCCGGGGTTTGAAATGGCAATCTCCGATGGGACCCCCACAAAGCGAGGAAAATGAACCTCTACAAATGAGAGCAATCAATCCACAGTTAGCCACATTCCTCCAAAAGGACGATCGCCCAGCAAAAAGAGATCGTAGAAATTCGTACCTAAGACCGAGAGATGTCTCGAAAATCGGAACAGGCGAGCGGACAACCAACGACTCTCCTTGTTGATCTGGCTAGCGTTCAGGTCGTCGTCCGACAAACTCCGTATCCGCTCCCAGACGACCAGGAAATCAAAAGGCAACTCCTCGATCGCCGGAATGTGGAAACCTGCAAAAGCAAATTCAAATTAGATCAGTTCAGAACATATCTGAACTAAGGGAGAGTCTGAACCCTTACCTGGATTTCTCTCCCGAAAACCAGTGGGAATCTCCACTCGCGGTGGGATTGTCGCTCGAGGCTTTCCTGTGCACCTGACCTAGAACCACTTCGCCGGATCGCCCCGCGCCTTGTTCGGGACTCCAAGAATCACCCGACTGGATCGGCCTTGTATATGATAGCCTCCGACTGACCCTTTATGAACCGTCAGCTTGAACAGGTGGTTCATCTCCGATGGCGAAGGAAGGCGGTACAGTCGGTGACCGCCGAACAAGGTGAGGGTACAAATTATCTGGAGCCAAGCATTTGGCGTCAGCTGGAGAGGCACCACGTTCCAGGCAGCCAACAGATGGGAGACTGCGAACGACAAGGGGAATCACAACCCTGCCTCCATGATCGCTTCGTTCACAGTGACCATCCCCTCCGGAGGCTGATCGGCTCTCTCATTCTCGGCCGGCACAAAGAGATCCACGTCTGAGGGGATATGAAACCTCGTCCTCAATACGGCCAGATCCTTCCTGGTCGCCGAACTCCTGATTTAGCCAAGCGACCACAGAGATCGCTGAGCAGCCCGAAATAGTGATCGCTTGGGAGGTTGATAAGGGTGAGAGATCGAATACTCCCAGAAATCAAATCTTGGAGACGGACCAGCCAACCCCTCCATAATCTCAGCAAATGCCTCATAAGCCCGGCTAAAGGCACTATGCCGCTCCCAGTAGGCCCTGACCGCAAGATCTTTCTCCATCTGCGAGCGCCTATGTTTGACGGCCGCCTTATTAGCCACTTCGGCCTCGTTGAACAGCGCCTTCACCTCCGCAGGGTCAATTCCGGCCCGAATAGCCTCAGCGGCCGTCTCCAGATGGAATTCAGCGGTGGATCCTCCCTAGACATCAGAAGTCCCAGCGGCGGAGGAAGTGCCTACTCCGTGTGAAGAAGTTGTTCCAGCCATTTTTGAAGAAAAGAGGAGAAAAGGAATGTTCGTCTTACCCAAATATGAAATCGACCGACGATCGGCGATAAGATCTTCAGAAAAATCTTCAGCAAGTCCTTCTTTCTCCAGTAAACGCGCGTGAGAATGGAGACTGCAACACTACGCCCTTTTATAGGAGATGGCAGGGACTCGTTTGCAATAAGGGAGAATCTCAGGGGTCGGATCTCAAACGTCGCAATTAAGACTTCCTTGAAACCCGCGTACGCATCTTTTCAAGGACGCGTCAGTGGAAGAGTCATAAATGACCGTCGGTCTACCCCAACAGGAACCCGACACGTGTCCCAGAGACTATTCCGCATCCGCTGCCATTTCCCGCTCATTTCAGCGACCTACCAAATCGTCCAAACTCATAATCTATCAGCTCAAAGACGATCGCCAGTTCACTGCAACGCAGAGTCGCTCGTCGAAATTCAGCGATCGCCAGCAGAACCACCTCACCCCACGTTTCCAACATAGGAGCGAGCTGGGGGGCAATTGTTGTATCGAGACTTATTCGACTCGATAGGCGATCGACTACAAGGCCGAGCGACCGAGTCCACACCAATCAAACTACGGCTAACTCGCCTAATCGAAGATACCAGCCCGCCATCAAGTGCCTAGCGATCGACTCCCAAGGCGATCACCCTTTGGCATCTGGCGATCGACTCTAGTGCCTGGCTAAGGACAACTGACCTACGCCCCGAACAGAGACGATCGCCCGACAAAGTCATCAAAGACTGGATCTCAGAACAGCACCCACGTGTAGATCCACAAAAGTCGCTGACAGACAAGACCTTTGACTCCAGCCTGTCACCTACCTCACCTACTGACAGGTCCGCCGAAAGTTACGAAGTGGGACCGCTCGTGACAGCGACTCAGATGCGTGCAGGCTTCTCATTGGACCGTACGGCGACTGCCAGCAACTCCTGCAGACTTTAAGGGGACAAGCCCATGTGCTAAAATACGATCGCCCGCTTATTATAATACAGCAAAGGCGATCGCCTAGCAGGTCCAAGTCCTATAAATAGAGAACCTCCTCCTACTGGAAAAAGGTTCCCAATTCGTCCACTTATATTCCGAATTCATTCACAGAATAACATACAGAAGAACATACATACCATCAAGATCCCAGCTTTCTCTCCTGAATCTATCTCAGGATTTCTCTCTCAGAACCTCTCATCCAGAAGACAGTCGGCAGAGGCAAGAAGTCTCAACAGTGCAGATTCCAAGAGACATACAAGTCCAGGAGCTCAAGCATACAGCTAATACTCTCCGTGAGAGACTGTCGATCTCTCACCGCCGCCACTGTTCATCTCCGTTGTTACAAGAACTCACAGAGCATCATATCTGGTTCTTCCGGCAATCTACACGCTCACTAGCTAAGATAACAAGAATCTTTACACTCATTGTAATAGTATTCTTACATTAGTACTTGTATCCCCGAATATTAGTATTAATAACATCTCGCGAGAGCATTCAAGCCTGGGACTAACAACCCCGGCAATTCTTGTGTTATTTATCTTTTCCCATGGAAGTGTTCTCGCATTTGTTTGCTATCCATCCTTTCCAGCAATATCTATCTCCGGATAATATTTTGGGTAGCAACAATACAGATAGATCTTATCTTTGGAGTGTCGGCACCACTTCAACAAAGGTCTATCACTTTGTTCATACTGGAGTCGCATATATTTCCATTTTAGGCCAAGGCTACAACGTTGTAGATTTTCAACGAATTATGGTTCGACTAAACTCACATTCCACGTCCTCATGTTCCGGCTTTATTCATAGAGTACTCTTTATGGATTCACATTCATTGAGGCATCCCCCAATAATGACTATAATCCAGAATCACATGATACGGATGAGTTCATTTGATCAGATGATCAAGTTTCATATACCAAACTCGCATACATTCTTAGCGAGAGTATTTATCGAACCAAGTGGCATCCCAATACTCGATGAGATACACCGTCTACCACAATTTGTGGTGTTACAATATCACCATTTATTGGTGATGAACGTCCATGACCGGACACAATCCTTGCAGACATGTTTGTGGCATGTATTTAATCTCGTCACTTTAAGAAACGTGGTGAGATACAGTAGGGACAAACTACGACAATTCCAAGTCGTTCTATTCGAACATGATCGTTTGCATCTCCCCCTAACGACGAGAAGACTGGCTCATCAAAGTGACTTACGAGATCGTCTGCCAATGTATATTTTAAGTGGACTATGAGTGAAAGCGCATGTCATATTCATCATTTATAACCCGTCATAATGTGTTGTGGTGACCCACTTTGGCACATGAACATGTGGACGATAAAGGTTTTCATTGTTAATCGAATCCAGTTTACACAATGCATACGGTTACACTTGTAACTAAGCATTTGAATGATGATAGGTATAGTTGAATATGACATGTTGACCTATGCTACATAACCGTAGCTACTGGTCATGAGAATCCAACAAAACCGCCACCATGCACCACTGGGATCAAACATAAAGAAACGATGGAACTGATGATAGACCGTTGGTTTTATCGAACCTCTAGTGCTTTCTTGAAGGTTTCACTCCCTTCACCAGCCCCAAACACCTCAAAATTTCGTGAACATGTATAAATGGCTGTTTAGGATTCCAAAACCATCAACCTTGTGGTCAGAAACCGGTCGAAATGACATCGAATTCGGACGATCTCCTTAGGCGCTGGAGATAGCGGGAAGTGGAGGCGGGCTTTCGAAATGTCACAGGGACACGCGTCGCGCTCCCGTTGGGGGAGTCCGATGGTTTTTTTCAGACTTCTCACCTGGCGTGCCATCGAAACGACGCGTACGCGGGTTTCGAGGGCTGCATTTAATGTGTCTCCCCCGACGGTTGCACTTCAGCCCCCGGGATTCTGCCTATTTTCACAGAGGTCCCTGCTCTCGCCTATAAAAGGGCTAGGACTACTGGAGTTCAGATCTTTATGCGCCCTTGCCTTTAGACGAAGACTCTGCCGAAATTCCTTGAAGCTTCCTGCGCCGATCGACTTTCTTTCTAGGTAAGAACAAAAATTATCTCCCCCCTTTTCTCTTCAAACATGTCTGGAGGAGGATCCAATGTGTATGAGGTGGGTATCTCTTCCGCCGCCGCAGCTTCACCTGCCCGGGAAGAGACCTTCGCGGCTCTTCACATGGAGACGGCCGTCGAGGACATTCGTGCGGGAATCGCACCTGCAGAGGTTGAAGAGCTTTTTAACGAGGCTGACGCGGCGAGGTCGGCGGCGGCGGGGCAGAAGGGCTCGCCGGTAAACGAGGATGAGGTGGTGAGACTGTATTGGGAGCAGAACAGTGTGTTCGGCCCTGCCTTTCTAGAATTCGCCGGACTTATGGAGAGGCAGGCCGGACCATGTCCTCAGTTTGATTTCGGTGCATACTCGGTCGCCCACCCCTATGAACCCGTGAAGCGGACGTCATTCCTGGCTTCGGACCGCTCCCCGTGGACCCTCGGTCAGATCCGGAGTTCGGCGACCATGAAGGACTTGAGTCGCTGGAGGGCGAAGTTCCATATCCCTTCTGATGTCTCATTATATGTGCCCTCGGATAACGAACGCGCCGACCAACCTTCCGAGGGTATGGTCACCGTTAACGAACTGATCCTGGAGGCCGGTTTGCGGTTCCCATTGCCGTTCGCCGTGTCCTACCTGCTGACCGCCTGGAATGTGGCGCCGCTCCAATTGACGCCGAATGCCTGGTTGCAGATCGTCAGTACCTTGACTCTTTTTGGCAGTCACCGAATGTTCCGTCTACCTTCTGCGCTGGAAATGAACTACCTCTTCAAGCTGACGGCGCATAAGGGTTCAGTTGGCGGCTACCACATTCAGGGTCGCATGGGCAGAGTGGTCCTCGGTGTACCGATCAAGGCCCGGGGTGACCTGACGAAATGGTGTTGGGTCGGCGGAGCGTGGAGATCGGCGGCGAGCGATAAACCAGAGGATGAGGGGGGTTTCCGATTAAAGTTGTCGTAACCTTGAGTTGTAGTTTCCTATTGGATTATTAATATCATTGAAGGCGTTTTGTTGGATTGAACTACTCATTTTGGAGTTTGGTTTCGATATATTTGGGATTGGTTATAATCAAAGGATGAATTTTTGCAACGTATTTGTTCGAATGCCTCAATGAGTTTGGATATTGTTGTATCGACCTTTGAGTGGATCGTGATTCATGCTTGATACGTATATTGAGCGTTTATTGGTAATTATGTTATTCAAGGTTGGTCGAGCGACCAGTATTTTTCCACTTAGGACGTTTGTTCGAGGAAGGACTTCTCACCACCGGTATTGTGTAAGATAATTCTTACTCGGTTAAAAGGATACTCATTACTTTCGTTGTTGTTCATTCATATTCGTAATTCATTCATATCATATTAATCGTATTGAGACTTGTAATTGTCAACTAATCATTCAATTCACGAAGAACGACGGTTCCAATCATTTCAATGAGCTATCATTCATTTCATTATTATTTCATCTCGGTGAGTCACTCTTGACCCTTGTTGGATTGTTATTCACTAATACTCATCATGGTCATTTTTGTTCATGTGACCTTCTGGGTTCATATTGCGTGGCCGGGTGGTTATGTGTGGAATTTTTAGTCGGGCACACAATAGTCATGTGGAGGGTTCACCGACACAATGGACTGTGCACACGGTAACGTGCCTCCGTGAGACTAATTAGGTACAAGTTCGGGTGTGTCCGGACATTCGTCTTGTACACTTGCACATCCCACTACGGGCGTATTTTGATGCCCCTCTTCAGCATAATTTCATAAATATGATATATAATGATTGTGTTTATTCAACTCTTGAGGATTGTTGTTCTGTGTAACTGACCCCGTTGGGGGATATTGTTTTCAGGTCACGGCAATGCTAAAGCACGGGAAGAGAATGTTGACGGCGAGGAGTCCCACTGATACTAGTAGGGGGCCCCAGTCCTTTTCAGTCATTCATGTTTCTTCATTTTTATTTCCGCTGCAGATTTTCGCTTGGATATTCATTTTTATTTAGTGTTGTATATTTTATCTTCATATAAATATACATGTAACACCCCCAGAGCCATCCAGGAATATTACAGCGCCGTGGGCCCCGAGATGGAACCCACAAGGCTAAAGGAAATTTTCTCAAATATTTACAAATGCCCAAGAGGCTAACGACGGTATTATTTATTTAAAACATTCGAAGACTTTATAAAACTCGTTTATCAAAACCGTCGTAAAATCTCATTTGAAACCACAAGGCCCTAAATGCCGAAACTCAACACTTTAAAAAAAACATATGTTAAGCTATCGCTTATATGTATCGATAAAATAGTTTAGAAAACGATTGCCAAAGTAACCTAAGTTACCAGATACCAAAAGGCCATTTAAAATACTCACGCAGCGGAAAAAGACAAATAATTAAAATACTCTAGCAGCGGAATACAACGACTGATCAGGAAACTCAACACACAAATACATGCTCTAGCCAGTATCCTATGGGAAGCTCATCTCTTCACGACCGCTACCAGCTCTATATCTAAAGAACCTAAAAAGAAAGCCCACTACGGGGTCAGCCATAATATCCAACAATGATAACCATCACATCACGTCCATTATCTATTTTAACTATGGAGTAGTGAAACATTATTCTAGAAAGTGTCCTCGGCCAGCCGTTACTTGTAACACATGTGCAATTGTTGGTCACCGGGCCAGATATTGCCGTGGTGGTTCTAGACATGCTCATATGGCTTCTCATGCCCCGGGGCAATCTACTGTTCATAATCGTACTACTCCCCCCGCCTCTCATCAAACGACAGGGGTGCATAGATGACATGTCGTGGTAGTCACGAAGGTATATCTAGTACTGGGGGGTGGTAAGTCCCAAATTTATCAGATGAAGAAGGCCGATGATCCTTCAGCTAAGATGATTTCAGGTATGCTCGATATCTTTTCTCAGCTTGTGTGTACTCTTTTTGATATGGGTGTTTCGCATCATTCATGCTGAGTCTTTTATGAGTATTGCATCTTAATACTGTTTTTGAATGCGAGCCTTAAGTTATTGGTCCACCTGATGGTCGAAAGATTGTCGGGAATTAGAAAGTCAAGAACTGTGTGATTCAGATGGATGACCGTGAATGGTTATCAGACTTGATAGTGGTATATGTACCTAAGGATGATTTAATTTCGGTATTGATTAGATGGATCGTCATAATGCCATCATCAGTATCCATAAGTGGATGGTGACCGTCATTTCCGATGATTTTAAGTGTGTTTTCTAAGGTGGCAGTCCCAATCGTTCCAGAAAAGTCATCAGTGAAATAAATGCTATAAGATTGCTTAATCAATGAGGTTTCAGTTATTGGCATTATATGACCAACATCGAGGATCGACCAGTTTAGTTGGATGATATTCAGGTAGTTTGAGACTACCCAAATGTTTTTCCAGATGAGTTATCAGGCCTTTCCGCAGTGAGAGGTAGAGTTCATAATTGAGTTGGAGCTAGGTATGTCCCCGCTTTCAAAAGTATTATTTTGTATGGTCCCGACTGAGATGCAAGAGTTGAAGAACCAGCTTGAGGAATTATCCGAGAAGGTTTACATCCGATCGAGTGAGTCCTTGGGGAGCACCGGTGTTATTTGTGAGGAAAAAAGATGGATATTTATATTTTTTATCGAGAGTTGAACAGGGTATCCTTTACCCTATATTAATGATCTATTGGATCAACTGTAAGGTGTTTCAGTATTTTCCAAGTTTGACTTGAGATATGGTCACTACCAATTGAGGATCTAAGAGTTAGATATTCCTAAGACGACCTTCCGTGCTCGTTATGGACACTATGTGTGCCATTTAGGTTGACGAATACGCCGCTAGTGTTTATGAAATTATTGAATTAAGTTTTCATTAAATACTTAGATCACTTCGTGGTTGATCTCATTGATGACATATTGGTATACTCATGTAATAATGAGGAGCATGAGCATCAGCTTTGTCAGGTTTTCGACGTGTTGAGACGAGAACATCTTTATAGAAAATTATCCAAGTGTGAATTCTAGATGTCCTAGATAACTTTTATCAGGTATGTGATTTCAGCCGATGGGGTTCGTGTTGACCACAAAAGACGGAGGCTATCCATGATTGGCTACCTTTGAAGAATGTGAAGGAAATCCGGAGTTTCATTAGTTTAGCAGGCTATTACAGGCGGTTTGTGGAGCACTACTGCATTTAAGTCTAATGCAACATTAAATTTTGTTGCAATAGGGGTCATTTTATGTTGCATTAGCTCTAATGCAACGTCAGACAACCATTGCATCCTCTTGCCTTGCATTAGCTCTATTGCAATGGCTAAACTAATCTTATGTAACGCCTTGACTAAGTCGTTGCATAAGGTTGACATCTAATGCAATGCTCAAGTTTGCAATTGTTTGGTTAACTAAAGCAACGACTCGTTTCTAATGCAACGATTGTCAAAAAAACTAGATAGATACACTACAAAAAAAAACAGTTTTTACCGACGCCAAAATGGCGTTGGTAAAACAGAAAATGGCGTTGGTAAAAAAATTACCGACGCCATTACCGACGGCAACCCGCCGTTGGAAAAACGATCGACGGTAATTTTTTACCGACGCCATTTACGCCATTACCGACGCCATTTACCGACGCCATTTTGGCGTTGGTAATTTTTTTTTTTTTTAATTTGCCGACGCCGCTTACGCCATTTACCGACGCCATTTTTGGCGTCGTTAAATTAAAAAAATTAAAAAGTCAGTCGACTCAAAGTGGCTCAAAGTGGTTAGGTCCGGCTCAAAGTGTGGGTTCGGCCAGTCCAGTCGGGTCCGGGCGGTCAAAAGGGGTCCGGGCGGATCGTGTTCGGCTCCATTCAATTTCAAATGGTTGAGAAGGATTTTGGTTTATAAACCACCAAAACATTGATGTTTTTTCGATGTGGGATTGTGTTAAATTACCGACGCCAAAATGGCGTCTAATGGCGTAAACGGCGTCGGTAAATTAAAAAAAAAAAAATTTACCAACGCCAAAGTGGCGCGGTAATGGCGTGGTAAATGGCGTCAGAACGACGTCGTTAATTGTAAAAATAAGTCTGCGAACCGGCCGTCGGGTAATGGCGTCGGTAAATGGCGTCAGAATTATAAGTTTAACAACGGCAGACGGGCGTCGGTAAATGGCGTCGGTAAATTATAAGTTTAACAACGGCGGCCGGGCGCTTGTAAATGGCGTCAGAAAATCGCTTTTTTGTAGTGATACCTGATGCAACGGCAACAAATATGCAATAATAATAATAATTATTATTATTATTATTGTAATGTTAATAAATCAATAAATAATAAAAATATATTATTGACAATAGAGAAAAAATTTCAGTTGACATAAAAAGTATCATGCATTGACAAGATTCCTGCCCAAAAAACACATAATAAGTAACATACATGACAAGTAGTGCCCAAACGACACATTATATAAGACATAAAAACTAATTACATGACAAATTTCATGCCCAAAAGACATATTGATCCATCAGTCGATAACAATTATAGCTTAAGTACAACCCACAAAAATGATGCAATAACAAAAAATAGTCTCCACCATGTTGGACTGTTATACTTCTGATGCTAAGATGACTGATCACCATGTACCTACAAGTGAACACATAAGTGATTAGAATAAAAACACCTTCATGGTAAGAAAAGACCATATGATATTATTCAAGTTTACATATATAACTAAAAAAGACAATAAGAGAATTAAGCATCAAATGTAAACATATCGACACATTTCCACTGTGAGCAAACATTATAACAGTTTTAAACTAAGCTAGGCCTATTCCCAATCCAAAGGAAACACATAATACAAAACAGTTAGCTTTTGAAGGTAAGTGACTATACCTGATGGGTGTGCTCAGTTTCCAACCTCCACTCAACCAGAATCACTCTGTATCTGATCCAAATTGGGAATACATAGATTAAAAAAGAATTACCAATATTTGAAAGGAGAAAGAAGAAAGAAATGAAGGAAAATGGGGTGATAAAAAAAATCAAAACTATGAATACGCTTTAGGGTACACATTAGCTGAAATAGAGTGAGATGTAGTAAAAGAATCTCTCTTTATTTAGTTGGGATGAAGGGAAAAAATACAAATATAAGATAGAAGAGACATAAGTAGAGAGAGAAAAAAAAAGTACCTGATTAACTGTCTCCCCAGAATGCCCATTTTGTTTGCTGATATGCGGTGCACTATTCACATCCTTTGCAACCGATGGTCTTAGGAAATCAGGAACAAGAAGATCCATTCCGGGATTAGCTACTTGAATTTGAGATACAATCATTGATTCAAGAGTTGGTGCAAGTTGTTGCACCAACTCTGTTTTCATACTATCCAAGAATTCCATTGGGATAATAAAACCTGATTTTTTATCCTTTTTCTTCAAATTGGACTGTGTTACACCTTTTCCAAAAAGCCGCAAACGGTTTTTGCTTTTAGAATCTTGTATAAGTTCTAAGTAAGGGTCTTTTGAGTTGCTACCTTCACCATGTTGGGAAGACTCTATAGCATCTATCTTTGCCTATTAATGGAATGTGAAGTCACTATCTTACTAAGTTATCAAAATATCTTACTAGCTTATCAAGTATAAAAATCTATAATAATGCAACTTAATAACTCACAATTTTCTCTTCAGTTTTATCATAGCCAATGAGGTATGTACTTCCAAGAACTCTTTTCCTTGATTCCTTGTAGACCTTTGCGTGTGAAGGTTCTTGCTTATTTGGATCTGCTTGTTGCTAAAATAAGAATATCTAAACTCAGTAAATAATCAGACTAGCTTAGATATAGAGACTTTCAAAAGTATGAGCCAATAGCCTAGAAAATTGCTAGAAATGAGAATAGGTAGTTACCAATTCATGACGTAAACTTGCATAAGACTTGCGTCCCATCGTGTGCATATCATCTAACAATTGACGATTGCCTCTATTGATCTTACTTCCATTCTATGCAATAATAACAAAATTACAATTACATCGACATAAATTGAAATAAATATATAAGAAAATTCTTATAAATACCTCAATCTTTTGACAATTCCAATAATCCAAGAGATCCTTAAACTGGGGTGCTGAAATATTGTCTGGTTTGTTAGCCCATCTAAACTCATCAGTATCATACTCATAAAAGTGCTTATTTTTAATTCTACTTGTGTAAACATGCCAACTTGCATTCACAGCCTCCAAAACATATTTTCTTCGATCTTCATGAATCATATACTTTTCCTATTTTAATAATTAAAGTGTCACATTAATACTTCTAGCATTCTTAACATATTTCACTACAAACTTATGCAAAGGAGATTAAATTCAGGAGCATACCAAAACATACTCCCATATCTTGTCATGTGTAGGCAATAATGGGAACTTTATATAATTAAGTGGCACAAGGTCAGCATCCTTCCCCAGAGTTCCCAAGAAGTACTTAAATTCGTCAACAATTTCCGTTGTAGGTCCAACCGATTGACCAAACGAGTTCAAAATAATCACTTGGCACTCTTATTTTGTACGTGCATGAACCTTTTTAAGCTTTGTTGTCCCTCTATGCTTTTTATTTTTACCTGCTATTTTAGTTCAAATATTTATTCAGCATGCTAACAAGCTAAAAAATAGTAAATGAAACAAAAATGAATGTAAGTACTAACTTATATCTTCCTTTTCGTTAATTGCTCATGCATCAAATTCCAAATCAAAATTAGGGTCATTTACAACATCGTTGTCATTATCATTCAGTTGTAATTCATCATCATAATCATCTCTTATCGGTGTTGTATTAGCACTATACGAAATGGAATTATTGGCCCTGAGCGCTTTTTTTTTCTGATTGCTTTTTTCGCAACTCAAGATATGCTGACATGGAACCAGGAGAACAATATGAAATTTTCGGTTGCTTCTTTTGCACCACAAGATGAGGTTGCTTCTTTGGGTTAGAGTGCTCTTTATCCTTTCGAACATCACTAGTTGAGATATTATCTCGGACTTTCTGAACTTTTTGTGGACTCATGCTGGGGTATTTCCTCCTCACAAACTCATTCATAGATGATGGCCGACCCGAAACCTGTAATATAAATTTAAATTTAATTACGAATATCCAATTCAGCAGCTAAGACAAATATCAAATGATAGCATACAAAAATATTACATTTTCTTATTCCAGGTTGGATAGAATGGGAAGATGAAAGGTTTGAGTTCCAGAAACAAAAGTTACAGTTATATTTTAAGAGCAGATAGAGTCATTGCTCGATTAATTTTGGTAGGTCATAGCTTCTCATTAATTTTTAGTATATAGTATACGATTATCTTCTTGTTCGGTTAATTCTTGGGTTATATATATAATGTAAAATATATTCTAATCAGACTATATATATATACTGATATATTGGAGCATGATGTGTTTTTGATACTAGAAAACGCAATGCATTTGAATTCCTCAACCACCATTTACTTCAGACAGGTACCATATATATATATATATATATATATGCTCGTGTTGTACACGAATTAGCTAGGAAGGTTTTTACTACACTAAATTTGCAATTCAGAGTATTATGTTTCAGACACAAATAAAATGACTCCAGTATATCATCAACTTCAAGCAAACAAGGGCAGATCCCATCAATGGAAGCAAAGAAAAAAAAATTATTTGTATCATGTTATGCATTAATTGGTAAAATAATCAATTTTAGGGAAAGCGTGTTTGAATAACCCCCTTACCATATTTCTCGTGGATTCATCTTCATTACCGTCTCTATCATATTCAGATGTTGACTCATCATCACTTTCGTCTAACAGTACATGGCGATTTCCACTAGGTAAATCCAAACCACGAGTTTTTTTGTTGCAATATCATGTTAGCCAAGAATCCAGCACCTTGAGAATTCATAAATTAAGCATTCCTTTTAATTTTTCGTTACGTAGTCATTCATAATCTGAAATCTGACTTTGTACACCAGAAGGTTTGAACTTCTTATCCTTCATCTGCAAATATGAAATAATAAAAAAGCACGTGACACGTCATAATGTGATTATATGAAATGAATTAAAATGCACAAATGAATTTAGAATATGAGACAAAAAAAATGAACACAAGTTAATACCATCAGAAAATTCTCCAGGTGGAATTTGAACAGTATACTGCCAACCCTCTTTATTTAAATTTTCTACAAAAAAGACTTGATGTGCCTGATATGCCGAGATAAATGGTTCTCCTTCATAAATAGTCTTATTCATATTAACCATAATAAGCTCATCTTCATCTTTTTCAAAGTGAAACCACACACATTTAAACAAGACAACGCGAAAATAACCATGATAAGATATCTCAATTATGTCTTGTATTGAACCATAGTAATTGACATATCCCACTATAGGATTTTTATCTTTGGAACTCGCGAAACTATATGTCACTACTGTGAGAGTGACACCATTATTTTGAGTTAAACACTTTGCATCGCGCTTCATGGTATAAACCTATAACCATTAACAGAGTACCCTGTATACTTTTTAGCAACATAAGAAGGTCCTTTCGATAACCATAGGATATGGTCCGGAATTATGTCTTGGCCTTCTTGAAGCTTGTCCATCCACTGGATGATGTAGAAACTTATCCTCTTGACTCCCATTAGCATGCCATGTCATATTCCTTGCCGTATCTTGGCACATAAACAATCTATGTAGCCTTTTCTTTATAGGAAAGTACCTAATAAGGATCTTTAGAGGAATCATATGGATCTTTCCACTTTCATGTTGTGTGTCATTCTCCGTACCATTCGGCTTCCATCTTGGCGTCTCACATACATGGAAACTTGTAGCATTTGCATGCTCTTCCCAATGCAACATGCAATTATTGGGGCATGCATCTATCTTCGTATAATCCAACCCTAACACTGTTAAGACTTTCTTTGCTTCATTAAAAGATGTAGGCAATTTTGCATCAGACAACACCTCTTTTATAAGCTCTAATATATTAGTAAATGCACCATTGGTCAGCTTGTGATTACACTTCAAAATAAATAGTCGGATCATGAAGGAAAGTTTTGAATGCTTTTCTTGCATCCAGGATAAAACTCCTCTTGACCATCCTGAACTAACTTTAGAAACTTTTTTGCCTCGTCATTCGGTCCCTCTCTAAAAGCATCACGTGCATCATGCAACAAGCCTACCACATCATCATTGGAAGCATCAAGGTTTGGCTGTTCATCTTCACCCAAAGTGGATGTTTCTGTTTCGATGTCGATCCCTAGTTCTAACAACTTGTCTGTTCGTGGCACAAAACCCTTACAAATTAGGTGATCTCTCACAATGTTCTCACTATGCCAATAACGATAATGACAACATTCATATGGACAACAAATTTGATTTCCTTGAGACTTGATAGAAAATGCCTTTTCAATATATTCATTCACTCCCTGTTCATATTCATCACTCCATCTAGGAGCCATCCACCATGCCTTAATTCCACTGTCCATTCCTCCAAGGTAGCACTAAATACAATTTTTTCTAATTAATATAATGCTACTGCATCAAAACTGTAACACCCCCAATCCACTCAGGGATATTACACGTCGTAGACCCTTTTCTCAAGGATCTACCAGGCTGGTAAACAACGTCGAACATCTTAACAATACCTTTAAGGCTAAAAATGACTCAGTAGACCGATTTGGTCTTTCAATAAATACATACAACTCAATACATGCCCACGCAGGGGTCGAATACAAAATGCTCCCGTACAACGGGGAAAAATATACTACAGTGGAAATAAAATAAACTGGACCAATACAACAACGTACGGTTCCTCATGTGATTAGTATCGATCATCTTTCATCATCCTTCATGCCGACCCTATGTTATGCTCCCAAAATCTGAATGCAAAAACAGACATCCACCCCCCGAATACTCGGGGGTTAGCAAAACTCCACTGTTTTGCTAGTGCAAGAACAAAGTCCAAAATACGAGTCATACAATTCACATTCCACGAATAACAATAACCAGGAATCCTCAAAGATCCAAACGTAACGAAAAGTACTTCCTGAGGTGAGAGTTTGGGTAAAACATTCCAAAACCAAAAGATCACAAATCAAGGGAAACAATTTATAAAACGGTTTAAATGCCATCGAGAGTTTTAATAGAAAATAATTTAGATTACCGAATCCTTCTCTTTCAAAATCAACAGGGGTCACAGCCCAAAGGTTTTGTTTTCAGAAATGAAACCAACAAGTATACACAAGGTTAAAACTCACGTCACGCGTCCTCGACGGACATAAAACATACACACGCACTCGTGAAGTTTCACTCGTGAATCCAGGGCTCTACCATTGGACTCCCTCCGTGGCCCCGTCGAACCCTCTCGAGGTGAGCAAATACATTCACAAAACATACACACGCACTCGTGAATCCAGGTCTCTGCCAATGGACTCCCTCTGTGGCCCCGTCGAACCCTCCCGAGGTGAGCAAACACATTCACAAAACATACACACGCACTCATGAAGTTTCACTAGTGAATCCAGGGCTCTACCATTGGACTCCCTCCGTGGCCCCGTCGAACCCTTCCGAGGTGAGCAAACACATTAACAAAACATACACACGCACTCGCATCGCCTAGGATCGGGACGAAGCCACAAATCCCACTCGAGGCCCCGTCGGACCCTCCCGAGCTGGCTAGCGAAACAAATCACGCACAAGCATCGCCGAGGACCGGTACGAAGCCACGAATCCCACTCGAGGCCTCGAAGGACCCTCCCGAGCTGACTAGCGAAACAGTCATGTACAAATAACATATCACACCAAGGATATCTAAACAATTCACCCAGAGGCATCAAACACTTAGCAAAACACCACGTCAAACCATAACGCATCGAAAAGAGATAATATGTGTATATATATTATCAAAGCATAACAACAACAACAACAACAAGCGAATTCATAGGGTTCACTTAATCATTCACGGGGCACAATATTGTTGCGATATTTCTTGAACGCAAGTGCACGTTATCGTATACAAGTAATAAAGTGATGAGTGAGTATCGTTCCCACGAGGACTGAATCACTAACTACCGAATTTTGTGTATTCCAGTTTTATTTGAACAATCGAACTTTGGGTAGTAATTAATTACTAAAGAAAATGAATAAAAGACTAAACAGTAAAAACAATCGCTTGAAGAAAGAGAATCAAATGATGAATAAGTCTAGGATTCTGAATCCACCTCGGTTTATCTGAATTTACTCTCGATTATCTGAAGTTAATGATTTTCCCAATTTATTAAAGGCGAAGATTGCTAACATACTCTACCGCCTCTCCCGAGGTCAATAGATTTTTCTAAAGGCGAATAACGCACTCTATCCCTCGGTGAATTAATTCGTCAATAGGCAAAAATCATAAAATCTCCAAAAGGCCACGTAGTTCCTATGAGTATATTCCTATCTCACAAGATAAAACGGTCCTCACCAATAGTTCCTCACCAACTCTCCTCTCCCGATTCGAATTGAATGATTAAAACAATACAACTATTGGCCAGATAATTGAAAGCATTAAACACGATTGGGAAAACTCAACAAAAAAGGAATTTAATAGATAATCTCAAGCAAATCCGTCAAAACATAGGTTTCATCAAAATCCTAGATTAGGGTTTTAGCCTGACATGCTAAATAATGAAAATACAGAATTAATAAATAAAAGCATGAAAATCAAACGCAGATGAAGAGCTCGGATTCCTCCATTCTTCAGGCTTCCGCCCTCTGCTCTTGATATCTTCTGCTTCTCTCGTCTGTGATAATCTTCTGTGATCCTCCTTTTTCCAAGCCTCCCAGATGATTAATTAGGGTCTTAAACCCTTATTTATAGCTCTCAACAGCCTCCAAATCGCGTCCGTGTGAGTAGGTCGAGAACTGGCTTCAAAACGGCCCAAATCCACGCGGAGCACACCAAAACCGCCTTGTGTGCCGTGGCTCACTTAATCTCAGGCAAGACATGGCGTCCGTGTTAAAACTCGGGCGCCGTGATTTTCTTCTCGGGCCGCGGCTCACTGGGATCAGGCCGCGGCACAGTGCAGATTACTCGTGCCCCGGGTTGCCTTACCGTGCCGCGCCCACTTGCCTTGTGCCGCGGCCCACGGCCAAAATTCGCCGCTACCGTTTTGCCTCGTTTTAGCTTCCAGACTACAATCTCCTGTCAAACATACAAGAATAAGACACTAAAAGCTCATTTATGCAATTTTACTCGCCAAAATAATACTAAATAATGATAAATAAGCGTATAAAAATACGCCTAACAAATACCCCCAAACTTGAGCCTTTGCTTGTCCTCAAGCAAAAAAGAATTAATTTCAACAAAAAAATATCGTGAATAATCGTGCAACTCATAGTGCTCAACCTAATCAATACTATCCTCAAATTCTCTCTGAATAATACGAGTATCGTAATAGCGAGCTACACTCAGAACGCTGATTCCACAAAGTAACCAAGTTCAGTCCTAATCACTCGTTCATGAAGAAAATCCAGCTCAAAGATTAACAAACGTGAATCTAATTGACCGTCAATATGAAAGGTTAAAATAAACAAGCTAGTTCGCCTGTTCCACGCCTAATGGCAAAATTTTCACGAGTTTCATCAAAAATAACCCTCGGACAGTATTCCCTTATATATATGCTCAAGAAATTGATTCGAGCTGACCACTAGGTTCGGATCTCGGGATGTTTCATCGGGATAATACTAGGGTGGAACTTCCATTCTCATGTATTGGGAAACCGTTTGACGTAAAAGACACTCATGGGGCACATGGATGCTTCTAGTTACTAAGTTCCCCTCCACAGCGGAGAAATAACTCGAATAGCTAATTCTCGCATGTCCGAATCAAGGTCGCTGTTTTACGCGAGAGTAAACAACGGGTCACGTGAATACCCCCGGTTACTAGGCTTCCTATCATTGGCACATGCAAAATTTCTAAATCACTAGTCTAATCAGGGTCATCGTTTTACGCGAGAGTAAACAATGGGTCACGTGAATACCCCCGGTTACTAGACTTCCCATCATAGAACAAAAATAACTCGACTTTTGGGAAAAACTGACCGACTCTAAACTCAATCTAAGCGCCAACACGACTTATGTAACTGGACGACTAGCTAACCGAAAAATGTAACCAAACGTATCGACGGTGATTTTAAAACATGTATGTATCCTCTCTTATCCGCCAAGACCTCTACAATCACGAAAAAAATTTCGGACCTAAATGAAGACTTAGCAGAAACAGAAATCACTGACTACAACCCGACTAAAACTCGACCGTTTCTTCAGAGAGAAAAACAGTGTCGTAACATCAGTATTACACAAATAGAAGCACGAAAAATTCACGAATAAGAGAAAAATCATGACAAGCAAGGCTATCGACAGAAAGATAACTAAAAATAACAAAAAGTGCAATGAAATAAGTACAGCAGTAAATGTAGCAACAGAAATAGACCCCCCCCCCAAACTTAGGACGTACATTGACCTCAATGGACAAAATATAATATGCAATAAAAGTGATAGGTCAAGTACTCCCCTACAAACAGCTCACGAGCTAGTGCCGGCATCATCCGGCGAGCTTGCACGCTTCTCGACTACATCATGCGGAGCGTGAATAAATGAGCTTGCATCATCAAAGAGGAAGTTAAGTATGAGCTCTCAAGTTTAACATGATGTAAGGATTGGGGACAATGTAATTCGATAAAATGATTCGTTGCATATAATTTGAAAATGCTTGGCTTACCAATTTTTCATTGCTGCAATTTATCAAACACTTGGTATGCACAAGTTAAAATAAAGAACAAGAATTTTAATGGTTAACTCCAAATCCCAAAAATAATAACACAGATAATAGACATGAATAATGACAACTAACATCACCAATTCGTTCATAATTACCAATTCCATCACAACCAAATACCAAATTCCCCATATTCCAACTCCATTTTAGAGAAAACATTGAAGAACAACTAGCAACATATAACTTCAATTCACTTTTCAAATCAAGTATCACTTATGATTAAGAGATCGAGATTTACCTGAAGAATTTGAGAAGAAGACTAAGAGAAGGGTATCGACCGACCTCATTGTGCGAAGGAAGGAAGGAAGGAAGGGACCTTGTGCTGGCTGATCAAATGCATGAAGTATACCTGGGCATTCTTATATTGCGAAGGGGGCCGCGGCACAACATAAGTGAGCCGCGGCCCAGAGTACAGTCGGCCTGGGACTTTTTGTAATACCGTCGGGTGCCACGGCTCAGTCTACGCGTGCCGCGACTCATTGTGTTAGTGTGCTGCGGCTCATTTAGCCCGTGCCGCGGCACAGAGTACTGTCTCCTGGGCGTTTCTTGAACATTTGGTGTGCCGCGGCTCAGGGAATGTGTGCCGCGGCTCAGTGACTTGGTGTGCCGCGGCTCAGTAAGATCGTGCCGCGGCACATAGTATAGTTTGTTTGGCCATGTTTCATCAACTGGTGCGTGCCGCGGCTCACTATTATTGTGCCGCGGCCCATCATTGATTTCCTCCCCTGGGGTGATTCCTGCACAGAATTTTTAAACGAAAACGTCAAGACGAGAGGGATAGACGGATCAAAGAAAAATGACGACAAATAAAGACTCTAAAAAAATGTAAGAAAACAATAAAGATTCTACAACTAATACTCGGGTTGCCTCCCGAGAATCGCTAAGTTTATAGTCTTCAGTGGACTTTTCTCGCATTCATCCGGCGGTGGATAAGACGACACTCGTTTTCTGCGTGTCTATTGGATTTCCCAAGTATGCCTTCAACCGTTGTCCATTAACTTTGAATTTTCGGTCATCTTTTTGTACTTCTACCGCACCATGTGGGAACACTTGAACTACGGTGAACGGTCCCGACCATCGTGAACGCAATTTCCGGAGAAATAACTTTAAGCGAGAATTAAATAGCAACACCTCTTGTCCCGGGACAAACTCTCTCTGCGTGATGTGCTTATCATGCCAAGTCTTTGTCCGCTCCTTATAAAGTTTCGCATTTTCGTATGCGTCGTGGCGAATTTCTTCCAACTCATTCAGCTGCAAACAACGCTTTTCACCAGCAGATTTCAGATCAAAGTTTAGTTTCTTTATCACCCAGTAAGCACAATGTTCCATCTCTACGGGTAAATGGCAACCTTTCCCATAAACCAATCTGTAGGGCGACATTCCGATAGGTGTTTTATACGCAGTCCGGTACGCCCAAAGTGCATCATCGAGTTTAAACGACCAATCTTTTCGAGACGAGCTAACCGTCTTTTCTAGGATCCACTTCAGCTCTCGATTTGATATCTCGACTTGACCGCTCGTCTGAGGATGGTATGCTGTAGCAACACGATGAGTGACTCTGTATTTTCTCAAAACCGCATCAAGAAATTTGTTGTCGAAGTGTGACCCACCATCACTGATAATAGCATGTGGAGTCCCAAAACGTGTGAAGATATATTGTTTTATAAACTTGATTACGACATTGGACTCATTCGTAGGTAGTGCCACCGCTTCAACCCATTTTGAGACATAGTCTACGGCTACCAAAATATAGAGATTCTTATTTGATGGAGGAAATGGACCCATGAAGTCGATCCCCCATACATCAAACAATTCAACTTCAAGTATGGTGTTCAGCGGCATTTCGTGTCGTCTTGAGATGTTTCCCGTCCGTTGACACCGATCACACGCGGACCCAAAGGAGTGAGCATCCTTGAATAATGACGGCCAATAGAACCCCGATTGTAAGACCTTCGCCGCTGTTCTATTTCCACTAAAATGTCCACCGTAGGGTGATGCATGGCAATGGTTTAGCACACTGTGGATTTCCTCATCCGGAATACATCTACGAATGATTTGATCGGGGCATCTCTTGAAAAGAAAAGGATCGTCCCACAAATAATACTTAGCGTCTGAGATTAGCTTCTTCTTTTGATGGCGTGAGAGGTCGTTTGGAATTGTTTTACTTGCCAAGTAGTTCACTAGATCAGCATACCAAGGCGCGTGTTTTGAACCCAACTTGTTGAGCTGCTCGTCGGGGAAGGTTTCCATGATTTGTGGCTGACTTTCTCCCTTCTCAAGGGAACTCTCTAATCGTGAAAGGTGATCGGCTATAACATTTTCAGTCCCTTTCTTGTCCCGAATCTCCAAGTTGAATTCTTGAAGGAGAAGCACCCACCTAATCAACCTTGGTTTAGCATCCTTCTTCTCCAAAAGGTATTTTATTGCTGAATGGTCGGTCCACACTATCACTTTCGTTCCCAGTAGATACGCCCGGAATTTATCAAATGCAAAGATCACCGCCAACAATTCCTTCTCCGTCGTGGCATAATTTCTTTGGGCATCATCGAGTGTTCGGCTCGCATAGTATACGACATGGAACACCTTCCCTCGTCTCTACCCCAAAACAGCCCCAATGGCAAAGTCGCTTGCATCACATATTAACTCGAACGGAAGGTCCCAGTCCGGAGCGACTATCACCGGTGCCGTGCTTAGAGCTTTCTTCAATAAATCAAAACTTTCTTTACACGACTTGTCGAAAGTAAATGGAACATCCTTCATGAGCAGATTGCACAATGGCTTCGTGATCTTCAAAAAATCCTTAATAAATCGGCGATAGAAACCGGCATGTCCCAAAAAACTTCTAATCCCTTTGACCGAAGTAGGCGGAGGCATCTTCTCAATTTTTTCAATTTTCGCCCGGTCGACTTCAATTCCATGTGAGGATATTTGATGGCCAAGCACTATGCCCTCCTGCACCATAAAATGACACTTCTCCCAGTTCAAGACCAAATTTGTCTCTTCGCATCTTCTCAAGACTTTCTGCAAATTTTTCAAACAAATGTCAAACGAATCTCCAAAAACAGAAAAATCATCCATAAAAATCTCAATACACTGCTCTACCATGTCAGAAAAAATAGCCATCATACACCGTTGAAAAGTAGCCGGCGCATTACATAATCCAAAAGGCATGCGCCTATAAGCGAAAATGCCGTAAGGACATGTAAACGTCATTTTCTCTTAGTCTTCGGGGGCTATATAAATCTGATTATACCCCGAGTAACCATCTAGAAAGTAATAGAAATCGTGTCCGGCTAATCTATCTAACATCTGATCAATAAAAGGTAAGGGGAAATGATCTTTTCTAGGGGCCTTATTTAATTTCCTATAATCTATGCACATACGCCACCCCGTGACAATCCTAGTGGGAATTAATTCATTATTATCATTTTGAACAACCGTTATCCCACCCTTCTTCGACACAACTTGGACCGGACTTACCCACTTGCTATCATAAATCGGAAAGATCATACCTGCGTCGAGGAGTTTTAAAACCTCGACTTTTACCACCTCCTTCATGTTTGGATTCAACTGGCGTTGATGCTCCACGGATGGTTTGTAGTCTTCCTCCATCAAAATCTTGTGCATGCAAATTTACGGGCTGATCCCCTTAATATCCGCAATAGACCATCCAAGAGCAGATTTGTACTCCCTCAAAACTCTCAATAATTTCGCCTCTTGATCCCCCGCTAAAGTGGCCGAAAGAATAACTGGAAGGGAGTCGTCGGGCCCCAAAAATGCATATTTAAATGAGGCGGCAGCTTCTTGAGTTCCAACTTTGGAGGTTTTTCGATCGATGGGACTGGTCGAGTTAGTGAACTTCCGAGCTCCTCGAATGGTTGACGAATGAAAATTGGCGGGGAAGCATCCATGTGGCGTACGTAGGCTGCATGCTCTGCATTTAGTTCGGAAACAGCCCCAATCAAAACGGACTCCAATGGATCGGGTGGATAATTCTCTCGAAAGTTTCTACTCACGCACGAGTCAATGACGTCAACTTGGAAACAATTTTCAGCATCACTCGGATATTTTACGGATCGAAAGATATTGAATGTTACTTGCTCCTCTTGAACACGTAGAGTCAGCTTCCCCTTTTCCACATCGATCAAAGTTCGGCCAGTTGCCAAAAATGGTCTTCCCAAGATAATTGGGATATCTTGATCTTCCTCCATGTCGAGCACATTAAAATCGGCTGGAAAGATAAATTTGTCAACCTTTACTAACACGTCCTCTATTACTCCCCTCGGATATTTGATGGACCTATCGGCCAATTGTAAGGAGACCATCATCGGCTTGGCTTCCCCAATATCCATCTTTTTAAAAATAGAAAGGGGCATAAGGTTTATGCTGGCTCCGAGATCGCATAGGGCTCTTTCAAAAGACGAATTTCCAATGATGCAAGGGATGGTAAAACTTCCCGGATCTCTCAATTTAGGTGGGATCTTCTTTTGTAAAATAGCACTGCACTCCTCCGTTAATGCGACCGTCTCATATTCCTCGAGCTTTCTTTTGTTTGACAAGACTTCTTTCATGAATTTTACATAACTCGGCATTTGTTCCAACGCGTCGGCAAATGGAATGTTTATGTGCAATTTCTTGAAGACGTCGAGGAACTTTGAAAATTGCTTGTCTAGTTTTTGCTTTTGGAAACGCTGTGGGAATGGGATTTGAGGAGTGGGTTGAGTAGTCGATACTTCCTTTGGCTTGGACGCCTCATCCTTTTCCTTCTCACTTTGCTCGATCGGCTGCTCTTTGTTATTGATAGGCTACCCTTTCAACTCCTTTCCACTTCGTAATTCGATTGCTTGCACGTTTTCCTCGGGTTTCATTTCGGTTGCGCTGGGCAATGCACCTTGAGATCGAGAAGACAATAGATTAGCAATCTGCCCCATTTGTGTTTCTAGGTTTCGGATGGAGGTAGAATGATTTTGGAGGGTCGTTTCGGTGCGGGTCATAAATTGGCTCGTGTTAGCCGCCAATTGAGCAAGAGCATCTTCCAATGATACCTTTGGTGATTGAGGGGGCTGCTGTGGGTGCTGCGCGAATTGAGCTTGTGGAGGTTTTAGAGCTTGCCCGTTCCTCAACGAAAAATTTTGGTGATTTCGCCACCCTTGATTATAAGTGCTGGGGTAAGAGTTATTTTGTCGATTTCCGTTTCCCACGAATTGAGCTTGCTCCATCGGTTATTGCTCGAAAGGGTTCCCGACTTGGCACTCCGCGCTAGGATGCGATCCGTTACACCAATTGCAAGACTCAATGGTAACGGGGGAAGGAGCATGCGAAAATGCTTGAAGCTGCTGTGTTAATGCTGCGACTTGGGCTGACAATGTAGATATCGGGTCATTACTCGAAATTTCCATAACTTGCTTCAGCGTTATTCGTTCGGATGGCCATTGATAAGCATTAGCGGCCATAGCTTCCAACAACGAGTGTGCTTCAGCCATCGTCTTTCCCATCAAAGCTCCACCGGCGGCTGCATCCACGAGAGTGCGTGTGGAAGCACTCAAACCATTGTAGAACGTCTGAATCTGAAGCCAGTCCGGAAGGCCGTGATGTGGGTATCTCCGTAACAAATCTTTGTATCGCTCCCACGCCTCGTGGAGCGATTCCATGTCATACTGACCAAAAGTAGTGATCTCATTCCGTAACCTCGCCGTCTTTGAAGGTGGGAAGAATTTGGCAAGGAAGGCTTGCGCTAACTCTGCCCATGTCGTGATCGAGCCCGGCGGTAAGGAATTCAGCCAAAATTTCGCTTTATCCCTCAAAGAGAAAGGGAAAAGCCGTAATCGGATAGCATCGTCGGTGACACCATTGTTCTTGAACGTGTCACAAATCTCGAGAAAAGAAGCAATATATGCGTTGGGGTCATCGTTTGGTAATCCACAAAACTGGCTAGCCTGCACCATCTGAATGATCGCAGGCTTGATTTCGAAATTGTTCGCCTGAATGGTGGGACGCCGAATCCCCGAAAAGTTTGCATTAATTTGCGGCATAGCATAATCTCGAAGTGCCATTTTCGGTTGAGCTTGCTGCACAATATTATTTCCTCCGTGATTTTCGATATTTTCGGCCATGGTCACTGTCGTCTGTAACTCTCGTTTCTCCTTCTTGTTCCTTCGAAAAGTGCGCTCGAGTTCGGTATTCAAAGGTAGTAGGCCTTCGTTACCGAATCTTCTCATGCACTACGCGAAAGATCCTGAAAGGACAAACAAATAAATAAATAAAATTAAATACACGAAAATAAGTAAATAAAAACGTTCAAACTAAGACTAGAAATACTGAAATCGATATTACCAAAAATTTCAGTCCCCGGCAACGGCGCCAAAAACTTGTTGCGATATTTCTTGAACGCAAGTGCACGTTATCGTATACAAGTAATAAAGTGATGAGTGAGTATCGTTCCCACGAGGACTGAATCACTAACTACCAAATTTTGTGTATTCCAGTTTTATTTGAACAATCGAACTTTGGGTAGCAATTAATTACTAAAGAAAATGAATAAAAGACTAAACAGTAAAAACAATCGCTTGAAGAAAGAGAATCAAATGATGAATAAGTCTAGGATTCTGAATCCACCTCGGTTTATCTGAATTTACTCTCGATTATCTAAAGTTAATGATTTTCCCAATTTATTGAAGGCGAAGATTGCTAATATACTCTACCGCCTCTCCCGAGGTCAATAGATTTTTCCAAAGGCGAATAACGCACTCTATCCCTAGGTGAATTAATTCGTCAATAGGCAAAAAGCATAAAATCTCCAAAAGGCCACGTAGTTCCTATGAGTATATTCCTATCTCACAAGATAAAACGGTCCTCACCAATAGTTCCTCACCAACTCTCCTCTCCCGATTCGAATTGAATGATTAAAACAATACAACTATTGGCCAGATAATTGAAAGCATTAAACACGATTGGGAAAACTCAACAAAAAAGGAATTTAATAGATAATCTCAAGCAAATCCGTCAAAACATAGGTTTCATCAAAATCCTAGATTAGGGTTTTAGCCTGACATGCTAAATAATGAAAATACAGAATTAATAAATAAAAGCATGAAAATCAAACGCAGATGAAGAGCTCGGATTCCTCCATTCTTCAGGCTTCCGCCCTCTGCCCTTGATATCTTCTGCTTCTCTCGTCTGTGATAATCTTTTGTGATCCTCCTTTTTCCAAGCCTCCCAGATGATTAATTAGGGTCTTAAACCCTTATTTATAGCTCTCAACAGCCTCCAAATCGCGTCCGTGTGAGTAGGTCGAGAACTGGCTTCAAAACGGCCCAAATCCGCGCGGAGCACTCCAAAACCGCCTTGTGTGCCGCGGCTCACTTAATCTGTGCCGCGGCACATGGCATCCAGTTTAAAACCTGGGCGCTGTGATTTTCTTCTGGGCCGCGGCACAGAGTACAGATTACTCTGGTGCCCGCTGGTTGCCTTCCTGTGCCGCGGCCCACTTGCCTTGTGCCGCGGCCCACGGCCAAAATTCGCCGTTTTCGCCCGTTTTGCCTCGTTTTAGCTTCCAGACTACAATCTCCTGTCAAACATACAAGAATAAGACATTAAAAGCTCATTTATGCAATTTTACTCGCCAAAATAATACTAAATAATGATAAATAAGCGTATAAAAATACGCCTAACAAATATTCACAAAACACACGCGTTTTGAAAGTGAGCCCTTAACGAGGCTAAACCGAATCTTTTGAAAGTTCAATTCAAATGATCAAACAAACACATAGAGACGATCACTAATTCTCATATCCACAAAACAAGAATTGTATGGACAAGGTACTTGCCTAGGAACCATGATCGTAACAAGATGACGGATGGAATGCGGTCGAATAGCCCCGAACTCCCGAACACTATCAAGAACGCGATAGCACCGAATTACTACGGGAAAACACCACACGAATCATCAATCACCCACGGAATTCAACATCGGAATCATCGAGCACCTTGATTCGGACGAAGAACACGGATTAGATGATGATAATAATCATGATTCAAGCTCTCCGATCAAAACCATCAATTTCTATCGAAGGATCGTGAAAAACGAAGAAGAAAAGTGGAAATGGCCGAGTGACCCGTGCCCGGGCCTTAAATAGGCTGAGACCTGCCAGACGCTTACGTACGTAACCGGCCATGGCTTACGTACGTAATCGGCCAAGGCCGAACTCACTGTCCAATTCTGCCGGCAATGTTACGTACGTTACCGGCGAGGCCTTACGTACGTAACAGGCCTTACGGTCGTAACTTTTTTTTTTTTTTTTTTTTAAAACCCGAAATTTATTAACTGGACCAGAAATGTGGGGGGACGAGGCCCACTACACGCCCAAAGAGATTGAGGGAGGGCGAGCCCCTCTACACGCCCCAATTAACGACAATAACAGCCGAGGAGATTATTTAAACCTAACATATGGAAAATTATTTTTATCGAGCCTAATCAAGCCATTAATCTTCCCGGACAAATCAGACGGGCTATAAAGCTGAAAATTTCTGAACTTATAACCTTCATTAGCGAGGTGGTCCGCAATGGTGTTCCCTTCCCGATAAATGTGAGAGAATGAGATATCCATGACACGCCTGAATGATGCAATTTTGTGACAGATGTTTAGCACTTGCCAATTACCCTTGCTAGGCGAGTTGATTAGAGAAAGGGCAATGGCGGAGTCCATCTCAACCCAAACCTTACGAATGTTTCTGTCGTGGCAAAGGTCCAGCGCTCTCCAAATAGCAAAAAGTTCGGCAAAATTATTAGAATGGTTGCCGATAAATTCGTGAAAAGCAAAGATAGGTTCGCCCAAAAAATTCCTAGCAATCCCCCCCACAGCCGACTCCCCGGGGTTGCCTTTTGAGGCCCCGTCTCGTGTTGATTTTGGTTGTCCCGAGTCGGCTGACCCATCTCACTATGTAGATTTTTCTTTTTTTGTTTTTACAATTACATGCAAAATTATTAATAAAATTGCAGGGGCGAAATGAAGACCCAAAATATCCGAAAGAGCCGGGCGCCTAGCCAGGCCCGCGGCGGAATGCATTTGTGGCCTTTAATCATGAGCGAAAGTCCCAAATTCGATCGCACACGCTGAGCCGTGAACGGAATCTTCTTGACCCGCATGTCGTTCCTAGAGCACCAAATAAACCACAGAATGAGTATAGGAATGATGCGTAAAATGTGGATAGCACCCGAGGCTTTATTAAACCAATGGGACATAACTAAAGAAATAGATCTGGTTTGTAAAAGAGGGATGCCCAATAAGGTACAAAAGTTGGCCCAAACCGAAGATGCGATCGGGCCATTAAGAAAAAGATGGGGCAGGTCCTCGGTGCTATCACAACAAAAACAAGAATTATCAGCAATAATGCCCCTCGATCTAAGGCCGTCCGGAGTGGGAATCCATTTTTTCAAAAGTCTAACCATGAAAAACGACATAGTAGGGGTAATAATTTGATTCCAACAATGTTTTAAAATAAGATGAGTATCATGACGTTGGCGGATAGCCTCCCACGCACTTTTAAAGGAAAAACCGCCGTGGGAGGTAAGTTTCCAGACGGCCTTATTAGCGATAAGGCCCGACTCAACATGAGTGGGAAAGGTCATAACATAATCCCCAAGATCCGAGGGAATGACGGAGAGAAGTTTGAATCGATCCCACCCGTGTGAAGTCCAAAAATGGTTAATGGTGGTGTTTAGTCGGGGTTAGAAGCCCATTGGGACAATGGGCTAAAGTCACACCAATTGTCGTGCAAAACGAGATATCGCCATCACCAATATACCAAAAATCTATTTATCATCTAAGGAACGAATGTCACAAAGATTTTTCCATGTAGAGAGTCATTGGGGTTGGATTTAACCACCATGGGGTGGAGACGCGTTTACAATACTTAGCCTTCATGAATTGGGTCCAAATATTAGATGAGGTACGAAACCTCCACCAAAGTTTAATTTGAGCCGCTTTAATGATGTCCCCATACTCCTACAACCAAGACCACCTTCTTCCTTAGGAGTACAGAGCCTAAGCCATGTCGCCTAATGAAGTCTCTTTCTATTGTCGTTGGAACCCCAAAGAAATTTGTTAAAAAGCCGTCAAGAAGATAATGACATTTTTAGGGGGTTTAAGGACTTGGAGACAATAGAAAGGAATAGAGCTCGGGGTAGTTTTAATAAGTTCTAGTCGCCACCCGAGGTAAGTAATAGGTGATTCCACGATTTGGAATTTGGCTGGTTTTAGCAATAAGCGCACCATACATGTCAAAAGTTTGATTCCCTTTCCACAATGGGGCTCCCAAATAATTAATTGGGAGACTCATTTCAGAAAATACAGTCGTTTGTTTCACCATACGAACCAACAAATTGTTCGGCTTGGCAAAAATAAAAGAACTTTTAGAGTTATTAATTTTTTGTCCTGAGCTCGCGGTGTAGTGATCTAGGCAATTTTTGAGAATGAGGAGATTATTGTAGGAAGCATTGGTAAAGATTAACACATCGTCAGCATAAGCAAGGTGTGAAATCCGAACCTTCTTCCTGATTTTGAAAAACATATCGGGGTGGGCAAGAAAAGTTTTATCCAATTGTCTAGATAAATTGTCGGACGCAATCACAAAGAGAAGAGGCGACAGGGGGTCACCTTGTCTGATGCCCCTGTCGGATTTAAAAAAGCCCACAGGACTCCCATTAATGAGAATCGAAAACCAACAATTTGAAATGCAACGATAAATCATGGCAGCCCAAGCATCCGAGAAGCCAAGGCTTTAAAATTTTTAATAGAAAAGCCCAGTTAAGCCTATCGTAGGCTTTTTCCATATCTAATTTAATCAAAACGTTTGAATCAGCTGTAGATATGTCATGACAAACTTCTTGGGCCGTTAGAATATTATCAGTAATGAGGCGGCCTTTAATGAAGCCAGATTGGGCTGGGCTGAGAATTTTCGGAAGAAGGCGGCCCAATCTGGTACTGAGGATTTTCGCAATGATTTTATAAGTGGTATTACAAAGGCTTATCGGCCTAAAATCCTTCCAAGCAAGGGGGGAGAGCATTTGGGGATAAGAGAAATAGTAGTACACGAAAAGAATTTGGGCATGGGGTTTCCGGAGAAAAAATCCCACACTGCCTCACATACATCAGTAGCAATAATGTCCCAGCACTTATGAAAAAATAAGGCATTAAAACCATCCGGGCCGGCCACACTGCCTGGATCAATACTAAAAACAGCTTGTTTAATTTCATCCACATCCGGCATGGCACACAAATTGTGGTTATCAACAGTATTAATGAGACAGGGGATAATGTCAGGCTTAATATCAGCCGGAGTAGAATCAGAACATTTAAAAAAAGTAGAGAAGTAATTAACTCCAGAATTTTGGATATCGACGGGGTCCGTGATTTGGATGCCATCCATAATTTGAAAGATTTTGCCTTTGCTCCTTTTGGATTTGATAAGGTCATGAAAAAATTTGGTGTTCCGTTCCCCTTCGAGGCACCATTTAAGATTGGTTTTTTGTTTCCACAAGTCCTCTTCCATCGCCATCGTAAGATTGAGATTGGCTCGGTATTTTTAAAAAATAAGATTGTTGTCGGAAGGGTTATTATCAAACTTGATCTCAAAGATCCGACACTAGCTCCTAGCTTCAAAGAACTTTAGTGAAAATATCGCCAAAATGTGTTTTATTCCAATCTTTTAAAGAAAGTTTAACTCTCGAAAGTTTGTTCAAAAGTTTGGGCATACCCGACGAATGAACCGGATCTCGCCATGAATCTCTAACAAACCCAATAAAATCTTTATGCTTGATCCACATATTTTGAAAACGAAACGAGGGTTTAGGTTTGAACTTGTTGTTACCAAAACTACATAAAATCGCCGAATGGTCCGAGTGAAGGCGGGATAGGTGTTTTACACTCGAATCCGGGAAGGTATCAAACCAAGTCGGAGAGTGTAAAACTCTATCGAGCCTTTGCCAAATAAAATTGCTATACCACGTAAACGGCGAACCAATGAAGCCAAAGTCAATAAGATTACAGTCAAAAAGAGCATCATGGAAGTCTTCCATCTCCGAAGGGGTAGGAGACGCACCACCTTTTTTCATGGGAGTGTAAAATGATATTAAAATCGCCTCCCACAATCCACGGCCCCTGATTATTGCTAATAAAGAAGAAGGTCATCCCAAAGAGCCCTCCTTTCGACCCTAGTATTTTTCCCATATACAATGGTTAAATAATAGGGACAGGAGAAGCATTTGAACTGACTTCCATGTGGAGCAAGTGAGCAGTGTTTTTCAAGATTTGAAAAGAAAAATTGTGATCAAAGAACACCCAAATGTGGTTACTTTGATTAGCAACCACTTTATCGAAACAGAGATATTTACAAAAGTAGGCCGCATCAAGTGAAATTTTAGGCTCAATTAGAGCCAAAATATTCACGTGGTGGTCTTCCGGACACTTACGTACGTTACTCGGCCAGGTGTGGCCTGGGCCCAAGATGACCGGCCATGACTCGGCCGTGGCCAACTCCGATGGCCCGGACGACCCCGAAACCCGAACCTGAATACGAATCGAACACACGATTACGAATTACTCACAAAGAAGAATTCGAGCACTAAGAGAACACACGATTTCGACCACCCGAAGGCTCAAAATTCGACAACGGAAAGTAATTACCCCAAACTTTGGGAAATTACGAAAATGACCCAAAACGTCCGAAATACATGATACACGATCGAAACACCAAACCAAGGCTCGCAACATGAATAATAACATTTAATGAACTTACAAGAAACTCGAAACAACATTTTCGGACGAGATTCGCAAGAATCGAACACAAGTGCGGAAAGTCACTAAATGCACGGAACTCAACAAAACGATACCGAAATGAACTCGGATGTCGAAAAGTGAAGAATTAAACATTCTCAAAATGACGAAACGGTCAGAAACGAGTCGTCAAAACGGACTCCTGCAAAAAAAAAAAAAAAAATTACCGGAAATCGAAATCGCGGATATTACATACTACCATCCTTAAAAGAAGTTTCGTCCCGAAACTTAAAACAAGTAGGGAGAAGCATTATCCTGCCAGGAAACACTCAATGAGATACACAAGAAACACATAACTTACGCCCGACGGCGAAATGTTACAAGCAACGCAAAGGAACAAACGGCGTGAAAACACGCTCCGCGACGACCAACACAACGCCACCGGTAGAAACATAATAAAACCAACAAGTGACAAGCGTCATCAAACAAATAATACAATCAAGTCGATTATCCGAACTATCACAAAACACAAAGTACCTGTTACAAGGAACACGCACAGTCGAGAAAACAGAAAATAAACACAAAATGATCCAAAAGGACAATCACAAACAATTCGGACTACGCCGAAATCCTCAAAAAGCATACTAAGCATCTCTGTGCCCTTTAGGAGCAGAGACGCAGCCTCGATTCCCAAATCTCTCAGCTACCGTCTCGCAATGCACGGCTCAGTGACCCACCTGGCCATACTCGAAACAGCTGACTAACAGTGAACGACAATTCCTCGCGGTACGAAATCAGGCAACAACAGTCAGACAACCCCGATCGAACAACAACGATCGAACAACTACGACCGAACAACAACGATCGAATAACAACGATCAAACAACAATGATCGAATAACAACGATCGAACAACAATGATCGAATGACAATGGCCGAACAATGACTTCGAAGTTCACACTTCAGCTCAAGACATCAAAAGAACTAGTAGAATCAAAAGATGTTACTTCCGAACAAGGTTCACAAGAATCGAACCAAACTCGGAAAAGTCACAGCAATAATCAGATCGACCCAAAACAAGATCACGGCTCGTTCGAACAATGAAACCGAAATACAGAACAAGTTCAAAAAGTATCAACGAACACGAGCGATTAGATAGACTTGAGAAAGAGGAAATGCAGAAGTCCAAAATAATATGGGTATTACATTCGACCTTTTATAAAAGAAGGTCGTCCCCCCAACTCACAATAACGGAAACAAGTCAACAGCACAAAGGCAGCTGAGGGAAATATTCCCCACGGGCCTCTTAGAGCCGATCCTGATATCTGTGCTGAAGTCGTGCCCCGAAAGACTCGGAACCCAACTCGCAAAACTGGATCCTGTGTCTCTCGGGTCCACACTTGAAATGCGTTACTGACAAGAAGGATAATTGGTACGTGCATGCCCCCGGCACACCATGGTTGAAACACCTCGGCTCGGCATACCGAATATACATATGCTCGATACAATGGATCATAACATCACAAAGCAACAAACCAGAGATGCCAATTCCACACAACATATCAACGTAAGGTAGCCCGCATACACAGAATCATAGCAACGACGGCATCGTTCGGCGATCTCAACGGCCCGAACGATAGCCAGCACATAATCATAAAACATCATACAAATATTACCGGACCGCAAACACGAAAGGTAGGTTTTGAAAATGAAAACCACCTTTGGAAAAAATGATTTTGGAAACACTAGTTGATCTTGAGTATCACCCTTCAAAAGTAGCACAGACACCATTATCGAGATTTTGAAAACCATCTCGCGCTTGATAAAACGAGGACACTTCCCTTTTAGTGAAAGACTTTCAGAAATATTCGACACTCGGGTCTAAGCAAAATATTTCTAAATAATTGAAAATATCTCAAAATATTTTTGGTCCTCAACTGGAAAAATTTTGAAATATATTGCGGCACTAGAAAGCACCTTGAAAACACCGCAAGAAAATAATTCGTTTTAAAATTACGTCTCGAAATTTAATTTTCTAAGATACTCAAGGTTTTCAAAAATTTAATAGGCCAGAATGCCCAAAACTCACAAAATCCTTTATCAAACCGTCATAAAACATTCAAGGCCAAAGTGCCAAAACTCGATTTAGGGAATCGGTTTTGCAAATTAGAACTCAGTTTGCAAAATACTGAAAGTCATTTTGAAAGGACTCATGCAGCGGATAAAATACAGTTCGAAAATACATTAGCAACGACATCGCTCCTCATATAAATAAAATATTAGAGTCGAATACCCACATATCACGGAATCAAAATCCACAGAAGGATTCAATCAATCAACGATATAATCATACAAGCAGCTCATCACACACGAGGCACAACACAAATAAGGGAGACTTACATCCACAAGTCGTACGAAGATGATGATCGCTCCACGATACTAATCATGACCAATAGCCTCAGACGACGCGTCGCGACACGACTCAGTCAGACAAAATACGACGAGACAAAACTCAACAGTCACCACTAAACCCGACAGCCTAGGTTTCCACAACCTAAGCTCGGATACCATTTATGTAACACCCCCAATCCACTCAGGGATATTACACGCCGTAGACCCTTTTCTCAAGGATCTACCAGGCTGGTAAACAACGTCGAACATCTCAACAATACATTTAAGGCGAAAAATGACTCAGTAGACCGATTTGGTCGCACGCTAAGATGTCTGGTAGCGTGCGCTAGCGTGACTGTCCAGTACTAGACAGTTTGCTACTGGACTCGGTCAGGTGCCCAGGTAGCGCACACTATTTTTGTCCGATAGCGCGCGCTAACGGGGTCAGGTGAGTTCTGGGAAGTTCACTTCTGGACTCGGCTGATGTCCAGGTAGCGCACGCTATGGCCGATAGCGCGCGCTACGGAGAGGCTATTAGCGCACGCTACATTTCGGGTAGCGCACGATAACGGCCCAGAAATCTGGTTACTGGACTGGGACGTTAACTTCTGGACTGGAGTTTTGTCCCATTAGCGCACGTTAACTTATGAGGATTAGCGCGCACTAACACTCTCTGGCTATATAAACCAGGGAGTTGACCCAGATGTACGTATTTTTCTCATTTTTTCTCCCTCTCCGCGGCTTTGGCGATTTTGGGCGATTTTCTTGGCGATTTCTTCCTCCAATCATCCCAACCATCATCTTCCTTGAGTTCTTGGTGTGTAATAACAACATCAACACGAATCTTTCATCCTAATCCATGGTAAATCTCTTAGAACCCTACTTTTGGATAATTTGGGGGTTTGGGGATTTTCGTCCGATTCGTCCCGTTTTGTTGGTTAATCCATGATGAATTCTTTCAATAAATACATACAACTCAATACATGCCCACGCATGGATCGAATACAAAATGCTCCCGTACAACGGGGAAAAATATACTGCAGCAGAAATAAAATACAATTGAACCAATACAACAATGTACGGTTCCTCATGATTAGTATCGATCATCTTTCATCATCCTTCGTGCCGACCCTGTGTTATGCTCCCAATGTAATACCCGAGATTTCTGATATGTATTTGGAACTTGTGATATTGAAATTTGTTGCATTTTAATCTGAGTATTATTCTCCGTATTTCATAATCCGGTGTTGTTGAGCGTATGATTTCATGAATGTGATCTAAATTGTGATTCTGCGCATGTAGCGCATGCTATCGACTAAGTGTAGCGTACGCTAACTTGGATCCATAGCGCACGCTGTGAAGGAACCTTAGCGCACGCTATACGTGGTCAATATGATTGAGACGTGTTGGTAGTGAGATCAGGCCGGGGATCTTGGTCGGATTATGTCGGGATGAACCTGGACGGCTTTCGGGAAAAAGCCAAGTTAACGCGTTAGCGCACGCTACTCATATGAGGATAGCGCACGCTAAAGGCTGAGTACAGTGAAATTAGTAAGTTTCAATTCGCCGTTAGCGCACGATATGAATATGGACTAGCGCGCGTTAATAACCATTTTCTATATACAGGACAGCATCCTTTTTCATATTTTCAGACTTTTCACTTCCCACATCCGAATTCTTGAACTTAGAGAGTCACTCTCTTCATCCTAAACACTTCATATCAGCATCCTAGCTCGAGTTGAAGATTTTAGATCATTGGAGATTGGCGTTCAAGCCTTCGGCGTTGGATTGCTTAGAATTCCTCCTTGTTCTTCACTACTTTGAGGTAGGTGATTCTTCACCAATATTAAGTACTAGTATGAAGGACGTTTTGGATCATGATTATCTAGTCAGTTAAATTCGTTAGTAGTCGAACATCATGTGTTAGAAGGATATTTTTTACGTTTCGGCACTTATTCATCGTATGATCCATTGAACCTTTTTAGTATATGGACTCCTAAGCATATTCATGTATCTTCAAAACCGATTGTGACCAGTATATGGAGATTACCAAGTTCTTATGCCCTTACATAAAGGAATCATATGTTTTGGGACATGAAATGGATTGGACTTAGGATATTTCTTAAAGATCAAAGATGAATTATGGTGTTGTGATGATTATACGTATCCTTGTATTTCATAGTCATTTAATACGTAAAGATATTTCACAAACCGTATGAGCATGATATGCATGGAGATGGCATGTATTAACACTGAAGATTTCATGAGTTTCATCACATTTAGCTCTAGTTTTCTGCCCAGCAATAAACTGTCATGCACAGTTAGCGCACGCTAAGATAGGCATATTAACGTGCGCTATCGGGAATGAATAACGTGCGCTACGTTTGGTATGTAACGTACGTTATGACATCAGCAGACCACCGGTGATCGAGAGGGTCGTCAGCATACGGCTAGCGTACGCTAGACTTTATTATTTGCGTACGTTAACGGGCAGGCTTAGCGCACGTTACGTAGAGTACGTAGAGCGCGCTAAGTAGTTCAGGCAGAATTCATTTTTAGAGCTTGCGACCATAAACCGGATTGTTAGACGTTCGTATGACTTGAGAGGAATTCTTTATTATTTCTTAGGTCCGAGCCTTGCATAGGGGACGATCGAGGGGCGGTGGCATACGGATGCGTGTCATTTGTTGGAGTATTTCATTCTTGCCATTTTCGAGGCAAGTATCATATGTTGAGTTTGATTTATATTGGAACTTTGATCATGCATATGGTTTTGTTCATGTTGTCGAATATGAGATTTATTTCTTTAAATTCTCGTGGTATTCATTGGTAATTGTTCGTATTGATGAACATATTGAAATGCATATATGTATGCATAATTGATTGGTTTATGATATAAATGATCCGAGGGGGTCATGAGGATCTATGCTGAGGGCGCTGGATCGAATGTCCACCATGCGTTGGTCCGACGGGATCATCATGGGGATCTATGCTGAGGGTGCTGGATCGCTGGACGGATTTTCCACCATGCGTTGGTCCAACGGGATCATCATGGGGATCTATACCAAGGGCGCTGGATCGCTGGATTACCCTGTATTGTGTTGATGGAATCATGAGGATTCACATCGTTGGATTCCGATGATGGAAGTCCGTTTTGCATGTTTTATAATACACTGATGATTTATGTATTATGATACTTGTACTAGCATTGTTTTGCTAACCCCTTCGGGGGTGGACATTGTTTTGATGTTCAGGTAGCCGAGGAGCGGGGAAGCAACCACAGTACCGACAGGACGATGAAATGGCTCAGTGATGTGGTTGATGTTTATTGTTATTATGATTTGTCTTCTTGGTTCCCTTTAGTACTCGAGTACGTGTGTTTTAATAATGTCATTTTCGATATGGTTGTATAATTTAACTCATTGGATCAGTTGAACCAGTTCTGTATTTTGAACTTCAGTTGTACGGTTGGATTATATTTACATTTCTTTTAAATTAGCCTTGTAAATCCTTACTCAAAGGGTTTACGGCGCTGTAATTACTCCGAATATCTCGGGATGTTACAGAATATGGTATCAGAGCTAAGATTCATGGATATCTTGGCAGTCGGGTCAGTTGGGTCTATTTACGTTATTTGATTATTGGTCGTTTGTAACATCACTGCTGAGCCAGCATCGTCGTGTGGACCGTGGTTGTAAGTTTCCTAATCTCAAATACTACCGCTTTATTTAATTCATGTTTTGTAAACATTGATGGACCTTCTTTTAGAAAGTTTGCCCTGGATATTGAGTATTTGTGTTTACAGTATGTTGAGATGAGGTCGTGGACGCGGAAGTGGTCGTGGACGCGGACGTGGAAATGCGAGACAGGAAGATTCGGTGTCTACACTAGAAATAACCGCTAGTCGAACGGATTCCCATTCCGGAGGACAACAGGGATCAGCAAATAATAATGCTGATCCTAATGTGCCGGGAGTGCTTCAGCAGGTGGTTGCTCAGATAAACCAGTTTGCTCAAGTTGTGGATCGCATGCAGACGGCGATGGGACAGCAGCATAACGTGGATAATCGGGGAGATAAATGGCTTACTGAGGTGATCAAATTGCATCCTACGAAATTTGACGGTTCTGCTGAGACGCTTTCTTGGGATCACTGGCTGAAGGAGTTAGAGAAGATTTTTGCGGGGATTAATTATCCCAACGACAGAAAGGTTTCGGTCGCCCAGTATCTCCTGACGGGGGAGACTTTCGACTGGTGGGAGTCCATTCGACCTGAGGAGCATAATGTCGACTGGACGGAGTTCAAATTAATGATGGAAGTGCAGTATTGTCCTCGCCCAGTTAGAGAGGCCCGAGTCCGGGAGTTTTTCTCACCACAAAATTCAGAGGCATCTGTGACAGGCGTGATTAAGACCTTTAATCACCAGCTCACTTATGTGCGCCACTTGGTCAGGACCGAGGCGGAGAGGATTTTCCATTTTGACATGCGAATGAAGCCGGAAATTCAGCAATATATGTCCGGATTTGAATGTACCACCTTGCGACAGTATCAGGACAAGGCGCTGGCCTATGATATGAAAGAGGCGGCAGTAGAGAAATCAACGGAACCAAAGAAGCAGAAAGTGGCTGGCAACTTCACGGAGAATAAGAATAGTGGGCCTCGCAGGGGCCAGTCCTCTTTTCATTCATCCAGGAGGCCTCCGCATCCTTCTCGAGGTGGAAAGAAGTTCCGGGTAGCACCAACCGTTTCAGACGCAGGGAAGAAATGTTATAACTGTGGCAAAGCGGGGCATGTTCGACGTGACTGTTTCGCGCCTGCTGTGACCTGTTTCGAGTGTGGACAGGAAGGGCATCGCGCAACATTTTGTGGATATGCGACTCGATCTTTTGGTACTCGCACTCGTGTACCGATTCCGAAGGACACTAGTGTAAACCAGACGCAGCAAAGCGGTTTCCAGCAGTATAATGTTGGGAAAAGAGAGGCATCCAGCGCTGGGTCCATTCCTCCGCATATTTACGGGATGAAGAAGTCAGACGATCTGAACACAGCTGTTGCATCAGGTACGATTCAGATCCTTTTGCAACCAGTTAGCGTCTTATTTGATTCAGGAGCTATGCATTCTTTTATATCTTTGAACTGTGTTAATCGTTTGAAAATCTCACGCTTGTATGATTGTGAACCTTATGTTGTGGGGTTACCGAGCGGAGAGAAAATTGTGGGAACCCTAGAAGCTAGAGATTTTCCAGTGTCTATAGGAGGGAGAGATTTGCCATCGAATTTTATCGTAGTTGACATCTACGGTGACGGTTTAATTCTCGGGGACGATTGACTCAACCGTTATGGAGCTATTCTGAATTACCGAAAGAGAGTCATTTCTATCATTGCTGATGACGGATCTGAACACTTATTCCGAGGATGGAGACCAAGAAGCTCGGGAAAATTGATCAAAGCAATGAAAGCCGTGAAATTACTGAAGCAGGGATGTCATGGACTTTGGTGTTATGCCATGAGGAAAGAGGAAAGAGTAGAGCTCTCATCTATTTCAGTTGTGAATGAGTTCTCAAATGTATTTCCTGACGAACTACCTGGGTTACCTCCGCAGAGAGAAGTGGAGTTCACTATCGAATTAGAGCCTGGAGCAGCTCCTATTTCCAGAGCACCATACCGCATGGCGCCAACCGAGATGTATGAACTAAAGAACCAACTGGAGGAATTGTTACAGAAGGGTTATATTCAACCTAGAGTTTCTCCTTGGGGAGCGCCCGTTCTCTTTGTCTGGAAGAAAGACGGATCCCTCCGACTGTGTATTGATTACAGGGAGCTCAACAAAATGATGATCAAGAATAAGTATCCTATACCTCGAATCGACGACTTGTTCGATCAACTGCAAGGGGCAAGGGTATTCTCGAAGATTGACTTGCGATCAGGATACCATCAGTTGAGAATTAAGGAATCGGATATACCAAAATCTACTTTCAGATCCCAGTACGGGCATTATGAATTTGTAGTAATGCCATTTGGACTTACCAATGCTCCTGCGGTATTTATGCAATTGATGAATCGGGTATTCTTAGAATACTTGGATAAATTCGTGGTCGTCTTCATCGATGACATCTTGATCTATTCGAAAGACACAGAGGAGCATGCCGAGCATTTGCGTGTAGTTTTGAGCACCTTGAGGAAGGAGCAGCTGTATGCAAAGCTTTCCAAATGCGAGTTCTGGCTTAGGGAAGTAACTTTCCTTGGGCATGTGATATCAGCTGACGGAGTTCAGGTGGACCCGAAGAAAGTCGAAGCAATCTTGGAATGGGAAGCTCCTAATAACGTGAAAGAAGTCCGGAGTTTCTTAGGACTTGCTAGATATTATCGCCGTTTTGTAGAAGGATTTTCCAAAATTGCTCGTCCGTTCACTCAGCTGTTACAGAAAACTCAAAAGTTCACGTGGGATGAGAAATGCCAGGCTGGTTTTGATGAACTTAAGAGGAGACTAACGACAGCACCTATATTAGCGTTACCAGATGGAACTGATGGATTCATGGTATACAGCGATGCTTCAAATCAAGGTCTGGGATGTGTGTTGATGCAAAAGGGTAAGGTGATTGCATATGCTTCTCGGCATTTGAAACCGTACGAGGTTAATTACCCGACTCATGATCTGGAGCTAGCAGCTGTAGTCTTTGCATTGAAAATTTGGAGACATTATTTGTACGACACTCATTGTCAGATCTTTACAGATCATAAGAGCCTCAAGTACATTTTCATGTAAAGAATTAAACATGAGGCAGAGAAGGTGGCTGGAATTGATCAAGGATTACGACTTGGAGATTCTCTATCATCCGGGTAAAGCAAACGTAGTAGCCGATGCTTTGAGCCGTAAACCTGTTTCTCTTCGAGTGTTGGAATCACTTACATCCCAAACCAGCATCCAACGGGAACTGATCCGCGAAGGGATTGAAGTATGGGCACCAGGAATCCAAGGGCAACTATATGTGATGGAACTGACTTCATCACTAGTCGAGATAATCAAATCTAAGTAGTTGAACAATTCTCTGATCCTTCGGTTATGTGACGAAGTAAAGAAAGGAAAGGCCCCAGGATTCGTGATACAAGATGATGGAGTTCTGAGATTTCAGAGTCGACTTTGCGTTCCCGATGCTGATGATTTGAGACGGAAAATTCTGAGGGAAGCTCATAGCGCGCCTTATTCTATTCATCCGGGCAGCAGTAAGATGTATAAGGATCTTAAACAAAACTTCTGGTGGGGAAATATGAAGAAGGACGTAGAAGAGTACGTTTCGAAGTGTTTGACTTGTCAGCAGGTTAAGATTGAACATCAGCGACCTGCCGGAATGTTAAAGCCGCTTCCGATCCCTGAGTGGAAGTGGGAGGATATCTCGATGGATTTCATCACCAATATGCCAAGGACCAAAACGGGAATGAACATGATTTGGGTTATAGTTGATCGACTAACCAAGTCGGCTCATTTCCTAGGAATTAAAGATACTTGGGGACCCGAGAGATTGGCGCGAGTATTCATTGCAGAGGTAGTCTTGCATGGGACGCCGAAGACCATTATTTCAGATCGAGATGGTCGCTTCGTGTCGCACTTCTGGAAGGCGGTTCACAGGGCTTTGGGGACTGAGCTCAACTTTAGCACGGCTTATCATCCCCAAACGGACGGTCAGTCTGAAAGGACTATACAAACAGTAGAAGACATGCTTAGAGCTTGTGCCTTAGATTGGTCGACTGATTGGGAAGTTCACTTGCCATTGATTGAATTCACCTACAACAATAGTTGGCATGCTTCTATTAAGATGGAACCATTTGAAGCTCTTTATGGGAGAAGATGTCGATCACCCCTGTGCTGGGATGATTCTTCGGACTTGATCGGGACGGAACCGGAATTGGTTCAGACTCAAGAGAAGATAGCTTTGATTCGAGAAAGACTGTTGACTGCCCAGAGTCGACAGAAGTCTTATGCAGATGTACGTCGTCGCCCTATAGAGTTCGACATTGGGGACCACGTACTATTGAAGGTGTCTCCTACACGAAGAATTTTTTGTTTTGGGAGGAAAGGCAAGCTAAGTCCGAGATATATCGGACCATTCGAGATTCTCGAGAGAGTTGGAGATTTAGCATACAGGTTGGCCTTACCGCCATCGCTGAGTCACATTCACAATGTGTTTCACGTATCCCAACTGTGGAGGTATGTACCGGATCCCAGTCATATCATTGAGTTCGATGAGATCGAGATAGCGAGTGACGGCACCTTCGAAGAGAGACCAATCAAGATACTTGAGAATCAGATCAAACAATTGAGGAATAAACCAATACACTTGGTAAAAGTACAATGGTCACGACACGGAGTTGAAGAGGCCACTTGGGAAACGGAGGACAGTATGAAGACTAGATATCCAGAGTTGTTTTCATCTTAAGTTTCGGGACGAAACTTCTTTTTAGGGAGGAAGAATGTAATACCCGAGATTTCTGATATGTATTTGGAACTTGTGATATTGAAATTTGTTGAATTTTAATCTGAGTATTATTCTCCATATTTCATAATCCGGTGTTGTTGAGAGTATAATTTCATGAATGTGATCTAAATTGTGATTCTGCGCATGTAGCGCACGCTATCGACTAAGTGTAGCGTACGCTAACTTGGATCCATAGCACACGCTGTGAAGGAACCTTAGCGCACGCTATAAGTGGTCAATATGATTGAGACGTGTTGGTAGGTGAGATCAGGTCGGGGATCTTGGTCGAGTTATGTCGGGATGAACCTGGACGGCTTTCGGGAAAAAGCCAAGTCAACGCATTAGCGCACACTACTCATATGAGGATAGCGCACGCTAAAGGCTGAGTACAGTGAAATCAGTAAGTTTCAATTAGCTGTTAGTGCACGCTATGAATATGGACTAGCGCGCGCTAATAACCATTTTCTATATATAGGACAACATCCTTTTTCATATTTTCAGACTTTTCACTTCCCACATCTGAATTCTTGAACTTAGAGAGTCACTCTCTTCATCCTAAACACTTTATATCAGCATCCTAGCTCGAGTTGAAGATTGTAGATCGTTGGAGATTGGCGTTCAAGCCTTCGGCGTTGGATTGCTTCGAATTCCTCCTTGTTCTTCACTACTTTGAGGTAGGTGATTCTTCACCAATATTAAGTACTAGTATGAAGGACGTTTTGGATCATGATTATCTAGTCAGTTAAATTCGTTAGTAGTCGAACATCATGTGTTAGAAGGATATTTTTGACGTTTCGGCACTTATTCATCGTATAATCCATTGAACCTTTTTAGTATATGGACTCCTAAGCATATTCATGTATCTTCAAAACCGATTGTGACCAGTATATGGAGATTACCAAGTTCTTATGCCCTTACATAAAGGAATCATACGTTTTGGGACATGAAATGGATTGGACTTAGGATATTTCTTAAAGATCAAAGATGAATTATGGTGTTGTGATGATTATACGTATCCTTGTATTTCATAGTCATTTAATACGTAAAGATATTTCACAAACCGTATGAGCATGATATGCATGGAGATGGCATGTATTAACACTGAAGATTTCATGAGTTTCATCACATTTAGCTCTAGTTTTCTGCCCAACAATAAACTGTCATGCACAGTTAGCGCACGCTAAGATAGGCATATTAACGTGCGCTATCGGGAATGAATAACGTGTGCTACGTTTGGTATGTAACGTACGTTATGACATCAAGCAGGACAGTCAGCTGATCAGAGAGGGCTGTCTGTACACAGCTAGCGTACGCTAGACTTTATTATTTGCGTACGTTAACGGTCAGGCTTAGCGCACGTTACGTAGAGTACGTAGAGCGCGCTAAGTAGTTCAGGCAGAATTCATTTTTATAGCTTGCGACCGTAAACCAGATTGTTAGACGTTCGTACGACTTGAGAGGAATTCTTTATTATTTCTTAGGTTCGAGCCTTGCATAGGGGACGATCGAGGGGCGGTGGCATACAGACGCGTGTCATTTGTTGGAGTATTTCATTCTTGCCATTTTCGAGGCAAGTATCATATGTTGAGTTTGATTTATATTGAAACTTTGATCATGTATATGGTTTTGTTCATGTTGTCGAATATGAGATTTATTTCTTTAAATTCTCGTGGTATTCATTGGTAATTGTTCGTATTGATGAACATATTGAAATGCATATATGTATGCATAATTGATTGGTTTATGATATAAATGATCCGAGGGGGTCATGAGGATCTATGCTGAGGGCGCTGGATCGAATGTCCACCATGCGTTGGTCCGACGGGATCATCATGGGGATCTATGCTGAGGGCGCTGGATCGTTGGACGGGTTTTCCACCATGCGTTGGTCCGACGGGATCATCATGGGGATCTATACCAAGGGCGCTGGATTGCTGGATTACCCTGTATTGTGTTGATGGAATCGTGAGGATTCACATCGTTGGATTCCGATGACGGAAGTCCGTTTTGCATGTTTTATGATGCACTGATGATTTATGTATTATGATACTTGTACTAGCATTGTTTTTCTAACCCCTTCGGGGGTGGACATTGTTTTGATGTTCAGGTAGCCGAGGAGCGGGGAAGCAACCACGATGCAAGACGGAGACGATGAAATGGCTCAGTGATGTGGTTGATGTTTATTGTTATTATGATTTGTCTTCTTGGTTCACTTTAGTACTCGAGTACGTGTGTTTTAATAATGTCATTTTCGATATGGTTGTATAAGTTAACTCATTAGATCAGTTGAACCAGTTCTGTATTTTGAACTTCAGTTGTACGGTTGGACTATATTTACATTTCTTTTAAATTAGCCTTGTAAATCCTTACTCAAAGGGTTTACGGCGCTGTAATTACTCCGAATATCTCGGGGTGTTACACCCAAACCCTGAATGCAACAACAGACATCCACCCCCCGAATACTCGGGGGTTAGCAAAACTCCACTGTTTTTCTAGTGCAAGAACAAAGTGCAAAATACGAGTCATACAATTCACATTCCACGAATAACAATAACCAGGAATCCTCAAAGATCCAAACATAACGAAAAGTACTTCCTGAGGCAAGAGTGTGGGTAAAACATTCCAAAACCGAAAGATCACAAATCAAGGGAAACAATTTATAAAACTGTTTAAAATGCCATCGAGAGTTTTAATAGAAAACGATTTAGGAACCGAATCCTTCTCTTTCCAAAATCAACAGGGGTCACAGCCCACAGGTTTTTTTTCACAAATGAAACCAACAAGTATACACAAGGTTAAAACTCACGTCACGTGTCCTCGACGGACATAAAACATACTCACGCACTCGTGAAGTTTCACTCGTGAATCCAGGGCTCTACCATTGGACTCCCTACGTGACCCCGTCGAACCCTCCCGAAGTGAGCAAACACATTCACAAAACAAACACATGCACTCGTGAAGTTTCACTCGTGAATCCAGTGATCTACCATTGGACTCCCTCCGTGGCCCCGTCGAACCCTCCCGAGGTGAGCAAACACATTCACAAAACATACACACGCACTTGTGAAGTTTCACTCGTGAATCCAGGGCTCTACCATTGAACTCCCTCCGTGGCCCCGTCGAACCCTCCCGAGGTGAGCAAACACATTCACAAAATATACACACGCACTCGCATCGCCTAGGACCGGGACGAAGCCACAAATCCCACTCGAGGCCCCGTCGGACCCTCCCGAGCTGGCTAGCAAGACAAATCACGCACAAGCATCGCCTAGGACCGGGAGGAAGCCACGAATTCCACTCGAGGCCCTGTCGGACACTCCCGAACTGGCTAGCAAAACAATAAAGCACACACGTCGCCTAGGACCGGGACGAACCCACAAATCCCACTCGAGGCCTCGAAGGACCCTCCCGAGCTGGCTAGCGAAACAATCATGTACAAATAACATATCACACCAAGGATATCCAAACAATTCACCCAGAGGCATCAAACACTTAGCAAAACACCACGTCAAACCATAACGCACCGAAAAGAGATAATATGTGTATATATATTATCAAAGCATAACAACAACAACAAGCGAATTCATAGGGTTCACTTAATCATTCACGGGGCACAATATTCACAAAACACACGTGTTTTGAAAGTGAGTCCTTAACGAGGCTAAATCGAATCTTTTGAAAGTTCAATTCAAACGATCAAACAAACACATAGAGACAATCACTAATTATCATATCCACAAAACAAGAATTGTATGGACAAGGTACTTGCCTAGGAACCATGATCGTAACAAGACGACGGGTGGAATGCGGTCGAATAGCCCCGAACTCCCGAACACTATCAAGAACGCGATAGCACCGAAATTACTACGGGAAAACACCACACGAATCATCAATCACCCACGGAATTCAACATCGGAATCATCGAGCACCTTGATTCGTACGAAGAACACGGATTAGATGATGATAATAATTATGATTCGAGCTTCCCAACTGATGTATAACTGATCTCCGAACAAAACCATTGATTTCTATCGAAGGATCGCGAAAAACGAAGAAGAAAAGTGGAAATGGCCGAGTGACCCGTGCCCAGGCCTTAAATAGGCCGAGACCTACCGGACGCTTACGTACGTAACCGGCCATGGCTTACGTACATAACCGGCCATGGCCAAACTCACTGTCCAATTCTACCGACAGTGTTACGTACGTTACCGGCCAGGCCTTATGGCCGTAACTGCCGGACACTTACGTACGTTACTCGGCCAGGTGTGGCCTAGCCCCAAGATGACCGGCCATGACTCGGCCGTGGCCAACTCCGACGGCCCGGACGACCCCGAAACCCGAACCTGAATACGAATCGAAGACACGGTTATGAAGTACTCACAAAGATGAATTCGAGCACTAAGAGAACACACGATTTTGACCACCCGAAGGCTCGAAATTCGACAACGGAAAGTAATTACCCCAAACTTTGAGAAATTACGAAAATGGCCCAAAACGTCCGAAATACACGATACACGATCGAAACACCAAACCAAGGCTCGCAACATGGATAATAACATTAAATGAACTTACAAGAAAGTCCAAACAACAGTTTCGTATGAGATTCGCAAGAATCGAACTCAAGTGCGGAAAGTCACTAAATGCATGGAACTCAACAAAATGATACCGAAACGAACTCGGACGTCGAAAAGTACAGAATTAAACATTCTCATAATGATGAAACAGTCATAAGCAAGTCGTCAAAATGGACTCCCACGAAAAAAAAAAAGAAAATTACCAGAAATCGAAATCGCGGATATTACAAAAACAAGAAACTCTGACCATTATTTTCTATTGAAACAAGGATATAATCTATTAAATGTACAAGTTTAGTTGCATAAATTCATCAAAAGTTCAAGCACATGCCAAAATTAAAGCATAAAGTTTGACTACATTGACAAACATTGGGTTCATTCATAGTAATGATGAAAAAAAGAGGGAAGATCATTTTGAGACGGATGTTGTAATATATTAAATGTCTAGGCTTGCAATTGTAATACAATCGAATTTAGGAATTCAGCAAAATAAAGGAGTAACTAATTTTTAATGTAACTTGTGTCCCATAACAATCACTATTTATGTCCCTGCTCACAAAAAATGAGAAACTAATTTTTAATCGGTATATGGGTAGGTTTTAGTCCCACAACGATCAAAAATTTTTCACAAACTTTTAATGTAATTTGTGGCACAACATTCTATTATCGATTTTAACAAGTAGTCGGCTAAGTAGAGAGCAGTTATCATTCAAACCAAAAGGATAAAATAAAATAAAATTTCAATAGACTGCATAATAAACTAAAATTGAATGGTTACTTCAAAGGGGGGAGGGGGGGCTTCTAACTTGTTGGTTTATTTTTTCAACTATATTGTCCGTGAGTGATGAAAATGGATGCAATTCCAAGTCTTGAATAGTTTCTGATAGTAGTTGGTGTCGGAGTGTTTACTCTGTGGCTCATCAATGGATATGCGAAGAAATGTCAAAAGAAGAAGACGTCTTCAGGCCTCTCTCGTCCACCTGAGATACCGGGGCTACCGGTGATTGGAAACCTGCTGCAATTGAAAGAGAAGAAACCTCACAAGACTTTCTCCAGATGGGCTGAGAAATATGGTCCTATCTATTCTTTCGAACTGGATCCACGACACTTGTTGTCCTCAACTCCAATCATGTTGCCAAGGAGGCTATGGTGAGTAAATTCTCATCCATCTCAACAAGAAAGCTATCGAACGCGATAAAGATCCTTACTTGTGATAAAAACATTGTTGCATTGACTGATTATGGTGAATATCATAAGACAGTTAAAAAGCATATCCTCACCAGCACTTTGGGGCCTAATGCTCAGAAGCGGCATCAAATCCACAGGGATACATTGATAGAAAACGTGTTAAAATGATTAAATGCTTATCGGAAAGAGAATCCTCTGGCAGCTGTAAATTTCAGGAAAATATTTCAGTCCGAACTCTTCGGATTGGCATTGAAACAAGTTCTGGGACACAAAATGCAGTCTGCATATGTCGAGGAGCTTGGAGCAAAGAATTTGTCCGTGGAAGAGATTTTCGAAATTTTGGTAGTCGCCCCTATGAAAGGTGCCATGGAGGTGGACTGGAGAGATTTCTTCCCATATTTGAAATGGATACCAAACAAAAACTTCGAAAAGAATATTTAATGAATTCATTTTCGTCGGCAAGCTGTGATGACTGTGCTCATTAACGAACAGAAGAAACGGGTTTCTCGTGGGGAGGTGGTGAATTGCTACCTGGACTACTTGTTATCTGAAGCAAAAACGTTATCCGAACAAATGCTGATCCTGTTATGGGAAGCCATAATAGAATCATGAGACACTAGTTTGGTGACAACTGAGTGGGCCTTATATGAACTCGCTAAAGATCCCCAACGACAGGATCGTCTCTATTCGAAAATTCAAATTATTTGTGGAAATGAAGAAATCACGGAGAAAAAGTTGAGCGAAGTTCCCTATCTATCGGCTGTTTTTCATGAGACTTTGAGAAAGCATAGTCTTGCTCCTATAGTTCCTCTGAGATTCGTTCATGAAGATACGATGATAGGAGAATATCATATTCTAGCAGGAACTGAGATTGCTATAAATATTTTTGGATGTAACATGGACAAGAACTTATGGGAAAATCCCAGGGACTGGAAGCTAGAGAGATTTCTTGATGAAAAGTATGAAACGATGGATCTACATAAGACGATGGCTTTGAGTCGGGAAGAAGTCATGGTCCGGTGCTTTGCAAGCAATGTTGATATCGTGTGTGGCGATCGATCGACTAGTACAAGTGTTTGAATGGAGACTTGAGGATGGAGAAGAAGATAATGTTGATACTCTTGGGCTTACATCTCTCAAACATTATCCATTGCAAGCAATTTTAAATCCAAGAAATTGACTAAGAATTTCACTACGGTAGCATCGGGTTCGAGTCTCAGGGCTCGGGGCGTTGTCAACATTTAAATTATCATTTTCTTTGTGTTTTTTCTAAAAGGGCTAAAACAATTATGGTTTGTGACTGAAGACTTCTGTTGGAACCTCATCTGTAATAGATAGCTCTTATCTTGAAAAAAAAAACTGAATGGTTCATACTACCATCATTAACACCAAAAATTGGGAACAAACTTCAGCTACATCTTTTGAAATTCTATCAGATAAATACTCCATATATCATAAACTTATTCTTAATCAAGAACATACTACCATCATTATCACCACTTATTCTTGAAAATTGAAAGTGGAATGAAAAAGAATCGCAATTAGGTTAGAGCTAACTTACCTTCACGAACGGCGTTGACCTGCAACGAGCAGAGAAAATGGAGAGCAGTTAGGGGTAGAACATGTAGCTGCGATTAATTGGGGCTTGACGATCAATCTGAACACTCATAAATGGCATAGCCCGCCGTCCATCCAAAATCTTTGCGTTTACCTAATTCCCCACCCTCACATGCGATCCTCATTTCGTATAGAGTTGATAATTTTTTAGAAATGCCCCCCTCCTCTCCTCTTACCCCTCTCTTTCACGGTGTGTCAAAGCAACCCCTTTTGACAAAAAAAAAAAAAAGAAAAAAAAAAAGCAGCCCCTCAGAATAATATATACTATAAACGTAATAAATGAGGAGTAAGCAATAATAATAGATATAAAAAATATATAAGTCGTAATAAAATTACAGTGCATGTATACTTCTATATAGTAGAAAAAGAATTAATAACACACACACACACACACACACACTTACATATGTACATATTGGAGGCGTTACATTAGAACAATCTAATGCAATGCAAAGAAACTTAAGGCAACACTTAGGTCATAGCTGTTACAATAGCTCAAATTTACCATTGCATAGATGAAATAATGCAACGCCATGCTCGGGCACCGTTGCATTAGATGTATTAGATGCGTTACATTTGCTTAAAAATGTAGTAAGGGATTTTTCAAGATCGCTCAGTCGCTGACTAATATTTTAAGGAATGATAAAAAGTACACATGGTCAGAAGTGTGTTAGTAGAGCTTTGATGAGATCAAGAGTCAAATGATTTTCAGCAATTGTTTTGGTTTTGCCACAAGGGACAAAAGGGTTCGTAGTGTACAGTGAGGCATCAAGGCAACGCCTTAGATGTGTGTTGATGCAGCATTGAGAAAGTTATCACCTATGCATCGAGACAGTTGAGATCATATGAGGCCAACTATCTGATCCACGACTTGGAGTTATACGTGGTGTTTGCTTTGAAGATCTGACGCAATTATTTTCATAGGGTTACTTGTCAAATTTTCGCGGACCATAAGAGCATGAATTACATATTTAATCAGAAGGAGTTGAATATGTGGCATAGACTTTGATTAGAATTGATTAAGGATTATGATATTGAGAACTTGTACCACCCGAACAAGGCAAATATTGTTGTCGATGCTTTGAGTCGTAAGACGATCCAAGAGTAAATGCTTGCTCAACTGACGATCCAGAGAGAACTTCAACAGGATTTTATGAGAACAGGTATTGAGGTATTGTTAAAGAGAAATCAAGGGCAACTCTGTGCACTTGAGATATAGTCATCATTCGAAGCCAAATGTGCACTTGAAGACCTTGAATCACCCCCACACAATGATATCTTAGCCGTTATTTTTCCGCGAGGCGGAGAACTGTCACGGAGAGCTGAAAAGAAGTTCCTCTGCCTTATCAATGGAACACTAAAGTTGGCGTGTCTCGTTGCCTCAGTACCGTGACTAGACGCCCATCGCTGGGTCCCGGTCCGGGTCGGACCCGCCGGGTCGCCAGGCCAGGACCCGGACCCCACCCGTTCATATGAAACGTACGGGTTGGCGGGTCGACGGGTCGGCCATGGGTCCGGGTCCGGGTCCACCCCGCCGGGTCACGGGTTCGACCCGTCTCAATTTTTATTTACGTGGAATTCTTTTAATTGCAGGATTATAGGCATTTTGCATCCTATATTCTCAACCCGTACTATTCGCAAAATTAAAAGGTAAAGATTCCTGTGCACATAATTTTGCCATTTGTTCTCTAGCAATTTTTTCATTATATTTATAAAGTTGAGATTTAGACATACCTTGATTGCTTGGCCAGCTGGCTTCCAAAGAGAAGGTTGGAAGTTGAGTTGACTTTGTGACTTTTGTTCTCCGTGGACCGAGGCATGGTTATTCTTAAAATGCCTTTTAAAATTTCCATATCCATCCCCAGCTTTATACGGATACTCTTTCGAGCAGTAGTTGCAAGATACCTTCATCGAACCATCCGACATTTTTTCCTTTTTAAAGTGTTTTGAAAAAAGTTCGGATACCAGTTTCTTTTCTGTGACAGGGGCAGGCTTCTTTCTCGCTTTAGTTTTCTTGCTTCCTCTTCCTTTCACAATTTCTTCCTCCTCGGATGATAACTCCTCAACATAAAGAGGTTCTTCAGCTTGACTTGCCGCAGGACGCTACGAATTTGATTTTTGCATTGGAGTTGGTACGCCATGAAGAGTGCGCTCGAACGTTGCATATGTTTGATTTAACATAGCTTCATCGATTTCATGGTCCATTTCTTCATCAATGTTTTGCAGTTGTTGACGATTCGGGATACGAAATCCCCGGGGGTCAACTTCTTCTTCACTGGTAGTTGTTGTACTACCGTAATAGATACTTTCATGTATGGCATCATATTCAGGTTCTTGACTTTCATTTTCAAAACCGGGTGGAGTTTGGTTTTGGGGCTCCCGAATAATTATCCCAGATGGTTTCTTCGATTTGCCCCAAAGACCCATTCGCTTTAACTTGGACATTTTGGATTTTTTGGGAGACGTAGCAACACCCTTTCCCTTATCAGAACTCGACATAATGATTAAATGCGAAAAAAAAAGAGAGAGATTAACTAGTATAGCAATTAGCAATGAGAGTTTGAGAGATAGATTATATTGAAGGTGTGAAAAAAAATGTGTTGAGTAATGAAGTATTTATAGATAGGATTTTTTTTTTAAAAAAAAATGAACTAGCGGTTAGACCCGCCGGGCCTAACGACCACATTTCAATTTTTTTTTTAATTTTCCGCCGGGTCGACGGGTCGTCGGGTAGGCAAAACTTAGACCCGGACCCCACCCATGTATACCACGGGTCCGAGTCAACGAGTCAGCTGGGTCGGGGTCCTGCACGTGTCAGCCGGATCCGGGTCGGCAGATCGACCCGACGGATTGGGTCGTTTTGGGCACCTCTAACCGTGACCTGATACCAAAGTCAACATCACCCCATCTAAACCAAACAAACCAAGAAACATCTATTGTCGACTCAAAGCCCTATAGAGCTAACAAAACAGTCCTGAGGCCCATCATGCAGAGCCAGTTTTGTGCCTCACAAGGCCCTAAGCTAAAGCAAAAATATGGGCCTTTATAGAAAAAATTAATATATCGATGACACAACAATAATATATTAAGTAATGAAGTAATAATCTTCAACAAAATGCCATATTATTAATATATTTTATATTTTAACAGTAAATAAGTATCTTATTATAGTTCACCATACTTAAAGGAAACTTATACCTTCAATATAAACAGCACAAAGGAAAACCGCGAAAAATGCAAGGAAGATGGATTGCTATTTGCTGAGAGGGATGATCTAATTAAACAAGAGTGGGTTTGTTTCTTGAACTATCTGGATCAACACGATGAGGAAAATCTTCTTCTTGCTGGTGGCTTGTTTTTCGTATGGGAAAATATTTTTTATGTTTTTTTTGGCGGGTTGGGGGGGGGAGGGAGGCGCTGATTTGAAATGTGGGTGACTGGTGTTGAGTTCGGGGGTTGAGGTTGGTACGGAATTCCAACCAAACAAAAAATCTTTGATAATTTCAGCAAATTTTGTGCATATGATTAAAGAGATAAAAAATGGGCCCCAAAAAACTTGAAGCCCTAAGCTGCAGCTTGCTCGGCTTTGCCTGACTGAGGTCCGGGCTAGCCATCATCAACAGCACATAAAATAAAACAGATGTGAATTGGATTCAAAAAAAGGCAAATGAGGGACCAGCAAAGTGTTGGGGTTGGCAAACCCAACCCACATAGGAAGAGAGAAGAAAAGAAGCTTTTTATATAATAAAATCCACCACTCCATTAAGACGGCGCTTTTGAGAAGTTTCAAAACAATCCGCATGGCCAGTCAAATGGACAATATCATATTAATGTGACAGAGTGGTGGTGGTGGCGGTCCTAACAGTGGTATCAGAGCCGATGGTTCGTCTGGGCCCAGTGGTGGAGTCTAAGCTGAGATTGCCTTTACGATGGTGGAGAAGCCCCCGGTGTGATCTCGCGACATCTTTGCTGGTGCCTTGTATTGAAAGTCTTCCTGATATTGTGGTGATCAGGCGGCGTGTCCCGTTCAGTGATGATAACGGCGGTGCAAGATGTACGGATTATCGTTCGAGGGAGGACAATGATGTGGTCCTTGGTTTGAGGGGAGGATTGTTGGGGTTGGCAAACCCATCCCACATCGGAAGAGAGAAGAAAAGAAGTCTTCTATATAATAAAGTCCACCACTCCATTAGTATGAGGTCTTTTGGAAAGGAGCTCAAAAACAAATCCGTACGGCCTTGGCCCAAAGCGGATAATATCATACTAATGTGACAGAGTGGTGGTGGTGGCGGTCCTAACACAAAGGTCGGCTAGGACGGGCTTGAGCCCTTCCCAATATTTTTCTGGTAGTATTAAAATTTTTTGCACAAATTAAAGTTACAGATATGAGATGAGATATTAAAATTTTGAGGGGATATATGTAAAATTTGAAAAAGAAAACATAAATTATCATTTGTTTGGTTTAAATAAATATTTATTTTCTAATATTTTTAAGTCAATAATAGGTAGATAAATAACAATAATAAGAACTTTGTGTGGGCAGATCCTCTGCATATTATATTTCATTGCATCTTAGCCTATTTCACATGTACATCCTGACTTCGCCGTTGCACCAAACCATTGGTAACAGAAGCGTCAACTTTCTCCAATACAGGGACTAAAGCAAGCGCTGCATTCGACTCAAATTTATGGGGTAGTAGAGTATGGCGTATCTTAATCCCCCTTCTTTTTCTAATCTCCCTCTTGACAAAAAAGACCAAAATATTTTTTTTATTCCTCCCACACACACATATATATACTTTAAACTTTTTTTTTGCTGATATTTTTTTGATAATTTTTTTATTATTTTATAAATTTATTTCTATACAATATATTTATATTTAAAAAAATATTTAGAAAATATGTTCGAACGGATCTAGATTCAACGGATCTAAGAATTTCAAGAAAATTTAGAGAAAACTTCAATTCATTGAACGTCTGAAATAAAGGCCTTACACACATATATATACCCTAGGGAAGCTAGAGTTAAAATCACGGCAATTAATAACCACCACACAAACTTTAAGAAAATGACAATTAAGTCCCTTAAAAACAGAAAAAAGCAAAATCGAAGGCCTAAACGTCGTTTTTTGGCCAAAAAGCGACGGATCTCACCGCATAGATGTGACTTTTATTCAGTGGGTCGATTCCGATAAGAAAAGGCCGAGTTTATCCCAAAATTCACCAACAAACATTTTCCATATATTTCAAAACAACCATTTTCCAAATAACAAATTGCAATATCCTCAACTACACCAATAGTCATCTATACAAATAATATATATCATTATTCAGATTATATATTATTATCTTGATATATATTATTATTAGCTATCAATTGAGTTGTCATTTCAAAGTCTTTCAACAAAATAGTTCCCTAACCTATATCTACATATTGAATTGTCATTTCAAAGTCTTTCACCAAAATAGTTCCCTAATCTATACTACCTATTGAATTTTCATGTCAATTATTTTTATTATTTAGTAGTCTTGTTTGACTATAAATAGGGAGTGGAAGAAATATAACTCATCATCTCTCTATATTTTCTTCTTAAATTTCTCATTTAATATCACTTGTTCACATTTTTTGAAACACTATTATGTTTATAATAAATGGAAGAATATAATTCAGCAAATAATGGGAACATGTCGTGTGAATTTACCACTGATCAGGTACGACTTCGTGTAAATATCTTTTTTTTCGTGTTTCGTCATTTTTTTGGTATATATATATATTGCTCTTTTTTCGTATAAATACATTTTTTTGTTTTGCTCTTTTCATTTAATTAGTTTAGTATATATATTGCTCATTTAATCAGTTTAACTCTTTTTATTTTTTTACAGATTTTTGAAAGTAGAGATGAGATCTTAGATTGGGTGAGGACGACCAGAAGGAAAAATGGATTCATCATAGTTATTGATAAATCCGCAAAGAAAATAGGTAACAAACTCCCAAAATGCACTCTCATTTGTGAAAATGGAGGAAAATATCAACCACCAAGATATTTAAAAAGTGGAGAAACTTTAAAAAGATGTACTAGTACAAAAAAAATGGTTGTCCATTTTCTCTACGAGGTGTTCCGATTCCTTCAGATGGTATTTTGTGGGGAATTACTGTTGTGTGCGGAGAGCATAATCATGCCCCAGCACAATAGTTATTGCCTTACAGTCATCGATTTGTCTACGATTGGACGAATAATTATATGCACATCGGATGTCGTTCAAGTCAAAGGTATTATGTTATGTACTTATAGTACTAGTATTTATCCATCTTGATTTCATATTCTAACACAATATTATAAATTTTCACGGTAGAATCAGCCCATTCAAGATTGAAAAAATATTTGGGTGATACGATGTCTTCGATCGACACATCTGTTGAAAAAATCGACAAGATGTTGATTATGGAATTTGGAGATATCAAAGCATCATTTGAAAGGTCGCGTATTATGAGATGTCATGATTTTAATGATGAAATCTACGAAAATTTACTAGGCTGCATATCCTTGGAGGCACTCCACCTGATCTCTAATGAGTTGAAGAAGGTCGACGAACAATATCTGGACAATTGTAATTGTAGTTTCAAATTTGTATATGGTTTGCCATGTAAGCATCGCTTATCATTTTATCAGTCACAATTCTTGTCAATTCCAATAGGCGAGATCCACTGCCACTGGAAAAGGTTATCCATGACCTCTGCTTTGCCAAATGAGGCGAGATCTCCCGATAGAATGACAACGTTAAAGACGCAGTTGGATAAAATGGATCCAGCCATGAGATATCATATGTTAGATAAAATGATTGACATGGTAGATCCATCTAACTGCAAATATCAAGAACCACCCTACAACACAAAAAACAAAGGTCGGCCTAGTAAAAAGAGCAAAGTTAGCAGAGGATGCGCTCTTGCTTTGAGTCTACGAACACTCGTACACGAAATTCAGGAAAAGGAATCAATGATCCATATATCACACAAATGCCAAGTGAATTTCGGAGTCACGTCAGTCATACAGTTGATGTTCTTGGGGATGGTAACTGCGGATACAGAGCGATAGCCGCACAAGTCGGGTATAATTTAGAAGATGGTTGGAAGCAGGTTCGGGCAGATCTATACTTTGAAATTGAACAAAATATGGAGTTCTACGATCGTGTTTATCTTGAACGAGGTGCTGCCGATAATATGATGCTAGCACTAAATTTCTTCGAATCTCCGGCACCACAGTGGAGTTGGATGGACATTATGTATGGGTCTGTCATTGCAACACGATATAATATTGTGCTGCATGCATGTACTCCTCTTAGTGGAAGTTGTTTTACACACTTGCCATTAAGGTCAGCTTCAATTGCATTTTAACAACGTCAACATATAGCAATTGCATTAGTTAATAGTAATCATTTTGTACAAATTTTTTTGAACTCCGATTATCCCGTACCACCAATTCCAATTTTATGATGGAATAATGTGAGTGAAGATTGTAAAGGATGAGCTGATCCATATGGAGAAAGGATACAATCTTGGTTCGATTTGATGACCAGATAATGTAATTGAATAATTTATTTATCAATTTTGATTGTATTTTCCGTATTTATTATTTATTATATTGTGTCGTAGTTATTTTTAAACATAAATAATATAAATAAAAATAAATACATAAATAATAGAAATTTTTAATTTTGATAATAATAAAGTAAAATAAAAATTCAAAGAAAAAAGAACAAATAAATAAAGAATATGAAAAAAAAATTAAAGTGCAAAGGGGTAGAAAAGAAAAAAAAAAGTGGAGGGGGAGACGGCGGGTGTTAGGGGAATAGCAGCTCTCCAGAGTATCTTTCAATGTACTATGAACTTTTTTTATTACAGAGACTATTATTGGACAATAGTGTGGGTTTACAAATAAGGAAGAACAACAGACTTTTTTGGCTTGCATGAGTTTTTTACTTTTTAATACTAGTCCATAACTGATAGAGGAAATAAAGATACGTGTATAATATATACTACTTTCGTTCTCTTTTAACTGCAATATCTGGACTTTCACGTTTGTCAATACACAACTTTGATTATTAATATCTTCAATTCTTTACTTTTAAAAATTATAAAAAGTTGATATTTTGAAAGTATACTTCGAGATAATCTAACAAGATCCCACATGACTATATTTTTTCATACGTATAAATCACAAAAGATGGTCAAAAGAGAGTATGTGAACTAGGGGTGGACTCGGTTCCATTCGGTTCGGTTTTTGACCGAAACCGAGAGTCGAACCAAATATTCGGTTTCGGTTTGGTTCGGTTCTTTTTGAAGTTCGGTTCGGTTAATTTCGGTTTTATAAATATTCGGTTCGGTTTCGATTTGGTTTGATGTTTTTTCGGTTCTTCACAATATAAATTCAAATATTATATGCAATAGAATAAGTTATATATAACAACAAGCCAACAAGAGTTATATATGTTCAAGATAAAAGCTAGAGTTGCATAGCAATTTTCAAATATCTCAAAATATATAACAATCGTAAATCACAGTAGCTCATTCTCTCAACCTAAATTAATTGAATCACAAATTCATGAGCATATTATCGGTCCTTCTTGGACCCATGAGGGTCTTACAAAAGGAAAACGAATTATACTAAAATTCGAAACACACCAAAATCACAAAAACAAGGTCATTTTAGTATGTTGAAATTTGACTTCGGTTCTGTTTTTTTGACTTCGGTTTCGGTTTTTCGGTTCTTTTTTCGGGTTTTTTCGGTTCGGTTTTGGATTTTCGGTTCCGAAATGCCACCCCTAATGTGAACAGTGCACGTTGCAATAATAAAAGAACGGAGGAAGTATAAAGGAAGATTTCTGGCCACTCCTCTTTCATTATAAGGTTTCGCAAAATTTTGAACTTGTACTTATTATTATTATTATTGTTCCGAGAAATTCTTCCCGTATTGGTGTCTTACCTAATACTGGTTGTAGGGAGATAGAGTTATGGAAGGTTCTAGACTCTTCCATAAGTAGTAGGATCCTGTTAGATGTCTTACCTTAACTAGGAATCCTATGTATGGAAGGACTCTCTTTGTAATGCCTATATAAAGGCCCCTCTATTCATTGTTATCAATACAATTGATTTGCTGTCTTTTACTTTCTCCTCAAACACGTTATCAGCACGTAGCTCGAACGAAAAAAAAAAGAAGAAGAAAAATTGGCCATCGCCGCGCCGCCGCGCCGCCATTGCCACATTTAACCACTGCCACCGGCCGCCGCGCCGCTGGCCGCCGCCACCGCTGCCACCGCCGCCCAGTGCCGCCGCCCAGCGCCACCACTGCCATCCGCCCAGTGCCGCCGCCAGCCGCCGCCCAGAGCCGCCCAGTCCAGCCGGAACATCGCCGCCAGACCACCTGTTGCGATAATTGTTGAACGCAAGTGTACGTTATCGTATACAAGTAATAAAGTGATGAGTGAGTATCGTTCCCACGAGGACTGAATCACTAACTACCGATTTTTATGTAATCTAGTTTTATCTGAACAATCGAACTTGGGTTTTGCGATTAATTACTAAAAGAATTAATAAAAGTTTAAACAGTAAAAACGATCGCTTGAGAAAAGAAAATCAAATGAGGAATAAGTCTAGGATTCTGAATCCACCTCGGTTTATCCGAATTTACTCTCGATTATTTGAAGTTAGTAATTTTCCCAATTTATTGAAGGCGGAGATTGCTAATATATTCTACCGCCTCTCCCGAGGTCAATAGATTTTTCTAAAGGCGAATAACGCACTCTATCCCTAGGTGAATTAATTCGTCAATAGGCAAAAAGCATAAAATCTCCAAAAGGCCACGTAGTTCCTATGAGTATATTCCTATCTTACAGAATAAAATGGTCCTCACCAATAGTTCCTCACCAATTCTCCTCTCCCGATTCGAATTGAATGATTAAAACAATACAACTATTGGCCAGATAATTGAAAGCATTAAACACGATTGGGAAAACTCAACAAAAAGGTAATTAATTAGATAATCTCAAGTAAATCCATCAAAACGTAGGTTTCATCAAAATCCTAGATTAGGGTTTTAGCCTGACATACTAATAAAGGAAAATACAGAATTAATAAATAGAAGCATGAAAATCAAACGCAGATGAAGCTCGGATTCCTCCGTTCTTCGGCTTCCGCCTTCTGCTCTTGAAGTCTTCTGCTTCTCTTCCTCTTCTGCCGTCTCCTCACGATTCTCTAATTCCCCAAAGATCCAAAGATCAAAGATAATTGATTAGGGTCTTAAACCCTTATTTATAGCTTTAAACAGTCTCCAAATCGCGTCTGTGTGAGTAGGTCGAGAACTGGCTTCGAAACGGCCCAAATCCGCGCGGAGCATACAAAAACCGCCTAGTGTGCCGCGGCTCACTGAATCTGTGCCGTGGCACATGGCCTTCAGCTGGATGCCTGGGAATCATTTAATTCCTCTGTGCCGTGGCTCACCTGGACTGTGCCGCGGCACAGAGTACAGTCTACTTTGTGCCCGCTGGGTGTCTTCCTGTGCCGCGGCCCACTTGCCTTGTGCCGCGGCTCACAGCCAAAATTTGTCGTTTTCGCCCGTTTCGCCTCGTTTTAGCTTCCGGACTCCAATCTCCTGACAAACATACAATATTAAGGCATTAAAAGCTCATTTAAGCAAATTCACTCTCCAAAATAATACAAAATAATGATAAATAAGCGTATAAAAATACGCCTAACAAATACCCCCAAACTTAAGCCTTTGCTTGTCCTCAAGCAAAAAGAATCAAATTCAATAAAAGAATGTCGTGAATCATCGTGCAACTCGTAGTGCTCTACCTAATCAATACTATCCTGAAATTTTCTCTGAATAATACGAGTATCGTAATAGCGAGCTACACTCAGAACACTGATTCTACAAAGTACCCAAATTCAGTCCTAATTACTCGTTCATGAAGAAAATCCAGCTCAAAGATTAACAAAACGTGAATCAAATCAACCGTTAATATGAAAGGTTAAAATAAACGAGCTAAATTCGCCCCGTTCCATAGTCTAATGGCAAAATTTTCACGAGTTTCATAAAAATAATCCTCGGACAGTATTCCCTTATATGTATATGCTCAAGAAATTGATTCGAGTTGACCACTAGGTTCGGATCTCGGGATGTTTCATCGGGATAATCCCAGGGTGGAACTTCCATTCTCATGTATTGGGAAACCGTTTGATGTAAAAGACATTCATGGGGCACATGGATGCTTCTAGTTACTAAGTTCCCCTCTACAGCGGAGAAACAACTCGAATAGCTAATTCCCGCATGTCCGAATCAAGGTCGCTGTTTTACGCGAGAGTAAACAACGGGTCACGTGAATACCCTCGGTTACTAGGCTCCCTATCATCGGCACATGCGAGATTTCTAAATCACTAGTCAAATCAGGGTCGTCGTTTTACGCGAGAGTAAACAACGGGTCACATGAATACCCCTGGTTACTAGACTTCCCATCATAGAACAAATATTATCTCGACTTTTGGGAAAAACTGACCGATTCTAAACTCAATCTAAGTGCCAACACGACTAATGTAACTGGACGACTAGCTACCCGAAAAATGTAACCAAACGTATCGACGGTGATTTTAAAACACGCATGTATCCTCTCTTATCCGCAAAGACCTCTACAATTACGAGAAAAATTTCGGACCTAAATGAATACTAGGCAGAAACAGAAATCACTGACTACAACGCGACTAAAACTTGACCGTTTCTTCAGAGAGAAAAACAGTGTCGTAACATCAGTATCACACAAATAGAAGCACGAACAATTCACGAATAGAGTCAAATCAAGACAAGCAGGGCTATCGAAAAAAAATAACACAAAGTAATGAAAAGTGCAACGAAATCAGTACATCAATGAATGTAGCAACAGAAAGTAAACCCCCCCCCAAACTTAGGACGTACATTGACCTCAATGGACAAAATATGATATGCAATAGAATAAGAAGGTCAAGTACTCCCCTCCAGTCTTCTCACGAGCTGGTGCGGCATCATCTGGTGAGCTTGCACGCATCTTGACTACATCATGCGGAGTGTGAATAATTGAGCTTGCATCATCAAAGAGGAAGTTAAATACGAGATCTCAAGTTTAATCATGATGTAAGGGTTGGGGGCAATGTAACTCGATAAAAAGATTTGTTGCATCCAATTTGAAATGTCTGGCTTACCAATTTTTCATTGCTGCAATTTATCAAACACTTTGTGTGCACAAGTTAAAATGAAGAACAAGAATTTTGATGGTTAACTCCAAATCCCAACAATAATAACACAGATAATAATCATGAATAACGACAACTATCATCACCAATTCGTTCATAAATATCAATTCCTTCACAATCAATAACCAAATTCCCCATATTTCAACTCCATTTTAGAGAAAGCATTGAAGAACAACTAGCAATATATAACTTCCATTCTTTTCAAATCAAGTATCACTTATGATTAAGAAATCAAGAATTACCTGAAGAATTTGAGAAGGAGACTAAGAGAATGGTATCTACTGACCTCATTGTGCGAAGGAAGGAAGGAAGGAAGGAAGGGAGGGAGGGAGGTACCTTGTGCAGGCTGATCGACTGTATGAGGCCTACCTGGGTGTTTTTATTTTGCGACGGGGGTCGCGGCACAATATAAGTGAGCCGCGGCCCAAGGTACAGTCGGCCTGGGACTCTTTGCAATACCGCCGGGTGCCGCAGCTCAGTGTAGGCGTGCCTGTAACACCCCCAAGTTATTCAGGGTATATTACAGCGCCGTGAGCCCCGCCGTGGGACCCACAAGGCTAAACATACGCGGAACCATAAACTTGACCGATAAGGTCTACCTACAATAGAATGAAAGACGATACAAATGGTATTCAAACCATAACCAATGAAACCATATACATCACTGCACAAATCAATACCTCGGCAACACAGGCCGGAACATCAAGGAAACTGAAATACAATACTCGAGTATTAAAAATCCATTCCAGTACAACAACACTGAATGGAGGAATCCAAGAAAATAACCGGAGACAAGACACAGTATCACACTTGCCCATCATCCTCATGCCGACCCGATACTCGCATCCGCTCTCCCGGAACACGAAATACATGAAACGTATTTCCCCATAAAGGGTTAGCCGTCGAATAGCTAGTGCAAGTATATCAATATGAAACATGATACTCCTCTACTATAAAGTAAATGTAATCCGTCAATTCATCAATATACGTCTATTCATCAATATAAGACTTGTATTAGGAATGACTAAAATCTCAAGACGTATGTGAATGCCGTAAAAGCGGTTCGTTCATATCATACGCCGTTACATGTAGGAATGCCGTCAAAGCGGTTCGTTCATTACATGCCAACATTATTTCATATGAATGCCGTAGAAACGGTTCGTTCATATCAACCATGGAATCGCACTGGGGCTACGAAACCCTCGAGAGGACCATAGGCCCGTCCGGAGTGGCTAGAAATAATCATACCATCAATATTTCATACTTTCAACGTCGAGAACGTATAATCATAAATGTATACTTGCCTTAATAAGCGTTAGAAGATCCCAGAAGAACACGGTTCGACCGGAAGCTTGAACCATGAAGAAGACAACGAGCGGAAGGGTTCCGACTTGAGTTCTTCACAAGGATTTCGTCCCTAAGTCATATCAATGATAAATCAACAATCGTACGATGAATAATAATCGTACAACGCACAAAACCCCCCTCTTAGACATTTTGTCGGACACCTTCAAGGCGTCGACTAATAACTCAACCGAAACGACGAATCAATACACTCCAACCGTGGAATAACGATGGAAATGATAGAATGCACCTAAATCATCATCAATCCATCACTAATCTAAATTACTACGGATTAAAAGGATGAAGTCAAACAAAATCCCCAATTTCCAACACAAAATTCGAAGTGTTCTTGAAAAATCTTTCAATAATCCGATGAATACTCCAACAAGTCCATAATCATGCGTATATCACTTCATACCCCATGATTTTAACATCCAAAACATCATTACCCAATACAAAATCGAAATCCAAGATGTTGAAGAAATTACCTCTTGAAGATTCAAGCACTATGATTCGAAGAATACTCGATAGATCGATGACCCGAGCTTAAAAATCGAAAATAGATGAAGGAAGTCACACACTCAAGTGATAGATGGTGAAACCTCCCTCTCTCAAGCCTTTCCTCTCGTGTGATGGTGAAGGAATGAGAAATATCGGTTGAAACGTGCAGAAAAACGCAGATATAGGGTCGATCGACGTGTGTGCCGCGGCTCAGTATAGGTGTGCCGCGGCACAGACCCAAAATTCGCTCCCAGGGCTCGGCAGTGTGCCGCGGCTCAGCCCAGGTGTGCCGCGGCACCGGGTACAGGCAGTTTTGGACGAATCTGGAAAATGAGAGTGACTTAGCTATTTCGACCATAACTCCCTCGTCCGGACTCCGATTGACTCACCGTTTGAACCAATGGAAAGCTAACTCGATGCTTTATAATATTGCCAAGATTCAGAATTTTTGGAGTTTCCAAGAATTTATGGTGATTTAACAAAGTCGAACTCTTACGTGGAAAAGTCGCTAAAGAGCACGGAATTCAACGAGCGATCAAAGCGAACTCGGATGACAAAAAGTGTAGAATTAATCATTCTCAGGATGACGAAACGGTCCCAAGCAAGTCGCCAAAATAGACTTCCGCCAAAAATAGAAAATTTCCGGGGAACAAAATTACGGGTATTACATTCTACCCTCCTTAAAAGAAGTTTCGTCCCGAAACTTAAAACAGGTAGGGAGAAGAAATATTTCGCCAGGAAAAGCTCAACGAGATGCACAAGAACCGAAACTTACGCCCAAACGGCGAATCATCAATATAGAACACAACAATACATTACCCGAAGGTAAACCAAACCAATGCCGAAAAAGATACGAATTCACAATACCCGAAGGCTCCAACGGAAATACCGATACATCACAATGGCCTGAAAGCCGAACAGCCCAAAGCTGTAAATCATCACAATACAGATCTCAAAGAAGCAAACGTGACTGTCGGGCATACCCCTCGGCGTATGAACAACCAGTCGCAAATCGTCGGACATATCCAATACAACATGGACTACGAACGATCAATCAATAAAGCTCAAGAGGGACATCACAGTACGCCCGATCCGGAAATGTGTCCGTGCACATGTCCACCCCGTATACGGAATCCAGAATATACGTGTGACAATGTGCCTAATTAGCCTCAAGAACTACGTCTCGTGTGCACGGTCCAATGCGGAAATATCCACGCATGACCATCGAGTGCCTGGCTAAAAATCCTACACATAACCAATCGGCACGCAGACATGATTCCAGATATGCCACGATACAACATGACAACGAAACTCAAGGGATAAAACATCCAATACGGATCATACGACTCACCAAGTGAACGATGACACACGATTAATAAAAGATCGACACGACCAACGATATTCAAAACAACCATCCTGGGATCAGAATTCCCTAAGGACCGATTAATACGAGCAACGATCACAACACAACAGTTCGGGAAAATCCTCAACCTTCAACGATCACAAAATTACCGAGTTTACAAGAATAATAGTGTGCTGCCTTGAATCGGCCAACACGACAATAATAATTCAACGGATGGAAACTATCCTCGACAGTCCCAATTCAATACTTCGATTACCGTAGAATGGCCAATCGATAACAATGATACAACGGATGAGAATATTTTTGACAACGGATGGGAATTATCTTTGATAATCCCAATTCAATATATCGATTACCTTAGAACGGTCAATCGATAATCAACGATACGATAGAATAGATGTCCCGGTGTCTTAAACTGACCACCGAAATGGAGATGACAAAAGGATATATCAAACGTCCCCAATCGGTTAACGTAACATCATAGCTACAGTTCCAATTCGACGACAAAGATTCAACGATGTCTCAGAACGACATTAATCGCGAACAATAATAATCGATACATCGATACATGAACCGACTATCGGCGACAACTTTACCAACAAGTATCGTAATGCCTTGAACCGGCCATTTACAACCAACAGTAACATTTGGCATAATTTTCCGACGGGCGTCGTATCAATGATCCCCTGATATCAATACAATCATAAAGAGGCCAAGTCCCGAAATGATACACACATTCGTACGCCTACACAATAACATTAGTCTCATTGATTAGTACGAGTATAAAACTTTCCTCGATATAAATACAACGAACTGTTACCAATTCAGTCGATTTCGTCTTACGAGTCTCGACCAAGTTAATCTACGAACCCTTCAACCTTAACCGCAACACAAAAGTCATAATCTATGATCAAACATCATGTCTTACTGTAAAACGAAGGATTGATAATCAACCGGTTCGATGACGACCAATATCAATACCACCAAACCACGAACTCAATCGTTTCACCATATCTCGACCAATCATAGTGCAGGCTGTCCAACTCGGACCCTCACGAATCCATGTCCACAATACGAGCGAAATCCGATGATCATATCGGCAATCAATTCGGACCAATAATAAGGGTCTAAATATTATCGGTTCCAAACTCAATTCTTAAACACGAATTGACAAGGTTCCCTTCGTAAATCCGTAGTTAAAATTTTCCGATGATCATCGTTAATTCTAACCATCCAATTAGTTCGGCATTATAGATAATCATATTTTAAGGTTATCAAACACTCCAATCATTCGATTTGAATATTTGCTCCGTACGTATGGGCTTCCAAATTCAGAGATGAATAATAGTCTCATCAAGCTCATAATCACATTCGTATTTCCTATACGAATATTATTTCCAACACATAGTTTAGCTCTAGATATGAATATTCCATATTCATATTCAAAACATCAACACTTCTTAAAAATTTTCATCACCTCGTATAATTCAAGAGTTCTTCAAGAACATGAAATATCCGAAATCACGTTGTAACAACATATCCGAGGTATATATCTCCATGTTACCATTTTCTTCATCATGTCATTCATACAACCTCAAGAATCACAACAGAACCCTTATCGTCATATGAAGAAGATCTCAATAATCATATCAACATCCGAAATCTCTTATTACGATTCCAATAAATCTCGTATAGCATTATCACATGATACCATATAATACCTCAATACCGAATACCTTCCCGTACACAATCTTCTATGTACGATTACCACAAAACATACCTCTATCAGTAAGTCCTTCCGAAATGTATACCATAGACGAATAATATCCAAAATGACATCAACATTATCCGATTACTACAATCTTCTCCCCAAAACCTTACGGAGTATTACACGCCGTAAACCCTTCTCACAAGGATTTACAGGCTAAGCACAATTTTCCACGTCATTTCAAAAATGTCAAAAGACTGTTGACGGTAATATTTTTCAAATACTAAAAAAATCATTTTCCAAATACCGTCAAAATGATCAAGGTTAAAATGCCAAAAACTCAGTTTAGGGAATCGGTTTTACAAAATAAAATTTGATTGGCAAAATACCAAAAATCCATTTCAAAAATACTCACGCCGCGGATAAAAGTACGATCAATTTATGCATTTTCATTGAAATAAGACGAACATCAAAATACACGATTTCCAACATACTCTCTCCCAAGTAGTAATCCAAAAGAAAAAAAAATGAGCCACTATCAAAGGGATACGAGGATTACCTTGTATGGACGAACCACGAAGAAAGAATAATTGAACTCCATTCCAAGAATCATTAAATCATCATAGTCATCATATGGCCTCAAGAACATCAAGATCTCTATGATTCCATAATCATAATCAACATATTCAAAGCATATCATTATCTTCCTTCAACATAAACCTCATAGAATATGGATAACACAAGAAATCACTTCAAGAATCAACAATAGTTCCATAACCAAGCTCTAATTCCATGATTCCAAGCTCACAATCATGTTAAAGCGTTTAGAACACTCTTAAAAGTAAAGAGGGACGAGTTTTGGAGAGAAATATCTCAAAGGATCGTGAGAGAAATGAAAGGCAACACTTCAATATATAAATTGCACTCTCATTACGTACGTAAGTGTCCTTTCTTAACGTACGTAACAACTTTAACGTACGTAATCCAATATCCATAACGTACGTAACCAACTCACTGTCTCATTCCGTGCAGTCCATTACGTACGTAACCCATACCATAAAACGTACGTAATATACCAGTTGACTTGCTACGGTACAATGGTTGTGTTACGTACGTAACACGTCCTGTATAACGTACGTAACACGTCCTGTATAACGTACGTAAAACGTACGTTGACTCACCTGTCAACATCCTCCGCCGAAAGTGCCGAAACAGGGTCCCACCTGCCGACCAGGACTCGGTTCTGTCCGATGCCTTCGTTACGTACGTAATACCTTAGCCTTAACGTACGTAACCATGCCAATCTTACGTACGTAATCTCACCTTATTAACGTACGTAATAATTCCATTCTTAGCCAATTTCAACAATTCCTGTCCAAAGTCATGACATACCAAATACGAGCATACGGCAAAATCAATACATATACTCAATTCAATAACATTTTAAAACGTTCACAACGTCCTCGAGCATAATTAACCATCCACGATATCCAATATATAAACGAAAAAAATAAAAAAATATATCCGGAAAATCGGGGTATTACACTCTACCCCCCTTAAAAATAGGTTTCGTCCTCGAAACTTACAATCACTCGTACAAACAACATTTCAACGGGAATTCAATTTCACCAAGAATTATCGAATAATTCGAACAACGTACTTGCAAGTCCGCGAAGTCGAAGATCTCCCATGATACTAGCATGCGACTCCTAAACAAAGTCTCAACATAATACCGATACACACCATTATCGAAATTAGCAACTTAACAAAATCTCAAGGAAGAGTTCACGTCCGTGACCACGGCCACGATTCTTCCTACTTTCAGCCAACATTCTGAAGGGCACATACATGCGTAAGTATAATCCGAATCGCACATTCTCGAAGTGACCAATTTCCAAGAATACCAAGCTATAAACGAAACGATTAAGAAGAATACAAGAAGAGTGAGAGGACTTACAAGTACCGGTCGCACTGTGATGATGGCAGAGTAGTGATACTGTGGGCAAATGCCGACTCAATCGACCCAAAAGACCGGCTGACCTAGGTATCCATAAACCTAAGCTCTGATACCATATTCTGTAACACCCCCAAGTTATTCAGGGTATATTACAGCGCCGTGAGCCCCGCCGTGGGACCCACAAGGCTAAACATACGCGGAACCATAAACTTGACCGATAAGGTCTACCTATAATAGAATGAAAGACGATACAAATGGTATTCAAACCATAACCAATGAAACCATATACATCACTGCACAAATCAATACCTCGGCAACACAGGCCGGAACATCAAGGAAACTGAAATACAATACTCGAGTATTAAAAATCCATTCCAGTACAACAACACTGAATGGAGGAATCCAAGAAAATAACCGGAGACAAGACACAGTATCACACTTGCCCATCATCCTCATGCCGACCGGATACTCGTCTGTCCGCTCTCCTGGAACCTGAAATACATGAAACGTATTTCCCCCATAAAGGGGTTAGCCGTCGAATAGCTAGTGCAAGTATAACAATATGAAACATGATACTCCTCGACAATAAAGTAAATGTAATCCGTCAATTCATCAATATCCGTCACTTCATCAATATAAGACTAGTATTAGGAATGACTAAAATCTCAAGACGTATGTGAATGCCGTAAAAGCGGTTCGTTCATATCATACGCCGTTACATGTAGGAATGCCGTCAAACGGTTCGTTCATTACATGCCAACATTATTTCATATGAATGCCGTAGAAACGGTTCGTTCATATCAACCATGGAATCGCACCAGAGGCTACGAAACCCTCAGAGGACCATAGGCCCGTCCCGGAGTGGCTAGAAATAATCATACCATCAATATTTCATACTTTCAAAGTCGAGAACGTACAATCATAAATGTATACTTGCCTTAATAAACGTTACCGAAGATCCCGAAGAACACGGTTCGACCGGGAAGCTTGAACCACGAAGAAGACAACGAACGGAAGGGTTCCGACTTGAGTTCTTCACAAGGATTTCGTCCCTAAGTCATATCAATGATAAATCAACAATCGTACGATGAATAATAATCGTACAACGCACAAAACCCCCCTCTTAGACATTTTGTCGGACACCTTCAAGGCGTCGACTAATAACTCAACCGAAACGACGAATCAATACACTCCAACCGTGGAATAATGATGGAAATGATAGAATGCACCTAAATCATCATCAATCCATCACTAATCTAAATTACTACGGATTAAAAGGATGAAGTCAAACAAAATCCCCAATTTCCAACACAAAATTCGAAGTGTTCTTGAAAAATCTTTCAATAATCCGATGAATACTCCAACAAGTCCATAATCATGCGTATATCACTTCATACCCCATGATTTTAACATCCAAAACATCATTACCCAATACAAAATCGAAATCCAAGATGTTGAAGAAATTACCTCTTGAAGATTCAAGCACTATGATTCGAAGAATACTCGATAGATCGATGACCCGAGCTTAAAAATCGAAAATAGATGAAGGAAGTCACACACTCAAGTGATAGATGGTGAAACCTCCCTCTCTCAAGCCTTTCCTCTCGTGTGATGGTGAAGGAATGAGAAATATCGGTTGAAACGCCGCAGAAACGCGAGATATAGGGTCGGCGACGTGTGTGCGCGGCTCAGTATAGGTGTGCCGCGGCACGAGACTAAATTCGCTCCCAGGGCTCGGCAGTGTGCCGCGGCTCAGCCCAGGTGTACCGCGGCACCGGGTACAGGCAGTTTTGGACGAATCTGGAAAATGAGAGTGACTTAGCTATTTCGACCATAACTCCCTCGTACGGACTCCGATTGACTCACCGTTTGAACCAATGGAAATCTAACTCGATGCTTTATAATATTGCCAAGATTCAGAATTTTTTGGAGTTTCCAAGAATTTATGGTGATTTAACAAAGTCGAACTCTTACGTGGAAAAGTCGCTAAAGAGCACGGAATTCAACAGAACGATACCGAAACGAACTCGGATGACAAAAAGTGTAGAATTAATCATTCTCAGGATGACGAAACGGTCCCAAGCAAGTCGCCAAAATAGACTTCCGCCAAAAAATAGAAAATTTCCGGGGAACAAAATTACGGGTATTACAGTGCCGCGGCTCAACGTGTTAGTGTGCCGCGGCTCATTTGCCCCGTGCCGCGGCACAAAGTACAGTCTCCTGGGCGTTTCTTGAACATTTGGTGTGCCGCGGCTCAGAGTATGTGTGCCGCGGCTCAGTGACCTGGTGTGCCGCGGCTCAGTAATATCGTGCCGCGGCTCAGTAATATCGTGCCGCGGCACAGAGTACAGTTTGTTTGGCCATGTTTCATCAACCGGTGCGTGCCGAGGCTCACTTTTATTGTGCCGCGGCCCATCATTGAATTCCTCCCCTTAGCTGATTCCTGCACAGAATTTTTAAACGAAAACATCAAGACGAGAGGGAAGGACGGATCAAAGAAGAATGACGACAAAGAAAGACTCTAAAAATGCAAGAAAACAATAAAGAATCTACAACTAATACTCGGGTTGCCTCCCGAGGAGCGCTAAGTTTATAGTCTTCAGCCGGACTTTTCTCGCATTCATCCGGCGGTGGATAAGTCGACACTCGTTTTCTGCGTGTCTATTGGATTTTCCAAGTATGCCTTCAACTGTTGTCCATTAACTTTGAATTTTCGGGCATCTTTTTGTACTTCTACCGCACCATGTGGAAACACTTGAACTACGGTGAACGGTCCCGACCATCGTGAATGCAATTTCCCGGGAAATAACTTTAAGCGAGAGTTAAAGAGCAACACCTCTTGTCCCGGGACAAATTCTCTCTGCGTGATGTGCTTATCATGCCAAATCTTTGTCCGCTCCGTATAAAGTTTCGCATTTTCGTATGAGTCGTGGCGAATTTCTTCCAACTCGTTCAGCTGCAAACAACGCTTTTCACCAGCAGATTTCAGATCAAAGTTTAGTTTCTTTATCGCCCAGTAAGCACGATGTTCCATCTCTACGGGTAAATGGCAACCTTTCCCATAGACCAATCTGTAGGGCGACATTCCGATAGGTGTTTTATACGCAGTCCGGTACGCCCAAAGTGCATCATCGAGTTTAAATGACCAATCTTTTAGAGACGAGCTGACCGTCTTTTCTAGGATCCACTTCAGCTCTCGATTTGATATCTCGACTTGACCGCTCGTCTGAGGATGGTATGCTGTAGCAACATGATGAGTGACTCCGTATTTTCTCAAAACCGCATCAAGAAATTTGTTGTCGAAGTGTGACCCACCATCACTGATAATAGCACGTGGAGTCCCAAAACGTGTGAAGATATATTGTTTTATAAACTTGATTACGACATTGGCCCCATTCGTAGGTAGTGCCACCGCTTCAACCCATTTTGAGACATAATCTACGGCCACCAAAATATAGAGATTCTTATTTGATGGAGGAAATGGACCCATGAAGTCGATCCCCCATACATCGAACAATTCAACTTCAAGTATGGTGTTCATCGGCATTTCGTGTCATCTTGAGATGTTTCCCGTCCGTTGACACCGATCACACGCGGACACAAAGGAGTGAGCATCCTTGAATAAGGACGGCCAATAGAACCCCGATTGTAAGACCTTTGCCGCTGTTCTATTTCCACTAAAATGTCCACCGTAGGGTGATGCATGGCAATGATTTAGCACACTGTGGATTTCCTCATCCGGAATACATCTACGAATGATTTGATCGGGGCATCTTTTGAAAAGGAGAGGATCGTCCCACTAATAATACTTAGCGTCCGAGATTAGCTTCTTCTTTTGATGGTGTGAGAGGTCGTTCGGAATTGTTTTACTTGCCAAGTAGTTCACTAGATCAGCATACCAAGGCGCGTGTTTTGAATCCAACTTGTAGAGCTGCTCGTCGGGGAAGGTTTCTATAATTTGTGGCTGACTTTCTCCCTTCTCGAGGGGACTCTCTAATCGTGAAAGGTGATCGGCTATAACATTTTCAGTCCCTTTCTTGTCCCGAATCTCCAAGTTGAATTCTTGAAGGAGTAGCACCCACCGAATCAACCTTGGTTTGGCGTCCTTCTTCTCCAAAAGGTATTTTATTGCTGAATGGTCGGTCCACACTATCACTTTCGTTCCCAGTAGATACACCCGGAATTTATCAAATGCAAAGATCACCGCCAACAATTCCTTCTCCGTTGTGGCATAATTTCTTTGGGCGTCATTGAGTGTTTGGCTCGCATAGTATATGACATGGAACACCTTCTCTCGTCTCTGCCCCAAAACAGCCCCAATGGCAAAGTCGCTTGCATCACACATTAACTCGAACGGAAGGTCCCAATCCGGAGCGACTATCACCGGTGCCGTGCTTAGAGCTTTCTTCAATAAATCGAAACTTTCTTTACACGACTCGTCAAAAGTAAATGGAACATCCTTCATGAGTAGATTGCACAGCGGCTTCGTGATCTTCGAAAAATCCTTAATAAATCGGCGATAGAAACCGGCATGTCCCCAAAAACTTCTAATCCCCTTGACCGAAGTGGGCGGAGGCATCTTCTCAATTGTTTCAATTTTTGCTCGGTCGACTTCAATTCCATGTGAGGATATTCGATGGCCAAGCACAATGCCCTCCTGCACCATAAAATGACACTTCTCCCAATTCAAGACCAAATTTGTCTCTTCGCATCTTCTCAAGACTTTCTGCAAATTTTTCAAACAAATGTCAAACGAATCTCCAAAAACAGAAAAATCATCCATAAAAATCTCAATACACTGCTCTACCATGTCAGAAAAAATAGCCATCATACACCGTTGAAAAGTAGCCGGCGCATTACATAGTCCAAAAGGCATGCTTCTATAAGCGAAAATGCCGTAAGGACATGTAAACATCATTTTCTCTTGGTCTTCGGGGGCTATCTAAATCTGATTATACCCCGAGTAACCATCGAGAAAGCAATAGAAATCGTGTCCGGCTAATCTATCTAACATCTGATCAATAAAAGGTAAGGGAAAATGATCTTTTCTAGTGGCCTTATTTAATTTCCTATAATCTATGCACATATGCCACCCCGTGACAATCCTAGTGGGAATTAATTCATTATTATCGTTTTGAACAACCGTTATCCCACCCTTTTTCGACACAACTTGGACCGGACTTACCCACTTGCTATCAGAAATCGGAAAGATCATACCTGCGTCGAGGAGTTTTAAAACTTCGACTTTTACCACCTCCTTCATGTTTGGATTCAACCGGCGTTGATGCTCCACGGATGGTTTGTAGTCTTCCTCCATCAAAATCTTGTGCATGCAAATTGACGGTCTGATCCCCTTAATATCCGCAATAGACCATCCAAGAGCAGATTTGTACTCCCTCAAAACTCTTAATAATTTCGCCTCTTGATCTCCCGCTAAAGTGGCCGAAAGAATAACTGGAAGGGAGTCGTCGGGCCCCAAAAATGCATATTTTAAATGAGGCGGCAGCTTCTTGAGTTCCAACTTGGGAGGTTTTTCGATCGATGAGGTTGGTCGAGTTAGTGAACTTCCGAGCTCCTCGAATGGTTTACGAATGAAAATTGGCGGGGAAGCATCCATGTGGCGTACATAGGCTGCATGCTCTGCATTTAGTTCGAAAACAGCCCCAATCAAAATGGATTCCAATGGATCGGGTGAATAATTTTCTCGAAAAGTTCTACTCACGCACGAGTCAATGACGTCAACTTGGAAACAATTTTCAGCGTCACTCGGATATTTTACGGATCGAAAGATATTGAATGTTACTTGCTCCTCTTGAACACGTAGAGTCAGCTTCCCCTTTTCCACATCGATCAAAGTTCGGCCGGTCGCCAAGAATGGTCTTCCCAAGATAATCGGGATATCTTGATCTTCCTCCATATCGAGCACAATAAAATCCGCTGGAAAGATAAATTTGTCAACCTTTACTAACACGTCCTCTATTACTCCCAGGCAACGGCGCCAAAAACTTGTTGTGGGAAAATCCCTCACAATATGCCGCAAGTGCACGGTGTCAACAAGTAATAAAGTGATAAGTAAAGTATCGTTCCCTCGAAGACTGATTTCACTAAGTACCAAAATATAGTCAACTCACAATTTTATTTGAAGAACAATTATATGGAATTTATACCTAAACTAATAAATAATAATACTAATAATAATAATACTAATAAGGACGTAGGATTATGATTTTCACCTCAAACAATCAGGAATGATATTTATTCAATTCAATTCACTTTTATTCAATTGATTGTAATCCAGGAATTCCTAAATTATTCTAAAGCTTTTCCCAAGGTCGATAGAAAATACTACGAATTATTAACTCGATATATCCCTATTCGAATTAGATAATTAATAGCTAAAACAGTTCAAGAATTCCCACAATAACAGGCTTCACAATTCGCATGAGTATATCCCTATCTCACGAAAATTATGATTCGTCTCACAGGAACTATGCCTAAATTTCATCTCCCGAATCCATAAAGACATTCAAAACAAATTAACTGTTGGCCAGACAATTAAAAAGCCTTAAGAACAGTAAGAAGAATCCAATTCAATAGAATAGCGAGTAAATCAAAATAATAATAAATAATCAAACCGTCATGAAACTGGCTACAATCAAAATCCTACTCGAATAGATCTAGGAACTAAGATGCAGAAAAACCGTAGGGATCCGTGGTTTTGTCGTCGCCCACAAATCTCCTCCTTGTGTTCTTCTCCCTAGCTCTAATCCACCTCCAGATTCCTTCTGATCGATCCTCTAATTGCAAGGAGACCGTCGTCGGCTTGGCTTCCCCAACGTCCAGCTTTTTAAAAATAGAAAGGGGCATAAGATTTATGCTGGCTCCGAGATCGCATAGGGCTCTTTCAAAAGACGAATTTCTGATGATGCAAGGGATGGTAAAACTTCCCGGATCTCTCAATTTAGGCGAGAGCTTCTTTTGTAAAATAGCGCTGCACTCCTCCGTTAAAGCGACCGTCTCATATTCCTCGAGCTTTCTTTTGTTTGACAAGACTTCTTTCATGAATTTAACATAACTCGGCATTTGTTCCAACGCGTCGGCAAATGGAATGTTTATGTGCAATTTTTTGAAGACGTCGAGGAATTTTGAAAACTGCTTGTCCAGTTTTTGCTTTTGGAAATGCTGTGGGAATGGAATTTGAGGAGTGGGCTGAGTAGTCGATACTTTCTTTGGCTTGGGCGCCTCATCCTTTTCCTTCTCGTTTTGCTCGATCGGCTGCTCTTTGTTATTGATAGGCTGCCCTTTCAACTCCTTTCCACTTTGTAATTCTATTGCTTGCACGTTTTCCTTGGGTTTCATTTCGGCTGCGCTGGGCGATGCACCTCGAGACCGAGAAGACAAGAGATTAGCAATCTGCCCCATTTATGTTTCCAGATTTCGGATGGAGGTAGAATGATTTTGGAGGGTCGTCTCGGTGCGGGTCATGAATTGGCTCGTGTTAGCCGCCAATTGAGCAAGAGCATCTTCCAATGATACCTTTGGTGATTGCGGGGGCCGCTGTGGGGGCTGCGCGAAGTGAGCTTGTGGAGGTTTTAAAGCTTGCCCGTTCCTCCACGAAAAATTTTGTTGATTTTGCCACCCTTGATTATAAGTGCTGGGGTAAGAGTTATTTTGTCGATTTCCATTTCCCACGAATTGAGCTTGCTCCATCGGATGTTGCTTGAACAAGTTTCCGACTTGACACTCCATGCTGGGGTGGGATCCGTTACACCAATTGCATGTCTCAATGGTAACGGGGGAAGGTGAATGCGAAAATGCTTGAAGCTGTTGGGTCAAGGCGGCGACTTGAGCTGACAATGTGGAAATCGGATCATTACTAGAAACTTCCATAACTCGCTTCGGCGTTAATATTTCAGATGGCCATTGATATGCATTTGCGGCCATAGCTTCCAACAACGAGTGTGCTTCGGCCATAGTCTTTCCCATCAAAGCTCCACCGGAGGCTGCATCCACGAGAGTGCGTGTAGAGGCACTCAATCCATTGTAAAACGTCTGAATTTGAAGCCAGTCTGGAAGGCCGTGATGTGGGCATCTCCGTAACAAATCTTTGTATCGCTCCCACGCCTCGTGGAGCGATTCCATATCACACTGACCAAAGGTGGTGATCTCGTTTCTCAATCTCGCCGTCTTAGAAGGTGGGAAGAATTTAGCAAGGAAGGCTTGCGCTAACTCTGCCCATGTTGTGATCGACCCCGGCGGTAAGGAATTTAGCCAAAATTTCGCTTTATCCCTCAAAGAAAAAGGGAAAAGCCGTAATCGGATAGCATCGTCGGTGACACCATTATTCTTGAACGTGTCACAAATCTCAAGGAAAGAAGCAATATGAGTGTTTGGGTCGTCATTCGGCAATCCACGGAATTGGCTCGCCTGCACCATCTGAATAATAGAAGGCTTGATCTCAAAATTGTTCGCCTGAATGGTGGGACGCCGAATCCCCGAAAAAATAGCGTTAATTTGTGGCATGGCATAGTCTCGAAGAGCTAGTGCCGGTTGAACTTGCTGCACATGGTTGTCTCCTCCAGGAATTTCGATATTTTCGGCCATGTTGACCGTTGTCGGTAGCTCTCGTTTCTCCTTCTTCTTTCTCCTAAGAGTGCGCTCGAGTTCGGTATTCAAAGGTAGTAGGCCTTTGTCACCGAGTTTTCTCATGCACTACGCGAAAGATCCTGGAAGGAAAAACAAATAAATAAATAAAATTAAATACAAAAATAATAAAATAAAAACGTTCAAACTAAGACTAGAAATACTGAAATCGATATTAGCAAAAATTTCAGTCCCCGGCAACGGCGCCAAAAACTTGTTGCGATAATTGTTGAACGCAAGTGTACGTTATCGTATACAAGTAATAAAGTGATGAGTGAGTATCGTTCCCACGAGGACTGAATCACTAACTACCGATTTTTATGTAATCTAGTTTTATCTGAACAATCGAACTTGGGTTTTGCGATTAATTACTACAAGAATTAATAAAAGTTTAAACAGTAAAAACGATCGCTTGAGGAAAGAAAATCAAATGAGGAATAAGTCTAGGATTCTGAATCCACCTCGGTTTATCCGAATTTACTCTCGATTATCTGAAGTTAGTAATTTTCCCAATTTATTGAAGGCGGAGATAGCTAATATATTCTACCGCCTCTCCCGAGGTCAATAGATTTTTCTAAAGGCGAATAACGCACTCTATCCCTAGGTGAATTAATTCGTCAATAGGCAAAAAGCATAAAATCTCCAAAAGGCCACGTAGTTCCTATGAGTATATTCCTATCTTACAGAATAAAACGGTCCTCACCAATAGTTCCTCACCAATTCTCCTCTCCCG